>OX463313.1:11374285-12731071 GCA_949820665.1 Scrobipalpa costella
CCCACGAGATTAAAAAAAACTGGACCGCTATTCTCCATATTATCGTGCCGCTTGACTTCGGAGTGATCTCATTTTTTTTGCTCCGTTAACAAGTTTTTTGTGGCAGGAAAAACTTACGCACTCATCTTGCGACCGAGAAAGTGAAGTCATTCGACCGAGAAGTATAAAATAAAAAGATTTTCATAACAATGACAATTTTGCTGTACTTTACTAGAAGTAACTATTATGAAGAGGTCAGATTTGATCGATAAACTCAGAAAATTTTGAACAGGTTTAAGATATAATTGCAAAAAGGAAATAAAGATTCGCGATATACATGGTTACATGGTAAAATAGTCTTCGACGCAACTTCATTACGAACTAGACAACTTAGAATACAAATTACAATGTCTGTGGAATCTTTATTAAACGATGAATCCGACGCATAATTACAAAACCATAACTTACACATAAAGAGTTCAATTAAAAGCATCTAAAAGACAACTTACCGCCTCTGCATCCGAAGTTTCTAAACGTGGTACAGTAATCAGCAAAACCAGTGTAAACCAGTTATCATGTCGGAATGAAAAACTGTATCAGGTCTGTATCAGCGTAGGAAATCTCAGCCTAGCGGGATGTCATTGAGAGTGAAAACGGCGGAGGCGTAAGGACAAACCACATTACGTGAGTGACGGTCAGGGGATCAGATGTGGAGCTATGTCACTTTCTGAATACTTGGAGTGGTGTAATAATGAGAACTTTGTGGGGAATAGTTGAACTAAGGAAATATTTGAGATACAGATGGCACATGACGACTATTTAATTTTTCTTAGTCTGAGATGGGTTTATTTCTCAGACAACTTGTAATAGATCCTAGAAAATTTATGATCTATATTTACTCTGAGAGGGACGAAGGCTTGAATTCGCGAGTGTGTGTGAGGGAAGGTGAATAGTCAAAATATACTTATAACTTGTATTGTCATTAATACCAGGTGTAAGGGACAGCGTCCCACCAACTGATAGGGGTTGCTCAGTCAATGATACTGAACAACTTCCATCAGGATTCTTTTCAGGAAGTGAAAAAACAAAATGGCTTTTCCATACAAAATGTTCACCTTGATCGGACAATTTGTACGGAAAAACTTTTTCTTTTTCACTTCCTGAAAAAATTTCCTGGTGGAAGTTGTTCAGTGTCATTGACTGAGTAACCCCTATCAATTTGCGGGACGCTGTCCCTTACACCCCGTATAAGTAATAATAAGTAGTTCATTTATGTAGATGATTGTCAGAACTTTTGTATTTTTATAGTTTTATTTAATTTCACAGAAGTAGAATAAACGTTTTTTTAAAGTTACGTTTGATTAAGTGCCTGGTGTACCAACAGCACCGAAAAAAGCTTTTGTGCAACTGATAACTATTTACATCCGGATTGCCCAAACTCTATATTCATTCACAAGTAGACTTCGTAACATTGTAACACTCAATCTTCTACAACGTTTAGCGTCGTAAGATCAATTCGATTAATTACATCATTACAGATTTTCTGGATACCCGAGTGATTTAAGCTGTGACTCTTGTTCTCTGGAAAGGGAAATGTTTGTCTCTTGAGACCCCTCCCTCTCTGCCCCGCCGGGTATGTTTCCTGTTTTGTTTGAGGGCAGGAGTCACGGGTTAAGAGTGAATTTAGACCCCTTTTTGATTTGCTTTAATTAGTCAACACAATGTTAAACAAGTAGATTAATTGAGTCTTAAAAGACTATCCAATTGAATGCACATTTGACATAACAAAGGTGTTGCTCACAGTTTGACTTTAAAAATGGAATTACTCATGTACCAATTTGGAATTAAATAAAAAATATATAAATATATCTGAACAAATTGTTTCTGTAACAACATATCACCCGAATCTAAACTTTTTTAATACCATATCCTACTAAAAAGGCCGCGTCTCCAGATGTTAGATCTTTGATAACAGCTGTGCAGGTACCAGGGTACGATAAGACCTGAGGCGATTGCAACCAGCCACTTACTCTTACCTGATTGTTACGTTTGTTTGTATTGGAATGTCTCAACCGTGTAAGTAGCCTGATATTTCTATCCGGTGTTCTCTTTTTGAAATTTTGTGAAAGTGGCCAGTGTTGTGCTGGGTCGAATAGCACCGCCTCTTTCCTAGGGTGTGGTAAAAGTCCACTAAAGGGTTAATCTAGGGAATGGGATGCAGCGTTCAATGTGAATAAAAAAATAAAATATTTTCACTGCGTTTGGTAATCCGCCTGCTAAGCTGGGTGTGTGGAAAACTCCCCCAAATCAGGGGAGCCCCGTGTACATAAGCTCACAGCTGTGAATAATAATGCTGTGAAACTATTCCATGTTTTAAGGTTTTTGTTCCTAAGCAACATAGTTGTTTTAAAGGTAAGTTATTAAAAATAATAATAATAATAGTCCTTCCACCGATTTTCGGTGATGGCGGCCAATCTCGCGGAGATCAGCCAACTGCGCAGGACTTGTTTTTAGTGCTCAAGTGTTTGCGCTACACACAGAAGCACTCTCTATTCCTTCAATATCTTATTATGATGGGACAGATTGACTGACACGACCGGAGAGAAATCAGGCGCAGAACCCACTATTTACATGCCCATCCGACAGCATGGATCATCTTACTTAAGTAAGTTATTAGATGTCGGGTGACAAGTGCACCCGACACTGTTTCAATTTTAAATAGGTACTTGTATTTTTTACACAACTTTAAAGTGTTTCTTCTTATCATTTATTTATCTAGCCACTTAGTATTAATTATTCTAGGTCTTAGATCTAACTTAATTGTTATCTGCACGAATTTAAGTAGCTTTTTAATGCATTCTGCTACTAAATAAGGTATTCAGGTTAGTTTAGGTAACCTACAATTACTAAATGTTTTAAAATTAAGAATTAGTGCCTAATAAATTCATTCTTATGTGAGGTTACCTTGCATATTTCGCAATTTTAACTTTTACTGTTTTACATAAATAGTATACTATTAATTATTATTTTCTTCCATGCTGGCCTGGGAGTGAGAAAAAAACGTAGAATATGCCAGCTGCATTTCCTCCCGGGCATGCTGTAAAAACCAGCTAAGGGATCCGAGGGATTCAGTATATTGTAATTAAGGCGATGGGCTGACAATATCACTACAGCAATATACCTACAAATCTATCTGAAATAACCCTCAAAACTTTGTCAGACGTGGCGGAACGACCTTTGTTTAGGTCGTTTACGCTCTGCCTACCCTATTAGGAATAAAGTCGTGATTATATGTATGTATACAATTAAATATAGACAAAACAGTTCTACATCAGTTAGGGTAGTAAAAGCTTTGAGTCTAGACTACCTACTCCAAAACATAACATAAAACCAAACCCAATCTGAATGTGGGATCTGAAACAGTACATTTTAGTACGAATATACGTGATAGAAATATATTATCAATTTAAATGAAATTGCCCAATAACAGTAGTATCTAATCGCATTACAATAGTAGTGGTAGGTAGTAGTGGTCCAAAATGGGCAGGACCAGAACTAACGACGGTTTTCAATTAAACTTAACAGTTGGGGCGGGCTGTGGAGAATACCAATTGACCGAGTTAGTTAAATGTAGCAAGTTGAATTAGTTACTAAGTTATATTTTACATACCTACAGATTTTAGTGAAAACATCGTTTTTTTTTGGGATGTATTTTCAGATAGCTGAAATGATGATAGTTTTAGCTTATCTATTTATTGCATTTTCTTAGACTTGTAACTAGATACCTAAGATTAATAGCTCTTAACAATTTTGTACACTTAAGGATTTTTCTTTTTAGAGATAAGTAGTCCCTGTTGTTTCATTTTTATTTTGTTTGTATCTGTGTACAGTAAATGGTTAAGTAAATAATAAATAAATAAACTTTTATTTATTTTAAAGATATTATTACGCTCGTGAGATAGACCTAAAATATAACATTTCGTTAATCCGACAACAGATCTGCACGCCGACATGAAATTTAGACCTTAAAATCAAATCCTCACCTTCACGGATCTCTACCAAATTCGTAACACCCTTTATAAGAGTTCAACGTGTTCTTAAAAAGACGTGTGATGTGAAATAATTCAGTTCTTGTAAAAATACGTCTGAAGTTTGCCGCGCTCATCTTAACGGTACCAAACGCGCTTCTCAGATTCTGGTCCAGAAATTAAAGGAGAGCAAGTACTGCTTTTTATTGCTTTTAATTTAATATTGATTGAAAAGTGACGTGTTGAATGCCAGTATTTTTTTGAACATCAGAAGATTTTTGTACTTAGCGGTCCAAAAAACTTGAGCAAAGGATTGGCAGAGCTTATTAATTGTTTTTTTTTTTATCAAGCAATCTAAATAATATAAAGAGTGAAAATAAATTATTATATTATACCTGCTGTAGATGTCTACCGTAGATATTAGTCGTTAAGCCATATCAGAGGCCAGTGCTAAGCATTGGCGGCTTGAAAACTTTGACCTAATCTAGGATTGGGTCTGGTTTCCCTTCTGGGTTGCGGAGGTCAGATGGCAGTAGCTCTGTGTAAAACCAGTACCCTCGTTCAATCCCCTAGATTAGGAAGCCGACCCCGTGAGACACGGGTTAAGGCTAGGGAGATAACCTGCTGTAGATGACTACAGTAGGTATAATTTAGTTATATATTTATGAGTCATTTATTTTGACTATTTGGAATTTAACCCCAGTTTATTTGACAAAGTTCTTGATTTAATCATTGTTAAACGAATTTATGTAATGGTGTTTTTATGCATTAACTAAGGTATGATTGCGTGATATACGGGGTGTTAGAGACAGCGTGCCGCATACTGATAGGTGTTACTCAGTCGACGAAACTGAAAAACTATCTACCAAGAAATTATTTCAAGAAGTGTCCTTATAGCATACCAATGCTTTCTTCGTGTCTGAAATTTTGAAATAAAAAAATAAAATTATGAAATGAAGGTGTTCCTAAGTACCAAAAACACATATACAGGGCGGCATCCTTAGTAAGACTTACTATCAATTTCTTCGACCGGAACGTATTTCAAAAAATATTTGCAGCTCAAAAGTAACCTCTTATAAGACGACGGGCGAAGAGCGGTGCTGTCAGCGCATCTAGATTACATCCCAAGGTTCGGTACGTCAGATTGTCATCATATCGATATGGCTTTTTAAAAACTTAATAACTGTAAAAAAGAAATTATGCACGGGCTCTCTTAAAGAATACAGGGTCTTTGGTAGAAGTTCAGAATTTTTCGTGGGGTAGCTCAGCCCATGTTTCTGAACAACTATTGTTCCACAATTTAGGAAAATTTTAAAAGGAAAAGGCTTTTCATATGAAATATTAAATGATGTGTTTGTTATGATGTGTTTGTTATTCATGAATATGTTTTTTCCAAAAGTCACAGAACAAGAGTTGTTCATAAACTGAACAAAACCACGATAGGTATGCATCTATCTATCAAACACCCTACGTATATATCGGTGAGTTCTTAAACTTTCGGATCTCTTTTCGGCAGTGCTTTTATAAGATTGAAAGCGGGTCATTCCGTGTCGCGAACTTGTCACAGAAGCTATTAAAAGTTTTCATTGGACAGTTAAAAGGATAATATACGACAATAATGATATTCCACAATTACACAACACCCGATTAAGCTGACCCAATGTGTATCATGTAGGTAGATGTAAATTTTCTTAAAACATATATTACTAAAGTATTTTCGATTCGTGTAGGGCACAACTTAACTAAATCTTGACTAAAATTATTACCGTCCCTTTTTGATGTCTCATGATAGAAAATGACAGATGTAGACATATTAGTTAAGTCATGATTTTTGCAACTACGAATTGCTAAAGTGCTTGTTTACTCCCTCAAACTGAACAACTTTCTCTATGCTGTACCGGAATTTAAAATAGAAATGTCTTTCCTTGGTAACTAGGAGAGATGAAGTATTTTTTTCATATAGGTTTAATTTCTAAGTTTCTAGCACGTTTTTAGTTACGTGTTTTTTTTTGTATGCGCAAATTCACATTCATGATTTTATGAAAACTTGTTCTATACAGAATGGCATGAAACCGAAGGAACCCTGCCAGCCCGGACAGGTCTCTCAACTCGAAGGGAACTCTTACGCGCACTATAATTTAGTAATACTGGACGACATTATGCACAATAGTGTCGACGCTTATCTTCCCGCTACCGTGCAATTATCCACTCCTGCGCATATTATCGGCACCGGGCCACTTTATCGCCAACTTATCGATGGCTCGATTTGTTGTAACTGCATTAAAATGACGCATAACGACGTCCATCATTTTCTCGAGCTTCGGACGTTACTTCGGCTGGTCTCCGAAATGCGCGACTCGATTCTAGTATTTTCAGGTAAAATTTTAATCTATTCGATTTCTGTGAAGTGGATACCAGATTTGAATCTTGGTCAAAATGTTTTTATCAAACCGTCATACTTAGATTTTGTAAGATACTTATATTATTAGGTACCTATGAAGAGATTTTTGTGTTGTACTTACATTATGTATTATTTGGCTATCAGTTTGTTCATACTCGTAGCTTTTCAGTTGGGTGTAGTTTTCTGCCTTACCTGATGACGTTTTAATAACTATATTAGAAACAAAACGGGTCCATTGAAAAAAAATACAAACTGTATATAATAAAAAAACATTTAATAAATTATGGTTCTTCCAATTCAGGACTTGCCGATGCAACTTTTTTCAGAAGCCGGTACTCAATGGAATTTGTTCGACTTTATTTTGATAATTACACACATTGGTTGAACTGTACGTAGCGCCGCGAGCTAATTCCTCCATTACAATTTATTCATTGAATGTTACATCTTAAATAACCAGAGAGTAGGGTTGCCAGCTCTTAAAATTGAAAAGCTAGATTGCCTAGCTGGCACTAGAAACGGTATCAGGACCGAACGGCGAATATTCCTAAAAAGAACAAAACATGTATATCCCTATTGCGGAGATCAGCGAAGTCATCATCATCATTGCTTTGCCCTTTTGGGTTTGGCGCAGTATATTTTCTATTTCCATTCACCCCTATCAGCCGTCACTTCAACATCAACACTTGCACTCCTGTTCTAAACATAGGTATCATGTTTTATACAGTCCATCCATTTTTTCTTTAGTCGTCACTCCTAACATATCTGTCCTCATTCATATTTACGAACAAACTTTAAGCTATTAAGCTAAGTCAGCGAAGTAAGTCACCGTTTTTCCATGTCACAGTATTTACAGTTGTCAAATAACTGAAAAGGTCAGACACCGCGTCTAATTTACCCGGACATGAATTGAAAAGCGTGACCCTTTCTGGTTTAATCTGGATACGTGACAACCCTATCAAGGAGGCGTTATCACGATATAAACCATAGGACGGTTATGTAAAAAGCAAGTGGGCTGATTTCTAAAGATTACGAGCCCTATTTGTAACGCCTATCTGAGAGGTAGGCCGGAGGCTGATCACTTCTTTAATTAAAATCTGTAAATTTAGGCCGGACACTATGCATATTCTGAATTTATATTAATTGAGTTGATAAAGGTATAGTTTTCTAGTATGAAGATGGTGAGTTAGTAAAGCAGTAAATCCCATGGTTTGATAGTGCTCCTAAGATAATCTCGTAGCACTTAAACTAAAATTATCATACGATGTTAGCATGTAACATTATTAACAGCTACAATGTATTGCTGTTTAGCGATAATTGTAATCTGATTATCCTGGTGATGAATAGTCTAAAGTATAATAGTGGAGTAAGGCTGGTACTTGTAAAGCTATTTCAATATTGAGAGTAATATTAAGTATGGATTTAACAAGCCATTTAGTACTGAAATTACATTTCTGATACGAATTCAAACTGGCTGTCAATTTCAAGTGCTGATTATAAGTGCGGGCCTGAGTGGTCTCTGATATAGTAACTAACTATATCAATAATATTAATACCCCAAAATACCTTCAACGACCGTCGTGCATTGTCGACCATTATTTTACCGTTGGCACCATAAACGCAGCTCGTGCCTGCTCCAAATTCGGTGGTGTCATTAAAACTGCCCACCGCACTGCGAGATCATTACCGACGCCCTGGTAAGGATGGGGAGAGGTACAGGAAGGAATTCAAATAAGATACATACATATAGTCACGCCTTTATCCCTAAAGGGGTAGGCAGGGCGTAAACGACCTAAACAAAGGTCGTTTCGCCACGTCTGACAAAGTTTTGAGATTTATTTATGACAGATTTATAGGTATATTGCTGTAGCGACAGGTTGTTAGCCTACATTGCTATATACAGAAACCCTCGGATCCCATAGTTGGTTTTTACAGCATGCCCGGCAGGAAATGCAGCTAGCACATTCTATGTTTTTCTCTCGCTCCTCGTCCAGCATGTTTTATCGTTAAGATAATAAATAAAATTAAAAATCTTCAACAGATAATAACATTCGGATATCTTACAGGAATTGATTTATTTATTTCTTATGAAACTCTACCCCTAACTAGAATATCTAGTACTGTATCGATAAGCAAGTTTGCCTGATTATAAGCGTTCAGGTGACTATGTAATTAATATTATCGTGCCCCCATCACAACATATCCGCAGGCATGAGGTCTTGACCAAATCGGGAGATGTGATATTACTCGCTTGATGGAAGTCCGTTCAGCATGTGTCATGTGCCTTAAGTTGTAATAACATTTAGGATAAAAGTTAAAGATATCATAAATACATACATACATATCATCACGCCTTTATCCCTAATGGGGTGGGCAGAAGGCGTAAACGACCTAAACAAAGGTCGTCACGCCAAGTCTAGCAAAGTTTTGAGGGTTATTTAAGATATATTTGTAGGTATATTGCTGTAGGTTGTCAGCCCATCGTCTAAATTGCAATATACTGAAACCTTAGAATCCCTTACTTGGTTTATATAGCATGCCTGGGAGGAATTGCAGCTGGCACATTCTATGTTTTTCTTTCGCTCCCAGTCCAGCATTGAAGATTTCTCCCTAATTATATTTCAAGCTAGGATAGGACGAACGCCCGGCTTACATATTACTACCCTACCAACGAAAGCTTACTGTGTTTTGTGAATGTGTGGCCTTTAAGCACTAAGGCCCGTTTTTAAAATCAGCACTTGAGTTCGTATCAGAATTTTCATTTCCAAAATTGTAAAACTACGTCAGAGGCCTAATACTAGGCGGTTTGAAAACTTTGACACCAGGGTTCATCGGGTAGTTCGACTGAAGAATCCACTCGCTAAGAAAAAGAAGTACAAAATGACCTATCAAATCATTACTTAATACTGCTCACAAGATCGCTTTAAAAATACGGGCTTATGTACGAACCTTTCCGATGAGCCTACACCATCAACAACTCTATCTCGATCACATACTTTGAAATGATGATATGGACTTCTTTTTCTTAGCGAGTGGATTCCCAAGTCGAATGACCCGAGGAACCCTTTTGTCAAACAAACGTTCTGATGAATTACAATTAGATTTTGAACCTTTTTAAAAACTGTATCTTTTGTATTCCTTCAAGTTATTGAACTCACACAAATCCTGGCAAGCCTTCTTCGTGCAAATCTAGTCTATAGTATATGGATTTACCAAAATCTCGTCAACTCGCAATGCGATAGCCATCTCATTATCCATTGTTTCGATATCTGCCAAAAAGACAGTGCCAAAAGCTCCAAGTCCTAAATAAGGTAATATTCCAGTATCTGGTTCACTCTTTTACGTTAATTGGTTCGAATTTTTGACCGACTTAAAAAAAAGGAGGAGGATTTTGGAATATGTATATGTATGGAAATGTATGAACGAATTATCAAAGTCACTTGCAAACATATAAACATAATGACGCCTTTATCCCTAATGGGGTAGGCAAAGCATAAACGACCTAAACAAAGGTCGTTTCGCCACGTCTGACAAAGTGTTGAGGGTTATTTAAGATAGATTTGTATGTATATTGCTGTAGTGACAGGTTATCAGCCCATCGTCTAAATTACCATATACTGAAACCCTCAAATCCCTTTGCTGGTTTTTACAGCATGCTCGGGAGGAAATGCAGCTGGTACATTTTATGTTTTTCTCTCACTTCCAGTCCAGCATGGAAGAACTTGCAAACATAATTTAAATTTAAGATCAGCAGACATAATGTTATCTTTGCTGATCTCAATGATGTCTCAAATGATTTTGATAATTATTTTTTTGTTTGGCAAGGTCATTCCAGGGTCAACAGGGTAGGACCTAATGATGGAGACCTGGAAAATTGAGAGAATTCTTCAAAATGTAATAGTAACACTTGAAGCCACATAACTAGTGCATTCGCTTTGTAAAGATTCGTCTTGCTGTCCGAAAATCATGTTTAAAGCTAAGTTTTGAGCTACGCTCACAAGAGCGAAGCACTTGCAAACCAACTGTAATGCGGACACTTCCGCATCTGATGAGTCGAAATGAAGACGAAACAGTGGTCAACAAACGTCGAACTGATGCGTTTCGTTTTCTCTCACAGTCATCACAAAGGCCAAAGTGTCTATACACTAGGCATATTTAAAGGTGGTTTATTTTTTTAAACAAAAATTGTTATAAAATGCTCAAAACAAAAAAAACATATTCGGTCGTGTTATACAAGGCGGTACTTTCTCGAGGGACTGTAGTAACTACAGGGTATACTGACATTTAATGGATTGATACAGTTTCCAGTCTTTTTTTAGCTGGTTCCGGTATAATTTGCGTGGGATACAAAATTAACGTCATCTCACCGAAACCGTAATGTGAGGTTATGTCATAGGGCTGCTCCAAATTAAATTAAAGGTCATGTTTTAATGAGTGGGAAAGTTGCATTGGATAATGCTGATATATTGGCAATATATTTTTACGTGCTTGTCGGCTTAAAAGCGCTGTTTGTCGGTATTTTAAGAAACAAAACATAAAATTGCTAAATCACCACCTAAATTAGTAAATTCTCCAAGAGCTTATAAGAAAACGTTTGATATAAAATTTTATTTAAGAAAATCTTAAAGTTCAGGATTTTGTAGCGGGAGAAAGTAGGCTTTGGCGCTTAGAACCTTAGTTCAAAATGACTAAAATTAAACATGGAAACTAAATAGTCTTGGTGGCTAAGATATATTTTGTTGTCTTTATGTTTTCAGAAAAGGTTTTTAAGACTTTAAGTATTTATTATTATCATTGTTAATAGCATTTATTATATGCTGGCCTGGGAGCGAGAGAAAGACATAGAATGTGCCAGCTGCATTTCGTCCCGGGCATGCTGTAAAAACCAGTTAAGGAATCCGAGGGTTTCAGTATATTATAATTAAGGCAATGGGCGGACAATCTGTCACTACAGTATAAATACATAAAAATCTATCTTAATTACCTTACCCTCAGGACTGTCAGACCTGGCGGAGCGACCTTTGTTTGTTTCGTTTACGCTCTACCTACCCCATTGGGAATAGAGGCGTAATTATATGTACCTATGTATGTATTGTTAATAGCCCCTGTCTATATCAGTGACGATTGATGAATGTATTGTAATTGTATTTAAGGTTAATTGAGCTTAAATCCAAATGTTTCATTTAATTGACACGTTAAACTGTGTAAATTCGTTGATGTCGATCAATAAGTAATTGATATTAATGTGTTCTCGATTTGATAATAATTTCAGTCAAGGATTTTAGTCTTGTTCATGTTTCTTAAGTGGTTTGGAAGTACTGTATCAATCTTAGGAGATAAATTATTTTATTTAATTTTCACTTATACTTGTACGTAGTATACCGGGTGTAAGGGACAGCGTCCCGCAAACTGATAGGTGTTGCTCAGTCAATGAAACTGAACAACGTTCACCAGGAAATTATTTCAGGAGATAAAAAAAATATACCTTCCCATACAAAATTACCACCTCGATCTGTCAATTTGTATGGAAAAGCATTTTTTTTCACTTCATGAAAAAAGTCCTGCTTATAGTTATTCAGTTTTGTTGACTCTGTCCCTTACACCCCGTATTTATTCTTGAACGTAGTTTCTTTATCTACCTGAAAGATGGTAGCCGCGGCTGCCATCGCATCTCTTTATTCGTGGTCGAAGTCACATGAAAAATAATCCCATGAAAACATCTATCATGACATTACATGCATACATATAATCACGCTTTTATCCCTAATGGGGTACGCAGAGCGTAAACGACCTAGACTGACTGACAAAGTTTTGAGGGTTATTTAAGATAAAATTGAAGGTATATTGCTGTAGTGACAGGATGTCAGCCCATCGCCTAAATTACAATATGCTGAAACCCTCGAATCCTTAGCTGGTTTCTACAGCATGTCCGGGAGGAAATGCAGCTGATACATTCTATGTTTTTCTCTCGCTTCTAGGCCAGCATGGAAGATGACATTTGGTGCGTGAAATGTGAGAACGCTTATTGGTCGAGACGGCAAGGTCTGCCCCGGAGCCTATTTCTTATTTTTGACTCACTCGAACTCCAATCCGCATACGAAAGAGCACCTTTCGCATGCGATTTTCATACAATTTACCATGCGAATGTTAGTGTTTCGTATGCGAATTCAATTCGAGCGGTTCAAAAATACGGCTCCTGAACGCAAGAGTGCTATAGTAGCTCGAGAACAACAACAGTATTTATTTTTTAATTCAACCATTTATTCTATTAGTTCCATGCTGGTCTGGGAGCGAGAGAAAAACATTGAATGTGCCGGCTGCATTTCCTCCCGGGCATGCTGTAAAATCCAGCTAAGGGATCCGAGGGTTTCAGTATATTATAATTTAGGCGATGGGCTGACAACCTGTCACTACAGCAATATACCTATTATTCTATCTTAAATAACCCTCAAAACTTTGTCAGACGTGGCAGGACGACCTTTGATATATATTTTTTATTGCATTAAAATACAAGAAATGAAGTTTACAGAAAGGTATGCAACGGCGAACTTATCTACATGAAGAGATCTCTTCCAGCTAACCCACTGGCAGTTGAGAGAATGAGAAACATTTTAAGCGCAAGACAAATACAATGCAATGTAAACTAAAAATTACTCTCAAATACATGAAGTAGAACTATTAAACGTAAAAATAAAAAATCAATAAGATTAAATCAAACAATACATACATATCTAATACTAATATATCGTATATATATACGTACATGCATAATAGATACATAAACTACAATACATAAATACATACATTAAACTTGTTCAGATAAGAAGTGCTCTTTTAATCTCTTTTTAAAAACTGTTAAATAAATAAAAAATAAATAAATAGACGGACTTTCTTGATTACATTTTGGAAGTTTATTCCATAGCTGATTAGGTCGTTTACGCTCTGCCTACCCCATTAGGGATAACGGCGTGATTATATGTATGTATGCATTTATTGTATACAGATACATACTCGTACAAAGGACAAAAATAAAAATAAATTCTTACAGCAGACCGCTGTAAGAATTTATTTTTAGATATAGTCAAGTGGCTGCTGTGTCTTTGTTTCCTCTGTATTTTGTCCTTTGTACGAGTATGTATCCGTATACAATAAATTCATACATACAGAAGTGAAATGGATAAAGATAAAAGATAAAAGACATTTATTTCCACATTAACACAAACAACATTAATACAAAAGAATCATTCAAAATTTCACTTAAAACTAAAATGCATTATAATTTTAAGTGGTTAAGTGTAATTAATAACTAAACATTAATTAAGTATCTTAGCGGAAAAAGGTGAGGGCACAGCATGGCTGATTTAAAGCCCTCCCTGCGTCAGAATGGCATGAAACGATACGCGGATAAGACGTAGGTGTATTATATTACTCCATAACTGCCTCCATGGTCTAGTGGCTAGTGCCCTGGGCTCCCGATCCGGAGGTCCTGGGTTCGATTCCCAGGGGGTAAAACACGAAGTTGATATTTGAGAATTTATCACTTTGTGAATTTTTCCCCAGTTTGGTTAGGACATTGCAGGCTGAATCACCTGATTGTCCGAAAAGAAAAAGATTTCGTTCTTCGGAGGGCACGTTAAGCCGTCGGTCCCGGTCTCTGTCTTTGATAGTGGTCGTTACACAAAACCATGTCAGAGGCCTGATAGTTGTGCTACTAGGCGGTTTAAAAACTTTGTCACCAGGGTTCATCGGGTCCATAGACTCGATACCCACTCGACAGAAGAAGAAGAAGATTACTCCATGCTAATACTACCACATTATCTTAAATAAATAAAAACCGCCATAATTCAAAAAGTCAGAGTATAGGTAAAATTACAATTATATTACATACACACATTTACCGAAGGGGTAGGCAGAGATCACATCCTTCAATTATATTACATACATACAATCACGCCTTTATCCCTAATGGGCTAGGCAGAGCGTAAACGACCTAAACAAATGTCGTTCCGCCACATCTAAAAAAGTTTTGAGGGTTATTTAAGATAGATTTGTAGGTATATTGCTGTAGTGACAGTATTGTCAGCCCATCGCCTAAATAGAAATATATAGAAACCCTTTCTTCCATGCTGGACTGGGAGCTAGAGAAAAACATAGAATGTGCGAGCTGCATATCCTCCCGGGCATGCTGTAAAAACCAGCTAAGGGATCTGAGGGTTTTAGTATATTGCAATTTAGGCGATGGACTGACAACCTGTCACTACAGCAATATACGTACAAATCCATCTTGAATAACCCTCAAAACTTTGTCAGACGTGGCGGAACGACCTTTGTTTAGGTCGTTTACGCTCTGCCTACCCCATTAGGGATAAAGGCGTGATTATATGTATGTATGTAGAAACCCTCGGAACCCTTAGCTGGTTTTTACAGCATGTCCGGGAGGAAAAGCAGCTGGCAAATTCTATGTTTTCCAGCATGGAAAAAATAAATGATATTAGATACATATAATTACGCCTTTATCTCTTTATTCTCTTTACAGAATACTGAAAGTTGGTTTTTACAGCATGCCCGGGAGGAAATGCAGATTGAATGCAGCGGGCACATTGTATGCTTTTCTCTTGCTTTCAGGCCAGCATGAAAGAAAATATAAATAAGAAACTAAGGCACGTATTTCTAATCAGCACTTGAAACTGACAGCGATTTTGAGTTCGAACTGTCAAATTGATACTTAATACTGCTTTTAATCTTAAGATATATATACCTACAAGTATATCTTAAATAACCTTCAAAACTTTGTCAGATGTGGCCAAACGACCTTTGTTTAGGTCGTTTATGCTCTGCCTACCCCATTAGGGATAAAGGCGTGATTATATGTATGTATCTTAAGATCGCTTTATAAATACGGGCCTAAAACGCGTTCAAGTCTTTTGTATGAAAGACCTGACAACATTTTATTATTTTCTACAACGGCTCTACTTAACATTCTGATTATCTAGATTAGGCAATGTCTAATGTCTATCACTAGTATTTAAACAGAAATCCGAGCAAATCAATCAAGTGTCTACTTTGTTTTATATCAAGGTTATATAATTAGTAATTTGATTAAAGGCAAAAAAGAGAATAAATCCATTATCTGCCTCATAGAAGGTGTATTTTTAATACCAACCTATTTTGCACGCGTAGTTTGTAATAGATTATGAGTCCAAATGCATAATTAATTTATGATGCTTTTGTCGATGATTTAAGGCGCATATAAAAGACATTTGAATCGGAAATCAATCATAAAGAAATGTTTACATACGTACATTTAATCACGCCTTTATCCTTAATAGGGGTAGGCAGAGCGTAAACGATCTAAACGCTCCGGCACGTCTGACAAAGTTTTAAGGGTTATTTAAGATAGATTTGTAGGTAAAGGTTGTCAGCACATTGCCTAAATTACAATACACTGAAACCCTCGGATCCCTCAGCTGGTTTTTACTGGTTTGAGTAACGACCACTATCAAAGACAGCGACCGGAACCGACGGCTTAACGTGCTCTCCGAAGCACGAAATCTTTTTCTTTTCGGTCAATCAGGTGATTTAGCCTGCAATGCCCTAACCAAACTGGGGAAAAATCACAAAGTGATAAATTCTCAAATATCAACTTGTGTTTCTCCCCTGGGAATTGAATCCAGGACCTACGGATCGGGAGTCCATGGCACTAGCCACTAGACCACGGAGGCAGTTAGAACTGCTTCAAACTGCTTCATGTAAGTGTAGGAGGTATAATGTCCGTGGTAGACTGGTAGTGTAGTACTATTATATATTATGTGCTGCTAGTACATAATTATAATCTTTAAAAACAAATCAACGAACCTTAGCGTAGCATCACAAGTTGCGCAGGCGCATGTTTTTTGTGCAGCTGCAATAGAGTGGGTTGCTGAGCCTGTTACAGCAAATACCATTTGAATAAAAGAGGCCTTTGTTCAACAGTGAGATTTTGTAGCTAGAATAAGTACCTAGTATAGTATTACAAACATTATAAAATATCGACTTAGGTACCCACAATTTGAAGCTATTTTGTGTAGCAAAATCATCACTAGTTGCGCAAGCGCGTGTTTTTGGTACAACTAAGGTACAGGTGCTAGGCCTGTTACAGCAAATATCCTTTGAATATAGGAGGCCTATGTTCAACAATGGGCTTTAGTACCTAGTAAAGTATTGCATCCTGGCCTGGGAGCGAGAGAAAAACATAAAATGTGCTAGCTGCATTTCCTCCCGGGCATGCTGTAAAAACCAGCTCAGGTATCTGAGGGTTTCAGTATATTGTCGACCCACGAAGCCTAATTGGCAGTGTGCCTGCCTGCTACGCAGAGGGTCCCGGGTTCGATTCTCGGCCGAGGCAGACATTTGAATGATGAGTTTAAATGTCTGTTTCTGGGTCTGGGTGTTATTTGTGGTTCTTTCTGTGTATGTCCATGGCACCCCGATTCAGGGAATCCTAGTGGGGGCTATGAGTGTGATCGTATGTTGTGTGTCGTGTGTTGCAATTTGGGCTATGGACTGACAACCTGTCAGTAGAGCAATATCAATTAAATAACCCTCAAAACTTTGTCAGACGTGGTGGAATGACCTTTGTTTTGGTCGTTTACGCTCTGCTTACCCCACTAGGGATAAAGGCGTGATCATATGTTTGTATGTAAAATCAGCACTAGTTTGGAAAGCGCGTGTTTTTTGGTACAACTAAAGTACAGTGGGTTAGTGCTGGGCTTGTTACAGCAAATACCATTTGAATTGAAGAAGGCTACGGTCTGCCTACCACATTAGGGATAAAGACGTGATTATATGTATGTATGTAAAAATATAGATATAGGTACAGCCTAATGGTATTTAGCGTAGCAAAATCATCACTAGTTGCGCAAGAGCATTTTTTTGTGACAACTAGAGTGGGTTGGTGCTGGGCTTGTTTCGTCAGTAACCTTGCTTTCCGTTAATTAGCCACCTCGCTGAGCGCGGTGATGGATCGGTCACCTGTTACACTTACCAACGATCTAGGGAGGATACTAGATGTGGCAGAGACGAACCGAAGTGGGCGTACAGCAAAAAAAAAAACGGCAACAATGCAATTAACATTCTGAAACTTTTCAGGATTTTTCACACGTTTTACATCAGTTTTGTAAAATGTTGGAGCAACTAAAAGGCAAAAGTTTCTTTTGATAAAATAAAAGTTTGTCATTATAATATTATACATACATATCCAATTAAATTGTTAAAAAGTGATGATACCGACGCGTACAACTCTAGTTTAAATAGTATAAATTGCGTTGCGACGTCAGATGGCAGTCCCTCTGTGTAAAAACCAGTACCCTCGTTCAACCCCCTAGATTAGGAAGCAGACCCCGTGAGATACGGGATAAGGCTAGGGAGATGGAGGTGGATAATGGTACATCTCTAGCTGCTGTCTTCTTGCGATGCCATGGTTTCGTTATTATTTTACTCTAAGGATTCAACTAAGCTGTGTATCTGATATAGATTTTGGTATAGAATTAAATTGAAACTTATGATATATCAGTATCAGTTTATAGATTTTATGAAATTTATACTTACATTGCAGTTTCTTGCATACAATTTCAAACAAATACATATTTTATTTTAAGCCTAAAGCTACTTTGATCATAGCGCAAGCCACATCCAGAACTCTACATCGATGCCGTGTCACCACAGAGTAGGCTCTCGAAAATCACGCAACTGACCACAGACAGGTTGATTTCGACGGTTACATCTTATCTGTACTAGACGACCTTTCATAACAAAACCAGCGGTTATTTTTAATATTAATAATTATTATACAGAACTGTCTCAATCGAGCCGACTCTTCTGAGTTGAAACAGTTGCATCACCTGTCACTGTGACAAGTCCGAGGATGTGGCAACTGCCAATCAGTATTAAAAAAAACGTGAATTTTGCATTAATTTTTTGTCACAAACCTGCTCTGATTCGATCTTTGAAGGTGGTTTTTTTTGGTCCAGTAAGCTTATTTGCTTATTTTAAGGCGTGTGGTCAAGTAGCCTCTATAGTTCGTACTTTGAACATTGTGTTATCTATACCAACGTGTTCTGCGGCCCGTAAACAGCATTTACTTTGCAACATAGGAGAGGTTCAAATTTCGGAAACGCAGACAATATCCTTGTTACAAACATATGGTATGTTTACTTTCTTTAAAGTTGTAAAAAAAACTGTTTATGGGCTGCAAAACAAGTTGGTTTCCATATCTCAACGCTAAATAAACGAACTACTCTATTTATCAGATATTGGAAGACCAGCAAACAAAGTGACAAATTCTTTGTCTTTTCATGCAGAAGGTGAGTTGATGTGATTTTAAACATCATTCATATTTCAAGTTTTTAAATTTCACTGTGGTCATTATGTAGTGCAAAAATATTTACAACATTGAAAACTGTAATATAAGTAACTGTAAACCTCTACATTACGATTTAGAGAATAATTACAAACAATCATTGCAGTTTCTAATTTATCTAATTTAGATTTAGCGAGTAAAAGTTTTTTTAATGAACTAATTTTCTAAGAGCGATACCTTGTTTTATTTTACATACTATTTTTTATAGTCAAAATTTAAAATTGGAAAATAATAAGGGAACCAAAATCAATACCAACAGCTAAACTAGCCATGAAGTACCAGTAGGTATCACTACGTGACGTCACTAAATATCTAGATCGAAGTCTATGTATAATATAATTCTGAGTACAAGTCGAACAAGAACGGAGTCACTTAGGATGTAGTACAAGCCATAAAGGCTGGATTTTAAAGGAAATATGTAATTGAGTTTGTAGAAGGAAACTAAAAGTGTCTATACGTTTAGTTCTTTATAAGATATGTTATGTTATTCTAAATAGATTGTAGTAAAAAGCCAAACGTGTTAATATAGTTGGGTGCCATTTTGTATGGTTAAAAAGAAGGTATATATTGTAGAATGTGGGAGGCAGTTAAAAAGCTTCTTAACTATGTTGTGTAAATGTAATGTAAGAACATTTGTACTTTGTTAGTTGTAGTAGCAAATGGCAATATATCTTAACACATCTAAACCAAATCGTCTTTTAGATAAGATGATAACATATAATTGGCACTGACAATAAATTTCTGAAATTGCTTTCATATTTATTTGACGTGGCAAAGACGTTGTTGACGCTCTACCAACGCCGGAGGGGATCCTGAATACATTTAAATATAGGATATTTAACTAGGCTCTACCTATCCCTAAGGAAATAGGATCGTTATTTTTCTTAAATCGCTCGGTCGCTTATTCCTTGATCTCGTTTCCTTTGCAGCACAGGCTCGTAGAAGTTCCAGCGCGGTTGGTTGCACAACGATTATTTGGGCTAGTCTACTGTGGCTCTACCTACCTACCCCTAAAGAAATCTCAAATGAGTTCTATTTCTAATAGAGTTGTGAAAGGATGGAACCAATTACCCGAAGAAGTGGTTTCGGCGCCAAATGTCAATAAACTCAAAAACTTACTAGACAAACACACCATTGACCAAAAGAAAAAGTCATCAAAGTGAAGCTGGATGCGGGCATTTATCAGTTGTTCCAACTGCCTGTCCGTCTAAAAATAATAATAATAATAATATTTTAAAATGCTCGATCGCTCATTCTTCGATCTCGTTTCCCTTGCACCACAGACGACTAGAAGTGCCAGCGCAGGGTGGGGCCGCGGCAGTTGTCGGTTGCACAACGATGGCACGGCGCAGGCGCGGGTGCGGGCCCACCACCGCTTGTTAGGCCGAGCGGCGCGTGCGCCACCGTCCGACCGCTCTTGCTACACATTATTTATTACTTATTGAAAAACTACCGATACCAACCGCCTTTGTGGTCGCTTTTTGTACAAAACTTCTTATTGGCAAATTGCTACTGTATTTTTTGGGTTACGCAAAAATGAGTTATAATTTTGTTTGGAAAGTTGCATTGCTTCATTGATCAGAATTTCAAAACCTGTTATCACTTTTTATGCGATGATATTTTATCATCCTATAAATCATAAAAAATCTAGGATCCGATAGATACTATTCCGAAGGAAAGCAAAAGAAAATATGGTTCAATTAAATTGGTTATTTCTATAGGATTTCATCTGCCACAGCTACCATCCTCGATTTTTTGAGTAAAAATAGAATTATTAAGTATCAAGTCAATATGACTTGGACAACAAAAAGCGATGGCAACATATGAATCATAAAATGACCGCGTGTACTCTTATTACAAACAACTTAAGATGCTGTTCTACATATCATAATGAATGTTTACTGTTTTGTCTGACGTACGCCTTGGTAAGAAGATAGACGGCATATAATATACATTGAACAATGTAAAGTAATTTATATTCTCTCTACTGATGTCCAGCCATCTTTCATTGTGTTACTTCTAGAAGCAGGAAATATTCAGTTACTAGTTAGATTTTAGAAAGGCGATTTACTTTTTGCTAGAACCCATTGTCAGTGATAAACAGCCACAGATTACAATGTCTGTCCTTGAATTTGCTCACCTTTCTATTGCGAAGGTGTTTCGATACAGACAGACCGAAAATAAGATCCGGAATATAGATAACGTCGGTTTGGTTGAGGTAAATCATTATTTCATGTTGCTTTGTAATTATCTTGGCGCGTGACAGTGTGTTTGGTTTCATTGCGTTTTTTCTTCGGCTCGTATTTGAATTGTATTGCATTTATACAGCAATGGTTACTGATAATTAAGGTGTCTTTTTTTAGGAATGATGCGGAAATCTCTTTTACTCACGATCACGAATGGCCTAACTAAACATTTGTTAGAAGCAACAAAGTTGTTCGACGCTTTATATTCTGATGTCTAAATCATGCAGTTGTGCCATTTGCATACAAGCCCTATAAACCCAATTCTAAGACAAACAGACCGACTGCAGAACTACAATCGCATTCAAATTTCCCAATTCGCCCAGTAATAAGATAGTGCCAATCATCCCTCGCCTGGAGCGAGTAGTCTGTTTACCTAATTACTCAGATAAATCTGAGTTCGGCAACGGGGTTATTCCTCAACTGAGCTATAAAAAACTGAGCCCATGGGTTCAGTTGACGAAATATAAAAATAAATAATGTTTTGAATTAAAAAATAAATCACTTCCCAATACAACATGAACACCTCGATCAGACAATTATATGTATTTTTTTTATATCCGTGAAAGTTATTCAGTTTCGTTAAGTGAGCACCCCGTATAGATGTGTCTTTTTTTTATGGTAAGTTGTTTTTTATTCCTTTTCATGTTCCGTCAACTGAGCCCATGTGTTCAGTTTGTTAAGGCTCAGTTGACGAATAAACCGCCAACATGGCGGCGGTGGGGCGGTTTCGTTTGTCGCAAATTAATGGTCATAAAGCATAATCATATCGTAAACGCCGTTCGTGAACTACGCAAGTATGCCTCCGGCTTTGACTGACTCTAGGTATAAACTACACTATAGCTTAGATAAACCTTAGCTTAGCTTACGATGTTCGATGTCCATTGCGGGTTCTGTTCTCTGTGGCACTGGCAGTACCTATTGAAAGTGTTTCAAAATACAAACCCCTTAGGTGTCTAGTTAAATTGATGATCTTACTATACTACTGGGCTTTTGGGGCAGTAAATATATTGACCCCTTAACATTTAGGCAGCTGCTACCAAAGCTAGATGCCTACTGGGCTTTTTGGTTAATTTATTATACTTATTCAGTATATTTCTGCTTTCAGTCACAATTAAACCTTTGTTTTGGCTTTAATTTCAACATCTCTTACAAAGTAACACCAAAAAATATTCTCTTAAACATAACCAGCTCGTGTTTTCTGATCATCATTTGTGTTTGTTTTTCCATGCTGGACTGGGAGTGTGAGAAAAACATAGAATGAGCTAGCTGCATTTCCTCCTGGGCATGCTGTAAAAACAGCTAAGGGATCCGAGGGTTACTGTATATTGCAATTAAGGCGATGGGCTGACAACCTATCACTACAGCAATATACCTACAAATCTATCTTAATTAACCCCTTAAAACTTTGTCAGACGTGGCGGGACGACCTTTGTTTAGGTCGTTCATGCTCTGCCTACCCCATAAGGGATAAAGACGTGATGACATGTATGTATGTTTTTGCTGTTTTTGATGTTACCTAGCTTTAAGGTTAAAGAGCAATGCATATAAAACTGTCGCCCGATTCGATATGGAGTGTGAAAAGGGCAACCGATCTCAAGATGGTGCTGGTCGATCTAAATTGTATTAGAACAGCCGTTTCAGAAGAATCCTGTTTTGATTTATGCGGTTCAATGGAGGTTACAGATTATGAAATGTGGTTCGCTATTGTTCTCTATATTTTGTCTCTTCAGTATCATTTTTTTAGTTTGACTGTGCCTGCCCCATATTATGTTAATTTTGTAATAAAAAAAATGCAATCATCTCTAGACTGTGGAGTAGTTTCACTAGTGACTTTAGTGTTATCTAATAAAATTATGATAATTATAATTTTGAAACTTTGTTGGTTGAATTGTTTTAGAGTTCACAGTTCAATGTTTATCGATTTGATTGAAACTGATATTGTTTTTGTTTGTTTAGGATTTGTGTGTGTCATTTGTGTAGTATTTAGAAAGAAGGCATCTTTCTTGGAGGGTACTAATTGAAAATGCAAATTCAATTTTATTGTTATTTAATTCATTTTGACAAGGTATTCGGTGACCTTTGCACGACAATAGTTATCAAAAGTAGAAAACATAAGGTAATAATCTCTATCTTATTACTTCTACTGATAAGTTAAGTAGCATCTCTTTCTTATGATTCCTTTTGGTACGAGTATACTAAACAAGACATGGCAAACATTAACACATAAAAAGGTAACATTGACTCTGAATAAAAAAGGTACAGTCACATACAAATACCTTAACACCACTGTATTTTTGATTCCGTCATTTTGATTTGAAACGTAAAGTGAAAACACGATGATACAGGCAAAGGAGGCATTAGAATATGACTGTTACATTCAAAATGTAAAGAAAAAAGAAGAGAAATAATAATATTCAACAGCGAAAAGTTTTGAAAAGTTGTAATACAGCACAAGGCGATAGATATTGCACAAAAGCTAGTTTTGACTTCGTAATGAGTTATTTATGATTGTCGCACTTGAAGAATATTAGTTTTTTTTTTCATTTTGTCGAATAGCACTGTCCAAGGGTCGATGTGCAGGATTTACCGCCTAGTACAGTATCTAAAATGAAAGTTATAAATACCGTTCATTTATACTCGTAACAATTATAGAGATCTATCTATACCTAGTTTAAGGAACGTTTCGATTAGTTCTTTGAGGGACTATTATTGAATTTTCTTTGCGGATCGAATGAAGACAAAATGGTAAACTACAGGTCCAATACAGTCCAGTAATAAATTAAAATCACAGATTCGTACATCTTAATGTACATTCACACAAAAATAATTCATATCACCCTTATTTTTCTCGGTATAGCTGTAATTTTGTCGAATTTTCAAAACCGAGATTATTTCGATAAGAGTTCTTTTTTTTAAGTGACATAAAAATGATTGTTGTATTCCGAGAAAAATATATAAAAAAAATGATAAATCCGACAGTTTAAAAAGTTTAAACCAAAATGTTCGAAAAAATAAAGGTGATCTTAATTTTTGATTGCGAATGTACTTAAATTTGGAAGGCCTAAATACGATTTTGTATAATCTCTAACTAGCTGTTTTATTTCTAAATTTATTTAAAAATCTCAAAACACTATAAAAATATGTCTAATTTGCGTAATATTCTGAAACTTAACAACCGTGTATCGGTAGTTTCATAAAATTAAGATTTATTTTAACCTCCTGAGACCTCATGACATTTAAAGAACATAACACATACATAACATTTAAAGAATAAACACTGCTAGTATCAAATCAATTATTTTAAAAAGGAAAATTTATTATATATTCTACCTCCATGAAAAAAATCAGCACCAAATATTATAAATAGCTCGAATGTATTGAAAAAGCTCGATTGATTATCTTATCTTATGCTCAGTAGTAGAACACGATATGTTTTTTTTAATAAAAATCATTTGACGTGAAGAAAATTTCTAGTACTCAGGAGGTTAATCTCAATTCTATGTTTGTGCCGATACTAAATAAATTACGCAACATATGTAAAGGGATAAAATTTCGAGCGATTAGATCTTTCTAACATTTTATAAAAAATATTTATAATATCTTTAATAAGCAACAAGTTATATTTTTATTGGTAACCGGCGTTTCCTCTCAGACTAATAATACTAAATATTTTACAAACGAATAAAGCAAAAATTTACAAAAAAGTTTAAAATACAAGAAAATAGGTATTGTACATTCATACAAGATTTATCGATAAATTGTAACTCTAGAATAGCGAACACTCTGAACACTTAACATTAAAGATTTACCTACCTATGTCTCTATGACGAGGAATATAAAATAGATCTAGATTCTATCGGTAGTGGAAATTCGGTATGAGACCTAACTAAACTATTATGTACTTTGAACATAGCTTCTATTTACAATAAGTACATGAGATGCGTTATCACTTCACTCTTATTACTTAGCCGACAAGGTGTCAAATTGCCTGTGCGCTTAAACACTGTTTTTTTAAAGGAAGTATTCTCTCTCTCTCTGTATTCACTGGTAGGTACTTACAGTGATACAAGAAGGCTAGTAAAATCTTTATAGAAGCAATTTTTTTGGCGCAACGTGGCTGTCGGTTTGAGTAACAACTCATTAGTTCATTGATAGTCCTGTAGAATTTATACAATAAGAGTCATTTGGATGCATCGACCAGATTATTGTAAGTGTAAGTTTGAAAACCACTATCAGGTGTGGTCTGCAGCACTTGCAGCGGCTGCAGCGGCTCGGCGGGCAGCTGGAGCCACGCGACCCATAAACGACCTTATCTCCTCGAAATACGTCTCATCAGGAGACCGCCGACGACCATCGTCTCCATTCTCCGCTTCATGTTTCTTCAGATGCCGGTCTAGATTCGTCTGCTGACCGAAACAGCGGTCGCAGTGACGACACCGAAACGGCCGCTCCTTATTGTGGATATTCCTCACGTGCCGTTGTAGGTTTGACGATATCGAGAAAGAGCGTTCGCAATATTTACAGCGGTATGGTTGCTCGCCTGTGTGCGTCCGGAGATGTCTTGTGAGGTTGGCGCTGCGGGGGAAGGCTTTGCCGCAGTAGGAGCAGGTGTAGCGGTCTCTGGCTCGCGGGGCTCCAGGGTTGGGAGGTACGGGGGGAGCTCGTGGCGCGCCGGGGGCGAGTAGAGTCGCCGCCGCGGCTGGGAGGAACGGATAGCGACCGAAAGACGCTGGCAGAGCGAGCGGTAACCGTCTGCAGAACTGTAGCAACGCTGGATGGGCCGGATGCGCTGGATGAGTCGGATGTGGAGGTGGCGATGGTGTGATGAGGTTGCAGTTTTCATCTTCTAGCCGCTGGGGGCGTTTATGTGTGACGCGGAGGTCGAGCGGCTCGTCAGTATGGGGCGAGCGGGGTGAGCCGAGCGGGGAGGCCCGGTCGAGGGGCGAGGGCGGCGGGGAGGCGAGGCGGCGCGGCGCCGCGTGCTTTTCGCGCATGGCGGCCGCCGCGCACGCGCTCATCGGGCTCGTGCGCCAACGACCTGAAACAATACAAATTCATGTCAAACTTCTGTTGATGACCGTATTCAGAACGTTACGGAAATGAAATGTCTTCTGTGTTTTGATAATTCTCGCAACACACACACACTTTTGTCTTTCTTATACCTCGCTTAACGCGATATCATGGATCGTTATCTTTAAATATTTTTTTGCATACACCCTGATTTTATATTTCAGTCGAATTTCATATGTACGTTTATTCGGCGCTTTTTCCGTGCTTCGGAAGGCACGTTAAGCCGTTGGTCCCGGTTAATATCGTTTAATACCGTAGATATTAGTCGTTAAGCCATATCAGAGGCCAGTGCTAAGCATTGGCGGCTTGAAAACTCTGACCTAATCTAGGATTGGGTCTGGTTTCCCTTCTGGGTTGCGGAGGTCAGATGGCAGTCGCTCTGTGTAAAAATCAGTACCCTCGTTCAATCCCCTAGATTAGGAAGCCGACCCCGTGAGATACGGGATAAGGCTAAGGAGATGATGATGACACAGCCACACGTCCAAATAGGCAGAAAACTCAACACGTCATCCACAAAATCCATCAAAACCTAACCAACATAGTCATGCATAGTAAAAGGTGACAAGTGGCCTGTTCGCTTCCTACATCAAGCATCCTGAGCTGGTATGCTAAGCGGCTTGCGAAACGCCGGGGGAGTCTGATAGATGTCTACAACGACTCCTACGCACGCCCACTAGCTTGCGACACCGAAACTGGAGCAACTACCAGGATGGGTGACCGCGGGTCACTCTACCGGTATTATAATTAGACTTGAAGCGTAAGGAGATTATCCTTAAATGGCGGAGCTTAGGAAAGTGGAGTAAGCTTAGACAAATTAATATGTTTGCGAATAGAGGCTAAAATACACAGGTGACTCATACTACTTATATTCAATTAAATTTTTAAATTTATTACACGATGGGGCAGAATAGAAAAAAAACTTATATTCACGATACTACCTATATTAAAAAAACTGTAAGGCTCGTATTTATAAAGCGATTTTAAGATTGAAAGCAATATTAAGTATGGATTTGACAGACCTTTTTATACTGAAATAACATTTTTGATGCGATCTCAAACTCGCTGTCACTCTTGAGATCTGATTACAAATATGGGCCTAAGATGGTAGCTGTGACAGTTGCAATTTATATGAATTTTAGGCCCGTATTGATAAACAGCACTTGAGACTGAGAGCTAGTTTGACTTCGTATCAGAAATGTCATTTCAATATAATATGGCTTGTCAAATCTATACTTAATATTGATCGCTTTATAATTACGAGCCTTAGATACATTTTCTTTTGTTTTCCTTCTGTATGACATCTGTTGCCATCCCAAATACAAACTATAGTCTATAAGGACCTGATCGATAACAAGTAAGTACGTATCTCATGTAGACAAACTTAAAAAAAATATTATGTAACATCATGTTTTGGATAATTATTATTTTTGATCTACAACAAGATATTCTTAATCTTATTGCCTGTCAGATGACAATGCGTTGGTGGAAGCCGATAACCACGTAAACACGATTGTTTTCTAACTCCCGATACGCGACTATATTTACACTCCCTTAAATTTGCCAGCGCTACGTGCCTAGATTGTGAACACTATCGATTTAACTACTTTACACTAGTGGTGTCGATTGGGATGCATACACAACTCCAGTAAAATAAGTCCATGCCTGTCAATTTCTGTCATGAGTCATGAGAGAACAGAAAGGAAGGGCAGTTAAAACGGACTTTATTATGATTTTATCAATTTAAGAATCTATGGATTTAAGTTCATAAAAAAATATTTCATGTTTTTTGTAAATAAAGATATGAGAATATGTACGTATGTGATGATAATATAAGCGGGTATCGATGAAATTTGATATACCTACTTACATAGAATACATTGAATTTTGTTAACGAATTCTAACTCACAGAATCAAGTTAAGCTCGTCTCGAAATACTGCCGTCTTTTTCTGTTCTACCGTGAAAGAAAATGTCAGGTAGATAAGGTCTAATTATAATTTAAAGTGCGACCGAGATATCTGTTTAGCTAAGAGCGTCGCCACTATAGCTGTCTTCGCTTCATTCCTGTCAGTGTTACTATAGTAAAATTTTAGCTCCAAATATAGCCACCTCAAAAGATAAATCCGTGGCACTGTAGAAGTTTTTTCGTCCATGCACTGTAGTCGGGTACGAGTCCAAATGGCGTCTAGTACTTGCCTAGATTGTGAACTCTATTCGAGCACAGATTTAACAACTTTACAGCATATTTAACTGCGCAACTTTATGTCCACAATACCGACTGTTCCTGTACGCATATTGTCAAGAATTTACTGCGAGCTGCGAATTTCATTGACTTGTTGTATCGGGGTGTACTAAATTCGTTTTATTGTTAGTGTAGCCTTTCATTTGTGTTGTATTGAGCTGTATTTTCTAGTCTGAACGGGCCCGAAATTTGCCAGTCTAATAAATCTTGTCGGTATAATTGTCAATGGAAAAGGTCAAAAGCACCTAGTCAGACTAGAGTTATTGTTTGATGTCAATAATAATTATTTAAGTCTGTAAAGTATGCAAACTGCAGTAAATGCATCAAGTGTGTCTGGCCTAATCAAATATTTATCTAGTTTCAGTGACAGTATTGTAATTGACTAAATATTTGTTATCTTTTTCTAGGAGACAAGGTCACAAAAACTTTCAAATTAGGTTATAATAATTAATTAATAATTATTGTCGCTGATGATTTGCCAAATAAATAAAAATAAGAATAAGAATAATAAGTCACGTTTGACAGCTCTCAACCAGAATTAAAAAATACATCATATGGCAGCATAGGAACATGAATCCTAGAACTTGAGCGTCAAAGAAATGTCAAATGTGACCTAATATCTTGGTTCTATTATTCAGAGTATAAAAGAAAGGTATATTGACAGTCGCAGGGCTACTGATGATTGTAATTCCGTTATTAAAAAAAACTACACAATATAGGTTGTAACAAAGAGTGTATTGCACCTGAAAGAATATGAATTTGAAACTGAACAACTTTCCCAAGGAACATAATATTTGTGTAGTTTTCTTTTTGATAACGGAATTACAAACATCAGTAGCCCTTCGACTGTCAATCGACAACTTTCGATCAGATTGAGTTCTAACTTTCCCTCTCGACGCCCACTGGCCGCCATTACAAAAATAATGGGCAATAATCTGTTAACAATAATTGAACGGGTTCATTCTGGTGATTGATCAGGGCTGATCTTCACCCACGTTCGTCACGCGTCACACGATAACTATCAACGGTTTTATGGGCTTATGTCAGTTATTCATACAGCCTCCCTGGTATTGCGGTCACAGCCATGGGCTTACAATCCGGAGATCCTGGGTTCGACTCTCAGGGGCGATATTTGTCAATTTATCACTTTGTGAGGTTTCCTTCAGGTTGGTAAGGACATTGCAGGCGGAATCACCTGATTGTTGGAAAAGTGAAAAGGTTCGGATAGCACGTTAAGCCGTCGGTCCCGGTCGCTGTCTATGATAGTGATCGTTACTCAAACCATGTCAGAGGCCTAACTGTGTAATTAGGCGGTTTGAAAACTCTGCTACCAGGGTTCTTCAGATCGTTGTTCGACTCGAGAATCCAGTCGCAAAGAAGAAGAAGAAGTCACTACCGGTGATCTGGGTATTCTATGCTGGATAGGAAAAGAGTAAGAGTCCGATGGTGTAGTGGATAGGGCCACTGCCTCATGAGCGGGACCCTAGTTCAATCACCTAGATTAGTTAGCCGACCCCGAGAGATACTGGATAAGGCTAGGGAGGTGATGATTCTGATAGGAAAACATAGAATGTTCTAGTTACTTTTTTCCCAGGCGTACTCTAGAAGTCAATAAAGGAAGACGAGGGTTTCGGCGACGAGTTGACAACCTATCTCTAATATCTCTATGGGTATACACAGTTCATTCTTTCTAAATTGTCTCTCAAAGGTTAAAAGTCACTCTTTTAAGATGACTTTGACGCTCTGCCTACCCTGTATGGAATTCAGCAACTGCTGAACCCCGTGCATTCATGTGATTGATCGGAGTAGAGCATCACCCACGTTCGTCACGCGGTTACGCTTGCGCATGCGATCATAATCAGCCATGTTACGGACTAATTCAGGCAGTGGTTTGTGACTACTGCCGGTTTGGGTGTACATTGCCTTTTATAGTTGCTGAAATTTGAAAAACGAATTTTCGCAGGTAGAAACTAGTTAACAGGCATTCGAGGAGGTTGATTTTTGATGATACAGGCTTTGGGGAATGAGATGTCATGATTCATAAACAAAAAAAATATTTCTATGGTAAACTAGACAAACAGAAGCACTTTCATTGGTTATGTTTATTATGCCAAGTGCTTAAACGATGACAACTTCAGTATTAATCCGATCAGCGAGAGTTTAAGCTATAAATGAAAGTTTATTATGTCGTTAATAATGAACGATCTTGAATGATGACCGAAAGTATAGTAAATTCAACTAAAATCAATCGAAATCTCTTCAAGCAAATAGATGGAATACAATTAATTATGCCTTGGAATTACTCCAACTTCTGTTTTAGACAATTTCAGTGTTATTACAGTTGGGTCTATATTTCGTATTTTAACATGAAAACAGCTTAACGAATGTGACTAAAAAACGGTGAAGGTAAAAAAATAGGACGCAATGGATATTTAATTCTCTGTAGTCGTGCTAAACCATTGTCATTTAGATCTGCATATATTTTGTATTAGAGTTATGCATAACGTTTTCATTAGTACTCATTACGAATGATGGATCAGTTCGTAAGTGATGTCTTTTTTGGGACATGTCACGTTTATATTTGCATTTTTATTATCTGATGTGCGTAGGATGGCACGTTTAGCCGTTGGTTCCGGTTAATATCGTTTAACACCGTAGATATTAGTCGTTAAGCCATGTCAGATGCCAGTGCTAATCATTGGCGGCTAGAAAACTCTGACCTAATCTAGGATTGGGTCTGGTTTCCCTTCTGGGTTGCGGAGGTCAGATGACAGTCACTCTGTGTAAAAACCAGTACCCTTGTTCAATCCCCTAGATTAGGTATGCAACCCCGTGAAATACAAGATAATGCTAGGGAAATCATGATGATGTGCGTAGGATATGTTTAAAAATGTTAAGGCTTTATTCACAAGTGTGGTGGCGTAGGCTGCATAAAATTAAATTCTGATCAAATAGTCGAGTAACTATTTATTTCTTTGGAAAGAAAATGACTGTTTTCTAGAAAATTATTTACTCAGAGGTGAATTTCGTATCGAAGATTGTTGTCTAAAATCGTACATTATCTTGTCGGATAGAAATAATACCATAGGCAATATCTTACTCAGAGGTGTCTTTGTAGATTGGATTTACCTCTAATTCGTACAAAGCTCGGTTATTCGCCTACAAGCGTTACAAGACAGGTACCAGGGTACCAGACGCTACAAATCATAAGCAGCTGGTTCGAGTTGCGGTTCACGAGTTACCCGAATAAGGACGTCGCCGCTAGTTCCAACGATTTATGTGTCTCTGGTCGCTGTGCGTTTCAGAGTGCGAGTCCACTGAAGCGGCGGGAGAGATTAAAATATTGATAAACCTCTGAGGATGTTCCAGTCAGCCCACATTGTTAAAAATCTTTTGTAACTTTTGGATATTCCAGTTATTACAAAATTGAAATAAGTAATTAGATTTAGGTACGACTAAAGTAAGATTCGGAATAATTTACGAGAATACATTTAATTTATGTTATTATGCCAAAAAACAAACCATTTTTAGAGCACGAGAACATCAATGGCCAAATTAACTTATTTTTGTCGCGTCTGAATATTTCTGCTGCTGTTCCATTTTCAATAGTTAGGTAACTGCTAAGAGAGAAGATATCTCCTGTACTTCAGTTTTGAAGAAATCCAAAGATCACCTATGTGGGACCGCATCCTAAGAGTCGGTGCATAGTTGCCCCAGTGTCGAATGCGAGGCGTGACTCGACGAATTTGTAAGTGAGCTTCTATTGTTGCTGTTCTGGCGCTAAAATTTACTATTAATGGCTCAGAATCTGGAGAATTTGGTAATTTGTGAAAAGGAGGACTTAGACTTGCTTTATAAAGTTTGACTAAAATCATATTTTCTACAATTTTTTAGAATATTTATGGCGGAACGATCACATACCTATAAGCGTTGGTACTCTCATCGGAGTCCCGTGTCAAAGAGCTTGATGTGTACCCAGTATTATGATAATGGTACCGATTTCTTGAGGACACAACTTAACTAAATCTTGACTTAAATTATTGCCGTCCTTTACTGTTCTCTAATGATAGAAAATGACAGGTATAGACACTTTTTTGTTAAGTCGTAATTTTTGCAACTACAAAATGCTTAGTAGAAATAAGCTGTACCTGTTGTGTCGTTATTCCTTGTGTATTGTCTTTCTCATGTTACTTGTGTACAATAAACAGTAAATAAATAAACCAAATAAAAAGAAGCTACCAGAATAGGTTTATACTATGTGAACTGCTTTATCATACACTTTTTCTCGATTCCTACTGGCCGCTCAGACTAAACCCAGCACAAATTATTAAACAAATACGAAAATAGCAAAGTTCCTTAGTCATAACAAATTGAGAAATCCCCAGACCTAACCTTTAAACCTAAAGGAGATTCACAGTGTGGTAAGTGATAAACCTATCAAAGGCGCCGCTAAACCGATATAAGGAAGCCAACTCGTGCTTGCTCTTGGGTCATGTTAGGCGTGCACCATATTTGTTGGAGCTACTTGAATATTCGAGGTGAGGTTTACATGCTGTCTCTACTTGTACGCGATGGTCTTTAAATAAAAGGCAAAACTAGATCGTTTGAAGTTAGGTGGCTGGTATTTTTATGATTTCTAGAGCGCATTCTTTGCTTTTAAACGTAGTACTCAAAACCATGTTAGAGGTCTAATAGCTGTGCTACTAGGCGATTTAAACTCTGACACCAGTGTTCATCGGGTCGTCGTTCGACTCGAGAATCCACTCGCTAAGACGAAAAAAGTAGATTGGCATGGAAATTTCTAATTCCTAAACATTACTTCTGCTAGTTGAAAAACAATCAGCATTTAGCGGTATGTATATCTTCATATAAAAGTGCCTAAAAAGAACACATAAACCAATGACCAGTCAACATGTTGAGCTCATCACGAAACTCACGATTTGCTAATTAATGACGTATGGAATCGTGACGAGGGCGGGGCATATGTGTTTGTATAAACGCCGGAACAAATTAGATGTTTCTATGTATATAAGTACACCTACGTAAATTAAATTGATGGAGTAATCTATGTAGGTATATAGCGGCGATGCTGGTATTTCTTTTTACATATTTTGGGGTGGGATAGGATCTGCCTCCTAGTGGTTCACCCTGGGCAACGGCAACACAGGCTTGCCTGTGAATAAGTCCGCCTGAACGATCTCAACAAAGCGGTAGTAGGCTCCACAAGGGGCCGCTTGGCTTGCGACCACCCTGTCACCGGAGTCCGGCGCCAAACAGCTTGCTGTGTTCCGTCGGTGCGTGAGATTGCCAGTGCCATAACAGGCATCTTCTGGGTGAGCTCGCGCCATCGTCGATTCTGTCACGGTCATCCCTGACCTAGTGTCTAGAGTCAGGAGCAAACTCATTACTAATAAAAAAACATATTGTGGGTACTAGAGTAGATTCGGGTTTAGTGATATGAATAAGTATTACCTTACTTTAAGGGCAAACCACCATGGTCCCTCTGTTACGGATTAATTGCAGTCATCGTGGCCGAAATCGGCCTGGGTGTATATATTTTAATTTAAGTTAAGTCTGGGAGAGCTCGCTGCATCGTCGACTCTTGCTTAATTGCCAATATAATTTAGACCACACTAAGGAGCGTAGCAAAATAAGGATAAATTATCATTAAGGCATATAATATGAAAGAAAGAAAATAATAAATTAGTTTCGGGCTATTGAATAAGATAATAGAATTATGTTCAATTGTGTTCAAATAAAAATTTACATAGTGTTCATTCTCGAGATGGATTAATTAAGTAGAATTCATTAATTAAATCTTTGAACGAGACGACATCATGAACATAGAACTCATGTCGATACATTACTCAATGACGATGACTTCGATACGAAAACATAACTTGCTTCTTATCTACGTCAAAATAGGCACGATTCACTAATTAAAGGTAATTAACGAGGTTCGGCAACGTGACGCAAGTGGGCGTGGCTTGAGTATGGTAATGCAAACAGCTCGACCAATCAGAGGCGTCACGGCGCGCCGACGCTGTGAACTATTAGCATTTATACACCGCTTATTCGTTGGCAGTTGGACGGAGAAGCTACTTGGTGCATAGCGATGGGTCGGTCACATGTGTAGGTATTTCACGCTACTGAATGTTGTGATCAGCTGTTCCATACGTGCTTGTAACTGTGATTGGATAACAGCTCGAAAGTTATTTTATATATTTGTGTATTTTGTGGAATAGGTATAAGTGATGACTGTCATTGTAAATTTCGGATTTATTTTTTGCACCAGGTACCGAATGTACTCAAACTTCAATTTGAAAATGTCACCCAATGATGATGATGACCCATTCCTTTAGTCAGGTCTGAATTTATACTATCAAAATATATTTTTTATAGCTTTCATCTTATATTTCATCATTGCCTGATATTTGATTAGCGTAGAGGCAGCTACGGAAGTAGGGTAACCTATAATTTATCGTTTAATTTCCATACGCGTATTAGACGCGTAACACTTTGAATACCTATTACATACCTGTTACGCCCCACTCCTGCGCATTCCTATAGAATCTTTAACTCGTCCCACTACTCAGTTATGTAAAACAGTTTCAAATAAATTACTACTATTCGCTTTAGTATAGTTATAACATTAGTATGTAAGGTTCGTATTTATCTGTTCACGATATAGATAAACTATGCGATCGATAAATTGCTTTATTTATCAACCAATAATGATGCCGATATTATTTCTGGCCGAGGTGTGAACGAGATACGGATGTCATGATTTAGTTTATGAATAATAAAATAGAGCAAAGGGTATCAGGATAAGGATGCTTGGTAGGTATCTATTAATTTTATAGGTTTCTAAGTTACCTGGATACCTAAAAAAAATTCTAGAAAATGGTGAGAGAAATATACCTATACGAATTGCAATTCAATTTGCATTACAGCACTAATTTGTCAAATGTAGCAAAGCGATATGATTAATGACGATGACACTACTTATACCTACTCTACCTTCTTCTTCTTCTGTCGAGTGGGTATCGAGTCTATCGACCAGATTAACCCTGGTGTCAGAGTTTTTAAACCGCCTAGTAGCACAACTATCAGGCCTCTGACATGGTTTGAGTAACGACCACTATCAAAGACAGCGACCGGGACCGACGGCTTAACGTGCCCTCCGAAGCACGAAATCTTTTTCTTTTTCGGACAATCAGGTGAATCAGCCTGCAATGTCCTAACCAAACTGGGGAAAAATTCACAAAGTGATAAATTCTCAAATATCAACTTTGTGTTTCCCCCCCTGGGAATCGAACCCAGGACCTCCGGATCAGGCGTCCATGGCACTGGCCACTAGACCACGGAGGCAGTTACCTACTCTACCAAATGGTACGTAATTTTTAATTTATTTTATTTTCATGAAATAATAATATTCGCCTTAATAAACAATACACATGCTTGCAGATTTGTTGTACAATATGTTTGTGTAAACAATCATGTACCGACATGATTTGTTTGGTTGCTAGACCGAAACGAGTGGGAGTATCGCGCATTTTGTTCTTTCATTGAAGAATTGTGAATGCATTGTGAATCTTTATAAAAAACTGTTCTTCCATGCTGGCCTGGGAGCGAGAGAAAAACATAGAATGTGCCAGCTGCATTTCCTCCCGGGCATGCTGTAAAAACCAGCTAAGGGATCCGAGGGTTTCAGTATATTGTAATTTAGGCGATGAGCTAACAACCTGTCACTACAGCAATATACCTACAAATCTATCTTAAAATAACCCTCATAACTTTGTCCGACGTGGCGGAACGACCGTTATTTAGGTCGTTATTTAGGCCTACCCCATTAGGGATAAAGGCGTGATTATATGTATGTATGTAAAAAAACTATTTCATTCAAGACAAAAGTAGCATTATTTGCATCTAATATTTTATTAAATGTCAGATATAGAGGCTCAAAATAATGTACCTCATCATCTCCTTAGCCTTAACCCGTATCTCACGAAGTTGGCTATCTAATCTATTATTTAACAATTTATTGTACACAAAAAACATCATAAACACAGGACATAAAAAAACAAAGACACAACAGGCACTGCTTATTTCTAAAAAGAAATTTCTTGCCGCAGACCTACAGAAGTGATAATTTTAACGAAACGAAAATCTAGGGGATTGAACGAGGGAACTGGTTTTTTACACAGAGCGACTGCCATCTGACCTCCGCAATCCAGAAGGGCAACCAGACCCAATCCTAGATTAGGACAGAGTATTCAAGGCGACAATGCTTAGCACTGGCCTCTGACACGGCTAAATGCCTAATATCTACGGTAATTAACGATAGTAACCGGAATCAATAGTAACAAACGTACGAGTACATATGAAATTCGAAAACCGAAAAACACTAGACTAAACTACAGTAGTAGTGTAGTAGACTACAGTTCTAAAATATATGTTCTTATTTCAAATGCCATATATCCCACCATTGCAGACGCTCAGCCAATTGAGATGTGCGCTTCATGCACTCTGCACACTATGACTGCAATGATTGATGAGTGCGTGGACTGTGACGTATGGGAGGAACATCTTAGACTGGACATTCTGAAGTAACTCGTTGCGTGTGTTCCATTTTTAAATGCCATATATCCCTCCAGTGCAGACGCTCGGCCAATGGAGATGTGCTACGCTTCATGCACTCTGCACACTATGACTGCAATGATTGATGAGTGCGTGGACTGTGACGTATGGGAGGAACATCTTAGACTGGACATTCTGAAGTAACTCGTTGCGTGTGTTCCATTTTTAAATGCCATATATCCCTCCAGTGCAGACGCTCGGCCAATGGAGATGTGCTACGCTTCATGCACTCTGCACACTATGACTGCAATGATTGATGAGTGCGTGGACTGTGACGTATGGGAGGAAACATCTTAGACTGGACATTCTGAAGTAACTCGTTGCGTGTGTTCCATTTTTAAATGCCATATATCCCTCCAGTGCAGACGCTCGGCCAATGGAGATGTGCTACGCTTCATGCACTCTGCACACTATGACTGCAATGATTGATGAGTGCGTGGACTGTGACGTATGGGAGGAAACATCTTAGACTGGACATTCTGAAGTAACTCGTTGCGTGTGTTCCATTTTTAAATGCCATATATCCCTCCAGTGCAGACGCTCGGCCAATGGAGATGTGCTACGCTTCATGCACTCTGCACACTATGACTGCAATGATTGATGAGTGCGTGGACTGTGACGTATGGGAGGAAACATCTTAGACTGGACATTCTGAAGTAACTCGTTGCGTGTGTTCCATTTTTAAATGCCATCTATCCCACCAATACAGATGCTCGGCCAATGGTAAATGTGCTACGCTTCGTGCCCTCTGCACACTATAGCCCGTATTAATAAACGGCACTTGATTCTGACAACTAGTTTGAAACGTCATTACAGTACAAAAGGCACTGTCAAATCCACAGTAAAATTGCTCTCACTCTAGACCTCGCTTTATAAATACGACCCTATGACTGCAATGATTGATTCACCAGAGCACGTAGACAGTGAAATATGGGAGGAAACATTTTAGACTACAAATGTAGGGGTATAGCATGTATTTTGCAACTGATGAGACGAAAATTTTGCTTTGAGACTGTATTTGTATAATCAATATGGAAATTGATTCAACCAATAGGTACAAGAAATGATTGCTAAACCAAGCGCGATGATAAAATTAACGTGTCTGTGAGGCATGACATTTTTAATTCCATATTGATATAAGTATCGTTTTACATAATGAATCAAAAGTTCGAACACACAGATAATACAATGCATGTATACATAACCTAAAATCCTTGGTAGTATCTACCACACCTAGATAACTTTCACCTCAATAAACATCCAATTAAACCGAACAAGGAATGCCTAATAATACTATAACCCCTTCGAAACCAAAACATAAACTTTAACTACTAATATAATTGTACTAATTTCTATCACTACTGAAACAGAATTGCACATTAAGAAATTAATTTATTTTATAGTAAAACTAAATTCCTTTACGATGTTTGTGAGCATAACGATAGTATAGTTTTAGAGGCATTTCTAAAACTGAATGGCAGCAAACGCATATACTATATTCAATATAAATACATACCTTCTTTGAACAAGTATTGCATATTCAACTGAGATAGACAAGAGGAAAGGAATCTGTAACATGGCAGCGGGACAAAGGCGGTTTTCTTAAGATGAAGGATATTAAACTTTTACGTACAGAGTATTAAAGTTACATACATACAATCACGCCTTCATCCCTAATGCCTACCCTGCAGAGCGTAAATGACCTACACAAAGGTCGTTCCGCCACGTGTGACAAAGTTTTGAGGGCTATTTAATATAAATTTTTAGGTATATTGCTGTTGTGACAGGTTGTCAGCCTATCGCCTAAACTTTCAATATACAGAAACACTCGGATCTATTAGTTGGTTTTTACAGCATGCCCGGGAGGAAGTGCAGCTGGCTCATTCTATGTTTTTCTCTCGCTCCCAGTCCAGCATCGAAGCAATTTTATTATCCATAAACTAAATCATGACATCATAGTAGATTAAAAATTGTCACTGAGAATAGGGTAAAACGTGTAAATTCATAGATGGCGATGTCAAACTTTGCCCTGTTGCACGCTGCAACGACATCTCATCTTGAAATACCCAAAAAAGACACTGATAATATTTTGCAAAACCTGTCTAGTAGTAGAATAATACCCAGTAGGTTTCGGTTCGATTTCGGTTTAGTTATTTTTATTTTTATTAATAGGCGAGCAGCCACAGGCTGATGTGCCTATATTTAGGCTAGTGTGTATCAGTTCATGTTTATTTATTTCACTTCATTTTTAACCACTTGTCAAGTCTGTTCTTAAAACTGTTCACTGATGGAGCGTCTATCACTTCCTGTGGCAAGTTATTCCACAATGTAAGAATTCTATTGTTGAGGACATGGTACCCAACATCGGTATTAGATCTCCAATGAGCCAGCTGTTTATCATTGCTATGACGTGCACGGTGAACGACACTAGGTCAAAATATGTCAGTTATAGGGCCTATACGCAATAGAAACGAACACCGACGGGGAATCGAATCTCAAATCTACAATGCAGAAGGCAGATAAACTACCGAGCATACTTTACAAGTCATCAAATGAGAGAGCAAATACCACACGTGTCTTTCGTAATTGCAATGCTAGTCGCGTGGAAACCTACGCCCATTCTATCGATATTCTCATACGATCATGTTCGCAGCAGATTCACACGCCAGCCAACGACGGTTTTTTAGACGGTACATATCGACAACTACGATCTTTGATTTATTTCACATCACTATTTTAGGAAACGCGGCGCGACAGTCGCCATATTGCGCTTTATGAAATTACTTCGAAATGTATGAGATATGAGTCTTGTATGGATCAATGAGAACTAATGGCTTCTGTTCAGATGGGACGATTGTGTGTTTATGGCTCGTGCTGTTTGGAAATCGCATTTTAAATCCAGTTCAAAATACCAGTTAGGCTATGTATGCTATCTGAAATTGTACTAGTACCTAGATGGCGTCATAATCAGACTTGATTTGGTGATTGTATGGTACCAAATAAACCGAATAGTCTGAATACACTTCGGGTCGCTGAGTCAGCGAAGTAAGTAAGTTATTCTGAATACATAATAACTCAATACACTCGAAGACTGACATTATTTAACCATTCATTTTACACAGAAACATACATAAGACTACATTAGAAACAAAGACACACCAAGCACTGCTTATATCTAAAAAATAAATTTCTTACAGCCGACCTACTTGACATGTGACTAACTGATAATAATTTTACTACCATACTTCAAATTGAAGCTCAAATTATGAGCATCCAATTTCAGTTATCTGTAGGTACTACCTACAAACTTTGCATACCTTGTTTGAGTAACTTTTTAATTTTTCAGAATTGTCTGTCATCTTGTTCAGGGTTCTCACTATTCTAGTATACATAATATTGCCTCTTTAGCAGTAAAACCAGTCACTACAGCAATATACCTACAAATCTATCTTAAAATAACCCTTAAAACTTTGTCAGACGTGCCGGAACGACCTTTGTTTAGGTCGTTTACGCTCTGCCTACCCCATTAGGGATAAAGGCTTGACTATATGTATGTATGTATGAGCACTAAAAAAAAAGATAGCTTGGGCGTAACCAGAGAGTTTCTAGTCTAGCCTCACCCTGAAATTCTGAGTTATATAGACTAGTAAAAACATTTATAGGGAACTAAACAATCTCAACACGGTCTACGGTTGTGAAATTGGATAATAGAGTGTAATTGCCATTCGGATGTGATGATAAAATCTGTCTCTAGAACCAATAAATATTCCAGTCATTTACTGCCTATATTCCGAAGACGAACTTAATAAAATATCTAAATACCAGAGATACCAGTCTTCAATATTTTATGCTTCCTATCAAAATAACTCTTCTTCCATGCTGACCTGGGAGCGAGAGAAAAACATAGAATGTGCCAGCTGCATATCCTCCCGAGCATGCTGTAAAAACCAGCTAAGGGATCCGAGGGTTTCAGTATAAAGTAATTTAGGCGATGGGCTGACAGTCTGTCACTACAGCAATATACCTACAAATCTCTCTTAAATAACCCTCAAAACGTTGTCAGACGTGGCGAAACGACCTTTGTTTAGGTTGTTTACACTCTGCCTACCCCATAAGGGATAAAGGCGTGATTATATGTATGTATGTATGTATGTATCAAAATAACTTCCAATAAAATCTTGCAATAGTTCTACCCGCGAGGTTTTCTATTTAAATGATACGTGTTACAAAATATCTTCAAATTAAAAATAACTTCTTGTTTTCTTCCATGCTGGACAGGGAGCGAAAGAAAACCATAGAATGTGCCAGCTGCATTTGCTCCCGGACATGCTGTAAAAACCAGGTATTGGATCCGAGGTGTTTCAGTATGTTGCAATTTATGCGAAGGGTTGACAACTTTTCACTACAGCAATATTTTATTTTTTTTATTTTATTTTATTTAGATAGGTACAACAACAGACGACAAATTAATACATTCAATTAAAAACACTATTACATCAAATCTGCATAAATTTGGCATCCAGTTAAAGTTATACACAACATTCATAAAAAAAAGAAATTAATAATGATTGACTGAGTCAGTAAAAACATGCAGGAAAGTAATTAGGTTAGTATTTTATGAGCTAAATTTCTTTTAAAGGTATTAAAACTACTATCAAACAAATCAAGGTTGCAACAATCGGCGTTAAACATTCGACACATACGAGATATTGGACTATTTTTTGTGACATTATTGGCAGATCTTGGAATAACGAACAATTGAGGGATACGTACAGAACGGGTTGGAACTTTAAATTTAAGGTGTTCTAAAAGATCGCTACTGAAGTGACCATTGGCAATCCTATGCAGAGTGCACAAATCATGCATCCATCTTCGCTTTTCTAGACTAGCCAAGCCAAAATGAAGCAGGCGGCTTTTATAATCTGGCAGTTTACGTCTAATACCAAGTCTTGTGGACAGTTGCCTGACAAATCGACGTTGAATAGCTTCAACTCGGTCAGCATGAGTGTTATATATTGGCGACCAGATTGTCGTGCAATATTCCAAAGTACTCCTTACTAAAGCACAGTATAAAGTAATCCAAGATCTAATATTTTTAAAAGGCTTAGCGTTGCGTGAAACAAACGACAACATTCTATTAGCTTTGTTACACATGCGATCGTAATGAGGTCTAAATGATAAAACCGAATCAAACGTTATACCCAAATCTATAACTGTATCAACCCTAGTAAGTGGCACTGCATTCATATTGTAATTGTATATAAGGGGCTTCTTTGACTTAGTAAAAGATATCACCATACATTTACATATATTAAGTTCCATGAGGTTTACATTACTCCAGGAAATTATGTAATCTAAGTCCATCTGCAATAAGTGATAGTCACGAAGGGTTCGTACTTTTCTGAAAATCTTGACATCATCTGCATATGCCAAACATTTGCTATTGATTCCAGTAAGAAGATCGTTAATGAATGCAACGAAAAGCAAAGGACCCAAATTGGAACCCTGTGGTACTCCAGATGGTGCCATGAATGGGACCGAGTCAAATCCAGACAATGCCACGATCTGAGTTCTGTTATTAAGATAAGATGAGAACCAACGATATAAACTTCCATGTATACCCAAGTAATAGAGTTTTGAAAGTAATATTGTGTGATTGACACGATCAAATGCCTTGGAGAAATCTGTATAAATTGAATCGACTTGTTCACTCCCATTGAAGGAGTTGCACAAAAATTCGGTATAGATTAATAGGTTTGAATTGACCGACCTACCAGACATGAAACCATGTTGATGCGGACTTAGAAGTGGTTTAAGATGGTTATAAACACGATCATATACGAGACTTTCCAAGATTTTCGCAAACCAGCTCAATATGCAGATAGGTCGGTAATTTTTCGCGTCATTTTTATTGCCAGATTTAAATATGGGCGTAATCTTAGATATTTTCCAAAGGCTAGGAAAGACACCATTAAGCAACGACATATTGAAGATAATCGACAAAGGTTTAACCAAAGCAGTTGCGCACATTTTAATGAAAACAGGTGGTATACTATCAGGACCCGCACCTTTTGCAATATCGATAGATTTTAACTTTTTTAAGAGTTCATTGCAAGAGAATGATAATGTATGAATATTGAAATCCGATGGAGTAAATTGTGGGACATAATTTGAAGATGATCGTGTATCATAGATACCAGAGAAGTGATCCGCAAAAAGGTTGACAATATCATTACCATTTGTAGCAACACAACCGTCAAGACTGATACGATTAGGAATTACATTGGTTACTCTTTTTGTTTTGGTATAGCGCCAGAAAGATTTTATATTAATCGTTAAATCTTTTTCAACATTGGAAATATATGACTTAAAACATATTTCCATTAAATACTTAGCTCTAGATCTTAAAATAGAAAAAGTATCAAAGTCACGCGGGTTACCAAACTTCTTAAACTTTGAATGGTATTTGAATTTAGAGCAAAGCACTTTTTTTAGACCTTTAGAAAACCATATTGGATACCTGTTAGCTTTAGATTTCATTTTCGGTGTATATACCTACAAAACTATCTTAAATAACCCTCAAAACTTTGTAAGACGTGGCGGAACGACTTTGTTTAGGTAGTTTACGCTCTGCCTACCCCATTAGGAATAAAGGCGTGATTATGTGTATATAAGTAAAAATAACTGTTCAGATGTGTACCTATCTTTTTAATCAAATTTGTCCTAAGCATAGATTAAATCGATCAGCTTAGCCCACCAGCGCACGGCTTTCCGCACAAGCGCACTTTACGCACTCGCGATAATGTCGTCAATGCACAAACGCGCAAACGCAAGACGCATGAGAACCAGACCGTGCGCAGGCGACGCGCCGTGGGAACACAAGGAAACCGCCGCTTTTTTCGACTAAACTACGACAAGGTTTTATATGAATGTGTCGAAAAAAGGAACTAAGACCGCCGCTATAGCGCCTAAGTAATTTTCGACAGTTCTTGTACGCCAGAGCCCCCGTTCATGTTCATTTAAATCCCTGCCGTACTATTTAGAACTAGATCTTTAGAATTCAATGGCTTCATGGCACCGATCTTTTTGACCGTATATGGACGTCGAATGTTGATTATGTGTCGAAGTATTAGGTAGAGCTAATAGATACACGTATTTACACGTGTAATAACGTGTAATGAGTTACTAATTTTTTTTAATCGCTAAAAATGTGAGCTACATTGGCAAGATGGAAACGTGATGAGATTGCAAATAGTTCAAATAAGGCTATAATGGACCAAATTTACAGCAATAATAATTATAGACGGTATTTCAGCCATAATAAATGTTATTTTCATTTCTAAATTAATTAGGTACTATTCGAGATATATTTTTAATTGATAGATATTTTTGGGAATTTAACAGTCACAATGCTATTTTATTTCATGTAATATAAAAACAAAGATCAGACAATGCGAAACACGCTTCCGCGCGCGGGTTAGCAGATCCCGCTCCTACGCGCGGAGAAGCGTTTTCCATACAACCGGGCGAACGAAGTCGCGGGCACAGCTAGTATCAAATACTCGTATATTTTATAAAATATGAAAATTGTTTTTTCACTTTTATAGAATATGTCAAATTTATTACTTGGAAGACATAATATGTAGTATGTTGTTATTAAAAACAACATGAAGGTAGATGTTATTAAAAACATTGCCCCCTATAACCATACTATTAGCCATTAGAACTAATAAGTGGCACTTTCATAGTAGGTAATTTAATTAAAGTACGGTAAACAGAATAAAAGGTACAGTTAAATCAAATATCAGCCCGTATCTAATTAGTGTGATTGTGTTACGATCTCTCCAATAAAATAGATTTTATGTTCATGCAAAAGTCAATATATTGATCCAACACATGGATGGGGGCAACTGTGCACCTGCAGATTTTACTATAGTTTGTATACATACATACATGTAATCACGGCAGAGCGTAGATGACCTAAACAAAGGTTGTTCCACCAACTACATGTTTAGAGGGTTGTGTATTGCTGTAGTGACAGGTTGTCAGCCCATGTTCTAAATTGCTAGTAAATAGTTTGTATGGACGTACCATTCAGGATTTCCCTTTACATATTATCACAACCGAAGATTAAACGAAAGATATTAGAAGTATATATTAAAAATACACATCTTAAACCGTTTACAGCTCTTTTTCGACTGAACGAAAGACTTTTTTTTTTTTTTTTTAATTTTTGATAGGCAATCATTTGTCCGCCATCTCACGTAATGGTAAGTGATGATGTAGACTATGATGGAGCATGATTGCCTAGAAAATGCCTGTTCACTCTCGCCTTGAAAAGGCCCAGATTATAACGTTCCGGAAATAGATCCGCAGGCAGGGAGTTCCACACTTTGGCCGTACGCATTAAAAATGTAGAAGCGTACCGCTTTGTGCGAAAACTTGGAATGTCACCCGATGATCACTGATGAAAGAGTTTGAGTATTTATGTATACCAGGTGTAAGGGACAGCGTCACGCAAACTGATAGGGGTTGCTCAGTCAACGACACTGAACAACTATGAGCAGGACTTTTTTTCAGGAAGTGAATAAAAAAATCGTTTTTCCATACAAATTGTCTGATTGAGGTGAACATTTTTTTTGTATGCAAAAGCCTTTTTTTTCACTTCCTGAAAAAATATCCTAGCAATAGTTGTTCAATGTCGTTGATTGAGCAATCACCCCCCCTATCAGTTTGCGGGGCGCTATCCCTTACACCTGGAATGTAAAATGAATGCTTACTTAGATTAGATGGCTGAATTTAAAGGCTTTTAAAAAAGTGTGTGAAAATATTCCTTCCGGGCCAGAAACTTGTAATATTTAATACCACGGTGACTGTATTTCATCATGTGCGTCGTTTATCTAAAAATAAATATTTGCTTATGAAAACAATCTTCATGTAAACTCATTGGTCATTACGTTTATTTTATTTAGTTAGATAGAGTAGCATTTAATTAGATAGTGAGGTGTAGAATTCAAATAATCTGATTATAAATTTATATCTTGCTAAAGTCATAAGTATCGTAATGATTGTTGCACGTGTTCTTGATATCAAACCCATAAACTGCGAAAACGCGTACCGAATTAAGCAATCTGTTCTAATTTGCTTACGAAAACCAACAGAGTATAAATAAGTTCACTAAAATACAATCTAAATCTTGCCTGGAATCTAAAATTTGATTAGTAATTTAAACAGAATTTATAGTCAAACGCAAGGTTTACGATAAGCAGAATAACATCGATCAAACTTTTTCAATAAAACTGAAATACCTCGATAAATAACATTTTGTATGAGATAAAATCGCCATCGCCATCTGAATCTGTCATTATAATGTAAGTATAACCCTGCAAAATTGTAAGGGCCGCTTACAGCTAGGAACTGTGTCATAATTTATGGTATTCCATTAAGTTGCGGTAAGCGGCGCGGGCGCATTCATTTGCATTGGGGATTCGGACTTGCGGTGACATGGCCAGTATTAAAATGATGTATCGCGGTTTGATTGCACAGGATGAGATCATAGAACTGGTATTAAAGGGATAAACCGACTATGAGTTATTTAAGTAGTTTTATTACCGTAGTTTATGAGATACTTCCATAAAAGACGAAAAAAGCATTTAAACACTCATCAATATTTGGTACTTATGGCATCTACTATCAATAAAATATAAATTCACCACCCCGTTTCTATTTGTACAAATGTTAAAAAATTTTAAACACGAAACTTATTTTAAGACGGTATTTTTGTTTTTATTTCGGAATGTTTGTATGCAGGAGTAAATATTAGGTATTATATTTAAATTGCGGCCTTAGAAACAGGAGCAGGTTGCTAGTATAAATAAGATTCTATTCATCATCAGAATTTATTTAGTTTTTTAGAGATATATATTGTTTTGTAAACCAAACCAATATTTGAAGTTTTTCATAAGAACACGTTTTCTTTTTTCATAATTACGTATATATTCAGTATTTTACCTACAAGTCAAATAACTCAAATAATGAGTTTAGGCGTGCGCAAGAGTGCCTCATTTCCCTGTGTTGGTTTTGTTTGATGCAAATCGCTCGGCGAACGCTTCAAGTGTATAGAGTATTTGATGTCATTTAGTGAGCTCTATATATGTAAATACCGAAGATTATAGTTTAGACGATCGTTTTTAAATAGTTATTTGTGGGTTTGTTTTGGTTTGGTCATCAAACCAAAAATGTTGAAGAACTGTTTGAAAAAAGTACCTACCTTTCAGGAAGTACCTACACTTAATTCGATACTCATTTGTTACAAACTACTTAGTTTGTTTAACGTCCCATCCCACTAAACCAAAACAAACCCACAAATAACTATTTAAAAACGATCGTCTAAACTATAATCTTCGGTATTTACACATTACAGTTTAGACGAAGAAGTAATAAAAACATAATACCTATGTTTTTATTACTTGAGTATAGAATTAAGTGTAGGTACTTCCTGAAAGGTAGGTACTTTGTTCAAACAGTTCTTCAACTGAGAATACTTTACTGCTGCATATTATTTATGTTAAGTGATCTAAAGACGCAGAATATCCCCCATGTATTCCAGATAGAACCACAATAAACAAAAGTTCACCATTAGCTTTCAGCTTAAATCACTAAATTGCGTTTTAGTCATATTCCACTCCCTTTCAGACATTTCTTACTAGCGATGTAAGCAGATATCAGACAAGCTACAAGGTAGTCTCCGCGATTGTTACAGTTACATTTTGGTCACATAAATTTTGTTTTATTCTTCACCCTAGCCTGATCTCGTATCTCACGGGGTCGGTTACGTAATCTAGGGGATTGAACGTGCTTTTTTATTGTTGCTAATATAATATTAATTTATTATAACTTCTATCGCTGCACAATTAAGTAAAAAGAAAATACTCAGCAAAATATTTGACTGAAAATGATCTCGTCGATGTCTTTTGTATGAAAAATTAGTTAGCAATAATGGTGGGATATGTTTAATAAAATTATTAACTTTTTGTATTAAATTAGATTTTTTGCCATTTTGCTATCTAAACGAGACTGTTGTATAAAATTTGATATTAACAATATCAATTACGAAATATTAGCCTGAAATTGTACCCAATCTGCTGACACTGTGACGAATGTAAACAGACCCTAACTCGCCAACGCGACACCGCAACACGTAGGTGGTCACGCCTTTATCACGGACAATGCACTAGAGCCCCAACGGATTTTATTGGACAGGGCCTTTATAAATAATGGACAAGTCGAGGGGCTTGCCGTACACGAGCAATGTAGATTATTTGCTATTTTGGATTAGGATTGGCCAGAACACTAAAATCTGTGACGGTAAAGCGTGTTGATTGTTTTTATTTAATATAGAATATATATTTCTAATTCTTCCATGCAGGACTGGGAGCGCGAGAAAACATAGAATGTGCCATCTGCATTTCCTCCCGGGCATGCTGTAAAAACCAGCTAAGAGATCTGAGGGTTCCAGTGTATAATAATTTAGGCGATGGGCTGACAACCTGTTACTACAGCAATATACCTACAAACCTATCTTAAATAACGGTCGTTTACGCTCTGCCTACCCTATTAGGGATAAAGGCGTGATTATATGTATGTATGTATATTTCTAATAAAACTTCAGTCCAGTCAGTCAAGCCTTCAGAATCAGTTTCTTTTTGTCCTTATCAATAGATACTTTTACGATAAAAGCTTGTGATATGAGCTATTAAGAATATATTTTTAAGTTGACTACTACTTAAATAAATGTTAAACATTAGTGTATTTGACATACAGTACATTAAACCTGTTTCTTTATTTGCATTTAAACTTTATAAATAGTTTTTAATGAGTGACAAACTCAAATCAAACATGATATTTAAATGTCTGTTACTAAATTGTATTAATTTTTCAAAGGAATGTCATGCAAATTCGGTAGCAGCCTTTAAATGTCTTAACTGATATATCTGTTTGGAAAGACAAGAAGAATTGCAGTTGTTTTTGAAGCTAGTTTTAAAATTAATCATTGGAACACGTTCTTTTTTTAAATCAGCCGTTAGGTGTTAAGTAATCTAAAAAAACTATGCTGGCTTTTAAGCTCTAAATTAGCGCATTAACAATGAATTTGAATGAACCAGTTTATATTGTATGAAGATGTGATTATGAAATTGACATCTGACGAAAAACAAACTGTAATTATGAGGTGTCCAAAAATGAGGACATATTTGCATGTCAAGTTTAAATTAAATTCGTTGATGTACTGACGTTGTGCGTGTGCGTAACAGTATGTTAAGTATATGCTTGTTTGCTCTAGTTTTGCTGAGAAGCTGCAGTAGGTAAGATATAAGTACACGTCATCATCATCTCCTTAGACTTGTCCCGTATCTCACGGCTACCAAACCTAGGAGATTGAAGGAGGTTCCTGGTTTTTACACAGAGCGACTGCCATCTGAGCTCCACAACTCAGAAGGGAAACCAGACCCAATCCTAGTTTAGGCCAGAGTTTTCAAACCGCCAATGCTTAGCACTAGCTTTTACGGTGTTAAACGATATTAACCAGGAACAACGGCTTAACGTGCCTTCCGAAGCACGGAAAAAGCACCGAATACATTTACATATGAAATTTGAAAACCAAAAAACTCATTGGGGGATTCGATCCATGTCCTCAGGAGTCAGCGGCCCTATCCACTGCACCATCGGACTCTATGCTTATAAGCCATAAGTACACGTATTATGTTTTAAAATAAATACATACTAAAAAAAATATATTTAATTAATTGAGAAGTGGTGGTTGTAGCTAGTAGACCCATCATAATTTGAAACTTTATCAAAATATCGAAAGCTGTTATAGTATTTATAAATCTTATAGTTTAAATGTAATATTGTTTGCAGAAATGACTTCCTATGTATAAATGTATTTACCTTAAACCCTTACAGAAATCGCATGCAATCATCTGTCAATCGATTATGACCTCGAGGGTTTAAGCCGGACATAGGATTATCAATTTATCATACAAGAGCAGCTGGTCAAATGTACTCCCACAATAATTACACACACACACACACAAGTAAAGTTATGCAAGTAAAATTATCCACACAAGCAAAGAGCCATGAAGTCATAAAGTTGACGGGTGAAAGCGAAAACAACCTGTCAAATTGTCGCGGTATTTATGTTTTTTTTTAATTAATTGAATGCAGATTAATATCCAGATTAGAAACAAACAGGTCATATTGATATTGAATCGGAATGCACATTGAGCAACTGACAAGACGTCTGGTAGCAAAATAAAACTGTGGAGCTTTCAAAACTTTACCTTTAAAGTTTTTAGATAGGTTGTACCACGATTGTTCCATGTTGGAATGAGAGTAAGAGAAAAATATAGAATATGCCATCTGAATTTCCTCCCGAGCATGCAGTATAAACCAGCTAAGGGATCTGACGGTTTCAGTATATTGTAATTTAGGCGATGGGCTGACAACCTGTCACTTGAGCAATATACGTACAAATATATCTTAAATAACACTCAAAACTTTGTCAGACGTGGCGGAACGACCTTTGTTTAGGTCGTTTACGCTCTTCCTGTGGGGTAGGAATAAAGGCCAGATTACACGTATGTATGTGCCATGAGCTATACACATTTAAAGGAATTCAATGATAAATTTAAAGGTACTTTTCGATCGATTCACGCTTTGGTTCGGGTTAACTGCAATGCAACTTGAAATAGCTTTGAGCAAATAGAGTTCATATGTTTTTATGAAGTCCATATTTTTCACACAAGCTACATTAGATTTGAGATCGTAAATTCTACTCATACCTAAACTTTTCAAGCCAGTGCAATAAAATTTTGACCAAAAATATAGTCCTACATGTTTTTTACTGAATTATTATGATCTAGTATTTCCTTTTGAATCTGCAATCGACAACGGATGTTCAGATATATGCTACTGGTTAGCAACTGATTTTTATATCTTTTTTCCGTCCTTATAAAGGGTGTGAGAGAATAATATTAAGGCTTGATCAGTTTACACTTTATTAGATTACGTTGTTCAATAAGAAATAAAGACTTGTTTGATATCATTGAGAAATCTGTGTTTTTCGCCATTTTGCCAACACGTTTTCGACAAATTGATCTAATTTAGCCATAGAATTTTGAAATAGTGTCAAAATTTAGTGTTAACTTGAATATTATTTTTTAGAATTAAATATCAAATAACTTTTGTTCGTCATAGATCTACAAACTCAGAAATAAGTGCATAAAGTTTTATCTTTTGTAGACATAGGCTCGTATTTATATAGCGCTCTTAAGATTTAGAGCAATTTTAAATATAGATTTAACGGGTCATATTATACTGAAATTACATTTATGATCCGAACTCAACCTAACTGTCGGTCTCAAGAGCTTTTTATCAATACGGGCCCTAGATTCTATCCTTTACGTGACTGCACTATCAATAGCAGTATGATCACACGCCCTGTACAACATTTTCCAAGCATCTTAGCCTTGCATGTGTTCTACTTATAGCCTATCATATGTTAATGAAGCTGTTAGCATTGTTTAGATCCGCTGATCTGACCTGCTTTCTGGTATATATGTGTTTGTATGTGTGGATGTATGTACTGGCCATCCATGGTCAAGCTGTGAGTACAAACGATCGGGGAAATTTATTATTTGTAATATATATTAAGGGCCGTATTTATAAACAGCGCTCATGAGAGACAGCAAGTTTGAGTACGTATCAGAAATGTAATTTCTATACAAACTGGCCGGTCAAATCCATACTTAATATTGCTCTCAAGTTTGAGATCGCTTCATTATTAGCCTTAGAGTTATATGTCACATAATATTGGATACTATAAATATCATTTCCTATTTACTTTATGTGAATCATTAGAAAAGTTATAGATTTATTTAAAGGCAAATAAGCAATTCAAATTAAAAAATATGGTACTATTTTGTTTTTCGTTTTCAAAACTCACTTCTGTAAGATTACTGTATTTCTCGTAGAAACACTGTTAAATAAGTACCTACACCCCTTTTGCTTTTTTCATACTTTGACTAATTTGTGATTCTCATAAATACTCTTACTTTTCAAAAATACCTTCTAAACAATTCGCAATTGCGGGCTTCCATTTTTATTGCCATCATAAAAAACTAGAGCACACACGCCTTCGACACGCAACATCCTACACTCGACATATTATAAACGAGTAATAACTTCACCGCATCACCTCGACGTATATCATCGAGCAATTCTATCGATAACTCGGGCAAGGCCGGGCGCCTCCCTAGCACCTGCAAGTTCATCCGATAATAACGTACAGTTAGATAGAAAAGTTATTTTTATTATTTTTTATTAATTTTCTGTTCGGGGCTTCAAAACAGAGTCGATAATGGTCAATATTAAGACGATTAATTCAAGTTAGTTTAAGTAAAAACTACTTACTTCTCGTAAATTTTGAAGAGAAACAGATGATGATTTGAAGTAGGTATGTAGTTATAAAACAAAAAATTAAATCAAATGCTAAAGACGGTTTATCAAATAAATTTGTATTTTTTTCTTTTTTGATGGTCCTCATTGTTCAAATGTAGAGTCCATAATTATAGTTCTGACAGAGACTGTACTAATCTATGTTAATCATGACATTATTTTTGCGATCGTGTCTTTCATGACGCATACGTTTTTGAAGTGGCGAGTGCATAATAGTCATCTAATCATTAAAATAGTGCTGTTTCATCATATTGAGAATCAAGCACGTGTTAGTAACATTACTGTTTAAATATGTTGAAGAAGTAGGTATATAATTTAATTGTTTTTGCTGTTGCAAAAAGCCACCACAAAATATAGAATTTAAATAAGTACTGGGGGAATAAATACCCTAGATATTCAGATATCTATGTGAAAATACATACATACATGTAATCACGCCTTTATTCCTAATGGGGTAGGCACAGCGTAAACGACCTAAACAAAGGTCGTTCCGCCACGTCTGACAAAGTTTTGAGGGTTATTTTACGATACGGTATATTGCTATAGTGACAGGTTGGCAGCCCATCGCCTAAATTAGGATATACTGAAAACCTCGGATCCCTTAGCTGGTTTTTACAGCACGCCCGGGAAAAATGCAGCTGGCACATTCTATGTTTTTCTCTAGCTCCCAGGCCAGCATGGAAGAAAAAAAAGGAAAATGTATGTGAAAATAAAGGATAGTAACCATGTCTGTTTCAGACAATTTTTGAGGGCCGTATAGGTAATCAGCTCTCGTGAGGTTTCAGCCTTTGGTATTAATTATGTTCAATGTTAAGTTGAAATAAACGATTATTTATTATTATTATGAGTGACAGCGAGTTTGAGTTCGTATCAGAAATGTCATTTCAGTACAAACTGGCCTGTCAAATCAATACCTAACTTTGATCTCAAGTTTGAATTGGCTTATAACTACGACCCTTAGACTCTAAGACCTCTAAACTGTATGTACCTACATAAAATCATGATACGGAATATGCCAAGTTTTTATTTACCTTCTGATTTAAGTTAATTCATTCGAAACCCATGGAATAAAATGTCTTCATTTCGGGAGAAATTCATAGCCTTGTTTGATGGCACAGGTTTAGTGAAGCTCATTCAATTGGCTGCTATTTTAACGACCATATAAATAATAACACTGTTTATTACTTTAGTATTAAACATTGATGTTACATTGATGAACAGCCTATTGTTAATAATGGGTCGTCGTAATTTGGTACAGATATAAATCTTTAAAAATGTATTAAGTGTTGAAATTTTAAAATTTAGGATCATTTTTTTATTTAATGATCAAGAAGTTATTATAAATAAATATTTCATCCAGAAGTTGATATAAAATTAAGTCTCAATGGGTAATATTATCAGTCCCATACTGTATGAAAATTCCGATAACCTGCAAGTTTACAGCTTATGATACCCAAGAGACTACGAACCGTTTGACACGCCTTATCAAGTTAAAATCTCATAAATATTAAAAGGTAGGAAGCGCCGTAACTCAAGCGCTCTCAACTCTGTAATGTATCCAGTAACTCCTACAGAGTTAGATAAAATTCATGTTGTCTTGCAGAAACATGAATTTATTTGAGCTTCTCCGCAGTTAGTAGCAAATCAATAGTGTTAGGTATAAACACTGACTCTATAAGGGTAGACGCTGATATGTATTTTAAGTGGAGCTCCAAAAATTTTACTAGCAGGATGCATCTTTTTGAATATTTTCGGTTTGTCAACATTACAACTATATTATTAAGTGTCTTATAACCACAATAATATGCCTGTATTTATAATTATTAAGATACAATGTCTATCTAGCAGAATTCAAACATGATCAAAGCTTTTGAATTATTGTTTATTACTCACCTGTAAGTAGGTATATATTATTTACTTAATAATTAAATTTTCAGACTGCTGATAAAATATCTGACGCTATTTACGTTGACGGAGTTCCACAATTTCAATGAACGTTCCGCAAGTAGTATTGATTGAAACTTTTCAGTTGATTACCTATGATATAGGACCTACATACATCAGTGTATGCTGCGCCCAAGCTTCAGAAGCGTCCATAAGTGGCCCAAGCGTCATTGTACGCCATCTATCCGCGCAGCGCAGCATTTTACGACGCATAATTTTTCTTATATTTCGGAAAAAGTTGCTATGGATTATTGTTCAGTTCCATGAGCAGAATACGCCCTAAGAATATTTCAATCTCAGTCTCTTGCACCACTAGTCTATGGTGGGCTTGCGCTTCAGAAGCGTCCGGGAGCCGCCCCCGCGCCATTGTGCGCCATCTATCGGCGCAACGCGGCACTTTACGATGCGTCGTTTGCGGTAATGTTCCGTTCAATAGCCTCTTATTATTTTTAATAGCCTGTCTTTATAGGTTTTCAGGCTATGTGCTTGAGTGGTGGCTGGTGAAATTTTGTGTTCTGATTTATTTTCAGCCACGGAAACTTGGAGGTTTATTTTTGAATATGTGTAGTAGGACAAGTAGGAGAGGCCCCTAATGGTACCAATTCGTAGTTGCAAAAATCACGACTCAACTAATATAAGTCAATACCTGTCATTTTCTGTCATGAGAAAACAGAAAAGGACGACAATAATTATAGTCAAGATTTAGTTAAGGTATGCGCTTTACAAATCATATCTACTTGATTATTTAAGCTATTGTAGGTACGATATTCAATACCTATCACAGCTTATTTACGTCCCCAGCGGGTAGCAGGAGCTTACTTAACAATATATCTTTACTAAAAACAGAAACATATTTCCCTGGTTTTTTTTCTTTTGTGGCAACGCCAACGTGCTTTACTTCCATTATGTCATCCGCATAAAACAGGCCGCGGCTGCAATCACATTTTCGACGCTTACTAATTAAAAACGCATCGCCGTTTAAGAGTCGTATCAGTTTTTTGTCTTACCTTAATGAAGCCCATATATAGAGGCACCGGTCCAGAATTTGCATTGATCGGTGTAACGTAATTGCATTATTGCATATGTAGGAAATTGCCCTTTTGAGAAACCAATTTGGAACGGTCTTCGGTCGACCGTCGTCTCAGTACTCTCAGTTGTCGAGCATAAGAATTGATTGGCCATTCAATAGAGAAATTGTTGAGAGCATCAACTGTTTGCGTTGGGAGTTATAGAGGCAATGTGGAATTGAATATCAGGATTAAATTAAACATTACTCGTTTATTGTGTACTGATGGATCGTGAGGTTGGCATGAATTAGCTTCTTATTGGTATCTAGTTTATTTATTGAAATTCAGACGTAATATATATTTTTTTACTGAAATTTCGTTTATGTAGAGCTACAGCTTATATATTGTACCGTCATATTCGCGCGACCTCTTTGCTTACTGGTCAAAGATAGTTTTCTGATTAAAATTACTTGAGCAAGACTTAATTCTTGATATTGGAAAAATCATCAGTTCTAAATGTGTCCGCCTTATGTAAAGTATTGAAAATAATAGATAAAGTTCTCCTTTGTGAAGTAACTTTTATTTCGGTAGGGGACTTGTTAGTATACTGTAGTACTTAGTTACAAAAGTAAGACTCATGAGCTCTTGATAATATTAAACAAAATTTAGTAATTGTTACATCTAATTCTACCTGTATCAACACTGAAGAAGATTACCAATATATGTTTTTATTCGGTCATCCGATGTCTATGAAAGATGATACTGACATGCAACGCTTCATCCAGTTTTGTAACCTATTATCGATATAACATAACAATGTGTTGTAACCGGTCTCAGTGCATTACTCATCCGTATCGAGTGTCGCGAGAAACATTAACACTCGACAATTGGTGCCACTGAAGTTGGAAAAAGATGGGAGATAAACATGGCTTGAAAATACTTCCAGTTTGTGGTTGTCACACGCAATTTTTAGGACTGACTGATTACTAGGTGTTTTGAATCAACTTATGTATAAAAACAGCTTTTTAAGCTGTAGTATTTAACATCATTACATAGATACTCCGTTATAGTAGCATTTTGCAACGACTACTAACTAAGCAACTGGGGCTAAGACAATTTTTATATGAAAAATTTAAAGTTTAATCCACAAACTTACGAATACAAAAATACAGACCTAGCACTGTAGTAAATATTTTTTACCTAGAATATATAAATATCTTGCACTGTATTAGTGTACTATACCATATGAACAGATTTTCTTCTGTATCGAAGTAAGTTTTATTGAACAAATCAATCGATTCAACATTGAAACGATTGTACATGTCATTTCTATTCTCCTCTCGTTCCTGTTTCTATGTTTATTGGCATATCATCTCGCATCTGCCAGACATTTAGCTAATGCCAAGGCTGCAAATGTGGGTAGCCATTGTAACACATTGTCATTGTTAATTTACTATTGGAAATATTGGTCTGCTCCTATACAATGAGATCCAAAACCTGATATGCAATTGAGGCAATATATTGTGTATGGATGAGGGATTGTATTTGTCCAACGAAATGTCACATACAGCCGAAACAAGAAGTCTAGCTGCGGTCTGAAGTTGATTAATCGCAATAAAATAATACAAAATGTCACCTACTGCCGAAATGATTAATATAGCCTAGACTTACCTAGGCGCAGTTTAAAGTTAATCTACCGCAACAGTGGGCTTGATTCTAGATTTGCCGGCTAAAACTACAATTAAAATCTATTTGTCACTCTCAGACTAAAAACATTGGAAAAAGATAGGAGATCTATTCTCTCCGGTTTTTGATTTATAGTCGGTGGTTTATTGCGTTATCTGTTATTTTTATCCGCCGTTTATAAAAATTACAGAAATACTGGGGAAACGTGCAAAAGCGCGTCAAAATGTAGCGGACAAAGTGTAAAAAACCATAGGGTACAAATCGCCTGTCCTATGATAGATTTTAATTTTAGTTTTACTTGTGGTATCTAGAATTGAGCTCATTTATTGCCTTAGAGGGTTAGGTAGAGCATCAAAAAATCTGTATCTAAAACTGATACGTGGGCATTACAAGTTTAAAATTATTCTGATAAAATTGTTGCAAAATTGTTCCGAATTTGTCAACAAGTTTTCCATACAAAAGACATCAACGTGATCGTTGTCAAAATGTCTTCGTAATCATTATTGAACATAATAATTCTATACTTTCTTAGTCTATTCTTATAAGCTTATCTATTCAAAACAACAGAAAATTCTTCCATGTAGAACATGACCAGTAAATAAGTAGATACCACTGCTAACAATTAGCTCACCTAGCTACGAATCAGACACATTATGCGCATGCGCAAGCGGCGGCCTTCCACTGAACGATAACGGTATACAATCAAACACTTCAATTAAGCACACTTCTCCACTGCTTTAATAGTCGGTGATAAGGTTTGAAATTGAATGAACTAGGGTGTCTAATGGCATGCAGGCCCTTGTGCACATTCTACAGAAAATATGGCTGTAAAATCTATTTGTACCGAAAACTGGGGGGTTAGTTAGTCAAGGAAACTGAATATTTATCAGCAGGAAATGAAAAAAAATTACTGATCATAAATTGTCTGATCGAAGTGGAAGTTTTGTACAGAAAAATATTTTTTAATCTCCTAAAAGAATTTCCCGGTAAAAGTCGTTAGTATTGTTGACCGACCGTTGACAGATTTCGGTACGCTGGCCCTTACATCCGGTATTGACATGTACAAAAACACACACTGATATGCAAGGTAGGGACAATGTGCACAAGGGCTTGCAAGCTATAATGTAGGGTACTGGTGTGGCGTATACTGTAGACTGTCATTAGGCCCTATCTCTGCCTAGTACTATTACCCACTGTTCTGTAATGGCCGTACGGTATAATCGTTCAGGTCAAGTTCTTCATACCTGACGGATGGAGGGTGTGGGGTTCGGTTCGTAAGTGGTGGATTGGAGGTCAGGAAATGACTAAGGAGTTTCCAATAATGTTCTACACAGTACTTGTTTGCAATCCAATAATAATATAGTCCAGTTAATTCAAGAAGTGACCAGATAGTTATTAGGGCCTGTATTTACAATCAGCACTTGAGAGTGAGAGCGAGTTTGAGTTCGCATCAGAAATGTCATTTCAGTACAAAATGATATGCAAAATCTTTACTTAATGTCGCTCTTAATCTTGTGATCGCTTTATAAATACGAGCTTAGGTACACTATATTCTTAATTCTAATTTTGATTGTATCTAATGGAAAAAAATGCAATACCCTAGACAGGGTTATTATATGCAAAACTAATTAATTTTAGTAACATATACCATACTATTGTACAAAATAATAGAAAAAATAAATGAAATATTATTTTTAATACATCACATGGTTAGATAGTTATTAAACTATTTTAATTGAAAAATAACTTTCTGCAACATTACAAGTATTCTCACAATGTTCACAAGTTTGCACAATTAGCTTAGTAATCGGGTGTTTATTTTATTTATATTTACAATAATATTATTTCCTTAAATTTACGATAGCCAATTTACATTTGTACGCTACATGATGCTTATGTGGCACACAGATGGTAAATTCTCAATTGATTTAATGTTTCGACCGTTAGGTCTTGAATAGTTTATTTTATTACCAATTACTAATATAAATTAATCTAAATAATGTCTGCAATAAGTAATAACCTATTGAATAACCCACGGTAGCTATCATAAACTTATTGTAATGGGGCGTATTACAAATAGGAAACATAAAATATGTAAATGATTCATGTACAACGAAAGGAATAGTTACGAATACTATTTATATATTCATACTAGTGAACGAAAATTCAAAATTGAATTCAATTTCTAAAAACATTTCGACAGTTATTACTATTGATTCGTTGAGGGTACGACTTAACTAAGTCTTGACTAAAATTATTGCCGTTTCTTTCTGTTCTCTCATGACAGAAAATGACAGCTAAAGACTTATATGAGTTAAGTCATGATTTTGTTACTGTGATTTGGTATTGCTTCCATTATTTGAATAGTTTGATGTCTTTGCATTAGCAAAGAAAGTGTAAAACATTTCTTCTATGCTGGACTGGGAGCGAGAGAAAATCATAGAATGTGCCAGCTGCATTTCCTCCCGGGCATGCTGTAAAAAACAGCTAAGGGATCTGAGGGTTTCAGTATATTGTAATTTAGGCGATGGGCTGACAACCTGTCACTACAGCAATATACCTACAAATCGATCTTAAAATAACCCTCAAAACTTTGTCAGACGTGGCGGAACGACCTTTGTTTAGGTCGTTTACGCTCTGCCTACTCCATTAGGGATAAAGGCGTGATTATATGTATGTATGTATGTATGTGTCAAACATATTGTACTCATATTTTATTTTGTTATGGAGCTAGCTGTAACTGCATAGTAATGGGACCGATTCCTTGAGGACTCAACTTAACTAAATCTTGACTAAAATTGTTGTTGTACCTTACTGTTCCTTCGTGATAGAAAATGACAGGTAACGATATTAATCAAAATCTTTGAGAATTTTTGCGCATACTTACAAATCCAAAATTAGCCGATGTGAAATAACTAACGTCTTTAAACTGTTTCACTATCTTTAAAATCCTTTTGCAAAACAAACGGGTAGAAAGACCAACATAAATTATTTCTTAGTTTTATGATCTTTCAAAAGTTGAACCAATTTACGAAAAGTCCAACAAAATAACCAAAATACACTTCCCACTTTTTTTTATCAAAGATCTACGCAGATAAAAAGAACACGATGCGGCGTCTCTTAAGTCTCGATTCGGGTTCATTCGAATTAATTCCGAACTCCGAAAAAATCGATACACTTACTCGAATAATTGATGACATGTTTTACTTTGAGAAGCGCTGCGCAGGCGCTGTATTTAATTAATACAGGGTGTTCATTTCATTGCGTCTCACAGCTTAAGGGATGTTTCAAAAAAAAATCTAATCGAGGTGGTTATTTTGTGTGGGAAAGTCATTATTATTTCTTTTTCTGACTGCACTTCGGCACCGCAATCACAAGCAGGGGAGGTGGTCCAGCCACAGCGGTGGCGGTACTGCGCGCAGCGGCCATAACCGGTGCGGATCCTATTCAACGCACACCACTGAGGTCTTGGGAGACCGAAACCAGGCAGCTTTTCGCCAGGTGTTAATAAAGCTCCTAAACCGGCATTCACGTCTGGTCTCCATAGGCGCGCCCACTCCTCTTCAATATAGAAATCACCCTGCCTGAGCTGGTTACCGAGTAAGTTTGGTGGCCGGCGCGATTTAAGTCTCTGCGGTTGACACCGCATGAACTCTTGGTATAGAGGAAGGAAGTCCATGGTGAAAAATGTACATAGCAGGATTTTTTCAAAAACTTTCATGAACTCCTCCATCGTTAATAAAACACCCCCGAACATGGCAAGCAATAAAATGAACACCCTATATAATGCCATCAATTAATTTAAGGCGAGAACCGGGCAGCTTCCTGTTCGGCTAAATTATAAAAACTAGCAGTCGACAAGCTCGTTACGAAATAATTGGTATGCTCGAATAAGTGCTCCGTATTACGCATTGCCTCACATATGTACTCTGAAAGCGCATCATATATTATCTCTTACGCATACATAGATACATCATATAATCACGCCTTTATCCCTAATAGGGTAGGTAGGGCGTAAACGTCCTAAACGAGGTCGTTCCGCCACATCTGACAAAGTTTTAAGGGTTATTTAAGATATATTTGTAGGTATATTTCTGTAGTGACAGGTTGTCAGCCCATCGCCTAAATTCCAATATACAGAAGCGCGGGAGGGAATGCAGCTGGCACATTCTATGTTTTTCTCTCGCTCCCAGTCCAGCATGTAAGAAATATCTCTTACGCGTATGTGATATAAAGGGCCTTACATATTAATTTGGACAGCTCCATAAATTGTAGATATTAGATATAATTTGGTCTAGAAATTGTTAAATATGAAAGAAGTTCTAATTTAAGAATACGATAGGTTTTAAAACTACGTTGCTCTTCAAATCAATCTTTTTCTTTTCGGAGTCAAAGATCAATGATAAGAATTACATCAAAAATACATTACTATGTCGCAATAACATTTATAGGTGAATATTAAATATGACAGGCAGATTATAAAAATATTCTAGCGGACGCGTACGTCAATACATCTAATCGTAAAATTAACTTACTCTAGTTTAAACCGGAAAAACCTATTTTGGTAGGCGCAAAAAAACTTTGATGATTGTGATCAAAACATCCGTCATTTATGATTCGAATTGACGGAATAGACCCATCAACTTTAAGCACGACAATGATGATTACTACTCAGTTTCACTCTATTCGTTTTTAATAAGTGTCCGTTTCCGGTAGGTTTATAATGCAGATAGGCGCAGACTTAAAATAAATTAATCCAGTTTTAAAAACATAATACCGATGTAACCCATCAAATTGCGAATGCACCCGCGCAACAGGAAACTAATTCAGTCAAAATAAAAATAACTTCATAAAAAGCAGCACATAACAAAACCAGTGATGTCCCGTCCGAATGTCGATGAACCAGATTACGCCAGCCGGAGCGCTCCCTAATTGAAATTATTTTTAATTGGCCCCCGCCGCCAAAACAGGCCAGTGACTGCCAAAAGCTTTCTCGAGGCAAAGGAAGCGGTCCTGGAAAGCCTTCATGCCATTATGCCTTACACGGCGAGGCCCCGCGAGTCGCACCTGCTTTACATACTGATCTTGCCCATCCGGAGAGCGTGCACTAATTCTGAGGGATGGGACTTTATCGATGAAGAATTTATGACTTTTGTTTTTATCGACAGTTATCGTAAAAACATATAGTTTAGTGATTACTAGCATGGTTTTGAATTCTTCACTCAACCAAAAATATTTTCAATTGAATTTACAGATTTTTTCATATACTTAACCATGCACATACATTTTCAAATTGAGTTTTAAAATCGAAATAGTATAAGTAAAATTGATGAGTTTAGTATGGATAAGCACGTCTTCAACCCACCGACCTTAGTATCTTAATTATCGTTGATACGATAATTAAATAACATCAAACAAATTTCGTCATTATTTTAATAATTAGCAAGCAATATTATAGCAAACACGTTACCTACTTATACTCGTATTATACGAACTTCAGTTGTAGTATGTCAAGTGAGTGTATAAATACTTATGTTTTACACAATTTTATCACAACGAAATAGAAGCGGCGTGAGACATACACTCTACACTACAACCTTCCGTTTTGTCAACCATCGAGTATCGATAAAACATATTGGAATCCCTATTCAAAATCCAGTGCACAGACGATGTGCCGAAGATGTCAGTAGCCATTAACGGTGAAACTGCTCTTTATTTAGCCATACAGTATCTCAGAATTTACTATGGATCTCAAAACACCTTGATACATACCATAGTAACGCCAGTACCATACCTTGCCGTGTATTGAAGTGGCTAATAGGAACTTTTTTTGTGGAATTATAATGGTAAGGATCTAATTAGTGAGATGACTCTGATGGTATGTGATGGTTATGTATGAGGTCGCAATTCTATAACGTCGAATGACATTGAATTAGTTGCATAAATGCATAGATACATATAGAGCAAAAATGTATTACAGTCGTCTTGGTAGATCTATAATTACGCGATGTTACGTGGAAAATTGAGGAAGACCTATTCAGTAGCTGCCCGCTAATTATTATTATCCTGTTTATACTTAACATAACAGCAATATGTGTACAAATATATCTTAAATAACCCTCAAAACTTTGCCAGACGTGGCGAAACTACCTTTGTTTAGGTCGTGTACGCTCTGCCTACCCCAGTAGGGATAAAGGCGTGATTATATGTATGTATGTATGTAATACTTAACAGGATGTAAAATATACCTAGGTATAATATTATGTCCAAGAAATAAGCTACCTTTGTGATGAAATTATCTATATCAGTTTGACGTCTTAACCAAATCTGGCAAGGATGTTCATGTAACATACATACATATAGTCACGCCTTTATCCCTAATGGGGTAAGCAGAGCGTAAACGACCTAAACACAGGTCGTTCCGTTGTTCCAGATAGATCTGTTTATTGATATAGTGACAGGTTGTCAGCCCATCGCCTAAAATACAATACTGAAACCCTCGAATCCCTTAGCAGATTTCTAGGTGCAGGTAGTCTGCTGTAGTCAGCCCATCGCCTAAATTGCAATATACTGAAACCCTCCGATCCTTTAGCTGGCTATACAGCATGCCCGGGAGGAAATGCAGCTGGCACATTCTATGTTTTTCTCTCGCTCCCAGGCCAGCATGGAAGAAAAAACAGTGTACATTTTTATCACGTGCTCATTATGTCATCATTCTATCTGTCTAAGCTGAACAACTGTCATAAAGGCGCCTGCTCATCTTCCATTAAGTAATAAAACAATCAAAGCTAATTCAGATTTTACTTTAGTTACTGTCGTTTCCAACATCTCTTCTATCGCTTAATTGAGTTTTTGATTGAGAATTAGATCATTACTATGTAAATCTACATTTATTGCCCATACTTGAGACTGTAGCCGTAATATTGAGTTTGATACTTGAACTTGGAAGCAGACCACACGCGAGAGCATCATTACCTCACGACCAGCGTTGAATGAACTCTATGGTCGCATCATCTTCGAAATTTTTAGTGTCTTTATAAAGAGAGATGGAAAGGTGTAGCGGGTCAAGCTATGACAGTGTTCTTATTTCAGAGGGTGGGCCGATACTCCAATTTGCCAAGTTCTGGTTAATTATTTCTACTTTCCCTTCACGTATGATGAATATGAGACGTCGTGCGTGCTTTACTTGGGTTGAATTTTTTTAACTTTACTTGCGTCATTTTTTTTTTGTCATTTTATATTGTAACTGTAGGATGCCTAAATTGTTGACGATCTGCTTACCCAGTAAGGGTTAGATTAGTGATTTTATTTTTGTACAAGGTTCTTCTTCTTAACGAGTGGATTCTCGAGTCGAACAACGACCTAATGAACCCTGGTGTCAGAGTTTTCAAACCGCCTAGTAGCACAGCTATTAGGCCTCTGACATGGTTTGAGTAACGACCACTATCAAAGACCGCGACCGACGGCTTAATGTGCCATCCGAAGCACGGAATACTTTTACTTTTCGGACAAACAGGTGATCCAGCCTGCAATATCCTAATTAAACTAAAAATAAATTGACAAATATCAACTTTATGTTCCTCCCCTGGGAATCGAACCCAGGACCTCCGGATCATAAGCCCATGGCTCTGACGGAGGCAGTTTACAAGGTTCTGAAAAAATATATTTTTTATTTTTATGTTACCTAAAAGATTCACATTTTATAATCAACAGTGCAAATTCAATAAGTACCTAGGCGTGAACGTATTTGAAAGGCCTTATCATCCTTCAACCCTACACCGTGTCAAATCACCCGAGCCTCGATAGCATCAATAAAATAAACATTCAATGTGAGCGATGGTTGCGAAACGATTTGTCGACATAATTCGATGTAACTCGATTTCACGGAGTATAGTTAATTACGGACGCAAGGATCGATGCACTGTGTCTCACCGGGACTGGTTCTTGCGGTGAAACTGGCCAGGGGTACGCAACCATTTGGAACGGTAAAATATTTTTATAGATGAAATAATATTTCTTCTGACTGGGAGCGAGAGAAAAACATATAATGTGCCAGCTGCATTTCCTACCGAGCATGCTGTAAAACCATCTAAGAGATCCTAGGGTTTCAGTGTATTGCAATTTAGGGATGCGCTGACAATCTGTCACTATAGTAATATACCAACAAATCTTATCTTAATTAACCCTCAAAACTTTAGCTAGATCACGCTCTGCCTATCCAATTAGAGACAAAGACGTGATTATATGTATGTATAAATTTTATACCAAATACCATGCCTTATGACTCCAATACAAAATTACTTATTGTAATTTGCTTCTAAATAAAACAAGCTTGTTTTCACAAACTAATATATGATGCGCGTTCATTGATGGCAAAGTTGTTATGATTATATTGATTCCACGTGTTTTGGTTAATATGTCCACTTACCTGTTTAACATTTTGTTTTACTTTAGACGTGGGTATGACGATGGACAGTAGAACTTTGGAATGTTTGGAATATTACCTGAAAAAGATAAAAATATTGTTAGTGGAAATGTAGAGTAGTAAAATAATTATCGCGCATTGAATTTAATTTGAGTAGAAGTTTTGAATTCTGTGGCACAGAATTGTAACTTTTGTCTATGTTAGGTATGTTTATTATAAATAGTATATCGCGACAAATGGTTGTCGGCCGCTGAGATTTCTCCAGCGCACCTCGCGGTATTCGTCGGACACTCGCTCTTGTTAGGTGACATCTGCGTCTGCGCAGGTTTCACTCTACAACGTACTTATAGATATTATATCAAAGATATTTTATCATATTTTTTATGGCCTTCGTTTTGGATTTCCCCTACAAGATGAAGATTCCACAACACATCCAAGGAAATGTTATTATTTCTAATTTGTTTATATCTACGGAGAGTAAGAAAGAAAAACATTATAATATCGACATTTTAAACTTTCGTGAACTCAAAACACATTATACATCAATCATATATAAAATCGTTTTGAATATTAAAATCGTTGAATCATTTCGTGTAGGTAAACTTTTTTCTCATATTTGAAAGCCTCAAGAAAATTTGCGCACAAGAATCTCCGACAAGAATGCATACATTTATGAGTGACGGCTGCCTTATTATGGCGAAGTTATGAAAAGTATGGTAGTGGTATGGCAGACATGCTGGACATCGCCATGACGAGAAAAGTATGGGAAAGTAGTGGTGGTAGCAAGTAATTTTCACTAACAAAATAAATATGATGATGTTTACGGTGATGACGGATTAGAACAGCATCACCTCATTACTTCCTGTGGGTGTCGTAAAAGGCGACTAAGGGATAAATCCAGGGAATGGGCAGCAGCGTTCCCTGTAAATGGGTAACTTCTACTGCGTTCACCAACCCGCCTGCCAAGCGTGGTGAGTATGGCATATACCCCCAATTTTGGGGAGGCCCATGTCCAGCAGTGGACTGTTGTGGCTGATGATGATACGGTATACCTATTTGTTTTATGCTTTAAAAATAAATTTATGACACATGACATGACATGAGTCACGTGATAAAATGTTACTTAAGTGAAAATTTTACGTAAATTTTAAATTTGAGTAAGGGTAGGTAGGTAAAAAAAAGGTTGCCTGGAAGAAATTTCTACCTTAGCAATAAGGCCGCCTATGTTGTACTTGTTTTTTGTTGTTGTCTGTTGTGTTGTATGATTTGTATTCTTACGTGCAATGAAGTATTTTTATGTTATGTTATGTAACTTTAAATGAAAATTTACATAAGTGGAAACATAGGATTAAACTTGAATAAAATTATGGAGCCATTTCCATATCTTCCAGTCAATACCCAAAATTATTTTGTTACCTTGTTTGTGATTATTTTATAATCTAAATTAGAAACGCCAGTGAGTTGCGTTCAATCTACATATCTGTAATGAAACCAGTGGTTCTGAAACGCGGTAGGTCCGACCAATTTCCTATCTGAGATCGGGATTTATGCTAGAGGAAGTGTTCCAACCAGTCTTATAAGATATAAACTGCAGTCTTAGTAACAACATAATTGGTCAGGAGACGCGCGAGCAAAGTGAGAGTTCTATTTTTGAAATACTCGTGTAAGTTTTTGCAATACTCGTCATTTGCTCGACGTCACTCAAACGTAAAGTACATATGTCCCTTTACTTGTACTTTCTTCTTGTTATTACAGAATTACTACATTTAATTTAAAAAAAGCAAAGGTTCGTTTGAACGTACGTAAAATATGTAAATAATTTTTGACAACTTCTTCTATAAAGTGGATTTTTTGTATCGATTACGATTCTATGAATCCAGTGTTATTTGCCATAACAACGGGTAAATCCCTTGTGAAACAATCGCATATTCTAGTAAGCAAGTAAAGTAAGGGTTAAAAATAATAAATACACATACATTCTTCCATGCTGGACTGGGACTGATAGAAAAACATAGAATGTGCCAGCTGTATCTCCTCCCGGGCATGTGTAAAAGCCAGCTAAGAGGGTTATAGTGTATTGCAATTTGAGGCGATGGGCTAGCAACATGTCACTATTATAGCAATATACATCAAAATCAACTGTAATTACCCTCAAAACTTGTCAGACGTGGCGAAACGACCTTTGAGCTTTGTAAGGGCCTTTTCGCTCTGCCTACCCCATTAGGGATAAAGGCGTGATTTTATGTATGAAGGAATGTGTGTATGTAGGCAAAGAAAATATGAAAGAGTATTTTAAAAGTCGATCTCCCCATATCTATTTATATGGGCTGCTAATGTCTTGAGGAGTACCTCGTTTACCATATCGTTATACGGTGGGCATGGGACCTGTTAAAATGTCATTAGGTGTTATACCCACACATCATTGGATTATCTTCCATGCTGGCCTGGGAGCAAGAGAAAAACATATAATGTGTCAGCTTCATTTCCTTCCTAGCATGCTGTAAAAAACAGATAAGGGAACCCTAGGAGGGTTTCAGTATATATTGTAATATAGGCGATGCGATGTGCTGACAACCTACAAATCTATCTTAAATAACCCTCAAAACTTTGTCAGACGTGGCGGAACGATCTTTGTTTAGGTGTTTACGCTCTGCCTACCCCATTAGGGATAAAGGCGTGATTATATGTATGTATCATTGGATTATGTATCAATAGCCATCATGTAGGATCAATGTTTTTATTACTTGGCTCATTATTCCTGAACCGTTTTTGCTTTATATTGATAAAAAAGAAGAGTTAAAATTATTTATAAAAAAAAAAAAACAAACAATGGACGATTATTAAAACTCGACTTGACGTTTTGAAAACTTGCTCTATTTGGGACAGCAATAATTGTTTATTTTTGTTTAATATCAACATAATTTTCGAATTTGTTTCAACATTATGGTTTCCCTTTTAATAAGGAACGAATTAAAACGACATTAAAAAGCGCAGTTAATTCTGAGTAAAAATATGCAAGTATAACATCAAAATAATATTTGTTTGTACACCAGGGACATCATTTACGTAATTTAAACTGTATTAACTTGGAACAATTACGGAAAAAACCTGATAGTACGTTAACTATCTCAACATTATTCTTATACCAAGAAGTTGTAACAGCAGTTGCTAAAGTCATTAAAACATCATTACACGGTACACGTTGCCTCTTAAAAATCATAAAAAATGTCAGTCCTTGAATAAAGGTAACACAAAAACTGAAAGCAGAGTTGCATGAGTAATCAGGTCAGGCGCAGTTTTATCAACCTGATTTTTTACAATTTCTTCCATGCTGGACTGAGAGAGAAAGAAAAACATGGAATATGCTAGCTGCATTTTCTCCCGGGCATGCTGTAAAAACCTACTAAAGGATCCGAAGGTTGCAGAATATTGAAATTTAGGCGATGTGCTGACAACCTGTCACAATAGCAAAATACATAAAAATCTATCTTAAATAACCCTCAAAACTTTGTCAGACGTGGCGGGACGACCTTTATTTAGGTCGTTTACGCTCTGCCTACCCCATTAGGGATAAAGACGTGATTATAGGTAAGTATGTATGCATTTTATACAACCTTTTTGCGTAATAAGAAGTCCTTTTATTTTAGCTTAAGCCACGTGTCTGGAAAGGAGGCTTATTGTACGATATCAATTATATCCGTGACCACCCATTGTCTTTGATTCAGATGTCTCGTTAAGGGGAAGCCAGTATACCCGTGCACCCAAAAAAGCAGGTCCTGTCAAATTTATGTATACCATTAAGTTCTTTGTCGCGAACGTGAATATTCACAGAACGGTATTTTAACGAAACTTTAATTTGAGCTAAAACGTCCTCATTGTTACCGAAAAGGTTGCAGATTCAAAAGAAACTCGCAAATGAGATACTTGAACATTGATTGCCTCATTACCTCGTCCGTTTTTAGCTCTAATTTAATTGGCTGTATAAATTTTATTGCACTTTCTTTGCTCTTTTATTATGTGACATTATCAGATTGATTGAGAACGAAGTAAAAAAAGGGATAGAGTTATTTATGTCGTATCCTGTAACTTCCATGCTGCACTGGGAACGAGAGAAAAACATATAATGTGCAGCTGTATTTCTTCCTGAGCATGCTGTAAAAACCAGCGAAGGGATTCGAGGGTTTCTGTATATTGAAATTTACGCGATAGGCTGACAACCTGTCACTACACCAACTACAAATATATCTTAAATAACCTTCAAAGCTTTGTTAGACGTGGCGGAGCGACCTTTGTTTGGGTTGTTTGCGCTCTGCCTACCCCATTAGGGATGGAGGCGTGATTGTATGTGTGATGTAACTGCAGTTTCAGGTCCTTAACTTGAATACTCTAAGGCAGATCCTTTAGTTAGACATGCACACACTTGTTATCCAGACTTGTTATGCCATCACCTTTGACCTAGTCTACATTGCCTAACTTTTCTTACTAGCTACTACCACCAAGACCAATCTGAAAGGCATGTAACTGTTAATTAAATGGCGGAGAAAATCCGTACGTCACTGCATGTCGCGAGCCGTACTATACGGTAGGGTTGGACTCGACTGGTCCAATCAATATAGTTAGACACGCATCCGGAGACAACCGTGCAGACAGCCGGACAAGCGGACGCGATTGAAAACTAATATTTTATGCAGCCTATAAGTAAAGTAAGGCGGACGATTCTGTACACCGGTTGGTGCGGTGGTGAAGCTAATTGTTTACCTAATTTATGATTATATACCAATTTCAGTAGTTTCATATAAAAAAATCGGATAGCAAGGATATTAAAGTTATAGTAGACAGTAAAGAATAGAGGTACTTTATGTATCGAGTGCGTTGTCGGGTTACCAAATTTTTAATACTCTAAAAAAACAGGTATATGTTATCGAAATGTTATCAAATTTCTCATAAGTATTTCTCATTTACACATCTTTGACAAGATAATAGAAACTGTTCAGGGAGACCAACATTGAGGCTGACTAAAATTAACAGTAAAAAAATGCCTATTTTGAAATTAATTAGTAAATAACTACTTTAATAATTTTATTCAGAATAGCCCCGATACACATTTACGCAAGACGCCTCTCGCCTCAGCCTAATGAGAGCTTGTACGTTGGACGCTTATGTTGCCCATGAGATACAGCGTGCGTGCGCAGGCGCAAGTTATTTTTATTACCAACACCACTGGCAGAAACGTGTGCCCGGCTGATCCCGGGGTTAAGTTTTTGTCGTGAGCTTACCCTTAAGTTGTAATTCTGTGATTCCATAAACAAGTTGAGGAGTAGTATAGGAAAATTGTGGTGTGAAGTTGGCGTTTATAGGGTTCAGGTTTATGACTACCTATCATGGTTTAGGTAGGTTTTGGGCTCGATTGTAGTTTTTCCGGCTAAAACTGAAATAAAAATTTATTCGTCACTTTCAGACTAAAAACATTGGAAAGGGACAGGAGGTCTATTCTCTTCGTTTTTTGATTTACAGTCAGTGGTTCTAAGCGTTATCTGTCGTTTTTATCCGCCGTCATATGATATGGCGAATAAAATTGACAGAAATACTGGGGAAACGTTCAAAAGAATATAGCGGACAAAGTGTAACCATAGAGTATAAATCCGTCCTTTTTCAATTTTATTATTTTGAAAGTGACAGATAGTTTTTAATTTAAGTTTAAGCCGGTGGTATCTATCGAGGCCTTTGTCTCTTTTTGGTACCTGAGACCTGAGTCTCCATACCATATGGTAGTAACCATACCGATATGGTACTCTGTTTTTTAATTTCTTTATATCATACTAATGTGGTTTAACAGGAAGGTAAATTTAAATCTAGCTTAATAATAATGAAATTTAAGTACTTTGGCATGAATTAAATTAGCCTCTACAATGTCAATTCTTTGAAAGATCCAGGGAAATACATATATAAAATCACGCCTTAATCGCCTCTAGGTAGGCAAAGCGAAAACATACTAGTCAGACAAGATTTGTGATGACAGATGATTAAGATGTATATTGCTATAGTGACAGGTTGTCAGCCAATCGCCTGAAATTGCAATGCACTGTAAACCAAAGTTGGCAAATTCTATGTTTTTCGATCACTCCCAGACCAGCATGGAAGAAGAATCAGGGAAAGGAGAACAAAATGCAGATTCAACATAAGAAAATTAAGGGTTCGTATTTTTGAAGCGATCTCAAACTTGAGAGCAATATTAAGTATGAATTTCACAGGCAAGTTTGGACTTCTTCTTCTGTCGAGTGGGTACCGAGTCTATCGACCCGATGAACCCTGGTGTCAGAGTTTTTAAACCGCCTAGTAGCACAGCTATCAGGCCTCTGACATGGTTTGAGTAACGACCACTATCAAAGACAGCGACCGGGACCGACGATCAGGAGTCCATGGCACTAGCCACTAGACTACGGAGGCAGTTAAGTTTGGACTGAAATGACATTTCTGATACGAACTCAAACTCGCTATCACTCTTGAGAGCTGATTACAAATACGGGCCCAAAAATCAATCAGAAACTAAAAAAAACACAAACAGAGTGATCAATTATATGAATACACTGGAGGCATCATTGATTTGAGCACAATCGATCGATCATATCTTGAGCTTTATTGAGTTAACTTATCTTTAAGTGAAAATATTAATAACCATTAAATGCATATCTCGGAACATAATTACGGCAAAGTATTTGATATTTCAAGCGGTGTTGATCATAACTGTCTTCGAACTTTGAAAAATGATATTGAGGTTTCAAAGAATGGCGCGTATTTATTTTAAACTGGTAATGCTCAAATCAAATAGATATTCATTGATGCTCTACATACCACTATGAGGTATTAAATTGACCATGTTTAGTAGCACCTTAACAGTTACAGAATTTTCAGAGAATTTGATTTGAAAATATCTGTCCAATAATCTCCAATGTGTTTTGGTTTCAGACCTATGATCATCTTTTTCTTTCATTTTATTTCATTATTTGGAGTCTGCGCAGTAATAAATAAAAAAAAACTTTGTTTACTTTACCTTGACTAGCCTTCCGGCCGTCATCGCAACTGAATTTCACAACTGGTTGTGGTAGAAGAAATAATAGGCTGTGCTGGGTACTTTTATGGTATTAAAACTTGTGAACAAGTGCTCGTATTAAATAAATCATTAAGCAGCTGTCAGCAATTCATATAGTTACGTATTGTGAAACACACGTCACTCATTGCATGTTAACTCAATATGCTCGTAATTATTCTTTATTGGTTCGTTCGAGAGCTTTCGTGCTTTGCATAAAGTTTAGAAAATATATAATCGTTATAAAAATGTACTTTAAAGGTTTACATCGGTCTCGATTCTATAAGAATGTATCTTATGCCTCTCACTCCGCATCACCCCGTAGATCCAGGTCTATTTAATAGGATGGGGCAAAAGTAATTAATTTCTTCTATGCTGAACTGGGAGAGATAGAAGAACATAGAATGTTCCAGCTGCCCTTCCTCTCGGGCATGCTGTAAAAGTCAGCGAAAGGGATTCGAGGGTTACAGTGCATAAAATAAAATTTGATAAATAATAATAAATTCCGAAAGGTTCAAGTCTTGCCGAGGGGAATTTTATAATTTCTTTCTTTCATGTTATATTTCTTAATGTTTTGTTAATTAATTCATAAAACACATTTATAAGTAGCTGTATGTTCAATCTCATCTTGTTTAACGATTCATTACGGATCTTACAGGAATGTAATTAAGTTTTAATTAAACTCATCACTTCGCTTTCAATCAGCGCTATAACATTCCTATCTTTATGGTCAAGTAAAGAACTTGAGGTGAAAAGGCGAACTATAACAGATAACTAGGTCTAGTATTTATAAAGCGATCTGAAGATTGACAGCAATATTAAAAATGGATTTGACAGGTCGTTTTGTACTAAAATTACACTTCTGATATGAGCTCAAACTCGCTGTCACTCTTGAGAGCTAATTATAAATACGGGCCTTAATGTTAGAAGACCTTGAACATGCTAAAGATGTAGCTTTTAGTACCAAAACCATTATAATTTCTGCCCAAAGCTAAGTCAACGGCAAACTAGTCGCAGGAAAATGAAGTAAAATATGATCGTCTTCAATATAATTAGAATATATTCAAACAGATTTTTTAAATAATGATCGTGTAAGTAAAACAAAGCTTAATAAGTCTAGCAATAAATCTAATTAGGACTTCATCAATAAAATAACTTCTCACGGTACATCTTCCTGCCATCTTATTGACATCATAAATTCAACTATAGACGTTTAGGCTTCATTAAAAATAACTCTCTACTTATAATAAGGCCAATAATAATTAACAGGACATGTTTATAAGTCTATCAAACAGAAATACCTATAAAATTAAGTAACCGTCAATAGAGTGGTTCGTCAAAATAGAATTGAGGAGATAAGTTTTAATTTATTATATTTCCGTACGTCAGATCTGTTGAGCTGGATTGCTATTCTACTAAATCTCACGTTAATATTTCTTACATATATTTTGTTGACAAGATGAACCTCAAGTGCCAAGTTTTTGAATAGATTAGATAAAAGGTTTTAGGAACATTTCCTTGAGGCCAGTTGGCCGAGTGATGACGTTTGGGAAAAGGGTAATCACCCACCTGGTCGGGTGTTGTGACCAGGGGACCGGAGTCCAACTGGATTAGTTCGGAAGTTGTATATATGCAGATCGCCGAGCAAACTTCGATACCGCGTTTTTTAGGACTGTTGTATCTTGATGTGGCTCTATCTATGTGCGCTACAAGATATTTGACATGTTCTAAAAATTCTATTTCGATAACAACAATAGGTTTGATTCCTAACTGTTGGTGGCTACAGAGTTTAGTAAATTGCAAAAGTTATGGTTATGTCAGAAATGCATTATGGGCATTATTTTGTTTATCAATTTTCACATAGAGCACTAAGAAAATATTTCACAGAAAAGCAATGTAAAAATAGGTAATTGATTTGACTACATCGTTTTACATACATACGTTTTGATAATGACATCGTTATTAAATCAAATCGTTTGTGTTTTTAAAGCTATACTTAAAAAGAATCTAGTATGGTAGCTGGGATGGGTGAAATTCCTATGGATTTCAGATACATTTTCTTTTTTTTTGTCTATGGATTTCAGATACATTTTCTTTTTTTTTTTGTTCTGAATGGCATCTGTCCCAGCCACAATCCTAGATTTTACAGAGACACGTATCTTGTTTACATACATACATATAATCACGCCTTTATCTCTAATGGGGTAGGCAGAGCGTAAACGTTTTAAATAAATGCCGTTCCGTCACGTCTGTCAAAATATTATTTAAGATAGATTTGAAAGTATTATTGCTGTAATGACAGGATGCAGCCCATCGCCTAAATTGCAATATACAGAAACTCCCGGATCCCTTAGCTGGTTTTTACAGCATGCCCAGCTGGCAAATTCTATGTTTTTCCCTCGCTTCCAGTCCAGCATGGAAGATCTGTATGTATCTTGTATAAGTGGTACTAATTTGATACAAAACTTGATTGAATCAGTAGAATCAATGCTAAGCTTTTATAGCCTTCGGGTGCTTAGAGGATCTTGATAAACTCGATTGTAAATACTCGTAAAACACTGTAAAGGTGTACTTTAGTTTCTTTATCCGATAGTTATCATCCTCACTAATGATTGTTAAAGCATAAGCTGCCCTATGTGAGTTCGAAATACTAAGTTTTAGATGTTTTCTGAGACATAGCATGGAGCATTATATTTGCGAAATTTAGCTTTTCTAAGTAGAGATAATAATGGATTGTTAATTTATTACTTATCAATTAAATGTCAAAAGAGATGACGTTGAGTCGTACATTCCGACTAGTAAGTGATACCTGTGCCAATTTTTCGAAATGTTTACAACTAGGTTTACAGTGACTTCGATTCTTGCGACATAATCCTAATTCTAATTCTTAGCTAGCGCTGTAAATTTCCTAACTTTGACATAAAAACAGGATAGCAAATAAACACATGACTTTGTCATTCCTAATCTGACATAAGACTGCTTATTTGACGTAAAATAAGGTAGCATGCTCTATGCTCAGTTGTTATTTAAAACGTATTACGTTATTATTATTATTTATTAATATATATGTTAACCCTCAAAACTTTGTCAGACGTGGCGGAACGACCTTTGTTTTGGTCGTTTACGCTCTGCCTACCCCAATAGGGATAGAGGCGTGATTATATGTATGTATGTATGTTATTATTTATTTATTTCACATATAAAAGATTTTACAGACGTCAGATTAAGAATTTCAAAGTCATGTGTTTATTTGCAATCCCGTTCTTATGTCAAAATTAAGGTAGTGACAGCGCTAGCTTAGAATTAGTTAAGGAATAGCGCGTCCAGAATTGCCGCCAGTAAGTAGATATGATTTAATATAAATTTTGAGATTTTCGTTGTTGGTCAATACACATAAATAGTTATTTTTAAATACCGAGGTAATTATAATTAATATTATTGCGGTGACTCTGGTCAAATTTATCTACCAATACGTATTTTCATTGTTGGACGGAAATTATCATTAACAAAACAAGAGGAAGACAGTTCTGAGCAGTTAAAGTGTTAAGCCCGGAGGCAACTACCGGATGTTTTACTCAGAATTTTGTCCAAAAGATCTATAAAAACATAAATTGACAAATAAGATCGTAAATGCCCGCATTTAGATTGATCACTTAATTGATTTTGTATTTATTACTACTTTATTAAGCAAATTTTAGATTTTGAAGTATCTAGTTTAGTGATATTATTTTACATAATTAGGTACATAATGTTGATCATATAACTTTGACATTGCGCGTCATAAATACTAAAACTCCTTATTACCATTTTTGCTTCTTGCTGTCAGTTAACACCCTTTTAACAAAAGACAAACGTGCCGACTTCAATTTACTTCATATAAAGCCTGCCAAAATTACACCGTCGATTTATAAACTTAATTAAAATATTCAATTACTTTCTTACTTCATACGTCTTGGACAGGGTTGAAAAATATGGTGAGAGGTTTTGGAATATCGTATGAAGATCTCTCGCTGAGTGATTGTGAGAATTAAGGTGGGCGCAGTCGGGGGGCGCTGCTTGAGTTTTTTAATTTATGGTTCACCTTGCGATTTTTTTTTATGCTTTAGAGAAATAATCAGGAAGTATGCTTTAGGACTTCTTCCATGGTGGAATGGGAGCGAGAGAAAAACAAAGAATGTGCCGGCTGCATTTCCGCCCGGGCATGCTGTAAAAATTAGCTTAGGGATCCGAGGGTTTCGGTATAAAAATTTTAAGGTTAGATAATTCTTCAACATCATAATCATTATTTGATACAACTATGCCTCGGTCACTTCTAGTGTAGAGTAAAGAGTAAAATTGAAAAAAGAAAGAAGTTCTATATTCACAGTGGCGTTGAATCTTGCGAAATAATCCTAATTCTAATTCGTCGCTAGCGCTGTCACTTTCTTGACTTTGTCATAAGAACAGGATAGCAAATATACACGTGACTTTGACATTCCTAATGTGACATAAGACTGCTTATTTGACGTAAAATAATCTATGCTCATTTCTTATTTAAAGCGTCTTACGTCAGATAAGGAATGTCAAAGTCATGTGTTCATATGCTATCCTTTTCTTATGTCAAAATTAAGAAAGTGACAGCGCTAGCTAAGAATTAGTTAAGGAATAGTACGTTCAGAATTGCCGCCATTATACAATGTTTTATGAGTGTTTTATTACTGTTCAATGTTTATTACTACTAGAAACTAAGAAACCGAAAAATATAATAATGAAGGCGAGTTAAGTTTGGTCGCTTACGCTCTGCCTACCCCATTAGGTATAAAAGCGTGACTATATGTATGTATGTATGTTAAGTTTATTGTTTAGACACACAAGAGTTCAAATCCCACTCAAATATTATTTAAATTTCTAGAATAATATATTTTTTAAATTATGTTAAGGGGACTTATCCTGTCATCAATGGAAATTATCTCTCCATTGATGACATAAACATTATAATGTTAGGGAATGTTAATGTTAATGGGAGGCGAGTACGAAAGGTCGACGCAGTTACGATAACGCGGCAAAAGCAATGTTTATAATTTAATTTAATTTATTAACCTCTTTGGTTTTTTGGTAATTATCGATCGAGCTGAATTAATGTTTGTGTGCACGAAATTTAAATGCAACTTTGTTGTGAAATTTAAAAATTGTAAGCCTACCTGCCGTCTAAATTTTTAGATATATATAAAATAAGAAAATGATATGATCAGTATATTGTAATTTAGGCGCTGGGCTGACAACCTGTCACTAAAGCAATATACCTAAAATTCTATCTTAAATACCCTCAAAACTTTGTCAGACGTGGCGGGACGACCTTTGTTTGGGTCGTTTGCGTTCTGCCTACCCCATTAGGGATGAAGGCGTGATTCATCATCTCCCTAGCCTTATCCCGTATCTCACGGGGTCGGCTTCCTAATCTAGGGATTGAACGAGGGTACTGGTTTTTACACAAAGCGACTGCCATCTGACCTCCGCAACCCAGAAGGGAAACCAGACCCAATCCTAGATTAGGTCAGAGTTTTCAAGCCGCCAATGCTTAGCACTGGCCTCTGATATGGCTTAACGACTAATATCTACGGTATTAAACGATATTAACCGGGACCAACGGCTTAACGTGCCTTCCGAAGCACGGAAAAAGCACCGAATAAACGTACATATGAAATTCGAAAACCGAAAAACACATTGGTACGTGATGGGATTCGAACCACGACCTCCCGCTCAGGAGGCAGCGGCCCTATCCACTACACCATCGGGCTCGGGGATGAAGGCGTGATTATATGTATGTATGTAGAAAATGATATTAATATAAAGTATTTCAATTTTACACGAATGTCACGGTAACAGTCACAGTCACTCTGTGTAAAAATGATTACCCTCGTTCAATCCCCTAGATTAAGTAGCGAACCCCGTGAGATACGGAATAAGGCTAGGGAGATGTTGATTTAAATTTTACTCGAAACATTTAATAACGGCTCAATCATTGAATTTAAACTGAGTCATTTTAATATTTGACAATCTTCTCGTACACATTCATGCAAGAAAATATAGTTAAAAGGCATATAGTATTTTTATAGAAATCTATTTTAGAACATACTTACCTATGTATGAGGAAACAAACAAGTACCTAGGTACGAGAAGTTCACGTAAAACATAACCCTCCATTGCTACGCGTGGTCGGATAATTAGCGCATGCGCGAACTGCTTGTGACATTGCAGAAGTCGCCGGCGCAGCACCTTAATAGCCTCGTAAAGATTCGTTAAAGGAGAGTGGGTGAAATTATTGGCAGGAGAGGATTTGAGTGGATATTTAGGGTTCTGTATAATTTGAAGCTTTTAGTGGTATGCTATGAATGGAGCATGGATAAATACTAATGTCGTCCCAAGTTCGTCCATGGCAAAATATATCAAAGATATTTGATCAATTGTACTTAGATTTTTTTATAACATTATTAGTTATAGACTTCACGACATACACACAAATTGCAAATAAATATATTTACAACAATCAGAGTTTTTAAGTAATCAGACCTCCTAATAAATAGATTTAATAATAACGTTGACCTTTGTTTTGTTGCATGTCCAAATATTTTATAAAAGGCTTCACCAGAAAAAGATTTTGATAAAAATACCCTAAAAGAATATCGCATTAAACACCCAGTTTACTGGTCGCCAGACGAATTATTTTGGAACTTTAGTATCGTGTTGAAATGGCTCCTCACTTAAGTGTTACGCAAAAGACATATCAGTTACTTTTTACATTGAATTAAAGAATCAGATTTTGTATGAAGTTATTGCTCTGTAGAACCAGTGTTGGTTTAAGATTAAATAATCTATAGAAAACAAGTTTTGTTGTAGGAATACAATATTTTACTGCGGTTCTTTTACAGGAACTAACTATAGGTTAACTAGTATGTGTGCAAATTTCCGATCGATCTATCCAACGATATAAGTGTATCAAACTTCAAAACTTTATCGATTTTTGTAAGTACAATATTAGCGGGATTAAAATTATGTTAATTATGTTTATTTTCAGTTCGTCTTATATCCTAGCAGACATTCTTCATCATTATTATTATCAATCAGCAATAGAAAATTGGAACACACTACGTAAGTTATTACTATCTTCATTATATTGTAGAGAATCAGCAGTGTAAGTTAGTGTTCGAACAGCTTGTTAGAAAACAAACAATCCATTTTAAATAAACAAATACATTCTGTAGGCAATTGTCGAAGCCTTTCTACAACGGAGCTTTGTATAAGAATGTGTAACAATTGTTCGCAACGACGGGAAACGCTTTGAGGACTCGTTTAGACTGGAGTCCTTTTTGACCTTCTCATAGGGTATTAGCTTGGTAAGAAAAGCGCTGTGGTGGTGACAGGTGGAATTTAAATTTTCCCATACAAACAATTAAAAGCCTCTCACAATAGTGGCGCCCTCAATTTATATTTTACTTTTGGCAAGAGCCACGCTAAACGTTTAAAATATGTTGAAATTACTTAAAATCTATGTTTGCCGTTGTAGACTTGCTATTGGTGCAGTAGGTATCAAAATATCTATCCAAATTATTAAAACAAATCTCTTGCTCTACCTACTCATAATATTAGGCATTGCTTTAGATTATTTAATCTGTGACAATTTACATATAAAACGAATGGCAAATCGCCTCACCCATCGTAGCTTGAAATTACTAACTGAGGTGAATAAATGCTAAACCACTAACTTCAAAGGCAAGCGCCTTCGGTAATGTATCTTTATAATCGCCTGAATAAACCTAACAGAGCAGTCGGCTACAAAATAGCGTGGCCGCCTAATCAGTAAAGATTACTTGCGCGTGGGCGGACTCAAGCCAGCTGCTAAACCGTCCACTGGCATGCGAGCGTGCAAACGGGGCATATCGGAGCATCGGGAAGCGGGCGGTGAAAGTATGCAAGCAGGGCACAACGGCAATACGCATAGACTGTGCAACCCCTAGACATTAATAAATTAAATCTTTAAATTAAATTAAACTCCTCTAAAGTCTTTTAATTTTATCAAGGGAATACACAGTGTATTATCTCTATGATATTGCTATTTTATCTATGAAATCTGCGATTTAAATTAATAAAACAAGGAAAATGTAGGTAGGGGGGGGGGGGGGGTTGATCACAAAAATTGGCTGATCATAAAGGAAGTGTCAAGGCGGCTTCGAGACACGGGTGAACAAAGTTTTTATTTAAAAAAAAGCAGTCTGCGTATCTTGTTTTGAAGCTACGTCTAGTCTAAGTATGCCATGCGGCTTAGAAACAGAAAAGAAATTCAATTTTGAGCGCGAGAGTTCGAGTCCTAGCAAATCTCTTTAGCACTCACGCTAAGTTATAATCATTTATTGTTCTGTCTACTTGTTTGCTAGTCTGTGCCCCTAGTGCACGCGACACTGCCCCCTGTCCACTGCTATCGATAACTTGATAGCTTCTAACCCCGCTTCCTAGTTGTACCATTGTGTGCTGCATTAATACGGTTACAACACGAAAATCCGCGTCGGTCTAGGAATTCTAGCTAAGCCTAGTTTGGTAGGCGCGAAGAGTATGGTAGGAATTGGCTTAATATGGACTAGGAAGACTGCAGGATTTATGTTATTGCTGTATAGAGGATGCGTAAAGCTGCCAAAGAGGCAACCACACAAATGATGGAGGACAAGGAAAAATAAATAATAAAAAAGAGGAAGATTTGCCCAGCAGTGAAATTATAAGAGAGCAATTTTTCGGCTTCAAAATTGACATAAGAGTGTGAGAAAGAAGCAGTTATGGTGCGTCTAGTAGCCCTACTGGAGGGATGGGGGATAAGAGAATGCAAAAGTTTGATATGTTCTTGTTTGGTTTTGCAGTAAACGCACCTAATTTATAATTTTTTGTCAAGACTTGTGAGTTGAATCATACAGATAATACGAGTGAATCAGATACTGTCAGAGAACCATAAATTGCAAGAATATTACCCCACTTTTGAAAACACTTTTGATAACTTTTGTCCATTCAAGTCATCAGACACTATCGAGCCGTGATATATGAGTACTAAACCTCAACCTTCTTATTTTACTACAATTTAACAAAAACCAAGACCTGCAAGGGACCTTTCCTTTACTGAGATAGCATCACATTCAACAATGTCGACACATTACCAGAACTTAACCAAATTAAAGAGAATTAAGGGGCAATTCACACCGGGAAAAGAAACGACGCAACGCGTACTTTTAAAGAGATAATTGGTTCTTGATATAATGGGTTCGATTCTAGATTCCACTGGCTACAGCTAAAATTAAAATCTATCTGTTACTCCCAGAATAATAAAATTGAAAAAGGACAAGAGGTTTATACTCAATGGTTTTACGCTTTGTCCACAAGGTTTTGGCAGGCATTTGCAAGTTTCCACAGTATTTCTGACAGTTTTATCCGCCATGTCACAAAATGGCGGATAAAAGAAAATCAAAAACCAGAAAAAAAATCTAATATCCTTTTTTTGTCTGAAAGTGAAAAAATATTTTAATTTTAGATTTAGTCGATGGCATCTAGAAACGAGCCCATTATTATAGATTTTGAATTACTATACAAAAAGATATACATCATTGATTAAACTTGAAAGTTGCTGCGCAGCCTGTCATTTCGTGGCATAACGAGATGCATCTTCAAACAGCTTCGCGCTGCATTGCTTCGTATCGTTTCCCGGTGTGAACTGGCCCTAAAGAAACATTCGTAAAAACTCAGCCCTTTCCCTTCATATCTTCCTCTCCTTGACCTTTTGATGAAACCTCTCTGCCTTAGTCATCATAAGTGCATTTATCAATCATTTTTTTTGTAAACGGAGTGGATACTGGATATGCGAAAGGTCGTACAAACCAAATCTATTGTAATTGCAGTCGTTTTTACCATTATTACTTTCTTACTTCCATGCTGGACTGTGAGTGAGATAAAAACATGAATGAGAATGTGCCAGTTGCATTTCCTCCCGAGCATGCTGTAAAAACCAGCTAAGGGATTCGAGGGTTTCAGTATACTGCAATTTAAGCGATGGGCTGTCACTACAGCAATATGTGTACAAATCCATCTTCAATAATCCTCAAACTTCTGATTAGGGTCCTCAGACTTTTGATTAGGTCGTGACCGATTTGCCTACCCCATTAAGGATAAAGGCGTGATTATATGTATGTATGTTTACCATTATTGAACTAAGGTAATGTCCAAGGGAGTGCTTACTAAATTCTTTAAATTGCACTCTATCAAACAATTTGCCTCAGAATATGTTTTATTCAAACTTATGAAAATTATGAATCGTAGGTAGATTGTAGATTTATTTATTTGGATGAACTTTCCTTGCATCTGATGAGAAAAATGATGACGCATTTTGACATTTAAATTATTCTCTGCCGTATCGCCGCTTCTCTCTCAATTACACGAAAATTACACCAAGTTTTTGTCGCATCTCGTATATTTCCAATGCTACATCCTCGTGTTTTTGTTCGTCATTCCTTCGTCCACGGTTGTCTCATCCTTCATGTGAGTAATTGCTTCTATTTTTATTCTTATGGGTTCCAAGTTGATCGACTCGATGAACTCTGGAGTCAGAATTTTTTAACCACCTATTTGCACAGCTAATAGCCCTCTGACACGGTTTGTGTAACGACCACTATCAAATATAGCGACCAGGACCGACGTCTTAACGTATGCTCTATAGCATGGAAATCTTTTCTTATCAGAGAATCTGGTAATAGAGCCTCCAATGTCCTTACCAAACTAAGAAAATCTCAATGAATGATTAATTAACAAAAAAGCATATAAACTTTGTTCTCTCCCTGGAAATCAAACCCGGATCCTCCGGATAGGGACCCCATGGCTCAGACCACTTGACCACAGAGGCAATTGACGGCTCCGTGTGAGTAATTACTGTAGTGGTGGTAATACAGTCGGTAATGCGCGTCTGAAGCTGCGCGGGCGCCGATGCGAGCGTGATGAGCAACAACTCAATTTGCTTCATTTGTCTCTGCAGGGTTGTTGTTTGTTTTTATTGAGATTATTTTATGCACATTTACATATTGATAATTTTATTATTTTAATAGACATAAAATTCTGCTTAAGAATGGCTACTTGTTAGTATGGTTTTGTTTGGAAGATACTTAGGCCCGTAATTATAATCAGCACTTGAAACTGACAGCGAGTTTGGGTTCGTATCAGAAATGTCATTTCAGTACAAAATGGGTTGTCTCATACTTAATATTGCTGTCAATGTTGAAATCGCTTTATAAATACGAGCCTTTATATTGAAATAAGTTGTTAGTTAAAAAAAAAAGTTTAAAATATCTTCAAGTGTAGAGCAGAGAGTTTAATAACGAAAATCTTATTTTATCAAGTAATGACATGTTAAATCAGCAACAACCCTGAACTGAAAACAAGGTAGAGTCCTGTCATTAAGAACCTACAATCAAGTAACCGCACAGCCCTATACAAGGACAGGCATCAATATTCTCAAGGTGCGTCAAACTTTTTACTCCTTTTGTCGACGATATTTCAACTAGACATGGAATTTCTTCCGAACAATGATTTATGTCCACATTGAATGCGATGTCTTCATTGAGTAGCTGCGGGCTGGTCGTGAGTGGGAGGCCCGAGATGACCCGAAAACAACCACACAATCGAAAACAAGTAGTTAAAAAGAAATAAATGAACCGACTGCGTACAAAGTTAACTTAAAATCGTAGCATCATGGTCATTTAAAATTAAAATAAATAAATAATAAATAATTCAAATAAAATAATGTGATATTTCGTTGTTAAATATATAATTAGACACATCGATTAACGTAAGGATCATGGAAAACGACCCACGAGTTTGGTCTCTAGAACGTCACAAAGGCACAGATATACATTCATAAACACATACTTCTATGCTTCGCGCAGTAGGATTACAACCGAAAATAATTCAAAGGCGTCCCAATGAAGTAATAAATCAAAATTTCTTTGTGCGCACGCGGCTTAATACGGTCTTTGTGCGCGCGAACGCATTCATCATTTTGCGCGTTCGCGTTGCCTTGGGAATTTCGCGCCGATTGTTTTCGCAAATTGAGTAAGATGCAGCCTGATAGGTTTTTTGCCACCTGCGAGGATATTATTTCCATAATGAAGACGTTATGTGCCACGATTGAGTAAAGATTATTATCATTAAAATATTGCAGCATGCAGTGTTTATTGCAGAATAACAGAGAATTTTCAACTTAACAATTAATTATCAACGGATCAAATCCGTGATTGAATTTGAGTGCAACATCAAGTTTAATTTGCTATAAGAACTTGAGAGCCCCATTGCTAGCACCATAGTTTATAGGATCATAGAAATTGAGCAGATTTCGACTCATTAGCATGCGATATTAGTAGACTTCTGGATGAACAACCTTCTCTCTGAAAAATCGAATGTACTAAATCGGAGCTTGCCTCTGTGAAACATTATATGAATAAAACATGTTTGGTTTTTGAAATATATGTTAGTAGTAAATCTTTTTAAGTAACTGCTTCCTTATCATTTACAGCTGCATTACTATCAAACATTTCATCTACATCAATTTGTCTATCTCTCTCTCTTACCATATGTGTTCTCACAGTTATGATTCCTAGCTATTAATTTTGTTCCTCTGTATCTAATCTATTGGATCTGATTTCTATTTCTCCAGGCATTCAGGCCGCGGCCTATCGAATTTCAACTAATGCCCATTGCTAGAGAAATGTGGCCTAGACTAGACTATTTATTGAAATTGTTAGCAATGCCGGTACCACACAAAGTGATTGAGAATACTAAGATGTCATTCCTGTGCTATCAATATCAGGATTGGTTAAGCATGGGTAAACAAGACAGATGGATATAAAGATAGCCTTGTAGGAAAGAGAGGAAAGTTTCGCGTTAGGTGGTTTACGATTTTGGATTTAAATATACTTGTTAGTAACATAAAGTAAGGTTCATGTCCTAAAGGATTGTCAAATTATTAAAATGCTGTCAGCTCAAGCGTTTATTTTTGGTAGACGGAGAACCTTGTGACAGTCTGCGTTGCCGAGTTTAGGAATTGATTCTAAACATAATTTTGATACTGGGTGTAAGGGATAGCGTCCCGCGAACTGATAGAGGTTACTCAGTGAACGAAACTGAACATCTATCACCAGAAATTTCCCATACAAAACGACCCCCTCGATCTGACATGGAATTTATATGGAAAACCATATCTTTTTCATTTCCTGAAAAAAAAAAAAAATCCTGCTGACAGTTGTTCAGTTCTGTTGCCTGAGCAACTCCTATCAGTTTGCGGGAGGATGTCCCTTACACTCAGTGTAGTAGCCAATTCCATATAGTGTGTCTGGAAATAGCAGGATCGCTGTTTCATTTTCTTTGATCGCTGATTGTAACTGAAGCCTCAGTTACGGATTTTGTAAAAAATAAAAAAAAATATTCGTGCTCAATTTTGCTAAATATTTCGAGTCTTTGTGTAACATTATCTTTAGAAATACTTAGGCGTAGTTTCGTAGCTTAATGACATTAACCCGACTACAGGCTATTTGCAATCAATACACTTTCATTCAGCTATCGTAACTTCCCAATAGGGCTCATAAAATCTCATCGACACGACCGATCCTGTCGTACTTGTAACTCTGTAACGGAATACTCATAGACTCGCTTTAATATTGTCTTTGCCCGCTCTAAGTCTTTTGAGCTCTCTGGGAGGTTTCATGATACTTGTCGTTTACTTTTAGGTGATAAAGTTAAAAGGCATTTATAGTTTAGTTTACATTATGTTGAACTTTCAATCCAAAACCTAGGTAGGTATATCTTAACTCAGAATATGGATGAAAGTATCTGTTCCTTTCCGGATTATTCAAGAGAATTTTCTAAACATTATACAGTAGCAGGTTTCACAATAATACGAATAAGTGATATTTTGGTGATTTCCTCTTTCGCTCTATGTAGGTACTAACTGCCTCCATTGTCTAGCGGCCTGAGCCATGGGCTCATGATCCGGAGGTCTCGGATTTAATTCCCGGCGGGGGACAGTGAATTTGTGTTGTTGTTTCTAGTTTGGTTAGGACATTGCAGGCTGATCACCTGATTGTCCGAAAAGTAAAATGATCCAGCTATCGGATGGGTATGTAAATAGTCAGTCCTGCGCCTGATTTATTTCTGTTCCTGTCGGTCAATCTGTCCTATCAGAATAAGCGATTTAAGGAATAGTAACTTGTGTATAGCGCAAACACTTGGGTACTAAAAACTAGTCTTGCGCAGTTTGCCGATCTGTAGGAGATTGGCCGCCATAACCGAAAATCGGTGAGAGGACTATTATTACTATTATTATAGGTACTTAATTACCCTTATAGAACTAGATTTCTATAAAGCTAGAGTGCTAGCGCCATTTAAACGTTTCAATTTCTCGTCTACCACATGTGTTGCAAAACGTACGAGTAACATCCACGTTGCGGTTACAGAAACTGAAGCTTCTATATCTGCGGTTACTGTTTCGTGTCACCGAAGACTGCGTATGCGTATTTTTGTGATTTCTTCACCAATATTTATCTGTATTTCAGAAGGTTGTGGAAGTCAAATGGCAGTTGTTCTGTGTAAAAACGAGTGTCCTCGTCAATCTCCTAGATAAGGTAGCCAACCCATATGCTGCGGAACGTACGGGTAACATCCAGGTTGCGGTCACAGAAACTGAAGCTTCTATATCTCCGTTTACTGTTTCGTTTTACCGATGACTGCGCTTAGCAAGCAATATATTATATTCTTACATACATACATACATATAATCACGCCTTTATCCCTAATGGGGTAGGCAGAGCGTAAACGACCTAAACAAAGGTCGTTTCGCCACTTCTGACAAAGTTTTGAGGGTTATTTAAGATAGATTTGTAGGTATATTGCTGTAGTGACAGGTTGTCAGCCTATCGCCTAAATTGCAATATACTAAAACCCTCGGATCCCTTAGCTGGTTTTTACATCATGCACGAGAGGAAATGCAGCTTGAACATTCTATGTTTTTTTTCGCTCCCAGTCCAGCATGGAAGTATCATATATATTATATTCTTTATTGTTTTAAAAATTAAAAATAATTAAAAATTAATTATATCACCGATTTTTGAAGATATCTATTTCATTTTTGAAATTGGAAATATTTCTAGACCAAGACCCACTTCGGTTCACTGAGCCAGCAAACTAAGTAATATTTATCTGGTTTTTAGATGGTTTGCGCAGGTCAGGTCAGATGGCAGTCGCTCTGTGTGATAACCAGTATCCTCGTTCAATCCACTAGATTTGGTAGCCGACCCTCAGAAATACGGGAAAAAGCTACAGAGATGATTTATTAGGATGATATTAGGAAAAGTTAGTCATGTCTTTTTTAAGCATTTTAACTCTTTCTCTTGTCGTGTAGGTTTTAGAGTCGATCGACCCGTTGAACCATTTTAGCTATTTGCACTACACCATTGACGATATCATAATTCAGTGAAAACTGTTTATTTGCTCGTAATTTTATTTACGTTCGAGATATAATATTCTGTAAAGCTATTAAAAGCTCAATGTCTGCGGTCATAGTGATTCAGAATTTATGCCCTTTGATATTTAGGAGCTTATTCAAATTTTACGTCTAGAACGTTCAACTATCAAACAATTGTACGCCTTAGCTGTGTCCTCGTAGGCGGGATAAATCTACCTAATTCAAGACTTGTTCGGTGACATAAGCACCCTCAGAATGGCTGAGTTCTCTCTAATGGACAACTGTCGTTTTAGGATTAAGTACACGTAATTGATGGGTCGCGTTCAATCGTATAGTAATGAGGGAAGATTGATGAACTGACCAATGAGCGTAAAGTTTGTCCAAGTGGATTGGGCCACCTGTAAGAAGCGAATTCCAAGAGATACGAGTAGACAATGTTAATTATGTGGCGAAATAGTGAAACTGGGAACAAATCAACTGGTTTGTGAGTGCAGTACGTAAGTTTGTAATATTCAAAATGGACCGAATTTATTACATGAGGGATATAAAGTAATTTTTGAATGAATTTTTGAATTTTTAAAAGAAATCTACCTATGTGTGCCTAAGTAAAAAAATCTGGGCCTGAAATAACCAAGTAATAGGTAAGTTAGAACTGTATTAATCAAATGTGGTGAAGCAATAATTCGCTAAAAAACCGATTGAGCAACTCGAAGAACAATTTCGAAACAATCAAAACAAAATTATGGCGTGATGAAGTCACTAAGTATATGATTATTATTTCTGGACGTAAACATATTCAATCTAGGCGTGATAATGAATGGCTATAGGCGTCATTAGTAGGTTACTTGGGGCAAAATGAAGAAGTTACAAAAGTATCTATTGACCTATGGCCCCGAGCGAATTAGTTTAACAGGTTGACTACCATGACCATGAGCATCAAATAATGATCTCTGTATGGCCAGTAGGACCCGTGGAATCAGTAGGCAAAGATTTGTTTTTTTTTGTATGGATAGCAGCCAACGTGTTAAGCTTAAGGCACGATTGTGATTTATTAAGCACAACACCTCATTATAGTGCCAGTTTGTTTTTTATAATAAAATTGAAATAGAGAAGGTCATAAATCAGATTTTATTTATTTTTGGTGATGATTCTTCTTTATATTAGTTTTATTTTCAGAACAGATTTATAGCTGAATACTTTGTTGATTCATTTTACAATTGTTTAATTTTATATGGATTTTCAGTTTTTTGAGTTAAGTTTATTTTATTAATTCATCATCAAAGATTGACACATTTTAATCAAAAAAGTAAATTTTTCATAAGTAGTTTACCTATTTTACCATGCCGTAAGTTCTTTAGCTGTAAAATTTATGATATAAAAAAAACACTTGAATAATAACTTACAAATAAAACAATTTATAACAATTTAATGATATTTTCAACGCACAATCCCACCGTGTCTGTTATCCAGTGAATGGTAGTTATGAATAGTTAATAAAAACCACCCGAGAGATGGATGGATAGCCGTGCAGCAGCATTGAAAAGTCATTAGCCAGACAAGTGGTCTATTCTGTATTCATTCTCTACCTGTCATCATATTTTTTTTTCAAATATTTCGTTGTATATATATTTCCTACTTATTTAGTGAGTGGAAGACGTCATTATAATAAAGTTTAGACCAGTCAAAGCAACATATAAAGTATATTATGTTTTGATTATTATTTCTAGACATTAACATATTCAATCAACTAATTATAATATCTGCTTCCAGCGATAAGACCGCTTTTGTGCACATTAATTTAAGTTTATTTTTGTACTTCTTGTTTTTTGTGTACAATAAAGTGTTTTTACTTACTTACTTACTGTAACATAGTGTGCTTTGTGCTGTAGGTATGAGTTTTATTTAGTTTGAAATTTTAAAGTTCGAATTATATACGTACTGCAACGGATATTAAATTTGCAATAATCTTTATTTATACTAGTTTCTAAATTGATATTGTTTTATCTCAATCAGGTTCTTAGTTTGCTAGAGTAGTATAAGTATATTGTATTCTATTAATATGAACACTTTGTTTTATAGTAAAATGAGTGTCATTATTAAGTTTTTACGATTCATTAAAAAGGATATTTATTAGATAAGATACTTTACACCTAACGGGATAATTGACTATAGGCATATTGTTCCAAAGTTTAGAACATAATCACCGTCAAATAAGCTACTGGCTTCTAAGTAACTAGTTATAGCGTTTTACGAGTGTAGTAAAACTTGACACCATCACCTAAGATTTGCATTTTACTGTCTCATCTATACAATGTCTCTAAACATCACAGTCTTTGTACATAAAAAAACGATTTATTTGTTTTGGAAGTTAAGGCGTGTGCTTGTGCTGTGAAATTTAAAAAAATCTCTACTGAATTTTAAAATGTACGTATATCTAATACACCCCTGATTTTCATACCCAAAATATTATTTTTACTATTCGACCAATTTCATATTCTTTGGTTAATTATTTATCAAAGTTTTGGTTGTCAAAAGCAAGCACAATAAAATGGATACTGGATATACTCTAAATACCTACCTACTGCCATTTTGATTACAAATTGTAATTTTTGTTTTATTACTTTGTCGAGTGACATTTAATTTCATTAGCAACCTAGGAAATAGCACCTCAATAGCCCACCTAAAAGGAGCTAGCCGCAGTAGTATTACGTAGATTAGATTAGATTAGACGATAAGATTAATCGTTACAGAATAACCCAAGAGATCATTAGCAACCGGCGCGTGCGGCTCTCGCGATGCGCTATTAAATTTGAAACACTATTTACACACAGACACACCGTTTATTTTATTATATTAAATTCTACTACTGATTTCAAAACCGCCGCGTTGAGTTATTTGCTAGTTAAAGATATATTGAAAGTAAGGCATGCCTGAATGATTTAATTTCTTTTTGTACTTACTTTTGTTTATTTATACAAAGAATACTTTATTACATTTTAATAGTTATTCTAATGTTACAGTTATTGATGTTTTATAATTATAACGTTTTGTTAAAAACTGACTAGGACAGTGCTCTTATCTTCAACTTAATAAGTTATCTCTTCAAATATTCCGTGGTATATATGTCGCAGGGAAATGACGGACCCAGGGATTTCGTGAAATCCCCAGGGATTAACAAGTTCCTAAATATTTTCAGTAAGAAGACGTAATGATCAATCGATTACGCCTTCTTCCGGGATTTCGCGATATCCCTAGGGACTTTGTAAAATTCCTGGTATAGTCATTTCCGTGCGACATATACATTTGCCAATATATATTTTTCTTTTTAATATAAGTAAGTGTAAACTAGCGAACGTATAACAAGGTTAAACATATCGCAACCTCTTAATAGCCGCCCAAAAGGCAATCACCGAAACGCTCATCAGAAGCGTTGCGTTGCGCGCTCTACCTATAATTTGCGCGCGCGCATTTTCAGCGCACCGCCCACGCGCTGCGCACGCGCCGCCATCAATCATGCGCATTCGTTACCGAGTGACGTTCTAATGCTGATGTTTTGCAAGTTAGGGAGTGCTGCATACATGTTCTGGTAGGATCTTTCGGTTTGAATTGTGGGTACTACATTTTTTTATTGAGAATAGTTTAACTATTATATTTTTGCATTTTTAGAAAATTGGTTTTAGCACACTTGAAAAACTGGGGGACACAATGTATGCTCACTTAAAAAATGGTCTCAATATAAACGAAATTACTGGTTTTGCTCGTGACGTAGATAAATATAGCTTTAATAGAAAATCTTCATATTTTGTAGTTTACTAAGCATATTTACTGAATCCTTGTTTCAGTACCAGTATCCTTGTTCCAGTATCAAAACGTTTGTTCATATATTCAGAAATAAAAAATGGCTCAAATATGTGTATAGCGCTCTTTTTACCGGACATACTGGACCGTCTTTTGTCTTCTCATTAATGCGAAATGCGACCGTCTGGGTAGACGACAGCACTGAATAATTAATGATGAAATCTTCATGAGTGATGAAGTCTAGACTTCGAAGGCTAGTCTATCTAGATGTGTGGGTGAATTTGTGACAAATTATATTTGGCTAGCCATTGTATGATAATATTGATTCCATGTCGCAATACATCTTAGTTCGTTAGTAAAAATCATAAATTTAACTTTGACATACTTTCAATTATGATAATTTCTGAGTAGGACATTATTAGACCATTTTCTGGCCGCAAATATGGCTATAAAATTAACAACGTTTTAGGTCTATTCATATTTCGAAAGACAAAAATGTAAACCAATTTTAATGACAATCGTAAACTATATTTACAGTCATTTTGGTCCAAATAGCTTCTTTGTATTTTGCAATTAACTCTAGATACGTTTAGTATTTTTGAATAAATACAAAGTAATTTACAAATATTTCTCACGTTGCTCTCATAACAATTTTATATTTATGGTCTCTTTAGAGCATTTAAGCATGGCATTTTACATAAGGCTTTGGACCACTATAAATAAGCCTAAACATAAATACAATGGTTTGACCCGTCGCGTCGATAGTTGCACCGCAGACGCTAAAGCCTACAGGGTGTACTTATATTTAGGCTCGTATTAATAAAGCGAACTCAAGATTAAGAGCAGTATTAAGTATGGATTTGGCAGGCCATATTGTACTGAAATGACATTTCACAAACTAGCTGTCAGTCTCAAGTGCTGTTTACCAATACGGGCCTTAATATCTAAACCTTTACGATTTTGATATCTTTCCTATCTTATATGGGATGTGAGTCAAGAAATCCTTGGATTTTTGAGTTCTTCTTCTTCTTCTGTCGAGTGGGTATCGAGTCTATCGACCCGATGAACCCTGGTGTCAGAGTTTTTAAACAGCCTAGTAGTAAAACTATCAGGCGTCTGACATGGTTTGAGTAACGGCCACTATCAAAGACAGCGACCGGGACCGACGCCGGCTTAAAGTGCCCTCCGAAGCACGATTCCTGAGTTTATATAGATACATTTTCGTACATACATATAATCACGCCTTTATCCCTAATGGCGCAGGCCATTCTGCCACGTCTGAGAAAGTTTTAAGGGTTATTTAAGATTTGTAGGTACATTACTGTAGTGACAGGTTGTCAGCCCATCGCCAAAATTTTCGTACCTAAGTATAATTTATGGAGTAATATTATTAGTATTATTTTATACTATTATTTTTTCGTTAATTATCAAACTTATACAGATATAACCGGTTATCTTGTTGCTCAGGAAAAAAATAACTCAATACATTTTTGTTTTTTTTTTGTAAAACATTTTGGTTCTAGTTCTAGATATAAAAATAACGAAAGAGAACAATCTCAAATAATGTGTATCTACAATATATTGTGTCAAATGTGTGTGCGTACAAAATACATACACATATTTAGGCAATTAGACTTTATAATTTCAAACGTAGTAGTAAATACCCAACTATTTAAAAATAAATCCCACATTTATTTACAAACTATGGTATTTCCAAATCAGTTTTAGAATGAAGGTAAACAAAGTTTCATGTCTTTTTATTCAAAAACACATTTCAAAAATAAATAATACGACAAATTAGTTAAATTACTAAACCTACAAATTTATTATGTTGTCATATCTAAAAGCTAAAATTAGGAAGCCGACCCCGTGAAATACGGGATAAGGCTAGGGTGATGATGATATCTAATAGCTATAACTTATTTTGGAAACAAGATCTTCGATTAAAAGACATGAAACTTTGTATACCTTTATTCTAAAACTGAGTTAAATATTATAGCAAACGCTTTCCGATACAAATAAAACACAATTTAGCCACCCTGTACACACCACGCGGATCGTATCTGTATGCAAATTGTTGCGAATTTTGTAACACCGGCGCCGGCGACCGATTCATCATAGAAATGTGGATACGCGCCCACGCAGCCCGGTCTGTACACGACATTTTGCACGGTATAGGACTTTAACGCCTATAATGATGCCGATTCTGTTCAGACACAACTTAACTTATGTTAGTTTGGTCCTGCCACTCTCAAATAGACAGCAACACAACAGCTGATTATGATCCCGTCATAGTGACGTTGGAAAACTCTGACACCAGGGTTCTTCGGGTCGTTGTTAGACTTGAGAATCCACTCGCTAAGAAGAAGTAGATAGTGACGTTTAAAATAAGATAGTATGCAAGATGACGTCTATTTAAAGAAATATACGTCACTGTGGCAAGATTATAATCAGCTGTTTGTTGCTGTTTCTATTTTATTCAAATTACAGAAAGGGACGGGACTAAACCAGAATAAGTTAAGTTCTGTCTACAACAAAATCAACACCATTTGTATGGTAGGTATAGGACTTTACGCCTATAATGGCTTTTACTGATGCAGACTGGCATTGTGTCAATCTATTGAAAAAGTTTGGTGTGGGTGAAACTTGGAAACGGTAGGATATAGTTTGCATCAATTTAATAGCTGTAGTAGGTAGAATTTATGATCAGCTTTTTAAGTTTTCAGTAGATATATGTAATGTAGTCAAAAGTGGATACTGCAAATCGGCAAACGTAGACCCGTATTGATAAACAACACTTAAGACTGGCGGCTAGTTTGAGCTCGTATCATTTTAGTATATTTTTTTTGTCAAATCCATACTTAATATTGCTTTCAATCTTAGGATCACTTTATAAATACCAGCCTTAGTGTAGTGTAGGACGTCCTGAAACTAGGTGAGGTGATGTTATTCGTTTGAAAGCGGGGAGGTACTGGATGAGAAGCGCTGAATACCGAGCTGAGTTGCGCCATGGAAGAGGCCTTTGTCCATACATACATATAATCACGCCTTTATCCCTAATGGGGTATTTGTCCAGCAGTGGACAAATACAAGATGATGATGATTATGTATCCTTACTTGATAAGTTTCAGCGTAGACGATGAATCAGACGATTTTATGAATTATCATTAATGGTCCAGCTTACGAGTACATACCTGTAAAGAAAAAAAAACAATAAATGAAGTTATTTTTGAAGATTTTAGCACTCACAATGCAGGTTCGAGTCCTGCCAGAAACGAATTCATTATTTACTTTCTTTTATAATATACTAGCGACCCGCCCCGGCTTCGCACGGAAATAATCAGTGTTTCTCTACTATATTATGCATGTATAATACATATAAACCTTCCTCTTGAATCACTCTATCCATTAAAAGAAACCGCATCAAAATTCGTTGAGTAGTTTTAAAGATTGATGCATACATAGGGATATACATACGTACATATAATCGTTTCGCCACGTCTGACAGAGCTTTGAGGGTTAATTAAGATAGATTTGTAGGTATATTGCTGTAGTGACAGGTTGTCAGCCTATCGCCTAAATTACAATATACTGAAACCCTCGGAACCTTAGTTGGTTTTTACAGCATGCTCGGGAGGTAATGCAGCTGGAACATTCTATTTTTTTTCTTGCTCCCAGGCCAGCATGGAAGAAATGTAGGGATGTAGGGACAGAAAAAGCGACTTTGTTTTATACTATGCAGTGATTAATAAAGGTATTTTGTCACTCATTCTCTCTCACTCACGTCATTTACTTCCATGCTGGACTGGGAGAGGTAGAAAAACATAGAATGTTCCAGCTGCCCTTCCTCCCGGGCATGCTGTTGAAGTCAGCAAAAGGGACTCGAGGGTTACAGTGTATTGTGATTTAGGCGATGGGCTGACAACCTGTCACTATAGCAATACATATTACAATCTAAAATTGCTCTCAATTTCTGTCAGACGTGGCGAAAGCGCTTTTTACGAGGCGTTAAACGCTCTGCCTACCCCGTAAGGGATAAAGGCGTGATTTATGTATGTATGTATGTATGTACTCACGTCATTTTATCGACCCATTTCTCCCACAGATCTTTGACTAGAAACTAAGTTTTGCATTCAATGAGTAAAGTGGTCTGTATACATAGTACACAAGCTTTCATTTCCATTTTATCAATAGTATCTTAAACAACATCGGAGTGTTAACATTAAGTTATTAACATTAACTAGCATTAAAATACTCTTAGCATCGGTATTTAACGTTTAACACATTCAATGCAGTGTCCAGTACTGTCCTTTCAATGGGTTACAGTAGAACGCATATAAAAGTAACTTTAGTATATTTTTCGTCTTTGCTATAATTCTTCCATGCTGGACTGGGAGCGAGAGAAAAACATAGAATGTGCCAGCTGCATTTCCTCCCGGGCATGCTGTAAAAACCAGCTAAGGGATCCGAGGGTTTCAGTATATTGTAATTTAGGCGATGGGCTGACAACCTGTCACTACAGCAATATACCTACAAATTTAGCTTAAAATAACCCTCAAAACGTTGTCAGACGTGGCGGAACGACCTTTATTTAGGTCGTTTACGCTCTGCCTACCCCATTAGGGATAAAGGCGTGAGTATATGTATGTATGTATGTATGCTATAAAGGGTGTAAGGGACAATATCCCATATACTGATAGGGGTTGCTCAGTCATCTACATTGAACTACTGTCACCAGGAAATTCTTTCAGGAAGTGAAATGTTTCTTTTTTTGGCTTCTTCTTCTTCTGTCGAGTGGGTATAGAGTCTATCGACCCGATGAACCCTGGTGTCAGAGATTTTAAACCGCCTAGTAGCACAACTATCAGGCCTCTGACATGGTTTTAAATAACGACCACTATTTGGCTTTTCCATATAAATTGATAGATTTTTTGTACGGAAAAGCTAATAACTTTATGCTGAATCTGATCTGATCCTTAATTATTTCCTGATAGACTTTCCTACTGAAAGTTGTTCAGTATCGTTGACTGAGCAACCCATATCAGTTTGTGGGATGCTGTCCCTTACAGCCCGTAGAGTTTATTATCTGTGCAACGGGATTTGAATTTGTCCGTGGCAGACCGTACATTAGATATTCATTTAATCAGAGATCATCTTGATAAATGTCCCGCAGGTAAATCGGAATCGAAACCTTAGCGATCAGCTGGGATTGTGCCGTGTGTAAACATAAACACAACTGAATAAAGTATTTGTTAACAAGTGCCTGCCGGCACGAATGAATATTTAAAAGGTTACACGGTGTCAGAGCAGAAAAATATTGCTTTTTATTCAAAAGTGCGTTCAACAGGGTGTAACAGGGACAGCGTCCCGCAAACTGATACGGGTTGCTCAGTCAACGAAACTGAACAACTACCAGTAGCTTTTTTTTCGGAAGTGATTTTTTTTTTGTTTTTATACAAATTGTCTGATCGAGTTGTTAATTTTGTATGGAAATCCAGATTTTTATTTTCATCTCCTGAAGAAATTCCCGGTGAAAGTTGTTCAGTTTCGTTAACTGAGCAACCTCTATCATTTTGCAGGACGCTATCCCTTACACACGGTATAAACGGATTTATTCTTCTTATAGGCTGCAAGGTAGCTAGACTGATTTCGATCTGAGAAATATTTATTTGCTTCTATCATTCAAAATCAAATTGTATCATTTATTTATTTTCAATTTCAAAAAAATAATTTCATCGTTCTTAAATACTTAATGACCTACACTAATATTTACACAGATCTCCGTTACAAGCGTGAAACACATAGCAGTAGTTCTATATACTTGGATTTATTATCATAGTCATATTCATTTATAGTGAGTATTCATCATAGCATGCGATATTAATCAGCGGTATTGTACAAAACACCATGGGTAGTAATCACTAGATTATCATTTACCTGGAGTTCTGTGTGGAGTAATTACAGTTTATTATCGCTCAGCGCTAGTCCAGCGTCGGTCCCTCAGTTGAAAAGGTTCTCAAAGTGTGGCATGTGACCCACACGTGAACCCATAAGTTTGATTGGCGATCGTGTTTTCCACAACACCCACTGTGTTGTCAATGAGTTTTTACAGATAAAGAAATTAAAAGTAAAGACTACTACAAATAAAACATAATATTCTCATTATTTCCAGCCGATCAGTGGTGTAAAAACTAGTAAGCAAATCCATTGAGCCTCTCCAACGAGAAAAAATAAACAAACTTTCACATACAGACGATTCCATTGGAAAAATATTATTTTATCATTGAAAACCGTTTTTTTTTTCAACAAAATGTAAAAGTTGTATAGGTTGCGTAGCTATTCCATGATTTTTTAAATAGTTTGATCAAGTTTTATAAGGGTCCTACGAGCAATAAGATTGAGAACCAATGCCGCATTGCTTTGATTCAGACCCTGATTCCTATTCAGATTTTATCTGCAGATCTAGATCGTTAACTATTTTGAGCCAATTTGAAACTGGCTTCCAGGTTTAGTTTATTGAGTGTGGTTCTAGATAGACTGGAAAGCTGTTACATCGGCGACAATTTTCGCATCTATTGCGTTTACTGCTACAGTTTATTACTTTAATTTCCTTCCTTTGATCGGCAGATTTCTTGTATATAGTTAATATGCAAAGGTAGCTGGAATTGTTCCTGCTTGAATGATTGAAGTATTTCCTGAAGCTTCATTTAAGATATATTATAAAACAGTTGCATAAAAATAAGATTAGAAGGCCCATTTTCAAAAATTTAAATGCAATATGTTGGTATAATGTTAACGTATTGTTGCTATTAAAATATAATAATTAAATTAGTCTTTTATCAGGTTGACAGTGCTAAAATCGCTGTTTATTTTTTTTATCTTTTACATATTCAAATTTTGTTTCCCAAATCGACACCGAAGGCTCTTAAGAAGCAATGTATAAAGAAGCGATGAGAAAAATCTTCAACTGAACGCGTTGGTTTGTAACATAACTTATGTAGAGCAAGTTACGAGCCAAGTCAGAGGTTTTCCGTCCGTTGCAAAACGCATATTCAAATATTTGCAAATTACTAAAACTGTAGACGACTGTGGTTCTTGTACAATATATCATCAATACGGATTCTGTATGTAGAAGATTCCTAATAATAATAAGCAGAATAACTTTTTAAAATACGCAAATCAAAAGAAACTCTCGTATCTTTCTAACAGTCTAACTGCTTGTAATTTGGATAGTAGTATTTTTCTGAATAGCTGGGTAAGTATACGAAAAACATATCAGTCTCTCATAATAATTAACTGCTAAGAACCACAGCACAAATTCATTTTAGGTGAGATGTCTTTTACTATCAAAGAAGGTGAGTCAGAATACGAAAGGGCATAAACGTCTCTTACATAAACGTTTCTTCCATGCTGGACTGGGAGCGAAAGAATAACATAGAATGTGCCAGGTGCATTTCCTCACGGGCATGCTGTAAAAATCAGCTAAGGCATCTGAGGATTTAATATATTTAAATTAGGGCACTACAGGAATATACCTACAAATCAATTTTAAATAACCCTCAAAACTTTGTAAGACGTGGCGGAACGACGTTAGTTTAGATCGTTTACGCTCTGCCTAGCCCATTAGGGATAAAGGCATGCTTATATGCATGTATGTATGCATGTCTCTTACAAACTCCATTCCACAATTTACAAGTCATTCTGGATCGTATCAATGTATTATTTTTCTACTTTTCAGGTCAAATACTAAGACATTGTTTGGGGAATGTAATTGTTTCTAAATTCCTATTTACACATTATGTTTCAGATCCGCGTGCCTTTGACTGCTTAATATTGTCCGGACTTAATGCCTTACTATGTAATGGCGGCCGTATTATAAACCGAGAGATAAATTCAGTTGAGCCAATAGCGGCCCAAGCTAATGGGTAATATATTACACATTTTATTAAATTCCTGCTGACTCAGGACAAAGACACGTTAGATAACGTTACAGATAAGGTTTTTAGCAGCTGTTTTGATAGCATGTTGGACTGGGAGCGATAGAAAAACATAGAATGTGTCAGCTGCATTTCCTCCCGGGCATGCTGTAAAAACCAGCTAAGGGATCCCAGGGTTTCTGTATATTGTAATTTAGGCGATGGTCTGACAACCTGTCAACCACAAATCTATCTTAAATAACCCTCAAAACTTTGTTATACGTGGCGGAACGACCTTTGTTTAAGCCGTTTACGCTCTGCCTACTCCATTAGGGATGAAGTGATCATATGTATGTATGTATGTTATCTATAGTACATCTAGAGACAGTAAAAACAGATTAAGTAGTCGCAAAAGTGATATTTCACCCATTTTCTATAGCCACACTAACTGCCACAATAACTGCCTCCGTAATCTAGTGGTTAGAGCCATGGGCTTACAATCTGGAGGTACTGGGTTTGATTTCCGGGGGGGAACACAAAATTGATATTTGTCAACTAACCACTTTGTGAGGTTTTTCAAAGTTTGGTCAGGACATTGCAGGCTGAATCACCTGATTGTACGAAAAGAAAATAGATTCCGTGCTTCGGAGAGCACTTTAAGCCGTCGGGCCCGTTTGCTGTGTTTGATAGTGGTCGTTACTCAAACCATGTCAGAGGCCTAATAGCTGTGCTACTAAGTGGTTTGAAAACTCTGTTCTTCGGGTCGTTGTTCGACTCAAGATCAACTGGCTAAGAAGAAGAAGAAGATGCAAGTCGAATTAGTTTTCTCCACCTGGAACACGTCTAACCACTGTTAGTACTCGCAGTAGGCACTTCGGCCACAACAAAACCAAAACAAAGTCTATTTCCCTGGAATCAAATCAAACAGCGGGCAAGCTAACCTTCCATCGAAAGAGCACGCACCGCCGTGGGCGCGCGGCCTATGCGCCGGCGCAGTATTTGTTCAAAGTTGCCGACGACGACCGCCCTCAGCTATCGTGTCACTGCGCAGATTAACATTAGTTACGCTATGACAACCCGGGGATTTGAGGCGATGGCAAGTGAATACGGGATGCTTTGTTATATAGGGCCAGACTGCAAAAACTGATTCTCTAGGTAACTCTTCTATTTTCTGTGTGTGTTTGCTGAAAGCTGCCGCGCCGACGACCCTCAGCTTACTGCGCAGGTTAACATTAATTGCGCTATGATAACCCGCGGATTTGAGATGGCAACTGAATACGGGATCTTTAGGGTCAGAAACGAAACACAGAAGAAAATAGCGTAAAACTATATTTGTAGGATTTTTTCTTCACCTTCAATGTTCATCTAATGTGGTAGATTTAAATTTTCCTACAAGTAAGTACCTGTACGTGGCAATGGAGATAGCTATAACACTATGAAAATCATTCGAACCAAAAAAGTAAAATTTATAGTCAAATACATCGATCGATATTCCAAATTACTAACCATCTCAATACTGTGACCTACATAGTACAACTACAGTTATTAGACCAGCAAAGGCTTTCGCTTTCATTCTATTGATATTTTTTTCTCTATTTTCAGCCAGTAACCGCACCCCCGCGGCTGCGTGCGCGCAGCAGGACAGTTACACTTCCTCAGTCGAGCGCCGCCCGCGGCACCGAGCGGTCGTGCCCCTTTATAATAGCTTACGTTCGTTCCGCTGCTCCGACATGATTGAAATAGGCGAAGTCTGTTTACACGGACTTTATGGTATAAAGCCGCATACTTGATCGATTTACAGCGTGATCATTTATTTCAATCGAGATTGTATTGAATTTTTACGTTGCGTAAAGTTCAATTTCAGTAGGTCTCGGTAGCGCTTTGTACACTTGAAAAGACAATTGAAAAGGTTACGCAGTCAGTAGCGTCACGTCCAAAATTCAATGTTGCAAAAACGGACATGCTTTATTACCAAATTCTATTAAAGGAAGCTGTGCTTCGATTTCTATTCGAGTTTACGATACGCACGAAATGCCCCAGCGGGATGCTACTCGTAATTCTTCCGAATGTTTCAACTATTTGATATCATCTAAACTATATTACTTTTAATTATAGAGTTATTTTGCTAGAGGCTAAATTGTTACGTTTTAATAATGAAATGGTTGTTTGATCACCTGGCAATGATGCAATGATCAACAACAATAAATGTAGAGCAGAGTGTTTTTATTGTGATAAATGATTTTAGGGGAATCTTTAATTATAGTTTTTACGTATTCAAGTTAGTATTTATCGTGCTTTCCGATGACTATCAAATTTGAAATCGGAGCTCAAGTATTTTTTGGGAAACGTAAACTTTAGTAAACTGTTATTTAATAGTTTTTGGACCAATTATGATTCCTGTTTTTTATGAGTGTTTACTAAGACAGTAGATAATGGATCCTTTTGTTTATAAAAACAACAAATACAATGCTATCGATCCGTTGGGTAAAATAATTGATAAGAAAAATGCCTCCCTTTCTGTTCTTTCATGACATCTAAAGACAAGATAAACTCATTAGTTAAGTCGGATCGATCGACTCCAAACCCACTCGACAACAAGAAAGAGTTATTTTTGCAAATAAGAATTGCTACTATTGTTGCTAACTGCCTCCGTGGTCTAGTAGCTAGTGCCATGGACTCCTGATCCGGTAGGTTCGATTCCCAGGGGGGAATCACAAAGTTGATTTTTGAGAATTTATCACTTTGTGAATTTTTCCCCAGTTTGGTTAGGACATTGCAGGCTGAATCACCTGATTGTCCGAAAAAGAAAAAGATTTCGTGCTTCTGAGGGCACGTTAAGCCGTCGGTCCCGGTCGCTGTCTTTGATAGTGGTCGTTACTCAAACCATGTCAGAGGCCTGATAGTTGTGCTACTAGGTGGTTTAAAAAAAAACTCTTAAAAAGGTTCATCGGGTCGATAGACTCGATACCCACTCGACAGAAGAAGAAGAAGAAGACTATTTTTGCTTGAGAGTTGCAGATTTTGCCTTCATGTTGTTGAAGTTTTGCACTTGCTACGTATCTAGTACAAACTTTTGTCACATAAATCTTTGCGCAATGTCCATTAATACTTCTAACTGGCACGTTCTTGTCTTGTCACACATGCATCACTTATATTACTGGTACAGTTTTAACGTAGCTTAGTTTAGTACATAGTAATGTCTAGTTTTCTTAACTTTATTGCTCTATCCTAAACTAAGTCCAATTTTTTTGGACAGTACAATTATATTTAGGTATATAACTTAGATTGTAGTTTTTAAATTAAATTTAGATTTGAATTTTATTTCAGAATGAATTTTATAGCACTTGATCTAAATAATATAGCCCTTTATTGTCATTCAACGAATTTGAATATTATCATGCTAGATTGCATTCACGGTTTCTTCGACCAATCATTCTAGCCAGAACTAGAGCGATGATCCCGATCAAATTGCAGGGATTGCCAAGTGAAAATTTTCCCACATTTTCTCGTGGGGCATCGTACAGATGATATAAATCAGGGTGAAATTGCTGGTCTACCACCGCTGGAGGCTGGTCCCAGTAATGGACGGTCATTTGAGAGTTTTCACTAGTTGTGCCGTGGCTACGGACCGTCGCGCCGCTTTACTTGACGGTTACTGACTTGTTTACTCTACCCTACCATTGAGAATCGTTATCACTTTCTGTGACCAATACTGGCAATACTGGATGCTGTAAACGAACTCGTTTAGAAATATAGAAACATGTGTCAAGATTACGGAGTGCTTGATTATAAGTAACTACTAAGGAGTAAATTAGACACCGGAATCCGACGCCAAAGAGCTTGCTGTGTTCCTTCGGTGCGTAAGAGAGTCAGTACTTGCATCTTCTGTATCGTCGACTCTGTGACTGACCTTTTATTTCCATCGACACGCAAAGAAGAAGAAGATTGACCTTGTGTCTAGTCAAGAGCAAACCCATTACTCATTTAAATACATGAGAAACTAGAATCTTATAGGTATCTCTAATGAAATGTTTTCAGGCTACAATTAATTTGACGCACTTCTAAAGTTTGATTCGAGAAATATGTAAAATATGTCACGTAAAAGAAACCTTATCTCATCAAAACTTTCTCCCTCACCCTATCACCGCTGAGATCGAAACTGACAGTTTCCTGTGACCAAACATCAGCAGACCAGTTAGTGGAAACTTGACTTACTCACGACACGGTTCTCAATGAACGTAGGCTGAGCGCTGCAGTAAAAGAAGAGCCGTCAAATCACTAGATGACGGCGTTAGTTCCAATATTCACCACGTTCATTTAAAGCGTGCTCTTACTGTAGGAAAGTAACCAGACCACCCCCGTTTAGATGGACGCGATGTTCTGAGCTATTTATGTCATGGTGGTACATGGCCATAAACGTTAATGGTTGTACCGTGCCGGCTATGGGATGGTCATCTATGGGGAATCTGGCTTACTCGCTTTTACTTGTGATTGCGCTTAATTTGCGACCGTTTGAGATGTCATCGGGCTGGCTATGATTTTAATTAAGACAGTTTATGGTGTAAATAAAACCCCAAATGAAACTGATCAATTCTATCAAAAATATCAAAATGGTCTCTCAAATCTTTCGTCTAGATTTATTGATATCAAGCACAATAAAAACCATAGAAACTATACCTGTTGTAAGGTACAGCATCCGACAAACTGATAGAGGTTGCTCACTCAACGACACTGAACAATTTTCACTAGGAAATTCTATCGAGGTGGACATTGTGTATGGTACAAAAATCACTTGTGGGATGTTGTCCCTTACATCCCGTATGAAATTTATCATTCTACCTAATTATATACCTGTGTGGCCGGCCATCACACAAAAGTCAAAATATTTCTCTTAAACAGTTAAAGCTGACTCATGTAACCCATCAGACACCGCGTAGACATAAACCCACATAGAATTAGACGAAAGCAACAGTTTTAACGATGTGAACACTCATTTAACACTTTGAATGCGACGCTGAAACCTCTGGCGTCCATAATTTGAAAACAAATACATATAATCACGCCTTTATCCCTGATGGGGTAGGCAGAGCGTAAACTACCTAAACAAAGGTCGTTCCGCCACGTCTGACAAAGTTTTGAGGGTTATTTAAAATATATTTGTAGGTATATTGCTATTGTATATTGTAGGTACTTTTGAAAACACGATGAAAATAAAATAAATTTCTAAACTAAATATTGGTCATCTCATTTAGTCTAGTTTTTTTTTTAACAAAATCAATTTCCCCTTCGTACTTATTGTTAGTAAAGAAACAAAAAAAATCATTTTGTACCCTTGAGAGAGTTATACTAAACAAATACTAATAAATAGCAAAAGTAAATAAATTTGCATTTCAAATAACCACCATCGATTTTTTCATACAAAAGACATCAACGTTATCGCTCCCGAGTAATATTTTTTCTTAATAATCTTACTTGAATAAAAATGTGCCCATGCAACCCATGCGGTAGTTAAACTGTCAACTCGTCTTGTCCGACGATTCACGACTATTTCAAGAGAACCGTCACTTTAATTACTTTACGACGAATGTAATACCTATTTTACACGGTCGGGTTAAAGGGCAGTAGACATAGTTGCTACTATACGCATTTATTTCTTTTCTCACGTTTGATGTTCTTAGAAAAAATAGAGCAGTGTTTCTCAAACATTTTGAAGTAGTGTTTTGAGCCATAACTATTGTTGCGTTACTATTTTTAAAAAAAACTTAGAGGTACATTTAAAATACGAATATGTACTAGGTGTATGATATTGAAATAAGCTCAGAAGCGCGTGAAAGAACCCTGAACTTTTTTTTTTCATAGTAGTGGTTTAGTTCTCAACCACTGGACTATAACTATGTAAGCATAGTTTGCACGTACAACCGCTAATATTTATAATACTGCTTTTCCTCACAAACCATAAATAAAATGACGTGTCCAAGTTGTTAATTTCTCTCACAGTAATCTAAACAGGTACCAACGAAAATTAATTCGCGAGATAGTTGCCTTAGGCGTAAATATGTAGTTCAATTAGAATCCTCTTTTTTATACAATTACTTACCACTTCATAAAACGGAACCAATTTGTTTGTGTCATGAATCGCATTATACATGTTATTTATTGCACAATTTGAAATTCAAAAGTGTTTGTGGATAATTGATTGGTTATTAAAAATCATGCAAATAGTTGTGCTAAAAGTAGATTTAAATTTAGGCGAGACAAAAGTTATTCTTCCACGTTGGACTGGGAGCGAGAGAAAAACATAGAATGTGCCAGCTGCATTTCCTTCCGAGCATGCTGTAAAAACCAGCTAAGGGATCTGAGGGTATATTGCAATTTAGGCGATGGGCTGACAACCTGTCACTACAGCAATATATGTACAAAACCATCTTGAATAAACCTCAAAACTTTGTCAGACGTGGCGGAACGATCTTTGTTTAGGTCGTTTACGCTCTGCCTACCCCATTAGGGATAAAGGCGTGATTATATGTATGTATGTATGTACAAAAGTTATTTGGTGACTGAGTCAATGAACTGTCATAAATATGATATACTTTCTTTTATAAAACAAAAATGCTGTGTCAAAGTCTTTCACAGATTTTTCTGAGATACACAAATATTTTTTGTTTGTTACAAATTAAATTATATAAATTAACTATCATTTTCAAAACTTTCCCAATACTGGATTTTCAAACTCTACAAAAGCTCCGCTATCGCTCACGTTTTCGATGTAACTAGAAAAGCCGATCCTAGTAGGAAGCTCTTTCCATACCTCTATAAACAACTAAGTAGAATCCGTATTTGGCGGCGTCTTTGAACCAAATCTTAATTTCTTAATCCTAATTGATTTTGTTTGTTTCTAGTCGGAATTTGATAGCGCAAGATAGAGAGCTTATAAATATATTGGTTGCGGATTTCACATAGTGTTATGCATTGCTGCGAATCACGCTACATTTCTAGTAGCTGCGAAAGTTTGTGTAAGTAGGTATCTATATGTGTAAGTTTATTCATCTTTTAACTACTGGAATGGAATAATCATAACACAAGGGCCAATAACTTCTCAGAAATAGACACTTAGTTACTCTTGAGCAAAACTGCGAAGCGAAAAGTACCAGTACTTGTATCAAAATTCTTGCCAAGACGCAAATAAGGTACCCATAGTACCTAATCCTAATCTTGTCTTCCATGTTGGACTGGGAGCGAGAGTTAAACATAGAATGTGCCAGCTGTATTTCCTCCCGGGCTGTAAAAGCCAGCTAAGGGATCTGAGTGTTTCAGTATATTGTAATTTAGGCGATGGGCTGACAACCTGTTACTACAGCAATATACCTATAAAAATATATTAAATAACCCTCAAAACTTTGTCAGACGTGACGGATCGACCTTTGTTTAGGTCGTTTACGATCTGTTTAACCCATTTGGGATCAAGGCATGTATGTAGTACCTAGGTAAAAAGTTTAAGACTTGTAAAACAAAACAGCAATGTATTTTGCAAATAATGCTATCTGTCGAAGCTTGTTTTATTTAGTTACTGACCCCGAGGCAAAAGCTAACTGATAGTTGCAGCTTTGCAAAGAGAAACTAAAACTTATTGAAGGTTAGATAAGATGTTCATTATTGATTGCAGTTCTTTGTGTTTCAAAGGTGAAGTTAAAGATACAAGTTCAAGCTTGAAATGAGATATTGAGCTAGACGCCATTTGCAAAATATATTTTTTTTGTACCTTCTAAGGTCGGAGTCAAATACTTGTACTAAGAAAAAAAAAGTACATAAAAAATATGGAATTTTGGAAACAAAACGGGTACTGATTCTTCAGAACCAGAGTACTTTTTTGTCGAAAATCATTATATCGTACCAAGTTAAGAATTTGTTTTGGCATGCAAGTCGATTGAACAAATAAAGAATACCGTTATAATTTACAATAAATAATATTAAAGACGTTTTGCAATCGCCTCCATGTTTTTACTGTTAAAATTTTAATGCTACTCACAAATAAATTAAGAAACGTTTTATTGTTTGTATTAAAACTTAAATCGAGGACGATAAAAGATTGAAATCATAAAATTGTGATGCAACGTAAGTTTAAAATATTATAAAGTTGCTCAAGTTTTACTTTATAAGGTTTCCAATAAGAATACGTAAATTTAAGTATTTTATCGTTTCAGATAAAAACAAAGAAGGACAGCTTCTACTATGTAGAATTGTATAACATCTTCAGAGTAAGAAAATCCAGAAACCAGCAAGTGTTATATTTATTGACCTTAAACTATGACTCGTATTTCGTCTTGTCTGGATTCTACTAGCGAAACATCGACGACACTTCGACTTGTCACAAAAATTGCACAAGTCCTACGAAATTGCCAATAGGTTCCAATTATAATAGCTTAAAACAAAGAGATCTAAAGGTGATTTCACACTGGCTACGACGCCGCAACCGCAAGGGCCGACGTGTCGCCACCGCGGTTGCGCTGGCGCAGAGGAAGCGAAAGCGAATCAATCGTCTTTTATCAGCCCATTGCGTGACCGACGCCATTGTTAAGAAAGGGAAAATGGGACAGACACGAAAAATGGAAGACCGAAGACACCCGGCGATATGCTTCATCACTTTTTGCTACCTTTTTGAATCGGTCAACACGTCACGCTTGTTGCCGTAGGTAGGTACTTGGTGCGTAATGAATGGTCCTTTATAGAAACATACCTATTTACGACCCGTGCAGCCTAGTTGGCAGTGTACCTGCCTGCTACGCAGAGGGTCCCGGGTTCAATTCTCGGCCAGGGCAGACAATTGAATGATGAGTTTAAATGTCTGTTTCTGGGTCTGGGTGTTCTTTGTGGTTGTTTCTGTGTATGTCCATGGCACCCCGATACAGGGAATCCTAGTGGGGGCTATGAGTGTGATCGTGTTTTTTTTTTTTTTTTTTTAGGACCAATTTTTAGCTGTAATTTTACCTGATGTGACCACAAAAGTGCACCTATAGAAAACAATTTGTTCAAAATTGACACTGTTCTAAAATTGAATGTAATTTTCACCATTTTATGTCGCTAAAAGGTTACGTATAAACAAAGTACTTACGCACAAAAACGACTCCATAAACATGTCGTCCGGTCACGATTACACCAAATGGGCGGCGTGTCAAATAAACTTTTCAGCCGGGCCCAAGTAAGTCTAGCTTTAATACCTCAGTAGCCTAGAGGTCTAACTAAACCTTGGGTTTTCAATCCGGAACCTATAACCATAGGTTCGATTTTTAAAGCGTGCACACATTGTGAACTCTGAGTGCAGCCACAAACTTGCTAATATCCATTTCGTTTGAACAACGCAAGCTAAGTCACACTATTGTCTGACAAACAAGATTATCACGTATTTCAGAGGACATTTTATGGAGTACTTCATTCCGGTCCATGAATTTTCAAAGTAGTGGTCGATTGGTCGTTGTAGTGAAGTCTTTTAATTCTAAAACCCACACGAGAGAAGAAGAAACCTAACCTCCTTTATCTAATTGGCTGACAAGTAACCGCCGCTGTTTCAAAGCAGTTTTCTACTCCAACCATAGGTACTTCTCTACCATTTATTCTTAGCTCCAACTTTAAAACAGTTTACAAGGCACGTGCTTATAACAGCTTATATCCATCAGGTGAACGCTTAGCGTTCTGTGCGGTTGTGACGTGGAGATAAACAGTTTGAACCCGTGGCCTTTTCGGTCTAGCATTTTGCAATTGCGCCACTGTGAAATTGTGGCTGGCTGGTGCTGTTCGCTGGTAGCGGCTCGTGCTGCCCAGATCAGTGTTGCCAGCCCCATGTGAAATATCCTCCACGGAAGTAATAGTTGGTCATTTATCAAAATTATCTGGTCGGAAAGTAAGTAAAGTGAGATTTAGCCAGGTACTTAGGTATAGAACATTATCAGTCAGTCCACTGCTGTAGTTGACTAACCGATCACTGAGCCAGGTTTTCGGCATTTACATTAAATTTGTGAAAGGTAGGTTGGTTTACTTATTTGCAATACAGATAAAATATTTAATTCAACGATTATTTACTGATGATAAACATATTTTTATTAAAGTAGGCTAAGAAGTTGCTAAGTTGTCTTCGTGATTTCCGAAAGAGATTAAAAATAAATAATTAGCCATGAAAACTATTTTCTTGAAGCTAGCTAAAGTCGCAACACTGGTCACTTTTATTTATATTGCTTGTAGTGCGGGAGCGATCACGAGCGCGTAATTGATGCTCTCTCCGCGCGTGCGCGTGCGCCGGGTAGACTGAGAGCTTGTGCACTTTTAACGTGTCTTTTGAGATGTGAAATTGGTCAATTTCTATGCTTTTGTCATGATTTTGACAAATAGTCAATTTATGGCATTGAAATTTATAATAAATTGTTTCATTGGTTCATATCTTTTGTATAAATTATTTGTGTGCAACATTCTGTTTAAAGTTGTGATTTTTACAGTAGGTAACTCACTTTTTATTTTTTTAGGTGTAATTTTATCATTACATCCACGAATGAATGAGCACTGACTCTTAGTAGGTCATTGCGGCCTTAGCTTACTTGGTTGTTATGTGTTTGGTGAAGCTTACACTCAAAATTGCAGATGGTCCCTTAAAGTAACTAAAGAACCGAAAAGCTTTCTAGCTCTCTGACTATCACCCGTTATACAGCTCGGAGTCTGCGCCACGCGATACCATTACCTCTAATAGATAAATATTCGTCTCGCTTCTCCTTCTTGACAGCTGTTCAATCTACGTTGAAAAAGAAAAGGTTCTTTGGTTATGCTACAGATTACTGTGCTACGAAGCTTTGGAATAATAAACATGTATAAATTCTACAGCTGTTTTGTTTTTCTTTGGCTTTTATTTTTCCTATTACTTTTTCAGTTTTACTCTTAGGTTAGAAGTTTAATTACGACCACCGGTTAATTAAGTAAGTCCTATTTTTTACTACTAATAAAATCGTTATTTGTCATTTTAAATAAGACATGAAAAACTATAAAACCACAGGGTATTAATGAAATTATAACAAGCTTGGAATATAACCTGGTTAGATACATCTCAATTTTACATTTGATAGACCAATAAAAATCTACTTAGAGGTAAAATTATTGCTTAATATTACTAACTTTGTACTAAGTGGTCCAACTGCCTTATATACAGTAGCAGTAAGTGTCATATTAATTTAGTATTGATTACGATAACACTGTAAAGTAAACTATGATTTGCATGTTACTTTGTTACAGTTGAGATTGTGACACTATCATATAGAAATCACAATTTGGATCATTCAATTTTTAAGTCAATGAGAACAGAAAGACGGTTTTTGTATTCCATATTTTTGAGATTCTAGACTACTTAATCTTAATCCAAATCAAAATAAAATGTAAAAAAAGAACAAATGGAAGAAGCATCGTGTGATTTGGACTTTCCAAAAATCTGTTGTAAAAGTTTTTTGGTATTTCTCGATGAATTGCGGATTCGATAAAGATTTGGTGTATTTTAGTGTCACCTACTTTGCGATGTGATTGCTACTTAATAGGGTCGTCTCTAAAATACATTAAAAAAATAATGGCATAGATTAATAATAGACCGTGTTGGTAAGCATATAGAGACACACTTTTGTTTATAATGATAATTTGTCCACTAAAATAGGCTAGGTAGCTACAACGAATATTTGCTCAAATATGTAGGGCTTAGAATTTTCATTCAAAGCAAATGGAATTTAAAGTTCCATATTTTGAAATTTCCGTAATTTAGAATCTATATTTTATTATATTATGTTTAGGTAGTTTACGCTCTGCCTACCTCATTAGGGATAAGGGCGTGATATTATGTATGGATGTTTTTAATATAACAGAACTTTATTGTGCAGTTCAAAAAACATTTGAAGTATTTTCACATCCCTAGAGGTAAAGATGCGAGTAGGCCGTTGAGTGGTCACAAATTACCCAAGTTTCGATCACGTCAGAACAATTTTAGATTGTTTGCCGATGCGTGATAGAAAACGCTTCCAATTCCAACAACTTTCAAGATTCGTGAGCTACTAAAAGCCTGGTTTTATCCTACTTTACGTTTTAAAAGCACATAAAAGTTACGAACTCGAACAAATCATTTTGCCGTTTCTTGTAACGTATTGTTTTCTATTGATAATAAATTGCGTAAATGAAATATGCCGTTTATATTTTATGTTCCAAAAAATCATAAAAAGTAAGAACTCTAAATGATAATAAATCATGTTTAAAAATATGACGTTACATATTTTCGTGTCTTTTTCTGTTGATTGTTAACTAATGTTCGTAGAACTTTGAATGTTTTAGGTTTTATGCGAGTCAAATAAATTTATGTTTCGGAGTATTTCTTGTCCGTAGGTACAGGTACAGCTGGCTGGCATGCAAAGTCATTAATAAATCACATAACATAGGTAAAGCTAGATTATAAGTCTTGTACTGTCCGTTCCAACTGCTATAGTACACTTCCGCTCGGTAATTGAAAACGCATCCGCTCCACATATTTTCTCTAAGAAATGTACTTGGAAGCGCCGTAAATGTACATGGGATGTATGTACAGGGTGTATATAAAAGAACGGGATGTACATTGATGTAGACACAGTGAATCTAATTTAGTATTTTCTGATAGGAGATTCAAATTTAATATTCATTACTGCTGCCATAATAACATGATAGTTGTACCTATGGCGTCTAAACTAATTAAATAGTACCTACATTGCTTGACTTAAAAAAACAAAAGTCTATTATCTTTACCCTGTTTTTATTTGTTTCCACCCTGTACTGTACATATTGCAGGTAATCATACTAGATCTACGACCGATCATTTGAAGAATTTCCATTAGGAAACAGAAGGTAGGATTTATGACATTGTAAAATTCCAATGGATTTCGTGGTAAGGTCGTCCAATTTAAGTATTAGCCATACTCACTGTACATTCATACATACATATCAAGGAAGAAGACCCATGGAAGAAGAAACCGTTACTAGAACATAATGCTAAGCTGGAACCTTTGTAATTGAAATTCTGCTTAGGCTATTTAGCTTTTAAGTTCTTTTAATTTTAATTACTGGCGCGTAATAAATATTATACTTAGCATTTCTTGAATATGTCAAATTTAATAACAATTACATTATATTTATAGCATTAATTTGTTTCAATACGTTGATTTTCTTGAATATAAATTTATGTACGACTTTGTATCTGTATGCATTCGCACTAGTTTCAATCTTGTTTAGAATATATACTAAACTTGGAAGCTGCAAAACAGTACCATAGCCAATATAAAACTAGTCTAGATACAGAAATGAAGCAACTGCATAATCAGAATATCACGTGAATGTGTTCATTCCGAGTTATATCTCTATTCGAAACAAGTATCGATAATAAGTCGATATATACGCAAATTCGTAATACTGGTAGCTGATGTGGTTAGTATGAGATGGTCGAATAGTGCTGTACTACTAATTAGTGAAGTTTACAAGTGTTAGATATACTTTGATGCCTGAGACAAACTATTAAAAAATTATTAAAATTAGGCATGTTTTTATAGGTAGATAGATAAACATTTTAGAGAACACGAATTAAAGAACATATGCGCAAAGGCTTCAAGCGATCTCTTCCAGACATGCCTGCATGTCAGAAAGAAAGTTATTATTACATACAATGCAAATTGAGTACTGGATATATTTTTAAGTCGATAATAATATTGCTTTGTTATTAGCACCATAGTACCTGTAATTAAAAGAACGTCTTTATTTTATTAACCTGAAGATATCGGTTTTGTGTCTTAAAAGCTTTTTCAACATCTCATAAAATTTTGGTAAATTGCATTTTATATTTAAATTTAATGATTTTGTCGCAGGTAATTTACATCCGTTTTAATCAATCTTAATAGATATTTTACGACCGACTTAACGTTTTCATCATAGATTTAATGAACATTTAATTTCGTTTACCTACTTTAAAGATTTTTACAACGTGTTAAGGTAATCGTCATATTACTCTCGTAAAACGTAATAACCTTCTAGTTTTACATGTTTTTACTTGATGAAACTGTTTCCTATGATGCTGCCAATTATTGGTCGTATGATTTGGATTACTTCTTCAGGTTTTGGAGGATACATACTTATATGCAGATGTAAAAATTCTACAGTTAGGATTTGACGTCAAATATTTATTATAGTTCACTTTCCTCTCACGTATTTTTTTATGATTGGGTGCTAAAAAAGCACTTTCTATCGATGGATCAATTGTAATATAATTTAACCACGAGAATGGACTGAGTTAATGTAGTAGAGCTTCAAAACCGCGAAATATTCAATTGTAGGCGACCGCAAATGGCGCGGATCCGCTGCTTTCGATGCGTCGTCGGCGCCTGCGCGGGCGCAGAAAGTGCGCTACATTCTCGGTGTTGTTTGATAACTGACCGCTATATAGGGTGCTTTGAACTGGATCAGTTTCTTACTCATATTAAAAAGTATGATGTGTTTAATATATACTACGAATGATATTAAATTTACATACATACATATAATCATGCCTTTATCCCTAATGGGGTAAGCAGAGCGTAAACGTCCTAAACAAAGGTCGTTCCACCACATCTAACAAAGTTTTGAGGGTTAATTTAAGATATATTTGTAGGTATATTGCTGTAGTGACAGGTTGTCAGCCTATCGCCTAAATTGCAATATACTAAAACCCTCGGATCCCTTAGCTGGTTTTTACAGCATGCACGAGAGGAAATGCAGCTGGAAAATTCTATGTTTTTTTGTCGCTCCCGGGCCAGAATGGAAGAATATATTTACATAGCCCTACGAATCGCTGTTTGTAAGCTGATCGGTGTATCGCTTTTTCGGAATAAAAGTTTCCTTATTATAAAAATATTAGAAAATAACAAATCAAATATTCAACCGCTGACAGGATTTGAACCCGCGTCTTGGGAAAACCAGTCCAACGCTTTAACCGACTAAGCTACAATGGCATAATCCCGAGCGGCAAAATAGTGATCTGCTATCTATTACTCGTCATAGGCGGACGCTTTTTATAGTTAGGAAACTCTTAGTCATTTATAATAAACAATAAGTAAAAAACGGTTGGCATTAAAAAGTCAGTTAGCATATTCTAAAAACCATTCATATTAGATTGTACACATCATTTATACATACATATAATTACGCCTTTATCCTTAATGGGGTACGCAGAGCGCAAACGACCTAAACGAAATCGTTCCGCCACGTCTGACAAAGTTTTGAGGGTTATTTGAAGATAGATTTGAAGGTATATTGCTGTAGTGACAGGTTGTCAGCCCATCGCCTAAATTACAATGCCCGGGAGGAAGTGCAGCTGGCAAATTCTATGTTATTCAACACATAATTTATAACATTGTATATATAGAGCAACATACAACGAGACATCATATGATAACCACTTAACTTGGACTTGCTACTCATATATTCTCACTCAGTAAGTAAAACTATGCAGATTCAATGGGGAAATTAGAGATTAGCAAAGGTTTATACGGATTAGAATCTGGTTTCAGTGCGTAAGTAGGAAACCTGGTCGGCAGATTAGATGCTGGCTTAATCCTTAAATATAGAACATATAAGAAGGTTGGAACTCTAGGTACAATTCGTCTATGATCTACTTAGAAGTTTCTAAGGATACTATAAGCACGTATATAAATAAGAAATTTAACTTTGAATGCAAAATCAGTTCTGTTTTATTGTTATGATAAATTTTAGCTTTATCGCTGTAAACAATGGCCTATATAGTAATAGCACACAATAAACATTTTAGTAGGACGTTAAAAATATTAGTTCAAATGTAAACCTCTGTACTCTCCCTTTCAATTTTATTCATGTTCAGGCGAAAGAACTGGCCCACATTTTCCCTAATAAATAAGAATGCGCCGCAAGCGTTTGGGATACTCAAATATCTTTTACTCAAATGTTATAACAAGTGTCTCAAAAACGATAATAACTTCTTAAAGAAACATGCTAGCCGTCTAATTACGTAGTCGCAAAACAAAAGAAGCCCGCCTCAGGCCAGCAGCTAATAGAATATAAATTATGCCCAGATGCAGTAAGGTATTTTATCATGCCTGAGGAGAAAACACCGATTTCTCTGTTGTGTTGTAGTCGATAAGGCTGCATTATCTACTTTATCTCAGAGCAAGGACTGTGTTTTGAGAAGCTGTGAAGTTTGGCGAGAAAGTGTGGTATAAGTATTGCAGTAGTTTAATTTGCTTAGAATATTTCTTCCATGCTGGCCTGGGAGTTAGAGACAAACTTAGAATATGCCAGCTGCATTTCCTCCCGGGCATGCTGTAAAAACCAGCTAAGGGATCCGAGGGTTTCAGTATATAGTAACTGAAACCCTCAAAACTTTGTCAGACGTGGCGGAACGATCTCAGTTTAGGTTGTTTACGCTCTGCCTACCCCATTAGAGATGAAAGCGTGATTATATGTATGTATGTAAATATTTGTTACCAGTACCAATTCAAGATTAATTTAGCACTCAATTTCATTTTATAATTGCATTTATTTCACACTATAGATTGAGTTAGTTTAGCAGATTAGGTATCTTCTAAACTAGCCAAAGGTCTATCTCATTTGTACAGAAAATCAAAATCCAGGTATTTATATGGGAATCGCAGATGAAGCAGCAGGCCGATTAATAAGTTTTCAATAAAATATAAGCTGGTTTTATAAGTTATAACTTATGAACGTTATGATTGATCATGATTGGCTATTTATCGATATTAAAACCGCTTACGGAAATTGCTAGTTAATTGGGGGCTAAACATAATAATTTTGCTCGATAAGACATATAAATATTGACATATTTGTTTGTTTCATATTATACGTACCTATTGTAGAAATCTATTTCTTCCATGCTGGACAGGGAAGGAGAGAAAAACATAGAATGTGCTAGTTGCATTTCCTCCCGGGCATGCTGTAAAAATCAGCTAAGGGATCCGAGGGTTTCAGTATATTGCAATTTAGGCGATGGGCTGGCGACCTTTTACTACAGCAATATACCTACCTACACATCTATCTTAAATAACCCTCAATACTTTCTCAGATGTGGCGGAACGACCTTTGATTAGGTCGTTTACGCTCTGCCTACCCCATTAGGGATAAAGATGTGCCTCTATGTATGTATGTATTGTAAAAAAACGTACAGACTTACAAGATTGATGTGGTGAGAGCCTACCTACCTGTTTGAAACCAGTAGAAAACCTGGTTGATTATTAAAATAGTTTGAAAATCTTAATAAAACATATAAACAAAAGCCTTTAAACAAATTACAATTATTTTATAAATTTTCATTTATTGTTTATCTATTTACATTAATTTTAAGAAGAAATTATGGACTGACTGACAGTTTTACAGATTTACTGCTTAAGTTCCGGCATCATTAAGTAATCGTTGGCTAAGCTTAGTACGTTCGAATAAACATTGATTGAATTAATTTCCGATTTACTCTAATCAAATCTAATTAAAAAAAAAAAAAAAAAATTATTACATAAAACTAGTATTAAAGACAAAATTAATACAGTGTAACTTTTAATAACAAAACAAGTAGACATAAGGCCGACTTTATAATCAGCTCCCAAGAGTGACAGCGAGTTTAAGTTTGTATCAGAAATGTCAGTATAAAACGACCTGTCAAATCCGAACTTGAAATTGCTCTCAATTTTGAGATCACTTTATAAATACGAACCATAGACAATAATATATAAATTGTAGCAACTTTGATTGCCTGTTATTTTCTTGCTGCTAATGATGTAAATGATGGCAGAGAAGCTCCCATTACGAGACCAGATGGCATGGATCAGCCGGAACGCAATGCAAACAACTTGACGAAGAACTATGATGTACTGGACAAGCTGGTTTTTTAAAGCTGTGAAAATTTAAAACAAAAAAAACTACTATCATGTCCTAATTGATTTTTGGATAATATTTAACCATTGGCCGTTTTTGTAATCTCAGCTCTCATGAGTGACAGCGACCTTGAGTTCGTATCAGAACTGTCATTTCAGTACTGGTCTGGCCTGTTAGTTCCATACTTAATACTGCTCTCAAGTTAGAGTTGGCTTCATAAATACGAGCCTATATTATATTTATAGTAACAATAAGTTAAAAATGTTTTTAGTATCACGTGAATAACATTTTCAAAAAGCCTTCAAAATTGATAAGTGAACGTATTTGCAAGTGAGAGCAAAATTTTTATAATAATTTTATAGCGTGCAAATTAACGACGTCAAAATTACACTTTCAATGTCGTTATAACAAGACAAAGTATATAGTGTTAAATTTAATAACGTGTTTTTAATAACACGGTTTTTATTTCAACAGTTTTATCAGAATCAATTTTTATAATCCCATCTAGTTATTATAGTTCTATGTTCTGAGATCGCGTGACAAGGGGTCATTACGTACGTGTGTCAAAATTAGTTTTTGACCTCAAGTGATTAAATATAATGCTGCTTTGTGCGTCTCTTCCTCTCGCGTTTCATTTGTTATTGTTTGTGTTAATTTGGTTACTGAATAATGGGCACCGTACAATATAGCATGCAAGTGGGAAAATTAGGTAACTGAGTGTAAATATTAGTTTTTACGTGTTTTATTTTAAGGCAACTTGACATAGCTGAAATTTGAGTGAGAAATTGAAGAAACAAGATTAGAAAGATTCGTGTTCAGGATTAATGTGAATTCCATTTTTTATAAATTTTTTGATTGCTTGTAAGTTGTCCCTCTACGCGGTAAATGCCTTTATCTGGTTTACATTAGGTACCTGCTTCATTTCAAACCAAGTAAGGGATCCGGGTTTCAGTAAATTGCAATTTACGTGATGGGCTGACAACCTGTCAATACAATAATATACCTACAAATCTATTTTAAATAACCCTTAAAACTTTGTAAGACGTGGCAGAATTGCCTTTTGTTTAGGTCATTTACACTCTGCTTACCCCATTAGGGATAAAGGCTTGGTTATATGTATGAATGTATTTATGTTAGGGTCACCTTCTATGTTGATTGGAGTATCCCTTACTCCACTTTCATACATGTTGTACATAGAGGGCGAACACGATACAGGGTCTTACACGATAAAGGGTCTCCCAACGAGCCCTGGTAGCGGCTAATCGCGGGTCACGGCTTGTACCCGCCGGCTGCCCACCACGTTTATTATAATAAGCTCACCATACATACAGGATGTTACATGCAGGAGTCACTACCTACGTGGTCTAGTGATCTGAGTCATGGGCTCTCGATCTAGAGGTCTAGGGTTCGATTCCCAGTGGAGCACAACGACTTTATATTCCTGGATTGGTTATGATATTTCAGACTGATCACCTTATTTTTTTTAGAGTATCATGACCTGCCCTGATGGGCATGTAAATTAGGTTTTGTTCCTGATTTATCTCTGGCCATGTCAGTCAGTCTGTTCATTTAGATTAGAATAAGAGATTTTGTATTGGTCATTTTCTGCATAGAACTCATATTCAAGCTCCAATAAATTTACACAAAAAGACATGAAAATATATTATTTTTGCTTTAGGTAACAATGTCACTTTTCGATACTGGTTACCACATCCTATACAACGTGTAACAGAAAGGGTAAATTGACCCGAAAGGATATGAACCAGCCCATGAAACTGAACAACTTTCCCAAAGGAACATAGGTCGAAAAACTAAAAAAAAAATGTTCTCCCATACAAAATGTATCAGTTGATAGCACTATTAGTATAAGAAGTAACTGCCTCCGCGGTCTAGTGGTCAGAGCCACGGGCTCACGATCCGGAGATCCTGGGTTCGATTCCCAGGGGGGGGGGCAAAGTTGATATTTTTCAATTTATCACTTTGTGAGATTTGCCACAGTTTGGTTAGGACAATGCAGGCCGAATCACCTGATTGTCTGGAAGAAAAAGATTCCGTGCTTCGGAGGGCACGTTAAGCTGTCGGTCCTGGTCGCTGTCTTTGATAGTGGTCGTTACACAAACCATGTCAGAGGCCTATTAGCTGTGCTAATAGGCGGTTTCAAAAAAAACTCAGACACACTGGTTCATCGGTTCGATTGAATCGATACCCACACTACGGTCGACGAGAAGAAGATAAGAAGTCAAATTTGTTCATTGTTTTTCGACCCATGTTCCTAAGGGAAAGTTGTTCAGTTGCATGGGCAGATTCACATCCTTTCGAGTGCGTAACCCTTTCTGTTTACACCCTGTATATTTATTATGAACTCTGCCCATCGCCCGCCTCGCTGGCATTCTATTAGCTACTCGGTACTATATTAATTTTCTTGGTAATGCTTTGGGTGGGGAAGTTAATTTGAACTTTGAGAAGTACGTGATTTTATGATTACCTAATGGCAATTTTAGAGTGTTTATTAAATGCTTCCGTAGTTATTGTTTTGTTGTTTGGCATAAAACAGTACGAATAAAAAAAAAATCGTCATTATCCTACCTACCCCACAAAAGATAAATTAGACATTGCCAAGTCGAGGCGGGTGCAAAAGGCTTTTTAATAAAAATTTAAGTCCGCGCAGGGCAGCTTAAAATCTGCAAATTTTTGCGGTGACGTAAATTACCGACACTTTTGATAGATTTAATATAGAATTTTATTTGTTTAGGTATGAATAATTATATTTTTATGACGGCACCGCCTGGACTATTCCAGTATTTCATGCGCCTAACTCAACACAAACTTTTGCCAATGCCAAAGAAAACCTACTTCAAATTCTGTAATATTTGATACTATATCTGACATGTGCAGTCCATTTTCATGTCTATCCTTTCATACTGGCCTGGGAGCGAGAGAAAAACATAGAATGTGCCAGCTGCATTTCCTCCCGGGTAAATATAGTAATAAAAACCAGCTAAGGGATCCGAGGGTTTCAGTATATTGTAATTTAGGCGATGGGCTAACAACCTGTCACTACAGCAATATACCTACAAATCTATCTTTAATAACCCTCAAAACTGTGTCAGACGTGGTAGAACTACTTTTGTTTAGGTCGTTTACGCTCTGCCTACCCCATTAGGGAAAAAGGCGCGATTATATCTATGTATGTAGAGTCCATTGGCCATGATACTGCACACGCATTACACACATTACACGGTCCGATATATCGGCATCGCATGGCAAATGACCGGAGAGATTTCCTTGGAATGTCTCCCGATCCTCACCAGGTGGAAATTGGAGCAATTTCACAAGCGCTCGCTCGCGGTGAAACAAGATCGTGGACGGGCACTTACGGTATTAAGTCGCGTTTTCTGTAGTGTATGTGCTAGTGCTTATTGAATAACGAAGAAGATACGTTTTTTAGTATGTCAATGTACTATGTATTTAGGCTCGTATTTATAAAGCGATCTCAAGATTGAGAGCTATATTATGGTTTTGACAAGCCAAATTGTACTGAAATTACATTTCTGATACGAACTCAAACTAGCTGTCAATCTCAAGTGCTGTTTACAAATACGGGCGTAAATGTAGTATTTAATATGCCACAGGCATTTTATAGTGAGACCAACATCCAGCTATATGAAAAATATTACTGGTTTAACAATAATCTTCTTAAATTTATTTTTAGTCATTAGCATCTTTTGTAAAATTTCATTTTACATTTAAGTCGAATTGTGTAACATTATACATACATACATATTTCACGCCTGTATCCCTAATGGGGTAGACAGAGCGTAAACGACCTAAACAAAGGTGTCCCGCCACGTCTGACAAAATTTTGAGGGTTATTTAAGATAGAATTCTAGGTATATTGCTGTAGTGACAGGTTGTCAGCCCATCGCCTAAATTACAATATACTGAAACCCTCGGATCCCTTAGCTGGATTTTACAGCATGCCCGGGAGGAAATGCAGCAGGCACATTCTATGTTTTTCTCTAGCTCCCAGACCAGCATGGATGTACCTATGTAAGTAACCTTATACTTATAATATAAGCTAGAATGTGGATGATTAAGAGGTATTAGGTAATAACTTGAAAATAAGTACTTGTTCAGGTATTACTACTTGTAAAACGCCACTAAAACCATCAATCTTAATTATCAAAACTCAATTTATCGTCAATAATTTTATGACTCGTCGGCGCTTCTGGTTACTTTTAAGATCTGTAGCGTTTATAAGTCTATTCAACAGATGTTCAAAATATCTTCTGTTCTTCCATGCCGGCCTGGGAGCAAGAGAAAAACATAGAATGTGCCAGCTGCATTTCCTCCCAAGCGTGCTGTAAAAACCAGCTAAGGGATCCGAGGGTTTCGGTATATTGTGATTTAGGCGATGGGCTGACAACCTGTCACTACAGCAATATACAAGTCTATCTTAAATAACCCTCAAAACTTTGTCAGACGTGGCGGAATGACCTTTGTTTAGGTCGTTTGCGCTCTGCCTACCCTATTAGGGATAAAGGCGTGATTATATGTATGTATGTATGTATGTTCAAAGTATAGGCATTTTGGTAATAGTCTGTCAGTTGCAGTAATAAAATATTAATGTTTACATTGCTACACTTAGGAGTTTCGTTGCACGACAGTTTGCAAAAGTACCTACACTAAAATACGAGCATATAAAGTAATGTGTTTATGACAATAATGTCACTACTGTGATAACCACTACCAAGTTCCTAATAATTTCAATCAACAGGATAATTGATCTTAACATTTAATTTATTCTCTCAACCATATTACTTGATGTCCTCGCATGTAAACAAGTTCCTTGATCAATTCAACCAAGTTATTTTTTCAGTGTATAGCTACTCACCGGTCCTTGTTGTAACCGAGGATCAAATTCAATATGTGCAGTTCGCTGTGAAAACTTCAATAGCGCGTTTTAGGACTCGTGTTTCGTATTGTATGCTATAGGATAGAGGTACTTTGTTCATTGATGGATGGTATGTTGTGAAGATAAGTACTTACCTATTAGCGCTTCGACGTGGTAGCGTGGTATAATCTCATTTGCGGTAGACAGCTTGGCGGCGGTGTTTTAACTCTGAAACAAAAGAACATGATCATTTAGTTATGAAAAGTAAAAAACAATTGATACAGCGCCTTTTGAAAGTGATACTGGATAAATAGAGCCCCAAAATTAGGCATATTGTGAAATCGACACAGTCAATAACAGTCATCGTTATTCAAGAAGAAGTGGATCTAAAGATTGAAAGTAAAAGATTCGTAAGAGGTTTAGAAATTGTATGTTTTTGTCACTTCCAGTGTAGAATAATTTTCTTCGGAATTTTATTTATTTAATTGTATGTCTCTCGAGATGTTATCAAAGTTATATTATCAAATACGTTGTCTGATTTGCAACTTCTTTCTAGCCCTAAGGTACGTAAGTCATCTTTCATGACAAGTACGTTCCTATTATTAAGTTAAACTGTGTAAGCCCATTGTGGTGTTTGCATTTATTACACTTTGAAACAGAAGAACTAAGGATGACTATGCTTAAAATATAACCTATTGACGTCAATCCATAACTACTAGCATAAACTACCATTTATAATCATAAGTAGATCTTAGAAAACATCAATACTTTATGAGATAGTAACATTGCCTATTGGCTATAATATGTTCCGAAGAAATGGCAATAATTTCATACCATTGAGGATGTATAAAGATACCGTTACGAATAAAACTACGTCTGTCTATCTTTACCAGTTAACTATTACGGTTGAAATGAGGTATCTTCTGCGTAACGTCGATCGCCAATTCGCCAAAACAAAATGGAAATTTTGAATATAATGAGAATGCCATTAAAGGGAAAGATATTATTAAACTAGTGATGGATTGATAGTTTTATATCTAGAGAAAACATACCTACATCCGAAATGAACACCTGTTCCGTTTTTTGAAGTCGCCGTTTAAAAATATCAATAACGTACGTTCAACAAATTGGATATAGGTACATAATCACGCCTTAATCCCGAATAGGGTAGGCAGAGCGTAAACCACCTAAACAAAGGTCGTTCCGCTACGTCTGACAGATGACAAGTTTTAAGGGTTATTTAAGATAGATTTGTATATTGCTGTAGTGACAGGTTGTAAGTAAGCCCATCGCCTAAATTACGATATACTGAAACCTTCGGATCCCTTAGCTGGTTATTACAACATGCCCGGGAGGAAATGCAGCTGACACATTCTATGTTTTTCTCTCGCGCCCAGGCCAGCATGGAAGAAACAAATTACGTAACGTTAAAAAAACCGTTATTTAGATGTGGATCGGCAGAATTATACTTACCTTTATCGGACTAATTTTAGATTGCATATTATGTTATAGTATTGGATACATTGTACTGACCCACAAGCGTAATTCTGGCATAGGTAATAATGTTATGACAACAATAATCAAAGCTACCTCCGATGGCAAATGATGCTTGTTTGGAAGGATAATAACAGTGATTGGCGAAATAACTAATAACAGTTCTTTACAAATAATAAGCCCACATTGCGAGACGTAAATTTCATCGCCAACCAAATCAGGGTTGCCCAACCGTTCGCTGTCGACGTCCCCAAATGTTTTCCTTCTTGCGACAATGAGCTGCTATTATTTCACGATAACAATTGCAAAAGAGGCGGTAAATTAGAAGCATCGTGACAGTCCTGCGAGTCCGCTTCTAGAAATCGACAATCGACAATTAATTGCGTGATCTTTGATCTGTTGCCAAATGTTGGGGAGCACTGCTATGCGTTGTGGGTTCGAAGGAGAAATAGGCCTAATTAATATTCTAATTTAAAGTAGGCTTGTGAATTTACGATCTTGGCGTGTTTGATAAAATCGGTTTAATGGAACAGGAATTGATAACTGCTATCAATTTCATTTGAAACTTTTGGCGTGGTGGTGGTGTGGTGGTGGTAAGTAGACGAAGTAGAGCTAATTGTGATAATTTATTTTAATATCATCATCATCTACCTAGCCTTATCCAGTATCCCACGGGGTCGGCTACATAATAATATTTATTACTTCCAAGCTGGCCTGCGAGCGAGAGAAAAACTTAGAATGTGCCAGCTGCATTTCTTCCCGGGCATGCTGTAAAAACCAGATAAGGGATCTGAGGGTTACAGTATATTGTAATTTAGGCGATGGGCTGACATCCTGTCACTACAGTAATATACTTACAAATCAATCTTAAATAACTCTCAAAACTTTGTCAGACGTGGCGGAACGACCTTTGTTTAGGTTGTTAACGCTCTGCCTACTCCATTAGGGATAAATGCATGATTATATGGAAGTATTTTAATATATTAATATAATGTTGTGCTTAATCTTATGCTACTGGAAGAGAAGTTGACCACCATACCTAATATCTTATCCAGAGTGTTATAAAACGACTTAGGAAAAAAACTAGTGAATGGGTACGCAGTGTTTCCCAGTGTTTTTGTGGATTACTTTACTACTGGTAGTGAGTATGGTACAGGGAGGCTATATCCTGCAATTAACGTTTAGTGACTATTATACAGGGTGTTAATTTAATTGCGTGCCATAGCTTAGGAGGTGTTTCAGTAACATAAAAAGACTATAAAATATACTAAAAAATACAAGCCAAAAAATAAAAAACTATAGTTGGTTGGTATTTATAATGATTCCCGGATCTGCGTCTGGCCGCACCGCTATAAACAATCCCACCAGAGATAGACACTGACGATTTTGTCTAAAAATTTAATGAAAAGAAAATGTTGATCTAGTTACGTTAAAAAGAGAAGCATCATCAGACGCGTGGCATATATAAATGTGGCTTCACATAAACCCATCAATAAAGCGAGGCAGCGACATGCGCCCGCGCAATAAAGACACCGGCTAATCGATTTTACATTATTCGATCATTATTTTCCGTCTCTCTTATATAAATTGAAACATTACACGCTAATATTTACCTTAAAACTTCACGTTCTAAATTCAAAACTTTGTATACAGTTAGCCAATGTACTGCATTGATAACTGAATTGATCTAATGCTCTTATTATTATTTTTTTCTAGCACATGATGTAGATCCACTGACTGTAGATTACTTCCATGCTGGACTGGGAGAGATAGAAAAACATAGAATGTTCCAGCTGCCCTTCCTCCCGGGCATGCTGTTGAAGTCAGCAAAAGGGACTCGAGGGTTACAGTGTATTGTGATTTAGGCGATGGGCTGACAACCTGTCACTATAGCAATACATATTACAATCTAAAACTGCCCTCAATTTTTGTCAGACGTGGCGAATGCGCCTTTTACGAGGCGTTAAACGCTCTGCCTACCCCATAAGGGATAAAAGCGTGATTTATGTATGTATGATGTAGATCAAAATGTTTAACTTCTTTTACGTTAATCTGTGTCTTCTTCCATGCTGGACTGGGAGCGAGAGAAAAAAATAGAACATGCCAGCTGCATTTCCTCCCGGGCATGCTGTAAAAAACAGCTAAGGGATTCGAGGGTTTCAGTATATTGCAATTTAGGCCATGGGCTGATAACCTGTCACTACAGTAATATATACGTACGTACAAATCTATCAGCTTAGATAAACCTCAAAATTTTATCAGACATTTGTTTAGATCGTTTACGCTTTGCTTTCTATAATTCGGATAAGGCGTGAATTTATGTATGTAATGCATTTGTCTTTACGTAAGTAATATTTCGTAATTTTAGATATAATTCCTATTTATAAATATCGAGAAAGTTGGTACAACAATATGCTATATTTTATCATCTGGTATTATGTTAAGTAAAACAACCGACACTCGGAGTTTTTATGGTTAGTAATTACAACGAACATAATGTAAAAACCATTGAAAGTGATACTTAACATTTACTGACAAAGTAACTAATAAAAACACTTTCACTCGAAGCACAGTAATTTAAATAAACATAACCTCTTTAGAAGATAATTGCGAAGGCTAAATAGTAAAACTACCTCATAATCAAGTACCTAGTCTGAGACTTTTGATATACTGGGGTGCGTTCAGACGGCCCGGTATAAAATTTATAACGTATGAATTTTAGACTACCGGGACGCACTGAACGAACACCTTCACCGCTGTCAGATGAAACTTCACTTCCGGTGCGCCTCTGAACGGGCAGGATAATTTTTACCCTGGCTAAAACTCGATCGGTTAAGCGGCTCTGAACAGTACTTTTAAAATATCCAAAATTTGATCCAAACTTTTGCGCAAAGTAGTCAAAATTATATTAAAACTGATACTATTCAATGATTTTTTTAAATTACTTAACTAATTTTAAACTGGATCGCGGCTAACACAGCGGATAACAAAATCAAGAAACTCTATCATAATAAACTACGTATTTTTAACCCTCTACTACTCTCTACAATAAAATTTAATAGAAAAATTACCATCTAAAGACGCATCTACGCTTCGATCATTATGTTCAATATTCTCCACATCGTCTAAATTTCATCACAGATGATACATGATACGGATTGCTTAACTAGATGGGTATTTTCATACGGCATAAGCATCGCACGCGTTCATTCATGTTCTCAAAACGAAGGCTTCATAGCGAAACAAAGCCGTAAACAATTTGTAGCGACCATTAAGAAAGGCTATTGAAAAAAGGCAGGCAGATGATTGGAGACACACTGTTATGAAAAATGATAAATATCTTAATATACCTACTGGATAATAATCTCCTTGCTTAAAACGTTCAGGTTAACACTGAAAAATAAAAATGAGTAAAATAAATTTGATCATAATGTGTAACTTATTTATAGATTTTAGCGAAAACATAAATATTTTGCAGAAATTTTTGGTTTATTTTCTTTTTGAAAAAAAAATGGTTAAGTATGTAAAGTAGTTTGGCTGATATATTTTGGATAAATACAATATTTACTGAGAGTTGACTCTGATTGACGTTTCGTTCAGTCGCAAATGAAAATTGGAATGAAAACATCTTAGCTAATTGCCTCTTTAGTTTAGTGGTCAGAGCCATGGGATTACGATATGGGTTCGATTTCCAGAGGGAACACTAAGTTAATATTTGACAATTTAACACTATGTTAGGTTTTCACACGTTTGGTTAGGACATTGCAGGCTGAATCAACTGATTATATAAAAAAAAAAGGTTTCCGTGCTTCGGAGGGCACGTTAAGCCGTCGATCCCGGTCGCTGTCTTTGATAGTGGTAGTTACTCAAACCATGTCAGAGTCCTAATAGCTGTGCTAATAGGCGGATTGAAAGTTCTGTCACCAGGGTTCTTCAGGTCATTGTTCAACTCAAGAATCCACTCGCTAAGAAGAAGAAGCTCGCTGTTCTCTAGAGCAATGTGTACAGTTTGTTACATATCAAACACAATAGGTGATGATTCGTACACAAAGCGCTGGGAGCTTCATTATTAGTCCTAGAAGATTGACGACAGTGCAACTTGTCGATTATCGAGGTTAAGGTCTTCTTGTACGAGCTATTCAAGAACTAGGTTACACGTACGAACTAAATAAGAACTGAACCTCTATTGAACTTGATCATCGTCTCCTAGAATTATACCGTATCTCATGACCTCCCGCTTAGGAGGCAGTTGCACTATCCACTACACCATCGGGCTCTTACATACACTACACCATCGGACTCAATATTAAACGTAGTATTGAACTTGATAATAATAATAAAATTCTTCATTGATATTAGTAAATAAAATGTTTAGTTCAGGTTGCAATTTTACAGCAGCCATATCTCACATTTATAACCTGCCTGCTCTGTGGAGTCTGAAACGTCAAATATAAAAAAAATTGTTATCATATACCTATAAAATATATAAAAATATATTTTAGGTTTACTTTTATTAAACTTGACTTTGCTATTCTTTTCTCTTTTTGGTACAACTAAACAGCTATAAATATTAAAAATCAATGTTAGGAAGTAAAACAATGTTAAAAATAATTACTCGTAAGTGTAATGTCTTCGCAAAATGCAGTACAGTTTATAATGCCCAAACGAAAACTAAGTATTCCAAGCCTCTACATTTGTAATTTACCATACTTTCAATAAGGGGGTTGTTAAGGTTATTCAATAACCTCTAATACAATAGCATAGTAACCCATGAGCCAACTATTTAGGCAATTACGTGTAATTGTGTGGAGATTCGCACAATTATGACGTCACTATACAAAACATATATCGAAGTGTGAGACGTTTAGACATTCAAGTTGAAAAGATGATACAGTAGCAAACTAGGTTACGAGTTCGCAATAGGTTTATTACTTTTGAACAAAGTTTGTTAACATTGACTAGGTACATAATATTCAGTAATACAAATCTTCATTTTTGTTTTTTATATACAGGAGCTGATACATACATATACAATCACACCTTTATCCCTAATGGGGTAGGTAGAGCGTAAACGACCGAAACAAAGCTCCGCCACGTCTGACAAAGTTTTGAGGGTTATTTTAGATAGATTTGTAAGTATATTGCTGTAGTGACATGTTGTCAGCCCATTGCCTAAGTTGCAATATTGGGAAACCCTCGGATACCTAAGCAGTTTTTAACAGTATGCCCAGGAGGAAATTTACCTGGCTTATTCAATGTTTTTCTCTCGCTCCCAGCCCAGCATGGAAGACAATCATTGCCTAAAAATATTACAGACTTTAGGCAACACATAGATCATAATTATATGAGTACTATTTTTAGTGTTTTTAAAATTGCGCATTTGCAACTACTCTCGCAACATTATTTAAACACTGAAGACATCAAAAGTGTAACAACGCAAGGCCGTAGCCCACAAACATCTCGTTTGTAACTACACAAGACTTTGTTCCAGATTATAGGCACCTTTCTTATAGAACTACTTTGATGTACACTGAGAATCTAGCATACTTTAAGGCTACCAGAAAGTTCAGTAAACCAACCGCGCACGCAATGTAAATCGAACTGTAATTGTAATTTGTAGTTTTATAGAACTGGTGGAAGATACCTACAATTACGGCTTAGAACAGTGCTCGAGCCAAAATAACGATAATTAAGCCTTAGCTGCCTCAAATGCGAACTACAAGGCTTTTTATTTAGCTCAAAATTACTGGATTTAAAAATAATGTTCGGCTGATGACAATGTTGAAGATTTTGATTATGACATTTAAGTTAAGCGAAGACTCGCCTAGGACAAATAAAGTAATATATGATCAATTTTGTATGATAAAACTAATACTACAGCGTCTCTTTTTTAAAATCAATAGACAATCATATCTGCTTATCACGTTAAGGATAACAGCATGGTCGGGAGGAAATGCAGCGGGCACATTCCATGTTTTTTGCTCGCTCCCTGTCCAGCCAAAGGATCCGAGGGTTTCAGTATATTGCAATTTAGGCGTTGGAGTGACAATTCACTATAGCAATATACTAACAAATCTATATTAAATAACCCTCAAAACTTTGTCAGACGTGGCGAAACGACCTTAGTTTAGGGCGATTATGCTCTGCCGACCCCATTGGGGATAAAAGCGTGAGTATATGTATATTATGTAAGTTAAGGATACAGGGCGGTGCTTCGAGTATGTTTGTATGAAAACAAAACATGAATTTTATACGTATTTGAGTCACCATAACATAATGTTAAGTAGACAAGGTGCAAATAACATTGACAGATGATATATAAAGACATTATAAATCAAACCGTTTGACATGATAACAAGCTCGGTGACTGTTCTTGGGAAGTTATTTAAAAAAATAACGCATAGGTGGTATCCCGCTGTTGGGAAGGTATTTAAAAATGTTCTCATGTTAAAGAATGTTACTTATTTGGTAAATGAAATATATTTTCAAACACTTATTTGGTTATATCCGCATACGTCTATCCAGAACGTTGACAAGTTGCGGCGTCATCAACAATTACCCTCCAATAAAATCCTTTGCTCTATATTTTTTATGTCCGGCGTAAGGGACAGCGTCCCGCAAACTGATAGGGGTTACTCAGACTATGACACTGAACAACTATCGGCGGTTTTTTTTTAATTATCAAAACATTTTTATATTTCAATCCTTTTAAGTTTATTCGGAAATAAGATCACGTCCAGTTTTATCCACACTCGCCTTTATTATCGAAGCCGAAATTATATCAAAAATTGGTATCGCAGTTTCGGCATCGAATTAAATAAAGCCATTTCTTAGTAATAAACATAATAAAAGCCGATATCCTCCGAACGACCCTTTATAGCAACGTAATATCATAATTGTATGTATGTGTGTATGTAATATCATAATTGCCGACGATGGGCAAAAGAGAAGGGAACGTTGGGTCGCTTTTTGACGACTCCTTGCGATTTTTTACAACATTCGAAAGTGTTCTTATGCAATACAATTTCGAAAAAAATCTCGAACCTTATGAGGAATGTTTTAAATATTGCCACCCTTAAAACTTTTAAGACTTTTGATAATATTTTTTGTCAAATTTAATTGATCTTGTGGATGTAATTGACAACAACCTGCCAGTTTTTTAATACAATCATTATCATTATTTGATAAAAAAAAGTATTTTTTTAAGTAAAAAATACGTATTAGTTCAATATGTTGTCACGTCACGTTTTATTTTATTTCAGAATAATTCATTTTATTTAACGGCTTTGTGAAAGGTAAGGATACGATTATTGATTACGATTTTGGAGTCAAATGGGCTTTACGAAAAAAAATGTGGGTCGTGGGAAGTTTAAAGACATCCTTTCGCTTACCAGACAATAAATTATGCAGGTCTTTTAAATGGTATATCAAACTTCTTTTGCAACTAAGGCGAAGCACACATTGAGCTCCGCGCTACGTCGCATAGCGCAGATATTGTCTATGTTCCAATTGTTTGAACCACAAATCAGGTGGTTTAAGCGCGGAGCTGAATGTGTGCAAAGCCTTAAATATAATTTTAGTACTTATTTTTTGGTTTAGTTTACTCTTCAAAATTTCCATCATAACAACAAATAGGGTAGGACAATATACTATGTGCATATTTGCGGAAAATGTGGGAATCCTATGAAGTCACCTTAAAACATAGTTATTTGAAAAAATAATAGGCAACGTGACGTCACTATTCCGTAAAGTAGTCCTACGTACATTTCACGGAAACGATCTTATTAGTCACAGCTTTTTGTTACCAGTATTTCCACGACTCTCTTATAAGGAAGCGAGTGACAATTGCTCTCAGAATCATCAGCTGTGTTTTTTATGGGCTATATGTTTTTTGTTTATATTTTTTCTTTTTTGTTAAAAACAAGATCTGTGAAGGATAACCCTGATTTTGAAAGCTCTGAAATTATTGTTAGGTAAGAACAGATGTTTTGTGACAAAAAAAATAATTTGTCGATCAAACTTCTTAGACAAAATATTTAACTTCTTCTTCTTTTATAATAAGTATCAGTGTATTAGTGAAAACTTGTATTTGGCTCTCTATTGTTAAAAGCAATTAAGCATAATTATTATTTAGGATGTTAGTTTTCCTAAAAAAATAAAAAAATACAATAAAGAAAGCTGATCTATTCATATAATCTAAGTCTCGGGTTGTCAAATTCAAAATCCAAAAGTTTTTTACATAAACGTAATTGTGAGTTTGAAAATGCAAGCTAAAAGACAAATTTTATGACAAGTAGCAATTTCCTGTTTTGATAGGCCCATTATTAGATACTTATCATATCATATTTCCATAAATAAAATTAAAATTTCAAGAAATTCCATGAATAAACACACTGCATAACTATAATAACTCAACCATACTCAGCATACCTGCCTCAATTTTCTTAATGTGATGCCAAGGTCGCAAATTAACGCAATAAAATACTTCTGCAAAATGTTAACGTCAAGAATTTCGAGAGAGGTCACTGTAGTTTTTCGGCGGCTTCGCGAAAAGATCATTGAGAAAGAGTTTGTGTAAAATAAACTCTGACATTGGGGTTCATTTCATAGTACTATTTCGTAGTTTGAACGGATAACTCAAATGATATAAGAGAACATACATACATATAATCACGCCTTTATCCCTAATGGGGTAGGCAGAGCGTAAACGACCTAAACAAAGGTCGTTTCGCCACGTCTGACAAAGTTTTAAGGGATTTTTAAGATAGATTTATACGTAAATTGCTGTAGTGATAAGTTGTCAGCCCATCGCCTAAATTACAATATACTAAAACCCTCAGATCCCGTAGCTATAATATGTATATATATAGTATAAGAGAAAAAGCAAAATAAATAGGAAGCTCGTTTTAATCTTCTTCTTCTTCAATTTTAAGATGTTATTAGAAAAGTCGTTGTTCGATTTGAGAATCCACTCGCTAAGAAGAAGAAGATCAATTTGTAAGTAGTAATAAACTACGAGTAAGACTGTCAAATTCATACAAGAAATCGCTCTCAGATCGACACTGATCTTTTAAATGTCTAAGGCTCGTATTTATGAAGCGATCTCAACATTGAGAGCAATATTAAGTATGGATTTGACAGGTCATATAGTACTGAAATGACATTTCTGATACGCACTCAAACGGGCCTTAAATCCTCAATTTATTGGGAAAGCTATAAATTGGATAAAATTCAAACAACAATAAAATAATTACTTAAACTCAAGTTTAGAACTGTGATCCTCCAGTCAACACTAACTCGTTAACTCGTGGTATCTAATAAAATGAATAATTAAAAAACATTAAGGTAGTCCAACAGAATCCGTTAAACAAACAAAGAAAGCACGAACTTACATAAGAGATTACAATACGAAAATTATAATCAATTTCATAATCTTAACTAAACATTATAATCTAAGATCTCTCTGCCCTCACGATCCAGGCTGCTTGCTATGCGCATGTATAATTTTGATCGCATTACACATAAATGTATGATAAAGCACCCACGAGGAATGCGCGGTATCATAATGTAGGTATTATGATTTAGTATGTGACGACTTGAGTGTGTCACGAGGGTTTGAACAATGCCTTTGTTATGGAAAGTTGAAAAATATCAAGTGTAAAAAATCATTACATAATTTTAAAGTGTGAACTAATTCCCTGAAGAAAAATTGGCCAGGATAGCAAATAGCACTGCCATTCCCATACAAAAATTGGTCTATTCAGGACTCGGATTCACCTTTGATATACCTAAAAGTTATAGCGAAAACCGAACCAGCCAATCCATACAAAAGACATCAACGCGAGATTCTAAATTTCGAAGGGGATTTATTAATTACGTTGAATTGAATAAAATAAAAAAGAGACTAGATTCAATTAATACGTTGTAATACAAATATGTCATAATTAAGTTATAAAATATGTCATACCTATATATATTTTTTATCTTTTCTCTACTTAAACTTTAAGTATGTTTAAAAGTTATTTTTAACAAATTAAATAATTCAATAACAATAATTCAATATGTAATAAATTACACAACTGCGTCGTTTTACTTTTACTTTGAATTATTTAATTTGTTAAAAATAACTATTATACATTTAATCTAAAGATTATTAACTATACATCCTACATTGAATACCGACAAAATTAATAGATATTTAAGTTAGTAGTCCTTGTACTTTACAAAGAACTTTAGTACCAGTTAATGTACATTCAAAATGCCCCAACGGATGTTTGATATTCTTCCGTGTGAATATAACATTTCGTTTTGGAAATATATAATTATGTTGTAGCTAGTATTTTTTTTCCTTTAAGACGTTCCTAGGCCAGGAGGTGCAAGAAATAAATAAATTATAAAAAAGCAATGGAATATCAGAAGATGTTGTTCAAAGAATAAGCCTAGCCATCCAGAGAGGCAATGCTGCCAGCCTTGAACCTGAACCTTGCCTCGATTTGACATCTTGGATGAAATTTTCTATTGATAAAATGTGAATTGTATGATTGGACCCTTGTATTTGTCCAATAAATAGCTACTACTTAGTACTAGCATGTTTAATGAGGGAGGAGGTTGAATCTTATTAAAGGTATGATACCTAATAGTTTTTAGATTATTTGTAATTCAATTCTTGAGTATCGTCTCTATTGCAGTAATTGTAACAATGTTTCCTATATATTAACATGAAGCGTTATAGTAGTTCATAAAATGCAAGTAATGTAGAATATGATAATCTGTCAGGTGCATCATTTGTCTATAAGGTTCATAAATATGAAAAACAACAGCCGCATTTATATCATACATTAAATATGACAAAAGAAAAAATTGTAGTCGTAGGTATGAAACATATTCGTCTAGGCATATTTAAAAAAAAGCACACGGGAATGATCTGATAAAGTTTTTGGAGCATCATTCTCATTTTCAGTGGATTTGTGCTGAAGTCAAGAATAAATAGGTGCATGTATTTTGCTTCTCTTTTTTTTTTAAAGCCGCATCAGTATCAATAGCATGTTCTGATATACTGAAAGAATTTAAGAATTTTTGAGTTAAATAATTTGTTAGGTATAGGTACTTTACCTTATCTGGTTGGGGTGCACGAAAGGAGCCTCCCCGAGTGACGTACTTACTGCTATTTGTACGCCCAGCGTACCCTGGGCAGTCAGCTAGTTTCCACAAGGGGACTGGAGAATCCTTTCACCACAATGGAACCCACAAATTCAGCACTAGAGCTGGCTTCGTGCGTCGTTTCGATTAACATCGAGGATTTCTCGCAAGATAAGTCAAAATCAGCTAAGGGATCCGAGAGTTTCAGGATATTGTAATTTAGGCGATAAATAAAATAAAAAAATAAAAATAGTTTATTTCAGAATCTTAGTTGATATTAACAAAAGTGTTCGACGAACTCCTTTTAATTTATTTAAAAACTTGTGTTAGGAGGCCCCGCTCTTCCATAAGGATTTAACAAAACTAAGTAGTGTGATTTAGAATGTTTAGGCGATGGGTTTACAACCTGTCACTACAGCAATATACCTACAAATATATCTTAAATAACCCGCAAAACTTTGTCAGACGTGGCGGACCAACCTTTGTTTAGGTCGTTTACGCTCTGCCTACCCCACTAGGGATAAAGGCGTGATTATATGTATGTTTGTATGTATAAGTCAGAAAATCCTTCTTAACTCTGCCGAACACGCTGTCACGTTCTGTGTGTTCAAGAAACCCATCGGGATGAAACTCAAGGCCGACCATACATACCTGGACTACTCGTGTTCCATCGACAAGCTAAGAAGAAGCTCTGGTAAATTTAAAACCAAAGTGAAATAATGCTCGTCAATAATCGTGTGCATTTCCCGTTTTGTTCAACCTTGTTCTTAAAAAGCAGATTCATATTAGCTTGTAACGTAACATTTTTCGCACAGTCTCATCCGCTATTAGTCACTGACTGGTTTGACTTCCTCCGAGGATGTTGCTCCATATTCATTCATTAAATGTCCAAGAAACAATGGGCGTTCTTCCACTAGACGGCACGTCCACGGCACTGCAAAGGCACCATGACGATATCGCCACGATATCGTTTCTCTGTTTTGCCACTTGAATGTATAATCGTCAACGGAATCATCTGTTTAGTTCCACTCTGGAGCTCACACACACGCGCATGCTTTATTCCCGTATACAAAACACATGCATTTTGGCAGGTCCGGTGGGAATCAATGCCGAGCCGTATCATATTATTTCATTGATTTTTATACATAACTAGCGACCCGCCCCGGCTTCGCAGGGAAATTATCAGTGATTTTCTACTATATTATGCATGTTTTATACATAAAAACCTTTCTCTTGTATCACTCTAGCCATTAAATGAAACCGCATCAAAATCCGTTGCTTAGTTTTAAAGATTTATGCATACATAGGGATCTAGGGACAGAGAAAGTGACTTTGTTTTATACTATGTAGCGATGTTTTCCACGCTATCGTCGACGATATCGTGCTGTTGTCGTTGCCGTAGACATGCCGGCTAGTGGTAAAACGCCCAATATCGTAAAGACGATTTTTATATTGCGACACGTCGATCTGAATGTGAGTGAAGTGATGAGCGGTTGTAGGTCATCACACATGTCTGACTATATGTGTGTGGGTGTGATCTGTAATGTGAAGTCAGATGAGAGAATGTGTAGGATTGAATGGTTTTAACTAAGGGTATGGCAGCGTAGCCTTCCATAAACTTTCAAAAATGTCTTACCCTATCTACATACATACGTATATATAATCACGCTTTTATCCCTAATGGGGTAGGCAAAGCGACCTAAACAAAGGTCGTCCCGCCACATCTAAAAAGTTTTGAGAGTAATTTAAGATAGATTTGTACGTAGGTCTAAATTACAATATACTGAAACCCTCGGATCCCTTACCTGGTTTTTACAGCATGCCCGATAATACAGCTGGCACATTCTATGTTTTTGTCTCGCTCCCAGTCAAGCATGGAAGAATATCTATCTACATAAATATAAATAAATTAGTACTCGTAGTGCGGTATCAAAATATAATAATTTTCGAGACATGTAGAGTACTAGTGCCGTAAAGGCATCTTCTGGGTGAGCTAGCTCTATCGTCAACTCAGTCATTATCATCCCTGACATTTTGTCTAGAGTCAAGTTAAAACCCATGTATAATAAAAAAAACTACAGCCCAAAGTTTAAATAATTTAAATGCATTTAGAAACAGCATTATCTAGTTAATATCCATAAACTAATCGCCACAAAAATAAACACTAAACAGAAGTTAATTTCTTAATCATAAAACACCAATCGTGAAGCTATTTAACATGCTAATCTATGATTGTTAACAGTGGTGTTTCAAAGGTACCGCCACTTGCGCATCACCAAGTGAAATTCACCTTAAAGACAGTTTCATTAGGAGCTATATTTGTTCAAAGAGGTTCTATAAAAATCGTGCTCCGGTAGCTGAAATCAGGGGTCACAGAGATCAGCCATGATCGAAAACTGATACAGACGACTGTGGAGTGACGCACGCGTGAATGAAGTATTAGTGGCGTAAGAAATGATGAAACTGGTTGTATCTATACACTGTTGGACACCAACTTCCTTCTATGTGAATTTTATGCTAATTTGATACGTAGATACAGCAATTCGCAGATAGATATGCGCATAAACGATGAAGAGCTAATTTGATTTTAATTTGTATTTTCATAACGCCATACAATTTACATTAAAAATTATAGTAGAGCTACCAACGGGCGGTTGGCGTCGCCGACTATTGGAGATCGACTGTGTGACTTTTGCCATTGATACGAAAAGAAGAACCTAAGAAGTTCCATCGAAGTCTTATTTTTTCATTTATTAGCTGACCAATGAATAGTGAAATAAAGCCAAACTTATAAATATGAAGATAAGCAAATTGAAGATAAGGAAATCAAATAAGTGTAGTAAAAGTACTAGCTGAAAGTCATAAAGATAGAATGGAGGATACGGATTATATACCACCAGTTTTTGACGGAAATTCAGCCAGAAAGCATGCCGCAGTAAGGCGGCTAGAAAGGCGTTCGGTAGAAAAAAAGAGGTCTAAACGTAAAAAAACTATACCTATGTCAGTCATATTATATCACGGCTCTTTATATTTCTCTTACCGCAAGTGTATTCACAGTTGATTAAAACAATGGACGCTCCCAAGACCTTGCTCTTCGTAAGATCGATCGGACGCAAGAGAGCGCAGGCGCATATGAAATTACATACACTCATCAATGACATTGCCGCCAAAATATCAAGTAATTATGCCGATATAGCGGAGATGCAAAAACTAATGTAGGTAGGTATAACTAGAGTACTCCAACATTTTTATTTTTATTCTGCGGTCGATTCATCAAAATGTTCATGTCAGCAAGCGATGGACTTAAAATAACAGTGACAGAAAACATCTAGTAGGTTTTATTTGACTTACGAACCTACATACTTAAATAGTATTTAATGTTATTGATTAGAACATAAACGAAAGTGTTATTGTGTTGTTAATTATTTTATTAATTTAAACAGATGATGAAAATTAATTTTCGTTTCTATCATCAATATATTGTAGTAGATAGTTACACATCCCCATTAAACTTGCACATCAATTTGCGAGCAGAGAAAGCTTGTTAATACCACACCCATTAGCTGTGAATCTTCGCACTGACGTCCATCAAATGTACCATTAAAATAACTTAAAATAATCTCCACGGCGACCGCTCTAATCTGGTTAACTTAAACCTGCCACAGAATATAAACAGCCCGCTTTGATGTTCGCCGCCTTGGTTAAAACAAGGGGCCAACTATATCATAGTTATGGTTATGGCGACAGTTTTATTTACATTACTTGCGGATTAGGATAGATGGATGTTTCATTACATAGGTAAATCTGTTTATTTAGAAAAGAAACCATTTTTGATCACCGTATCATTCACCAATTATGGAAAAAGTTCAATCGAAAATCTCTGAGGATTCTATATGTTGATTCAAAAATACAAAATTATAAGATTTATCTTTCAAAAAAATATTTATTTTATTTACTGATCCTCTTAAACAGCAACGCACGTTAAAATAAAAGTTCTTCTCACATTTCCTTGGGCTCCTTAATGAGCAAGCAAGGTTTAAACTTTAAGACATTTCGCCCACCAATTACGTGCGAAAAATGTTAACAGAATAAAAAAGTAAAAAAGCAAGGTTAGTTAAGGTCTCATCAAAATTTTTCACTTTTGTTGAAGAATTCTTTTTAAGTTATGATACGCAATTTTATCTTTTTAGGACATTTATTAATCATTACTTACGTTTTCTGAGTCTCAATATGATTATCATTGAGCAAGAATCAATACTAGCTGTCAATTGATTCACTCGCTCGATCGATAAAAGGGATATTGACGCGACTATTGCATCAATAAAATATTGATTGTCATTCTACTTGGTAGTAAAATCTGAATGTCAGTTGCCTTCAACTGATTCATAGTGGTCTTCTGAAAATAAGATCTTTGCGTACATTTTGCGTATGCATTTCAAGCAGAAATATTTATGAGAACATTTGTAAAAAAATACCTATGTTTTATTCATTATAACAAATTCAGAGCAAATAAGAAAAACGCTTATTTCAGATGCAGTATTTAATTAAAATACTTTACCGACAACAAAAATTCTCGCCTCCTCGTTTTCTGTTAAAAGGAGAGCAAAACTGCCTCAGGAATTGAGTCCCACTGTTTCGTATTCATTAACTGTTTAAAACACAAGAAAGTAACACTAAACGGTCCAGTTTTTAGTACATTGCATCTTTCCTTATGCTACATCTCTGAATTGAATATAAAAGAAACAGTGCAACGTAAAAACTTCGACTTATTTTCATTCTAGTCGTTATCATAAAAGGGTGAATTCGCCAACTACGTGGGTGGTTGTCCACTATTAAAGAAGCTTAAAACTATAAAACATGTCCTTATAAGTAGCGATGCATGTTACAGTGCAAATTTAAGGGTACCATTGTTTTTTAAGGTAAGCTTTGTGGATATCGTGCATCGATTTTAGTGGGTGTATCCTGAGTGGGTTTAATAGGTAAATATCGGGAAGGTTAATTGTATGAATGGAATTTGAGAAAAGGTACTAAGTAGGAATGGTACGGATTGCAAAAAGCTCATTTTTCTTCCATTCTTCTGGACTGGAAGAGAGGGAAAAACATACAATGTGTCAGCTGCATTTTCTCCCGGGCATGCTGTAAAATCAGCGTAAGGATCCAAGGGTTTCAGTATATTGCAATTTAGGCGATGTGCTGCAACCTGTCACTACAGCAATATACCTACAAATCTATCTTAAATAGCCCTCAAAACTTTGTCAGACATGGCGGAACGACCTTTGTTTAGGTCGTTTACGCTCTGTTTACCCCATTAGGGATGAAGGCGTGATTATATGTATGTATTTAAAAAGTATGATGAGAATATCCGTTGATGACTGTTCTAAGTCCAATTATGAGAAACTTAAAAATACTTTAATATTCTAATTTCGGCTTATGTTGATGATGTTTATCGAAGATAACAAAGAAAACCAATTTCAAATTCTAATTTATTTCATAATAAACATCTTAACATCTGAAGACAAGCGGCGACATTAGTAGCTGATCCAAATCCCCGTGCGAACAGACAGCTGATTCGATCCGTCCAAGATACGTTACAATACAACGTTATATTTACCGCTTTAGTGAAGGATATCACGAGGAAACTACTTTCTGGAATGGGTTTCCGAGCAGCATTAGCAAGTTGGTCAACTCCGGCTTATTACAAATTTACCTTTGCGGATCATATCTGTAACGCTACGAGCATCTGTAGATAAAATTATGGTTCCTTAACGGCAAAGCAGACTTTGTAGAAGAGGCTTCTCATCTCAAACAGATCAGAGCATCTTACCGCGTGAGAATTAATTTCGTAGAGTAATGACCTTCGCGCGATATCTTTGACATCTATGTGGGAAAATAAACTAAAACTCATCCTTATTTAGATTCAATTAAAGTTATTTATTGCCCGGCCTTATCTTGACATGTTTTAGCTTCCGAAATCAATTTTTCACACTTCTAATTAATTTTGTTGGTCGTGATAGAGCACACAAATTATATAATTAAAATACGATGTTTCCTCTGATACAAATCTTTATACTTTTTATGTGACGTAAAATTCAGAATAGGTAAACTTGGATCAAAGTTTGAAACTACATTTTGAATGAATTTAAGTTATTTACACTTTAGGTTTATTACATACATACATACATATAATTACGCCTGTATCCCTAATGGGGTATGCAGAGCGTAAACGACCTTTGTTGACGTCTGACAAAGTTTTGAGGGTTATTTTAAGATAAATTTGTAGGTATATTGCTGTAGTGACAGGTTGTCAGCCAATGAAACCTTCGGATCTCTTAGCTGGTTTTTACAGCATACCCGGGAGGAAATGCAGCTGGCACATTCTAAGTTTTTCTCTCGCTCCCAGTCCAGCATGGAAGAAGGTTTATTTGCTAGGATAATGTATTATATTACATTTATCATTGATAGTCACTTACATCCTCATCTCAAAGGAAGCTCTTATTCACAATTGAAGCCGCAGGAAAGAAATAAATTTATATCATCCGTTAGACTCCACTCTATATTTCCTGCAGAACATAACGCGACCTAATTGAATATAACCTCCCTGGTACCGTAAGAGCACCAATGAAGCCTCTCTCCTAACTGTCCGGGTAACCACAATGGGTTTATCTATAGTGGAATACGGTTGATTGTGCAAGTGGGGATGTAGCAGAAATGTGGTAACAACGGCACAGATTGAATGCAAGTATGTTGCCTTATTTTAGAACCTGTGTATCTTACCGCAGAATCGGTCTGTATTTTGTAACACAGGAGTTCAAATTGAAAATCGTATTTCAGACTTAGCATAAGAATCTAAAACATAATATTGCCTCAGTCCGTACATGTGCGGTGTCCTGCCGGGTGTAGATGAAAACAGCAGAACGGTTAGATCACGGCTTGTTTATTGCCCACATATTTATTCTATATGGACTAAAAATAGAGCTCCACTTATTATTACCTTAAGTTAAACAACGAAATGGTGGCAACACTCTGCTAATTCACTCATCACAGAAATGATAAATCGTCAAAACAAAAGAAAGTTTTTTTAAGTATATATTGTAGACAATTTTTGTGCTGCCTTTGAACTCTCTTAAACTGCCACAGGTCATACTAAAATACTGTATCTGTTCCCGTGAATTTCCCATCTTTTATCCCCATTAGGTTGGCTGGAAGAGATCTCTTATAGAGATAAGCTCACCTGTTGTTTATTTTTTTAAGTTAAACTGTATTTTAATTTTTTTCAAGCAATAAAGAATACAATAAAAAAAACTTATATGAAAGAACACTGAATGTTTCTTCATCCTTTCTTCTATTAGCCATAAGGTTTCCTTTAGTAACTAAATCCTCTATTCACCACACATACATAATCTGCGACATCGTTAATCGCGAGGACTTGAGACCACCCAGCCACAGTATCAAGTAACAGCCGGCTTCCTAGCAAAAACACTGCGGCCCGTAATTATAAACAGTATTTGAGATTGACAGCTAGTTTGACTTTGTATCAGAAACGTCATTTCAGTACAAATCCATACTTAATATTGATCTGAATCTTGAGATTGATTTATAAATCCGACCCTGTGTTTTTTAAATGTTTTTTATCTTTCTTAGCAGAGTGATTAATATTTTGTGTGATGCGCTGTGTAGAGGAAGCGGAAGAAAGAAATTAGAGTGGATTTAGATGATGTTTATTCATTCTGTTTATAAAATTATTAAAATTATTTGACATGTGTGTTTGAAAGAGACTTCTAATAGCCAATTTCTTTAAGTATAATGGAAATATTGTCTTTTGACATAGGTAATGATTTTGTACCATATTAGAGATTTTTTTCTTATGTTAAATTGAAATAGTGTTTCTATTTTGTTAAGGTAGATATTTTTTTATTGACAGTATTTTTATTAGTTTCTATTTATATTTTTTCATGTAGCCTGTCCTATTGCAGGGCAAAGGTTTCTATTTAAAACTCATTAAGTTTATTTTTGTAACTAACAAAATAAAACTGGTGGTGAGCAATTTATTAATGAAAAATTCCATTCTATGATTCCAAGTCACACAGTTATGGAGTCATAAAATGAAAACGTCTATGATTTATTTTCCACCGGTTTCACTTACACGGCTATAAGTGGTGTAGCTACAATTATTGAGGCAAGAAAGCTCTCAGCCATCATCCAGTTATGGATATCCATCTATGATATTTATGATTACCACAAAAACTCACACGATTCTCGCCACTTTTCTCTAGCTGACCTTATAAAGTGATAAAGTCTGGTGGCATTGCGTTGACAGGAAATATTGAAGCTGAATCTGTGAGAATTTTGCGCAGTGAATTTTAGCTTTGTGAGATTTCCTGCTGGTCATAAAAAATGTGTCGACAATAGAAAAAAAAATTGGTTAAATAGTAATAATTATGTAACATACTATAAATTATACTTTGAACAAAATTTTATTTACACATTTTTTCTTAGAAGCGTACCTCGTTGATGTCTTTTCTATGGAAAAAGATTACTTCACTACATAGTATAAAACAAAGTCGCTTTCTTTGTCCCTATATCCCTATGTATGCTTAGATCTTTAAACCTACGCAACGGATTTTGATGCGGTTTCTTTTAATGGATAGAGTGATTCAAGAGGAAGGTTTATATGTATAATAAATGCTGAATATAGTAGAGAAACATTGTTGATTTTCGTGCGAAGCCGGGGCGGGTCGCTAGTTAAATATTATTTCAAGGATAAAGTAAGTATTGGTATTTTCATAAAGAGATAATCAGTATAAAGGTTTGCTAACCCTACTCTCTTCATCTTTATAGACCACACCCAGAATACTGCAGTCGTCATTTTAGCAATAATTAATGTAAGACATAGTAATGTTAACTTTGAACTTATGAGCGCTGTTCAAGTGAAGATTTATGGTTTGTCTGTCAAAGTAACTTCAAACAAATCAATGGCTTTCACAACTAACCCATTGTTTGACCACCTTGCTATCAGCTTAACAAATGAATATTACCTCTTGTTTCATTCAAACACGTTTAAATATTTAAGATTATTATTATTGTTTGTTTAACTAAAAGTGTTTTATGGTTTCTTAATTATTGGTATTAAATTTTCGGTCAATAATTATAACTGAACTCAACTGGATTGTCATTTCCCCGAATGTTTTATTATCTTACATACCTATCCTTTGCAATTTTAAGTGGAATAACGTAAGTAAATTCTAGGGAAAATTAAGTATGTTTTGGTTCAAAATGTCAGCTTGTTTATTTGGTACAACGGTAGCTTGTTCAGTTAATACCACATTAAGTACTGCCCAATACATGTTTACTTGACATTTCAGTTTAAATTAATAGTTTGCCGATACAAGGTTGATGAAGAAACGTACAGATTTAAGATAAAGTACCCTAGTTATCACGTATGCGGCAGTAGGTATAACAAATAATAGAAATATCGATTTACAAGGCCGTTCGGTAAAGAATTTTTGGTCGACGATGCGTACGTAACGCAGACAAGCCGTATGACGAAACAGTTATTTAGCTATGATCAGATAAGGAGCTCCGAAGCGAAGTCGATCGCTCCTGACTCCGACGTCAGTACGCAATGTGAGGTTATAATTAGTGGGGTTACAACATCGTGTCGTTAGGATCGATATCTTTGTAACAAAGAATCTGACTCACCAAGGCTGGAGGTGAAGGTACCGGCTATCCCTTGACCGCTCCTTGCAGCCTTGCTTTCGACGTGATCTGCAGATAACCATTGATCGAATAATATGACCGAAATTAAACTGCCCGCACGCGCCTTTAATATCTGATGATTCATATAATCTATCTCGTTAGTTACCTCTTTATGTTTCATGATTGAACTCTCATTAAAGAATGCTTTAAGATCTAATTAGTTGGAATTGAATGATGTAACCTTGCTTCTGAATTTAGTTGTCAAGTCTAACATGATCAATCAAAATGCGTGCACCAAAAATGTAGATCATATCGCTTGTCGTCTGAAGGTCAATTATGTCCTGTAGGGATTGAGGCTAATGGCGTCGTCTTTAAACGCCATCGATATCAACCGACAAAGATTTTAATCATTCCATTAGGATGATATATCCCCAGAAATTCATTTGCGTAATACATCTATGTCGGTGATAAAAAATGAGGTATTGGAGATGCATAAAACTGGTCTTTAATCTCGATTGGTGATCATCCAGATGTCCAAAGTGTTTGCTCATAAAAAAACAAGCTGCGCGTCTACATACTTGGTTCAAGCGCATGCCATAGTGAGCATTGTCAAAATTCCGCAAGGGAGGCGAATTGCAGCTTCCATTGCCTGCTTGCTTCTAAGCAGCTGTTCTAGTTATGTTGAAGTACAGCAATGGATTAGGTTTTTATGTGATTTGGAGCTACTTGATATTCTGCATCGGGTGTGTAGGATCCGATGGTATCTCGACCGCTCTTGGGGGCGTTACGAAAACCACTTACGTATCGGATGCCATCGAAGCAAACCCATTATTTTGGCTACTCGCTATTCAAATTATAATTCTAATCGCATATTTTGTTCTTGTCGATGAGGATATTGTTTCGAAAGGTATATTTGAGGGCAATAAAAGGGAAATTGATTAGTTTTGAATAAGGTATCTTGTTAGCATCGAGAATATTGTTTTGTTATTTGTTTTTTTAAATCTACTCTTGTTTTTAGTTAATTTCAAAGATGATCAAGGTAAAGTCAACGATAAAGCGCACTCTAGTGAAACTGTAATTCTGCTTACTTTTAATTTGTATGTATTAGAAAACACTGAGTCTGATTCCTAAGTTACACTCTTTCTCTTTTATCATACCTCATATATGTATATATAATATAATTTGCAGTTTATATCTTTTGGTTATTCTTCTACTTAGAAGCTAAGATCAAAATGGTGCCTTGAGGGGAAATAGCCCATCACTTCTGCTTTTGAAACCAATCTTTACAATTTGACGGAGCATTATCTTAATTGCTTGTTTTGACTTGACGATCTATTCAAAGGCCTTTGATGAAATATTGAGTAGCTAGTTGAATAATGGTTCAAACAAATGACGTGTAAATCATTTTATTCGACTAAAATGTATTGAATATGTGTGATAATAAATTAAACCGTATAATTTCGGATCATGACGTCTATTAAGTTTAATGTCCGTAAATCGTTAGGAAACAATTAATTTGGTGATTAGTTTAAATTCTAATTTTATTATTGCTTTGAAACATCCATATCATAAAAAAATCAAAATAATAAATATAAGTTAATTAGTAAGTAGTATAAATATTATTCCTACCTTCATCTCATTTATCAGAAAAGTTTCTTCTGAATATTATAATTGTTATTAAAAACGGATGTGTAAGTAGGTCAATTTGTATGTCATTGAATGGTAGGTTCCGTTTTCTTCAGTAATTGCGCCATCATTCTAATGACTTCATTTGTTAGAGCCACCCAGAGCTATCAACCGCAAATTCTCTCTTGTGGTTTTTATACGGGTTTATGTTATACAATACGTATTGTATGGCATTACTCCTACGATGCCTCTCATCAATTTTATATGCACTATCTTTGGACTCTACTTCTACGTTTATATTTTTAGAGAGATTTTTTTATGTTTCAATACTCCCTTTCTATTGTTTGTTTGACTTCTGATGGATGTAAAGCTTCATTGTTTGCTGAATAATTTGGTTATAGCGGCAATAGTCGTAGAGCTTGCCAATATAGAACTGACTCTGTGTGACAAATCACCACCTATTAGACTAGTCTCGTCTTGTATTTAATGTTGAAACCAAAGAAGAATATTGCGTAAGTTGGTTTGAGTAATTAATGCAAAAAAACTTTGATTCAAACATACACTACACCTTACAACAACAAGAAAAAGTAAAAAAAAACACAAAATCAAGGAAATCTATTAATGATTTGATTTGCGATACAAAACACCTAAATAAAAAAAAAACTCCTTAGTATGATCCCACATAACTATGATCATAACCTTACGAAAACAAGTGAGGACAAAAACAGTTGCGCAAAAGCAAGACGAGTAATTAATACAAAAGGTAATGTTTTCATTTTTCGCATGGCTTGTATAATCTGTGGCATCAAACAGGTGTATAACAATAGGCACATTTGTAACTCGGTTGTTTTCTTTTAACAGTTCAAGGTAGTGATCTTCTTTGTAACCAGTGGGTTTTCCAGTTGGTATAGGACCTGATGAACCCAGGTATCAGAGTTTTTAAACCGCATGGCATGGTTAGTGCAATGATCACTATAAAAGACAGTGACCGATACTGACGGTTCAACGTGCCTTCCGAAGCACGGAACCCTTTTTCGTACAGACAATAATCAATCATGTGATACAGCCAGTTTTGGACTAACCAAACTTGTGGTCTTCCCTTGGGCATCAAACCCACAAACTCCGGATCCGAGGCAATGGCTCAGACGACCAAACCATAGAGACAGTTCTCTTACAGGTGTATAACAATAGGCACATTTGTAACTCGGCTGTTTTCTTTTAACAGTTCAAGGTGATGATGTTTTGATTGGACTGATCGTTTATCTCGGTTTCATGGTGCGTTCTATAATTAATTTTCATTCTGATGTGGTTTCGGGTTAGGTAATACAACAAAGCTTTTTGGTTTTGTATGGTTGCAGTTTATAGGCCAATGAAATCAAGTCGTGATAAAAGAAATGCGGGTAATTTACTAAATTTATAAGCGTTTTTATTTTGCTTGGTCAATAAGTTTTTCAATTACAGCAAATAACGGACTTCCGAGATAGATTATTTCGTAAATTAATATTGAACTACTTATTTAAAATTTAACATGTCGACCCAGTAGGTGGACGCACATAAACGGTCATGTCATAGTCCAATCTATAAAGATTTTATCATAGAAGATCTGATCTTAATAATTACGAGTAATATTCCTCAATTATACTCAATGACTCTTGTATACATCTTAGAGCCATTATATTGCACCTAACTGCACCTACAATTATTGGTCGCATTATTTGGTTCAAAAGACACACCCAGTCTCGTTAGAGACTAGCTTTATGCCTCGTTCAAACTATGTAAGTAGCTCGGAACATGATATTAGATTTTTGCTATTTTATGATGACCTTTTCGGGCGATGGTTAGTCAATGTTGGACTAGTTTATGAGGTTTATGCTTGATGGCAAGATCGATAGGTTTTATGAAGCTTGATAATTGATACGTTGGTTCAAGTTTTTACTGATAAGGCTACCTATTTCGGATAGACTTGTTTTTAATAATTTATGAGTGTCACTAGCAATTTAATACCGCAGTATAAACCTAATAAAAAACTTGATTTTTTTATTATTACTGAGTGGGTTTTTCGTGTTAAGTCTTACCAAAGCAAAACACCTATTTTACACCTGTTCAGAGTATTTTTTCTTGTCATGTCTAGTCCTCGCCGTCTCATAAACAGCATATGAGGACAGTTACACTGTCCCAACCACTGTCCCCGTGTAATACTCATTCATCTGACTGTCCTAAGCCTAAGCTCTTGCGACAGACCTCATTGTATGTTAAGCGGCACTTCATCTTTCGCGGCGCGCGCGTCGATTTATTAGTCGTCGCGCCCCTCCAGTGACATGGCACAGTATAAGCTATCTTTCTGATTGAGGGCTCTAGTATGTCAAAGCTTTGAATGAACGTGGCCAAAAAAGAAACTAACACCGGCGAAGCCATTTTTGACAGTTCCCCTACAAGCAGCGCCCTCGACTACGTTCATATAAAGCCTTGTCGTACTGTAAACGGCCGAATGGCTGAACTCTACAACAAATGTCAGGTATCAAGTATTGTGAACATTTAGAACTAGGATAAGGCATAGTGATCATGATAAATACCCATAAATAGATATCACAGTTCGGTTTTTACATAATAATTTATTTTTCTAGCCAAAATAGACCACTGGATATAGCTAGATCTTCTCCGGTGACAATGACCAGGTATAAGATATCTTTCTGATTGAGAGCTCTGCATGGAATGGCTGAACCCTACAACAAATGCCTGCCTGACATTGTTTGAATGTCAGCTATCTAGAACTGTGAAGATTTAGAACTAGGATAAAGCAATCGGAGTTTGAAGTCCACTTTTCATATTCCAGTTCAGTTTACCTTTTCAGATATTTCAACCTCGCATTTGCAAACGGAGGAGACCATTCTTTTAATTTCCTTAAAATTCAGTTGACGATGACGTTATGCATTGCTCTTGATATGTTACCTGTGAACAAAATAAATATGATTTTAAGAATAATTTGTACATAGGTTTCATGCCTTATTACTATGCTAATATAACATCGTTGTTTGCCATGTCACTAGGCCCTTATTGACACTGATATAAGCTATCTCATGCTAGACCGTGATTGAATTAGAGTCTATAGTCCCAGATAACCCTGGTATGTAACCAGACACAACTTCTACAAGCCGCAGATATGACCCTATGAGCTGTCCCAAATGTGCCGCATTATAACACTTTGGTATTTCAGAAATGACTCAGCGATACCATGTTTTGTGTTGGATTTATACAAGACCGGCTTAGATAACACTATTATTATTGCAAAATAGACATATTTTAAGGGAATGCCGAGGATAATACATATAAATAAGGATTACAGTCAAAATGAAAATTCTACGATTGGTATTTACGTCCTAGACTAATACAAATTGGTATTTCAGCCAAAAGTTAGCCTACCTTGAAAATGTTATCAAAATATGAATACTTTTTGTAGCAAATAAAAGATACAAGGAACCGTATTCATTCACAAACTCAAAGATCAATAATCGATAAAAATCGGTACGTAATTTTATGGTTATGCCTCGACGCAACATCTCAACGTAGTAAAGAATGGCTGTTGAAAGCATCAAGGCCTACAATGGTTTTGAATAATAGATAGAGGGCCAAAGTCAAAAAGTTAATTCAATCGTTCGGCGGTCATGTTTTGTTTGGAAGCAATCCTAATAGAGCAAGACACTGGTTACAAAACGATGAGTGTTCACTTTCGCTCGGCCAATCAGCGGGCGGACGGCAGGCGTGTGTAGAACTTTGGTTCGTCTAGTTTATGTTCAGAAATTCAAAAAATATTGATTATGTAAAAAAAAAAATAGTGGCAACCAAGCATTAAATGCCTATTGAGGATATTATGCAGAACCATGTTATCCAACTAGTATCCCAGTAAACATTAGTGCGTTGCATTTTATCTATCTATCTATCTATGCATGATATCTCATGTGTTACTGCTTGCTCTTCAAACCTGAGGTTCAAGCGCTGATAAGCTGACGATTCCCTTTGATAAAACCAGTAGGTTGGAAACGAACAAGCATCGGGCGAATTACAAAACGCCATCCAAAAAAGTTGCTCAAGTCCACATCTAGTAAGCAGTCTTCTTTAACGAAAAAAAAATGGACGTGGAACCCAGCATAAATGCATCAAAGAAATTATAAAACAAAATCAAGCAAGTCAGCCTAACATCTCAACATGAGTATTTATCTAGTAAGCAGCCTAGCTGACGTGACGCACACGAGCACGTGTCGGCGGGGCGCGCGCGGGTTAAAGGTGAGATCGCCTCGGGATCGAGCCACAGTCAGGGAGCGCGTGTTGTTCCATTGTTAACCGGAGCTGATGAAACCGGCCCTCTTGTAAAATAGACTTCTTATAAGTACGCTTCAACGGAGGCTTCCAGTCACGAGGCGCATTTAATGCTTCTGATTTGTTTTTTAGAGAAAATGGCGCAGTGAAGAAGTATTATGTGGCACAAGTAAAACAAGGCCGGAGGGAGAATTAGGCTGTCCGCGGCCCCTGTCGCTGGCTTCGACAGAGGTCACTAAAAAAACCATATCAGAGGCCTGTTAGACAGTTAAAAAGTCTGGACCCAGGAATCATTGGACAAAAATAATGATATATGGGAATAAAGGTGAGATCGGCTCAGGATCGAGCCACAGTCAGGTAGCGCGTGTTGTTCCATAGTTAACCGGAGCTGATGAAACCGGCCCTCTTGTAAAAAAGACTTTTAATTCCACGCTTCTTCAACGAAGGCTTCCAGTCACGATTTATTTTAGAAAGATGGCGGAGTGAAGAAGTATTTTGTGGGTCGATACAAGAGTTCAAAAGATTTTGTGGCTCCGCAGAGAGAATCAAACGTAATTGAATTAGAGTTGGTCAAGGTTGCGGAACAGCTGCTGTTTTTGACAGTAGCCATTACAAATACCTTACCATACCCAAGCGTATTAGATAGTAAGAACACTGGAACCAGGGTTTATCTGATAGTTAGGCAAACTGAAAAAAATATATGATGTAAATGGGTTTAAAAGTGAGATAGCCTCGGGATCGAGCAGTCAGGGAGCGCGTGTTGTTCCATTGTTAACCGGAGCTGATGAAACCGGTACTCTTGTAAAATAGACTTCTTGTAAAGTAGGTAGACGCTTCAACGGCGTGGCGTGCGCTGCCCTGTTAGCTTCCAGTCACGAGGAGCTGTTGATTTATTTTAAGAAAAACCGGTGGAGTGAAGAAGTGCTTTGTAGGAAAAGTAAGGTGATTCTGTGATTCAGAGGGATAACTAAGTCATCGATTGTGGTCAGGTCCTGTCTCTGACAGACAAAAACCATGCCAAAACACCTATTAGACGACTTAAAAACTCAAAAAAAAAATTGCTTGATTTTTTAGGGGATCCATAGTCAGAAAAGTTTAAGAAACGCTGATCTAGTAGGTCTATAACTTCAGAGATTTGTTCAACCGAGCCCATTTTCTACGTGAACCAATGCAGTCTCCAAAACATCATTGTTGCACGCAAAGGTTCACCACATTCCAGTGTTACCCACCGTTTATTGAGTGCATTATATTTGTTATTGCAATACTATTTAGATAGCAATTTTAATAGCAATTGATACCAAAATGCGATCACGTACAGCCTTCGACTGGTGACAGTACTAAGTCATTGTTCTGTGACATTTTAGCCTTGCTAATGACAAGCAATTTCAGTTTTGTAACAACACATTACACGAATTTATATTGTCTTTTAATTTGGCCCAAATAACTTGGGTTTCTAGTAAATTTGAATTTAAATCGGGTGCAGTTTGTATGGGAATATCTGTTCCATTATCTTTTACTCTATTTACGTAATATTATCATAGTTTCTATTTCTATACCAATTTAATGTGTAATGATATTTGTTTTAACAGTTAATGACCTTCTCGAACAAATAGCTTTAGGTTCTTATTAACCAAGGGCAACAACTTAAAAAAACTAAGTTTACTAATCTCTCTAATCTCCTCGTCACGCGCTCTTTAGCTGTCAAAGAGCCGGGACTGTCAAAACGTTTGACAGTGGAATCATTGACATGTCAATGACAACGGCGCGAGAGATGTCAACTTTAGCTCTGACGAAGATTCTGATGCTGCCGTCTGCTTTTTAGTTGTTACTGGTTTGATGAGTCGTTTGTTGATACTTTTGATGGCTGAGAAAGTTGAATATGTCTTGCAGTTACATCTTGAATGACAGACTCATGGTTGACAATATTTTTGACAGGCGAAAACTTTGCTGTGTTGACATTTGACATCAAGGTAGTCCATGAAATGTCATAAAAGAAATTGTGATACAAATTTGATTACAGAATATCTCTGCAATAAACTGCTTACATCCCTTATCCGTCGATCTCAATTAAATAATACTTTCTACCAGAGGAAGTAACCAGTTAATTTTTTTTCTACTTGGCACTTTCCTAAGAGCTAGGTCTGACCGTCCGACGGAACTGAAAGTCAAGCAAATTAAATCTCGCGATCGGAGATGTCATCTGAAGCATATTTAACATTTTTGATTGACAGCTGCGTTTGAGCCGACTCCGATATGTAGAGAGGCAATCTTAATAGATCTTTTGATGTGGAGATGAGTTTTGAAAGTAGGCACTTCGGCTTTTTTAGCTAGCCGATTTATTGTATGTCAGAGAACTATGATCTAAAAGATCTTTTAACCTTGCTATTATTATGTTTTTAGCGTCAAAAAATTATGTTGTATCTAACTGCTATAAAGATATTATATATGAGGAAATGGGAAAGGTTTTCCTATATTCATTTCATTTAACCGTAGGTAAAAAAATACATTTATTTGTGCGTTAATAATAACATTTACATTTTCAATCGTGTCCCAATTATACTTAGTTTAGATAAAACGTCATACGTTTTAAATAAAGGATACTTATTCGACACAGTTTCTCTAGTATGTTACTCATGATGTATAAACTGTACGCGAGCGACCAGTTTCTATCCTACTCAATACAAGTTGAGTATGATTTACAGTGTCCCACTATAAACATCATCAGCTCATTCATAGCCGATAATAAATTTATTACAACCCTATTAAGATGCCTCAGAGGTACTAAAATTAGGCATTCGATATTACAACTCAAGAGGTTTATTAAAGAGCCTATTAAGTATGTGTGGGTTGGTCTAGCTGTAAAATTGGAACGTGAACTCTTTCAATAGATAAATAGCGTCGTAAGTTGCGGTTGCTTATTTCAGTAGGTGAAATTGCTAGTGCCTACCGTTAGGATAAAATATATAAAATGTGATCGAGGAGTGTTAATTTATTTTTCTTTTATGTGCAAATAAGTAGAACAGTGGAGCTATCTGGCTTGGTGTCGAAGAAATATTCCGTGAATTTATATTTTTATTTTAGAAATCATAAGGGTATAAAAAGCTCTACGTTAATATTCTTTAAATCACAATACTTCTCTATTACTTGTAGAACTATTTGCTACGAGTTTCTACTGTTTACTGTATACTGGGAGTAAAAAAAAATAGCTTACCATATTTTAGGGTGTGATTCTACCCTTGAAACTGAACAAATTTCCCCAAGAAACATATGTCGATTAAAGAAAAAAAATTGGCCTTCCCATACAAAATTACCAAATTGGGACAATATTCTTTTTCCTATGTTTTTTGGGGAAATTTGTCCAGTTTCATGTGTAGATTCACACTCTAAAAATATATGGTCAGCAAATATTTTTTTTATGCCCTGTACATTCATTCTGCCGAATTGTTTATTTAAATCAGTTTTCACATTTATGCAAATGTCTGTCAGAAGTTTCTGATTGACTCGTCCTCAACAGTTCCTGTCTCGATTTTATTGGCCAATACAGGATACAACTACGCATCAACCAATCAACTTAAAACAAGTGGCATTTAGACAGCCATGTTGTAAAAAAATACATTGCCATTTTTTATTACCACGGCGCCTTGCAAACCTCTCATTACACCGTCATTAATATAGAAGTCATCTGATTAAATACGAACAAATTACATTGAGAAAAAAAAAAAATGAAGTACGAAATTTTAAAAATGTCTATTATATTGGGCAACTACGCCCATTTACTTAATAATTCTAATGAGAAATACATGCTAAGGAATCGAACCAGATTTATGAACGATTTCAAAAAGCAATCAGGGGAGGCGTGACCAATAGTAATTATTTCTTAACACCATCTTCTGTGCTACCGAACTAGGCCCATTAGACACTTCCTCCTTTATAATGGTTTTGATTGAGACAGTCATAAGGGTTAATAGATCGCTCGAATTAACGGGTGATGGTAATGGGCGGCTTGGGACTTTAATCTAGGCTTTTATGGCGTTGGATTTAAATGAATAGGAAATCCGGTAAGATGGAACGGTGGTGTTGCTGAGACCATCAAGCTGGAGATACATAATTTGCTGGGTGTGGTCTGCTAATCGAGATAGTATTTACTGTACTTCGATTTATCATCTGATTAAGGAATCCAGTCGTTTTGAGTATCACATTTCTTTTTGAACAAGACAATCACAATACATTACTTCCATGCTGGACTGGGAGAGATAGAAAAACATAGAATGTTCCAGCTGCCCTTCCTCACGGGCATGCTGTTGAAGTCAGCAAAAGGGACTCGAGGGTTACAGTGTTTTGTAATTTAGGCGATGGGCTGACAACCTGTCATGACGTGGCAAAAGCGCCTTTTACGAGGCGTTAAACTCTCTGCCTACCCCGTAAGGGATAAAGGCGTGATTTATGTATGTATGTATGTGTACAATCACAATATTTTAGTATGAGATATAACGACGCGACATTCCACGGTGAAGTTGTCAAAAATTTGTCGCGTCGTCGTAAAGCCTAGCCATATATCTTAGAAATTTGACAATTAGTGCATGAAACCCTTTCGTTAAAATATGAAAGTTTTGATACAACTATATAAATGTGGAAATAGAATTAGCGGCCATTAAGGAAACAAAATCTTCGCCACTTAAAGCGCGAAAACGATACCAGCTTCAAGTCATAACTCGCTTAGATCAATCTACCTTTGGCGTACATTACAAATAGCTTCACTTAGTATCCCTGTCGGATGCACTAATCGTGTTCTTATCTCCGCCGGCTAAGCAGCCTGATACCATCTACTTATGGGAACCGTTCACACGGACCACTAGCCTGCAGAATGACGAACAAAACGGAATGTCAAGACTCAAGATTCACATTCCGACTGAAACCTTAGGCAAATAGTAAAAATGTTAAGAAATTAAAACTACACTTGCAGCAGAAGACAAGCCGCTTTGTTCAAAGATACAAGGGACCAATATAAATATTGAACAAATTTCTTCAAAGGAAATGGAAATTTAATTCGCTGAAATTCAAGATGGGCGGTAATGTTTCCAAAATGGCAAATATTTTTTTTTATTTAAAATTACAAATACCATCTCTTAGTGAATATTCTCGGATGCACATACCGGCTTAGCAGCCTGATACCATCTCCTCAGTTTATTCTACTGGGAACAATTCACACAGTCCATTGGACTGAAGAATGACGAACAAAACGGAATGTCAAGACTCAAGATTCACATTGTGTAATACTTTGAGAACCCTACTGTATGAGACTTTGAGACTGCAGTTTGACATTCGGCCAATTTGCATTGAACGTGTATGTATTTTCATGAAGGTCTTCGTATTGTTTTGCGAAAGATGTGTGTTGGGATGATTTTTAGGTTCGTTTTTTATGGTCTATTGTTGGGGCTAATTGTGGACTATTTTAAGTTTTAATTAACATTTGATGCTATTGTATAAAGGAGTGATTACAGAGATAATCTTTTAATAAAGCAACGCTACTAAACTGTTGCTACTACAATAAATTACTGATTTACATCCCCCGTTTCGAGTTTCAACACATTTAAGTGAAAAATTTAAAAGAATCTTCAAAACGTACAAAATATATAAAAACCAAATATTACTTTTGTCAAAACTTTTAAATAAAACATTAAGTGCCGTATATATAATCAGCTCTCATGAGTGACAGCGAGTTTGAGTTCGTATCAGAAATTTAATTTCAGTACAAACTGGCATGTCAAATCGATACTGAATATTACTCTCAAACTTGATTGATATCGCTTCATACGAGCCTCAATTTTATAGTGTATATCAAAATATCAGAAAAAACCCTAGCAAAATAGTAGTAAATTTTGCAAATAAATGTGCCCTATAAAAAAGCTATTGAATAATTACTGCTAATCAATCCAAAAAAAAAACAATTCGCCCACTTTCTCACCTTGCGTCTCCGCGGAAGTTTGATGATGTTCATTAAAGTCATGCCACCGTATCATTTGCTGCGCACACGCAACTGCCACGCGTCAACGAAATCTCTTTTAGATTACACTAATTTGTCAGTCACATGGACAAATCCTCCTCACTTCGGCCCATTCATACTCCATGTGTGGGAATCGTTATGAAATTGAAAATGATCATATTTCTTTTAAAAAGACACCGCGGGCTATTGCACAAAGATTCGCCTAGTTTTCGTCGTTAGCTATTCATTATTATGTGCCGTGGGATTTTTTTTGTTGGGCCATTGTTATGGTTTTGATCGGCGCATTCCACAGGACAAGCCGCCAGTAGGTTACTATGTGATGTTGTGAGTGGGATATGTTTATTTTGTCCTCACTGTACCTAATCGATAGGTTTTTGAACTTATTCGAATCTTTCATGCCGGCCTGGGAGAGAGAGAAAAACATATAATGTGCCATCTACATTTCCTCCCGGGCATGTTGTAAAAGCCAGCTAAAGGATTCTAGGGCTTTAGTATGTTGTATTTTAGGCTATGGTCTGACAAACCTGTCACTACAACAAAATACCTACAAATCTATCTTAAATAACCCTCAAAAATTTGTCAGACGTGGCAGAACGACCTTTGTTTAGGTCGTTTACGCTCTGCCTTCCCCATTATTGATAAAGGCGTGTTTATATGTACGTTGTATGTTATAAGAAAATCTATTGGTAGCAGAAAATGTTTAGATATTTATGGAATTTATAATACTGACAGTGATTTAAATGGGCAATTACGTGTTACAATTAAGAGAGATTGGCCCTGAATATAGACAAAGATTTTGTTTATACCGCTTCGAGGAAACCTCCGTTCTCGTGGGGAAATCCGATATAATAAGAAGGAATTTACCGGGCAGTCAGCAAGTTGAACTATAATTTCAAACCTTTCCTAACTACAGACAACAATCTGTCAAACTTTATGGTAGAATCTATGGTATCCTTCCGATTTATCTCACCGCGCGTAATCCAGCGACTTATACCGTAAATACTCGTAAACTGATCCTCACTTCTTCTTACCTAGTGGGTTTACGAGTCGACGAACAACCCGATGAACCATGGTGTCAGAGTTTTAAACTACCTATAAGTAACAGCTAATAGGCCTCTGACATTATGGTTTGTGTAACAATTTACCTCATTGAGCATAATTCAGCGACACTTTCAAAGACGAAGACCTGGACCGACGGAGTAACGTGCCCTTCAAATCATGGAATATTTTTTTCTACGTCTACGTCTGTTGTCTAATCAGGTCGATTCAGCATGAATTATCCTGACTAAACTAGGAAAAATATCACAATATCAACTTTGTGTTCCCCCGGTGGGAATCGAACTCACGACCTTCGGATTGGATTACACGGCTCAGCTCACTACACCACGAAGGCAGTTGATCCTCACTGACAAACTGCATCTTAAAAACAAGGCGTATATCAGTCTTGGAAGTTTTATTACTAGTCTAGAAGTGCATAAACATTGACACTAGAGTTATTACACTATTACACCTAATGCCCGCGTTGCTCCCGATGCGAAGGCCCTATGTTAATTCGATCATCTGCGTATTTCTACTTATACTGAGAAGTTGAAGTATATAGGGTGTAAAGAAAAAGAGGATGATACATACATACATAAATCACGCCTTTATCCCTTACGGGGTAGGCAGAGCGTTTAACGCCTCGTAAAAGGCGCTTTCGCCACGTCTGACAAAAAAAATTGAGGGCAATTTTAGATTGTAATATGTATTGCTTTAGTGACAGGTTGTCAGCCCATCGCCTAAATTGCAATATACTGGAACCCTCAGATCCCTTAGCTGGTTTTTACAGCATGCCCGGGAGGAAATGCAGCTGGCACATTCTATGTTTTTATTTCGCTCCCAGTCCAGCATGGAAGAACATATACATACATATAATCTCGGCTTTATCCCTAATGGGGTAGGCAGAGCGTAAACGACCTAAATAAAGGTCGTTTCGTCACGTCTGACAAAGTTTTGAAAGATTGATGTAGTGACAGGTTGTCAGCCCATTGCCTAAATTGGAATATACTAAAACCCTCGGATCCCTGAGCAGGTTTTTACGACTTTCCGGGGATGAAATACAGCTGGCAATTCCATGTTTTTCTTTCGCTCCCAGTCCAGCATGGAAGTATGGCATGGATGATCATAACGTATGTTAAAGCAGTCCTGAAATTCTTAGGATTGAACAATATCATAGAACCATAAAAAAGGAACATACATACATACATACATATAATCACGCCTTTATCCCTGATGGGGTAGGCAGAGCGTATACGACCTAAACGAAAGGTCGTTCCGCCACGACTGACAAAGTTTTGAGGGTTATTTAAGATAGACTTGTAGGTATATTGCTGTAGTGACAGGTTGTCAGCCCATCGCCTAAATTACAATGTACAGAAACCCTCGGATCCCTTAGCTGATTTTTACAGCATACCCGGGAGGAAATGCAGCTGAAACATTCTAAGTTTTTCTTTCGCTCCCAGTCCAGCATGGAAGTTTAAAAAAGGAAAACGATTGAAATTATCGTGTTTGGTTAACATAAAAAGGATTTTGTCAAAAGCGAAATATTAGTCACATAACGTTGGTTTCCACTGGTTTAGAATGAAAAATAATTAAATATGATGTTATAATGACTTTTGTAATGAAGAAGGTATAACAGTTTTTTTTTTTATAAACTGTGTTCTTATAAGTTTATTACTATAATTTGAATGGTTTTGGAAAACAACAGCACAACTAGTTTACTTCGTATAATTGCTCCTACGATTTAATTTGTGACTCACGCCCTATACTTACTTGACATAGGCTCGCATTTATAAAGCGATCGCAAGATTGACAGCAATAATAAGTTCGGATGTGATGGGTTATATTATACTGAAATTACATTTCTGATACGAACTCAAACTAGCTGTCAGACTCAAGTGCAGTTTATCCATACGGGCCTAATCTAGCAGTATATCCTATTTCCTTGACAAGTGGCTGGACTTTTTCTCCACACGCATGTGACCAGATTACGCTTAGTTCCACTAAGATAGCGCTCCTTTAAGTCCCAAAATTTTACACTAATATTTTACGACTTATGAGACACACCCAGTTACTTAGAAAGCAGTAAACCCTATTTCGTTGATTATTGGCTCGCCTTGTTTCCACACGCATGTGACCAGATTACGCTTAGCTCTACTTAGGTACTGTTCCTCCAAACCCCACAACTTTACACTAATATTTTTGTGTGACTGACACCCTGTTACTTAGCCAGCAGTACACCCTACTTCGTTGCCAAGCGCTTCAACTTGTCTCCACACGCATGTCACCGGATTATGCTTAGCTCCATTTAGGTACTGCTCCTCCAAGCCCCACAACTTGATACCAATATTTTACGACTTATGAGACACACCCTGTTACTTAGCCAGCAGTACACCCTATTTCGTTGACTATTGGCTGGACTTGTTTCCACACGCATATGACCAGATTACGCTTAGTTCTACTTAGGTACTGCTCCTCCAAACCCCACAGCTTTACACTAATATTTTTCTACTTATGAATGACACCCTGTTACTTAGCCAACAGTACACCCTATTTCGTTGCCAAGCGATTCAACTTGTCTCCACACGCATGTGACCATATTACGCTTAGCTCCACTTTGGGACTGCTCGTCCAAGCCTCACAACTTTACACCAATATTATACGACTTATGAGTCACACCCTGTTACTTAGCTAGCAGTACACCCTATTTTGTTGACAAGCGGTTCGACTTGTCTCCACATGCATGTGACTATATTACGCTCCACTCTACTTACTGCTCCTCCAAGCCCCACAACTCTACGCCAATCAGACAACTAGACCACTATGCATAAATGAATCTCAACGTACATTGGATTATCGTCACGTTGAATATTTATACTGTTGGTTTAATAACACGTAATCGATGTTGCATTGGATTTTATAGAGCAAAATAAGCGGGCAACAGATGTTTCCTAAAGTATAAAAGCTTGATTGATGTCTGATGTTGAGGTTGGTGAATAATTAAATAATTTCTGTCGTCGTCTATAGGTAGATAATGGGCTGGGTAATGACACTTTGATAGGGAAATATGCTTCATAACTTGTTTTATTCTCTGTATTTTAATTATCTTGAGTTATATTGAAATGAGGTATGCATACATAACACCATACATGTATGGCAATGTATTCTTTTTGAAGGTTTGCATTCTTCGGACTGTTCTATACCACAACAAAAACAACACATATAGCGCTATACGCGGTTGCTATATTCAAATTATAAAGTCATATAAGAGGTGCAATGATGAATGAAAAGTACTTAAATATAGACATCAGATCTAAGCAGGAAGATTGCTATAAACGATGATGACTCATTGACGCCATGGTGTTGCAAAATTGGCAAAAAAATACAAGTTATTCGCGTTTAATCCGAAGCAGTGAATCGCGAAGCAAGCTCACCGCGCAATAAATCCAAAACGTAACGCAGTTTATTTCAAAATGGGCCGTAAACGATCGTTTTTTAATAATCGGTTACAGTAATTAGAATCGACGGTGACGCAACCAATTTTTTCTCGATTTCTTGCGTCGATGGGAGCGTTTTATTGTTTAAGATCACGATAATGCCCATTGAACGGTCCAATTTCTACACGAAATCGCAAGTGATGTTTTAATCGTGGCTTTTTTGTGTTCCAATTTCAAAAAGATTATCATTTAGCGTCATATACTTAATAATAGCTAATAAATGCTTTTATTCATTACATTTATCAAAAACCTTGAAGTTAGAAAAATGGATGTGGTAATCTTGACTGAAACAAGCGCGAGAGTTATTTTTTTACGGATATTCACCCTTCCTTCCATGCTAGACTGGGAGCCTGAAAAAATATAGAATGTGTCAGCTGCATTTCCTCCCAGACATGCTGTAAAAACCAGTTAAGGAATCCGAGGGTTTCAGTATATTGCAATTTAGGCGATGGGCTGACAACCTGTCACTACTGCAACCTTTCAAAACTTTGTCAGACGTGGCGGAACGACCTTTGTTTAGGTCGATTACGCTCTGCCTACCCCATTAGGGATAAAGGCGTGATTATATGTATGTATGTATGTATTACCTGTGACATACCAAAGGCTTTGTCCACATTTTTGCTCCGTCAAACACCTGTCAACCCAGTCATTGCAGTGTGGGAGAGCCGTACCAACTTTTTGCCTTCATTTTCAACAATCACTGCATGTCGAATTGAGTGATCATAACGCGTAATGTAGAGCTAATTCCACCAACTAATGTTGGCATTCATGTGTGTGAACCGGGTAGAACAATGCGCTTCCCATGCACCCGATTGCCATCGCGTAAACTTGCGCTTGCGCGTCTTACGCAATGCGCGCAGAAGACGTATGCCACAGATAACGAAAGCGATGTTTTTGCGTGCAAAGACGTGTGAGCGAACAATATGGGTGCGTGATAATTGGGTCTCTAGGTAAAGTTGACTTTATCTGAGCTAGAGTCGTGGGTTTATGCAATAATGTAGTGCGTCTAATGGTAGTAGGAATCTAACAAATGCCAACTTTGCGAAATAAATGAATAGGTAATTTATAGATAACTAAAATGATCAATTTAATGTCCAAATTAAAGAAATCGTAAACAATTGCATTTCATAAATTAAGTAAAAAAAATCTTAATACCAGGTTTTTTTTTTGAGACTGAGAATGACAAATATATTTATACGAAGGCGAATAATAAAATAAAGGCCTATAAATTAAGTAATGCCGTAAGAATACAAGCAAGACTGTACGTACTCTACAAACAGGTATAATATATTGTGCTAATTAAAAGCCTGACGAAAGTAGTAACTCAAGTTTGACCATAAATTTGCCTTTAAAGATACAGATCACTCCTTACACGGCAGGCCTGTCGCGTGCTTCTGCCATCTGGCCGGGTACGACAACGTCGTCTACGTAGGCTGTTGTAAATACCTATCTAATTTCACTTTCCAACTGCCTGCGTGGTCTAGTGGTTTGGGCCTTGGGCTCCCGATCTGAGGGTCTTTGGTTTAATGGCCACGGTCAACTACAAATTTGATATTCAAAATTTGGTTGCAGACCGTAGTACCGAACGAATTTAGACCGTACCGATTGTCTCTCAAGAAAAAGGGTTATGGCTTCGGATGACACGATGAGTTCACCATCGGTTCTAGTCGTTGTGTTAATTATAAAAAGTTCTTATTATTATTTTTTTACAGGCAAGCAAAACTCTGACAGCAAGGTTCATCATCATCAAATCCTTCATCAACTCGAAGAACCCATGGCTGGATGAAGAATTCCACTTTCCTATCCAAGCCTCGTTAGGCTTATATTTACGGTACAGTCGCGTTCAACGCACATAGTTATTAATACTTATTTGGTTGCATTTGGTCACGTTTGTATTTGGTCAAATATGATCACAGAATTGTTTCAGTTGCAAAACTTAGCAAGTGGTTGAAATTACATTTGGTCAAAAAGTTTTATGCACTGCTTTTATCTTTGTCCACGTCACTTTATGTAGTTAGAAAATTAGAAGAAAACTATGCAAAATATACATATCCTGAATGGGGTAGGCAGAGCGGAAACGACAAAAAAAAAGGTCGTTCCGCCACGTCTGACAAGTTTTGAGGACTGTTTTAGACTAAAATGTGTATCGCTATAGTGACAGGTTGTCAGCCCCTTTGCCTAAATTGCAATACACTGAAGCCCTTGAATTCCTTAGCTGATTTTTACAGCATGTCCGGGAGGAGATGCAGCTGGCCCATTCTATGTTTTTTATCACTCCCAGTACAGCATGGAAAATATACCTATAATAAGTCACAGTGCTGTAGTAATCACATTTATAACGGAATAGAGAAGTACAAGAAAAGTTGATTGTTTAAAAGTTACTACTTGCAAGTTTGACTCAACTGTGATTGAATGCACACAAACGACTAACAGCTGATCAATCAAATATTTGACCATTTACAACTGTGACCAAACGCGAATGTGACCAAATGCGCTCAAACGATTAATCTTGCCGGGCCCAAGGCGATGACATCCCGGCTATCGAGAACTGTAACGGATGTCCGCTGGAGAAAGGCTAATATTGTTTTATTGTATGCGCAGGCGCAGGCCAATAATTTAATTGTGCAGTTCGGTATTTAGTATGGGCGATTTTGATTTATTTGTGAGAAAATTTGGTTCAGACAACCTTTTTTATCAACCTACCAATTTATTTATTATATTTGTTTAACAGTTTATTTCTTTATTAAACGTTCTTATCTAAGTATACCTAAATTTCTATAGGAATAAAGTTTCAAATTGTTTTAATCTACTACACAAGTAAAGGCGAAATAAATTAATTTACTAGTCTGCTCACAGATGCAGAAAATTATATTGTTAATGGTCTAACTTTTATTATTATATTTTCCTGTTAATTCACATTTAAGTAGTAGCTATAACTATAGTCAAATTCCGTTTCCCATATAAATCTTTACACGTCAGTCTATTATTATTTTCTAGTATAAATAGTAATGACTGTATTTAAATTATGGAGTAGGTACATTAGCTCTCTCTTTTTACAGCCCAGTAATAAGTCTGTTTTAATTAAATTTACATCTAATATAAAATGATGAATGGATGTAGTTTCCTCTTCTATGTTCTTCTTTGAAGAAGCAAAAGCTTCAGCTTTAACCGTTTTTCTTTTTATAAAATTTATTATGAAGACTCAGAAATACCAGCTTTTAATCTAAACGCATGTAATTGAAATCCTTGCTTGTCATTTAAATCCTCGTAATCGCTCATTGGCCGGAAAAAAGGGACTCTTTACGGATTAGGCATTGCAAAACAGCCAATCCACGAAATATCCTCTTCCTTGCCAATGAATGTTTGTACAACTGGTGATGAATCTACAACTTCTAGTCGATGTAACTATAATGAGATGTATATTAATTTCAATCTTTACAAATATCAGCTGCCTCTATTTTCATGGAGTGGAAACTCAGTCAATAAACTAATGTTTCTCAAACCATACCATTACAGTTCTAAATGGGTATTTAGAATAAAAATTAATAGGTAGATCGACGGTTAACTTTGACATCAATGTAGATACTCTAACTAATAACACGTACCTATGAAGGCAAGAGCTACATTTGACCTCAGATTACTGCACATTATGATAATAGACGGACTTGAATCTGAAAATTATACGCCTCTGTCTACACCGCCGTCTGTGCTGCATTTTTTAGTCTAAATTTCTGAGGTGATGTACTTCAATGCAGACTAAATTTCCTTGAATTTTGATCAGACTCTGTCTACGTCTAGATATGCTCCTTGGTTACTATTTTCGTCGCAACCTTAAAAATGTTGCGCGCAATTCTGACCGTTTTCAGCAGGAGGCTAAACGTGTAAATCGTTTGAAATGTGTCAGAATATTTCGGAAATTCACCCCTAGGAAACTGAATTTGTTAACAGTCTGCATCGTAAGCTTGATTCATGAGTCGCTGCACCAGACGAATAATTTTGAGATTTCATGGTTACCATTTTTTCACTTCAGGCGGATCATTTTGGACCATTTGTCTAGACATTGTCTGGGCATTGCAACTTACATGACATCATCAATCGCATTATCATAATTTGAGTTAAATTTTACAGGAATTTATTACAGGAAATAGCCCAGACATTTAGGTAGTTTTGGAATACGCTGATAAATGCACAATTGTTATATAACATACTAAAATTCAGTATGGTCTTGCTCTCAAGTAATATCTTTATCTCCCGCATCCGTATAGGTTAATCTGTGTCTTGGTTTTTCTGTATTCTTGTTCATGATGCCTTTCGTAATTTTTTTATATCAAAAAGACGTTTAAAATTTGCTAGCTTACAATTATTTAGAAGCTCTTCCAAAAGAAATGGCGAAGGTTGTAACCATGATTTCTAATTTCACGTAATATAATAAGTAATTAATAATGCTTCACCTCTATTTGTGTAGAAACTTTGATGGTATAACGAACATTAATGGTAAAGATAAAGAAGATGGAACGAATTTCTTCGTACATAAAGATAATGAAAACCGAATACAATGTTACTCAGTTAAGTACTTAAAGAGGTGTGTAAACTACTCATCACGTTATTAGAAACTTGTAAAATTTATGTAGTAGTTAATATAATAGGTGATTCATAGTATACTGCAGAATCATCGCTAGATTTTAGATACGCTGTAAAAGATGGTTGCTTCATACCTAAATGGTGTGATAAAAGTAATTTATAGAATATTTCGTTCTTCTTCTCTGATCATAGGAAACGGCTCTTTGAAAGGATTTTACGAGTAATATTCCAAATCATTACGGGTAAATGTTATCTCGTGATAACTAACTTCAGTTTATATTGCGAGTACTCTTCAAGTACCGCGTCCAGGTTGAGAATGAAGCTCTTATCAATATTTCACATTCTTTTAATTTAATCTTAATGCCTATACCATTGTAGGTACAGAACTTGTATTGTTTTTTATTTCATTTTTAAGTTTAATTTACACATTAACGTATTTCATATCGGAGTATATTTTGTTAGTTTCATTAAAATTATAGGTTTAAATCATTTTTCCGTTTTGTAGTTAAGTAAATATGTCTTTCAGCTAGATACAACTCTATTTCTCATATCACCAAAATACCAGGAAGAGTAATAACCGATGCGAACGCTGCGCTTGCGCTAATGAGGCTAGTGCGCGATTATATGCAAATGCGCTATAAGAGTGCTATAGGAGTGCTATAAGAGTAGGCTCGTTTTGTAACGTCGCGCCATTGTCACACCTACCCGGGCTAATTTCGTGACACAATCACGCCAATTACTGGTACACATCTAGCGCAGGCCACAGCTGCATCTGGGAACATTACCTACATCTACATATAAAGAGGTATGATTTTGAATGTGACTTTTTGGTACATCAGTATTTAAAAAAAAATACTTTTATAGAAGTGATATAGGAGTAGGCTCGTTTTGTAACGTCGCGCCATTGTCACACCTGCCCGGGCTAATTTCGTGACACAATCACGCCAATTACTAGTACAAATCTAGTGCAGGCCACAGCTGCATCTGAGAACATTACCTACATCTACACATATAGAGATTCTTCCATGCTGAACTGGGAGCAAGACAAAAACATTGAATGTGCCAGCTGCATTTCTTCCTGGGCTTGCTGTAAATTTGATTCGGCCTTTGCTCAGCAGTGGGACACTTACGGCTATATAAGATAAGATTGATACAACAAAATTTTAAACCACTCAAACTAACTATATTTTCTACGCACCGCGATCTTGTGGTTTTCCTTTACCTGCAATATATTTCAATCAGCCCAATTACGGCAACATTTAAGCGATTTGAATAATTTGCAAAGTTGCAGATTTATTGCTTTGCTAACGTAAATTGCGTCAATGGATACAATTCGGCATAAACAAGATTTACCTTAAATAAAACCATAACCGGCGTCTTCCCTCTTGAGCGAATAGAAAAGGATTGAAGTTGAAATGGACCTATTATAATCCTGTCATTTCAAAAATCTATAGATAATTACGCCATCATCATTAGGCCTTTGTCATCTTGTCAGATGATTTAAGCAGCGCCTACGCGAGAGGAGCATCGTCGCTCGTGGCTAAATAGGCCGATCCTCAAACGACACTTTAGTCCGTTGCGACGGAACTCTCATCGCTAGTTAAGTCGTAATCCTTTGACACTTTGTTTCTGTTCTGCCATCTTTTTCAGTTCGCTCAAGACGGAAAATGACAGGTACGGTTTTATTTTGAACTTTATTTACGCCGAATCGTGGCCAATGGCGAACCATTCCTTATACTACCGAAGAATCTGCGATAGTTAGCACTCGCTTAAGTATTCATTAATCTACTGGAGCGGAAGTTGCGAGTCGACAGCCTGATCCCAAAACGTCAGTTCCTCCCAACGGAATGTGTAACAGATATAGGTAGATAACAAACCAGATAGTTGGTTATACTAGGCATTTCTGTACGTTAACTCACTCTACGCACCAAGGCGTGAGTCCGTCCAGTTTTCTTCTTGCCAGAATTTTTAAACCACATTTAAATAACAGCTATTTTTTTTACAGACAATTAACTAAGTCAAGCTACATTATCCTTACGTAACTGGGGAATATCTCATCTTCTTCTCTTCTTCCTAGCCTTATCCCGTATATCACGGGGTCGGCTACCTAATCTAGGGGATCGAACGAGGGTACTGGTTTTTACACAGAGCGACTGCCATCTGACCTCCGCAACCCAGAAGGGAAACCAGACCCAATCCTAGATAAGGTCAGAGTTTTCAAGCCGCCAATGCTTGCACTGGCCTCTGATATGGCTTAACGACTAATATCTACGGTATTAAATGATATTAACCGGGACCAACGGCTTAACGTGCCTTCCGAAGCATGGAAAAAGCACCGAATAAACGTACATATGAAATTCGAAAACCGAAAAACACATTGGTATGTGGTGAGATTCGAACCACGACCTCCCCGCTCAGGAGGCAGCGGCCCTATCCACTACACCATCGGGCTTCTCCTCGGGGAATATCTCATCAAGTGAAAAAAATACAATGATCAAGTTTGTGTTCTCCAGTGGGAATTGAACCCATTCCAGATCTAGAGCTCATGGCTCGGACCACTAGATCACGCAGTCAGTTCAAAAATATGATACGGATATCGTTAGATAACAAACCAGATAGTTGATTATATTAGGCATTTCTATACGTTGCCTAACTCTACGCACCGAGGCCTGAGTCCGTCCGAATTCCGGTTTCCTTCTTATTGGGAGGGTTTTCGGTTTTAAAGTTTTTTAACCGCCAAGTAGTAACAGCTAATAAGGCCCTTGTTAGTGTAACATGGAAAGATTACTATGAAATCCAGGGACTGGGTTTAATGTGCCCTCTGAATCAAGGAATCTTTTTTTTACAGACATTCAGGTGATTCCTGCATTGCCCTAATCAAACTGAACCCTCTTACCCCTCTTCAGTCCATGGGTATCGAACCCACGAGTTCCGGATCAGGAGATCTAAACTAAACCACGAAGGCAATTAAGAAATGTGTAACAGTTATAAGCAGATAACAAACCAGATATTCTATACTAGGCATTTCTATACGTTACCTAACTCTACGCACCGAGGCCTGGGTCCGTCCGAGGTCCAGTTTTCTTCTCATTGAGTGCGTTTTCGATGTCAAAGTTCTTTAACCGCCTATTAGTAACAACTCTGACATGGTTTGTGTAACGTACAAATGACCGACATCAAATACAGAATTCGGTACCGATGGCTTGACGTGCCCTCCAAAGCACAGAATGTTTTTTCTTTTACACAATCAGTTCAAATCAGTTACTCAGCCTGCTCAAATAGGAGAAATTCTCACAAACTGATATATTGTCAATTGTCAATTTCGTGTTTCTTTGGGAATCGAACCCATGACCTTCGTATCAGGACCCCATGGCTCAGATCACTAGCACGCGGAGGCAGATCAGAAATGTGTAACATCAGATGTAGGCAGATAACAAACCAGATTAGTTGTCTATATAGGTACTAGGCATTTCTATACGTTACCTAACTCTACGCACAGAGACCGTTCGAGGTCCAGTGAAAGCGAAATGTCTAATTATTTTTTTGTCTTATTTTTCCACAACAGAGATGACACAGCGATTTCGCGTTCCTTTTTCAAAAATGCAATCTGTGGTCGTGTGAAAGATTGAATAACAAGAAAGTGATTGACTCTGCCGATTTTGATTGGGTGTTTTTCCACTAGATGGCACCTCCACGGCAACGGTAACGGCACGGCATTATCGACGTCATCGCGAAAGAAATATTTTGTGATAGTCGATAAAATTACGCAATTACGCACGGCCACGGCACGGAATTGGTTGGCTACCAGTATCGTCGTCGGATTACCAAACTGCATGACTGTATTTTGTAATTGTACGTAGCATGCCAAATCTTCCATTCTCGACTGGGAGAGATAGAAAAACATAGAATATTCCAGCTGCCCTTCCTCCCGGGCATGCTGTAGAAGTCAGCAAAAGGGACTCGAGGGTTACAGAGTATTGTAATTTAGGCGATGGGCTGACAACCTGTCACTACAGCAATATACCTAGAATTCTATCTTAAATAACCCTCAAAACTTTGTCAGACGTGGTGGAACGACCTTTGTTTGGGTCGTTGACGCTCTGCCTTCCCCATTTGGGATAAAGGCGTGATTATATGTATGTATATACGTAGCATGCGCATCTGTGTGTGCACTCGGAGTGAAATGACGTGAACGATATCGTCGACGATATTACCATCCTAGTAGAAAAACAAAGTCACGGTATCGTGACGATATCGTTATCGTGCCGATGCCGTACCGTCTATTGGAAAAACGCCTATTGACTCCGTTTTTGATTGACTTTCGATCGGTCCGCAATGTGCGTCCGATTCAATATTGTGGTATAATAAAAAAGAAGGATGATTTAAATTAATATTGTAACGAGTTTGGAAGTAGATGCTTGATAAGTACGAGATCTAGATTGCAGGTTAAACTTAATTCACTTTCTACCTTTGTTACCGCCGGACTAGTATAGTTTGATACAAATTATGAATAATCTCAGTTCCGTAATTATAAACAGTACTTGAGACTGACAGCTAGTTTGAGTTCGTATCAGAAACGTCATTTCAGTACAGTGTGGCCTGTCAAATCTATACTTAATATTGCTCTGAATATTGAGATTACTTTATAAATACGAGCCTTACTTCTTTTATCGAGCGGGTTTATGAGTCGACGAACCACCTGATGAAATCTGGTGTCAGACATTTTAAACCACCTATTAGTAACTTGTTTGTATGTTTGTATAATGACTACTATTAAATACAGCTACCGGGACCAACGTCTTAACGTGTCCTCCGAAGCACGGAAACGTTTTTCATAAAGCAACCAGACAATCAGGTGAGTCAGCCTGCATTGTCCTAACCAAACTAAGAAAAATTACACAATGAATTAAATACATTATATATAATAAAGTGGGTGAATAATATAAGTAACTAGATTTTTTTAGAGAAGCTGTAATCGCGTTGTTTTTAAACAGCTGTTTTTGCATGCAAATAGTCTTGCTGACATCAGCTGACGTTTTTATATTTTTTCCCTTGAGAATAATATTTCCGGAGCTACTTATTGCCCAAGATATGGACTGAAGCGTAGGTCGAAGACGTAACTTAAACAATTTTACCTACTTAGCATAACTTAAACTAAAAAGTACGCAAAACATTCAACGAAATCTTCAAGTTTTACATACCTGAATAAACACTTATTTTTATACCTTCCTTTATTCGCGATATAAGTTGCAGATAAGCCCAATTTCGCGAACGCGGCCGCTTTAATTTTATTTTTACGTTTTTATTCTTTATTTTTGCAGTAGCGTGTAGAGATGTCTTAAAGGAGGGTGATGCATGTGAGAAACTGTGTTTATGGGCAGTTGGGTACGTTGAATTGACAGCGGTCAGGTAGCGGCCGAGATTCTTTCTTATCTCGTCGCAGTACAGTGCGGGGTCATAAATATTGCACATCGGGTAAGTACTACATAAAATAAAATCTGTTATCTCTGTTGCACTTGTGTTTTTCATGTCGATGTGCAATATTAATGGTCTTTTACAGTAATTTGACGTTCCAGGCGTAATAATGAGAAGAAAGTTGTCAGATTCCCGGCGCCACTGTGAGACGCGACGTCGAGATCACAAATTTAATTAAAACGGATTTTTGCGTTCGTACACTTAATGTACTAAAGTTAATGGAATCCCTTTTAATCAAACATCGTGCGATATTTACTTTGACGGTACAACGTTATCAAGGCAATATTTTTTTAAAGGACACGGAGAAATTTCATTTCTTTTAAGCGGTAATTTGGCAAATTAATGTATTTGTACAAGCACTAAATGGATTCCTTAGCCAGATTTCCAACCAAAATATGATTAAAAAGATATTGTATTTTAAAGTACCTAATTCAAAAAGTATTTATTTTTGTACATACATACATAAATTCACGCCTTTATCCCTTACGGGGTAGGCAGAGCGTTAAACGCCTCGTAAAAGGCGCTTTCGCCGCGTCTGACAAAAATTGAGGGCAATTTTAGATTGTAATGTGTATTGCTAATGTGTAGTGACAGGTTGTCAGCCCATCGCCTAAATTACAATATACTGCAACCATCGAGTCCCTTTTGCTGTCTTCTACAGCATGCCCGGGAGGAAGGGCAGCTGGAACATTCTATGTTTTTCAATCTCTCCCAGTCCAGCATGGAAGAAATTTTTGAATGTAACAATAAACGAAGGAAAACACTTCCATTTACATCCAAGCATTTATTCAAATAAATGAGTAAAAGTCATGATCTAACCTAACCTAACTAAAGTACCGAATATATTATCCAACCAAACGAAAAAATATATAGAAATTCTCTTTAAATTGAATGCTCGTTTGTTTGAATATTATTTCACGATTATTGAACCGTACAGAATAGGTCTGGTACCTGACATAGTACTTTTGTATTATTTTCAAGCTTCTAAGGCTCGTATTTATGAAGCGATGTCAAACTTGAGAGCAATATTAAGTATGGATTTGACAGGTCAGTTTGTACTGAAATTTCTGATACGAACTCAAACTCGCTGTCACTCATGAGAGATGATTATAAATACGGCCCTAAGTTAGAATAAAAAGAAAAATAATCATTAATTCAAACCATTCCCTCACTGAATAAAACTATATCGTCAAAACCAATGCTCAAATTAATACAAGAAGTTATAAATTTGTATAAGCACATCAATTTGTTTTATCCTTACTTTTTGCCCATTGTAGCCATGTCAATCTTTTTGAAACGTCTTTTAATACTAGAACAATTTGTCAATTCTATCTTTTATATTAACTTTGTCAGAACTATAATACAATTGATGATTTTCTTATTTTAAAAAAAACAGCTAAACAAGGTCGCTCTTAAATTTAATTAACTTACTACTATCAAGAAAGAGTACATTCATCATTTTAGTGCATCTAATAATTAAAACTAGAAGTAACTTTTGGCAAAAAGAGCAAAACACTTTGCCGTCGGCGCGCGTCCCGCAGCCGGGCTGCGCAAGCGCCGATCCGCCGTAACTTTTCTGGTTTACTAGGTCGAATAATGTGCTCTATTTTATTTTTTTATCTTGAAATTGATTGTCGCTAACAGTGAAAATATCGGTGAAACTCTTGTGTTGAAATTCCGTTCACTTTCTTCGTGTTTTGTGCGTATTGCAGTAAAAAGGTTTTAAAAAAATGCGTGTACTTCAAGGCTCGGTAAAGAGATGATTCAATTGTGCGCTTTTTGATAAACGTTTTTACTTACTTGTGCTATTAAATCGGATGTTAGAATCATGTCCGGTTAAAAAGTGGAAAACATCATAACTTATTTTTATTATTCATAGAAATTGATCTACTTTAAATCTTTACCACATTATACGTAATAGTCTTTACATATAGTAGTCCAATGAGAAGCCTTGTTTTTTATCATTTAATTTACTTGTACTTTACAAATAAATTAAAAAAATAACCTCAATATTGGTTCGTCATATTTGGAGTCATATGAGGTAATTTATTTACTTTAGCTTTTATTCTGTTGCGGAGGGTTGTTCCCGTTGAATATTTATAAATATTCTTTTTACAGTTTAATTCCTGTTATACATTCATTTAAAAAAAAAAAGTGTTTTTACACATAATGTTTTTTATTTCTTGGACTAGTTAATACCTATGTTGTAAACTCAGAAAAGGTTTATTATTTTTGTAATGAAAAATAAGTACCTCCCTATATAATTAAATATGAAATTGATTATTTATTGCCGAGAAACCGTTTCTTTTTTCGATTTAATAAAGATATCAAAAGTTTAATAAACAATGTAGTATGATTTTTTATGTAGAGTATATACTTCTATGAGATATTATTAAATAATGACTATATTTCTAAAATTATAAAATTCGGAAGTATTGTAAATTTAAATACAAGATTCGAACTTTTTAAAAGAAATTCGTAAACGTCGTTAAAAAAAGTTAAAAGTTTCCGGTTAAGTTGTTTTTTTAATAAATCTATTAATGTTAATTGTGTACGTACAATATGCCCGATAAAAATAACCGCACTCAAAGAAACGTGATAAAATATTATGTTTTCACAAAAACCTGTTAAATAAATTTTGCTAGTATTTGACTTACCTGTAGTTTCAGAAGGACGAATAAATCAGCTGATCATGCGATCGCTTCAGCTTCAGCAACAAATAACAAAGTCCGAACAAAAAATCCTCAATACAACAACTCGATCTAATTACACAAAATAGTTTCACTTTCTATACGATACACTTTTTATGATAATTTTTAAAAACACACAATATAAATTTTATAGTCAAGTTTTTTATCAGTCAACACAGAACACAATTTTTTGATTTTTTTAAATGTACAGTATCCATTCCATCGGGGTGGTTTTTTTTAAGTGCGCGCGAGCTTAAAGCTGCGAGGCGCGTGCTCAGTGCGCGCAGGCATCGCGTTATCAGAGAGGTGCGCGACAACAACACAGTCGAGAGCTCTCAATAATCAACAAGAAAAGAAAACGGTCCAGTTTCAGCCTGGCTTCCGGATGGCCATACGGCTATCTCGCTCACACCACTAGCTAACCGCACTCTCTTGCTTCTCTCTCTCGCTCTAACGGTACTGCGCGTGGCTTGATAGCGCAGTCGCGAGCGCGACGCCGCCCCGTGCGCAAGAGCATTCGAAGGCTCTTTGATGAGGCTTTCCCGCCACTTTTGCGTGTATGAGATCGCTGCGTAGAATGCAACTTTGGTACTTGACTCGGCTATTCTTTTCAGGGTAGCTTTTTAACTTGTTTGTAGGGGTTAAGATGAATATTGGAGCTTTTATTATAAATTCTGTCTACTTTCAATCATATCAGTAATTATAAAATATAGACCGCTGATAATAAAATTTTAGTTGATGAAATTTAAAGCACACGTCTTTAGACTTTAGATGCCAAAAAACATGCCCTATGCTTTTAGATTTTTTTTGTTCCCACAATTACTTATTATTTGACTTCATTTCGATCCTTTTCAAATTTGCAAACTCGCTTCTTTATTTGAAACATAAAAATACATCAATTATAGTAACATACAAAGAAAAGACATCAAAATGGCATGTCATTGTCAAACAAGTGCTGTATTGTTTCCAACTAGGCACTGTAAGTGCTATAGCACTTTTTTCGTCGATGGCATCCCGTTGATGTCTTTCGTATAGGCTCATGAATATTGCATCGTCTCGGTGCCAAGCGTCAGTTTAACATAATATTCTGGACGTGTTAAATGTACATGTTTATTTGTATTCTTATTTATTGGTTCTTATTGGTTCTTTTTTCAATTGTTTGGTTATTTTATTTCGTACATTTTAGTACTTGTACTTATGATTAATACTAGGTAGAATGTCTAAGATATCAGAAGTAGGAACTAAATAAAAAAAACTCACTTAAGATGCTTCTCCTGTCGAGTGGGTATCGATTCTATCGACCTGATGTGTCAGAGTTTTTAAACCGCCTAGTAGCACAACTATCAGGCCTTTGACATGGTTTGAGTAACGACCACTATCAAAGACAGCGACCGGGACCGACGGCTTAACGTGCCCTCCGAAGCACGAAATCTTTTTTATTATTCGGACAATCAGGTGATTTAGCCTGCAATGTCCTAACCAAACTGAGGAAAAATAAAAGGGATAAATTCTCAAATATCAACTTTGTGTTTCCTCCCCGGGAATCGAAGCTATGAAATTAAAATACTTACTGTTGAAATACCGCTGTTTTGACCAACTGAGCAAAACTTATTTGACCTTATAATTGTTGTATTGAAGCATAGTAGACATTATAGCGATATCTACCGAATACATTTTACAATTACATGATTATGCGTTTTTTTGAGAGAGCATTAAAATACAAGATCAAAATTGAATGCAAAATTTATTTGAATTATTCTCTCGTTCTCTCTTCGATCCCTTCCGGTACGCGTACACAACATTTAATAGTTTATTATAAATATTAAAATAAAATCAGTAAATTCATCAGAATTCAATAATCTGCGATAAGCTTATCTGATGGACCGTAAATAACACTTTTGCGCATTAAATTTTTATTTATTGAGAAGCGCTTTAACCAAACAGTGCAAAAAGGGTACTTTATAAACGCCTTGGGCGCGTACGGGACGGGACGGTACATTATTAAAATGCAATAAGTATATATTAAACTGATTTTTTCAAGAATCGCCTAAAATTTTACAAGGTGCTTTATTGAGACATACGGTTGTCACAGTTAGCCAACTTGAAAAATTGAATTTATTGTAAAAGTAAAGCAATTTTAAATTATATTTTAATCTTATCCTTTACAAGATGGCCTAGTAGCTTGAGACTTGGGTTTGATTCTATGCTTCGGAGAGCACTTTACTTTATCGGTTTTAGGCTGTCTTTAACAGTGGTAGTAACAAAAACCACGTCAAAGATATATTAATATAACATAACATAAAAATACTTTATTGCACGTATATACATCATACAACACAACAGATAACAACAAAAGACAAGTACAACATAGGCGGCCTTATTGCTAAGGTATCAATTTCTTCTAGGCAACCTTTGGGTGAAAGAAAAATTAAGTAGATGGTCCAAACTTAACTTAAAAATACTTTGACGCCAAAATTAGATTCTCCTTTGTAAAACTTGTTGTGTCTTTTCTTTAACAATATCGGTTTGCTGAAGTTGAACACTGTATATGTTTAAGTTGGTGCTGGAACAGCTTATTACTTTAAAATCAACACTGTAGAAACTCTTCATTATGCCGCCCTGACGAAATTTTCGACTTGTCCTCGTTTTACACTTTACGCGCAAATAAGTGCTAAGTTCCAAAAGTATTCGCGTCGGTACTGAAAAACAATAAAAACTTATGTAAATTTAGCTGAAAACAATAGAACTGAAATACACCCTAACTTATGTAAATTTAATGTAAAGTAAGCATAAGATAAAACAAGGGAAGGGCGCAAAGTGCGAGTATCTCATGCTTCTTCTTCATTGTGATATAATTTTATTTTATTTTGTGACACAGATATAATTTTCTTTGTAATAGACTCGCTTGTGACTTTCTAAAAGTGTTCTTAGGAATCTATTTGGAAATAAATGATTTGACTTTGACTTTGAATGTATAGAAAGTTTCAGCTAATGAAGGTACTATCATATAACAATAATTATTTGTACTTACATGTTTATAAATAAATGGCCACATGGCCAGTACTTAAAAAAAATATTAATAACTGCTTAACTCCAATTTTCAACCAATTTCATGGATACCTTTATTATTTAGAAACTTACTTAAATTATGAAAACGCGTTTGAAGTCTCCATCTTATAAACTTCTAATTTATGCTACCGCTAATTAAGTTGTTTCCTTCGACTTACGTTTATTTCTTACAAGCTAGATAGTCCGGTAAATATAAGAAAAACTGTTGCATTAAAGATATCGTTTTAAATAAAATAAAATTCATAAAAAGGCCATGCCACCTAATAAAATCTTATCATAAGATAAGTCTAAATGAAGAAACAATTCATTCTTATTCTTCTTATCGAGTGGGGTTCGAGTCAATAATTCATCAATTTTCAAATATTTTAAAGAGACAGGTTTATTTTTATTTTAGGTTACTATATTAAAGATGTTACAAAATTTCTCAAAGTCTAATAAATGTGACTTGTTCCATACAAACGTTAATGTATTAGTTTTACTGGACTATACTAGAGCTAAAGAAGAGTTTCTTTAATCGACATTTCGCAGTAGGCAATTGTAAAATTTATAGCAAATTACGAGTAAAATTCAACATGGCCGCTGTAAACAGTTCGCGGAAAACTTAATTGGTGCACTGGATTTCGAAAACTGGTGAAAACAACGGGTAAGGAGGTGAGATGAGCTGTAGTGATTATATGTAAAAAATAATGATTTTTGTTGATAAAATTTTGTTGTTTTTATTTTTACACGTAATTGGTTCGGCAATAGAATTTTATTGACTTTAAGGGCCGTATTTACAAATATGCTCTCATGAGTGACAGCGAGTTTCAGATCGTATCAGAAATGTAATTTCAGTACAAACTGGCCTGTTAAATCCATACTTAATATTTCTCTCAAGTTTGAGTTGGCTTCATAAATATGCGCCTAACAGTTTGTCTTTCGCGATAAATACTGATCAAGATTATTTTTAACAGCACTTCAATTCAATCCGCCAAAAAATGGGTTCGTAAATTTAGCCCACCTAATTTAATCAAATATGAGACAAATACTCTCAATGTTTTACATGTTTCTTTTTCTGTTAAAAAGTCTTGGTATTTTTATTTATTTATTACTCATCATAAGACATTAATTCTTAACATTGTACGCACATGCGAAACCTTAATAAATGTAATTAATTTAAACAGTCACGCACAAGCAATCTTTCTTTTGAAGAATCTGCGAAAAACGGGTTTCAGGTTTTTGCCGCCAAAATGTCATCTTCTCCACTTTAAGACGAGTAATCACCTATGAGGAGAGGTAAAGGTGTGAACGGTAATGATCGTGCTATTAACTCCGTTTACATGCTGGACTAGGAGCGAGAGAAAACATAAAATGTGCCAGCTGCATTTCCTCCCGGGCATGCTGTAAAACCAGCTAAGGAATCCGAGGGTTTCAGTATATTGCTATTTGGCAATGGGCTGACAACTTGTCACTACAGCAAATATACCTATAAAACTATCTTAAATAACCCTCAAAACTTTGACAGACGTGGCGGGACGACCTTTGTTTAGGTTGTTTGAGTTCTGCCTACCCCATGACGGATGAAGACGTGATTATATGTATGTATGTATTAGCTCCTTGCAAAACTCTGTCTGTTCTGACAGACACGCGAAAAATCTGTATTTATAAATGACTAGCGACCCGCCCCGGCTTCATACGGAAATTATCAGTGTTTCTCTACTACATAATGCATGTATTATACATATAAACCTTCCTCTTGAATCACTCTATCCATTAAAAGAAATCATCATCAAAATCCGTTGCGTAGTTTTAAAAAATTATGCATACATAGGGATATAGGGACAGAGAAAGCGATTTTGTTGTACGTCACGCTTTGAAAATTAAAGATTACTATTACAATTTACGAACTGTTCATAGATATTTTACTTCTCAAACTTGTGATTTTCAGAATGTGTACAATGGTACCACCATTATTGTTCAGGCGGTGATATTAGGAACTGTGATTTGTCTATCTCGCGTTTTTTTTTTCACCTGTCAAGTTGCCACTATAGCTGTCATTGCTTCAATCGTTGTCCGTGTAACCTAGACAAAATTAAGATCATGAACAGTATTTATTGGTGGTCGCACTGTATGACATTAGATCTACAGATAGAATAACTGTGATTTTAACATTTAATAGCTCAGTTAATAGCACAAATAAAGTTATGATTCCGATTCAGATTGTTTTGGGTATGGATTTTATTTCCACTACTATGAAAATGATGACTTCTTATCTTCATATCTTGATTAATCAACTTAATGCTGATTCCTAGTACCTAGCTTTCATTCTAAATATACTGCGTTAACTTTTTAATTTGACTATTTTTTAAATATTTCTTAACTTTAATGTGAAGTCAAGGCTCCTTACCGACATTAAAGTTGCAAAGCGAATTTATTCATCGATCAATCACATTCAATCAAATTTCCCTGCGCGTGAGTTTTCGAAAGAAACTTGATATTTTAGTTCACCCTTCAGTAAGTAAACGGCAATCGTGGTTTTATAAATTTGTTTAAGTGCTGTTTTAACGCTACAAAGTGAAAGAAAAGTGACAATCAATCAATCCCATTTCTTTTTACTACACAGGTGGAAAACAAGGAAACATTTCACATGATAGAAGCGTCATACATGCAATATACATGCATACATAATCACGCCTTTATCCCTAATGGGGTAAGCAGAGCGTAAACGACCTAAACAAAGGTCGTTGCGCCACATCTGACAAAGTTTTGAGGGTAATGTAAGATAGATTTGTAGGTATATTGCTGTAGTGACAGGTTGTCAGCCCATAGCCTAAATTACAATATACTGAAACCCTCGGATCCCTTTGCTGGTTTTTACAGCATGCTCGGGAAGAAATGCATTTGGCACATTCTATGTTTTTCTGTCACTCCTAGTTCAGCATGGAAGTAAGTATTATGCAATACTAGTGGGGTAGAAGAATGTGTGATTTACCGTGATATATTAAGTTATAGGCGGGACAGCGTAGGCAAATAATAATAATAATATAAAGTTATATTTTGGAGTAGGTTCTACGCATAAAACTGAGCAAATAGTCTTCCTATCTTTTTTTTTTTTTAATATTCTTCTTCAAATATCTTTATTCTAAATATAAAAAAGGTGGATAAATTATATTCAACAGCTAAAATTGAATTATATGGTACTTCTTTAGACGGGCTTTGTCCAAAACCCTGGTACCATTTTTTCATAACAACATAACGTTTATCGGGTAAGTAAATTGCATAAAATAGGTAATTATTATTTAATACATGTTCACTAATTAGTGATAATTTCCTTGTTAATTAGTAGTTGATTGAGTTTGTTGAAATATAAATTATCAAAACATTATAATTATAATAAATTGTAAAATTAATGAGATTGTAAATTAATATGGTCCCATAATATTACATAATGTTACTCCATGATGTAATATTAAATACTATCTATAAAATTAACATTATTCTGCATTTTTTAGTTTCAGTTTTACTTCAAAATAATGAAATTTGACATGAGACAAATTAAGCATCGTTTGTTTATACGAAAATGATACGAAACTTGACCTATAAATGTGATAACACAAGGTGAAATTTTAGTTTTCTAATATATCTATGAAAAAGAAACATCTCTGCACTATATCAACCATAATAGCCCACTGCCAGACCAAGGATTCCCTGATCAGGCGGTAATTGCCATCGCATGCATGGATACCTTGCAAATATCCTCTTCATCAATACACTAAAATGAAGCGGTTTCTTAAAGGCCAACCCCAAAAGTACGGACATGATTAATGTACCAGCACTTAATTATTGTATCTTAATTGCGTACTTAAGGCTCAGAGTTAATATTAAAGGTAATATATTGGAAGACAGGTGCTCATCAACATCATAATTTGTAGCGAATTTCCGCCCAGCGCGTTGCGAATGGTCTTCTTTAGTTTGTAAGGAATTTCGAAGATGAGTAATGGTTTGGCTCGATCATGATCGACTTGTGTATTGCTCAAATTGTCTTTTATACGTTTGAGCAGCAAGGAAAATTACAGCTTTGCCCAAAGAACATAGCAAAGGCCATAGAAAAGAGAGATTTGACACACCCGTAAGGAAGTGACAATTATAAACTATTGTTATTGCCTGGTTGCCTGGAAGATATTGTTACATTACCAAAAAGGCCGCCAATTGTACTACTTTTATTTTTAGCAATTTGTAATTTCTGTGTTTTTTGTGCAATAAAGTATATTGTATTGTATTATTATTTAATTTCGATAATAATTTTGGGTAATATTACCCTTTATTCTTTTCACTTTTTCGTAACATGTAACAATTTCTAAACTTGTCGTTTAATCTAAAAACAAACCTCAAATCCATTATCACAGCCAAAATTGTTCAACAGTACCACGAAATTCAATTTACTTCTCAAATTCTATCAATGCTTACCACTCAAATTTGACCATTACGCAAACCGAAATGGTACACAGTAGTTGCTACCGGATAAACACTTTTGTACCTTTTGTCTTATTAGAATTAGGTACCTCATCTCATTCATTAGGATATGTCAATCAATTTCAGAGATACAATCTGGTCTACGCATGAAGTATGTATAATGAATATAATTTTGCCTTGCGTATGGTAACAAGGTGTTTCTCTTACAGCTCTATCATATGGTTGTTACTCATTTCTTCAGTTTGATTTTCATTAATTTTCAAGATAGTCCATGCTGAAACTAGATACGAACATTGAATGTAAGTAGTTTGTTAAATATCAAACTTAAATATCAAACTGTGCATAATGGTAACTTTTGACGTGTAGTACATTTTATACTACATTAACGTCATTGATATAAAATACTTCAATCACGAATACGTTCTTCTAGTAAACTACACCGCCATTTCATTCCTTTGGTTTATAAATGATAGTAGCTTGGTTTGCCCTGCAGCGCAGTGGCGTATTTATAGTAAACTTGTATACTCCACTATTAGCCATTTAAGCTAGGGCGTGGTCGTTCGAGACCTTAGAGAGCGGATGTAACAACCTCGCCACGCCGATCGCCGTTTGATGATAAAACCAACTTTAAAAAAATAAACTGAGTGAAAAGGTCAGACGAAATTAAAGTCGAAAATAATAATCATTACTGCAATGAGCCCAACAGGTTCAGTATTTTGACAGCTTAAATGTCGAGCCCTCAAACCGAGGCGAAGAAAGGAGCTTGCTTTTCCCCACCCAAATAATTTATAATATGATAATTTATGTGAGCAACTTTTGGCGAGATCGTATCGTTAAGTTTTATAGCTTAATTTTACAAAATTTTATTCGTCGAACCGATGTTGTCTCGGTACAGGGATCCGGGCTATATTACGGGGGTTTTATACTAATTGTTTATTAAAACTCCGTTGAAAGGACATGACACTTCCTGTTTTTGTGAATCTTCAACAAATAAGGTGGTTTGAGTCATGGTTAACTTAATTTGGTGCGATGTCATGGAGTGATTATGTTCATTAATTTACTTACATTATAAAGCCGTAGTTGAATTTAATGGCCAGCTTGGAGCATTTCTTATGATTATGAGTACATTCTTTTTTTTTTGTTTACTCTATCATCATAATGCTACTTTAAAAATACGAAATTTTATCCGGATATTACTTGTTGCCTCGTATTCAGATCATTATGAATAATCAATACTTTTTCACCCACATAGATATGTTAATTAGGTCCGACAGTGGTCAAGCCATAATATCATTGATCAAATTATTATTAGCTTGATATATTAAACATCCGTAATGTACCTTAAAGGTATATAGTATAGTATATATAATTTTCCGGAAAGATAAATAATGGGTAGATCCGTTTGTCACTTGGTTGATTTAATTAGTGATGTAAAAATTACTGAGAAGTAGTCGCGGATATTCGTTGATAAAAACCAATCAGAGATTGTTGGTTAATCAACTTAATTAAATATGACATCTTGTACGTACAGAGCGTTCTAGGAATATTATGAAAAACATGCATTTGATCATATTTCTAGAGGCTAATTAGATATAAATTCAGAGATTTTCACCAACCTCTATGCATGTAACATCTTGCCCTGCTCCCGCTAGTCTACCAAAGTAATATACTGAAATCCTTTGATCCCCTAGGTGGTTTTTACAGCATACATTCTCTGTTTTTCTCTCGCTCTCTCAAAGAATGATATTTGACAAATAGGTACTTGAAAATACGGTATTTGCTAAAATACGAATATGCTATAAAACGAATAAAGTGATAATATTGCTAAAATACTAGTATTATGTTCATTGAATAATTAAGTAAAATGGGTTCAAAACAGATGTTACCCAGGTTTGTTACTGTAGGTAGGTACATCTACGTATATAGACGTTTGCAGCCAGGCTTCGTTCTAAAATACACCAGCCCATTATTTTTTATTTTCCTCCAGCAATTTGATTAAGCTATGGATATTTGAACCAACCAGTGGTTTATTATCTCTGTCTGTATTGCAGCGAAATAAAACTTAATGGTTTCCACTACCGAATGCGCCCGAGCAAGCTTGCACGATTTCCTAAAGCTCCATTTACAATTTCACAAGTACAGGAGTAAGTATGTAGTAAGTAGGGAAAGTTACATATATCTCTCTCAAGCTCTATACGAGTTATAAGTAACGTAAGTACAGTGATGGCCAGTGTTAAGTAGGTAAAGTTACCTCTCATTCAAGCCCAATTTACACGTTAATAAGTAGAGGAAGTAAGTAGATTAACTTAGGCTGTCATTCAATGACCGACCGTGCCCGGTAACTCAACTCGCTAATTCTTCTGTCGAGTGGGTATCGAGTCTATCGACCCGACGAACCCTAGTGTCAGAGTTTTTTAAACCGCCTAGTAGCGTAACTATCAGGCATCTGACATGGTTTGAGTAACGACCACTATCAAAGACAGCGACCGCGACCGACGGCTTATCGTGCCCGCCGAAGCACGAAATCTTTTTTTTTTTCGGACCATCAGGTGATTCAGCCTGCAATGTCCTAACCAAACTGGGGAAAAATTCACAAAGTGATAAATTCTCAAATATCAACTTTGTGTTTCCCTCCTGGGAATCGAACCCAGGACCTCCGGATCGGGAGTCCATGGCACTAGCCACTAGACCACGGAGGCAGTTAGCTCGCTACTCAAATTGTGGACGTGAAAACCGGGGTCTACTCGCTGTGACCGGCAACTTAACTTACCACTTAACTTATGGAACTGTAAACCAGGCTTCACTTGCTTTGCTCGGCAACTTAGCTCTCTATTTAACTTACGAAAGTGTAACCGGGCCTTAGCGAGGGCAATTCTTAGTAAGCAATAAAGTGTACCAACTGTTTGGTCAGTATCTAAATAACATTTGTTTTAGTTTAATTAGGTATGTGTAAACACTAAACATGAGGGGCGAGGGGTAATTTAGAGTAAAAAGAAACTCGTATTTTATTGTTGGTAAGACATTTTGTGCGATTATAGAGTATAAAATATATTTTTTGCTAGTAAATATAAATTATGGAAAAACGGGCACGTATTTGTCATAATGACATTAAAAATTTACGAAACAAATACTATGAATAAAATTAATAAGTAGAGATAATGAAGGAGCTGGCCCCTTTCTCGTATGTCGTTTAGGCATAACGCAAGTTAGGCTCACTGGGAATTAGGCATACCGAGATAAATGGGTTATATGTATCCGAAGTATCTTTGCGAGGCTTTGTCAAACAAAAGGCAATATTCTATTGTGGTTACATAATATTAGTTAGTCATTGTGCCCTGAGTACTTTCTTACTTACATAGGAAGTAAAAGAGGATGCCAATTAGGATCCAATTAAGTAAGACTCTATGTCATAAAATTCCTTTTAATCATAAATGAAGAATTATAAAACGTCACCGTCATGATATTCTTTGTAATAATAAATAATACCACCGCAAATTAAGCAGGATACGCAATCAGTGCAGTGTACTAAAAGCATACTGTTTCACACAAGTTTGCCTTTATTTTCCATGACATGACATACATTTTGATATGCACGCTTGACGGTGAACTGTACTGTAATATAGGTGTGTACGTGCGTACTACCACGTAAGTTTGCCAGATGTATCAAGGAAGTGCGATACATTTCATTGCAGTAACTTAGGTTGACTTTCGTACTAAGGTGTGCGGTTTGTCGGCCGCACAAGTTGGTTACTCATTTCTTCTGATGACGTGGATGTTAAGGGGGTACTTTAGTGGGGTGGTGTATTGAGGTGTGCGAGAGACGAAGCGGGGAGGGATTCGGGCGTGGTCGGCGCCGGCCGCTCGCCTTGACTCCAGCGTCAAGCATCGCATGATCTCTTAGTGGATATAGCATCTGAGAAGTATTGATACTTGTTACCATTTTTACTGTAGGCAATATTATAATTTTACCATACAAATGTGAAAGAACAATTTCGGTAACTTTGCAATAAGAATTTTGATTTGAAGTAGTTTTCAACTTAAACTTAGCATTTGATTACGATGACTATGACAATCCTCCGTTAAAATTGGAACTTCATATCTTTGAGAAAGGATATGTCATACGAGAAAGGTATATTGCTCAAATAAATATGTGTTTAATTTAGCTGAGGAATCCGAGGGTTTCTGTATGTTGCAATTTAGGCGATGGGCTGACAACCTGTCACTACAGCAATATACTCACAGATCTATCTTAAATAACCCTCAAAACTTTGTCAGACGTGGCGGAACGATCTTTGAATAGGTCATTTACGCTCTGCCTACCCCATTAGGGATAAAGGCGTGATTATATGTATGTAAATATATGTTTATAATAAAAAAAATACACGATATTAAACTAATGAGTAGGTAAGATATTAATAACTGCCTTCGTGGTCTAGTGGCTAGTGCCATGGACTCGATCCGATCCGGAGGTCCTGGGTTCGATTCCCAAGGGGGAAACACAAAGTTGATATTTGAGAATTTATCACTTTGTGAATTTTTCCCCAGTTTTGTTAGGACACTGCAGGCTGAATCACCTGATTGTCCGAAAAGAAAAAAAGATTTCGTGCTTTGGAGGGCACGTTAAGCCGTCAGTCCCGGTCGCTGTCTTTGATAGTGGTCGTTACTCAAACCATGTCAGAGGCCTGATAGTTGTGGTACTAGGCGGGTTCATCGGGTCGATAGATTCGATACCCACTCGAAAGAAGAATATTAAATAAAGTGTTCCACAGGGATCTAACCTGGGACTTATTCTATTCATAGTGTACAAACACTAAAATTCTGAATATATTTTTATTACAAATAAAAAATATTCAGAATTTCAGAGCATTGATCAAGACATAGTAATCGCGCTACCCCGGAGTGAATGTAGCGACTGCATGGACCCGGGCGGTGATAACGCTGCGGGCCGCGTTATCACGCGAAACGAGACTGCACCGCACCAAATGATACTGCATTGTGCCATTCCTGCCTTTGCTGTTGCTAATGCAGTCCAATAAGGAAGCTGAACTGGAGCAAATTAAGGGTAGCAGTAGAAAGTGATCTAGGCTGATTTTGGAAGAATATGCTGATGTTTCTAGGTAGATACAACATGTGAAAATTTCCAGAAAAATACTTTGTCTTAGATGTTAAAAAGAGTAGTAGGAATACCGAAAATACATAAGAAAAAATATTCCTCGACCTTGCTATTAATGGCCCCAGATCAAGCAGTAGGCTGAAGAAACGGATATGAAAGAGAAAGATCTCCTGCCAAGAAAAGGTTTAGAAGGATAGAGCAGAAGAAAATCGTTTATCACTAAAATAAAGAAACAATCCCAGTACAAGTACAAAAGAAATAAACAACACAAAAGAAGCCCCATAGTTTAAACGCATAGTACTAAAGACAGCAACGCGTACTCAATCGCGGCCATTTTTATTTTTAACCTTAATTACCATATCGGGCGTTTACGTAAACACTCCTCCGTAAACCATATATTCCAAGCATTCATAATCACCTACACATCATAATTCTATGTCTCGATGGTACAGAACTACAAAAATAATAGAAGTGATTATTTAATAATACAGATGGTTTTGCTCTCTATCCAGCCTCCCTGATCTAGTGGTCTGTACCTGGCTATGGGGTTTCGATCCGACGGTTACCGGGTTCAATTTCTGGTGGGGGCATTGGCTTTGTGTTGTTGTTTCTAGTTTGGTTAGGACATAAATTTTAAGCTGATTGTCCAAAAGGAAAATGATTCTTTCAATAGCGTCGCATGGACTTATCAACTGTAGATTTCTCTCTGGCCATGGTAGGTAGTCAGTCTGTCTAATCTAAATAAAAAAAAAAAAAAGCTAGTGGCAGTTTTAAATTAATTATGTCTGAAATACAATCATTTTTATGAATGTTTTACGTTTCGCGATAATTGCAAGTAATTGTTTATTTTATCATCCACTAGTAACCCGCCCCGGCTTCGCACGGAAATTATCAGTGTTTCTCTACTATATTATGCATGTATTATACATATAAACATTGCTCTTGAATCACTCTATCCATTAAAATCATCAAAATACCGCATCAAAATCTGTTGCGTAGTTTTAAAGATTTATGCATACATAGGGATAAAGGGACAGAGAAAGCGACTTATTTATAATTTAATAATTCATATTGAGTATTTATATGCTTTGTGTGATTATTTATGTGTAAGCAATCTAGATTATAGAATGAAAAAAATACTTTCGATTCCCGCGAAACGTGAAATATTCATGAAAATGTTTATATTTCAGGCACAATTAATTTAAAACTGATGGCGCCACCGTCGCGCCACTGTTCGTTGTACTCTGTTGTTAATACGGCTATTTTCATTTCCAACAAAATGAATAACCACAATTTACACTTCTGTGCTCGATACAGATACGCCATTCCTTCCTCGTCTACTACTGTACCAATTACGCACACTTGTTATCATTAGAAGTAATTCACATTCAGATAATTATAAGGGAAGACACCTAGGAACTAGGAAAGACGTATATCTAGATCAATCCTACGCAATATTAAAATGTGTTTACTAATATGGCAGGACATGTGAGACCTATATAAATAGCTTTGTTTATTGCATCGACAAGAATATATAGAGTGCGATTGGAAGGCAGTATGATATACAGACGGTAAGGACAGAATAACAGGAGATATGGCTGACTCCATTTAGCAGTTTTCTAACTAGATTCAAAATTAAGGAGCTTGCAAAACCCTTTGTCAGGGAAAACACTTTAGTTTGACTCAATCACGTTGGATTATTTTTTGGATTTTCCTTTGAGAGTTATACCAGGGGCAGATAAGTAACTCGATTTCGACTTATTTAAATATCGAACGTAACGCATTTGACAAATCGTTCAAATTAGCGCACGCCACAGCGTGGCGGTTACGTCCATGGTCACACTGAAAATTTGCGAAAATCGAACAAAAATGCGATTTAAAAAATATACACACAAAGTTTTAAAAAAGTGAGCAAACCATGATCTGGCTTTTATTTCTAGGTAAATACGTACGAGTATATTCAGTAAAAAATACGAAGTTCTGACTTATAATTTAACGATTACAACTGCCTCAAAACGTTTTTGCAATTTATTTGTTATTGTAATTAGATTTTTTTTAAAAAGTAAGCAATGTCCATTTGCATATATTCTAGTTTCACGACTTTTTTAATGTGCGTATAATGTAAATAGTTACGGAGTATAACTGCATCAAACTTTACAAATTTTCAATTAATTTTCTTGAATTATAAAGCCGGAAAGCCGACCCCAGGATCAGGCCGGGAAAAGGCTAGCAGAAGAAAAGAGATTATCTTTTACCAAAACATAAAAATTCCTACACATTGTTATATAGACAGATCATCACCTTATACATATAACAAGGTTGATATTCATAGCTTCCTAATCCATACTATATAATTATGATATAAGATATGCTTATCAGATTCGTACCAGAAGACCAGTCTACATGCGTACGTTTACCACCAAAGGAATCGTTTACAATGTCGCATAAAACAAGATATTTAAGCTGAATCAAGTTACTTAGTAAGGCGGGTACTCTACATACATCTTAATGTTGATAACGCTAACATAATTACTTGATTTCCAATTCAAAGTGCTCATAAGGCGCCGGAAAGGGATTCGTACTGCATTAAAACGTAGTATTTGAATGCCTTTAAGACTTTTGAATGAGCTCGCTCTAAAATCCACCGACGCTGTCTGATTTAAGACTAGAGTCAAGAGCAAACCGAACGCATTTAGTTTGTATTAGTGACTGAAGATTTTGTATAATTAAATTAAAAATATTTTTCTATCTCAAATATTTAAATGATTCGTTAAGTTAATCTGTAGGTTAAGAAAAAACTTTTTTGTTTTAGTTTTATTTTTATTGCATTTTATTTTACAGATTATATAATATAGCATACTGTTTTACGCTATTACAAGATACAGTAGAAGAACTGCTATACGTACTACGTAGTATGAATCTTTGTACATAATGATAATATATTAGAATGGAAATTTATACTGATATCTAAGGATCATCGGAGTTGCCTCCTCACCTTATGCGTAAGTAATTACGCCTTATGGTATGCCTACGTAAGAGCAAAAATAGCTTGTTTGTCTGTAGGTACGTGACAAAGATTCATAGGTGTACAATTTTTTTGGTCATTTATTTTAAGTACTAACGGCAGCTCCAAATTAAAACGCGAGAAACCAAATTTACGCTGTTTATGTAGTTGTGTACTACATAAACAGCGTAAATTTGGTTTTTCGGGAATAAGAAAACATTCCCAAAGTAAAAAGTAACCCACATTACCCTGGGTGAACTTTTAATACCTAAACAAAAATATATTTTTCGCTTCTCATGCTTTGAAAGTGCACTTCTCATGCGTTTTTGCCCTTGTTCACCAAATATAAGTTTGTGCCGCCTTCAGCCTGGGCAAAAATGTATATCATAAATTAATCTTTTCTAAAGCGAAGAGAATTGTGGCCATACAACCAAACTTAATAAGAAGTGCATAGATAGTATTTGTTGTTATAGAATATTTACTTCAAATGATTTGCTTTTTGTGTTTTTTTTTTAATTTAAAACGATAGTGTACTTGATTAATTATTACAAAATTAATTTAATAGTAGACTGTATAGGTCCCAGCACAAGCTTAATATTTCATGTCGAAAGATTTAAAAAGTTATGCAACGAGAATAAATTGTTTATGTTTAGTTTTAATTTTTTTTGTAAAATTTCCTTAATTTTCCACGCAATCGAAGTGAAAACTCATGCACAAAAATGATTTATTTTGTGCACTTGCCGTAAAAACAAAAAAAACTTTAAATATCTAAGTAAATCAGCACTTTAAAACATAATAACAAAAATTATAAAACAGATTTTGAAAAAGACAAATCTTTGAATTTATCCTTCAAGTACCAGGACCCAAGAAGATTGTAGAAGATATTTGTGTTTTATTTGTCTCTGTCATTTCAACCAACGCCTGTTTGACAGCTAGTGAATAATAAATGAAAAGTAGATATCGTACAGCAGCTCCACAAGCTCGAAGAGATAATTAATGATGGTAAAATATCTTCCTAACTATTAGCATATTGCTATTTTTCAACAACATTCCTTTGTGTTGACATTAACTTACTTTTGCATCATTTGAATATCATAAATTGATTCAGATAATTACACAACTTGTCAGTCATAGAGCCATTAGTTTACTTGAATACTATGAATAGTTAGTTCTTGAATACTTGAATACTACAGAGAAATCATAAAATATGAAGCATAAATAAGAAATAATTACAACTGATATTTGATCTGCCGATCGGGAATCAAACCCAGAACCCAGAAACCGAAAACACGCAATTATTGTTATTTCATGGCAAATGCCTCCGTGCTCTAGTAGTCAGAGCAATGGGCTCACGATCCGGAGGTCCTGCGATCGATTAAAAGTTGATATTTGTCAATTTGTAAGATTTTCCCCAGTTTGGTTAGGACACTGCGGCCTGAATCACCTGATTGTCTGAAAGAAAAAGATACCGTGCCTCAGAGGGCACGTTAAACCGTCGGTCACTATCGCTGTCTTTGATAGTGGTCGTCTCTCATACCATGTCAGAGGCTTATTAGCTGTGCTATAAGGCGGTTTAAAAACTCTGACACCAGGATTCATAGAGTCGATCGACGCAAACCCACACGATAAACGAAGAATGCGCTACCAATCCGGCTATGCAGGTCACAAAGATAAATCATACCTGCTAATTTGAATACAGGTTAGTATCCACAGTCTCAAATTTCTTCAACCAGACACTGTCGAGACACGCTTGAGACGATTCCCTAAGTTCCACCCAAGGCTGAACCATTATCAATAGGCCTCCTTTACACAGCAGGAAAATGCAGTACCCACTAGACTATACAGATCACCAAGGTAAACCATACATAAATAAAAAACAAAAACCCTCTGATCCCTTAGCTGGTTTTTAAAGCATGCCCGAGAAGAAATGCAGCTGGCATATTCTATGTATCTAAACCATACTTGCTAATTTAAGTACAGGTAAGTATCCAAACTCTCAAATTTCTTCAACCTGACACCGGCGAGACACGCTTGAGACGATTCCGTAAGTTAGACCCAAGGCTGTGCAGTATCGTCAGGCGATCCCTAGTGTCAGGTGACAAAGATGAGATCGTCTTACCCATCTCTGATGACATTATGATCTATGTTGAATAATACATGTTCTTCTAGTTTGGTTAGATCAATGTAGGCTGATTTACCTGATTGTCAAGAATACTTCCAAGCTGGAGAACAGAAAAACATAGAATGTGTCAGCTGCATTTCCTCCCGGGCATGCAGGAAAAACTAGCTAAGGGATCCAAGGGTTACTGCATATTGCAATTTAGGTGATAGGCTGACAACCTGTCACTACAGCAATATACATACAAATCTATCTTAAAAAACCCTCAAAACTTTTTCAGACGTGGCGGAACGACCTTTGTGGAGGTCGTTTACGCTCTGCCTACCCCATTAAGGATAAAGGCGTGGTTATTTGTATGTATGTAAGTGTTAAGAAAGATTCCGTGTTTCGGAGGGCCGTAAGTTGTAGGTCTGCCCTAGATGTCTATGGTAGTGGTCGTTGCACAAACCAAGTCAGACGCCTATTTAGAGGCTAATAAATAATTCAGAATTCATTTGGTCTAAGGAAATGAAAAATTTCGACAAACCTTTGCTGTTTTATCTAATTTATTTATTCACGAAATATGTATCTTCATTATGTCAATTTCATTTGACTGAGGCCCGTAATTATAAACAGCACTTGAGACTGACAGCTAGTTTGAGTCAGATGTGATACAGATCAGAAATGTCATTTCAGTACAAAAGGACCTGTAAAATTCATACTTAATATTACTGTCAATCGCTTATTACCAAATACTATGTTAAGTATGCAAATGAATGAATGAACGAGAAATGACGACGTCTCCTTTTAATATGACGTCATTAATGTGATGAACATACGCTCCGACATATCACGACTGAAAATGTCAACGCACTTGTACCAACTAATTGGGTGTGTAACTGCCTCTATTGATTGACATGGGCATTAATTGAGATTATATGTTAAGTAGCACTTTTAGTATTACAGCTGACGTGGATTTCAGGAATTTAACTTTCAAGAGTCATTTCATTAAAGAGATAACGTAAAATAAGTTTTATCCCACTTACTCGGAAATAGCTTGATAATAAAAAAAATATTTTCATTAATAACTACATTCACTTGTTTTGGCATTGGAATTTATAGCGGCCAGCAATTTCACCAAACGACAATAATGACCATTACCGACTGTTACGTAAAGTCTTAGGCGTTTTTAAGTTTTTAAGTATATATAGGCCAAATATCGAAAATTTAAAAAAAGAATGAATGAATGAATGGAATGTACGCCTGTCAAAGGCGCCATGAAATTTTTTAATGTCAAATTATTATGGAGGAATCGCAAATTTGATGTTTATTTTTAAGTGTATTGTTGCTGTTTCTTCGCAAAATTAGAGAAAGGTACTTTACGTCTCTTAGCCGAAATAGCAATGTATGGTCTCGTTTACAACTTGAGGCCTTCCAAATTTACTCGACCATACATTGCTTTTATTTCGGCTTTTAGAGTAATGTACTATTGTAAGCTTATTGATTCACGATGATTCAAAAAATATAAATAATCGTATTACTAAACTGTTGATACCTTACCTGCTTCTAGTGAAATATACGTAAAATTTTAAGTGTATATTTAATGTATACGTACGCTCCTTTCAAACATTTTGCATGGCGTTCAAACCCTTGCGTGTTCCACCCACTCGCGGCAACAGTACTGCACAATCGTTCGACATATCGGCATCGCATTATACGACACAAAGAGCTGACATTGCTACACTCGCCAGGCCCGGTTTACACTTCCATAAGTGACGAACCGCAAAGCTTAGGGTCCCGGGTTCGATTCCTGGCCGGGCAGACATTTGAATTATGAATTTAAATGACTGTTTCTGGGTCTGCTTGTTCTTTATGGTAGTTTCTGTGTATATGCATGTGAGTTAAGTTGCGAATGAACGCTAAGTAAGCTGCCCTACTTATAACTCGTACTTACTTCACTGTAATTTCTCGAAGTGTAAATGGGCCTTTGAACGAGTACTAAATAGGTCATAAACTCTCGCACTCACCATTCCGGCAACTTGACTTACTACCTACTTAACTTACGGTTTTGTAAACTCGACTCTATACTTGGCGATTTATTGGCACGATTGGAAACTCCAGGGTTCCTCGGGTCGTTGTTCAACTCGAGAATCCACTCGCTAAGAAGAAGTGGCACGTTGATCCACTTACTACTTGCAACTGTAGTTTGTGGAAATGTAAATAAGCCTATAGGCAAGTAGTAAATAGGTCATAAACTCTCGCACTCGCCGTTCTGGAAACTTAACTTACTACCTACTTAACTTACAGTCTTGTAAGCTCAAGTCTATAATTTTCGATTTAGTGGCCCTAGATCACGCGTCAGACCAAAGAAGCGCTGGCTTGACGTCGTAAAAGCGGACATGGAAGAGAACCGGGCAAAGTGGAGTAGAAAAAGCCGGAAAGCGGACCCCCGTATCAGGCTGGGAAAACGCTAAGCAGAAGAAGAAGTGGCACGTTTATCTACTTACTACTTGTCACTATAATTTGTGAAAATGTAAATGGGCCTATAGGTAAGTAGTAAATAGGTCATAAACTCTCGCACTCACCGTTCCGGCAATTTAACTTACTACCTACTTAACTTACGGTCTTGTAAGCTCGACTCTATACTTGGCGATTTATTGGCACGATTGGAAACTCCAGGGTTCCTCGGGTCGTTGTTCAACTCGAGAATTCACTCGCTAAGAAGAAGTGGCACGTTGATCTACTTACTACTTGTATTGTCACTGTACTTGTGGAAGTGTAAATTGGCCTTACTTGCCACACGAACAGGGTTGCCACACGAACCACAAAAACTGCGCCGTCTCATGCGAAGATCATTGCGTCAATCGAGATTTTAACTGGAAAAAAGAGTGTGCAAAGGAACTTAATTTTATTGTTCTTGGTTGTGGAATACTTGTTTCTTTTGCTTGGGACTCATGGGAGTTTACGGTGCTTGGACAAAAATATCCAAATTTTATCGTCTTAATACAAATTTTCATGGTATATCTTTTCGATCCTATTGACGATTTATGGGTCGATTCAGAGTATTACTTTTCAAATACATATAGGTAGGTATGAAATCACACAAAACATAAACATACAATAAAAACAACATTTTCGAACCCATTAACATGATTGTGAAATGAAAAGTGTTGTGACAAAAGCACGAAGTAAATACACAGACAGCTTGCTAAACGCGAAAGTTTACCTGACAGTGTATTTGCTATTCTGTTTGATTTGTGTGTACATTGTTGAGCCCTATATCCTTCTATTTATGTCCCCACTTGCTATAAATTCAACGAATTTAACTCTATTTACTTGTAACTTATTCTATTCAAAGTGTAAATACCTATAAAGTGTAAATTCCATACTGGACTGGAAGCGAGAGAAAAATATAGAGTGTGCCAGCTGCATTTCCTCCTGAGCATGCTGTAAAAGCTAGTTAATAGATCCGAGGGTTTTAGTATATTGCAATTAAGGCGATGGGCTGATAACCTTTCACTACAGCACCATACCTACAAACCTACAAGTCTTACACCATACCTATAACCCTCAAAACTTAATCAGACGTGGCGGAACGATTTTTGTTTAGGTCGTTGACGCTCTGCCTACCCCATTAGAGATAAAGGCGTTAATATATGTATGTACGTGAATACCTAAGTATATTTCCATACTGGAGAGGGGCCGTTAAAACATATGTAATGTTGGATTCAGCTGATTTGGCTTGCTTCCTGGGCATATCGTAGAAACCAGTGGAGGGAAAGGAGGGTTTTCAATTTCGGCAGTGGTCTGACGAACAGCCTGATACAACAGTTACACACTCTTCTCGTAAATAAAATCGTCATTGTCATTTGTCGAATGGGGCGGAAATAGTGTTGTCTGAAATCTGTTGACGTACTACCTACCAGAAAAGGCTCCCTCCGTGAACTGCCCCCGTAGTCTAGCGGTCTGAGCAATAGGCTCTCAACCTGGAGGTCCCGGGTTTGATTCCCGGCGGGGGACAATCTTCTTCAATCGAGTCTATCGACCCATGGCTTTGTGTTGTTGTTTCTAGTTTGGTTAGGACATTACAGGCTGATCACCTGATTGTTCGAAAAGTAAGATGATCCATGCTGTTGAATAGGCATGTATACAGTCGGTCCTGAGCCTGATTTCTCTCTGGTCGTGTTAGTCAATCTGTCCCATCAGAATAAGAGATTGAAGGAATAGAGAGTACCCCTGTGTGTTGCGCAAACACCCGGGCACTAAAAACTAGTCCCGCGTAGTTGGCTGATCACCGAAAATCGGTTGGAGGACTATTATTCGAAAAAGGATAAAAGCGTAACATTAAATAATTTAACTTCGTTAACTTGTAACTTATTCCATATTTAAAATGTAAATCACGATCATTGAATTAAAAACTTGTAAACAAGTTTAATCGGATTATATCAATAAAAATGTTGAAAATAAACTTATGGAGAATGAGAATTTATTATGTTATGACAAACGTAGTATTATTGCGTCCATTCTCAATGCTAAGGCTGTAACAAATGGTATTATTACAAGTTTTAATGGTGGTTATCATTATGTAAAAGCGGTCTTTATACGAGCTTTATACCGGGTGTAAGGGACCGAGTCCTGCAAACTGATAAGGGTTGTTTAGTCAACATTACTGAACAATATTCATCAGGAAATTATTTCAGGAGATGAAAAAGAAAATGACTTTCACATACAAAATGCCGATCTCGATCAGATAGTTTGTATGGCAAATATTTTTTTTCCCCTGAAAGATTTTCCTGGTGATAGTTGTTCAGTTTCATTGACTGAGCAACCTTTATCAGTTTGCGGGACGCTGTCCCTTATACCCCGTATGAGCAAGGCTTGTATGAAGAATTGCTGTCATTTGTAAAGTACAAATCGCACAAAGTTAGCTTCTGTTCTTTGATTATATTGTTCATGTGGACGTCCTTATGTTTACTTCCTCTTGGCCTTACTGTTAAAGGGTGATGTTATCATTTCTATTTTAAAATCTATACATTCTCTTACAAGTTTTATAGAGGTACATTCTCCAATTTCACTTTAACTCTATGATACTTTGGGCCGTATTAATAAACTGCACTTGAGACTGACAGCGAGCTTGAGTTCGAATCAGAAATGTCATTTCAGTACAAAATGGCCTGTCAAATCGATACTTGAAGCTCTGCTTACCCCATTAGGGATAAAAACGTGATTAAATGTATGTATGTATGTTTACTAAGCCAACAGGTTGCAACTCAAAATCTATGATCCTTACTTTATAATAGGATTACTCATCATTTGCCTTGTAATAATTTTGTGTGAGTGATTATTGTTTCAAAGAAAAGAAATTTTCTTGTTTGAATAACTAAAGATCCACTCTAACCAACTTATTTAAAACAAGGCACTCTAAACCAGGAATCAGGCGTGCCCCTATCAGAAGTGGTCTTCTGACTTTCTGACGCAACTCGTCCCGAGGCTATGATAATGAAGTCGGACGCGGAGCCGGCACCTCGTTGACCGCGGTATCTTCTGCCCGGCGGCTTTTCCCGCGCCAACGCCGAAGCAAGCCGCCGCATCGCCCCGCATATCACGTGGGGCTGCTACAGTGAACTCATTTAATTTACTACTAAGTACGTGGCTAAATTGAAGCTATATTTTGGGTGTGAAGGCGCCACCTCGTTGACCGCGGTATCTTCTGCCCGGCGGCTTTTCCCGCGCCAACGCCGAAGCAAGCCACCGCATCGCCCCGCATATCAAATGGAGCAGCTACAGTGAACACAACTCAATAACTTGTCTTAAAGCATCCCTTGTTTGACGCTTCGAATTTGGGAGTGAAGCGGCAGCTAGTTGACCGCGGTATCTTCTACCCGGTGGCTTTACCCGCGCCAATGCCGAAGCAAGCAGCCGAATCGCCCCGCATATCAATGGACTCACTTAATTACTAAGTACATTAGTAATCTACTTTCAAGGCATGTTTTTGGAGTAAAAGCGGCACCTCGTTGACTGTGGTATTTTCTACCCTTCGGCTTTTCCAGAGTCAACGTACCGTATTTGGTGTGCCGCGTTGAGCTTCTAGAATGAACTTGCTACATTACTACACGAAGCTATGTTTTAAATTTGGGAGTTCTTTCAAAAGTGGAGGTGGCACCTCGTCGGTCGAAGTATCTTCTGCTAGGCTGCTTTTCAGGGCTAAGTAACCACATAGCTTAACATCCTTGGATGATTCACAGTGTATGATAATATAATTGTATTTGGGAGTGAAGGCAGCTGCAGCTGCTAAAATTCGTAACTTCTTAATTCGCGCTAACAGACACACTTAATTTCACATTTTCGATTATTTGTTTTCGTTTATGGATACAAATCCGGCTACAATGCTGTAAATAGTAACTTTATGGTTCCTTTAAAGGTGCAGATTTTGACACCATTGTAGAGCGTGCTGCACTAAGGGACGCCTGCGGATATGTTTGACATTAGCTCGAAATAAACATTGATGATTCGCTATTTCCATGTTTATGCTGCAAACGGGCCATCGGGCCTTTCTGCGAATTTATTTATTGACGTACTTACCGCTCTAGCCAACTTGAGCAACGTCCCGAGCTTTCTTATTTAAATGATGGTTCGTAGAATCGAAGATTTGCTCGTTTGATTCGATTTCTCTTGTTAGCCTAATAGTGGTTTTCTTATCGTAAAAACAATGTTAGATTGGTTGCCAACCAACTCTTCAAAGTTTGAATAGCCCTTTGGCTTGGGCCATCTTTCTTATCAGAAAATCAAATTACAAGACAGCTGAATTGTCTTCACAATGAACCCAACGGGCAAAGAACTATGAACATAGTTATTGGAAGAGGAGATATTAAAGTTCTGCTGGCCAATTACCATACCGGGTGTAAGGAACAGCGTCCCGAAAACTAATAGCGGTTGCTCAATCCTGGAAATTGAAGAACTATCACCAGGAAATTATTTATGGAGATTAATTTCTTTTTTGACTCTCCCATACAAAATGAACACCACGATCAGACACTTTGTATGGAAAAGCAAAATTTTGTTTTCACTTCCTGAAAGCATTTTCTTGTGATAGTTGTTCAGTTGCCTTGACTGAGCAACCCCTATCAGTATGCGGGACGCTGTCCCTTACACCCCGTATATTTTTTTAAACTACAACTTGTAAAACACAAGTAACATACCTCTATCATAAAATAGAGGGATCTATTTCTGTGTATAACATAGGTACCTACATTATCATCTCCTACCTACTCTCATTAATATATTGCGTTTACAAATCATTTCAGTAAACACCTTACTCAACACTTACTGAGCTTATATCACTTATCAGACTAATAAACACAATAAAATTATTTCTACGCACAGCCAGCTACAGATACCATCTCGACGTGATCTCAAAGCGCTCATTATTTTTATTACCAGCTGTTGAAGCAGCAATTACCAGATATCTTTCAAATTAGCGATTGTTTTAGACCCCCATAGCTCGAGATCGAACGCCCAGGGTTATCTTATCATGATGTATGGAGTACAAGCCGTTTACGACGCAATGGTACTAGAAAATCAATCATAAAGGTAGCTTGGTACCTATTTTCGAAAGTGCGATATTGGTTGTCGGGTGATTTGTCAAGAAGGTTGTCAGTTTTTGTATTAGTGGTAATTGTGGTTTTAGGGCGGGTCTGGGCAGCGCATTTAAATTTGTGTAGAGTAATATTATATCTAAATTATCTAAAATGTTTTTAACTTGTCCCAAAAGAAAGATCTTTTTTAAATGAAAGTTACAATTTTTGCGAAAGGGTAAACAATTATAGGATACGCTAAGTAGGCAGACCAACAGCCTGATAGTCAAACAACTTTGTCTCTGCTAAAGTTGTGAGCGTATAGAAAAGAAACTGGAGTGCACCAAAATAGTTTGAATAAAATTTGGAATTAGATAGGTTAAGGCCTGAACCAATGCTTATTATTATAGTGAAAAATCTTTTTTTTTTTAGGAAAGCTTAATAATCTGTGAATGAAACATATATTCGTTAATCTACTGTTGTTCCAAAGTCTATTTTATGCTCGAATTGCGGTATTGTTTCAGTTGACTAAACCACACAGCCACAGCCACCGTCTTACTTTCACTACAAACATTGCGGCTTCTAGGACTACTAGACTTGAAGTGGAGTGACGCAGTCCATTTTAATTTGTGAGCTGTTTCCCGCCATTAGATACGTCCGCAGAGGAAAGACAAGCGAGTACAAAAGGCAAGTAAGTAAACCTGGAATCATAAATCACATTTGTCATTTCTTAGACGCCCAAGTTATAGGGATCATAATTCTTTGCTGATATTTTTTACTAAAAGTGATTGCCCAGCAGTGGGACATTAACGGCTAGACAAGACAAGACAAATTGACACATGTGACCCTTAAGTACCCTTACCCTATTTGAATATCTATTAAATTTGAATTTATAAAAACAATGTCTACGAATTATCATAGTGTTTTTTTACTTTCTAATGTACATCATACAAAAGTGTCAGTTTTAATAAAATTACCGTTGCATACTGAATTTTGATTGAGAGATCAGGGTCAAAGACTATTGTCAAGCAAGCGCCGCGTCGCGTCGCGTTCCAGTGTGAATCTTTGTTTTCTGAATTTATTTTATTTCAGTCATGCCATGCACTTATCATAGCAAGCGTTACAAAAATTATGAATTTCTGTTTTAAATTTTTAAACGCTTTACCTCCGAACAGTACCGCACCTGTCGATCCGTCGCTAACAGACCGACGTTGTCAGTGGGTCTTCTCAGTACAGCTTCCTGTGGCTTGATGTATTCCTCTATAAACAAACGTAGGGAAATGAAGGTATGTAACGAGCTGGTTGATGGTACACTCACCCGTTATAGGACGCAAAGAAAGGGTAGAAAGTTGTGTGTGTGATTAACTGGATACGTGTAACTAGGTCTGTAATGTTTAACACTTATTGACACATTTTTTTAATGATAAATACCTACATTTGTTCGCATTTGTACTTACATACATACATGCATATTATCACGCCTTTATCCCTAATGGGGTAGGCAGAGCGTAAACGACCTAAACAAAGGTCGTTCCGCCACGTCTGACAAAGTTTTGAGGGTTATTTAAGATAGATTTGTAGGTATATTGCTGTAGTGATAGGTTGTCAGCCTATCACCTAAATTGCAATATACTGAAACCCTCGGATCCTTTAGCTGGTTTTTACAGCATGCTCGGGAGGAAATGCAGGTGGCACATTCTATGTTTTTCTCTAGCACCCAAGACAGCGTGGATACCTTTATCTCATCTTAGTTGTACTGTATCTCAACTTAAAGTGCAGTTTAGTGATATGCGGACGATATTGAATGCTTTCTTAGATAAATTGCTTTCTTCTGTCTTTCATCTTCAGAGTTGTAGGTATTGATTTGGAACCGCTGGTTTTGCCTAGAATTTAGGATTGCATAAAATAGGAAATGTAATTGCAGTGTAGTTGCAAAAAAAAAACCTTTTTTATATGGATAAAAAAAGGTTTTTTTTTGGAATAGCAGTCTGCAACTACACTGCAATTACATTTCCTATTTTATGCAATCCTAAATTCTAGGCAAAACCATTAACCAAAACCATTATTAAGTCCATACTTAATAAATCATTTTTTTAACCATTCAACAAGCTAGGTACAAGGCTTAATAAAAGACCCTCTATTAAAGCTTAGTTGCACAGCCTCGGCGTAGGCAGGGATAGTTAATAACTTCATCTGGTAAGAGTTACGAGCCATTCCCGTTGTCTTGTCCGTCTGTCCGTACACGTGATTTAGATGTTCACATCTACTTCCGCTCCTGGGGTTGTGTGAAGCTGATACTTACTTGGTGGAAGCAAGTAGACGGTATTTGTTATAGGAAGAAATTGTTCTTAAAAGATATTGTACATAGATGACTTCTTAAAACATATTTGACTTGAGTGTGGTCGTGTCTTTCACACAACAGAAAAAGCTCGAGTTTATAAAACTCTGTCATGATTGAGAGCAGTAGTAAGTACGGATTTGACAGGTCATATTGTACTGAAATGACATTTCTGATACTTACTCGAACTACCTGTAAGTTTCAAGTGCTGTTTTTTTTAATACGGCCCTTAAATACTTATACTTATCTTATAACTCTTACAGCAGTCCTGCAAAAGCGTTCAATTCTAATTAATATTTCGAAAAAGAATAGAGCATAAAGTATTCATTATTTTGTAACTATTTTTATAATGATGATGACAAAATAAACATTACAATCATCATCATCAACCTTGTAGAAGTTACAGCTTTTACTCATAAGTAAAAGCTAAAAACGGCCACTGACTAAAAATAGGCTTGCAATAAGAATCCTTTTCAATCTGTGTATGGATTCAATATGCAATATCACTTGTTTTATTACCTGATTTATGTTATGCCCTCCTATTAATTCAGCACTGACATGTAAGAAGACATAAATAAACTATTAAGTTTAATTGAAATAGCTGAAGCATGTAGTCGGAAATTGTAAATTATGTACGACTTCTAAGAAGACCTGATTCGCCCGCATTCCACTGTTAGGTACTTAGGTGTTAGGATCTACTTAAGATTTGAAACACTGCGTAAATTGCCTAAGATAGAGTTTTGAGTCTTTAAAGTTTTGTTCGCTTAATAAACATAAAACATAATCAGATTGTTGAGGAATTAATTTAAGCGTTGATAATATCATGATAAGATATTTTGATAGACATTTATTTTGTAGGTAGGTATAGTTTGAGTTAAAAATAACAATTTACTTACCAGCTACTTTTTCTCTAAAAATACTGTGAAAAACAGTATAGGGAGAAACCCGAATCTTTTATTTGGGCGGACAGCATGTTTCTACAATAAATAGGTACGTCATAGGTTCCTTTGAAAATTATCCTGATAATTTATATTCGAGCGAACTTACCTGTACGTGAACTTCGATTGGTAGATGTAGAAAATTTTATGTATATTGTCGAGATTATTGTATGTTTAAAGTAATATATTTCTGAATACAATACCAAAAACTAGACAAGTAGACGAATAATCAGGTAATGAAGCGTGCCTGCGGTAAATTAACTTTATTTGTTTAAGGGCAACAATACACAGGCGTCATTTAATGTGCGCAAGGATGCAGGCAATGCAAAAAGCATTGACAGCGTGTTGAGCGCCACCTTGTGCGCAGTAAGTATCGCCTGTGTGTTACTGCCCTAAGGCTTTCCATTACATTCTGTTTAACCTGGAATAAACTCAAACGTTTTTTCTCCAAGATCGTCTCAAGCGATGACTGGCACCCTGGTGCTGGTACCCACTACTGAACCCGTTTTATCTCTTCATTAGACGGTCTCGGGTCAACCCGTGCGACACCTCTCGTGCTAATGTCCCCGATGTCTGAGATTGCTGACACCCGCCTGACACCAAGTGTGAAGCCAAGATGTTACGACCACTTGTTTTGTTTTGTTTTACAAGGTGTTTTTGTTTGCGTGTCTACAATGAGTTTTATTTTAATTGCTTTTATCAAATTTTTTGGATGTCACATAAAAACTGATGATTATAGTAATGATATTTATATTGTAATTTCTTTTAGACGAAAAAAAAAACTCTTGTTCGTTATGTCAGTCCGTAACAGAAAGATTGGCAAATCGTTAAAACGTAGTATTTTGCACTTTTTAAAATCCATGTTAAATTCCTTATAGGCATTCGAAACTTTTCTTTTAAAGATCTGAATTAACTACTATTATAGGTGTTCGATGTAGCTATGTCAAAAGCTTTGTTCCAACAAAACGCTACGGCAGCACAATTTGCTTTACAGGACCTTTAGGTCCTACCCGTGCCCTCACCTTGAACTATGACTTTCATTCGCTCCACAAAGCGAATACTACCTACTAGTACCTACATACTTTAAACAACTAACTGCTAGTATACCGTTTTCCTATAATTTGCATTGGGCCGAGCAAGAGGCACGGGCTCTTAGTAATTTTTACCTGGTAGTCTTAGCACCTATCGTTTAGCTGAATGCAATGAGTGTTGAGTAGGAAAGACGCTGCTTTGAGAAGAGTTGTATTGAAATAGTCTATAAATTTTGATACGTGTTTTGGTTTAAATCAAACGAAATGTATTTTAAATTTATAATTCTTAATTTACGCCTGATGTGGTAAGTGGAAGACATAAGTGGGTAAATGGAAATGAAAAGGAAGGAGGAAACTAATATTTATTTAGAATTTCCTGAGCTCATCCAAATTAATAAGAGATCAATTAAGGAACGACTCTGACGATGAATTTTATCTTTATCTCTTTCTCTAAGAATGACTATATTTTTTTATTTCCTTAGACAAAGCTCTCCCAACTTTTGTAAACATCGTCCAGCATAATCTTTTGTCTATGGCTAGACTGAACTTATCTAGCACTACGAGTGCGTTAAAACATGACTTGATCCCTTCAAGTCTTGAGTAATTTAGTGCAGCGTTTAGATATGGGTTTGTATTTGTGAATGGATTTGCTATTTCGTTGAATAAGTAGCAAAAGGTTAATCTTTCTGATGTTAACTCTAGTGTCCTGCAAACATTTCTAACTAGTAGGTACCAACATCAATGCAGTGATGAAGATAAAAGTTACTTTAAAAAAAATAAAGATTACAATTTAAAAATATACTTAGGTACAAAATAAGAATTCCAGTTCATGCTGTTTTCGTTTCGCTGAAAATACAAATTTAAATAATAATAACCTTATATTATTAGGGCTAGTAAATGACAAGAATTAAAACGCAAAATTTTCGGCGCGCTTCAAAATTACAAGCTTCCGAAAAATACCACGAACATTTAAAACAATATCCCGGAAAGTATGATGATAGTACTTTCTTCCAAATGCCCATTTATGGCAACATATTAACATTTTTATTTCGTTTATTTCTGACAAATGTGACTACACGCAAAGTCAACAATTTCGCTCAAAAATGTCTGATATTACTGTGAAGAAGATGTGCTTTTTGAGCATAATCCACAATTACGAATTTACGATAAATGATGCGGTTGGCATTACCGTTCTCATTCTAAAACATCTTTACCCTCTCCAACCGTCAAAAAATTTTGCACCTTCACGACTTGCCCTTAAGATCGAAATTTATGAATTCAGTTTTCTGCCATTCGGTGTATGTGTTTCCCCGCTCCCGTTTCCAGATTATTTTCAAAGATTGGTGGCAGCATGCAAAGGACTTCCTCTTGCGATATGAGGATGGACTCTCGTATGTTATTTATCGGTGGATGCCACACACGATGCCATTGCACCGCTGGCGATGAAACCCCCTTTATGATAGACATTTCTTTGTTTATGCTAAGGGAAAATTGGCCATATAACCTGGAATGTTTCCTATACTGAAATGATTCCAATTTTATGCTTTATAGATGTACTAGAATCGGGTACGTTTCAAGATGAGTATTATTGCATATTGTTTATTTAACTGTTTTATGAAGATCGTATTCGACTGATTGAAACATTAAAATGAAATTGAATTAACAATATTGATTCATACATGAACCGACTTTTTGCTACTAGATAAATACATGATCTGAAACGTAACAAATATTAGATTAGGTTTGAAAACAAAGCATATTCTTAGCAATGTACTCGCTTAGGAGATAAAATATTTAGATACTCAAACTAAATTCCTCTCTTTTTAGTCTTCATTCATAAAACTGTTATCAAACCATATCTAGGTACCTCCATTTTTAGATTTCACCTAAAACGGTCAAAGTTCAAATTAAGAAGCGTACCCAAAATGGCGGCCAACGGGACCACCCGTAACCCAGGAAGCGGAACCACCTACACACATCACGACGCCTTCTATCAGCACCCATCTTAATTATGAGCGTGTCGATCATCATCTTAAATTTTCTACCTTAAAAGGTCTATAAAGAGTCGCTAAGTGTACGCAATTTATTCCAGATTGTGCGCGCGCGCTGGAGTTATGTCACGACTTGGTTAATGCTCGACCAGGTAAGGGAGAGCTCTGATTATACTCTCCAATAAACTAACTTCAAAATGACCAAGGAAATATTTCAATTATTTAAACGACATTGAGTCTTATTAATCGAACTTTCTATTTTAATTGAAAGATTTGGTTCACATTATTTAACAAAGTCTATATTAATTGGTATTTCTTCTCAATAACATGTGTCTCTACATTATTTTTTCTAAAATCCTACAAAATTGTTTTCGAAACATTAGTCAGTTTAGATCCTCGTATAGGGTCAAAACGTTGAGGTGAATACCTCTATCAAATCCACAAGTGAGTTGCCAAATATTTTATAAACATCAGTCCGTTATTTTAAACTTAGACATTTTAAATTTTATCGATAATCATCATCAACACTGCACTGCGGAACATACGATATATTTTTTTTAAACCGCCTGCATCCAACACCCGTATTTTACGCTAAAAGCTCACTGCAGAGCTTTTACTTCACAGCTCTACCTGCACTAGTTCCGACTTGCCAACTCCGTGGACACTTCTGTTTTACTAAGCCCGGATTAGCCGCACGTGCCGTAGTTTCGAAACTGCCTGCGCTTTTGTCCGGTGAAAGAGGTGCGGCCATCGCTGCTCCAGTTGGGGAGTTTCCTGCTGTTATCTATCTATCTGTAGCCTTATTCTGTAGCTGTAAATAATAGGAAGCTCTATATAGGTTGCCAAAAGCTTCTTATATGGGTATTCAAGGATAAGATGCTCTATATAGGATACTAAAAGCTTCTTACAGAGCTTTTACTTCACAGCTCTACCTGCACTAGTTCCCACTTGCCAACTCCGTGAACACTTCTGTTTTACTAAGCCCGGATTAGCCGCACGTGCCGTAGTTTCGAAACTGCCTGCGCTTTTGTCCGGAGAAAGAGGTGCGGCCATCGCTGCTCCAGTTGGAGAGTTTCCTGCTGTAATCGGGTATCCTATCTATCTATGAATCTATCTGTAGCTATAATCTCTGATTTTACCAAAAAAATATTAAAGCACGATTGCTAACTTATTTTAAATTACCGACTAATATACCGACGCGCAAATATTTTTTCAGTGACTAGTTAAAGCACAGGCCTTGGTCTTTCTGGACTGTTACTGCACACCTGCAATTTGTAAGCGCTTAAAAGTTCCATCTGCAATTAATTATTTAAAGTGAATGATATTGTCATTTCATTTTGCATTAAATAAATGAAATCAAATAAATAGGGCCAGGGCTAACTAATGTAAAGTGTCAACCTATGACCGAAATAATTGAGACAAATTTTAACGATTTCAGGTAAAAAAAAATTGATTCGACAAGTAGTCCTATCCTTTTTCTGTGACGTAATTATCTGCAAAGTTTTTAAAAGAGCATGGACGTCATAACTATTTTACAATAAATTTATGAACACAATTATAAGATTTCTAAAAGTATGATGTAAATATTATAAAAGTGGCTTTCCCAAAAACACGGAAATACTATAAAAGGCATTTTCAAACAATTCTTTAATAAAGCTAGCAAGTGATAGCAAAAAAAAACTCCTGTAATAATTTTCGTCAAAAAATTACAATATAAAATTTACCTATTTTTATAAGTATATCTGATATCTGAAAAGAAAATGGATGAAGCTCCGGATTCACTAAGTCCTTAGTAAATATCTAAATTACATGTAGGTAATGATTTTAAGCTTTTGGGTAAATTGGATAACGGTTAAGTAATTTAACTTCACTTTAAAAGCTAGTTTCAATAAACTAGTTTGTCTATTATTATTTTATTTATGTTATTTTATGTTGTTTAGGTATTTTGAAATCAAATTTATTTATATCAGCAACAGGTCCTATCAAAAACACTAATAAAAGTTGTCCACAGTAGGTACCATATTATAATATTAGTTACTCATCCATATAATTTTCTAATTAAAATAACATAGACACGATCGCACATATTGTCATACATCTTTTAACTATTATAAAGATTAAACCGTAAATCCTGCGGGACTGTAGACTTCGTTTTGTCTACACATTATGTCCTTCGTTGCGAACTTCACAACGGAAAAGGACAGGCATTATCACAGTGAAGTATGCAACGCGTGTAGACAAATCGTAGTCTTCAGTGCGCATCATAGCCCTGCAACTAAAATCTCCATACATATACGAGCATTTCTTCCATGCTGGCCTGGGAGCGAGAGAAAAACATAGAATGTGCCAGCTGCATTTCCTCCCGGGCATGCTGTAAAATCCAGCTAAGGGATCCAAGGGTTTCTATATATTGCAATTTAGGCGATAGGCTGACAACCTGTCACTACAGCAATATACCTACAAATTTATCTTAAACAAGCCTTAAAACTTTGTCAGACGTGGCGGAATGACCTTTGTTTAGGTCGTTTACGCTCTGCCTACCCCATTAGGGATACAGGCGCGATTATATGTATGTATGCATATACGAGCACACCATTCATAACTAAAATATCCAAAGCGATACCGGCTAGCAGCCTATAAGCTGCTATAAGTAGTCTAGCCGGCTATGGTCACATCACGCGCGCACTATCGCTGTTATAACGCTACCCGCGGCGAAACTGCCCTCTACGCCGATATACGAGTCTTGACACTCAAAAGACAGGACCGGCTCATCAAAATAAAAACTGAATACATACTTATAGGTGCGAACTCGCTATTAATAACAAAAAAAAACAAAACGATATCGGATAGCAGCCTATAAGCTGCTATAAGTAGTCTAGCCGGCTATGGTCACATCACGCGCGCACTATAGCTGTTATAACGCTACCCGCGGCGAAACTGCCCTCTACGCCGATATAGTAGTCTTGACACTCAAGAGATAGGAGCGGCTTATCAAAACACAAACAAAGTACATACCTATAGGTGCGAACACACTAATAATAACTCAAATATCCAAAGCGACACCGGCTAGCAGTCTATAAGCTGCTATAAGTAGTCTAGCCGGCTTTGGTCACATCACGCGCGCACTATCGCTGGTATAACGCTACCCGCGGCGAAACTGCCCTCTACGCCGATATACGAGTCTTGACACTCAAAAGACAGGACCGGCTCATCAAAACAAAAACTAAATACATACTTATAGGTGCGAACTCGCTATTAATAACAAAAAAAAAAACAAAACGATATCGGATAGCAGCCTATAAGCTGCTAGAAGAAGTCTAGCCGGCTATGGTCACATCACGCGCGCACTATCGCTGTTATAACGCTACCCGCGGCGAAACTGCCCTCTACGCCGATATACGGGTCTCAAAAGACAGGACCGGCTAATCAAAACAAAAACTAAATACATACATATAGATGAGAACTCACTATTAATAAAAAAATAAAAAAAAGATACCGGATAGCAGCCTATAAGCTGCTATAAGTAGTCTAGCCGGCTATGGTCACATCACGCGCGCACTATCGCTTTTATAACGCTACCCGCGGCGATTTACGAGTCTTGACACTCAAAAGATAGTCAGGAGCGTATTTATAACTGAGTTAGTTAGTACTACCTTGTAAAGATAATATTAGTTTGAACTAATATGAATACTATGGAATTCACATCAGAATATTTTGATTAACTATAAATTGTGAGGTTTATATCTTTTACTGAGTATTTGAAGAAAGTTGAAATTGTTTATTTACCCCAGTTAAATGTTAGTACCATCACGCATTCATTGGAAAACAATTCATACCCATTAAACAAACAGTGTCGTAGACACTCTAAATCTTAAAACCTGAGTATTATATTCCCTCTACATCAGACCTTTATTTACGAGTATATAAAATTTTATCATCTACCTGTAAAACAACCTATTAGTCCTAAGGAATATTTTCCTTTAACAAAGTTGTTTATCTTCAGGAGCACATAATAACAAGATTGCTTTTAATAACAGCTCTTAAATCATAAAGTATCAAAACCCTTTTGCCTACCAAGCCGGGAGCGGGTGTGATTGCGGGTCCGTACAGATAAGGTAAATAGCTCATACAATTGTTGGAATGGGAGCCTCCGAGCCTCTTTTGTTAAGGAAGTAGTACCTAATGGGCTCGCCATCGGCCGCACTAACATGGTGTCAATTGCTATGCAGCCAATATAGAACCACTATAGAACTGTAAGCTCTAAAAAGGCGCGAGTGCCCACTTAGTACGCATCTATGGTCTAATTTGAATTTTGCGTAGACTAAACTGTTATTTTGTGGAATAGCATTAGTGTATGTTATTGTGACTTCAATGTCGTGGTTGCATCTCGACTTTGATAAGGTAATAGAAAATATATGGCAATTTTGTATTTTTAATTATTATTATTCTAAGTAATCCAGACAAACTTGATTAAGGTTTAGCGATGTCATTTAACTTGTTAAATTGTGTAATGTAAATGTAGATTTTTCTTCCATGCTGGACTGGGAGCAAAAGAAAAACATAGAATGTGCTAGTTGCATTTCCTCCCGGGCAAGCTGTAAAAACCAGCTAAGGGATCGGAGGGTTTCAGTATATTGCAATTTAGGCGATGGGCTGACAACCTGTCACTACAACAATACACCTACAAATCTATCCTAAATAGCCCTCAAAACTTTGCCAGACGTGGCGGAACGACCTTTGTTTAGGTCGTTTACGCTCTGCCTACCCCATTAGGGATAAAGGCGTGATATATGTAAATGTAGGTAGATTAATAAAATAAAAGTACAGTAGGTAAAAGATAGTTAATTTTTAAAGTTCATGCTGATTCTGATTTGGATTCAGAACGAATTTGATAGATTATTAAGACCCAATATTAAAATATCCTATCTTCATCTGTAAACTGCACTACCAGACAAAAATCATAGAATAAACAAAATCATAACATTTTAGAGATACATGTTAATGGGCCCTTCGTTAGTGGTCCGAACACGATACTACTCGTACTAACTACTGTAATTAAATTAACATAGAAATCCCCCTAAATTAGCCTATGGCTATCTTAGTAAGCTTTAACCATAGAATATGTCGCGGGCATGGGGTTATCTTTTAGCTATAGCCATGCTGCTGAAATATGGAAATTCATTAGGAGGAAGAGAGAGCCCGATGGTGTAGTGGATAGGGCCGCTGCCTCCTGAGCGGGAGGTCGTGGTTCGAATCCCACCACGTACCAATGTGTTTTTCGGTTTTCGAATTTCATATGTACGTTTATTCGCTTTTTCCGTGCTTCGGAAGGCACGTTAAGCCGTTAGTCCCGGTTAGTATCGTTTAATACCGTAGATATTAATCGTTAAGCCATGTCAGAGGCCAGTGCTAAGCATTGGCGGCTTGAAAACTCTGACCTAATCTAGGATTGGGTCTGGTTTCCCTTCTGGGTTGCGGAGGTCAGATGGCAGTCGCTCTGTGTAAAAACCAGTACCCTCGTTCAATCCCCTAGATTAGATAGCCGATCCCGTGAGATACGGGATAAAGCTGGGGAGGTGATTCATTTTTTTTAAATATAGTAGGTATTAGTTATGGGCACAAAATTTTTTGTCAGACGAGGCGAAAGCGCCTTTTACGAGGCGCTTAACGCTCTGCCTACCCCGTAAGGGATAAAGGCGTGATTTTATGTATGTTATGTATGTAGTTATGGGACTGAGGGACACAAGAGAAACACGTCAATATCGTTCACCCGGTATATTCGACTGCCGACCAATCTGAACTTCGCGCAGGACGCAGCTTGCAGCTAACTTAACTTCTAACAGTATGTAACTGTGTATTTTAAACAATACAATAGACACTTAGAAAACACATACAAATATTAAGACAACATAAAAGTACAACAGAGGCGGTCTTATTGCTAGGTAACAATATCTAACAATAACCCGGTATGATAGATTACAACGGGAAATGACTCATTTCCAACTAAATTTGCTGCAGATGAAACCGAGGGGCAGAAAGCTAGTATTTTCTATAAGTCGGGTCTAATATGGCGACAAAACAAGCAGCTCTTGGTAGCCACATTAGCACACGGTTATGGTTATCAGTGACGCGTTATGGCGATAGCGGTGCATCCCAAACCGCCCGGTATGGCCGGCGTCGTGACACAGAGAGACCTCTGCCCACTAAGAAACTGATATAGAGTATGGAATAGATTACATAAAACTATTTCAACCTTTATTACTTTTTATAAATAAGTTACAAACTGCAGTGTTTTGGTCACAGGTTTTGGTACTTTTACAGTTGTGTAAGTAATAAAAAATACTAAAGAATAGAATGATTTTCAAATTCATAGTTATGTATTTAAAATTCTTGAAACTATAAATGTAGTTATAATATTAAAGAGGACTAAAGCAACATTATGTTTATTTTATGAAATTCAATAATTGTTATGTATAATAAAATAATAAATAATAAAAATCATTTATTTTTATCCACAACAGAAGTTTTACATACTGTAAAGTAGGAACATCTTAAAAGTAATTTATCCTTAAAACTTGAGTTATGGGAGACTGATGCCTGAAATAAGTCCAAAGGTTCCCACCCCTCGGACCTCAGAGTAGTTGCGCTTCGTGATTCCTCATTTGGAAATTAAACATACAGTACCTAATATTAATCTATTATAAGTGTTTAAGTGAGTTAATTATCTACTAATTAAAATTAAAAAAAATATATGATGATATTATATTAACGCATATTAATCTTATGATGTGTGTGTATGTTTGTTGAGTGTGTGATGTGTGTATATGTGTGTGTGTGTGTGTTAGAATAAAAGAATCTTTACGTACCTATGTATCTACCTAATCCTGCGACACTCTTAAAGGAAGAGAAGTCTTGGCGTCGGTAATGGAAGATATCATTAGGCAGATACATTATGTACTTGATGTGTGATAGTAAGTACGTTTTTGTTTTGTTATGTTTTGTTTTGTTACAACCGGTGAATGTAAGTGGAAAAAGTTAAGAATGTTGAATGTTTTGTGTATACGTTTGATACTTATTCAGGACGTTATCTCCAAAAGCTTTTCAGTTTCATCATAAGACTTAGTTTGTAGCCATTGAATTAGTTTTTTCTACATTTGGCCTTTGTTAGTGAATATATATCGAGATCTTTGTTAATTTTTAAATAGAGAGTATATATTTAATTAGAGCTCGACACGTGTTTCAATCGCACTATACAACATGTAACATAAAGAGTATATGCGTCGTGAAATGTGTAAATGTGTTCAGTGTCATGGGTAGCCATGACACTGAACAACTTTCTCTATACAAATAAAATTTTTGACTTCCCATACTAAATGCGCTATCAGGTGCAGGTGATGCATTTTGTATGGAAGGTCAATTATTTTTCGTTTTTCGAACTATGTTCATTGGGGAAAGTTGTTCGGTATCATGGGTAGGGGTAGATTCACACATTTAAGATAAGATAAGATAAAAATACTTTGTTGCACGTAAGAAAAAAATAATACAACACATATAACAACGAAAAACACAATATAGACATATTTTACGATGCATATACCCTTTATACCTTCACCTCATAACACACATTGCTTCGGTCTGGGGTATCCAAAAATTACACAGTAATAAAAATTGTCTCCACATCTTTTGCGAAACATAAAGTCCATAAACTTTAATTTCTTTAATTTGCCCGTAACACCCATACACCACACTCTCACGATTGTCCTGCGCAAGAGCATACGATAACGCGACATTAGGTAAGGTGCACACTATCGCGATTCACGAAAACTATAATTCCTCCACTGCCATAAACATTATCGATACACTTATTAAATTTTATATTTCCAATGGTACTTCACCACCTTACTACAGTCGTGCATTTTATACGTTTTCTTTTAGTGGAAATAGTGGAATTAAAAGATATTTGAATATGTTTGACTATAGACAGTTTTGAATAGTAATGCATTTTTATATAGCTTTTTTATTTTCAGTTATTGTTTTTAGTTTTGTGAATGCTGCCATTATTGTGCAAGGTATTTCAATTTATTATTTGCGTCAGTTATGGCAAATTTATTATCATCTCTTAGAAATGAGACCGAATATTTACTTACTAATAACTTGTTTATTATTCCCCGTTGTATTTTTTGTATTTGTTTATTTGTTAAAGTATGATTTGATGTTGTTTAATTTGATTTATTTTCAGCTCCAAAATATGTGCCAAAACATGAGCTGCAAAATCTTGTGCGGACATATTATCAGCAATTACAAAATGGTCGCAGATTGAGTTAGTACTTTGAAATTTAATTCGATTAATAATCTTACATATATACAATCACGCCCCATCCCTAATGGGGCAGGCAGAGCGCAAACGACCCAAACAAAGGTCGTTCCGCCACGTCTGACATAGTATTGAGGGCTATTTAAGATATATTTCTAGGTATGTATGCTGTAGTGACAGGTTGTGAGCCCATCGCCTAAATTACAATACACTGAAACCCTCGAATTCCTTTTGTTGATTTCGAAATATATTCTATGTTTTTCTATCTCTCTGAGTCCAGCATGGAGGTATGAACTTACTACAACTTTATTTAAATTTAAAGTGTTTTCTCTTTGTATTGTATAATTGCTACAGATCGGAACAAAGGAATAGAAATTGAGGTACCAATCCCTTTATCTCGCTCTCAACAATACAAACGACGTATTAGGAACCCTGCAGAGGCTAGGATGTCTAAACGTGGAAAAAGTAAGTTAGTCTTAGTACGTCATGTAAGAATAACGTGTACTAATTTCAGAAAAATATGTTACCTATTTTGACGGCCCGGACAGCTTAGTTGGCAGTTTATCTGTTTGCTACGCAGTGGGTCCCGGGTTCGATTCCTGGTCGGGGCAGATATTTTAATGGTGAATTTAAATGACTGTTTCTGGGTGAGTGTTCTTTGCAGTTGTTTCTGTGTATGTCCATTGCACACCGATACAGGGAATCCTAGAGGGGGGAAATGAGTAGGATCGTGTGTTACCTACTTTGTAAAAGATCTGTAAATCAAATGTAAATTTTGTTGTATATATCTTACCATTAATCTAATAAATAAATATCATTTACCTAATTCTGCACATCAAAGAGAAGATTAATTAAATATAATCATGTTATGAGAATAAGTTTTTATTTTATAATTATAATTCTCTAATTTATCTGAGGACAGTTAAAATTAAATTTATAATGTAATTAATTGTTTTTTTTATTAAATCATAATTAATTCATTATTTTATATAATTGTAAACAGCGAATCTCTCTACCTAACATTGTTATGTCCTAACGGGATGTCACAATTATCTTTAATACCTAATACTTACTCTGGAGTATGTACTAATAATTGTGATTCTGCAATAAATATTTGAATATCAAGAATAGTATAATAAGTTTTTTTTTCGTTACAGAGAGATACACTGTCACAATAACAACTACAACTACGCAGCCTCCAACTACAACGCCTGTGCAAGTTATGCCTATTCAACAACTCTTTATGCGACCAGTATATTCATCTTCAGGTAAATTTTGTATTATTTATAATTGTCATTAAAATAATTCAGATTTTATACATACATTTTATTTATAAATCATGCATTTATCCCTAATGGTGTAGGCAGAGCGTAAACCACCTAAAAAAGATCGTTTCACCACGTCTGACAAAGTTTTGAGGGTTATTTATGATAGATTTGTACGTATATTGCTGTACTGACAGGTTGTCAGCCCATCGCCTAAATTGCAATATACTGAAACCCTCGGATCCCTTAGCTGAAATTTACAGCATGCCCAGGAGGAGATGCAGCTAGCACATTCTATGTTTTTTCTCTCAGTCCCAGTCCTAAAAAAGTTGCTATATTTAAATTAAATTCAAACTTACCTATAGCTTTAATTAACATTGGAAGAAAAAGGGAATGTAATATCACAAGGGGCGTGGTTGTTTCAGTAGTCTAGTTAATATTTTCAGACATACAATACGCAATGGCAAGTGAAAATCTGAGAAGGGCAGAAGAGGCAGTCAGAAGACAATTAAGACGATCAGAAAATGAAGCAGAAGCATCTAAAAGTAAGTGCATCATGTACAGTCTAGATACCTGTTGTAAATTTATCAGCTGATTGTCAACTCTGTATACAGAGTGTAAGGGACAACGTACCGCAAACTGATAGGGGTTGCTCAGTCAACGAAAGTGAATAACTTTAATTACGATTTATTTTTCAAGGAATGGAAAAAAGAAATTAGTTTTCCATATTTTTTTTTACTATAGTGGTCATTTTGTATGGAAAGGTAATTTTTATTCATCTCCTGAAAGAATTTCCCAGTGAAAGTTGTTCAGCTTGGTTGACTGAGCAACCCCTATCAATTTGCGGGACGCTGCCCCTTATACCCGGTAGAAGAACTTAAATATAATTTCTAAAATTATAATTTTACTTATGCTTACTTACTTCGATTGGTCAGTGACTCAAAATTTGGACCTGCGATTATAATTTTAATGTTATATTATATTCAAAATGGTAAGTAATACTCATAATTTCTGATTATTAGTTAAATTTAAAAGCTATAAATTACAGATGGTGGCCAACCATCATCAGGTTCCTCTCCAAGACGAGAAATCTACCAAGAGGATGTGCAAAAAGCTCTGGATGAACTGGAAGCAAGACTTAAAGGTACCTCCACTTTGAGGCGTAAAAGATCATAACGTTAAATTGTAAAAATAAGAATCGATTCCTATCACATTGAATAGAATTCTTTGACACGCAATATATTTGACAGAATATTTGAAAGCCAGACAGATGATTTATATCATCATTTGTGGTAAAATATAAAATAAAAAAAAATACTTGAGTAGTATTATGCGTAGTTCAACTTATATTTTCCTGTAACCTAAGGTTGCCTGGAAGAAATTGCTGCTTAGCAATAAGGCCGACTATCTGTACAGCTTATTATTATCATTTCCTTTTTTTCTTGTGTCTTTTCTGTGCAATAAAGTATATTCTTATCCCATCGCATCTCATATCATCTCATCTCGTCTTATCTTATTATTTTCAATCCCCAATTTTTCCATACTTTAGATAAAACAGCACTCTAGATGTACAAAACTCAAAAATATAATACTTTTTTTTTGTTTTTCAAGCTGGAGGCAACAGGCCAGCCACATTGGAAGACTTGATGAAATTGGTAGATGAACTGGAGAAAAAGATTTTGGAAAGTGAGTATTGTTTTAGAAGTATCAAAGAAAATACCATATTTTCAGTATATTCACTCTGACACCAGGGTTAATCGGATCGTGTGACGCAAGTTCAATCGCTGAGAAGGAGTTTATTCAAAGTAAAAAAAAATGTTACTTTCAGAACAAAAGGATATGGCAACCAGCACACCAAATCCGTGTGGAGAAGGTATGTGATCTCTATAAATTATACTAGTTTATGTAATTTTTTGCTTTACATTAATATTATTTTCTACAGAGAGAATCCTGCAAGAAGCATTGCAACCAGTTATGCAAGATGATCTTTGGGGAATGATGAGTAAGTAATTTTTTTTATATAATATGCTGGCCTGGGAGCGAGAGAAAAAAACATAAAGAATGTGCCAGCTGCATTTCCTCCCGGGCATGCTGTAAAAACCAGCTCAGGAATCCGAGGGTTTCAGTATATTGTAATTTAGGCGCTGAGAACCTGTTTCTACACCAATATACCTACAAATCTATATTAAATAACCCTCAAAACGTTGTCAGATTGGCAGAACGACCTATATTTAAGTTGTCAACGCTCTGCCTACCCCATTAGGGATAAAAGCGTAATTATAAGTATGAATGTATGTATGTCAAGGACAAACTAGATAATCAAAATAAATTGTTTTCAGGATTAGCTGAAAAATGTAGTGGAGGTAAAAACTTTAAATCTTAATTTTCTGTATTTAAGTATATTAGGATCGGTTAGTTAGGAAGAAAATAAGTATTTTATACATTTAGATGAAAGCATTAATAGTACCTATCCCATTCAATAAAATAAATATGATATTTGGAATATTTTGTATAGGTACACAAAACTATGTTATATTTTAGGTAATACAGATATAATATTATATTTCTCTCATGCTGGATTGGGAGAGATAGAAAAACATAGAATGTTCCAGCTGCCCTTCCTCCCGGGCATGCTGTAGAAGACAGCAAAAGGGACTCGAGGGTTACAGTGTATTGTAATTTAGGCGACGGGCTGACAACCTGTCACTACACATTAGCAATACACATAACAATCTAAAATTGCCCTCAATTTTTGTCAGACGCGGCGAAAGCGCCTTAAAAGGCCGCCGTAAACGAGGCGTTTAACGCTTTGCCTACCCCGTAAGGGATAAAGGCGTGATTTTATGTATGTATGCAGATATAAACATGGGTTTGGGCCAAGCCATGGGTGCATTGGGGAACACAGACGAAGAAACACGAAGAGCAGTGGAACTGATTCTGCGACAGCCTTCAGTGAGAGAGGCCACCTCTTCGAACAGCCACGAAAACATCCTGAGTGAAACGCGACGCAGCATTGGACATGAACTTATTGATTTACTTGAAGGTAGGAAATGCACAAGACCTTATAACATAACATAAAAATACTTTATTGCACGTACAATATACAACACAATATATAACATCAAAAGACAAGTACTTAAAAATCAAAAGACTAGTAATTTTAATGACACGATTGATTTTCTAGAAGGTAGGAAAAACACAAGTCTTCTTTTTTTTTAGTTTAATGACACGCATAAACTCACTGGAGAGTAGTGGGGATAGAAAGAACCACGCAATTAGTTGTAAATTATTTAAAAGTATTTTATCCGTACATATAATCACGCCTTTATTACTAATGGGGTAGGCAGAAAGTAAACGACCTAAAAAAATGTTGTTCCGCCACGTCTAACAGTTTTGAGGGTTATTGAAGATAGATTTGTAGGTATATTGCTGTAGTGACAGGTTGTCAGCCTAAATTACAATATACTGAAACCCTCAGATCCCTTAGCTAGTTTTTACAGCATACTCGGGAGGAGTTGCAGCTGGCACATTCTATATTTTTCTTTCGCTCCCAGTGTCAGCATGGCAAAGTATTTAATTGTTCCAGATAAAAATGAATCTACTATTTTGGAATCAAACTCTTCCCGACGTTCTGTACGTGAGCAGCTTGTGGACTTGCTTAAATACGGTAATTATAATACTTTTGTCTGTATATACTTTCAAGTGTGTCTTGCTCACGCCAGTTACCAGAAATTTTCAGAAGTGCTTAAAAAATTGCTGGACCAACACCAAACGCCGAATTGAATTACAAGTCTTTAACTGCTTAATTTCTAGTCTTGATTTGAAATATTAACAAACATCATATTTAGTTATCATATTCATAGTGTTTTGTATTGGTCCAGCTAATCGTCACTCGGGGATTCTTGGAAACATCTCAGTCAGCACAGCAAAAGTCAGCAACATCAATACCAGTCGTACATCTAGTGATCCCATGAATAAATCAACAATAAAAGTTGATGAACGAAAAACTGGGATAAAAACGACGGCTTTGAAAACATACCAAGAAACGAAATCATCACAAGAAACGGCGAAAAATTCAATCAAATTAACTTTGACAACATTACCACCAAGATTAACAGCAAATATCAATCCATTAGAGAGAAAATTAGCAATTATCAAGATCTTACGACTAGAACTGGTAAGAAGACATGCACTTAGATTAAAGAACGATATTCGTTCATACTTGATTCCAGGAAATATGACAAGTACAGAAAGGCCGGGGTCAAAAACAGCAACCCCAAATATCATAAATATCGATATTCCTCAAGTATCTAGTATTGCCCCAATAAAGAATGAAGTAAATGCAAATAAAGTCGTAAAAAAGAAAACTGCAGCTTTCAAAAAACCACGGCAAATTATATCAACAAAAACGTCAGTGCCGCAATTTTTTTTGAAAAAGTCAAAGAAATTAACAACTCTGGAGACAATAAAAACCACAACAATCTCAAAATGTTTAAATACAGCAAGAAACCCAGTCACAAAACGCAGGTCAGAAGCAAAATACCAAGAACCGTCGGAATGTTTGAGATACTGGACAACCACCACCATCAGTCCATTGGAAAGAAGATTAGCAAAACTCGATACCCTACGATTAGAAATGGAAAGAAGATACAGAGTCAAAATTAATAACGGAATTCGCCCTACTTCAGCCCAGAAAATATGACGGAAGAGATAATTTAAGTAATATTGGATAATTTGGTAATATTGGTAAGTAATAAACCTCTTTGAAAAAAAATACGTCAGTGGTGCAAAAAATTAAGTAAAAAATTACCAGCAGACATTCAAAATGTTTATAGTACGTAATTTTTATACGTACAGTTAAGAAAAGCGTCTTTCGTCAAATTATTTGTTATCTACGGGGTGTAAGGAACAGCGACCCGCAAACTGATAGGGGTTGCTCAGTCAACAAATCTGAACAACTGTGCAGGACTTTTTTTGAGGAAACTAAACTTGTCTGATTGAGGTGGTCATTTTGTATGGGAAAATCAGTTCTTTTTTAATCTCCTGAAAAAAAACCTGCTGATAGTTGTTAAGTTTCGTTGACGGAGCAACCCCTATCAGTTTGCGGGACGCTGTCCCATACACCCAGTACATGTTTTGTATTATTTGCAGGTGTTGCAGTTGAAGAAAATCCTCGTGCGCTAGAAGACAAAGGTTTAATACCTATTAAGATAGAAATCCCAAAATCCTTTAAAGATATAATTATTAAAACTTAGATATTTTTTATAAGTGCTTTTATTACAATTGTTTACTATAACCGTACAAATATACAAGGAAAATAATAAGGACAGGTGTCATTGACATTTTTTCATGCCAATGGGATTATTTTTGACTCCAGTCTTGAAGTGATAACGATATTATGCATTTTAACAAGGATCCTCTTTAAAGTACTTTCAAAATCATTAGCATCACACAGCTAACGATAACGAGTGAAATTTTAAGAGTAAACCAAATTTTCAGAAACGCCTACCCAATTCAATAAAATTAATACATAATACTTCATATTTTTATCGCTTTTTTATAGTTTTCACTTTATTTTTTATTTATTGTTGGTAGTTATTCAATAGTATATAAAAATGAAATTTCCAGAGCATATCAAAATAGACAGAAATGCTTTGGGTTTTATATATTTTTATATTAGCAATTATTTTCATAAATGGTCACGATTGCTACTTCATCTACAAAAGTAAGTAGCTAATTAAATTATTATTAATGCTAAATATTTGTACATGTGTGAAAATTACATTCACTTTTTTACTCTATACTGTTTTAACTAAACTATAATAATGATATTTTTTTTAGATACTGAGAATAATATTCAAATGATGCCTCCTGAATTTAGCTTAGTATACCAACAAATTGCGAATCCATTACAACAATTAGCAGGTAAATATTCAATCATCATCATCATCGTATGCAGTTTCCAAAAATGCGACTTTAAAATTTGATGTCGGAGTTCAATAAATAAAAATGCATTATTAGACAAATTCTCATCTGCTACGCCGTAGCAATCGTAGTGACTTCTATGCATACATGAGTTTTACTAATTTGACAATTTGATACCACAAGGTTGTGGAAGGTAAGTAATATTATACCTACTTCAAATCAAAATGTTATTATTTCAGAAATGCTACCTAATCACAATGTCGAAGTACAGCTAGAAATGTTAGGCAAGAATAATGTTCCAATACGGACGACAAGGCTGAATTTCTTCAACCCTCGGAAATCTCAGTTTAATCGAAATCAAATCAGATTAAGGGAATTTGAACCTGGTAATGTTAATAACCTTATTTTATGTCAACCGTATTTTTAATTAAGAATCAGGACGCTAAGTTATGTTGCTGGATACCCTTAGTGGATACCAGACCAATCTTGTACTTTATCTTTGTTACTTTATCTATCTGTATACTTTATCTCTAATGGGGTAGGCAGAGAGTAAACGACCTAAACAAAGGTGGTTCCGCCATGTCTGACAAAGTTTTGAGGGTTATTTGAGATAGATTAGGTGACAGGTTGCAATTTGTACAGTTCTGTTTTAAAAAGTAATCAGCAGAGCTATGATACGCACTGTAGACTTCGATTTGTCTACACGCGTTGCATACTTCACTGTGATTAATGCCTGTCATTTTCCGTTGTGAAGTGCGCAACAAAAGAAATCATGTGTAGACAAAACGAAAGTCTGCTATGCGCATCATAGCCCGGCTGGTATTCTTAGTAAATTCCCAGGAAAACACAATTATACAAGGAAAAATTTAAAGTAAAATATTTAACACAAGTACATATATATAACATGAACAATTTTAAGATACTTTACATAAATATTTTTGCATAAATGAATTAGATTGCCTTGTTTTATAGATCATGAAGAAGAAACGACAACAGGTAAGTTATTTACATTATTAAAGTCTGGAAGCCCAGTTTGATTTCATGCTGTGAAATAATAGCGCATAGTATAAAAAAAAGGAACAATGAGGTCGTAAATTTCGAAGGAGTAAATTTGGAATGCCGAGACGCAGTCGAGGAGTCGATAGTACTTTTCTCTCATTTTGCGAGGAAACAATAACAATACATTTAAAAACAAACATCAAACTTACAATTTCTCCATAATATTTTGACATTTCAAATTTGCATGGCGCCTTTGACAGGAGCACATTCCATTCATTCATTCAGTTCATTTTGTAAATTTAAAAAGTCGTATGCCATTCGGCCTTAAAATAATCAATAATGTGAACTAAAAAACACCTAAACCATACTAGCGTGTCCTTAGTTTAGTTGTCGTTTGGAGAAATTGCTGGCGACTGCGAATATGAGGACCGAAAAGAGTGAATGTAGGTTTTGTTTTTTTAAATAACGAAGCTTTTTCCGAGAAAATGTGAGATAAGAATGGTCTCAGAGTAATATCAAAGATTTTTTTAATATATTCCATAATAGCTGTTGGTTTTCCTCGAAATACAAAATAAAATAAAAAAGTCTGTTTTTGCTTTTTCAAGTGACCCAGCCGACTACACCAGCAACAACGACGACCCCGAGACCACCATATCCTCCACCTCCTCACCAAATGCATTTCCAGCCTCATCAGATGCAGTTTTATCCATCTTTACCACCCGGTATCAACCAGGTCTTCAAGATGATTAGAGGCAACCGGTTTCCCCAAGGTTAGTGTCTTCAAACGATGACCACGAGACAACCATCTCCTCCACCTCCTCACCAAATGCATTTCCAGCCTCATCAGATGCAGTTTTATCAATCTTTACCACCCGGTATCAACCAGGTCTTCAAGATGATTAGAGGCAACCGGTTTCCCCAAGGTTAGTGTCTTCAAACGATGACCACGAGACAACCATCTCCTCCACCGCCTCACCAAATGCAATTCCAACATCAGTAGATGAAGTTTCATTCTACTTTACCACCCGGCATCTACCAAGTCTTCAAGGATGATTAGAGGCAATAGGTTTCTCAAAGACTTGTTATTGAAATGTAGATCAAATAGTCAATTAATAATAATCATAATTGTATTGAGCTTCAGAAAAAAATATTTTCCTTACCTGTTTTAAACAATATTTCAACAAAATGAATAAAACTACCAAGTTTCTAGATGCAGAATTCATTACACTGGTGTCAATATTTTTCTAAACTAATCTATACATAAATAAATCTCTAGAAGGGTCGTGTACATTGAATATTTTTCGAAAAAAAATAAATGCACCAGGCGTTATTAACGATATAAAGATCAAAACGTTTTTTTTAGAATTTTTGTCTGTGTGTCTGTCTGTATGTTACCACATCACGCCAAAACTACTGAACCTATTATGATGGGAAATTTTTATTCAACTTTGTGTTACCCGGGTTGCAACTTAGGATACCTAAAGTCACGCCACCTGACTTAGGGGATTGGCAGTAAATTGGAATTTGGCTGTATCGTTAAGGTATTTTTTTTATTCGACTAAGCATTATTTAAAATCAAAGTTACGATACAAATAATCACGCCTTATGACTTAGGAGGTAGGTAGGACATTAAATTTCGTTCGTTTTTAACCGATTTTCATAAAACTTTTTTATTTGACTGAGCATTACTTAAACTCAAACATACGCTACAAATAATCACGCCACCTGACTGGGGGGGTAGGCAGATAATTGAACTCTGATCGTTTTTAAATGATGTTAAAGGGACTATTTTTTGACCGAGTTTTTTTAATGACCTGGTGTCCAGCCTAGGTTAGAAATAATCACACAATCCATTCTAATATTGAGTAAGTACCCCAGTTAGAATGGAAAACACCCAGTGTCGAACATACTGAAAACGCTTCTCCTCGTGTAGGAGCGGGATCTGCTAGCTCGCGCGCGGATTCGTGTTTTCCATACAAAAACAAAGATCTGACAATGCGAAATACGCTTCCGCGCGCGGGTTAGCAGATCCCGCTCAGACGCGCGGAGAAGCGTTTTCAGTATGTTCGACAATGCGTGTTTTCCATATAAACCGGGCGTACGAAATCGCGAGCACAGCTAGTTAATAATAACCTAGTCAATTCCTCTAAAATGACTCCTCAATATAAACTGTTTTTTTCCGTTTTTGGATGAAATCAATTTAATTTTGTCTAATATCCAGGAATGTATATGAGAGACGGTAATGATCCAGCCGGTGGACCACAAGCTCAAGATGGAATAGACACAGGACTCGGTGCTGGTGCTGATAATGGCGCTGGTGGTGGTGGTAGTGAAAATTCACCTTCAGGTGGTAGTGGAAATCTACCCGCAGGTGGTAGTGGAAATCTACCCGCAGGTGGTAATGGGAATCTACCCGCAAGTGGAAACCAAGGCAGCGGCCAAAAGCAATTTGACCTACAGCAAGAGAAAAAACCGGTTTACATGGATGATTTGAAGAAGGCTTTGGAAGACTTTGAAAGAAAATTCTTTGCTAAAGGTATTTTTCAATTTGTTTGAAGATTAACTGGAATTATGAATGATGATTTTGGTCTCACAAAATAAATGAAAACATTTTTTCTTGGTTTCAGAGAAAGAAAATAAATTATTATTCGGCGATGGGTCTGGTAGGTGATTTAAACATTTTATTTTATTACTGTTTATTCAAAATATCTCTACTTTATCTACTTAAATTTTTGTTCTAATTAATTACGATTTAATGTATAGACAAGACCGGCGCAATTGAAGAAGGAAAGAGACCTCTGCTGAAAAAAGACCTGTGGTTGGCTATGGGTAAGTAAATTTATGAAAATATTATATTAATTTATTATCTTTATTTTATTCCACACGTTTTAATTTTGAGACTGAGTTAATTTATACAAACTTTTTCAGGTCTCAAGTTTATGACAGGCAAGTCTAATAATTTGTAGTTTATGAAATTTGTAGTTTCACTTTGTTGCATGCTAGTTTAGATCCCATCCCATTATTAGGATACAATTTCTAAAATATAATGTCAAAAATAATTATTTAGTACTTCTTCTTAGCGAGAGGATTCACGAGTCCAATAACCCGATGTTACTGGTGTCAAGTTTTCAAACCACCTAGTAGCACAGCTTTTAGGCCTCTGACATGGTTTGAGTAACGACCGCTATTAAAGACAGCAACCGAGACCGAAGACATAACGTGCCCTCCGAAGCATGGAATCCTTTTTCTTTTTCGGACAATCTGGTGATTCAGCCAGGAATGTCCTAACCAAACTGGGGAAAACCTCACAAAGTGATAAATTGACAAATGTCAACTTGGTCAACAAAATAACCAGGGGGGCTTGGAATTGAACCAGGACCTCCGGATCGTAAGCCCATGGCTCTGACTACTAGACCATGGAGGCATTAGTACTAAGGCAGCTTAAATTTGTTGAAGCCAAGTAGAAGTCTGAAAAGTTGCTTAATCCTCTAAAGTTGTTAACATTCAAAATAAAAATACTCTTATTGAAGGCTGTCCACAAGCGCATGAGTATCAATACCAAGATCACAACACCAGGCCATCATCAATCATACCCTTTGGCACCACTAAGAGGATCATCAACATCAACCCAGCAGATAGCGTCACGGATCCGAAAGTCAGGAGGATCATGCAGCTTTTGAAAGCAGGTAAAGGCATGTATAACATTTTAATCATTTTCTGTTAATGATTGAGAATACAATCTTTGAAAGAATCAATGCATGACATATAAATTACTTCTACCTGTATTATTAGGTTTTATGATGACCTGGGAGCGAGAGAAAATAATTGAATGTGTAACCTGCATTTCCTCCCAGGCGTGCTGAAAAAAACAGCTAAGGGATACGAGGGTTTCAGTAGTTTAATAAATTGTTAACTAAATGTTTTCTTTCGCTCCCAGGCCAGCATGGAAATTCATTTAATTAGAAACATTTGGATGTCATATATACTTTTTATTTTTCAGGTATAAAAGTAGACAAGAGAGTAAAACCAGATGAGTCTAATCTTCAATGGTTACAAGTGAAAATACCGAGGCACCCACATTCATAAATTTTGTTACAAATTAAATATATACCTATCTCTACATTTTGATGCATTTTTCAATTATAAAAGTAGAATACCTGTCTCTTTATTTTTCCTTTTTTTATTAGAAATGAGTTTGGTCTTGACCCTAGACACAAAGATCAGGAATGACCATGATCGAGCGAGCTCACCCAAAAGATGCCTGTTATGGCACTGGCAATCTCAAGCACCGACGGAACACAGCATGCTGTTTGACGCCAGACTCCGGTGAGAGGGTGGTTGCAAGCCAGGCGGCCCTTGCGGAGCCTACTACCGCTTTGATGGGATTGTTCAGCCGGACTTCCACCCCTCGCAGCCATGTAATTCTAGACTCTTACAGATTGCTATTTTTTATGCCTTGATTAAAAAAGTCTGCTTCATTTTGTTCATCATAACGTGTTGTGTGACAGTTCTTGGAGTATTATTTGTAGTCTTTTTCATTTTCCAAATAATATTTCATAAAGATCTCCTATCATATTACTTAAGGTACCGTTTTATACTTGTTGCTTCTTTCGAGGGGTTTTAAGTTAGATACTCAAAATTATTAACATTAGGTTACCTTGATGAGCTAAAAATATTACATAGAATTGCGTTCGAACGAATACCATAAATAATGTTCTAGTTAATTTTTGTGCTGCCTCCGTCTGAGGTCAAGTAGCATTTTAAATAATTGTTCGTTCTACGTAATTGATCGGTTCAGCTTATACTTTGTTTGATTTAGAACAGAGAGGTAGGGTTTGGACAAGCAATGATTTTAAGTCACATTCGGCCTTGACTCGCATTGTAGTATAATGTGAGGCTATTATTCAATTTTGTGGCTGCAGAATAAATTCATTCATATTATTTGAATTCATTTATTTTTCTATTGGTGTTAGAAATTACTTTTTTTTTAGTTCTCCCATGCGTATGGGAAGGCAAAGAGCTTTCGTCCATGTAGCCTTTTCCGCTCATCATCTCGTGACATCTGATGATACCTATCAATGTACCTATCATTGATACATATTTTATTTAGATACTTACAATAGGAGGTTTTAGTGCTAAAATAGTGATTATAACTACTTATATGACATCAGATAACATAGAGAAAAGATTGAATAAGTCGGGACCGATTTCCGGGAGTGGAACAGAAGAAAGGAGAACTAATGCCAAAGAATGAATTTTGACAAAACTGTGAATATAATTTTCTGATCAGTTAAAAAAAACATCATAATAGTCGTCGTCTGTGGTTTTACACATTATTCATGAGAATCCAAGGACTAATTAATTGGAACATCTGAATAAAAAAAATAACTTCCACTAGTTTTAAAAGCGTACATTTTAACCTCCCAGGTGAGGTTGGTAATTTTACACTCGTTAATTTTGAAACGAGTTCATTCTAATAATAGGCTATACCACCAATTATCCACTGCAGTACAAGTAACTTAAAACCATCTTAGTATCTAGCAGCTTTTGAATAGTAGCTTCTTAATATAAAAAAATATGTTTATGAACGTCTATTTTGGGGAGCGATAGGGAGTGGGAAGGCATTTGCCCCGCAGTGGGACAGCTACACACTATTAAACTTATTTATACACTTTATTGAACTTCCATAGAATACATGTTTACTATTCCTTTCTATAACATTTGTGTATCTCTCCTTCCTTTTCATATCAATCTGAATTATTTATTTATTTCCTTTCCTCCATAATGTATGTATTAGTTTATTATATATGGTAGTTTATTATCTATTATAATAATTTATGTAATTTATGTATATCATATATGTATTGTATGTAGATTTGTCTATATTAATTAGTTTTTAGTAAGATGTACTATCCCGCATTATCTATATTTGATTTCCTCTACCCAAGGTTGCCTGGTAGAAATTGCTACTATAGCATTATTGCTATATAATAATGCTTTCTACCTTATTTCTGCCTTATGGCCGCCTTCATTGTACTTTAGTTTTTATTTAATTTGTTCTCAATTCCTGTTGTTTTTGTTTTATGTGCAATAAAGAATATCTCTACCTATCTATCAACAAATCCTAATTCATAGCTAGCGCTGTCTTTTTCTTGACTTTGACATAAGAGCAGGATAGCAAATAAACATATAACTTTGACATTCCTAATCTGACAAAAGGCTGTTTATTTAACGTAAAATAAGGTAGCATGCTCTATGCTCAGTTCTTATTTAAAGCGTCCTACATCAAATTAGGAATGTCAAAGTCATGTGTTCATTTGCTATTCTGTTCTGAAAGTATATTCACATTGTGTCTATGTTAAGAAGTGTTAGCGCTAGCTAAGAATTGGTTTAGGATAAGGGTGTCGAGAATATAAGTTAATATTGGATTATATTATAACGACTATTTTGTTACTTGGAAATAAAAAAAAAAACCAAATATTTTAATAAGGTTAGAGAAAAAAAGTCTTCCTGTTGATAAAAGTAAATTTTATTTTACTTAAGAAACAAGCGGTAAAAAATAAAATCATATCCACTTTTATATCAATATCATCCACCTGACAACCTGTCACTACAGCAATATACCTACAAATCTATCGGAAATAGGTCGTTTACGCTCTGCCTACCCCATTTGGGATTAAGGCGTGATTATATGTATGTATGTATGTATCATCTACCTTTATGTTATTAATTAGTTTATTAAATAGAGGTCTCATGCCCGTTTATTAGATATTTTAAATTGTGTACTTACGTATCACCTTACGAAATCTTTTTCGTATTCATCCGAAGATGCAATATATCACACTCACGAAACAAATGCCATAACTCCTTATCTCCATATTGCATCTTGCCAAACTTCCGTTGACTTTGAACAGAACAAATGAAGAACAAGTTTAAGATGCTCTCAAAGAATTGCCATTAACATTCCATATAGATTCAACCTTGGCATTCATTTGACTGAGGTCTTTGCAATCAGAAGAATAAATAGAAAGAACTATGATTAATCCGTCGAACTAATTATTGGCGTCGATTCGGTTAGCACACGACTAAAGTAAAGTAATCTATATTTGTAATTTTCAGTACTGGGAGAGAAAAAAGGGACCACGGTTAGATGGGCTTCTTCTGATCCTTTCAGAAAACATTTAAAATATAATTTACGGGTTTTAAGTACCTATACCCTTTCACATGACGACTTACTCGTACTACTTATCCATAGATCATTGAAACATTTCTTACAGAAATACCTAAGGTGTATGCATTACTTTTTTTTATTATCAGTAATTATTTTGTGAATTATTTTTTTAAATTATTTTTTGTATGGTGACAATACAAACGACACACACATGATACCAGATCAGGACAGACTGAGTCCCCTTTCAGTAGCCTGCATGTAGTTGTTAAGGACCCATATGTTCGTCGAGTGTTTAATAAATTGAAACCCAACATAATAATAGTCCTCCCACCGATTTTCGGTGATGGCGGCCAATCTCCCGGAGATCAGCCAAGTGCGCAGGACTTATTTTTAGTGCCCATGTGTTTGCGCTACACACAGATGCACTCTCTATTCCTTCAATCTCTTATTCTGATGGGACAGATTGACTGACACGACCAGAGAGAAATCAGGCGCAGGACCGACTATTTACATGCCCATCCGACAGCATGGATCAACTTACTTTTCGGACAATCAGGTGATCAGCCTGCAATGTCCTAACCAAACTAGAAACTACAACACAAAGTCATTGTCTCCCGGGAATCTAACCCGAGACCTCCGGGTCGAGAGCCCATGGCTCAGACCGCTGGACCACGGAGGCACCCAACATACCAATCAGAAAACGAGTAGGATATAGAAAAGGGTAATATTCATAGATTTTTTTGTATATTAACCTCAAAAAAGCTTTTTGGACCTTTTCTAGGCCGCCATTACCGAAAATCGGTGGGAGAACCGTAAATACAGGGTATCACTTCCAGAGACAGTACTAATTGCTAATGTTTATAGGTACTAGGTCATCATCATAATTCTAAGTACTAGATGACTACCAATTTGCCATTTCCTGTGCAAAAAACTACTTACTTCTAAACGTCAAATAAATTTTACAGAACTTTGGATTATTGACTTTAATGCCGACAAATAATCTTGAATTATAGGCTCTAAATTATATCTTAATTATAAGAAAGACAGTAAGAAGAAGTAAATAATCCTGACACTTATTTTACTCAATCAAGAGCACTATCTATCTACACTATCAATGTAGTGGATAGGGCCACTGCCTCCTGAGCGGGAGGTCATGATTCGAATCCCACCACGTACCTATTACACATACACGTAATAACATATGTTCGTGTATTCGCTTTTTCCGTGCTTCAGAAAGCACGTTAGACCAATGGTCCTGGTTATTATCGTTTAACACCGTAGATATTAGTCGTTTAGCCATGTCAGTGGCCAATGCTAAGCATAGGCGGCTTAAAAACTCTGACCTAATCTAGGATTAAGTCTGGTTTCCCTTCTGGTTTGCGGAAGTCAGATGGCAGTCGCTCTGTTTAAAAACCAGTTATTTATTTATTTAAGAGCCAGTGGTGTCCTGTAAAACCAGTATTCTCGTTAAATCCCCTATATTAGGTAGCCGACCTCGTGAGCTACGGGATAAGGCTAGGCAGATAGATGATGGCTTATTGTGAATTATTTTTTGTATGGTGACAATACAATCACTAGTTTACGAGTTATAATGCTTTAAAGTAGTTGGTTAAAATGACAGATTTGAACTGTCATGTGACGTCACATGACAGGAGCGATATCCTATCACTACATAGTATAAAACAAAGTCGCTTTCTCTGTCCCTATATCCCTGGGTATGCTTAGATCTTTAAAACTAAGAAACGGATTTTGTGTATAATAAATGCATAATATAGTAGAGAAACACTGATAATTTCCGTGCGAAGCCGGGGCGGGTCGCTAGATTCTATATAAAATTTTGTTTCGTTAGATAGACTGGCTTTATGATTGTGAATCTCGATGATTTTTTTATCAATTTAATTTCTTTTTTCACTGTTGTTATAATATTTTTCTTTATTTTTTGAAAATATGTTCAGATACGGATAATATGTTGTATGCATATACCCTGGAAAGGACAGGTATAGACTTTAGTTGCGTTGCGTGCTATTCGAATCGCTACCATTCTATAGTCTTGTTAGCAGTAAGTAGTGATTACTATCTTTGTCAGGTGTTAGACTGTATTTTGTTTAAATAGGTAACTACCAAGTGGTAAGTACCTATTAATTTAGAGGCTAAAAGTTAAACTAAAGTATCTAGGTTACTTACTAATTACCTACCATTTGGCAGCTTAGTGCCAGAAATATTCAATGACAAGAGTTTAGTATGAAGGTTATTTGCTTTTACGAAATTTACTAAGTGTAGGTTCATCCATTTTGTGACATATTTTTATTTGTGATTGATGCTGCGTTTTGACTGTTATCTAGGCCAAAGACAGCAGGGACAGAGTCGACAACGGAGCCAGCTCATCCAGATAGTGACTGTTCACTCTTGCTTTTATGTTATAATGATAAGGTTTGCATATCAAAATTAGGAAAGGAAAGACACTATTGCAGTTTTTAAAGAGCGTGTTAAAAAATATTTTCTACATTCTCCTCCTGATTGACTTAAGTAATTACCTACTGTGTTTTAATTATATTATCTAGTTTGTTATTTTGTTTATCACAATCTGACTTCCCCATCTGAATGAAATATTGCATTTTCCTCTCTGTTATAGCATATTATATTAGTTTATGATATTGTACTTATGTATTAGTCTATTGTACCTATTCGTATTTATGTAACGAGTAAGTACATTGTCTATGTATTCTATTTAAATTTATAACAATAGTAACTGCACTAATCCGCATAATATTAAAAAACTACTCCTTTACCCGAAGGTTGCCTGGCAGAAATTGCTACCCTAGCGCCTAATTGTACTCTGTTTGTTTTGTAATGTTTCTTGCTGTACAATGTGTTGTTTATGTGCAATAAAGAATATTTGTATTGTATTGTATTGTAATACAGTGAGTTCTACTCTTCGTTATGATTGAGTAAAATAAGCCATCATCTATCTGCCTAGCCTTATCCCGTAGCTCACGAGGTCGGCTACCTAATATAGGGGATTTAACGAGAATACTGGTTTTACAAGACACCACTGGCTCTTAAATAAATAAATAACTGGTTTTTAAACAGAGTGACCATCTGACTTCCGCAAACCAGAAGGGAAACCAGACTTAATCCTAGATTAGGTCAGAGTTTTTAAGCCGCCTATGCTTAGCATTGGCCACTGACATGGCTAAACGACTAATATCTACGGTGTTAAACGATAATAACCAGGACCATCGGTTTAACGTGCCTTCTGAAGCACGGAAAAAGCGAATACACGAACATATGTTATTACGTGTATGTGCAATAGGTACGTGGTGGGATTCGAATCATGACCTCCTGCTCAGGAGGCAGTGGCCCTATCCACTACATTGATAGTGTAGATAGATAGTGCTCTTGATTGAGTAAAATAAGTGTCAGGATTATTTACTTCTTCTTACTGTCTTTCTTATAATTAGGATATAATTTAGAGCTTATAATTCAAGATTATTTGTCGGCATTAAAGTCAATAATCAAAAGTTCTGTAAAATTTATTTGACGTTTAGAAGTAAGTAGTTTTTGTTGTCAATGATGTTTGCACAGGAAATGGCAAATTGGTAGTCATCTAGTACTTAGAATTATGATGATGACCTAGTACCTATAAAAATTAGCATATCTCTGGAAGTGATACCCTGTATTTATGGGGGACAATGACTTTGTGTTGTTGTTTCTAGTTTGGTTAGGACATTGCAGGCTGATCACCTGATTGTCCGAAAAGTAAGATGATCCATTGATGTTGTCGGATGGGCATGTAAAAAGTTGGTCCTGCGCCTGATTTCTCTCTGGTCGTGTCAGTCAATCTGTCCCATCAGAATAAGAGATTGAAGGAATAGAGAGTGCATCTGTGTGTAGCGCAAACACTTGGGCACTAAAAATAAGTCCTGCGCACTTGGCTGATCTCCGGGAGATTGGCCGCCATCACCGAAAATCGGTGGGAGGACTTTTATTATGTTGGGTTTCAATTTATTAAACACTCGACGAACATATGGGTCCTTAACAACTACATGCAGGCTACTAAAAGGGGACTCAGTCTGTCCTGAACTGGTATCATGTGTGTGTCGTTTGTTTGAGCCTGACAATTATTTGCGTGGCCGGACCCATTGTCTCCTGGCGGTACCCTCTGTACGGACTGAATACCATGATCTCTCACCACTGGTACTCGCGCTCAGTCAGCTTAACACACTCCAGGAAAAGTCATCACATATAGACCAGATTGCTGATCCGATCCCAAATACATAAAAAAGAGTGTTCACATATGTATTGCTGAAACTATTTAGTTAGTGAAATTGTATTTTGTATGTTACATTTATTTTAGTTTTTCTTTATTTTTTTTGGAAATTTTGATTTATATGTTAGTTTTACAGTGCATAGGCTAATCTGTAATGCTGTTAAATTTATTTCTAATAAATAAATAAATAAATCTCCCAGAGATCGGCCAACTGCGCTGGACAAGTGTTTAGTGCCCAAGTGTTTGCGCTACACACAGGTGCACTCATATTTCTTCAATCTCTTATTCTGATGAGACAGATTGACTGACATGACCAGAGAGAAATCAGGCGCAGGACCGACTATTTACATGCCCATCCGACAACATCAATGGATCATCTTACTTTTCGGACAATCAGGTGATCAGCCTGCAATGTCCTAACCAAACTAGAAGCAACAAAACAAAGCCATTGTCCCCCGCCGGGACTCGAACCAGGGACCTCCAGGTCGAGAGCCCGTGGCTCAGACCACGGAGGCAGTTTGCCCTGTATTACTTTACTGCCAAAATACATCGGTTATAAAAGCTCTATAAAGTAAGCTTACATACATTGATATCTTTTTCTGATAACCAGATTTTTTGATTAACGTTGATGATGTTTGATGTTGGTGATGGGTATGACCGATGCCGTTTTGAAAGTAAAAATATATATATATATATGACCCAGTTCTTTAAATAAATGTCTATAAAGTTTAAGTTTTTTATATTGTTACATTTGTTTATCTGCTGTTGGTATTCCGAATAAATTAAAATAATAAATAAATAATTGTATTACATGTATCTAACGTATAGTTAAAAATAGATTTACCGCTTAATCACCATGTTTTGTTCAGAATTGATAACACTGCCTTATACCTGTCATATCCTAGATTTTTAAGCCTATCATACTCTGTTTATCTGACAGAAATACCAACTAGTATTTCTGTCACATAAACAGAGTATGATAGTAGGCTGGTGTGACCCAGCACTACGGGCCAAACATACAATATCTATGATGAAAACGTATCACATCAGACCGGTTCCGATATTAGCCTTCGAAAATGGTACAATGTGAGCTAGATAATAGCCTAAGCCTTGCACTTAACCTGATACTGGTAGACAGCAGTCATCTGTTGTGCCCTGACGAAATTGGGGGTCATCTATGCGGGACCTAATTGAGACAGTTAGCTTAAGACACTGGTCGGTCGACAGGCATCCGTAAATTTGATGGTGTGGTGGAAAAACTGTACATCTCAGAATGAGACAAAAATATTATTTTGTTGATATTGAAATTGTTGTTGTTTCCAATTTTATTCATTTATGAAATTATGAGATAGTATGACAACATTCTCAACTTATAATAGACTGTGGTATGTTTCTCAGAATTAGATAAATCTACTATGATGATAGTATCGTTGCTGACTTTTATGAATGGATTGATACGGGCCAAAGCTTTTTTAAATACCTAATCTACCAAGTAAATATACAACTACGTACTACGAATCATAATTATATCTCTCCTTTTTTCTTTGCCGTGACATGATAAATGTGTTTGTTGTCAAAACTCTTACATAAACACAATAATATTGACATACACCTAAAGATAACAAAAGTATTGTCTAAACGTAACCCATAAAGTCATATCTCCGAGATACGCCACTATTCAGAATCCCCGTCGATTGGCCGTTTATGGTGAAAGTCGGGCCATCAGCCCTGTGTGCAAATGTTAAAGGTCATAAGCTCCTGATATTACCGTCATGTTATGGTGCCTCGCTCCAGGGTGCTGTTGGCGAGACTCCCGGTAAGGTCATTTGATTGCAGCCTGTGTTATGTTCGCCAATTCTAGCTTCGGTAACGAGGGGATTAGGTATAACAGTCTTGTGTCCGCGGGCGTTTAAACAAAACTCCAGCGCATCGTCGGAAGATATTACTGGCTGGTAATTGGGATGGTAAAAACTTATGCCTATAGTCCAGTCAACTTGGCGAAATAGTCAAAACAAAGAAATTAAAAAATATAGTTTATACTTTATTCATATCTGATGATGTTATTTCTCTATCATTTATTTATTTGTAAATTCCACAGAAGTTACAAGTTTTAGTTTTAAGTCAATGTTTTCTTAAAACCGTCCGAATTTATTTGACACATGAAAAAATACCAATTTTTTATCTTTTCCTATGAACAACTGAAACAATAGCAAATCCCCCAGTAATACAGCAACCGTTGTCCACCTACCGAGCAGCCGATACGGCGAACTGTTCAAAATGGTGTAGTGTCCGTGCAATCTGATTTACGCGCAGCTCAGTCCCGGGGTCCGCTATAAACTATACTTGCCTTTTTAGGAATGCTAATTCTAGCTGGGATTATTCATTGCTTGTGTCCGCTCGGATTTGTGTGACAGACGAAAACTTGCCCTTGTTTGTCATAGTTGTATGACTGTATGACCAAATTTGTTTGTTTAATTGCTGTGTTTTGGGTTAGTGTGATAGTAAAACTCAGATTATTTGGATAACACATACAAAATTATAAGGTCTTATATAATGTATTTGAAATATTATGAATATGAGCCTGTTTGAGAGGTAAATTTAAGGGTATATAAAGTAGGTATGCATAGTTTATTTGTATTTGTAAAAATTACTGAATTGCATTCGCATAATATCGTTTGAAAATAAGGATCTAATTTATTTGACTAATATTTACTAAAAACTTGGAAATAAAAATCAGAGATGACTCAAAACTGTCACAGTTTTTATGTTAATGAATAATATTTAGTGTATGTCTACTAATTATTACTTTTGGTGGTGGCGGCCAATCTCCCAGAGATTTACTACTACTACTACGACTAGTTTTTTTTAGTGCCCAAGTTTAGTCCCTATGTCTTCAATCTCTTATTCTGATGGGACAGACTGACTGACACGACCAGAGAGAAATCAGGCGCAGGACTGACTATTTACCTACATGCCAATTCGACAGCATGGATCATCTTACTTTTCGGACAATCAGGTGAACAGCCTGCAATTTCCTAACCAGAAAACAATGACACAATGTCAACGCCGGGAATCGAACCCGGGACCTCCGGTTCGACAGCCCATCCAGCTCAGACCGCTAGACCACGGAGGCAGTTAGTCTGTCTACTACAATAGGTTCAATATAGGTAGACAAGTGCTGATGGGAGACACAGGTGGTCCTCATAAACTACCTTAGACCAGTGCAACAGCTCAACACCTGGCGAGGCATATTTAGAGCAAATATAGAACTGCCTGGACACGACACAGATTGGCAGACATGATTTCATTAATATCTGTTGCAACTACCTTCAACTGCTTTTTAATATCTGGTTGTCAATTTTCATTCTGTAATATTATAGGCCTCTGATTTCCTTGGCCCGAGGTAAAAACGCATTATGTACCTACTCGTAAAATTCCTAATAATATGACGTGAATGATCTACCTACGTTTGTCTCAAAAATTTTCACTATAGACTAGACAGACAAACATATTACATTAAAGAGACTAATTAACAAAAATATCAAGATGATACATATTTTAATTTTGTAAATGAGTAACGGCGAAGATTCCTTAAAAATACGCGGACAGAACTTAAACAACCTGCGACTTTCGAGATGCCGTGGGACCGCTCTGCCAACTGATCTACCGAGGAACTGTAAGTAGGTAAGGTCAGTAAGTAGCAAAAAGCAATATTGTAAGTATCATATTCGTCCCCTCCTACTATACGCAAATGCGCAATATTGCAAAGTGTACCGCAGACACACCCTACCGCATGTGGAGTCAACTCTCCATGATCTATTTTTGAAAATAATAGCGCTTTAGTGGCAACTATCAAACCCGTCCTAGCCTAGTATAGTTGGATGCATAACGCAAGCACAGACAAATAGAAACGCACAGATACCGCAAGTTACGCGATCTTCCGATATTTTCTTCCATAGATTTATACTGATGGGAAGAAATGTCTCTATTTTTACTCGGCTACTCATAATAATAATTATAATCATAGTCAAAAACATGAATTATTGATTCTCGGATAAGTATAACACAACTTTACACTTAGCATAGAATAGGTCTTTCGAAACAATGCTGGGAACAATTTTTGGCATAAGATGTATATACAGTTCCGAGATCTTGAGCGTAAAATGACGTAGTTGGAAGTAAAGGGCATCTTAAATGAAAACTGATCGGCTTACTTGTGTGTATTAAAAGGAGGATTAGCCCTCGATGTTCTGACTGGCAACTGTCCGAATTGTAAAACCTGTGCTACGATCAGTGTTGCCTGTATCCGTAAACCTAGTGAACAATGAAGGTACAGCCAGTCTCATGTGTTTAAACCTTCCAATAAACGATGATTCATCAAAAATACAAGAACCAGCCCCAGCGTCGACTACAGCGCCACCTGCCGTGCTGTCGGCGCAGGCGCAGGGAGCTGCGAACCGCAATCAAAGGTTGCACTTGACGGGCGGTGGAGTGTGACTTTCTTCTCGCCTGTTGAAGATACTCGTATAGAATCAAAACGTCGGGGGCTAACCCTCTTTTGAATACAAACAAGTAAGCCAATTAGTTTTCATTATGAATAACACTTGTTTATTCTTCATTCGTGTAGTTCAAAATCTCAAATCAACTCTTGAATTCTATATAAATTCAAGACGTTTGCCTGGAACTGAATGTATGTATACCTGAGGTGTCTGTACTTATCAATGTCTGCGATCACAAGCGTGCGGCGGCCGCGCCCAGCCTGCGCACGCGCACCGCACTCTCTACTGATCTATTTTCGCTCTTTTTTTATCCGAGGTTACTGTTACCGGTTGCTACGCGATCAGATGGAAAACGAGAGTAAAAGGGATGTGACTAGGTCATTTATTACGGTTGGCGGTTGATTTTATTTTAATTACTGGTTTATATATAATAACTATTATAAATTACCATACTTTAGGCATAGAGGGTTACTGAGAGATTACTCCATGCTGTAAGGGAAAACCTATCTATATAATGGTCTTGATTCTAGATACAACCGGCTAAAACTAAAATTAAAATCTATCTGTCACTTTCAAAATAATAAAAATTAAAAGGGACAACTATTTATACTCTATGGGTTTACACTACGTCCGCTAGATTTTGACGCGCTTTTGCATGTTTACCCAGTATTTCTGTCAATAAAACCACCGACTATAAATCAAAAACTGGAGAAAATAGATCTCCTGTCCTTTATCAATGTTTTTACTTTGAAAGACAAATAAATTATAATTTTAGTTTTAGCCGGCAAATCTAGAATCGCGCCCAATTAAGATTTGGCTTCGAGTTCACTATAAAAATCATAAGAAATTTTATTATTTTACATAGTAGGTATGTTTGAATTAAAAGTTGTTTGGGTGTCTGAAAACTTTACATATTCTTTATTCTTGATATGATAAAACTGTTTCCGGAGATTTGAGTCTACTAATAGCGGGAAATAAGTTAAAATAAAAAAAAACTTAATCAAACATTTATATCTAAAGTAATAAAGGAAATAGCATTTTGTTTGTGAAGTTGATTTGACATATCCGACTGCTCCAGATCGGGGCCACGAAATTATTGTGTCCTTATCTTTGACAAATCGTTTAGGTTGCTTCGAGTTAACAAAAGCCTTAACTGTCATACTAGATTAAATAATAGAGGCATTTATTTACCCGAATGACAATAGTTTTATTGTTTGCAAATTAATTGACATCCTTAATAGACATATTAAGCAGGACATTCAATGCTTTATCGAGACGTAGTTTAAGTAGGTAAGAGGGTTATCTATAATTTTGGACTAATCTTATCTTATCTTATGTAGCCGTTATGTGTCCCACTGCTGGGCAAAGGCCTCTCTCCTCTCCCTCCATGCCTCCCTATTTTGCGCCTCTTCCGGCCATTTTGGACAAAATTGTAAAAAAAAACTGTCATGGTCATGAAAGCTGCCAAAAGGTGCAGAAAGTCAGATCCTAGGTTTTTTGATTAATCCTTTTGGTTAATTTTAAAACTTTGATTTTGTAGTTTTTTGTACTTGTTATTTTGACACCTGTGTTACTTTTAATCAAATTGTCATCAAAGCACTTACAGGGTGCGGAACAAGCTAATCATTTCGGGCATAATTTTAGTTTAAATGAACATATATAGTTTTGAGTTAATTTTATGATTGAATCAAAGTAAGTAAGTTTTATGCTATCTCACTTCTTAGGTCTGCTGTAAGACATTTCATTTTAGAAATAAGCAGTACCTGTTGTGTCTTGATTCCTATGTTATTGTTCTGTGTATGTTACTGTGTACAATAAACTGTTAAATAAATAAGTTATTCAAAGTCACATCAACTCCAAATCTCTGTGATATCAACCTTCATCAGCAAAATGTCAGAAAGTCATTACCGCAAACGTATCCTTTTTAATTTCCAGTAGCAACGAGCGTCCGCTTAATTTGTCATTCGTAATTATTTAGTGTTAATTTCCATGCAACCTCTCTGTGAGGTCTTTAGTCCCTTTCTCTTTTTTTCTGCTGATATTTGACATATATGCCAACGAAAAATTACCAACTTTAAGTTTTATTTTGTAAATATTATATTATATGGACAGGAACTGAGCACTATTTGCCAATAGAGCTAGGCCCGTATTTGTAATCAGTTCTTAAGAGTGACAGCGAGTTTGAGTTCGTATCAGAAATGTCATTTCAGTACAAACTGGCCAGTCAAATCCATCCTATCGTAAATATTGCTTCAAAAATACGAGCCCTAGTATATACTAGGGCTGACATCAGTAGTCTTTCTTTTTGGTGTGGGCGGTTCTATCGTGGTGCTTCGGCGAATAGGTACCCCTTCAAAGGGAGGACCATGCTTAGCTGTGAACAGTCATCATCTTTCTAGTCGTTGAAGCTGAACCGAACTCTTTCGATGTGAAATATTTCTGGTAATTTACTATATATAGTAAAGTTAGTAGAAGTATAACTAGTATAGTTAGTAGAAGTCTTTCTTCCATGCTGGCCTGGGAGCGAGAGAAAAACATAGAATGTGCCAGCTGCATTTCCTCCCGGGCATGCTGTAAAAACCAGCTAAGGGATCCGAGGGTTTCAGTATATTGTAATTTAGGCGATGGGCTGACAACCTGTCACTACAGCAATATACTTACAAATCTATCTTAAATAACCCTCAAAACTTTGTCAGACGTGGCGGAACGACCTTTGTTTGGGTCGTTTACGCTCTGCCTACCCCATTAGGGATAAAGGCGTAATTATATGTATGTATGTATGTATGTTAGTAGAAGTCGGGTCGTACAAATTACAGACGCATTATAATACTGAATAAGTAAGAACAAATTTATTAGATCATTAAAAATAATTGGTTATGTGCAATATGCGTAATCTTTAGTCGGTTATTTTATTGTTTCCTTTCTTGCTGCAAATCATTAATTATTTAATTTATAGGTTCTAATTAATTTGTAAAGTTTTACTGAAATAACTAATCAGTGTATAATTATCTCTCAACTTGTTTCATTTTATATATAATATAATACAATATATATATATATATGAAATATATAAAATGAAATATATTCTTTATTGCATTCAAAAACATGAAATGAAGTTTACAAAAAGGTATGTAAGTTTAATTTCAGAATCAAAATTTTTTTTTTGTTTATTGTACAGAAGTTACATGAAAATGTCAATACGTAAAGAATGACGACAACACTGGCACAGATTATTTATACAAAGTATTTCTACAAAGAAATTTCTTCCAGCTGACCTACGGAAGTGAAACTATCGCAATAGAGGTAGATAAATAATCGTACCTTACAAAATATGAGTAATCTATAAGATACCTGCATTTTCCACTTCACGATAAGCTTTTGCTCTCGCTCTAGCTCTTGCTCTATACTGTGGTGGATTATTTGTCTTCCATGCTGGAATAGTTGCATTTCCTCCTGGGCAGGCTGTAAAAACCAGGTAAGGGATCCGAGGGTTTCTGTATTTTGCAATTTAGGCGAAAGGCTGACAACCTGTCACTACAGCATATACCTATCCCTATCATAAATAACCCTCAAGTCTTTGTCAGACGAGGCGGAACAACCTTTGTTTAGGTCATTTACGCTCTACTCACCCCGTTAGGGATAAAGACGTGATTATATGATTGTATGTATGTATTATCTGTATGTGTACTAATACACATCAGCAGGTACTTGTTTCATACAATGGTAACGCTAGCTTGGCTCACAGCAACCAAAGTCAAAATTCAATCGTGATGTAAAATATCTATATCCAGCCATGTAATCAAGGTTTTAGTATCAAATTGGGATCAGTAATTAAATCTGAAATATCAGTTGGCTACTATAATGTCAGCGCGGGCACGTGCCGTGTGCGCTGCGCGGACGCAGCCGTCGTGCGCGCGCAACTGCTGCGCACAGCAAGATCGTTTGGGTGGTGCGTACAGGCGGTGGGAAAAGCTTTAAAAAAAAACAATTGTTCTTTCTATAGCTAAATCTTCCAAGCGTTAAACAGTCATAATAATGATAGAGCAGTTTTTCTTTAACAGGCAAATTATACAATATAATTTGGCTGCTATAATGTCAGCGCGGGCACGTGCCTTGTGCGCTGCGCGGACGCAGCCGTCGTGCGCGCGCAACTGCTGCACCGAGCAAGATCGTTGGGTGGTGCGTACAGGTGCTGGGAAAAGGTTTAAATCTTTTCTAATGTGGTTTTAGTTGGTAAGTCTTACATATTAGTAGAATTTAAAAAACAAATGATTTTCCTGCACAAACATTTCAATGTTTACCTGATAAAAAAGGCCTTTAGGCTTTAAGCAGATCATTATATGGCTTATTTTAGCTTTTTGTGAAGTGTCTTATTTCGCTAAGGATAATTAAAAAAAATCAACACGACCCTCTATATCATCGATACTGGTCAGGGAAATGGGAAGATAGATAGGTAGAATTTTTGGAAAGACCGCTTGGATTTTTGTGGTACTTCAACATCTTCTTAACTGTTTTCTTATCGACAGTCTACAATAAACTCCTCAATAGTAGATAGTGCACGATCAGATAGGTTATCTGGCTCGTTTTCACTGCTCCGGCCGTTGTGATTGTGAGCGGCCGACGGTTGAAGGCTGAAGCTAAATTAAAAGTGTTTAGTATCTCGGCCGAAGATAAATATTTCGTATACCTACCTACCTACTGGCCTGCAATAGATTTGTTAGTCCGGTAAATAACAACATAAACGAACTACCCTTAGAGTGACGTTTTTTGACCGTGACCCACAAAGCTTCAATAAATGATGTTTTATTGTATTGTATTGAAGCTTTTGTTTGAACTAGAATATTTTTAAATGTTGCAATTGCAGGCCATAAACGAAGTTTTTTGATGTATATTTTTGTAGATTTTTCCAATGATTCGTTAAGAAGAAATCATCATCTCCCTAGCCTTATTCCGCATCTCACGGGGTCGTCTACCCAATCCAGGGGAGTAAACGTGGGTACTGGTTTTACACAGAGCGACTAGCATCTGACCTCCGCAACCCAGAAGGGGAACCAGACCCAATTCTAGATTAGGTCAAAGTTTTCAAGCCGCCAATGCCTAGCACTGGCCTCTGATATGGCCTAACGACTTATATCTACGGTATTAAATGATATTAACCGGGACCAACGGCTTAACGTGCCTTCCGACGCACGGAAAAAGCGCCGAAATCGTTATAGAGAAATAAGCTCTTAATAACAACTATTTGCCGGGAGGAATCACCTTAAAATAGAATAATTGTTCCCGTATGAATAAAATATTTTCTTGCAGTAGAAAGTAGAGTTTTTAAATTTAGTGCAAAGGGCCAATTTACATAAAATATTAACATAAAATAAACCTCTTTTTTTGCAGATTCTTAAACTGTGAAATGATGAACAAAAAGTTGTATCACCGCACATTTTATGCAATCTTCAATATTTCATACCTAGTTATAACACAATTTAGCATCGATTTGCATGATCGGCTACATCCTGAAATATAATCGATTATGTTCAATAAAAAAATGTTTATGTAACAAAACAATTTGCATGCACATTTTGGGCGATCAAGTTTCTACATAGTTTGGTAGAAGAGTTAAAAAAAAGTGCGTAACGTAACCAGCGTTACGGCAAATTGTAGCAAAAATCAATCAAGCGTGGCAGTGGGGTTACGATAATAAGAAAAATCGAGAGTAAAATATTCTGTCAGAAGGTACTGCAGAATTTTTAAAATATTGCTATCAACCTGTGGAGAAAACGGTCACAGTATTTCAAGAACACCTGCAAATCCTAAACATCACCTTTGCTTTAGTAACTAGAAAATGTTGGGTTGGTGTGGGATCTAGTTCCTATAGCGGTCTTTCTAGAGCATGATTGATATTTCCTGTGGATAATATTCTAGCTGAATAATAGTATTTAAAGCTCGCTCTATTGTTGACTCTATCTTGGCACTCGCTGAGCAAACTCATCACAAAATAACAATTATATTAAATAGTTTTAATATTTTTCCCCACACAATATTTACTTATTTCACTTTAGACCCCTAAAATACTTAATAAGTATATCGATCGCAATCCGTATACCATCGAGGCACCACTCTCTCATCTCGAAGCCATTGTTGTGTTCAATCGAAATATTTCTATTATATCCGCGTTGTATGACAGCAATGGTCGATCGACCAGGGCTTACTGGGTCGACAGGTGGCAAGATAACGAGCAAAGTCAGAGGTTTATCTGTTAAAAGATATCAGAGGTTATGAATTGGTTTGGTTTTGATTTATCGAGAAACAAAGACTAAGATTTGTTATGATTATGAATCATGATAGTTTGTGTTGAATCAAAATAGTGATCTCGTCTAAGTACCTGTCGTAGATTCAATCCCAGAGTAGATATAAAATCACTCTAAATACAAGACACTTATCTCATCAAGCCGGTCCAGAAAAGATTCCAACGCTCTCAGTTTTCATAAGCTTCCCGACGCGTGACAAACTTAAAACGAGCCTGATTTCTCAACCCATTTCTAAACCAAATACCTTATAAGCCGAGCTTACACTGTCCTACGAACTGGGTTGCGCTTTGCAAGCTTACAATGAGAGCGAATGTATTATTCAACGTTATCGCAGCGCGCACGAGCCACACAAATTGCGTCTGAGCTGATTCGCATCGTGGAGATAGCCACGCGTCACGATGCTGCCAAATAGGCTGTTTGTATAAATAGGTATAAGTTGGATGAGTTTAGAATTGATAGAAGTTTTAGTTCCCTCTTGTAAAAGGTGTAATTCTACAACGTCGGCTACAATACAACAGAACTGTGTTATTCTATTGAGGAGGTAGCCACGTGTCACGATGCAGCCAAATAGGCTGTTTGTATAAGTTGGATGGTTTTTGGATTGTAAGAGGCTTGAATTGCTTTTTAATCAGTAAGTATTGGTAAGGAAGTAACAGTATAGCCCTATAGTTCCATGGTGGCTATGCGTCACTATGCGGCAAAATACGTAGAGGTATACTTATAAGTTCTACTACCCACCCCAAAGTTTAAGGGGCTCTAGTTTCGGTACACTTAAAAAAATACTTGTTTGGTAATGTGTTTATGACAATAATGTTAAAAATTTAATGCATCAATTTACTTCATAACCACTACCAAGTTCCTAATAATTTCAATCAATAGAATAATTGCTCTTAACATTAACTTTAACTTTGTCTCAATCATATTACTTGATCTTAATCATATAACTTCCATGCTGACCTGGGAGCGAGAGAAAAACATAGAATGTGCCAGCTGCATTTCCTCCCGGGTATGCTGTAAAAACCAGCTAAGGGATTCGAGGGATTCAGTATATTGCAATTTAGGCGATGGGCTGACAATCTGTCACTACAGCAATATACCTACAAATATAATCTTAAATAACCCTCAAAACTTTGTCAGACGTGGCGGAACGACCTTTGTTTTGGTTGTTTACGCTCTGCCTACCCCATTAGGGATAAAGCCGTGATTATATGTATGTATGTATGTATATTACTTGATGTGCTCGTATGTAAACAAGTTCCTTGATCAATTTGACAAAATTTTTTTTTCGGGATTTCGCTCCCTGAGGCTGATCGGTCACTGTGAACAATGACATCCGTTATAATCAGTATTACTTATGAGTTGTGTAATTCTTCTGCGGTGCTAGGATCCGGATACCTTCCAGAAGTTCTGCTAACTTATAAGTTCCATTGTTTTAAAAGTAAGTTGGGTGATGCCGGGTCAGATCGGAATAGCACAGTCTATGCCTATGCCTTGGCTCTGGTGCTTTGCTTGCCAATCCGTTTGCCAATCGTGAAAGGAATAACAACTTCCCCTCATTTGGGAGAGCCCAGCCCATGTTTCAGTAGCCATTGTAACAATTGACTTACGTTTAAAGTCCTTCGTCACGTCACAAATATAAATATTACATTTTGATATAAAGATTAACATTTAAAATATATCTAATCATTCTTACAATCAAAGATTTCAATACTTGAAATACGATTTCATTCATACAATGAACGTTCAAGTAATGTCTAAATAGTAAAATGTTTGTTTACAACATTAAAGAATTAAAATGTTTCGTGGATGGAATCGATTGATTTAATTGAAATCGAATAGATATGTCCCCTCACTAATATAGTGTCATGTCACTATTTTCATGTATGCAGGAAACTGCCTTTTTTTTTACTTCTGAGACTAATATTTAATGGAATTTGGCTATTAAGATTAATCATGTAATAATTTTCAACATAATATTTTATACGAAATGCATACAATGGTAATTTAATTCAAATGAATATTGTACTTTCTTTTATTATGTGATTTACTTGACGATGCCAAAAATATATTGAAACTTTCGTATCTTATTTCAAACTTTATTTTCTCATAATTTTAAATGTTCTACTTTCAGTTTTCTTAATTTTCTTACGTTTAGTTTCTAATTTCTTTAGTCAGCAAAAAAAATTGGATTGGGCTAGGATAGGGTAATCGTAACAACATATTGATCTAAGTCTGAAGTAGCTATTATGTTTTCCTGTAGGATCCAGGGAACGGGGATCAGCATTATCTCTATAATCGTATTCTCCAATTCAATCCATTTTATAATCGTGGAATCGTGGTATCTATGTGGTGCGCCAGTATAGTTTTCTGAAACCAATGTAAAAATAAAAATATTCAAATTAAAAATATATGGTTACTTTTAAGTGTGGTCTTTGTTAATCGAAATCTTCGACAAATAAAACAATCTTTGGCGATGAAGTATTTCTTTACATACTCTGAAATCGATCATTGTAACAATTTTATCAGAAGTTGCAACACAATATTATCATCAAATTGCGTGTTTGCGTAACAAAAAAATGAATTAAAAGAGTGACCGCGATCTCGATAGCGAAATTCGTTTTCGTATCGATATAGATTTCATTGTTCCTATGGTCAGTGCCGCACAGAACATGAAACTGAATTGACATGATGAAGTCAGTCAGTCAAGTCATCGTCAATCATAAGCCTTTTAGTCATTATGATTTTAACGATAATATTTACTGGATAAATTATTTAATTATTGACTACTAGCGACCCGCCCCGGCTTTATGCATGTATTATACATATAAACCTTCCTCTTGAATCACTCTATCCATAAAAATAAACCGCATCAAAATCCGTTGCGTAGTTTTAAAGATCTAAGCATACATAGGAATATAGGGACAGAGAAAGCTAAAAATTTAAAATGTTGTTTGAAAAGTTTCCATCTGTTATATTGTAATCATGTTACAGTAATAAAAAGAAAGAAAGTGTAATTTCAGCAACAGCAACCAGCATAAATTCCTTTAAAAACAGACTAGGCGAATATCAAAAACAGTGTCGTGGCAAATGAAAATATAAACTTAAGGAACTAAAATGAACTATCAGTGCTATGTTAGTGTCGAACTTGAACAGTGAAAATAGGGATACAGGCGTTATCAGTTGTTTCAATTGCCTGCCTGTTCAAAATAATAATAATGATTATAATATACCTAACTACGCACGAAGTCCTAAATCATATTTTTTTTCTCAAATTATTTGGTTTTCGTCTTACTAATCAAATGCACGATTCTGTGTGCTCCGATTTCAAACTCAGTTATAAAGCAATGTCATTTCTACAACCAATCTTTATCATTTCTTATGTCGCTTGGACGGAAGGCGACCATAATTACTGTTTTGCACGTAACCATTGTGTAATTGATACAGTATCGAAATGATAGACCACAATGAAGAGCCGGCGAGCACGACAGTTATTAGCTTTTTGATTAAGAAATTCAGTTGCGTTCGAACAAGTTGATTCTTTTGACTAGCAACTCGTGTGTAATATTTTAGATTGGAATTCGGATATGGTCGCTTGCGAAGTGATCAAACGTTTCTATTCAATGTTTTGTTTGGTTAGATTACAATTCGCTTTTCCAAGCGCGGTTTCACTCGTGATGAGATTGATGAGTATTCTAGTAGGGGACGAGATAAGACTTCCTAGCAAATAGTAATTTATTTATGGAAAACTTTCATAAAATTCATCTCAGTTTTAATTTAAAATAGGTACTAAATTTGACGCAAGAAAACCTTTGTAAAGTTAAGGTAAATGATGTAGTGTTTGTCAACTTGTTATAATGTTGTTAGTAGATATGTGTTACTTCAAACTAATTAGTGCCGTCAGTTTGTTAGCCCACTCGTTAAAAACATGTTATCCATAATATTTAATTAAATATGCGTAAGCAATGTCAAACGTTACTTCAAAACTCTTTAATCTTGATAATTAATTATTAGGCGCAAAAACTAAGGTCGTCTCTTTACTTAATAAGGAAATAATAGACGGTAGACATTACTTTACATGTAGACAATGTCAGCTGATAATAGAATACTTACATTTTCGTTTTAACATTAAAAAAACTGGTGACGCATCGATCAATGTAACAATTCCAAGTCTACAACGAACATCAAGCTAATTGCAATGTCAAAAGTACAGTAATTACTTCCTAATATTGACAAAGCGAGCAGTCGGCTCCTGGTCCATTATGTTCGTAAAAAATTAACCAAAAAACTTCGTGCGAAGTAAAGTCGAAATATTTATAGAACGTAGTATCTACATGGTTGTTAGGTATATAAAAACTGTGAAAAATATTCCCTGTTCGTAGCTGGTTACTAACCAACCAATAACGAAAGTGGCTGAAATTAATACCTGAGGGATATTGCAAACAGCCTAAAATTATTACCTACTTACAACTTATCAGCTGAAAAAGGTTTTACCTATTAGCTTGTTTTATTGCCATAAAAAAATAGCAACAGATTAGAAAAGAGGTACGAGATATTACTTCTAAGGAAAAAGTTGCTGCTCTTTCCTACTAGTACCTGCAAGAAGATTCTGATAATAGCAGCACTTAAAAACAAAAGAGCTTAATAGTTCAAGTACCAGGATCTTAGCACCGCAGAAGAGTTGCACAACTAATAAGTAGTACTGATTATAGCGGATGACATTGTTCGCAGTGACCGATCAGCCTCAGGGAGCGGCTTCCTACTGAAATTGGAGCTCCTTAAACTGGGGGGTAGGTAGTTAAACTTACTACTATTTTCAAACGGATATGAGATATTACTTTAAAAGAAATCGCTGCTGCCCTTTCCTTGGATATTTCCTTACTCGGCTTTTACGACACCTGCTAGAAGATTCTGATATAGCAGCACTTAAAAACAATAGAGCTTATTAGTTCAAGTACCAGGATCCTAGCACCGCAGAAGAGTTGCACAACTCATAAGTAATAGTGATTATAGCGGATGCCATTGTTCGAAGTGACCGATCGGCCTCAGGGAGCGACCTTCGCCCGCCGCTGGCGCACGATTTTTGACCATTACTTCTACTTTATAGAGCTGATTAAACCCATCCTTAATAAGGTTATTCAGTATTTTAGATTGAAAAAAATGGTCTCTATCTTAAACGTGAAAACGTGAACATATCCATTGCGCCTGATTTACAGGAGGCGAATAATTAAACTGATGAAACCTTTGGATGGAACCGATTTAGGTATATATTTTACAAACAATACTTAGGTATCTGTGATAGGTAATTTTATGGAAGTTAGAAATACAATTTTATATTTAGTGCCTATCAATGGAACAGTACCTAAATAGAATTGAAGAAATATTTATACTTAACGCGTATATGACGCGACCACATCGAATAATTGATTGTGTTTGAATGAATGTTCTACTAATTAATCATTTGTCTTCTACTTCGTAATTTTCGTATTTCACTTCATCTTCGAAGTAGGTAAAGCTGCAATCATCAATTTAAATACCTGCAATAAATTATTATAATAAACACAACTCATAATTAAATAGTCACGATCACGACGCGCATCAAATCATCCAATCCAAGAATCTCAACCCATTTGACAAATAACCAAGCAATTAATAGGTTGGGTGTTATTGGCAGCTCTATATAGATCCTAGCACGCGCGCGCTCCGATTGGTCCGTTGGAAATTGACACTCATTAGTCTATTTATTACGGCTGAGTTCTGTTATCTCTAAATATTATTACCTCCTGTTAATGCTGCGTCAGGCTGCGCGTGCGATGCAATGCCAGCGGGTGCAGGAAGTATATTTATGTCTAGACTTCGAATTTTATATCTAGACTTGCAGGGAAACACACGCGATTAGTTTAAGAAGAATCTAATATTTTTACTTCCTTGCTGGACTGGGAGCGAAAGAAATACATAGAATGTTCCAGCTGCATTTTCTCCTGGGCATGCTGTATAAACCAGCTAAGGGATCCCAGGGTTTCAGTATATTGCAATTTAGGCGATGGGCTGACAGCAATATACAATACAATACAAGATACTTTATTGCACAAAGAAACACAAATACATACAGCAGAAAAGTAAAGAACAAAACAGTACAACATAGGCGGCCTTATTGCTAAAGCAGCAATTTCTACCAGGCAACCGCTATCTGCTATGTAGGATAGTACATAGCAGATAGCGGGATAGTGCATACTTAGTTAATCTTAATACTTAAACAATATAAATACTACTAAATAAATACATAAATAAAATAAATTAATATATATTTACAATAAACAAATACATATTATGCTAATGGGAGATAGGATAAATAACTAATTAATATTCTCTAAGAAGAACTTTCTTGTTCGTTCTTTACGGGAAGTTTTTAACGTTTTCAGGAAGGGAATTCCACAATTTGACTGCCCGGACCGTGAAAGATTAATTATCTCAAATCAAATCTATCTTAAATAACCCTTAAAACTTTATCAGACGTGGCGGAACGACATTTATTTAGGTCGTTTACGCTCTGCCTACACTATTAGGGAAATAGGCGTGATTATATGTATGTAATATTTTTAGACAAGGTTTTACTGGATTGGAGTAAAATTTCTCGCATAGTGCTTGGTCAGAATATCACACATCACTTCCGATGGTTGAAAAAACCAATATTCAAATAAGAAATAAAAAGGAACATGGTAAGTTAATAATATTTTTAAAGGAAGAACAAACTGCATGTGACAAAACTTGGAGTCCAAAATCGGATTAATCAAGAGATACAATTCTATAAAATAATCTTGGTCAAAAGTGGCGAAATAAAAAATAAAAAAGCCGTTAAAACTCAGCCTAACCCGTTGTAAAATAGACGTGAGTTTATTGACTTAGTCAGGTAATATATTACGACCTTCTCCTTTTCATTAATTAATTTAATTGTTATTTACATAATTTATACTTTAACACCTTTATTTATTGTAAAGGACTTTTTTTATATTACGTACATAAGTTCAATATAGTAAATGTTATAGTTTTATTTTAATGGGGTAGATTAGGGATAAAGCCGTGACTATATGTATGTATGTATTAGTAAAATATAAGGGTGTTGGCAGTGTATCTGCCTGCTACGCTGTGGGTCCCGGGTTCGAATCCCGGTCGGGGCAGACATTTGAATGATGAATTTAAATGTCTGTTTTTTTGGTCTAGGTGTTCTTTATGGTTGTTTCTGTGTATGTCCATGGCACCCCGGTACAGGGAATCCTATGAGTGTGATCGTGCTTTTCTTTGTACTCAGTTTATGCATGTGTGCCCTTTTCGTTACATTCTCATTAGGCAAGTACATTTTCCTGAAGTTTAAAATTATAAGAAACATAATACATCTTACTTAGCAACAATAGTGGTCAGCGATTTTTAAACAGCAAGTTACCTATTTAGGCAAATGTTAATTTAAAAAGTTGTCATCATGTGATAGCAATGTCATCTCAATGCCGTTCACCCTGACTCACTCACTCACTCGCTCATTCACTCCAAATTTTCGAATTCCTGCAAATCTCTTCCGAGGTTTTTCCACAAGGCCGTTGGTTTGGAGGCGGGGTTTTTTTAAAAGACTTTAATTTTATATATATCTACGCAGGGTAAATTTTAAATAAAGTGTTTTAGACTACGGTCTAAAATTGAGCAACTTCCCCCAGAAGACTATAAAATTAAATTTTACTATTTTGTAGTTTAAAGTAGTAGCGGCTATAGGCGGTTACAAAATTATTTTGATCGATATATCGACACATTAATTTTGCTATAATTTAAAACATGGAGGACGTACACACCAAATACATAATCAGTTATTCAAATCATATATTTATGATCGCATTTTCAGATCCAAAATTCGCTAATGGATCACAGATGGCTATCAAATGATACGCTTATAAATTTCCTTTTGCTCATATACATAACCTTGTCTATAAAGTATCGATAATTGCATATATTAGGCGGTTCGGATGCTCACTCATATAATTTACACATAAGTAGCCATCAGAATAAAACAAAATGAAACACCTCTTGTCGCTATTATAAAACAATATGAATTACATGTCCATAACGAAAATATAATAACTGTTCGGCGCACGCGCACATTAAACCGAAGCTCTTGCTTAAGAAAAGTTCAGAGTGTGAATTAGACGAAGGTGGCTGTTGAGGTTCCGTAGGAAATGTAGATATTTTTACGTGGACGAGATGGATCATACACACCAGACAATATCTCAACATCAGATTTAGTAAAATGCCTGGTTTAAAATGAAGTAAAAGGATAAGTCCAGAAAATAATATTTATCTAGCAACAAAATTTATAAAAGCATGCAAATATTAATAAATCACCTAGGATAAAATATATTTTAATCAAATTAAAATGTACTGTAAGTAAAAAAATACAAATGTTGATAAAGCTTTCAATAAATATATTTGAAAATTCATGTGACTGGTATCTACTTGAAAAGGATAGAATTACTTGGTTTTTTTACAATTTGATTAAGAGATATAATGAACCAAATAATGTCTTATCTGCATTACGTTTTATGCTATCACACTTTTATTTGGTCTGCTGTAAGAAATTTCTTTGTAGAAATAAGCAGTGCCTGTTGTGTCTTAATTACTTACGTAATTGTTCTGTGTATGTTTATGTGTACAATAAACTGTAAATAAATAAACCAAATTTTACAATCCAAAAGATACAGACCGTCAAAAAGAAACTGTTCTGTTTTATATTGATTTATTACCGAAAGGAATCCTAAAAGCGCCCGCATGGCCTCGCTCTCAATGTAGCAAATTTGGTGACCTCGCGGCCAGGAGTGGACCTCTTTTAATTGTGCCTTTAATAACGCCGATCGTAAGCTGCCAGTTGACATCAGCATGTCATATTAAGGTCATATTAGATGGAGTAATATTAATGAAGATGATGTGTGATATGATGTTAGGTCAAAATAGTATCATTATTCATATTCAGTTTTACAGGTTGGCTGGAAGAGATCTCTTTATAGAGATAAGCTCACCTTTGTGAACTAAATTTAAATTTGTTTATTTATTGTAAATTTTTTGTATGCAATAAAGAATATATATTAAATTAACACAAAATAGAGTCATTTACTTAGAATTCCTTACACTAAATTTTACCCTTTTAAATTGTGCCTTTTATAAAATCTAGTTTCAAAGCGACGTTTATTTTGATTCCAAATTGGAATGGGAGCAAAAGAAAAAAATCTTCCGGGTATGCTGTAAAAACCAGCTAAGGTAATCAAGGGTTTCTGTACATTGCAATTTAGGTGACAGGCTGATAACCTGTGTACAGCAATATACCTACAAATCTATCTTAAATAACCCTCAAAACTTTGTAATACGTGGCGGATTGACCTTTGATTAGGTCGTTTACGCTCTGCCTACCCCATTAGGGATACAGGCGTGATAGTATGTACGTATGTTATTTTGATGATACAGTAATATTCTGTCATATAAAAATATGCACAGGACCGAAAATTCTGTATTCAAATTAGCAATTTTTAAAAAGGTTTTGCCTCTCGTTTTTTACCACTTTGCTCAAGTTACAGATTGTGACAGTTAAGAAATTAAATTACCCGAATTAATTGGTTCGGTACTTGCACCGCGACATCGAAGCCCGATCCACTTTGTTCCCGTAACTGTAAATGATTATACTTTTGGAAAAAAGGTAATGGACATTACAAAGTGAAAGAGTGCGAGTAACACGACACATTAAACGCCTTCATTTAACACGTCCAGGAAAGCAGATATGAGATTCTTCCATGCTGGACTGGGAGAGATAGAAAAACATAGAATGTTCCAGCTGCCCTTCCTCCCGGGCATGCTGTTAAAGTCAGCAAAAGGGACTCTAGGGTTACATTGTATTGTAATTTAGGCGATGGGCTGACAACCTGTCACTAAAGCAATACATATTACAATCTAAAATAGTCCCCTTAATTTTTGTCAGACGTGGCGAAAGCGCCTTTTACGAGGCGTTAAACGCTCTGCCTACCCCGTAAGGGATAAAGGCGTGATTTATGTATGTATGTATGTAGGAAAGCAGATATTGTTATAATTAGGACTCAAATTCTGAAATGAAAGACAATGTAATATGAGTAAACGTTTCAAAGTTATCAGTCTTGAAAGAAATTGAATTGACATTAATGAGTGTAAAGAGAAAGATATTGCCATTAAATATAAAGCTCAATACGATTTCTAAACCCCGTAAGGGTTAGAGGCGTGACTTTGCGTATCTATGTTATACCTACACATTTCTTGTGACGATGATGTTGTTAATCTTTTCCATACAAAAGACATCAACGACTCTTTGATTTTCTTCTCGCCTCTCGTCTGTTCATTAATTTTTATGATTTTGCGATAGAGAATCAAATATACATAAAATCACGCTTTGATCTCTTACTTAGGTAGTGTGCAGAACGCTTCGCAAAATTGAGGGCATTTTTTTGTAATATGTACTGCTGTAGTGACAGGTTGTCAGTTCATCGTAACCCAATGGAGAATCAATACGCTGTCAATGTTTTTTGCATTGCCTACAACAGACGTGCGACACCTTACGCGCTACACGCGCTTACTGGCAGAGGGATGCGCCAATGTAGAGTTCCAAGATACGCGCGCGTAGTGCGTAAAGTGACGCATGTGTGTTGTAGGCAATGCAAAAAGCATTGACAGCGTGTTGAGCGCAACATTACGCGCAGTAAGTGACGTCTGTGTGTTGCTGCACAAGTGCGGGAGTCTTCGTCTAAGCGAGTGGATTCTCGAATCGAACGATCCGATAAACCCTGAGTTTTTAAACTGCCTAGTAGCACAGCTATTAGGCCTCTGACATGGTTTCAGTAACGACCACTATCACAAACAGCGATTGGGTCCGACGGCTTAGCTTACGAGTACCCTCCGAAGCACGGAATTCTTTTTCAGGTGATTCAGCCTGTAATGTCCTAAGCAAACTGGGGAAAATCTCACTAAGTGATAAATTGACAAATATCAACTTTGTGTTCCCCCACCCCTGGGAATGGAACCCTGGACCTCCGGATCGTAAGCTTATGGCTTTGACCACTAGATCACAGAGGCAGTGCAGGGGTGAAAGATATAAAATTATGAAAAACTTGATCATGTCACTCTTGCGCAATAAGTTAAATGTTACCAAGTAATTAATGCAGACGTGTGTGGAGCAAGGTTCTGTTGACATTTCAGATTCTTTCGCTTTTCACCTGTTCCAGTTTAAATAGGTAGCTGAATATCATTTTAACGAGCTTAAAAATGTATTTTAAATAATATATGCACTCGCGGCGCGGTTCTGTTGATGGAGAAATTAAATATTAACTTGTTTCAGTTCAGTAGCTGATTTTACTGTTTGAGCCTGGGGTTCTCGATTCAGAGGTCGTGAGTTCATTTTTATCGCGTAGTTATTTTCACATTGTAAGATTGTGTCTAGTTCAGTAAGAACAATGCAGGGTGATTTACCCAAATATTTTAAATAAGATGAACCTTCTGTGCTTCGAAGGATGCCTTTGAAGCCTTTTGTCCCAATAACTGCCTTTGATGTTATTCTAATAAAATTATTTAGGAAACGACGAATTTTGAAATCTATCCAGATTTGCAGGATGTTAGTATCAAAAGGGTGCAAGAGGCACAGGACCGGTGTAAGTGGCGATCAAAAGAAAAGGCCTATACTCAGCAGTGGGTAGATGTAGGCTGAAATAATGATGATGATAGTATCAAAATATTACAAAAATAAGTTAAAACATTAACGGAACACAGGCTAAGGCTAGTAACCTAGTAAAAGGTATAAAATGAATCAAGTTTCGATTTACTACTGTCTAATCTACCAACAAACAATTTGTTCGTGATTCACAGATCATTATCAATTTCAACTACTGTCTTCGTTCCTGTTTGTTAACCACATACCTCGTCCTTGCATATTCCGAGTATCTCGTCCACCATTTTGATGGCGAATTTGACAGCAGCTATGTGCAGGCGCCGGTCGTGGCTAGCACACGCGTGACTTCGGATAACCCGATCAACCAGTGAACTCTGATCCGCAGACTATAACACCTTTTCACCGAGCTGCCAGTTCGCTTCAAGCATAAAGAGGGGAGAGGAAGAGCTTACTATAATGGTTATGTTACAATCCCAGCTGTTGTCATCTCAATGCCGTCTTGAACACGAAGATCCGAATTCTTTTCGCTGTCTAATATTAATGATAATTAATTGTCCGTACATAATAAGCGGGTTGGTTGGTCGTAACATATTAGTGTCAAAGGTTTGTTTTAATCACTGTGTTGTATGAGGTCTATTGCTTAATTATGATATTGATTACACGATTTATTAATTAATTTATGAACTCATCAGATACTTTCGATAAGGCAAAAGCTTTTGTGTTATCGGATTATTGTTTAGCAATAAAAATGCTCTAACTATTTCACAATTTCGATTACTTATTATAGCTACTAAACCACACTAGTTTTAGGCAGCTGAAGATATTTGTCACTATTTCAGGTACAGATGCAGTATCTATGGTTTTCTAATACCGGGTGTAAGGGACAGCGTCCCGCAATGTGATACGGGTTTCTCAGTCAACGAAACAGAACAACTTTCAATGCAAAATTCTTTTAGGAGATGAAAAAGAACATTGATAGTCCCATACAAAATGACCACCTCGATCAGACAATTTGTATGGAAAACCAAAATGTCTTCTTTCACTTCCTGAAAAAAGAATCCTTGTGATAATTGTTCAGTTTTGTTGACTGAACAATCCCTATCAGTTTGTGGGATGCTGTTTCTTACACCCCGTATAGGTAAAAATGCAAGAATTGAAAAAAAAACTTTCATCACAATATCTATGAAAATTATTTCATTTATTAAGAATCCTCTATACAAAAAAAATAAAAGGACATAAAAAACAGGATCAGTTACAAAATATAATTTCCACTCAAAATTCCATTGCATTTAAAGTACATATACATATATACATATATACATATATATATATACATATATATATATACATATACATATACATAATCACGCCTTTATCCCTAATGGGGTAGGCAGAGCGCAAACGACTTAAACAAAGGTCATTCCGCCACGTCTGACAAAGTTTTGAGGGTTATTTAAGATAGAATTCTAGGTATATTGCTGTAGTGACAGGTTGTCAGCCCATCGCCTAAATTACAATATACTGAAACCCTCGGATCCCTTAGCTGGATTTTACAGCATGCCCGGGAGGAAATGCAGCTGGCACATTCTATGTTTTTCTCTCGCTCCCAGACCAGCATTTAAAGTACCATTATCACAATACTCATTCATATTCAATAGTAATTCAATCAAATTCGAAATAATTTTAAATTGTTAGGCAAAATCTAGTACAAAATTATAGAGTTGGGTTAGATGTTCTTTGTGCAAACATTGTTATTTATTATATTTATTAAAACTGGGCCGATAATGGTCACCAATTCACCATTTGGCTTTGACCATTTAAGTTTGACATGCATTTAAACAACCTCTTTGTGCTTTATATTTTAGCTTGTTCTTGTATCACATCAATTCAGCCCTGACGCTAACGCTAACTGCCTCCGTGGTCTAGTGGCTAGTGCCGTGGACTCCTGATCCGGAGGTCCGGGGTTCGATTCCCAGGGGGGAAAACACAAAGTTGATATTTGAGAATTTATCACTTTGTGAATTTTTCCCCAGTTTGGTTAGGACATTGCAGGCTGAATCACCTGATTATTTGAAAGGAAAAAGATTGCGTGCTTCGGAGGGCACGTTAAGCCGTTGGTCCCGGTCGCTGTCTTTGATAGTGGTCGTTACTTAAAAACCATGTCAGAGGTCTGATAGTTGTGCTACTAGGCGGTATATAAAAAAAAAAAACTGACACCAGGGTTCATCGGGTCCATAGACTCGATACCCACTCGACAGAAGAAGAAGCCCTGACGCAGAAAACTGTCTGTAAAACCCGGACATACACGTTTACACCCAAACAGGGACTGCCTTACGCTATGATGATGATCATACCACACACACACACACACACATAATCACGCCTTTATCCCTAATTGGGTAGGTAGATCAAAATACTACCTAAACAAGGGTCATTCCGACATGCTGACTTGTTTTGAGGGTTATTACAGGTGGTTACGTATAGGATTGCTATAGTGACGGATTGTCAGAACATCGCCTAAATTGCAATACACGGACACTCTCCAACCCCTTAGCTGGTTTTTACAGTATGCCCAGGAGGAGATGCAGCTAGCACATACTATGTTTTTCTATCACTCCCAGTCCAGCATGGAAGAAATGATCATACCAATTTATAATATCATTTATCAATACATTAATAACTGCTGCAATAATGACGATGACTTTTATCAGTAATTACACATTGAGCTATCAATCCAGAAGGCGTTTTTATAATTATTATTCGAAATGGATTCGCTCTTGACTCCAGTCTAGTTCGGGAGCGACTGAAACGAAGTCGACGATGGAGCGAGCTTACCCAGAAGATGGCTGTTCAGTCTATATATAACTTATAACCTATATAACTTTCCCCTTTGAATTTAGACAATGCAGGCTGATTCACCATATTACTCAATCGCTGTACGTGATAGTGATTGTTAAGTCACTATACCAGGGGTCCTTGTAAAACCCAACTATACACATGACAGAAGATAGATGCTCTGCATACTCCTTTACCAATAAGCACACAAGCTTAACCTATTTCATACGCACGAATGTTCCTTTGAGTACAGTAGCCAGGGGTCATCAGATGCTGGTCAATCTCTACATCAGCTCCGTCTAGATCAAAACTCGTGACCAGACCAGCGTATGCAAATAAATTATGATCGATGCCACGTCTCTACCGTACAGCTTTTATACAGGATGTTAATTTTATTGCGTACTATTTGGTGGTTAGCTGCGAATATATCGAATAAGCAGTCCCTGACCAAACAGCGGCAAGATCATCAGGATGTGGTGGGGATTCCAGTGGGATGGGTTTCCCTAAAATATACCACAAATGTTCGATAAAGATCTTGTGACGTAGCGAGTCAATGTCGCCACTAAATAAGCATTCGCCTGGTGTCAGGCAGCGGTGGCACCAGTACTGGTAGGAGGCTGAGGAAATGAATTCTGGAAGGGCTTGTGCTTAGACTATATGACGCGGACTAGCTTCGCTTCATATACTGTGGTGTGGAAGGCAAGAGGTAAACTACCACACTAAATTTAACTAAAAAGGAGTAATATGTACAGGATTAAAACTGGCGATTACTCCGCCGAGAAAATCTTATGATGATGACCATAGTATGGGTATTTCAGTAGTGATATCTCCTATCACTACTTCCTTATCATTAAAGACATATCTACTCAAAATGATTTTTAATGTCACATACTTAGGCTCGTATTTACAAAGCAATCTTAAAATTGAGAGCAATATTAAGTATGGATTTTGTGTGCCACATTGCACTGAAATAACGTTTCTGATACGAACTCAAACTAGCTATCAGTCTCAAGTGCTGTTTATAATGACGGACCTAAATGACCACAAAATTGAAGAAATTCAAATCATAAATTCTATTTTTTTTATGTTTGGAATGAGTTCAAGTTATAATCGTATTTTGTTTATGCAAACCTAAAATAAAAGATTTTTAGCTCCATTATCGTAACTATAATACCCACTAAGCTATAATAGCACGCAATAAAATTAACACCCTGTATATTATTTGGTACAGCCCGACCGGCAAGCGTGGGTGCGTCCTTGTGCAATGCACCTGTGCTCCGCTTCTGCGGACAATATGAAACAGTATGATTGATAACGCACTCCAGATTAACGTATGTAGTGTAAGACATACCTACATTTTGCGTATGTTCATACATAACTTATAATTGTGGCATGATATACACCATTAGGGATAAAGGCGTGATTATATGTATGTATGAAGAATGGTTTTACTGAAATTTTGCAAAAGGAAACATTGATACTTACTAGCTTTCTTCTTAGATTTCCCGTTTGAATCAAATATTTACCCACGGCAAAAGTTTGCCTGTTGCTATTCCCAGTCATAATCAATATGTTTATCAAATCCTGTTCTTATCGAAATACCGTTTGCAAATATTCCCTCGAGAATGAGATATTTTCCCGCCGTAAAAAGCACCCTTTGTCTGCCTCTAGGTCACTATCTATCGTCCTACCAATTTTCATCAAAATCGGTTTAGCCGTTCATGCGTGAAGAGCAACAAACAAACAGACAGACAGAGTTACTTTCGCATTTACAATATTAGTATGGATTGAAGTAGTGGTTGTATTACAAGAGAATAATAATTGATTGATAAAGAGCAAGAGTGCCACCAAAACCTTTTTCACAATGGCAGTGATTAATTAATACACTAATTATTTAAATCATAACTAAAAAATATTGCCGACCCTTATTATTCTCTCATGATAGAAAATTACAGGTAACGATTTCAGACATTGGTATTCTTTCCATGCTGGCCTGGGAGCAAGAGAAAAACATACAATGTGCCAGCTGCATTTTCTCCCAGCATGCTACAAAAACCATCAAAGGAGCCCGAGGGTTTCAGTATATTGTAATTTAGACAACCGGCTGACAACCTATCACTACAGCAATTTACCTACAAATCTATCTTAAATAACTCTTTCTTTGGGTCGTTGACGCTCTGCCTATCCCATTACGGATAAATGTAAATGTATGTTTGTGATTTGGTGCACATATTAATTACCTTCAATAAGAGACAACCACACGATAAGCAACACATTTTACTATCCCACTAATTTGAAGTCCGGAAGTTATAGGTTACGGATTTCACTTATAATATTTCCAACTCAGTTTTAGAATAAAGGTAAACAAAATTTCATGTCTCTTTATTCAAAAACACATTTCAAAAATAAATTATACGTGTTCGCAAATCAGTAATTTTTTTAAAACTACTATTTCATTATGTTGTCATATTTAATAGCTAAAACTTATTTTAGAAACAATATTTTCGATTTTAAGACGTGAAATTTTATGTACCTTTATTCTAAACTGAGTTGGAAATACTTATAGGTACCTACAATACTTCTTCTTAGCGAGTGGATTCTCGAGTCGAACAACCCTACTATACAAAGGCTCGTATTTATAAAGCGATCTCAAGATTAAGAGCGATATTAAGAATCGATTTGACAGGCCATTTTGTACTGAAATTACATTCCTGATACGAATTCAAATTCGCTGTCACACTCAAGTGCTGACTATAAATACGGGCCTAAGTTCGTTAAATAGCACTCAAGCTTATTGTGAAATCATCTTTGGAAAAAGCTCGGGGGTTTTTCCTTGAAACAAACTTTTACATTCTCTTTCTCCCCAAATAGTTCCACTCAATGATAATTATATCCTTTACCTTCACCTTGGATGAAAGATATATAACAGTTATAAAAGTATCCGTTACCGGCAGGAAAAAGGTATTTTTAGTTACCTATCAATTATTTTTAAGAGGTTTTTACGATTCCTTTCTAGGAAATCCTACACCGGATCCTTTGTTGCCGAATGAAAGGGAAAGTACAGGGTATGCAATGAATAATTGATTAATTAGGCGTATTTCCCTGTCCAAACTATTTCTTTGTAATATCTGCAATAAGGTATTTTGAAAAAAGGAATTGCTTTGTTGGTCACTTAGTTCCTGGGCCATCAAATATTTTTGATGTTTTATTTTGATCGTATTTAGTATTTTTCACTTGCGATGACATAAGTTTGATTTTTATCCGTTGATCGGTGTCACTGCTTTTACTTTTGTAGCTATTGAGAATAATTCAGTATTGCAAATAATGGACTCGATTCTAAATTTAGCCGGTTAAACTAAAATGAAAACCTAATTGTCACTTTCAGACTAAAAACATTGGAAAAGGACAGAAGATCTATTCTCTCCGGTTTTAGATTTATAGCCGGTGGTTTTATGCGTTATCTGTCATTTTTGACCGCCGTTATATGATATGGCGGATAAAATTGACAGAAATACAGAAGAAAAGTGAAAAAAGCGCGTCATAATCTAGCGGATAAAGTGTAAAACCATCGCCTGTAATTTTTCAATTTTATTATTTTGAAAGTGACATATAGTATTTAATTTTGATTTTAGTTTTAGCCGCTGGTAGAATCGTGCTAGAATCGAGCCCAGTATTAAGTCCCTAAAAATACATACCTGTCATTTAAAACAGAATAGGATGACATTAATTAGTGTTCTTACTGAATTGCCCTCGTTGTATTTCGTTTTATTGTATGCTCATACAATGCGGCAAAACCGGGATATCTCTTCTTTAAAATAGTCTAAATCTTCTTCCATGCTGAACTGAGAGCGAGAAAAAACATAGAATGGGCCGGCTGCATTTCCTCCCGGGCATGCTGTAAAAACCAGTTAAGGGATCTGAGGGTTTCAGTATATTGCAATTCAGGCGATGAGCTTCTTTTTCTCCTTAGCGAATGGATTCTCGAGTCGAACAACGATGAGCTGACAACCTGTCACTACAGCAACATACCTGCAAATCTATCTTAAATAACCCTCAAAACTTTGTCAGACGTGGCGGAGCGACCTTTGTTTAGGTCGTTTACTCCCTGCCTACCCCATTAAGGATAAAGGCGTGATTACATGTATGTATGTATGTCAATCTCACCAAAGAGATACCCTCTACATCATGATAGTAGATAGATTTATAATCTGGATAGTGTCGTGACATCTTGGCTGGTGTGGGCGGTGGAACAGCACTAGGAACATATCATCCTAAGTGACTTATGATCTAGGACATTGTCGCCAACATGGCGCTTTGTCAACCAGCATGGCGATAGGTTATCTGGAAAATGTCGATATGATGAAATTATGCCCGCGGTATGAACCTTGTTACAAAATCTATTTTCTTTTATGAACTCTATCGTACTCATACGCAAACTGCTTACTACTGTTTTCTTTAAACTAAAAACGGAAACATAATTAGGTAACTGCTCTTATTTCATTTATTTATAATTATTCAACCAGCTAAGGGATCTAAGGGATCTGAGGGTTTCAGTATATTGCAATTTAGGCGATGGACTGACAACCTGTCACTACAGCAATATACGTACAAAATACAAATCCATCTTGAATAACCCTCAAAACTTTGTCAAAACTTTGTCAGACGTGGCGGAACGACCTTTGTTTAGGTCGTTTACGCTCTGCCTACCCCATAAGTGATAAAGGCGTGATTATAGGTATGTATTTATGTATTCAATATTAAATTTATTATTCTTCCATGCTGGCCTGGGAGCGAGAGATAAACATAGAATGTGTCAGCTGCATTTCCTCACGGGCATGCTGTAAAAACCAGCTAAGGGATCCGAGGCTTTCAGTATTTTGTAATTTAGGCGATGGGCTGACAACCTGTCACTAAGCAATATACCTAATTAAATAACCCTCAAAACTTTGTCAGACGTGGCGGAACAACCTTTGTTTAGGTCTTATACGCTCTATCTACCCCATTCGGGATAAAGGCGTGACTATATAAATTAAAGGCTTACAATAGCTATAATGCTTGAAAATGATAGATAGATGGATAGATCAGAATGACAAAAGGTATTTTGCGTACTAGAATATTATCACTACATAGTATAAAACAAAGTCGCTTTATCTGATCCTATATCCATATGTATGCATAAATCTTTAAAACTACGCAACGGATTTTGATGCGGTTTCTTGTCATGGATAGAGTGATTCAAGAAGAAGGTTAGTATGTATAATACATGCATAATGTAGTAGAGAAACCCTGATAATTTCCGTGCGAAGCCGGGGCGGGTCGCTAGTTAAAAGATATCAAAAAACTGTCAATCCTTAGGGTAATTACCTGATGGGTTTGAAATCCCTACAAAGTGCGAAAGGGATATAGGAGAAGCAAGAAAGCTAATTTTATTTTTGAATAAGATTAAGCGGCTGGAATCTAGTTGCACTTCTTACTACCAATTAATATTCGTATTGCTGTTTTGTGTTCCCATTTTTTTGTTTTTTTACAAACGCACATTTCGTTCTTCTTCTTCTTCTTCTTCTTAACGAGTGGATGCTCGAGTCGAATGACCCGATGAGCTCTGGTGTCAGAGTTTTTAAACCGCCTAGTAGTACAGCTAATAGGCCTCTGACATGGTTTGAGTAACGACCACTATCAAAGACAGCTACCGGGACCGACGGTTTAACGTGCCCTCCGCAGCACGGAATCTTTTTTTCTTTTCGGACAACAGGTGATTCAGCCTGCAATGTCCTACTAAACTGGGAAAAACCTCACAAAGTGATAAGTTGACAAATATCAACTTTGTGTTTTCCCCCTGGGAATCGAACCCAGGACCTCCGGATCGTAAGCCCAAGGCTCTGACCACTAGACCACGGAGGCAGTTATTACATACACATACACATTCCGTTTATTTTCCAACATGGCAACAGGTGTCGAATAAGACAGATTGATTGACGTAGATTTTAAGGCCTTGTCACCTTACACGCCTCATTAACAAATTAGTCTTAACTTGACAAATGCCTACAGTCAACATTACAAACCTCTTCCGGCTTGTGAGTGAGTAGGTAAATAATTTCGTACACGTAAGTCCTACCATACATATTATATCGGGTGTAAGGGACAGCGTCCCGCAAACTGATAGGGGTTACTCAGTCAATGAAACTGAATAATTATCAGCAGGAAAGTCCTTCAGGAGACGAAGAAAATTTTTCCTTTCCATACGAAATGACCACCTCAATGACACAATTTGTATGGAAAAGAAAATATATTTTTTTCATTTCCTGAAAAGAAATATTGCTGATAGTTGTACAGTTTTGTTGACTGAGCAACCCCTATCAGTTTGCGGGACGCTGTCCCTTACACCCAATATAAATTTGAGTCCACAATAATTATTTATGCTCTTGATTCTGCACTATTACTAGTACTTGTCGATTATGCAATATTTGAATACATACATACATATAATCACGCCTTTATCCCTAATGTATTTTCTGTCATGATCATGATTTGACTTATGGGAGAACAGAAAAAGATGTACTATACTCGTATAAGGGCTTACTTTGATCATTTCAGTTCAAGAATCTATGGATAGTTAAGCCGTACATACATACATACATATAATCACGCCTTTATCCCTAATGGGGTAGGCAGAGCGTAAACGACCCAAACAAAGGTCGTTCCGCCACGTCTGACAAAGTTTTGAGGGTTATTTAAGATAGATTTTTAAGTATATTGCTGTAGTGACAGGTTGTCAGCCCATCGCCTAAATTACAATATACAGAAACCCTCGGATCCCTTAGCTGGTTTTTACAGCATGCCCGGGAGGAAATGCAGCTGGCACATTCTATGTTTTTCTCTCGCTCCCAGGCTAGCTTGGAAGATATTAGAATACTAAGTATTTAATAAAATATCAAATGAGGTAAAACTATTTCTGGTTGTCAAGTGATAATTATTTTAATATGTGTAAACTTATTATTTATCTAGTGGTTAAAAAGTAATCGAAGATGAGTTCTTTATGCATGCTATGAGTCTGCCGGAGTTGTGAAATCTCATACAAACGTAGTTTCGATTTAATTCCTAAATAGTAAAACAAAATTTCGTACACATGACCAAATGAACCATGTCTATTCTTCTAATTAGATATGGTTTGAAAATATAACCTAAGCATAATAATACTGAAAATACGATATTGTGTGAAAATTGCCTAAATTAAATTTGCTTTTTAATTTTATATTTACTTGGTTAATATTTTCAAGTCAAAACTAATTAGAAGCATAGATATGATGCATTTGGTTTTGTTTTTCTGTTTAGGAATAAAAGCAAAACTACATTTGTATGACATTTCACTACTCCGGCGTACCCTTAAGTAGTAAGTATATGCTTGTGTGCCTCATATTTAAGACTAGTACCTCGCCATTTCATCCCGAGGGTGTCATAAATGGCTTGGTTCACATTTACAAGCATAATAGTGGTGTTCGGCAGTGCACATTCAATCACATAAAGTTGTTACTCTTCAACTTTTTTAAACTTAAAATAGTGTTCACTTGTTTATACAACGTGTAACATAAAGAGTATTACATTCAACGTCAAATGTGTGAATCTACCCATGGAACTGAACAACTTTCCCTAAGGAACATAGGTCCATAATTTTTATGGATAATTATTTTGTACGGATATTTTTTTATCGTTTTTCGACCTATGTTCTTTAGGGAAAGTTATTCAGTTCTATGGGTAGATTCACACGTTTTTCGATATATTCTTTATGTTACACGTTGTATTAAATCCTAGTTTTTGTACTCTACATAGTAGATTGGTTTGTTTAGCAAATTATTACCACCGGCTAACATAAGTTACGCTGTACCTATTGTAGTATTATTGAGTCTTTATGATACAACCACAATTGAGACCTTGTTAACATTTTCTTTATTGTCTGTTGAAACTGTGAAATACGAGAATATTACATCTTGTGCCAATTTTATGGCTGTAGACATTACAGTACATTAATCAAGATAGGTTTCCTAATTTTGCGGTCCTAGGTGTTGCTTTTGCGGCTTGTCATTAGTACTTATCTGTGTGTTCGTACAATCGATATCAGATTACTAAATGATAGAGACGTTGTTAGAATTTACACTTAGAGACATTTCTATGTCTATTGTTTCTTGATGTATGTTATTTAGGTAAGAACAGTATTATTTCTTATGTTGTAGAATCTAGATTTTACAACTAGCTCTGTTATGTGGATAATTTGTTTTAAATCTTATCTTCTGAGCCTTTCTTTATGATGATTCAACTGGTGTTTATGATGATGCCTATAACTATACCAGGTGTAAGGGACAGTTTCCCGCAAAGTGATAGGGGTTGCAGTCAACGACACTGAACAATTATCAGCAGGATATTTTTGAGGAAGTGAAAAATAAAATGGTATTTCCATATAAAATGATCACCTCGATCAGAAAATTTGTAATGAAAACCTTTTTTTTCACCCCCCGAAAGAAAATCCTGCTTTTAGTTGTTCAGTGTCGTTAACTGAGCAACCCCTATTAGATTGCGGGGCGCTGTCCCTTACACCTGGTAGGTATATAACTTAACTATATTGTGCTTTGTCTTAGTGCAGCGTTTATAGTAGAAGATTGTAGTAGGTTCGATTCCCGAACAACACCAAATTATTTTTTCTATAAATACACACCTATTATTAATACAATTGTTTGTTCTCTTTACATTTCCTTGTCCATAAATGTATAATTTCATACGCAATAAACAGCTCTGATTCAGTATTAGTAAGGATCACGTCGTCTCGTTGAGACACTAAAGGTTGGTCTTGCGCAATTGGTTGTACAAGGAGAAATAGAGCAGGTACAGATGTGGTTACGATTTGAGAGATAATGTGTTTGCAATAGTTATGGAAACAAAGATTGTGTACCGAATATCTGAGATATGTATAGTATTTCCAACTTAGTTTTAGAATAAAGGTAAACTAAGTTTCATTTATTATTATTCAAAAATGCATTTCAAAAATAAATTATACGTGTTGGCAAATCATTTAAAATACTAAGGCCCGTATTTATAAAGCAATCTCAAGATTGAGAGCAGTATTAAGTATGGATTGGACAGTTTGTTATGAACTGAAATGGCATTTCTAATACGAACTCAAAATCGCTGTCAGTCTCAAGTGTTAAAACTACTATTTCATTTTGTTGTCATATCTAATAGCTAAAACTTATTTTAGAAACAAGATATTCGATTAAGACATAAAACTTTGTTTATCTTTACTCTAAAACTGAGTTGGAAATACTATACACTGTAGGTAGCCTCCGTGACTTTAACTATTTCACTATCCCGCTTACCGAACTAAGAACTAAAATGCGTAGGCATTTTACTTTCACCCAAAGGTTGTTTGGAAGAAATTGCTACCTTGGCAATAAGGCCGCCTATGTTGTACTCTTGTGTCTTTTCTTCTTTTTTGTTGTGTTGTATAATTTGTTTTCTTACGTGCAATAAACTAAACTTTAGCTACTCGTTCATTAGTTATATGAAAGTTTCGCATTAAATGAAAAACTCTTTCTTTTACTTAATAAATTAGCAGACTGAAAGCTGTGATTTTTCTAAAAAAATCTACTTACTACTAACGCAGCGAACAACTTTCTCAATAAAAAAACAATATTTTCTTCAAAAACTTTCATTATTTCACGTAAAAAATATTTTAGAGTCTTCTTTTTATGTTTCAATGAAACGGAAAGTGGTCGCCAGGGAAGGAACGCCACAAATCAACCGGAAACTGGGGCTATTTACGCGTAAACTAGTTTTATTCAACCAGCCTAAGCAACCATTGTAACTAACCCAATTATGAAACAACTCATTGGATCGTATCGGATTTAGTAATTTAGTAAAGATGTCACAAATTCTTTAAGACAATGGTTCGCTACGGGGGGTGGCGTAATAAAGAATGGCAGGTTTTGGCTACGCAGACCTTCTGATAGTAACTTTGACTTTTGACCACTAATAATCAGATAAAACACAGCTTTCTAATTAGATTTTTAAATTCAAATAAGTAATATACCTACGCGTTGTGGACCGGGGATATTTTTTTACAAAGTGACTATTTGTTTAAAACCTACATACATATAATCACGTTTTTATCCCTAATAGGGTAGGCAGAGCGTAAACCAACCTAAACGATGGTCATTCCGCTACGTTTGACAAATTATGAGGGTTATACCTGATGGATCTGTATATGTCGCTATAGTGATCGGTTGTCAGCCCATCGCCTAAATTACAATACTGAAACCCTCGAATCCCTTAGCTGATTTGTACAGCATGCCCGGGAGGAGATGCAGCTGGCACATTCTATGTTTTTCTATCACTTCCAGCCGGCATGGAAGTAATTTGGTTCAATTATAAAGCTTACTTTTGCTAAAAGGTATGCTTTACTTGTATTAGTTTTCTAAAGATGTGAGCAGGCTCAAAGTTTTTAGGGAATTTTTCCAAATAAAAAAAATTCAGAAGACAATTTGTTTATAGAGCGTAGGCAACGTTTTTCCAAAAACCTTTTTTCAAGACAGCGTGTGTCGAAATGCCGTAGACTATGAGACTCGTCGTTAGTGTAGTCTTCTATCAATTCGTAACATTACTAAAAATAAGAATTAAAATATAAGTTAGTAATTCTGTGTTGAAGTCTAGTGTTTTAATAAAGCTTCTAGCAGAAAGCTAATCCAGGTCAAAGCTACCGATCACCTTGCTCCTCGCAGAGCTCAATCAATGGATTTCCTTGATCCATTCATCTCTCATCTACCCCATTCAAGGGCGGCCGTAATAGCTTAACCGTTGCTATCGAGCGATCGGTGGTCGAGACAATATTGGTGTCAATTTGGACGAACATACGATTCAAATAAAATAAATCTGTCATGTACTGTCATGAGCGAACAGAGAACAAGGGATGGCAATAACGACGTTCTTCTTCTTCTTCTTTGTTAACCGTTGCTATCGAGCGATTGCTGGTCGATACAATATTGGTGTCGATTCGGATGATTTAAATAAAATAAATCTGTCATATACTGTCATGAGCGAACAGGTAACAAGGGATGGCAATAACGACGTTCTTCTTCTTCTTTGCGTGTCGACTCCACAAAACTATATTTGTGAGGACCAGTACTTAGCGACTGATAAAGATAGATGAAACGTTTATTTGGTACTACAGTTACAAAAAATTTTGCACAAAAATAAAAGTTCTGAAATTAAATCACAACAAACAAAAAGAAACAACAGATAACATGTACATGTAAACTTAAGACAATGTGTGCTGTAGCAGTGCAAATAGGCAATAGCTCAGCGTCAAAATTTGCTCAGGAGCAAAGCGCTGGTTTTCAGCTACATCCTAAAGCGTTATCAGAAACATTGTACAGGTCCTAGCGTGTACAGGTGTAGGGACACGCAGGGCAAATTAAAAGATGCGCTATTGTCTAGGGAGACATACTACACAGGCATGCGCTCTCCGCGCTATATTCAAACCTATACATATTATCATTGCTCCGGCCGACTTGGGTCCGAAGCCTATATAAGAACTTCCAAGTTTGCCAAGGTAGATCATGCCCAGGGGGGCGGCGTTCCGACAGTGGATAACGACGTTAGAGTTATAAATTGATTAAAAATTTCAAAGTTTGGCTATATACACTATACACGGCTTAACTATCCATAGATTCTTGAACTGAAATGATCAAAGTAAGCCCTTATACGAGTATGGTACATCTTTTTCTGTTCTCCCATAAGTCAAATCATTGATCATGACAGAAAATTACATCGACTTATTATTGTTACATCGTGTGCAATTCGAATCGTCACCTATAACCGATGGTTGATCGAGACAACATTGTCGATACTAATTGCGGCACCCGGGCCCGCCTGGGGTTGCCCGCGGCGATATATTGTGCCTCTTAACTGATTGCGTTTTCTTGTTCGATTGTTAAGGTATAAATAAAATAGTGAAGTAATTAAGGGATAAATGCCTACAAGTGATGAGACCTTGAGAGCCTTCAATCCGTGCAAGTTCTTTAATTATTGTAAATTATGTGAAATAACATACCATGCAATAAGTTTTAGAGGAACTATACCAAAGTTAAACCTAGGAAAAGAGAAACCGAAATGTTCATAAGTATTTAATTTTAATTATCAAATTGAGCTTGTTTCCGATTTTTTTTTACTTGTTCATTGAAGTGAGTTTTTACTTCCATGCTGTTCTGGGAGCAAGAGAAAACATAGAATGTGCCAGCTGCATTTCTTGCCGGGCATGCTGTAAAAACCAGCATCCGAAAGTTTCAGTATATTGTAATTAAGGCGATTGGCTGACCACCTGTCACTACAGCAATTGACCTACAAATCTATCTCAAATAACCCCTTAAAACTTGGTCAGTCGTGGCGGAACGACCTTTGTTTCGGTCGTTTATGCTCTGCCTACCCTATTTGGGATAAATACGTGATTATATGTTTGTATTTCATTTTAATCATCAAATTTAGTTTGTATTAGCTTGTTCAGTGAAAGACCCGATAAACCCTAGTATCAGAGTTTATAAGATATCAAATAGCTGTTTACTGTTCACTGTTTATTTTCTTGCTTTCCTTCTGTACTTACCTATTTACTCTTTGTCGAGGGTTAAGGATGTGGAGTTGCGATTGTTTATTGGATTTGTAGGTCTTAGGTCACTGTTGTTCAGTTTAATTGGGGCTAGGGGCGACGCAATTATTGGTATGTGTTTGGTAAATAACAGTACATGAGTAGCTAGAGTAACTAGCACAGGAAGCAAGCTCAAACGAATGCCTTTGCAATATAATGATAATAAGATTAGGTTAAAGTAGTTTAGATAAAATACATTGGAGGCGTACTGGGAGAAGGATGCGCCGACGTAGATAGTATATTATGTATTAATTTCCACTAACTTTGAAAGCCTCTTACTGGATTATGATATAATGATAATATCTTTAGTTCAGGCAGTTACCCATACAAAATTAAATTAAAATATAAAAATGTAATACTTACATACATACATACATATAATCACGCCTTTATCCCTATTGGGGTAGGCAGAGCGTAAACGACCTAATCAATGGTCGGTACGCCTCGTCTGACAAAGCTTTGAGGGTTATTTAAGGTATTATAGGTATATTGCAATAGTGACAGGTTGTCAGCCTATCGCCTAAATTGCAATATACTGCCCTCGGATCCCTTAGCTGGTTTGTACAGCATGCCCGGGAGGAAATGCAGCTGGCACATTCTATGTTTTTCTCTTGCTCCCAGGCCAGCATGGAAGTAAAATGTAATAAATAATATTAATACAATAAAAAGTCATCATAATTAATTAATACACATTACTTGTCCTATCTTAACTTGTCGTTCGACACCAGATGAATTTTCGACCAATGTCGACAGAAAATGTCATCATAATCTTCAACATTGCGAAGGATGGCGTTCCTCGTTTATCGCGTAGCGCGTCAGGTGACGCATGTGTGTTGTAGGCAATGCAAAAAGCATTGTTAGCGTGTGCAGTAAGTGACGCCTGTGTATTGCTGCCCTAATAAGTTTTATATAAAACACTTTTTCACGCGGTAAATAGTTTTCACGCTGTTACACCTTCAGTTTAGGTGGTTTTCCAGTTGTATAAGTATCCTATTTTGATCTTACTTGATACAGCTTTCAAAATGGTCAATTGCTCCATTGTCTGAATCAATTTGACTCACCGGAGTGACTAATGCACTTTACTACCGAGTATCCGCGGATTTGGAAACCCAGCCACTTGCAATACGCACGTGCGCCTCCGTGGTCACCGTCTACCGCTGCTGTCATCACCATCCATGGTCATTGTCTTTGTAGGTAATTAGGTCGAACATGGAGTTGTAGTGATACGATGTAAGATAAATACAATGTACAATAATATATAGGTATAGGTAAAATCAACTGCCTCCGTGGGTCTGAGCCACAGGCTCCCAATCCGGAGGTCGTGGATTCGATTATAAGGTTCGGAAAGTTGACATTTGTCATTTTATCACTGCGTCATTTTTCTCAGTTTGTTAAGGAAAATGTAAAAACCAGTTCTTATGTTCAATCCCCTATTAGGTAGTCAACTTCGTGAGATACGGGATAACGCTACGGAGATGGTTAGGAAAATGCAGGCTGAATCACCTGATTGTATGTTAGAAAAAAGATTCCGTGCTTCGGAGGGTACGACAAACAATTTGACTCATCAGAACTTGTAATACCAGGTGACACCGTCTTGCGCTCTTACCACCATCCATGGTCATTGTACCAGCTAAGGGATCCAAGGGTTTCTGTATATTTCAATTTAAGCGATAGGCTGACAACCTGTCACTACAGCAGTATATCTACAAATCTATCTTAAACAACTCTCAAAAACTAAGGTCGTTTCGCCACGTCTGACAAAGTTTTGAGGGTTATTTAAGATTTTTAGGTATATTGCTGTAATGACAGGTGGTCAGCCCATCGCCTAAATTGCAAAATACAGAAACCCTCGGATCCCTTAGCTTGTTTTTACAGCATGCCCGGGAGGAAATGCAGCTGGCACATTCTATGTTTTTCTCTCGTTCCCAGTCCAGCATGGAAGAAACAAATAATGTACTTATAATGTATTAATAAAAGGTACAGGGGACGTTGATATGAAAATACTTTATCAGTACTTCTGATAATAAATGTTTAAGGATACTAAAGTAGGGAGCGAAAGAAAAGCATAGAATGAGCCAAATGTTTCTCCTCTCGGGTATGCTATAAAAACCAGCTAAAGGACTCGAGGGTTGCAGTGTACTAGTGTACCTATTGTGATATTTGTGATTTTAGCAGTGGACTGACAACCTGTCACTTTAGTAGCGATAAACATTTCAACCTGTCATTTGCCTCAATCTCCTCTTTCAACCTGTAATATTATTTAGTTTAGACGTGGCAAGTACGCCTTTTTTACGTTTTATGCACTGCATAACCCACAAGGAAAAAAGGCGTGTTTTCGTGTATGTGTGTGTTTGATGAAAGAGTATGAATTTGTAACGTAGTAGTGTTACGTAGTTAAATTTAGAGCATCAAGCGGCATTGTACATGATATAGTGTTATCAGTTCCTTGCTGCCACGCCCAGGCCACTAACCCTTGTCGCAATACAGCTTTAAGGGCCTGTACAGACGGGGCGAGTTACTTTACCGAGCTGCCAGCCACAGCGATACAGAACTGTGTACAGGTACACAATTTATTTATATATGTGCAAACAAATGCGTTTTTTTTAATGACCACAATGAAAAACATTATGACAATAATGTTAAAAAATAAATGAATCAAGTTACTTGATAAGATAAGAATATACTTTATTGCACAGAAAAGACACAAGAGAAAAAAAAAACAAATAGAAGTACAATATAAAGGTGATAACCACTACAAAGTTCCTAATAATTACAATCAAAAGAATACTTGATCTTAACTTTATTGTCTCAATGATATTACTTGATGTGCGTATGTATATAAAGGAATGAACTTTCCTTGATCAATTTAACAAAGTTTTTTTTTTCAGTGCAAAATTTATGAATGCTTTCTTCACTTTTCCAAACGCACTGCGACGTCAGTGGCGCTGTAAAGATATTCTTACGTACAGGATGAAGGGCATAAATAATGTTCAAATAAGAATGGTATCATACTTTTTCTTTCTGCAGTGTCATATAAAAAACAACTAAGGGATGTCTAAGCAACGGACAGGAGCAGGGGGCAAATACGTCAATTGAGCGGGGGGAGACTTATTTCCAGCAGTGGTTTGTTGCGGCTGACACAGTAATGCTAGTAGCAACTACTGTCCTCTTTAGCAAAGGCCCTTAAGCACCCAGCCAGTGCACACCGACAAAGCAGTACGGGTGTGGTGGTCCGTCCGGCGCACGCGCATAGATGGCCACCCTCCTTTCACTTGCGAAACCCGAACGGGTGGGTGTATTTGGTCATATTTTCATTTGGTCCATTAGATAAGAAACGGCTCAGTCAAAATCACGATTGGTCCAAGATGCAATTTGTTAACATTATGTAATACACTAAATGTCTAACCATACATAATATGTATGGGTACATTTAGTTAAAAATATCTTTTATGTTCGTATATATTAAGGGAGGAAGAAAATATCGATAAATTGTAATCTGAAGTAAGTATATCAAAATCGTCTCTCGAAAATAGCGATGTGTAGGTAGGTAGAGCTTTTACTGAAAATCTATCCACTATAGAAAAAAATCAATTTTTTGTCCATTCGCAAGTAGGACCATTTGCAACATTGACCAAGTGCACCCAAAAGACACAAGCACTGTCATAGTTTAAACAGGCGCTGTAAATGTAACACTGAGCCGTGCCTATAGAATTACTTTGAACCATAAATTTGCATTGATAACGTCGTAAATAGGGCAGATAGTGACTAATGGGCAGATAAGGGTTTCTTGAGATCGTTTAAAGATTTTTGATAGATACCAATGCCATGCCAGTATACCATTTTTTATTAGAATACCTAATTTGTATTGTTTCTATGGTAAAATCATTATCCTGTGGTTTCTTTACTAAACACCAGTAGAGCTATGATGCGCAGTGTGGACTTCAATTTGTCTTCACGTGTCGCATACTTCACTACGATTAATGCCTGTCATTTTCCGTAGTGAAGTGCGCAACGAAAGAGATAATTTACAAAACAAAGTCTACAGTGAGCATCATAGGCTTGCACGTTGCTTACACTAGATCACTAAAATAAATATTACATACATACATACAATCACGCCTTTATCCCTAATGGGGTAGGTAGAGCGTAAACGACCTAAACAAAGGTCGTTCCACCACGTCTGACAAAGTTTTCAGGGTTATTTATGATAGATTAATTTGTTATATTGCTGTAGTGACAGGTTGTCAGCCCATCGCCTAAATAGCAATATACTGAAACTCTCAGATCCCTTAGCTGGTTTTTACAGCATGCCTGGGAGGAAGTGAAGCTGGCTCATTCTATGTTTTTCTTTCGCTCCCAGTCCAGCATGGAAGTTAATAAATATTATTTTGCAGTAAAATATAATTAATTTTAAAGTTATTATAATATTGATGTCGATTCGCAGACCGCACAACTTAACTAAATCTTGACAGAAAATGAGAAGTATAGACTCATATTAGTTAGGCCGTGATTTTTTCAACTACGAATTGATACCAATCACTACATAGTATAAAACAAAGTCGCTTTCTCTGTCCCTATATCCCTATGTATGCATAAATCTTTAAAACTATGCAACAGATTTTGATGTAGTTTCTTTTAATAGATAGAGTTATTCAAGAGGAAGGATTATATGTATTAAACATGAAAAATGTAGTAGACAAAAAAGTAAACACTGATAATTTCCGTGCGAAGCCGGGACGGGTCGCTAGTATTACATAAATCAAATACTCTAATTTAAACCGAGCAGAGCCTCTACAGTTTCGGTACGAAAAGTTCGGTAGGGTCTTGTATCTCAACCTATATTAGGAAACGAGTAACTTATGGTACAAGTAAAGTAGCCCGGTACAACTGTGTACCCTGTACAAGGTCTAAAGTACCCTTTACAAGGTCTGGAGGAACCTTAAACAAGCTCAGTGCCGGTAGGTTATGTCAAAGTGCCATGTTACGGAGAAAATCCAAATAGCTTCTTGTAAGGTTACTGTGTTCTTCCATATAGGTGGGAGAGGTGAATTATAATATATAATAATACTAGACTCTAATACACTGTGTCTACTATTGTGAAAACTAAGGATTTTTGAAGAATAAGCAGAAATACGTAAAAAATTGTATGATTCAAGCTGATGCATAATTTTTTGCGATTTATGAGCTCTTGATTCTAGTCTAATATGTTGATATCTGCTTTAAAGAAAAACAGATAATTTTTTCCAGAATTTTAATCATCAACAAACTTAACTTACTTACATGCTGGACTGGGACTGGGATATAAACATAAAATGTGCCAGTTGCTATTCCTCCGGAGCAATTTAGGAGATAGGCTGACAACCTGTCACTACAGTAATATACCTACAAATCTATCGTAAACAACCCTCAAATCAGTCGTGGTGGAACGACCGTTGTTTAGGTCATGTTCGCTCTACCTACCCTATTAGGGATAAAGGCGTGATTATATGTGATTATATGTATATGTATGTATGTATGTAACAAACTTAAACAGTATTTTAATTCTAGGAATGGATCTCGTTGATGTCTTTTGTACTTACTGACCATGTAAGTTCAACAATCCGATAATTTTACGACATAATTGTATAACATCAATCAAAGAAACAAAAGTAAATGTACAAAAAACACCATGTTCGATGTGTTTCGATGCCATTAATATGTCGCACAATAAAGTAAACACCTTGTTTCGATTCCGAAAATTCACATAAAAAATGTCGACACATCGACACAATTATCACGTCAACATCGCAATGTCAGAAGCAGAAGCAAGAGTATAAATCGAGTTCGAACGTCGATGCGACGAACAAAGAGATTTATACTGCGTAACAGAAAAGTGGTAGAGCTACTGGTTTTACTTTGTTGTGTTACTTACACTCTTTCACTTTGTAATGTCCATTAACTTTTTTCCAAAAGTATGATTATTTACAGTTACGGGAACAAAATGGATCGGGCTTCGATGTCGCGGTGCGAGCACCGAACCAATTAATTCGGGTAATTTAATTTCTTAACTGTCACAATCTGTAACTTGAGCAAAGTGAAAAACGAGAGACAAAACACTATATTGCTAATTTGAATAAAGAATTTTTGGTCCTATGCAAATATTTACATGGCAGAATATAACTGTATAATCAAAATAAACGTCGCTTAAAAACTTTATAAAAGGCACGATATAAAGGGTAGGGTAAACTCTAATGTAAGGAATTCTGGGTAAATTGACTTCTTTTTCCTATCCCCTTTACAACATCAGAAGTAAGAAATTGGATGATGCTACTTTGACCTAAGATCATATCACACATCATAATACATACATATAATCACGCCCTTATCCTTAATAGGGTAGGCAGAGCGTAAACGACCTAAACAAAAGGTCATTCCGCCAAGTCTGATAAAGTTTTGAGGGTTATTTAAGAGATATTTGTAGGTTTATTTCTCTGGTGACAGGTTGTCAGCCCATCGCCTAAATTGCAATATACAGAAACCCTCGGATTCCGTAGCTGGTTTTTATAGCAAAGTAGGTTATTTCGCCTCACCTCCGACAAAGTTTTGAGGGTTATTTTGGATAGATTTGTAGGTATATTGCTGTAATGACAAGTTGTCAGCCCAACGCCTAAATTACAATATACTGAAACCCTCGGATCCCCTAGCTGGTTTTTACAGCATGCAAGGGAGGAAATTCAGCTGGCACATTCTATGTTTTTCTCTCGCTCACAGTCCAGGATAGCAGAATTACATAGTGGATATGGATAGTAATCCAAACCTGGTATTATTAGAGTATACTACAGCAGATTAAAGAGAGCCCGATGGCCTCCTGAGCAGGAGGTCGTGGTTCGAATACCACCACGTACCAATGTTTTTTTCAGTTTTCGAATTACATATGTACGTTTATTCGGCGCTTTCCGTGCTTCGGAAGGCACGTTAAGCCGTTGGTCCCGGTTAATGTCGTTTAACACCGTAGATAATAGTCGTTAAGTCATATCAGAGGCCAGTGCTAAGCATTGGCGGGTTGAAAAATCTGACCTAATCTAGGATTGGGTCTGGTTTCCCTTCTGGGTTGCGGAGGTCAGATGGCAGTCGCTCTGTGTAAAAACCAGTACCCTCGTTCCATTCCCTAGATTAGGTAGCCGAAAAATACGGGATAAAGCTAGGGAGATGATGACTACCGCAGCTTAAAACTATGATGAATATGGCAGACATTATACAAAATATTATACTACGTTTCAACCCTGAACCCCAAGGTTGGCCCTAATTATACCTTTCGAATGAGACGTCATTTCCTCGCGCTTGCGAAATATTAAACGCAAAAAGAGCCTTTTTCGCGTTTCAAAGGTGTGAATTTAAATAATTGCAATAATCTCGCGGACGGACAGACATGCAAACTTAATGATCAGGTGTGTGGTAAGTGAGAGAAGAAGACTGTTGCCGAAAAAGGGTACGAGACTGACTGACAGTATACCACTTTGGTACTACACCTTTGGAGCACAGAAGTGTGAATAATATGGTATGATATGATTTCGACGTAACAAGCAATATCATATATAATAAAATACATACATATACATACATACATACATACATAAAATCACACCTTTATCCCTTACGGGGTAGGCAGAGCGTAAAACGCCTCCTAAAAGGCGCTTTCGCCACGTCTGACATAAATTGAGGGCAATTTTAGATTGTAATGTGTATTGCTGTAGTGACAGGTTGTCAGCCCATCGCCTAAATTACAAAACACTGAAACCCTCGAATCCCTTTTGCTGACTTTTACAGCATGCCCGGGAGGAAGGGCAACTGGAACATTCCATGTTTTTCTTTCTCTCCCAGTCCAGTATGGAAGAAATATATGAAATATATGGATACATATAATCACGCATATATCCCTAATGGGGTAGGCAGAGCGAAAACTACCTAAACAAAGGTCGTTTCACCACGTATGACAAAGTTTTGTGGGTTATTTAAGATGGATTTATAAGTATATTGCTGTAGTGACAGGTTGTTAGTTCATCGCCTAAATGGCAAAATACACAAACCCTCCCTTAGCTGGTTTTAACAGCTTGTCCGATATTCTATGTTTTTCTGTCGCTGTCAGTCCAGCATGGAAGAAAGTATATAATTATAATGAAGGTTTATTCATAAAAAAATATTAAGTTATACTATAGATTAATATTGCATCGCATGACATGATTAAGGTTTAGAATCACATTACTTTACTGCGAAGGTTTATTATATACATCGAAAATACTTGGACTTTTTACAGCATGCCTGGGAGGAAATGCAGCTGGCATATTCTATGCTTTTCTCTAGCTCCCAGTTCATCATGGATGAATACTAAATACACGTATCATAACACTTCTACTGCTTATGGTATCTGTGCCTCAGTTGACTTACACCACTTACGGTACAAACTTAAAGCGTCAAGTGGGGTTATACCAAAAAAAAAGCGTCAAGTGTTTCACTCTTACACCACAGGCGGCAAACCTTTGTACCTACAATATGTCCAAAAACCGCACACTTCACTTTCTTAAAGGTTTTCCGACTCCCAATCATTAGTCAATCAGAACTTAAAACAGTTGACAATCAATGTAAATTACAGTCGAAATCTTGTACATCAAAGTCCGAGCCTAATAATTATTATCAAAAGACTTGATTTTGACAATCAATCAAATTGACAGACTATCCCATTTTTACGGGAAATTATAGAGAAAAGCTGCAGCATTTAATCTTATTTTTCATCTATTGCTAAATAAGATAAGAAAATAATATTAACTAGGCCTTTTTTAATGGGTAATATAAGTATCGAAACTATTACTTTTTATTTATTTTTACACCATGGAGAGACATTTATCTCCAAAAAAGTTTATTTATCAAGATATTTGTTACTTCCATGTTGGCCTGGGAGCGAGAGAAAAACATAGAACATGCCAGCTGCATTTTCTCCCGGGCAAGCTGTAAAAACCAGCTAAGGGATCCAAAGGTTTGTGTATATTGCAATTTAGGCGATGGACTAACAACCAGTCACTACAGCAATAGCTGTATTTCCTCCTGGGTATACTGTGAAACACAGCTAAGGGATCCGAGGATTTCTGTATATTGCAATTTAGGCGATGGGCTGACAACCTGTTACTACAGCAATATATCCAGAAATCTATCTTAAAGAACCCGCAAAATTTTGTAAGACGTGGCGAAATAAGCTTAGTTTAGGTTGTTTACGCTCTGCCTACCCCACTAAGGATAAAGGCATGAGCATATGTATGTATATTTTTTATAAATCAGTAACGTGGAACGAAAATATCAGCCGCTGAAGATGTATCCACAAGAGGGTACCACACTACAAGGACTGCTCAAAACATGAAATACTAGAGTCCATCTAAAAACCTTTATGTCCGTATTAATAAACAGCACTTGAGACTGACAGCGAGTTTGAGCTCGTATCAGAAATATAATTACAGTATAAAATGGCATGTCAAATCCATACTTAATACTGCTCTCAATCTTGAGATCGCTTTATAAATACGAGCCTTATGTCTGATTCAAAATAACAAGTTACTCCTCGATGGGCGGCGAAATGAGCACCTGATTGAGCAATCAGATGTACTCGGCCATCTTCGACTGACAATCAGACGAATTTACAACAGTAAATTTTTATTACCCCGAATTTGTGACAATTGAACCCCAAAATATTGTTTTATAGTGCCCGTTGCACGTGTTTTGTTACAAAGACCTTCACATTTCAATTATTTGCGAAACTTTTTCTTTTTCTCCGAATTGGTGCCCGTAATAATGTCCCTCATTTCTTTGACGTGTTCTTGTGTTTCGTAATATGTTTTATGTTTGTGTCAAATTCTTAGCATTCAACATTTTGTTGCTTGCCACTTTGACATCATTCATGACATGTTACAGTCTTCAATACTTAGAGCAACACGACCTATCACGGAAACCTCAATACAAAAACAAACTCACCGAAAAATCGTTCAATTAATCCTTTGTTATTATAGCACTTTTTGTAATTTGTCTCTTTATTTATTTACAAAAAATATACAGAAAATACAAAATAAAACTAAAATCCCTTGTTAGTTTCAAAAATATACTATCTTCTGAAAATATTAGAAAATAACAAATCAAAAATGTTACCGCTGCTGACGGGATTTGAACCCACGTCTTTGGAAAATAGGCCCAACGCTTTAACCGACTAAGCTACAACGGCCCGATCCCGAGCCATGAATTAGTGATCTGCTATCTATTACTCGTCATAAGTGAACGCTTTGTTTCAGAAAGATTTCATTAATTTCATCAAAATAACTTATTTCTAACGATTTATAGAACACAATTTCAAGGACACAATCTCTAACTTAATTATTGTTTCTATACTATCAAAATTACGAACAGACAACACTGACATAAAAGTTATTAACCAATAGTAGTAGTTTACCAATATTTCAGAGCAACGTCTGGAGTAGACACATATAGTCATATAGTCACGCATCTATCCCCAATGGGGTAGGTAGAGCATAAACGACTTAAATAAAAGTCGCTCCTCCACGTCTGACAAAGTTTTGGGGGTTATTTAAATTAGATTTGTAGGTATATTGTTGTAGTGACAGGTTGTCAGCCCATCGCCTAAACTGCAATATACTGAAACCCTCGGATACCTCGGCTGATTTTTACAGCATGACCGGAGGAAATGCAGCTGGCACAATGTATGTTTTTCTTTCGCTCCCAGTCCAGCATGGAAGAAAGACATTTAGTAGACACGCCTTATACTACTAGTATAGTATTATATTATAATACATACATACATAAATCACGCCTTTATCCCTTACGGGGTAGGCAGAGCGTTTAACGCCTCGTAAAAGGCGCTTTCGCCACGTCTGACAAAAATTGAGGGCAATTTTAGATTGTAATATGTATTGCTATAGTGACAGGTTGTCAGCCCATCGCCTAAATTATAATTATATTATAATACAATACAAATATTCTTAATTGCACATAAACAACACATTGTACAGGAACAAACATGACAAAACAAACAAAGTACAATTAGGCAGCCTTATTGCTAGGGTAGCAATTTCTGCCAGGCAACCTTTGGGTTATGGAGTAGTTTTCTAATATTATGCGGGATAGTGCAGTTACTATTGTTATAAATTGAAATAGAATACATAGACAATGTACTAACTAGTTACATAAATACGAATAGGTACAATAGACTAATATATAAGTACAATTATAATATAATAAACTAATATAATATGTTTTAAGAGAGAGGAAAATGCAGTATTTAATTATTATCTGTGCCTATACTAACTTTTTATTTAATATTTAATCAACACTCAAATAAGTAATCATGTGGTATAGTTGACGACGTTGAACGCTATTGAATTTAGGCCCGTATTTATAAATCGATCTCAAGATTGAGAGCAATATTAAGTATGGATTTGATAGGTCATATTGTATTGAAATGACATTTCTGATACGAACTCAAACTAGCTGTCAATATCAAGTGCTGTTAACCAATACGGCCCTTGGTTATGTTTGATTCAAATTTACATACATTTCGCGTTTTAACCACTATAGTAATTTTTTGGGAGGATTTCAGGTGGCGTTTTGATGTAATGTTAAATCAACTAAACTGCAATACACTAATGCCCATATTTATAATCAGCACTTGAGACTGACAGCAAGTTTGAGTTCGTATCAGAAATGTCATTTCGGTACATATTGGCCTGTCAAATCCATACTTAATATTGCTCTCAATCTTGAGATCGTTTTACAAATACAGGCCTAAAACTCTGTCTAAGGCCCGTAATTATAATCAACTCTCAAGAGTGGCAGCGGGTTTGAGTTTGTATCAGAAATGTCATTACGGTACAAAACGGCCTGTCAAATCCAAATTTAATATTGCTCTTAATCTTGAGATTGCTTTATAAATACGACCCTAATCTATAAGGCTGCTTTTAGGTAGATTAGTAGTAGGAATTGGTCTAGGACAACCTCTGGGTTGCAGAGGTTAGATGGCAGTCGCTCTGTGTAAAAACCAGTACCCTCGTTCAATCACTAGATCAAGTTGCGGACCCCATGAGATACGGGATAAGGAAGATGATTGTATGTTTGATTATCATTTCCCTTCCAGCAGCCGCCTGCAGTAACTGCCATAGCATTGTACATTTTATTTCATGATCTGAATACGTCAATTGACAAACATTACTCATTTCTAGCACTCAATAGCTACTTGATGATGAATGCTCTCAACAAACAGATATGACAACTCATTTTCTTGTTAGGTACCCATTCCATTACTGAACCATAGATTAAAAGGTAATTGAGAAATAAAACTACAATGCGATAAAAAATAATGAAATGCATCCTCCGTGGTCTAATGATCAGAGCCATGGGCTTACGATCCGGAGGTCCTGGGTTCGATTTCCTGGGGAGAGGAACACTAAGTTGATATTTTGTCAATTTAGCACTTTGTAAGGATTTCCCCAGTTTGGTTAGGACATTGCAGGCTAAATTACTTGATTGTCCGAAAAAAAAGGATTCCGTGCTTCAGAGGGCACGTTAGACCATCGGTGTCGGTCGCTGTCTTTAATACGTGGTCGTTACTCAAACCTTATCAAATGCCTAATAGCTGTGCTACTAGGCGGTTTGAAAACTCTGACACCAGGGTACATCGGGTCGTTTAACTAGAGAATCCACTGGCTAAGAAAAAGAAGAAGAATTCTATTTGGGTTGCTTGTTGAAACAAACGTATCAGAGACTTTTGATCCAAGAAGCCAAAGTCAAGTTATAGTCAAAGTTTCCAGACATTAACCAAGAAACTAAGACCAATCCGAATGCGATAATTATAAATTTGTAGTTCCTAGTTTAGTATAGCTTCACCTGTTATATCTACACTTTTACTAATCTATGCCAAACATTCAAATTACAAACGGAGCTCACCTTCAGCACCGAATAATAGTAGCCTTATTCATGCGGCCATCATTTTTTTCTGTCGGCCAGCAAGGCAAAAACCATCAATAAAAATAAATCATTTAAATAAGCATAAACACGCCGTACAAATACACCGCGGCATTACATTACATCTGCTAATGATTTTGCTAACGAAAGAGAATATGGAAAGTTCTACAGTGCTCCGAAATTGGTTACACTACAATCCAAGATGAGCTCGATTCTAGATACCACCGGCAAAACCAAATATTAAAATCTATCTGTCACTTTAAAAATAATAATATTTAAAAAAAACCGGCGAATTATACTCCATGGTTTTACTTAGTCTGATAGATTTTGACACGCATTGGCACGTTTCCCCAGTATTTCTGTCAATTTTATCCGCCATATCATATGACAGCGGCTAAAAATGACAGATAACGCATAAAACCAGCGGCTATTAATCAAAAACCGAAGAGAATAGATCTTCTGTCCTTTTTCAATTTAGTTTTTTATTTATTTAACTTTATGACAAAAATGTTACATGGGCGGACTTAACGCCAAAGGCATTATCTACCAGTCTACCTTAGGGCATGTGGAAATGACAAGGCAGGTGCAAAATTTTATCCTAATAACTAACAAAGTTAGAACAAAACAATAAAAACGAAAAGTAATTTAGAGTATATATACAATGTCTTTGGTCTGAAAGTGACAGATACATTTTAATTTTAGGTTAATCCGGCAAATCTAGAATTAAGTCCATTATTTGAAATGGAAGCTTCACCAATAAGGACAAGATAAAATAAAATAAGTTTATATTCTAGTAAATAAATTAAAATTATTAGGTATGCATTATGCAAATATAAAGCTTGATTGATTTCTATTTTTTTGCTTTCTTTTTCCTGGAGCTGCTGTTAGGTAGGTAGGAAACAATCACATTATTTTTTCTAAATTTAAGGTTATATGACGATTGATACCTACTAACCGGTTATGTAAATAAATAAAATAAATATATTTTCTGCCAGTTACAGTTTATTGACTGCTCATTTCAATGATAACATTGTAATCATAATACACAAAATGCAGATAGTAAGTAAAGAGTTTCTATGCAGGACTTGGAGCGAGAGAAAAATATAGAACGTGACAGCTTAATTTCATCCCGGGCATGCTGTAAAAACCAGCCAAGGGATCCGAGGGTTTAAGTATATTGTAATTTAGGCGACGGGCTGACAACATATCACTACAGCAATATACCTACAAATCAATCTTAAATAACCCTCAAAACTTTGTAAGACGTGGCGTAATGACCTCCGTTTAGGTTATTTACGCTCTGCCTACCTACCCAATTGGGGATAAAGGCGTGATTATATAGATGTTAGTAAAAAGGTTTTTGGAGCTAACTAGAATGACACATTGAAAACGGTATCGCGTGCCTAGGCACATGTCAGCGGTTACTTACTTTGGCCACGCCCAAAGCAATTGTGCAAGGCCTTTGATAGTTTATAAAATAACGTCATTAAGGCCCGTATTTATAATCAGATCTCGAGACCTACAGCTATTTTGAATTTGTATCAGAAATGTCTTTCAGTACATAATACAATACAATACAAAATTCTTTATTGCACAAAGAAACACATACAAAAGAAATAAAAAGGAATAAACGTGACAGTACAATATAGGCGGCCTTATTGTTAAAGCAACAATTTCTACCAGGCAACCTTTGGGTATAGAAATTTATAAGCAGAAAGCGGGATAGTGCATATTACTACATATAATACTAAGACAATATTTTCAAACTATTAGCTTAAAAAGAAAACCTTGTTTTTTCAGATGTGGCGTAAGAAAATTTGATGCTGATATTTTTTTTTTTAAAGTTTATTCAAGATATTTTTTTCGGTACAGTGTTTATACTTAAAATAAGACGCTTTTATCTAAAACCTAAGAAAGGTTTATGCGAAAAGCGAATGAGATCGTGCTCGCCACATTTTACATTGATTTATGAATAAATAAATAAGAGGCAAAATAATTTACTTACATCAAGATACAATTTTTTTAGTATAACTTTGCATTTCTCCATGTTATTAAATACATTTGATACAAATCATTTTCTTGGTTAATGAAAAAATATACGTATTTATATTAGTTATCTATATTTAAATTACTAGACAAACAAACTAAAGTGCATCGGAAATCAACTATTTACATTGGGGTCTTTCGATATTCCGTTGAGAGTTATATTTGGTGTGGTTTAATAATGCCTTAAGCCTAAAGGCCATGAACATAATATCTTGAAGGTAGGAAACAGGGTTAACAAACAGATTTGGACGTCGATGTGGTCAATTCAGGGTTTGTCGGTTCAGTATCATCCGTTTTTCGCATAAATCTTTGTCGCAATTGTTTGAAGGTTTGCTTATTACAGATCAGAATCAGAAAGACGAATAGTCCGGAAAGCATGTTGTAGCAATCAGTGATGTACCAGAACTCCACGTTGGGGTTGAAGGAGCTGGCCATCTCCAAGATCCAGCTGAGTCCGCCCACGATGGAGAGCTTTAAGTATATGAAGAGTCTGGAAGTTGATAAAAAATTCTTTACAAAATTATGTGCACACATTACTTTGCGAGAGGGAAGGGATGGAAGTGAGGAATGGAAGGATGGAAAGGAAGGGAATAACGAAGTGACGGGGAGGAAGGAAAAAGAGGGGAGTGGAGGGACGAGAGGGGAGGGAGTAATATGAGGGAAGCAAGGAGAGGTAGAGACTAGAGGGAAGGGAGTATTTGAGGGAAGTGCAAGACAGGAGGGAAGCGAGGAAAAGTACGACTGGAAAGTAAGGCACGAGACGAAAAGGAGGGACGAAGAATTATCAAAATTGTTGCACTTACTTATTTCTTAGCTTACGATGATTATTATTTTGATTACTATTATTCGTGTCCAAACTGGATGTCATTTTGTACTGCCACCATAGATTATATGACGTCATTAAGAAGAAAACCCAGTTAGTCAGTATCAAGATTGACATCGGAATATACATGTAGAGCAACTGTTCTCCACCTGAAATGATAGAATATAATTTATTCTATTTGTATAGTCAGTCTACAAAGACAACGCTTTTCTTCCTTAATGAGAGCATTCCTTCGCAACGCAAAGGCATAGGTTAACTATGTACCTAATAATATTACTTTCACTGATTTTCGGTAATGGCAGCCAATCTTCCAGAGATTGGTCAACTGCGCAGGACTAGATTTTAGTGCCCAAGCGTCTGCGCTACACACGGGCGCACTCTCTAGTCCTTCAATCCCTTATTGTGTTGAGACAGATTGACTAACACGACCAGAGAGAAATCAGGCGCAAGACCGACTATGTACATGCCCATCCGACAGCATGGATCATCTTACTTTTCGGAAAATCAGGTGATCAGCCTGCTGTCCCCCGCCGGGAATCGAACCCGGGACCTCTGGATCGAGAGCCCATAGCTTAGACCGCCAGACCGCGTAAGCAGTTAAAAGGCTATCTATGTAATAAGCTTATGGCGTCTGTAGATGAATATGGGCGCGCAGGTTGCTCGCGACTCGCGAACGAATGTGTCAGTGGTGATAAGGATGCACCTAAAGACACAATACGCACACAATGCATGCGCAGATGTAGTTAAAAATACGTCACGAATGACGCAGACTGACATGACGCAGCAGGAAGACATAAGTACTAGTCATAACTAATAACTTATTTCCTTGATGCTGGACTGGAAGCGAGAGGAGAACAGAGAGTGTGCCAGCTGCATTTCCTCCCGGGCATGCTGTAGAAACCAGCTAAGGGATTCGAGGGTTTCGGTATATTGCAATTTGGGCGAGGGCTGACAACCTGTCCCTACGCAGTATACCTATAAATCTATCTTATATAACCCTCAAAACTTTATCGGACGTAACGGAACAACCTTGGTGTAGGTCGTTTACGCTCTTTTTCTTAATATTAACTTTCATTTAATATTGGTAACCTTAATTAAATCATGATTTATATTTTTTAGAATTACCTTAAAATACCCTATATTTGGTACCACACAATATAGAAATCAGAAAAATATATAAATTTCCATACAAAAAAAGAAACCTCCACTAATAAATGAAGCAATTTTTACAATTTAAAATCTCTTGTAGCAATTTTCTGGTCGATCAGAACGATTACTACCAGCCTATTACTAGAAGGAACAAGCATAAATTCTGTAATCTGGGAGAGAAACCGTAAAAAAAAACCTATATTTGTATTAAACTTTCCTATTTTTATTTGTGTATTTTAAGAATATTTTTGAAGGAATAATGAAAAATAAAACTAACCATATATGAAGCACTTATACATCGGTACATTGGGTGTTATGAACCAGGGTATGTGCCTCAGATCCAAGTGGTTGGTGACGATGAGGAATATAGTCAGTAACGCTGGGACTCCCCACGCGCCTGCGCTGTATTTACGGAATCTGGTCATTTGCATGCGCCGTGATGCTCGACGCGTGTTATAGTTGCTGTTATTGCTTGAAAAATTAACGAGTTTGTTAATGCTAACACATATATACACACACACACAGACTTACACACATACAGAGACAAAGAGAGAGAGAGATATATATTTATATATATATACATATAAATATATAGAGCCGTGGCAGGTCCTTAATGGCCCCATGCGCCTACGCTATAACCGCGATATCTGCTCAGTTATGCGCATCGACGCCCGATGCATGTTACAGTTACTGTTACTGCTTCTGTGTTTAAAAATGAACGAGTTTGTTATATGTTAACACATATATATACACACACAAAGAGAGAGAGAGAGATATAGAGATATAGAGCAGTGGTGAGTTCCTAATGTCTCCATGCGCCTGCGCTATACCGACGGTATCTGCTCAGTTGTATGCGCATCGACGCCCGGCGCATATTACCGTTGCTGTTACTGCTAATGTATTGAAAAGATGAACGAATTTGTTGTGTATGCATGTAACACGCACACACGTGCACACGCACATAGAGAGATACAGAAGCCGCAGGATAATATATTTTGAAAGCCCTGGTTTTGTTTTGATGTTAATTACTCATACTTACCCAGATGAGGAAAAAATACATTTAACATCACTACATAGTATAAAACAAAGTCGTTATCTCTGTCCCTATATACAAATGTATGCATAAATCTTTAAAACTAGCGGTTTATTGCAATGGATAAAGTGATTCAAGAGGAAGGTTTGTATGTATAATACATGCATAATATAGTAGAGAAACACTGATAATTTTCGTGCGAAGCCGGGGCGGGTCGGTAGTATAATATAATAATGATAATTATTACAATTTACTCGTCATGTTTATTCTTCTTCTTCTTTCGAGTGGGTATCGAGTCTATCGACCCGATGAACCCTTGTGTCAGAGTTTTTAAACCGCCTAGTAGCACAACTATCAGGCCTCTGACATGGTTTGAGTATCGACCACTATCAAAGACAGCGACCGGGACCGACGGCTTAACGTGCCCTCCGAAGCACGAAATCTTTTTCTTTTTCGGACAATCAGGTGATTCAGCCTGCAATGTCCTAACCAAACTGGGGATAAGATAAATTCTCAAATATCAATTTTGTGTTTCCCCCCTGGGAATCGAACCCAGGACCTCCGGATCAGGAGTCCATGGAACTAGCCACTAGACCACGGAGGCAGTTTCATATTTATTAAAAAGACATGATAATTATGTAATAAATTCTAACCTGTGCAATCGCCAGAGATCAAATGACATTACAACCATCCAACTGAAGCTCGCCATGATAAAGAAGTAGATGATGTATGCTGTAAATAATTAAAAAAAAAAAAAAAACTTCACAAAACCAAAAGACAACGTTCAGAAGTTTTTCTGTCAAAACTTTCACAGACAAAGTTTATAAAGATTAAGGTAAGATGGTCTTTATTTATAGGTTTTGAAAATGGAGTGATAGTAACGTATTTAACGTCTGTTATGTTATTTAATTATCACTGGTTTATATGTTTTTTTTTTCGGTATCTATGTATCCTATAATTAAAATAAAATATATCAGGTGTAATAAAATATATAATTTATAGGGGTTGCTCAGTTAACGACACTGAACAACTAACCAGGGGTTTTTCAGGAAGTGAAAAAAGGCTTTTCCATTCAAATTGTCTTATCTAGGTGGTCATTTGTATGGGATGGTCAAATTTTATTTTCGTCTCCTGAAATAATTTCCTTGTGTAAGTTGTTCAGTTTTTTTGACTGAGCTTCCCGCATCAGTTTGCGGGACGCTGTCTCTAACACCAGTTATGATGCAACGGTATATTGATAATTATTACAAATAAGTTAACTTACTTTTCTTCCATGCTGAACTGGGAGCGAGAGAAAAACATAGAATGTGCCTGCTGCATTTCCTCCCAGGCATGCTGTATAAATTAACTTAGGGATCCGAGAGTTTCTGTTTATTTCAATTTAAGCAATGGGCTGACAACCTTTCACTACAACAATATACCTACAAATCTACTAAAAATAACGTGGCGGAACGACCTTTGTTCAGGCCTTGTACGCTCTGCCCACCCAAATAGGGATAGAGGCGTGATTATATGTATGTATTTAACTTACTCATTCCTAAGCAAACTTCTTCTTCGTATGAGACGCCAGGCAGCATATCTACAGCCATCAAGAAGAAACCCACAAATGTACAGGCAACGTACGTCATTTGAACCAATTCGCTCAAACTCCATAGGTCTGGCAGTAGATATTTGACCAGGAACGCCAGTGCCAGGAAGAAACATGATATTAACAAACCTGCGGATGTCAAAATGGTATGTAATACTATAACTCCGTTGTCTAGTGTTCAGAGCCATGTGCTTACGATCCGGAGGTCCTGGGACCGATTCCTAGAGGGGGAACACAAATTTTGAAATTTAGCAATTTATCACTTTGTGAGGTTTTCCCCAGTTTAGTAAGGACATTGCAGGCAGAATCACCTGATTGTCCGAAAAAAGAAAAAGGATTCCGTGTTTCGGAGGGCACGTTAAGCTGTCGGCCCCGGTCGCTGTCTGTGATAGTGGTCGTTACTCAAAACCATGTCAGAGGCCTAATAGCTGTGCTACTAGGTGGTTTGAAAACTCTGACATCAGGGTTCATCGGGACGTTGTTCGACTTAAGAATCTACTCGCTAAGAATAAGAAGAAGAAGTCTATAAAGTTCTCAAAGTTAGATTTTAAAATTGTATAAACTGAAGGCTGAATCAAGTCTTAACTGCTTAACATTTTTAATAATACCGGGTGTAAGGGCAGCGTCCCGCAATCTGATAGGGGTTACTTAGTCAACGACACTGAACAAGCACCAGGATTTTTGTTCAAGTAAAAATGTAATTGGCTTTCTTTACAAAATGTCCACTTCCATCAGACAATTTGTATGGAAAAGCCAGCATTTTTTTTACTTCCTGAAGCAACCAGTTTGCGGTATCTGTCCCTTACACCCGGTATATATATATTTATTATTGCTTCCATGCTGGACCGCAATTGAGAGAAAATCATAGAATGTGCCAGCTGCATTTCCACCCGCGTATGCTGTAAAAACCAGCTAAGGGATCCGACGGTTTTTGTATATTGCAATTTAGGCGATGGACTGACAACCGGTCTACAGCAATATACGTACAAATCTATCTTAAATAACCCCTCAATACTTTGTCAGACGTAGTGGAACGACCTTTGTATAGGGATAGAGGCGTGCTTATATGTATGTATGTATAATTTTAAAGACAATTTTGTGTATCAAACTGTCATTTTTACTCGCCGTCTTTGTTGTTAGGGTTCGTTACCCAAACCAAGTAAGAAGACAACTTATTTGGGGTATTAGGAAACATTTCAAATTTCACAATGATTTCTTATTTTATATAGTACGTATTTACTAGAAAATGTTTTTACACGCCTTTATCGCTAGTGGGGTAGCCAGAGCGTAAACGACCCAATCAAAGGTCGTTCCGCCACGTCTGACAAAGTTTTGAGGGTTATTTAAGATAGATTTGTTGGTATATGTCTGTAGTGACAGGTTGTCAGCCTATCGCCTATATGCAGCTGGCACATTCTACGTTTTTCTCTCGCTCCCAGTCCAGCATAGAAGAAATGCATGTTCTTACCAACAACATATAATAGGTTCTTTGAAGATCCATTGTTACTATTGCCATCAAAAACAGTCCAGAAACTGGATCCCAGTATTACAGAACCATTCGAGTCTAACTTGTAATCTATACAAAATTTATCTTTAGGATGTTCTGTCCACCACTGGTACTGATTTGGATGTTCATCGAAAAGGATTCCTTCCTTGAACAGAAAAAAATACGTTAGTATACTAAGTTAAAATCAGCTACTTAGCTACTTAAAGATAAATGTAAGTAGTTTTAAGGATACGGTTAAACTGAATCCTAATTACTAAATAAAAAACTATTTAAGTTGTGTTTACCAAAACAAGGTAAATGCGGTATGGTAGCTCTATTACCATGCTTAATACACTTGAAACAGTGTTTAAGTATCACCAAATAATAACTAATTACTGAATATTGCTTCACTTAACAAGGCGATAGCTGACAGTGGAAATTGCCACTGATCAGCTGTATGATTTTAAAATCCATGCCACCTTTTAAAATTCTTTACCAACTGTTTATTTATTTAACTTACATACATACATACATATTAGGGGCAGGCACAACATCAATGGCTCAATTAACCCGTCTTTACATACAAACATACATATAATCACGCCTTTATCCCTAATGGGGTAGGTAGAGCGTAAAAGACCTAAACAAAGGCCGTTCCGCCACGTCTGACAACGTTTTGAGGGTTATTTAAGATACGATTTGTAAGTATATTGCTGTAGTGACAGGTTGTCAGCCCATCGCCTAAATTGCAATAAACAGAAACCCTCTGATCCCTTAGCTGTTTTTTATAGCATGCCCGGGAGGAAATGCAGCTGGCATATTCTACGTTTTTCTCTCGCTCCCAGTCCAACATGGAAGAAACTAGTTAACTTACCTCAGATAAATAGTAATTGTGGCCAAAAGGCGCATAATCAAAAGAGTAATCTATAAACGTATCATTCAACATTGCTCCGTACTCAAAATTATAAACATCTTTAACATTCTTCCCAGTTCTCTTTTTATCCCTATTGTAAAGTGGTACGTCACTAAAATCTATAATTTTATGACCTAAAATTTTCAATTTTGCACATTCCAATATGGTATCATTATCAGACATAAACTCTCCTTTTGGACAACATTTGTTTATATATATTTTTGAGCCACTGTTTTTATTTGCACTTATCACACTTAAAGTATACAAAAAAACTGAGAATATTAAAATTAATTTATTTTGCTCCATGTTTAGTTAACACATCACGCCTATAGAACATATTTCACACAAATACGAGAATATGCTTGTTGAATCATCGAAGTTGTTGCGTTATTATATTATATTATTTTCCTGTACAATCATAGTTTGGAAAAAAAGGATATTTATGCCTAAATATGAAGATTTCATCACTGAAATTTACCAGAAGGATACTTATATTCCGAGGGTTATATAATTTGAACTAATTTGGCATACATACATACATATAATCACGCCTTTATCCCTAATGGGGTAGGCAGAGCGTAAACGGCCTAAACAACGGTCGTTCCGCCACGTCTGACAAAGTTTTTTGAGATATTTAAGATAGATTTATAGGTTGCTATAGTGACAGGTTGTCAGCCCATCGCCTAAATAACAATATACTAAAACCCTCGGATCCCTTAACTGGTTTTTGCGGCATGCCCAGGAGGAAATGCAGCTGGTACATTCTGTTTTTCTTTCCCAGCATGGAAGAAGACGTATTATGACATATCGTCTCAAATATTATTACAAAGTTTATTGCATCACATTTTTAAATTTGTGTCTAATTTTAGTAATTTTAAATAAAATTGCCTATATGCTATCCTACATATTTCTTGAACGTATTTCCTGGTGAAATTTGTTCAGTTTGTCTGAGCAACCCCTATCAGTTTCTAGTAAGCTGTCCCTTACACCTCGTATATCTATTATTAAGTTTTCTAGACATGTTTCTTTTTATTATTAACATGACATATATAGGCAAGTGAAACAAAATTTTGTGAATTGTATTTGTAAATGAAACTACTAGGTTACTAAGTTGACGGTAAACACTTTATTATTATCTGTTACTTAACTTAATTTAATAATATTACATTACTCCGAGATCGACAAAAAAACTATTTATCTAGTAAATTTGGATTTTTTCCAATGCAAACGAGAATAGCTACGTGGGACACTCAGAAAGTTTTGCGACACTAAAAAAAATTGTTCTACAGGTACATATATTTTTATTAAATCTTTTCAAAGTACTCTCCACCAGCCTCTATACAAAGATTCATGCATCTGAACCAGTATTCAAAACACTTTTTCCAGTCCGCCGTAGACACCTCGTTTACAGCCTGCTCGAACGCAGCCAGCGCATCTTCCGGCGACGAAAATTGTATCCGCTTGAGCTGTTTTTTTATTTTTGGAAATAAAAAGAAGTCACACGGTGCTAGATCAGGGCTGTAAGGAGGGTGACCCAGGAGTTTGACTGGTGTGCTGTCCAGGAAGTCCCTCGTTTTGAGCGCGGTGTGTGCAGGTGCATTGTCGTGGTGGAGCAGTAGTCCGCGGAGCCCTGTGTTTGGTCGCTTGTTGCTCACAACAGAAAAAAACTTCTGGTAAACATTTGGTAGTATACCATTCGGCGTTAATGCTTCTTTGATCTCGTAAGGGAATTGAGGCCAAGTGGCCAGTCAAATTAAAAAAGCTGGCGATCAAAATCTTCCCCCCGCTTCGAGATCGCTTCACTTTGGTAGGCGTTGGTTCATTTTGAAACACCCAAACTGTCGACTGGCGCTTGGTTTCTGGATCGTATTGATAAATCCAGGACTCAACACCTGTTACGATGTCGTAAACACGCCGAGACAAGCCTGCTTGAAATTTGTTCAGCATACCACGGCACCATTCCACCCGGGCCTGCTTCTGAGCGTCGGTGAGGTAGTGCGGCACCCAGCGCGATACTATCCTCCTCACGCGAAGACGCCCATGTAGAATCTCGTGAACGCTTCCCGATCCAATCTTTAATATGTGCTGAATCTCCTGATATGTAATTCGCCTATTATCTTAGATTAAATTTTTCACTGCTAGCACGTTTTCTTCCGTAATAGCCGTCAAAGGGCGACCGCTTCTTTCTTCATCCCCCAAGGTTGGTCGACCGCGCCTAAATTCGTTATACCAACGATACACGGTTGCCTTGGAGGGGCTTTCATCCATAAATGCCATTTGAAGTCTATCGAACGATTCATCCGGTTTCAGGCGAGACTTGAAATCGTAAAAAATCATAGCTCTAAAATGTTCCCGGCGCAGATCCATTTTTCAGTAAGACACGATACTTTGAATTGGCTCGCAAAAAATATGGAAAGAAATTTTGAAAATGGAACACACATATTTTTACTTACAAGTAATCATATTTTCAAAAAAGATTCTAACCGGCTAGTCTGCCATATATAAAAACTATTTATCGCAATACTTTCTGAGTGGCCTGGTATTTAGGCTGAGAAAAGTACAGCACTTTTGTCTCATTTTGCGAAGAAAAAAATAACAGTACACCTAAAACAAACATCAAACTTGCGATTCCTCCATAATATTTTGACATTTAAGATTTGCATGGCGCCTTTGACAGGTGCACGTTCGATTCATTCATTCCATTTTGTAAATTTAAAAAGTTGTATGGAAATTTTAAACTGATTTTATATTTTTTTTCTCTTTTAAAAAAGACTTGATGATTTTTTTATTTAATTTAATTTTTATTTTGTCAACTTGTAACTTAAATTTCTTTTAATTTACTGTATTACCTTTTAAGAATGCTGTGTTCACCTGTTATTGGTACTCATATCAGGCTGTGTCCTAATATGTATGCTGTTGGTGTTCCATTAAAAACTAAATAAATAGATTATTTTTATTATTACTGTTACAATCTTTTCTGTCAGACAGAAAACAAACCGTGCAGTTAACTATAGATGGACGTAAAATTAAATCTAGCCCCGGAGACCTCACTATCGGCATTCCTCAAGGTTCAGCCTTGGGAAATTACTTATTTTTGACTTTTATTAATGACTTGTCTAAGTAGGTATCTCAAGGTTTAGTAGTCTTGTTTGCAGATGACACAACTGTCATAGTTAGTGCAGAAACATACGAAGAACTTAGCACAAAAATCAATGTTGCCTACACACAGCTACATGAGTGGTTCACTTCAAACGGCCTGGTACTCAATTCAACAAAATCAAATATTTTACTGTTCTCTGGTCGACAAATCACACCACCACCTTCTGTGAGGTGTCCCGTTCCATTACAAAATGTTTGCCGCTTCCTAGGGTTCACTTTAGACTCCAATATAAATTGGAAGTCACATATTGATTCACTTTGTAGCAGACTCAGTGGTGCTGCATATGCATTGCGATAACTACGCCCGTTGATATACAACGTCGTATTGCGTCAAATTTACTACGCTTATTTCCACTCTGTGATGTCATACGGTGTTATGCTGTGGGATAGTTCTTCTGACCACCATCGAGTATTTGTTCTTCAGAAGCGTGCACTCAGGATAGTTGCCGGAGTCAAGACGAGGGAAACGTGCAGAACCCTATTCAAAAAGAACAAAATAATGACATTGAGCTCACTATACCTATTCGAAATAATAAAATATGTTCGAAAAAATTTGCATACCTTTGCTCGTAAAACAGGTGGTGGACATAACTTGCGCAGCGTGGGAAAACTGGAGACAGTACCGCGCCGACTCGAGTTAGCGACTAAGAACCCGCGTGTAATCCCACATATTACGAACAACTACCCACTGATATAAAAAACGAACCAAATGACGAAACGTTTTATTGCCAACTGAAAAACTTTTTATTAGATAAAGAATATTATACTGTAAGTGAATATTATCAATTTGTGGAATAAAATAAATATTAACAATTATATTGACATTTGATCTGTACTTTATGTACTTATTATTTTATTTTAAATTGACATTTTCATTTATTAATTTTATTTTTACTGATCTGACATATTCACATAATATTCTGATTTATATTTTAGTTTTGACATCGTAATAAAAATAAGTTTTTAAATTTGATTTTACAAATTGACTTATTTTAAATTATTCAGACATCTGTTAGAGTCCATTTGTATGATTGTAATTTTTGTTTTGACATTTTTGATTTATTTTTATTGTGTAAACTGTATTTTTTGACGATCATATTATTCTTTGGCATTTTTATTATTATTGCAATTTAATTGTGAAATTGATAATGTGAAATAAATGAATCTAATCTAATCTAATGAAATTAAGTAACTAATGACTTTTTATGCAAACACATAAATCTTTATTCAGTTTGAAACATTCTCTGGACTCCATTCCAGATACCACCGGCTAAAACTAAAATTAAAATCTATCTATCACTTTCAAAATAATAAAATTTAAAAAGGGCAGGTGATTTATACTCTTTGGTTTTTGATTTTGTCCGCTAGATGTTGACGCACGTTTCCCCAGTATTGATAGGCTGACAACCTGTCACTGGATAGATAGATAAATCGTTAATTTCATTGCTACAGACACATACATACATAAAGAAAGGCTTTGTTACTGTCACTACAGCAGGACAGGACAAATCTATCTGGAATAACCCTAAAAACTTTATCAAACGTGGCGGAACGACGTTTTGTTTAGGTCGTTTACACTCTGCCTACCCCATTAGGGATGACGGCATGATTATATTTATGTATATACTTACTCATTCCCATGCATTCTTCAGCTGTGAAAGTTAGCTCAGGCTAAGGTTATAATTTGTAACATATAAGTTTCCAAGCAGAAGAAGCTTAAAAAGGTGCTCGCGACATAGGTTATCTGGATCAGCTCGCTCAAACCCTTGGATCCTGGCTATCACTGTCTCTTTCTAAGTGTCAACGTGCAATATTTCCCGTGTAGTACTTTAATAAACCTTGTTCTCTCGTAAAAAATATCCAAAAATAAACTTTATCTCACTTTTTTTGTAAGATTTTCTGCCATTACAAATTCTCCACTTCATTACTGTAAATAATTTAGAAAGTACATACCAATGAAGTACAAAAGTAATAAAAATCTCCTTAATTACACTGTAAACTCCTTTATTATTTCCAGTTTTACAAAACAATACTAGTATTTTCAGCTTTGCCGCCAAATTCCATGTCATCAAAGGCCGCTCACCTCTTCCAAGTCCAACAGTTGTCAGTTGGTTCCGATAGAGGCGCCACTTACCTGTAAAACTAAACGCAGAACTCTGCGAAAACGCTAACATTCGGCCATTCTGACTAAATGTCTGACCCTAGACATTAGAAATATTTTTTTTTAAACATTGTACAACGTCTGAACTTCAAATTAAAATAAAAGAAAACAATTAAAATTATATCAAAGGTAGTAAACAATTACAAAAATTTAATTTAAAAATAATTAATCGTAATCTCAAAACAAATCAAACTAATGCGCTTGAAGTACCCAAATAGTTTTTATTGAAAATTTATTTAGTAAACCCTATAAGATGTAAGTAAAATTAATGAATAGGTGGGTATTAAAAATCTTCGGCCTTCCTGCAGCAGTTGAATGCCCTCATTCCAGACAAAATTATTATCCCTTCTTCAATTTCATTTTCTAACAAACCTTTATGGATTTATCAATTTTGGCAGCACGGTTACTCCAAAGTTTTATTTAATTATCACTCTCGGCAGCACGTTCACTCCAAGATTCTGAAATACTGTCATCAAGTAACTTGGCAGCACGCTTACTCCAAAATCTGGTATAATAATTATTCTCGGCAGCACGCTCGCTCCAATATATGATCAACAGTGATCGGCAGCACGCTCACTCCAAAATCTGGTATAATAATCATTCTCGGCAGCACGCTCGCTCCATTATATGATCAACAGTGATTGGCAGTACACTCACTCCAAAATCTGGTATAATAATCATTCTCGGCAGCACGCTCGCTCCAAGGTATGATCAACAGTGATTGGCAGCACGCTCACTCCAATATCTTATTGCAGCCGTCGGCAGTGAGCTCACTCCGGAGGTCTGCACCATTAATATCATTTCATTTTAAATATTTGTACTAAAGTGAATCCATATTAAAATGCATAATTCATTCATGTACTACTGTTGTACTTTTAATGATCTATATTTTGTGTTATTTTTTTTTAAATAAATCAGAAATACTTACTTTTGTATGTGATATATGTTTTACTTAAGTCATCATCTCCCTAGCCTTATCCCGTATGTCACGGGGTCGGCTACCTAATCTAGGGGATTGAACGAGGGTACTGGTTTTTACACAGAGCGACTGCCATCTGACCTCCGCAACCCAGAAGGGAAACCAGACCCAATCCTAGATTAGGTCAGAGTTTTCAAGCCGCCAATGCTTAGCACTGGCCTCTGAAATGGCTTAACGACTAATATCTACGGTATTAAACGATATTAACCGGGACCAACGGCTTAACGTGCCTTCCGAAGCACAATATGTTTTACTTAAGTATACTAGTTTATTTTATTTATCAATCTAGTCGTATGGTTTTTTTTTTTTTTTTTTTTTTTATTCAAAAATGGGTTTGCTCTTGACTCCAGTCTAGGTCGGAAACGACTGAGACGGAGTCGACGATGGTGCGAGCTCACCCAGAAGATGCCTGTTCACTCTAACTTTGAAATGTTGGGGGTTGAAGGCGTTCGGAAACACAGACGCAGGTAGTGAGTTCCACACTTTTGCCGTGCGCATTACAAAAGAGTTTTGGAAGCGCTTAGTACGTATTGGTGGAATATCAACCAGGTATGGATGGTATCCTGCGGTGCGTCTAGATGTCCGATGGTAGAAGGGAGCTGGCGGGATAAGGTCGTGGAGCTCTTGAGCACACTCACCGAAGTATAGCCTGTAGAAGACCGACAAGCAGGCAACCTTACGGCGATGTTCCAGGCTATAAAACTTGGCCTCTAGCAGTTTTTCGTCACCAATAAGCCTCTTGGCTCTGCGTTCCACCGAATCGAGTGCGGCAAGTTGGTATTTGGCTGAGCCATCCCAGAGGTGACTGCAATACTCCATGCAGGATCGGACTTGTGCTTTGTACAGGGTTAAAAGCTGTCCAGGCGTGAAGTATCGCTTCACTCTATTCAGGATACCCAGTTTCTTGGCCGCTGTTTGTGCTTTGTATTCGATGGAAGCGCCGAAGTTTAGACTAGATGACAAATCCATGCCCAGAAGCTCAAGTTTGCCAGCTATAGGTACAGATGTACTTCGGAAAGTAGGAGTCTGGTTGAAAGGACTCCTTTTGGCGGTAAAAAGACACGCTTGCGTTTTGTTGGCATTAAAAGAGACCAAATTGTCATCACCCCACTGGGAAACATGACTTAGGGTCAGATCTAATTGCTCAACCATGGCCCTTCTCAAGGAAAGTATTTCTTCCCTGCTGGTGTTTGCGCTGGATAAGTATCTCACCAAAACCGTACTATCATCTGCGTACCCAACAATACCTGGCCGAAGAAGGTCATTGATGTGCAGCAGGAACAGAGTTGCAGAGAGAACAGACCCCTGAGGAACTCCGGCATCAATAGCCATCAAGTCAGAGGAGCAGCCGTCAACGACTACTCTGATTGACCGTTCACTCAGGAAGTCAGAAATCCAGCTACAAAAATCAGCTGGGATGCCATACGCAGGAAGCTTGTTTAGCAGACTTGTGTGCCAGACTCTGTCAAAGGCCTTCGAGATGTCAAGTGAGACGGCGAGAGCTTCGCCATGCTTCTCAATGGCCTCACCCCAGCAGTGCGTAACATACACAAGAAGATCCCCAGTTGACCGTCCCCGGCGAAAGCCATATTGACAGTCACTGAGGAGATCATTGTCTTCGAGGTAGGTCAGCAACTTACTGTTCAGTACCTTCTCCATGACTTTGCATAAGATGGAGGTAATGGCAATCGGTCTGTAATTGACAGGGTCTGAACGGTCGCCTTTTTTGGGGACCGGCTGAACATTCGCAAGCTTCCAAGACTTTGGCACAGTTCCTTTTACGAGAGAAAGGCGGAACAAGCATGTCAACACAGGAGACAGTTCGGGCGCACAATGCCTCATGACTCTTGCTGGGATGCCATCAGGACCACTAGCTTTATTCACGTCCAGACTGCACAATACTCTTCGGACCTCTTTAGTGTGAACTGCGATCTTCGGCATCGAAGAATCGCAACGAGGTACAGTAGGTGGTAGCTTAGAGCCAGCATCCAGACGTGAATTATTTGCAAATAGCGACGCAAATAAATTTGCTTTGTCAGATGCAGAGTGAGCCAGCGACCCATCAGGTTTCAGCATTGGAGGCAATGATGGACGACAGAAGTTTGCTTCGACCGCTTTTGATAGGGACCAAAATTGTTTACTACCCGGCGGGTGTGATGCTAATTTTGTCCCTATACGTCCGACATGGTCGAAACGTGCCTTACGCAGGACCCGCTTGCAAGACCTAGCAGCGGAATTAAAGGCTCTCTTCTTCGCGCGAACCCTACGTGCTCTTACTTTGCGGTCACGGGCTTTGACCCAGGCTTGGTAAGCAGATTCTTTACGAGCCTCAGCGTGGGCGCATTCTGCGTTATACCAAGGTCGGGTTTTCTGACCGAGCGGCATATCGGAGAATGGAATAAAGTACTCCATTCCCTGCCGTATCACGTCCGTGACCGCATCAGCACAACACGAGGGGTCACCCGAAGAGAAGCACAGTTGCCGCCACGGGTAGGATGCAAAAAAGTGCCGCATCTCATCCCAGTCTGCCAACTTATATTTCCAAACTCGTCTCGTGCCCCTAGGGCTTTCATCCGGAGACGAGCATATCAATATGGATTTCACCAGACAGTCGTGGTGGTGGTGTGTGTATATTTTTAAGTTCATTTAATAATTTTCAATAAGACCGCCTATGTTTATTTTTATTGGTAAGTATAGTTATTATGTATAATAAATGTTTTATATGGTCAGTAAAAGAACTAATAATTTTACCTAATTCAACTTTAATATCATATTGTTTTTTTTTTGTTACAAAAATAACTTAATATTAAAACTATATAAAAAAAAATTGCAAAATAAGTATGAAAGAAAATAAAATTCTACTAACACATTTAAATGTAATTTCTTAGCTTTATTTCATATACATTAAGTTCCGCTTCTAACTTAATTTGAATAATATATTAAGAGTAACTAAGCTTCCATAAAATTACATAGCTACCTATTTGTTACACGTTTTAATTAACAACCTCCTTTATCGTCAGTATCCGAATTCTGGTATGTACCAGATGAATCACTTTCGCTCTCCTCGTTAGATCTTGGACCAGAAAAATGTATCCACGGTTTAATCTTATCTACAGCAAATACGTTTTTGTACTTTCTACTCGTGTGGCCGTCAATACTGCTAACCTCGTATCTGTTGTTTCCAAGAACTTTTGATATTTTGTAAGGGCCGCTGTAACGTGGGAGAAGTTTGTTGCTTTCTCCAGGGTTGTTAAGCTGTTTTTGGACAAGAACGAGATCGCCTGGTGCGTACTCTCTGGCAACGCACCTATTTTTATTGAACTTTTTTGCCATTTCTCCTTGGTTTTTCTCTATGGTTTGTGTAACTTCTTCTCTTATTTTGTCTATATATGAATCTTCTACGTCTGTTTCCTCATATGTCAGGTCGTGCAAGTGGGTTTCAGTTATGTTAAAAGTTCTCTTCCCAAAAACAACTTCTGATGGGGTCTTCCCAATACCTTTATTCAAGGTATTATTTAGACTCCATTGAACTGTGTTGAGGTGGGAATCCCATTCCTTGTCGTTTTCACCATGAGTCAATGCTGCCAAAGACGCGAGAATGGTACGGTTATACCGTTCTATCTGTCCATTGGCACGGGGCATTGCCACTGCATTTTTAATGTGCTTTATTTCTAATTCTTGAGCAAATTCATTGAACTCACTCGACGTGAAACTGGTGCCTCTGTCTGAAATGAGCAATTTTGGCGCACCAAATATGCCAAAAACGTCTCTAAGGACAGCGATTGATGTCTTGCTTTTGGTGTTTCGTACAGCTCTTAATACGATGAATTTAGTGTAACCATCGATTATTCCTAATATATAAGTGTTGCCTAATTTACTCCTCACAAACGGGCCTAGATGATCAATGTGAACACTGTGGAATGGAATGGGAGTTTTTGGTATCGGAAATAAGAAGCCTTCTTTTCTCCCCGCTGGTTGCTTAGCGTAAGCGCACGAAATACATGCACGGACGTATTTTTTTTACGAAAGATGTCATTCCCGAAAACCAGTAAGTCTGCTTCATCTTATCGAGGGTCTTCTCAAAACCCATATGTCCACACTCATCATGACAGGAATGACATATTTTCCAACGCGAATCCAATGGGACAACCCACTTCAGAGATTCGTCCACCTTTCTATATATTTTGCCATCTTTCAGAACATAATCATTTTTCACCTCTTTTGCCTCTGTGCAAGAGTTGTTCAGTATACTCTTTATTAAAATTAAATGTGGATCAGTAAATTGTATATTTTCTGGTGTCGATGCTTTTGTAATTTTAAGTGTCTTGAGTTTTGGAGTATTTTCCGAATCTGGTTGTTCAACTGGATTGCGGCTAAGCGCATCCACGTGACTCATTTGCGCGCCGGGACGGTACTCGATTGCAAACGTAAACTCTTGAGCTTGTAACCACCATCGTGCAATACGAGGCACAAGGTCACGCTTAACCCAGGTTTGTCTAACTGCGTTGCAATCAGTGACAACCTTGAACTCTATTCCAAGAAGATAATTTCTGAATCTGTTCAGAGACGCAACGACTGCCAAAGTTTCCAGCTCAAATGAATGGAAATGCTTCTCTTCGGCTGTTGTTTGCCTACTAAAATAGGCCACAGCACGAAGAGGAGAACTTTCATCTGGGCGTTGCAAAAGAATGCCACCTATTCCGATTTGGCTAGCGTCTGTATGTAACTCCGTCAAAAAATTTGGATTATATATGGCTAGTATCGGACGCGAAATCAGGACACTTTTTATTTTTTGAAAGGCTTCCTCTTGTGCAACATCCCAAACCCATTTTTCATTTGACTTTGTAAGAACCGTCAATGCGCGCGCTATAGAAGCAAAACCTGGAACAAAACGTCGGAAAAAAAATGCAAGACCAATGAATTACCTCATGAACATTTTCCGGCCTTTTGAATGAAGCTACTGCATCAACTTTCTTTTGCCCTGGCTTAACACCTAGACCTGATATCTCGTACCCCAGGTAATCGATGCGTGTACGGAAAAAATTACACTTGCTCAAGTTAAGAGTAAGACCTCCACTTCTAAGAGCAGACAGTATTTCTCGCAATTTATCCATTCCCTCGGCAATACTTGTGGATGCTATAACAATATCATCCATGTACGCTAGGACCCCTGGGATTTTCTTCTCATTAAGCACCTTGTGTATGAGACGCTGGAACACGGCTGGCGCGTTACATAAACCAAAAGGCATCCTATTGTACTCGTAATGCCCTTCTTGTGTCACAAACGCCGTTAGGTGTTTCGAAGACTCAGCAATTGGTATTTGGTGATACCCCGATGTTAGATCAAGAGTGGTAAATTACTTCTGTCCACTTAAACTATCAATTTGATCTTCTATCAGCGGCATGGGGTATTGTCTTTGCATGTCTTTTTATTAAGGGCCCTATAATCTACGCACAATCGTAATTCGCCGTTTTTCTTAGGGACAACAATGATTGGACTGGCATATTCACTTTCAGATTCACGTATGATCCCGTTGGCGTTAAGATCTTCAATTATGTTTTTGACTTTTTCCCTTTCCATGTAGGACAATCGGTATGGCCTGTAGGTTACTGGAGTCTCATCCTTTAATTTAATATGCATCTCAGTCAATGTAGTTTTGCCTAACTCAGCAGTGGAGAATGCAAAACAGTCCCTATTTTCATTCAGCATTTGACATAAATCAGATTTTACATTTTTGTCAAGGTCAATATCAGTCTTAACATTATCCATATTTATCAAACTGTCATCTTGTTCAGGCTGTTCTACCAATCTGCATACATTAAGTATAGCATCTATTTTTCTTGTCTTGTCCCGACTTACGGTTGATTTCTCATTCTGTAAATTATCCAATTCCGGTTTAAAATCGGGTAAAAAATTATGCCTCTTGCAATAATTTGTTCTTTCTGGAACTTGACGTTGGATGAATTGAGTCCCAAAATAACAAGGTTTGAGCGTCCTTCTGTAAAACGATACACGCCTGGTACTATGATGTACTCGGACCCAGGTTTTAAACAAGCTTCTGATGTAATATATACGCTTATTTGCGATGTACAATCCTTTGTAAAGACTGGAACCATACTTGTGCCTTCGGCAATCTCAATCGACTCTTCAATGACTACTTGCGCTAGCTTATCTGGTGCTCTGTAAAGTATTATGTCTGTATTGGTCTTATATACCTTTATATCCGGAAGCTCTGTAAGATTCTGCCCAATTAGCACACTGGTTCCTTCAGGTAATAAATAATCTGGGACCACATAAGCATGGATGTCTTCAGATACACTGTCAACTTGAACACTAATTTCGACCCGACCAATAGGTTTCACAGAGCCATTAGCAAATCCTTCCAAGTCTGGCAAATTGTTGATATCCATCAATGGGGATTTGTCTAGATGAACTTTGTCACTGATCAGAGAGCATTCACTTCCTAAGTCGAGATAACACGGTAAAATCTGATTATCTATCAGAACATTTTTGTAGTATTTATCACCCGATCCTGTTCCTGATTGAATTTTCATTACATGTTTCGTTGGTCCCTGTTGTATCCTTTCTAAATTAAGCATATTTTTATCACACTTAGCTGAGTTGTGACCCACTCTTTTACATTTGCCGCACTTAACCAAATCCCGTGAACAGTTTTGCCAGAAATGCCCCTTTTCGTTACAGTTGAAACAAACTGAATCCGGTCTCTTCTGCTTCTCTTCCGTAGTGTTTCCAGCTTGAGTACGTTTCGACCAAACTGGCGTAGGACGATCGCGCATGGTCCTGTTGGACTTAATAAATGCATCATCACGCTTCGACGATATTTTTCTGAAGTAAGTTAGAACATCTTCAGGTTCCTTGAAACAAAGTCCTTGTGCATTTATCCGAATATTATTATCAAAAATGCCGTGTGTTAGGCAATCTACCGCCTTAAGACCAGTTATTTCGCAGCGATTAATCAGTCGTAACTTGTCATAATAGTACTCCTCCAAAGTCTCGTGACGTCTGCTTTTACGATTAAGCATTTCGGTGAGAAGTTCGCCGTAATTATCTTCACATGGAAAAGCCCTGAGTAATTTATCCTGCCACTCACTCCAAGTAAATTTTACGCTGGTAAGACCGTCATACCAACGTTTCGCCAATCCAGTCAATTGTGGAAGACAGTAGTATATAATTTGTTGTTCTGACCAACCGTAAATAGTCGCAGTTTCATTTATTTTGGACAGCCAATCTTTCATTGACTGCGCTTTCGCTTGAGGGTCAAACTCGGGAATCGCGTTTCTACCCGAATATGCGTGTGGAGCCCGATTTTTCCCCTCGATAGCCGCGACTAACTTCAACAATGTTCTCGATACGTGTTTTTTCTTTTTGCGCTTAGGTTCTGGTTCCGAATCGCTGCTTGAACTTGATGAAGAAGACGAGCTCGTACTCCTGCTTCTTTTCCTCTTTTTACTGTGATGACTTTGATGTGAGTTGGAACTTTGTTTATCGTCAACGGTCTTCGACCGTTTCTTCGTAACGGGACGTTTTCGACTTGAATCGTCTGAATCATCATGACGTAAAATTGGTGGAGTACCTGGTTCAAACATGACTGATTCGTACCGAAAACAAAGAAAAATTTATATAAGGTTTTTTTTTAAAAAAAAAACTCATATTAATGTATTTTATAATACAATTAAATTAAGTGAAGGTACGTTTCTAATTAACACACTAAATTGAATATATTTAAGTGTTCAAAATATATATATTTTTACTAAGTGTTCTTGTATCAGAAAAGTCAATAATGTATACCTATTTTATTTAAAATCAATCGCCTAAGACAATTTTTAAAATTAAGATATAAGGAAACTCCAAACTCAAAACCCTTTTTTTTTCACAGCAAGCATCAGGCCAATCACTACTCTATCCAGACTGATAGGCTGTGTAGATTTTCAAACTTGTACTAATTCACTTATTCAGTGAGACAAATAAGAAGTCACATTCGGTAATTCACAATATATTCAAAAACTTCAATTTATTTAATAAAATGTTATTACACACTTTTCATTAGCTATATGGAAACTACATTTTTAGGCACTAAAATGTTTATTTTAATTGCAAAATATTCTTTAATTGTATCTTTGCTATTTTTAAATATAATAAATTAACACTAAAACGAGTAGAAAACCAATGAAAATTTCAAGCTGTATTGCAATTTTTATTCACACTGAAGCCATCTAATTTTGTTTATAGTGTTACATTTGATTACACCATGCTCTGTCTATTATTGTATTGCCGTATTAGCTCACCACTAACCTTTGGTATTATTTTAATTAGTTCTAACATAATCAGCCAGATGTAGTCTTGTATCAATCGATTATATATCTATAATTATCTATGAAAGTGGCGTCTGTGTTGTGTTTTAATCCCAAAAAATCCACGTATTTTAAATATAGGTACTTAAAACGCTACGCTACGTTTCATACTGTACAAATTCAATTTGATTGTTTTGACCAAATTAACTAGTAGGTAAGTTACGTAAACTTTATTCTGGCGGTATGTCTAAAAATCTAAACTTCGACTATATTTGAACAGAATTAAAGTTTATGACGACTAATAAGTACGTCAGGGAATTGACAATATAACTTAAGTTTATAAAAAAATCTGCTAATCGCAAACTATTCTTGTCACTAACGCCCATCTATGAAAATAACAGAATTTAGCTCGTAAGCTGGGCTGCCACGTGAACTATTTCACTCCAGCATTCCACCATTGCCAAAATAATTATAATGAAAATGAGATGTCGTTTTTAGAAAATATGTAACAAAAGAATCAAAATCTTGTCAATATTGTGATCGATTTCTTTTTCAAAACAAATATCTACAAAATTACTAGGCACAATTTAGTAGTGTTTATATGAACTAATACTTAATGAAATTATTCGAATTCAACTAAAATAAACTTCTATTTATATTAATGTGGTAAAATAAATACCTCGATAGCCAAAATTAATATTTGAATCTCACAAAATTGCACTTCAAGTTGGATTCAATATTAAATAACGTTACTTATTAAGTTATGATATCAGTCAGGCTCTAGACCTACTTGTAATCTTGTAATGTTCAATGTAAATATCAATGTAGGTTACAGATTTATCCCAAAACTAATTTTATTTAGATATTACCAATTTCAGACTATCAGCTTACTATTTCACAGCAATCTACTGAAGTCTTCGAAGTTGAATCTCTGTTGTACGCTTGTTTTAGTCCAATATTCTCCATAAAAGTATACAAAAAAACTTACCCAATTTGTTCCTTTGTATTTAACAGGTAAGATACACTAGCAGAAGTGCGTACTGAATTTTTGATCTTTCGGCACAAATTCTCTCAGTCCACTTGTGTCGGGGCTGGAACTCGTATCCCACTTCTGAAATAATAAAAATCTCCTTAATTACACTGTAAACTCCTTTATTATTTCCAGTTTTACAAAACAATACTAGTATTTTCAGCTTTGCCGCCAAATTCCATGTCATCAAAGGCCGCTCACCTCTTCCAAGTCCAACAGTTGTCAGTTGGTTCCGATAGAGGCGCCACTTGCCTGTAAAACTAAACGCAGAACTCTGCGAAAACGCTAACAAAAGGTTATTCTTTGGAGGCTCACTGCTACTGCTCTGAACTACAGACCTAAATTTAGGGCCCAGTATTTCAGAATTATCCAGGTCTAACATGTAATCTAAGCAGAAACTGTCAGTGACATGTTCCGTCCACCATTCGTACTGATTTGGTTGTTCCTCAAAAAGAATCCCTTCCTGAAGATATAAGGTTAAATTATAAAAACAAATAAAGATACAAATATTTGACTCAATAAAAATGGTGATCATGTTATGTAGAAGTAGGGAATATTTATTATACAAGTACCTCAAAATTAAATATAAGCTTATCTAAATTAGATAAGAAGCAAATATTGATCTGACGACTTCAAACGACATGGACGGATGTCGAAGTCTAAATTGACCGTTCTGACCATGATTCTGTCCGGTGACATTACAATTTCAAGAAAAAACTTTGGAAAGGCATTGCTCAAAAACTATTGAACCTATGAAAGTAATATAAATATTTAATGGTAGGAAATTTATTGTAAATTAATTTGTCTTTGACAGTTTATTTCTAAATCTATTAGTTTTCGTTTAAAAGGGGAAATATTATAGTGACGGACACGTTTCAAGGGGTAGGGGGAAGAAATTGGTTTGTTACTGGAATCCAGAATCAAGTTCAGCAAGGTCTTATTAATTTAAAACACCCGGTGAAAAACTGTTTCATTCTGTTAGAACTAATAAAATTGACAATTTATACAATAACTTTTGATCTAATTCCACTAAAAGCGTATTTAGATACTAGTAATGTAGAAAAAAACGTTTCTCACCGTGTATAATTCCATAAATAATTTTGTCTAAATTCACCTACTTTGATAGAGATATAGCATAAATTAGATAACATGAAATTTTTAAAAGATTATATAGTTTAGGAAGGTGTCACTCGAATACTATAAGACCTATCTATAATCATTATGTAAGCACTGTGCGATAGTAAATTTAATGTAGTTTTTGTTTTGCCATAAACAGTTTTCTTTTACATGTTATAGTTTTTGTTTTTAACGGATAATACCGTCGCGACAGACCTGTTTACAATGACAAAGGGGGGAGAAGAAGGGGAATTGGTATGTCACTGGGAAGAAGCGTATTCAACAGGTGTAATTAGTCTAAAAACACCCCGTGACAATCCGTTACATTCCATGCCGTTTACAAGCAGATGGAGAGGGCTTTTAAGATCTAACATCTGGTCTAAATCTCAAGTAAGCTTTATAAATCAGCCCACTGTTATTGCAAACAAGTTCTTGCAGCATTTTAAAGTAGAGTCCCCGTTAGGTCCGCAGCAACAGGTGCTCGATGCTGAGATGTGCAAGTCGGAACGCAGTGTTAATTTTACAGCGAGAGAAGTAGCTACGGTGATTAAAAAGATGGCACGAGACAAGTCCCCAGGATATGACAGTCTCAGCATCGAGCATATGCAGGACTTCATTTGCCAAGAGTATTGTCTATGTTTTTTAATCTTTGCTTAGGACATTCTTACCTAACCGAGAGCCTAATGCGTACTGTCGTCGTTCCTATTGTCAAAAATAAAACCGGTGACTCATCAGAGATTGATAACTACAGACCAATTTCTCTTGCTACAGTAATTGCCAAGGTGCTGGATAGTTGGCTTGGTCGGCGGTTGGATAAGCACATCTCGCTCAAAGATGCACAGTTCGGTTTCAGACCAGGTCTCTCCACCGAGAGTGCTATCTTGTGCCTCAAGCGGACTGTCCAGTACTATACTGCAAGAAAGACGCCAGTATACGCTTGCTATCTAGATTTATCCAAAGCGTTTGATTTAGTATCATATGATATTTTGTGGAATAAATTGAAAAAGTATACTGACTTACCGGGGGAAATTATATCACTGTTTCAGTATTGGTACAGCAATCAGAAAAATTATGTAAGATGGGCAGGTCATTTATCGAAGGAGTATAGGTTGGAGTGCGGGGTGAGGCAGGGAGGTTTGACCTCTCCTTCGCTCTTCAATCTCTACATGAACCGTCTGATTGATGAGCTCAGCAGCACAGGTATCGGGTGTCACATTGACGGAGTCTGTCTTAACAATATTAGTTATGCAGACGATATCGTGCTGCTGAGCCCTTCACTCAGCGCTCTGAAGAGACTACTTTCTGTGTGTGAGTCATATGCGGAGGCTCAGGGGCTCAAATACAACGTCTCAAAAAGTGAATTTATGATATTCAAACCTGACAACAAGCGCTATACCACCGTACCAAAATTTATGCTTTGTGGTACCCCGTTGAAACAGGTTGGACGTTTCAAGTATTTGGGCCACGGGGTCACTGTGGACCTTAAAGACTCTGAGGGCATGGAGAGGGAACGCAGGGCGCTGTCTGTTCGCTGTAATATGTTGGCCCGCAGATTCGCAAGATGTACCAAGCCGGTCAAAATAACGCTTTTCAGGGCTTTTTGCCAATCATTTTACACGTGCAGCCTGTGGGTGAACTATACGCGGGGAACCTACAGCGACCTGTGTGTGCAATACAATAATGCCTTCCGGGTGCTGATGGGGTTGCTACGTTGGTGTAGCGCCTCGACCATGTTTGCGCAGGCACAAGTTGACGGTTTTGCGGCTATTATGCGCAAGCGGTGTGCTTCATTGCTTGGCCGTGTGCGCGGCAGCCCCAACAGCATCCTGCAAATGCTGGCTGATAGATGGGACTCGCTGATGTTGGCTCACTGGATACGACTGCATGCAGCGTAAGCTGGTCAGTCATCATCGGATAGACCAGTAGTTATTGTGTTACTAACCAATAGTTATAAGTTTACTAACCTCTATGGATTATTGTTGCCCGTAATAAATATTATATTATTATTATAAATATGAACCTTACCGTTCTTAATTTTGATTTGATAGATTACAAAGAAAATTTTAATAAAAAAATCTTACCTCAGACAAATAGTAGTTAGCATCAACTTCTGTGTTGTCACAAGAAGAAGTATTGAAAGTATTATTTGTCATTATACCATACATAAAATTATACACATCTTTAACGGTCCTTCCAGTTAGTGTCTTATCTCTATTGTAGAGAGGTACGTCATTGAAATCAAAATTGTTTTTAGAAAATTCACTTGCATTTACACATATTTTGTCATAATCAGATTCGACCATAAATTCGTCTTCTGGACAACACTTATTGATACTTTTTCTTACTTTTGTATCTTCCGTTTCAAATTCTGCGCTTATTAGTGTAAATGTTGATGTGGTAATAAATAATTTTATTATTAAATTATCGATTAACAACATGGTGAAGTGCTGTACTCGAAAAGTTTAGAAATAATAATTAAATTAATAATGTGAGTTTATCAATAATACGTCAATTTTTTTTTCCTTCCCTTTAAATATTATTAAATCCTGTTATCATAAAATTTTACTAACGTCGGTTTGAAATAACAATATTTATGAAGTAAAATTGAAATGATTCGTATCACATTATCAAATTAGAAATATCCACTTTAATTTCATAGTATTATTTTAGCCAAATTACATCAGGCTCGTATTTATAAAGCGACTTCAAGATTGAGAGCAATATTAAGTGTGGATTTCACAGGCCACATTGTACTGAAATGACAAGATAAGATAAAAACACTTTATTGCATAAGAAAACAAATCATCCAACACAACAGATAACAACAAAATACAAGTACAACATAGGCGGCCTTATTGCTAAGGTGGAAATTACATCTCTGATACGAACTTAAACTAGATGTCAGTCTCAAGTGCTGTTTATCAATTCGGGTCGTATCTCTTTTAAATTTCAAATTTAAGAATATAATCTGTTATATTAGATATTATTTTGGATTAAGAAATTTGATTTGAATACGTACATACATACATATATAAATCATGCCTTTGTCCCTTACGAGGTAGGCAGAGCGTTTAACGCCTCGTAAAAGGCGCTTTCGCAACGTCTGACAAAAATTGAGGGCAATTTTAGATTGTAATATGTATTGCTATAGTGACAGGTTGTCAGCCCATCGCCTAAATAACAATACACTGTAACCCTCGAGTCCCTTTTGCTGACTTCAACAGCATGCCCGGGAGAAAGGGCAGCTGGAACATTCTATGTTTTTTTATCTCTCCCAGTCCAGCATGGAAGTCCAGATTTGAATACGGGATATTTATATTTAGAATAAGTAAAGAATGGTCAATATTAGAACATACAAACTATAACTTAATACATTATTATGAAATATTCATAACATGCAAAAATACGTTTAATAATATCATCATCCTAAAACTTTCTTATTTATTAGTAAAATTTGCTTTCAAATGTAACAAATCATTTATTGGTTTATATTCATGTTTGCGTAAATGTAAAAAGACTTTGAATCTAATAAAGCTATTTTAATCGTCAACTGGTAGTGAATGAACAAACGAAGTATAGAGTTCTCAGTTTAAGGGACTCAGTGTTAAATCAAATTTATAAACATAAAATACCTATGCAATATAAATAGACCATTGTGTTGAGACCCTCTTAACCTCACGCGAGATTTTATTTTTGTTCCTGTTAAGAGTACTTTTTTCTTTATTTACGGCAAATAAAACCCATATTCTTAATATTCGACAAAATGGTTATCGTTATCACTACGTCCTTAGTCCCTCCATTCTATCCGCAGGTAGATATGTACCTCTTCAAGCAGCCATGCCCATGACTAAAAGCTCGTTAAAACGCAAGAGCCAAGGCGAACCGGGCCGTAGATACACCGTATCTGTGCCTATAGTGATAACAGATAAGGCTGTCACCGTTCGCTAAATATAAGCGGTGATATACGGCGACGTAGCAACTTGCGAAATTAGAGCGCAGAGTTCGGAGCTCAGAAAATGGTAGATGCGCCTTGTTGCAGAAAAGTTTAAATATCTTTGTCAGTCTACTTACTAGTTTGAGCCATGGGCTCCTGATTCGGAGGTCTTGGATTCGACTCCCACGGAGAGCGATCCACAGTCCTGGAGACCATCAGAGGCCTATTAGCTGTTGGTTTAAAAACTCTTACATTAGGGTTCAGCAGGTCGTTTGTCAATTTAGAAAAACCCACTCGATAAAAAGAAAAATCTTTATACATAGGTCAACGATTTGTATACTTCATACTGGCCTGTTTCTTCCATGCTGGCCTGGGAGCGACAGAAAAACATAGAATGTGCCAGCTGCATTTCCTCCCGGGCATGCTGTAAAAAACAGCTAAGGGATCCGAGGGATTCAGTATATTGTAATTTAGGCGATGGGCTGACAACCTGTCACTACAGCAATATACTTACAAATCTATCTTAAATAACCCTCAAAACTTTACCAGACGTGGCGGAACGACCTTTGTTTGGGTAGTTTACGCTCCGGGGTGGGCAGAGGGATGAAGGCGTGATTATATGTATGTATGTATACTTTATAATAACACCGCAGCCTATTGCTTGCAGAGTTCAACACCCTGACCACAAATAAGATATTACTTCATGCAATATTATCCTGGTTGTTGTCCTGTGGAAAAAAATCTTTGATGAAGCTAACACGCAGATATTAAGTAGTCTTTTATTATCATCTGCAAGCAGCTCACGTCACGCTTGAACGTAAACACTGATGCACTAAAAATGGTGAAGGTGCAGGCGACACCAATCTTTTAGTTTAAAATTAAGGCTACTAGACTGTGAACTGTCTAAGTGACCATTTACTCAATCAAGAGAACCCATATCAAAAAATAAACAATTCATTCTTGAACACCTGCCGCTTATTCTTGCTGTATAGAACTAGCTTTCTGTCCTGTTTCACTTATGGCTTGATTGGAGTTCCCTTGGGAATAAGGTGTTTTCCCTAAGTAAAAACTACCTACTGCCTCTTTCTAAAGCACTTTCTGCTGTTCTGCACATTCAGACGAGCTGCGAGATTATTTAGACCATTGCGATACAATACAACTATATGGAACTAGCTTTCTGTCCTGTGCTTTTACTCGTGACTGGATTTGATTTCCCATGGGAATGAGGTATTTTCCTTCGGTAAGTAGTTGCCTATTGCCTCTACCCAAAGCACGTCTTGGATATTCTTAGATCGTGGTGGCTACCCGGACGCACGCGCTCACCCGCGCGTGGCGGCCGACCGCACCGCACCAGACGAGTTGCGAGATTATTTACGGCCCCCAGACCATTGCGATACTTACAACTGCATGAAACTAGATTTCTGCCCTGTGATTTTACTCGTTACTGGGAATGAGGTGTTTTCCCTCTGGAAAATGTTGCCTACAGCCTCTACCCAAAGCACCTCTTAGATATTCTTAGGTGGTGGTGGCTACCCGGACGCACGCGCTCGCCCGCGCGTGGCGGCCGACCGCACTGCACCAGACGAGTTGCGAGATTATTTACGGCCCCCAGACCATTGCGATAGTTACAACTGCATCGAACTAGCTTCCTGCCCCGTGGTTTAGGCCGTAACTAAATTTGATTAAAAAAATACGGAAAAAAAATACGTGGCTACCGTGGTGTAGCGAGGCTACCCAGGTCTGGTGAGAGATGTGTACCCTCGGCGACTGTGGGGCCGCGCTTATAAGTAATCTGTGACTGTGGTAGATATGGACACTTGAGTGGTTAATGTCAATCTCTTAATAGGATCCCATTTATTATCTACAAAACCAAACTTGCGTTCATATATTAAAGCAGAAAAATCAACAAACAAACAGACAGACAAAGTTAGATTACCCCTAGCAAGCCCATTGCAATACTTACAACTATATGAAATTTATTTGAAGTCTCCTAGCCGGGACGTTGCGCTTGTATAGTTTGTTTGACTGACGATCTAGGGGTACAGTTTTGAAAGTGATTGTGAAATATTTGGGTCTCTTGGTCAGTTTGGATATTTGAAAGTTATGTACATTGGATAGCGCCTACTATGTACGTAAGGCTGATCATGAAATTGTATCATTACAAATAAATTTAAAAGGAAGGAAATTTATGAAGATCTGCTGAAATAGTAGATCGAGATCGATCCTTGTTCGATGAACGTTTTTTCATGAGCTTCTTTTTACTACGAACCTAATGCGCAACTACATACATACATACATACATATAATCACGCCTTTATCCCGAATGGTAGGCAGAGCGTATACGACCAAAGAAAAAGTCGTTCCGCCACGTTTGCCAAGTTTTGAGGGCTATTTTAGACTGAAATGTGTATCGCTATAGTGACAGGTTGTCAGCCCATTGCCTAAATTTCAATACACTGAAGCCTTCGAATCCTGTACTGGTTTTTACAGCATGCCCGGGAGGAAATGCAGCTGGCGCATTCCATGTTTTTCGCTTGCTCCCAGTCCAGCATGGAAGATATCGGCAACTTATATGTAAGATTTAACTGAGTAGCCAAAGGAAGTAGTGCAGTCCAGCATTAAAAGATGGCGCTTAGGGCTTGGGTAGGTTAAGCATGCGCAGACTGTACGACCTGCAACTGTACAATTTGCCAAAATAGATCAGAAGCAAATATTGCTTTGACGACTTCAAACGGCATGCATGACCAGATAGCGGATTGCCACTTGGTTTGTCACTGGTCATAATCAAGTTCAGCTGGATAGTAGTCTAAAAACACCCAGTGACAATGAAATGTAAACGGCAAGAAATGAAACAGATTCTATGCCGTTTACAAGCAGAAGAGGGCTCTTGAGATCTAAAACCTAGAATAGGAACTTAATAAAACAGACCTTATCGCAACTGTCAAAATAAACAAAGTGTAACAGAAAGGGCATCCCATGAAACTGATTAAGTTTATCTCAAGAACATAGATCGATAAACATTAAAAAAAACTCCCATACAAAATGCAACCAGTTGATAGTATTTTTAGTATAGAAAGGCATTTTTGCATACTTTTTTGGTAGATCTTGTATAAAGTTACTTTGCACTCGACTGTACAAACTTACACCAATTTAACCTGTGTTAATTAAGAAAGCAGGGCTCTTAAGGCGACGCGCAACGACGCCCCATGCATTTTATTGCCTAATTATTGATTTAATTATCACCATCACTTAAGGCGCTGGTGCCTCGCAATTATGTCCTTGGAAAAAAGTTGGACTAAAACATTTAGAGCGTGCTTCATTAAATGTTGACTAAGATGAATCGAGAACGGTAAAAAATGTGGACTAAAAATTTCAATGAAGCTTGCGTTTTTCTCTTATAAATTAACTAAATGGATCATTGTTTTACTTTCATGCTGGACTGGGAGCGAGAGAAAAACATAAAATGTGCCAGCTGCTTTTCCTCCCGGGTATGCTGTATAAACCAGCTAAGGAATCCGAGGGTTTGAGTATATTGTAATTTAGGCGATGGGCTGACATCCTGTCATTACAGTAATATACGTACAAATCTATCTTAAATAACTCTCAAAACATTGTCAGACGTGGCGGAACGACCTTTGTTTAGGTCGCTCACGCTCTGCTTACCCTATTAGGGATAAAGGCCTGATCATATGTATGTATGTATTTATCATTGTTTTGTCACATTTGTCACACTATTAAAAGATCTTTGAATAAATATGTAATTATATTTTTCAAGGAAAGTATTATTTCGAGTTTATTATTGTAGTAATATTTGATGATTTTACTTTATATTAAATTTCAAACCTAAATAGTAGTGCGGAACACTTTTTTATTATTTAATATCGGTTCCTCAGGAGCTAGTGAATACCTAACCTTATTCGTTCTTAAAGCCTTTAACTTCTCCAGTAATTAGCTTTATCAACAGATTTATCAACTGGGTCTTGATACCTACTTACTTGGACCTTTCACCATGTTGCATCAATAAAAGAAAAACACTTCAGATGCACGGGTTTGTTTAGAGATAATAATGAATGTCAAAACGTCACATAGGTATGTCACATAAACAGCTTAATGTGCAATCATATTTTGTCGAGTTGTAATAGAAATAATTCTAAATTACCTAGATATTGCTTTTGCATACAAATCACAGTGTACTTCCAGCCAAGCCCTAGCAATCCTAGCACGATAATATGTCTCTGGCAACATCGCATCAGCCCACAAAGACATCGATTAACCTATGAACGCGCACATCTTACCCTGTATCATTATCTGTACTCAATAAGTAGGCACAGATAAGTTGAAATGAAACTAGAGACAAAGTATGAACACTTACTAAGGGCAGCAACACACATGCGTCACTTACTTTGCGCAAGATTACGTTCAACACGCTGTCAATATTTTTTGCATTGCCAACAACACACATGCTTAACCTTACACTCTACGCGCGTGTACTGGCAGATAGATGCGCCGACGTAGAGTTCAACGTACGCCGTAAGTTGCCGCATGTGTGTTGTGGGCAATGTAAAAAGCATTGACAGCGTGTTGATCGCAATCTTGCGCGCAGTAACAGCAGACGCCTGTGTGTTGCTGCCCTAAGTAACCGAAAATTTACCTCGAGCAGAATTTGAACTTGCAACTCTACCGTAACAAACTGATGATTGGTAGAGTTTTTCTATTTTCTGTTGTTGTCACAAATTGTTCCACAAAACACGATAATATAAAATTTTATAAAACTTTTGACCAAGAACAAATCATAAGGCTTGATTCTTGATTTGCCGGCTAAAACCAAAATTAAAATCCATTTCTCACTTTCAGACTAAAAACACTGGAAAAGGACAGGAGATCTATTATTTTCTCTGGTTTTTAATTTATAGCCGGTGGTTTTTATAACGGCGAATAAAATTGACAGCACTACTGAGGAAACGTGCAGAAGCACGTCAAAATCTAGCGCACAAAGTGTAAAACCATAGAGTATAAATCGCCTGTCCTTTTTCAGTTTTATTATTTTGAAAGTGACAAATAGATTTAAATTTTAGTTTTCGAATCGAGCCCAATATGTTTGAAATATAAAAACTTAGAATTATATTGACCTTTTTATTGCAGCTGTATGTAGGTATTTCTGAACGGTATTCGTGTGTGTTCTTCCATACTGGACTGGGAGAGAAAGAAAAACATAGAATGTTCCAGTTGCCCTTCCTCCCGGGCATGCTGTAAAAGACAGCAAAAGGGATTCGAGGGTTACAGTGTATTTTAATTTAGGCGATGGGCTGACAACCTGTCACTACAGCAATACACATTACAATCTAAAATTGCCCTCAATTTATGTCAGACGTGGCGAAAGCGCCTTTTAGGAGGCGTTTTACGCTCTGCCTACCCCGTAAGGGATAAAGGCGTGATTTTATGTATGTATGTATTCGTGTACAAATACATCTTGTAATATACCAACACCAGTAGGTATAAAAAAGCAATGCGCGTTTCTCTTTTGCTACTCAGAAATGCAATTAGGTGACACGTCTTCCTGTTTCAATCAATCGAAAACTGAACTAGTTCCTTTAAACGGCTAATGATGAATGATCTTCCATACAAATTAAACACCCACGTTGATCGATCGACCGGTCATTTTTGTATGGAACGCGTGTATTAATCATCTAGTCGGTAATCTTGTGAAATTTATTACCTCCAAGCGAATCTGCCTTTAGATTCATCAACAAATTGTGTGGGCTTGATTGTTGAATTCATTCGTCTTTCTAGATGAGGAAGGTATTAGAACATGTTAATAGAAAATTAAGAGAAGTAAAGTACCTATCTATAGCCATAATATGTATAGTAATACATACATACATATAATCCCCGCCTATTTGTACTACTATTTGTTTTATTTAATTTTATTTTCTCTTGTGTCTTTTCTGTGCAATAAAGTATATTCTTATCTTATCTTATAATCACGCCTTTATCCCTAATGGGGCAAGCAGATCGTAAACGAGCTTGACAAAGTCGTTCCGCCACGTCTGATAAAGTTTTGAAGGTTATTTAAGATAGATTTGTAAATATATTGCTGTAGTCTTATTAGCCCATCGCCTAAATTGCTATATACCCTCAGATCCCTTAGCTGAATTTTACAGCATACCCAGGAGGACATTCAGCTGGCACATTCTATGTTTTTCTCGAGCATTGAAGTAAGTCCAAAAAAAGTGAGCCCAGTATACAGCATCTTAATCTCAAAATGACGGTTTTTTTTTCCTTTCTATTAGCATTTGTCACAACAATAATCTCTCAATTTTTAATGTACCTATAAATAGGGATACGAAAAAAGTCGATAAAAGTTAAAAATATAGATACTAGTCCGTACTCGATACTTTTGTTTCGATACCGAGTATGTTGAGACTCGATTCTTTTGATACGATACCCAGAAGGTTTCGATACTTATACTCGTACTCGATACAGGAATAGCATTTGTCAGAACAATCATCTACCAATTTTTAATGTACCAATACAGGGTGTAAGGGACAGCGTCCCGCAAACTGATAGAAGTAGCTCAGTCGACGACACTGAACAACTTCCACCAGTAAATTCTTTTAGGAAATAAACAGGCTTTTCCATACAAAATGTACGCCTCGATCAGACAATTTGTATGGAAATGCATTTTCCTTTTTACTTCCTGAAAAAAACAACCTGCTGATAGTTGTTCTGTGTCGTTGTCTGAGCAACCCCTATCAGTTTGCGGGACGCTGTCCCTTACACCTGGTATTATAAATACTGCTGCTTGCAGTCCTACTTGGAATAGTACCAACTTTAGTCTTTTGATACCTAAGTAGATATTAACATTAGTTAAAATAATAATTTTGCAAGAAGTGTAAATGCTAAGTTTGACTTTTATCGATCTTGTAAGCTCCAATGAAGACATAACCAGGTTTTATCTGAAATACATACATACATATAATCACGCCTTTATCCCTAATGGGGTAGGCAGAGCGTAAACGACCTAAACAAGAGCCGTTTCGCCACGTCTGACAAAGTTTTCAGGATCATTTAAGATAGATTTATAGGTATTATCTGAAATATCAAGATAAATATTAAAATATGTGCCATTTCGAATGTTAACTATGGTCAAACAATTTACACCTTAATAGAATTTCCGTGTCCGTGTAGATGCTATCAATTTTATAGTCCAAAATTATTGCACATTTAAGTACCTGTAATGACTTAGCATTAATACAAACAAGCAAATAGTTTTAGTCCTAGAACGCTCTTAATGGTAGCATTTTAGTCATATAAAGCCTTATAAGACTAAAATTCCCCTAATGACCTGCCCTCTGCGTAAACTGAAGCTTTTTATTTGAACAATCTATGCAGTAATAATAATGTTAGTAGGTTTAACACACCATAATAAATTCTAACAATTTAGAAGTTTAATCAACATTCTTAAGTTTACTATTAATAGTCCATAAAAACTTTCTGAAACAAGATAACCTACGTTAAAAGAGATATTCACACTCAGATCTTTATAATAATGACTTTGTTTAGGCTAATAATCTCGTTTTGCAAACAAACTGTTATGATTTTACTAGTTAACTAATGTCTTAGCAGGAAATCGTAAGATATAAGTACATATAGGGCTCCATTCTAGATTTCACCGACTTAAACTAAAATTAAAATCTGTCTGTCACTTTCAAAATAAAAATTAAAAAAGGATAGGCGATTAAAACTCTATGGTCTTACACTTTGTCCGCTAGATTTTGACACGCTTTTGCACGTTTCCCCAGTATTTCTGTCAATTTTATCCGCCATATTATATGTCTGCGGATAAAAATGCTTAAAACAAATCGACTTTAAATCCAAAACCGGTGAGAATAGATCTCCTGTCCTTTTCCAATGTTTTAGTCTTAAAGTGACAAATAGATTTTAATTTTAGTTTTACATACATACATACATAAATCACGCCTTTATCCCTTACGGGGTAGGCAGAGCGTTTAACGCCTCGTAAAAAGCGCTTTCGCCACGTCTGACAAAAATTGAGGGCAATTTTAGATTGTAATATGTATTACTTTAGTGACAGGTTGTCAGCCCATCGCCTAAATTACAATACACTGTAACCCTCGAGTCCCTTTTGCTGACTTCAACAGCATGCCCGGGAGGAAGGGCAGCTGGAACATTCTATGTTTTTCTATCTCTCCCAGTCCAGCATGGAAGTAAATTTGCCGGCTAAAATTTTAGTTTTAGCCGGCAAATTTAGAATCGAGCCCATATAGGAGGTAAACTTTTCATTAGGTTACTCAGAACTGGACATGTGTGTTGTTGAACTTGTTGATCATCCTCATAAAAAGGCTTATGGCGATGTCCTGTTTGAATCATACGCGTAGGTATGATAGGTGCTTTGGCTAGATTTTGCGCTAAGAGGAAACTTTTGCAATCTCTTCTCTGAAGCAGAAAGTAGGCTGAAGCGTCTCGATAGAGTATGACCCATGCAGTAAAAACTTGCGCAATTCTTCTTTATCACCGGAAAATTATCGAAATGGGTATTTATAAACAAGAGTTTAGTCAAGTGGTCCATAGGTAGCCGAATATCAATGATCCCCTTTAACCCCGTTTGTAGATGTGTTAGTTTTGTTTGGTACATACATATAATTACGCCTTTAACCCTAATGGGGTAGGCAGAGCGTAAATAAACTAAACAAAAGTCGTTCCACTACGTCTAATAAAGGTTATTTAAGATAGATTTGTAGGTATATTGCTGTAATGGCAGGTTGTCATCGTCTAAAATACAATATACTGAAACCCTCGGATCCATTACCTGGTTTCTACAGCATGCCCGGGGGGAGATGCAGCTGGCACATTCTATGTTTTCCTATCGCTCCCAGACCAGCATAGAAGTTAATGATTCCCTTTAACCACATTTTGTAGAGCTGGTAGTTTTGTTTGTAGTTGCTACCAAACAACTATATTTTTTGAGGATTTTAACACTCACAATGCTATTTTCATATACTTAATATGAAAGAAAGAAAAAAATAAATTTGTTTCTTGCTGGACTCGAACCTGCGTCTCTGGAATACCGGTCTATCACTCTACCAACTGAGCTACAGAAATGGTAGAGGGAGTGGCGAATTTATTATATTCTTTCTTATGTGTACGTCATAGCGACGTTAGTGAAATCTAACCATGTAGTTTAAGACCGTAAACCATACCGTTTCTGTAGTTCAGTTGGTAGAGTGACGGACAGGCATTCCAGAGACACAGGTTCAAATCCTGCCAGAAACGAATTTATTATTTTCTTTCCTTCATATTATATCTAACTAGCGACCCGCCCGGGCTTCGCACGGAAATTATCAGTATTTCTCTACTATATTATGCATTTATTATACATATAAACGTTCCTCTTGAATCACTCTATCCATTAAAAGAAACCGCATCAAAATCCGTTGTTTTAAAGATTTATGCATACATAAGGATAAAGGGACAGAGAAAGCGACTTTGTTTTATACTATGTAGTGAAGTTCTGGCGGCTGTTATGGTGGTCACAGAAACTACTGTCACCTAACTTGGTAAGTATATCATTACTTCATTCTATTTAATCCCAGTTCCGAGATAATGCCCTGTAATGAGGGACCTTGCACTCGTTGTGGTCAGTTTATTAATACTTCAGGCATCGTGTCATCTAAAGCGTTATTTTTAGTTCCATTGATGGTTATGACTTGAAGGGTGACTCAAACTCAAACTCAGTAGTACAGTAACATGCAACTGATATGTAATTTAATTATATAGACTTGAAGGGTGAATCAAACTCAAACTCGGCCGTAAAACGAAATTGATATGTAATTATGTATAGCTAGGTACTTATACAGATGTGTTCAGTCGTCTTATGATCTCGTATTCACAATGTGTAAAGCAGTAAAGTCGAACTTACTACCCGGGTCTTAGGCCCGTATTAATAATCAGCACTTGAAACTGACAGCGAGTTTAAGTCATTTCAGTACACAATAATGGCTTGTCAAAGTTATTCTTAATATTGCTCTCAATCTTGAAATCGCTTTATAAATACGAGCCTTAGTGCAACCCTTATCTCTTCAAAGCGCTAGCTGTCTTCTTTTAGATAAGGTCGCTATACCGCGTTGTCTCTTACTCCTACGTCTCCCCCCCGATATCTGATCTAGACTAAAAATCATCATCATCTCGCTAGCCTTATCCCGTATCTCACGGAATTGGCTACCTAATCTAGGTGATTGATTGAGGGTACTGGTTTCTGCACAGACCGAGCGACTGCCCTCTGACCTCCGCAACCCAGAAGGGAAACCAGACCCAATCCTAGATTAGACTTTTGCTAGGTTAGTGATCCACCCAGCTGTCAGGTTTTTTTTATCTATAATAAAAGTAAAGAGCAAGGAAACTGTAATGAACAGCTAAACTTATCTGTCGTCGTCAAATAAAACTTTAAAGTCATTGATAATAACATAACGTAGATTCGCTAGTAATAGTTATGTAAGCGATTAAAATTGTTATCTACCTAACTTCGATTGATGGGTTGACGTGTGAATGGCTATTATAAGATGGTTCAGGTCTTAAGTAGGTCAAGAAGATGTTCTAATCTGACCCTTTCGGCATCTAAGTCAGACCATCTTTTGGAAATAAGCGCAAGATTTCTTTGGACTAAAGATCTTTAGTTTAAAGAACATCGCCTTTTAGTACACTTACAGCGTAGTGTTTAGGTTTATCGGCTCTATCAACTCAATACCCACACGATAGAAGTGTTTAGATAGCTAATATGTAAAGTAGATCATATTTGTATTTTTTTTCAACGCTCTAGTTACCTACTATAGAAGGTTTAAGCTCCTATGCTGATATAATATGATTAATTGTTACTAAATGTTGTGATCTGGACTTACTTACTTCCATGCTGGACTGGGAGCGAGAGAAAAACATAGAATGTGCCAGCTGCATTTCCTCCCGGGCATGCTGTAAGAACCAGCTAAGGGATCTGAGGGTTTCAGTATATTGCAATTTAGGCGATGGGCTGACAACCTGTCACTACAGCGATATACTTACAAATCCATCTTGAATAACCCTCAAAACTTTGTCAGACGTGGCGGAACGACCTTTGTTTAGGTCGTTTACGCTCTGCCTACCCCATTAGGGATAAAGGCGTGATTATATGTATGTATGTCAAATTAATGTGACCTATTATCGTGACTTTTTAATACACTGAAAAAAATACTTGATTAAATACAAGCTCATAAAGTAATGTGTTTATGAGAATAATGTAAAAAAATTAATGAATCAAGTTACTTGATAACCACTACCAAGTTCCTAATAATTTCAATAATTAGAATAATCGATGTTAACATTAACTTTATTGTCTGAATTATATTACTTGATGTGCTTGTATGTAAAATAGTTCCTTTATCAATTTAACCAACATTTTTTTTGGGTGTAGAAATAGCTAAATACTCTTTTTGTAGCCTATAAATCATCACACTGCCGAGCAAAGGTTAAGACTTATTATGAGAAATATTTTTCATACGAATGGAAACCGTTTCTATTAATTTTCAAGGCTGCACAGTAATTCCACTGCCTTTAGTCCGGCATAACGGACATTAGCCTACGATAGGGCATCAACCAATATTATTACTAGATGACCCTAGGATTTCTATGTCAGATAGCGCATCTACCCAACTTTCTAGCCATATAACTGTAATATTATTGTTTTCAATGGCTAGTTCATCTAGTAGCATCGGATATGGTCGGAGGCATCAGATAGCCGTAAGAGATCGCAGCAGCAGCGCATTCTAACTTAGCCTAACTCACTCTTATCTGAATCAAATGCTTCTTTATTGTATAAATTCGCCATATAAGAGCCATATTACGGATGATTGAGCTCATGAGAGAGCTATGAAGAAGATCGTATCGGATTGCTACTGAAACGATCCTGTTTCTCGGTAGTACAATGGGACGAGTGAGTTTATAGTGGCTCACTTTATCGTGAGAGTCACACGGTGGATACAAAGTTGTGTGGTGTGGAAATGCTACACATTTGAATCTCGCATTCAATGTAACAGTTATGCAGTAACATACTGCAACAGATCTTTGTAGAATTGCTAACTCGAAATGATATGCTTTTTAGAAATAAAATATTTTAAAGAGCCCGCTGGTGAAGTGGATACGGCCGCTGCCTCCTGACCGGGAGGTCGTGTGTGTTTTGAATCCAACCACGTACCAATGTGCTTTTCAAATATTTGTACGTATATTCGGTGTTATTTCCGTGCTTCTGAAGGCACGTTAAATTGTTGGTCCCGGTTAATATCGTTTAATGCCGTATATATTAGTCGTTAAGCTATTGCAGAGGCCAGTGCTAAGCATTGCACTTAAAAACTCTAGCCTAATCTAGGATTGGGTCTGGTTTCCTTTCTGGGTTGCGAAGGTCAGATGGCAGTCGCTCTGTGTAATCCTCATTCAATCACCTAGATTAAGTAGCCTACCCCGTGAGATACAAATGGGAGATGAGAATGCACTGTTTACTTGGTCTACCAAAAGTTTATTTTGTTGTTAACATTCCTACAAGTATATTTGTTGAAACTATTTACTATTTTAGCGAAACATCCAGTAGGAGCATAGATCTCCAAGTGATTATTACTAAATCCAGCTTTCTAAACAACCGACTAATTTCTATTCTACTAAGCACTACTACATAATAAGTTAATGTCGACGCGCACACAGAAACAACAAAGAAGGATCTAACCAGTCAGGGTATGGAAAAGAGAAATATGCCTACCCAGGAGCCGCTGAGAGCTCAAACTTCACAGGGTGCTGGGAAATAATTTCCCATGAGTTAGAATAGAGAAACACCAACGTATGGTATAGGGTTACTACATAAATACTATATAATAGGAAGAGGGCTGAAGCTTTCCCCGTGGTAAGTATAATATCTTTTACTGCGACAAATACTCCCAATGGTGGGTGTTCATGTCCTGAAGTAGAGAAATTAGTACATACATACATATGATCACGCCTTTATCCCTAATGGGGTAGGCAGAGCATAAACGACCTACACAATGGTCGTTACGCCACGTCTGACAATGTTTTGAGGTTTATTTAGATATATTTGTATGTACATTGCTGTAGTGACGGGTTGTCAGCCCATCGCCTAAATTGCAATATACGGAAACTTTCGTATACCTTAGCTGATTTTTACAGCATGCTCGGGAGGAAACGCAGCTGGCACATTCTATGTTTTTTTATCGCTCCCAAGCAAGCATGGAGGAAGATAAATTAATAGATGTTACTTTTTTAACGTTTTAAAATGTTTCAGTGTTGCAAAGCTTTTTAATATACGCTCATGTGAAGGATTACTCCTTGTGGCGTTAGTAGCAAAAATTATATTCGTGGTGTAAGGGAAAGCGTCAGCAAAAAAATCTTTCAGGAAGTGAAAAAAATTGGTTTTCCATACAAATTGTCTGATCGAGGTGGTTTCATTTTGTATGATAAAGCCAATTTTTATTATCACTTTCTGAAAGAATTTCCTGGTTAAATTTGTTCAGTGTGATTGACTGAGCAACCCCTATCAGTTTATGGAACGCTGTCCCTTACACCCGGTATATACCATGTGTAAGTGTTAATTCTTCCATGCTGGCCTGGAAGCGAGATAAAAACATAGTATGTGCCAGCTGCATTTCCTCCCTTGTACGCTTGTCAAAACCAGGTCGGATCCCTTCCGAGGGTTTCAGTATATTACAATTTAGGCGAAAGGATGACAACCTGTCACTACAGCAATACACCTACAAATCTATCTTAAATAACCCTCAAAACATAGTACGACGTGGCGAAACAACCTTTGTTTAGGTCTGCCTACCCTATTAGGGCTAAGGCCTGATTATATGTATGTATGTAAGTGTTCATTTTTGCAATTATTTTGTTCGACAAAACTCTATTTATTTAACAATTTATTGAACACAAAAAACATCATAAACACAGGATATAAAAAACAAAGACACAACTGACACTGCTTATTTCTTGTTGGGTATAAGCTGGGCTGTGCGCATGTGCGCCACATTTTTATATCTACCCATTAAAGTTAGTGTGCAAGTGACCACTGTGTTTGCTAGTCGTGCTACCTCAACGCTTGTCTATTTAACATTTCTAAAATTTAAATTTCTTACAGCGGACCTACAGAAGTGATAATTTTAACGATACGCGGATAACACGTGCACAAAACTCTACTGCTTAGGTATTACAAAAGCCAACATTTAGGTATTACTTTGCCACCATTAGCTATATAATAATTTAGATAATGATGATTCATTTGTAAATCAAACATCGTTAAATTAAGTTTCAATGGTTTTATTGCACTTAATGCTTATTTTATGGTAGGTAATTCCAGGTTCATTAAATGATGTCTCAATCCTGTATATTTGTTTTGTAGCTAAAAATAAATGTCAGCATAGCATTTCATTTCATTATAATTTAAACCACAGTTATGTTAGTCTCTATTAACAGTATATTAACTGCCTCTGTGGTCTAGTGGTTAGTGCCACAGACTCCCGATCTGGAGGTCTTGGGTTCGATTCCCAGGGGGAGAACACAAAGTTGATATTTGAGAATTTATCACTTTGTGAATTTTTCCCCAGTTTGGTTAGGACATTGCTGGCTGAATCACCTGATTGTCCGAAAATAAAAAAGATTTCGTGCTTCGGAGGGCACGTTAAGCTGTCAGTCCCGGTCGCTGTCTTTAATAGTGATCGTTACTCAAACCATGTCAGAGGCCTGATAGTTGTGCTACTAGGCGGTTTAAAAACTATGACACCAGGGTTCATCAGGTCGATAGACTCTATACCCACTCGACAGAAGAAGATTAGTTTCTATTTATAAATGTATCCTATTCTTATTCTTCTGCTTTTTCTTCAGCTTCCATGCTGGACTGGGAGCGACAAAAAAACATAGGATATACCAGCTGCATTTCCTCCCAAGCATGCCGTAAAAAACAGCTAAGGGATCCAAGAGTTTCCGTATATTGCAATGGGCTGACAACCTGTCACTACAGCAATATACATACAAATCTATCTTAAATTACCTGTCAGATGTGGTGGAAAGACTTTCAACACCTTTGTTTAGATCTGCCTACCCCATTAGGGATAACGTGTGATTATATCTATGTATTCTACTGCTTACTTCTGTTGTGTAATAGTAAGCAAAACCTTCGGTCTTCTATCCGGAGGTTGTGGTCACCAGGGATACGCAAAGTAACAATTCATAATATTAATCTCAGTTTGATCAGGACAATGAAGGCAAACGCATGATTATTAGACAACGAAGATGTAAAGAGATGTCAAAATTGTGGATGGATATCAATCCCGGCTGCTGTTAGATCCTGGCGCATAGATTGACCTCTTTGCTGCAATCCCAAAAACCACGAGGTTGTTTACAAACCATATGTTCTTTGCTCGCTTTTCAAAAATAATGTGGTGTATTAAACACCATGTACTGACTGACTGCCTCCGTGGTGTAGTGGCTAGTGCCATAGACTCCTGATCCGGAGATTCTGGGTTCGATTCCCAGGGTGGAAACACAAAGTTGATATTTGAGAATTTATCACTTTGTGAATTTTCCCCCGTTTGGTTAGAACATTGCAGGCTGAATCACCTGATAGTCCGAAAAGAAAAAGTTTTCGTGCCTCGGAGGGCACGTCAAGCCGTTGGTCCCGGTCGCTGTCTTTGATAGTGGTCGTTACTCAAACCACGTCAGGGGCCTGATAGTTGTGCTACTCGGCGGTTTAAAAACTCTGACACCAGGGTATATCGGGTCGATTGACTCGATACCCACTCGACAGAAGAAGAACACCATGTATAACGAACAAACAAACAGATGTGCGCCGCGGGACATCAGGCGTTGAATGCCCACGCGCAACTTAACCAGCTTTGATTTACTCGCCGCCATGCATAGATCTATTTGCGTCAGACGAACTATGGGTCTGCTACCGTAATAAACTATTAGCTACCGAACATTTATTATTATAACTATTTGTTCAAGGAGTCATAATAGGAATTTAATAAGTAGTAGCAATGACTGATATACGTCGGGTTGAAGGTAATAGATGTTGTTTGTGAACGTAAATTTTATACCTATATAGATATTTTTTCAACGTGCTCTTGCAATGACAAAAGAGAATAATGCTTTTATATAAGGTCTTTTTAAATCAAGTGCAAATATTCAAACGTGTAAATCTACCCATGAATCTGAACAACTTTCCCTAAGGAACATAGGTCAAAAAACTAATAAAAAAATTCGACCTTCCATACAAAATGAACCAGCTGATAGCGCACTAAGTATGGAAATCAATTTTTGTTTTTCGTATTTTGACCTATGTTCCTTAGGGAAACTTGTTCAGTTTCATGGGTGTAGATTAACACGTTTCAATATTTGCACTTGATTTAAAATGACCTTATATATTTAATTACTACAGTGTTTGACAATACCTAACGTATACTTCCTGCACGTCTATTTTGGCACATATAAATTAGAACAACGATAGTCGAAAACCCAACAATTTCACTTGCAGAATAATAAATTACTCAACAATTATAAACGATACAGATATACAACACCAATCTAGTTGCTTACTCGCCGGCCGCTCGAGCAGTACGCACGATTAATTCTATGATTCAGGAAAATCCACAATTGGATATTTACACGTGTTCGTTAACATACATAGATATAATCACGCCTATTTCACTAATGGGGTAGGCAGAGCATAAACGGCCGTTCCGCCACGTCTGACAAAGTCTTGAGGGCCATTCAAGAAATATTTGTACGTATATTGCTGTAGTGACAGGCTGTCAGCCGATCGCCTAAATTACAATATACTGAAACCCTGAGATCCCTTAGCTGGTTTTTACAGCATGCTCGGGAGAAAAAGCAGCTGGAACATTCTTTGTTTTTCTCTCGCTCCCAGTCTAGCATGGAAGTTGTCGGAATTCACAAAAGCAACCGAATCGTATTTTTGTAAAGTATAATTTGATTGCGTATATAGTTAGTTACCTTGGGTATGCTTGTAATGACTATATATTTGTTGAAATAAATAAATAAAAAAACAGGATGGATGGACTGTGTGAAAGATAATATGTTGAAAACAGGTGTTAATGTCGAACTGACAGCTGACAGGGATGAATGGAAGAAGAAAACCCAAATAATGGAATAAGGGCAAGGGTATGATGACGATGAAATAAATAAACAACTAGAGATTTTGCCTGTGCCTTAAGGCTATACTACAGGCATCTAGGTAGCTAAGGTAAAGGTAGTATACTGCAGATGGTTAGGTGGTATAGCATCGCTCCGATAACCCCCAGCATAGCTGGCATAAACAATACAATAAGGAGAGGAAGGGAACGACCGGACAATACCATGTTGTACGGGAGTCCATTCCCAACTGTTCTAGTTCCTGTAAAAATAAGCTTTATAATAAAATTTAAAATGTGCTACGAGTTGTACTGTAGGAAATGATAGATTGTCACCATTTGACCATCATCGTCATCTATCATTGTAGCAGTAAAAAAATGCTGATTGGCCTATTTAAAATAACTTTTTGGGAATGCTTTTCTGTATGCGTCAAAACAAACAAACTGTCAAAACCAGCTAAGGAATCCGAGGGTTTCTGTATATTGAAATTTTGGGGACGGGCTGACAACCTGTCACTACAGCAATATACCTACAAATCTATCTTAAATAACCCTCAACACTTGGTCAGCCGTGGCAGACCAAACTTTGTTTAGGTCATTTACGCTTTGCCTACCCCATTAGGGATACAGGCGTGGTTATATGTATGTATGTATTCTATTATTTCGGTCAGATATTATCGAGAAATTTGAAATGCATTTCTCTCTAGGTTATCCTGTATTTAAAATATTGTTTAACTCTTTTTAGAACCTTTCCAAATTTTTCAAATTTACATCTCAATGAAAGACAACAATATTTCCACTCCAGTGGTAGAACTACGAATGCACCTAGGAGTAACTGGCCAGACCATGTAAAATACTCCGGTAGCCTATTGAGATGTTAAGCCAAGTCCTGTCTGACCGGGGAATGTCCGCCATGCTCACAATGAACACCATGCCACCATGCCCTATTCAATGGTGGTGATAGGTGCGTGTGCTATGCGAACACCATGAATAAATAAGACCCGTATTGATAAACAGCACTTGAGACTGAGAGTTTGTTTGAGTTCGTTTCAGTACAATGAGGCCTGTGAAATTCATACATATTGCTCTTAATCTTGAGATTGCTTTATAAATACGAGCCTAAGTAAGATGTGGATATACAAACTAAGCATTCAAAGTCTTATTGAAAACTTCATTATTCCATGCTAGACGGGGATTGGGAGTGACATACAGTGTACCAACTACCTAAAGGCCCGTATTTATAATCTGCACTTGAGATTGACAGCCAGTTTGAGTTCATATCAGAAATGTCATTTCAGTACAAAATGTCAAATCCATACTTAATATTGCTCTCAACCTTGAGATAGCTTTACAAATACGAGCCTAAATACCCCGGTAGCCTATTGAGATGTTAAGCCAAGTCCTGTCTGACCGGGGAATGTCCGCCATGCTCACAATGAACACCATGCCACCATGCCCTATCAATGGTGGTGATAGGTGCGTGTGCTATGCGAACACCAGGAATAAATAAGGCCCGTATTGATAAACAGCACTTGAGACTGAGAGCTAGTTTGAGTTTGTATCAGAAATGTCATTACAGTACAATGTGGCCTGTCAAATTCATACTTAATATTGCTGTCAATCTTGAGATTGCTTTATAAGACATGGAGATACAAACTTGAGATACACCATATTATTTATATTTAAATGAGTAATTATTGAATCTAAGCAATTATTGTGAAAAGCATTATAATAGGAATGACTAATTACTAATGACTCAATTTTCAATTATATTATCCCAGCTGCAATTTATTTCTGTTTTATATTTATTCTTATGTTATAGAAAGGTTTCAGTTATTATGAACAGTTAATTAAAAAATAATTTAACCGCAATTAAAATTATTTTCTATTTAATTTAGCACAATACAGTTTTGTTACATAGGGCTCGATTTTAGATTTGACAGCTAAAACTAAAATTTATTTATAGTTGGCGTTATATGTCATTGTTATCCGTTGTCATTTGATATGGCGGATAAAATTGACAGAAATACTGGCGAAACGTGCAAAAGCGCATCTAAATTTAGCGGACAAAGTGTAAAACCAAATCGATTTTAATTTATTTTTAGCCAGTTGAATCTATAATTAATATATAAGAATAAATAATATATGAGCCCATTATTGCTTTATACTGGCCTGGGAGCAAGAGAAAAACATAGAATGTGCCAGCTGCATTTCCTCCCGAGCATGCTGTAAAAACCAGCTAAGGGATCCGAGGGATTCAGTATATTGTAATTTAGGCGATGGGCTGACAACCTCTCACTACAGCAATATACCTACAAATATATCTTAAACAACCCTCAAAACTTTGTCAGACGTGGCGGGACGACCTTTACTTAAGTCGTGATTAGATAAAGACGTGATTATATGTATGTATTATTGCTTTATAGCTGGACGACATAATACGATTTTTATTTCCTTCAATGAAGTCCATCCTAAGATGCAATCCCTGTTATGACAACTAGCAAAAAAGTGACAAATACTTTACCTTTTTCTCACACGTCGCAAACGCAACTCCTTATAAGCAGTCAAATGTATGCGTATCTATCCTTTTGCGATATGATATGTCAGCTATTTCTCACATTTTATTAATTATGCCTCCCCTACTGAATGAATTACTTGGTGCTGACGTATCCTTCCATGGATGATGAATTTATGACAAGAAATATTGTGTTCACACTCCCATAAGTAAGTTATAAAAGTCTATAAAGGTGTAACAAAGATCTCATTTTATGGACATCTGACACATCTGCACCTATGAATTATTGTGTTATTTGTTTCTTTTCATAAAATAAAGAGTGATTCATAAAAAACATCCTTAGGGCTATAAGCATTTACATAGCAACATTTTAATATTATATATCAATGCAGACAGATAATAATTAAAGTCTTGTTTAAAGTAAGGAATAAAAGTAGGATAAATTTAATCGGATACAGGAAAAGCACTAACAAAATTATAAAAATAATATACAACAATAACCAATATTATTGTTAGTCTTTCATGGTGGACTGGGAGTGAAAGAAAACATAGAATGTGCCAGCTGAATTTCTTCCCAGGCATGCTGTAAAAACCAGCTAAGGGATCCGAGGGTGTCAGTACATTGCAAATTAGGCGATGGGCCGATAACCTGTCACTATACTTAAAAATCTATCTGAAATAACCCTCGAAACTTTTTCATACGTGGCGGAACGACCTTAGTTTTGGTCGTTTACGCTCTGCCTACCCTATTAAGGATAAAGGCGTGATATGTATGTATTATTGTTAGTATTTTCCTGTATTTTTCCAGTTTTAAGTATTTATACCAATAATATTGCATAATATAATAATAATAATATCGTTTAATATCGTTTAATACCGTAGATATTAGTCGTTAAGCCATATCAGAGGCCAGTGCTAAGCATTGGCGGCTTGAAAACTCTGACCTAATCTAGGATTGGGTCTGGTTTCCCTTCTGGGTTGCGGAGGTCAGATGGCAGTCGCTCTGTGTAAAAATCAGTACCCTCGTTCAATCCCCTAGATTAGGAAGCCGACCCCGTGAGGTACGGGATAAGGCTAAGGAGGAATATACCTAAACTGTAGAACTACCATTTATATATATTATGCATTAATTAACAATTATTAGCATTTTCCAGCCTCAGAGAATAATTTAAAGTAGGTATCTAAATGGCTCGATACCTCACTACATAGTATAAAACAAAGTCCCTTTCTCTGTCCCTATATCCCTATGTATGCATAAATCTTTAAAACTACGCAACGGATTTTGATGCGGTTTCTTTTAATGGGTAGAGTGATTCAAGAGGAAGGTTTCTATGTATTATACGTGCATAATATAGTAAAGAAACACTGATAATTTCCATGCGAAGCACCGTTTAGTATAAAAGGTGAGTTCGGGTTGACTAACCCATCGGAAAAATGGCTGAGTCCGTGTTTGGAGCATGTAGACCACTTATGCGCATCGGATGGTGGTGGTCTGCCGCCATGGTTCTTCTGTCGAGTGGGTATCGAGTCTATGGACCCGATGAACCCTGGTGTCAGAGTTTTTAAACCGCCTAGTAGCACAACTATCAGGCCTCTGACATGGTTTTGTGTAACGACCACTATCAAAGACAGCGACCGGGACCGACGGCTTAACGTGCCCTCCGAAGCACGAAATCTTTTTCTTTTCGGACAATCAGGTGATTCAGCCTGCAATGTCCTACCCAAACTGGGGAAAAAATCACAAAGTGATAAATTCTCAAATATCAACTTTGTGTTTTACCCCCTGGGGATCGAACCCACGACCTCCGGATTGGGAGCCCATGGCACTAGCCACTAGACCACGTAGGCAGGCAGGAGGGAGACAGGAGCAGGAGCCGCCATGGTGTACTATTTATTATTCTGTGCCATGGTATAGGTTCGTCTGGTAATAGCTATGAACTAATATTTTTTTGTATGAAAACATTCTGGAGTATCAGATAAATGAGTACAATGAGCCGATTTCCAAAATATACCACACTATACAAATTTAGCACGTTGTTACGTAAAAAAGGCAAAATTAATGTACCTTTGGAAGGCTGGATCTCCTAAACACTGCACTTAATCAGTCAACGCTTTTGCTGTGCGTATAGTGAGTTTACATACATACATATAGTCACGCCTTTAACCCTAATGGGGTAGGCAGAGCGCAAACGACCTAACAAAGGTCGTTCCGCCGCGTCTGACACAGTTCTGAGGGTTATTCAAGATAGACTTGTATGTATATTGCTGTAGTGACAGGTTGTCAGCCCATCGCCTAAATTACAATATACTGAAACCCTCGGATCCCTTAGCTGATTTTTACAGCATGCTCGGGAGGAAATGCAGCTGGCACATTCTATGTTTTTTCTCGCTCCCAGACCAGCATGGAAGACAGCATGGTAGTGAGTGTACAAAGTATCCTAAAACAATTTTTTTTGCCTATTCTGAGATGATTAATTTTCACGATGGCTTACTCAACCCGTGTCACCTCTCATTATACTAGAAGAAGACAATGAAATTAATAAACAGTAACAGTAAAATAATAACAATGAAACAAATGGAATAGCAATGCGCTGATGCAGGATATGTCAAATCAAAATTGACACGTGGCCTTGACATGACAGCCGTGCATGTCAAATTGAGTGATGCTCTCTGATGCCTTCGTGATGCTAATCTCCATATCGTCACCTTTCACACCTCTTCTTCCGATGGCATGGGCGAAAGAAAAATATGTTTATTATATAGAGACATTTTTTAGTGTGAGCATACGCAGGAAACTTTAAATTTTATCTTATAGTTTGAAATAACATATTGTGTGTTGTCACGGTTTACAATATTCTAGCTTTATGTGTTAAGCTTTTGAACTTGATCCTTTTGAACCTACCACATAAGTTCGTTAATTTAGGTATTATTAAGTAAAGGAGAAATATATAACTAGATTTGATGTTGTTGTTTGTTGATATGTTTTAAAGTCATAAAAGTAAAACTACAGTGTCTCAAGTTATCTAACCCGATCGGATTTTTCAGCCTTCCAGGAGTGAAGATATTCCAACGATTGTTTGCAATATACGAGATATAACCAGCAAATTACGGTTTCTGGTCTTCTTCTGTCGAGTGGGTGTCGAGTCTATCGACCCGATGAACCCTGGTGTCAGAGTTTTAAAACTGCCTAGTCGAACAACTATCAGGCCTCTGACATGGTTTGAGTCACGACCACTACCAAAGACAGCGACTGGGACCGACGGCTTAACGTGCCCTCCGAAGCACGAAATCTTTTTTCTTTTTCGGACAATCAGGTGATTTAGCCTGCAATGTCCTAACCAAACTGGGGAATAAACTTTGTTTTTCCCCCCTGGGAATTGAACCCACGACCTCCGGATCGTGAGTCCATGGCACTAGCCACTAGACTACGGAGGCAGTTTAGGTTTCTGGTTGACCACAGTAATAATACATATATACATATAACCACAACTTTATAATGTGCCAGATGCATTTCCCCCGAGCATGCTGTAAAAACCAGCTAAGGGATCTGAGGGTTTCAGTATATTGTAATTTAGGCGATGGACTGACAACCTGTCACTACAGCAATATATGTACAAATATATCTTAAATAACCCTTAAAACTTTGTCAGACGTGGCGTAAGGAACGGCCTTTGTTTAGATCGTATACGCTCTGCCTACCCTATTAGGGATAAAGGCGTGATTATATGTATGTATGTACAACTTTTTCCTCAATGGGGTAGGCAGAGCGTAAGCGACCCAAACAAAGTTCGTTCCGCCATGTCTGACAAAGTTTTGAGGGTTATTTAAGATATATTTGTAGGTATATTTCTGTAGTGACAGGTTGTCAGCCCATCGCCTAAATTACAATATACAGAAACCCTCGGACCCCTTAGCTGGTTTTTACAGCATGCTCGGAAATGCAGCTGGCACATTCTATGTTTTTCTCCTACTCCCAGTCCACCATGGAAGTAACCACCACAGACCACAGTAAGAATGAAAGAGTTCTACAGAATATCTCATAACATTTCCCACCTCCACGTCTCCAAAAACACCCTTGCATTACATCACGATACAATATCATCAATCAACAGCTACAAGGGCCGTATGCAGATGCTATTCAAAACCTCGATAGTGCCTCTCGCCCACATAAGGTGTAGACTCGATGCTAGCGTTTGCGAAATAGCAACATTTGCCCGTTGTCCTTTCCGTTGATATATTGTAGTCCGCCCTATCGTCTTCCGGGATGTAGGTGCTACATTTATTTGGATCGTATCTTAATTCAACATTTCTTGAAATGTCATTTTGAGGCAGTATAGTTACAAGGCTTTTGACATGATTTTTTATAAAAGCTAACGATTTTAAATATGTAGGCTTAGAATTTGGTTGCGTGTCAACAAAGATGACTCCGTACGAGCTTCGGAGTATCGCTGTCTTTGAAAAAAAAATATCATTACAGAATCCACACAGAGACTTTAATTTACGCATGCGACATAAGAAGAAACAGACAACATTGTAAAATACCTACACTTAGGGAAGGAAGGATTTGACAAGTAATCAAATCTACATATATACGTATAATCACGCCTTTATTCCTAATGGGGGAGGCAGAGCGTAAAGGACCTAAAAAAAGGTCGTTCCGCGGGGTCTGATAAAGTTTTGAGGGTTATTTAAGAAAAATTAGGTATATTGCTGTAGTGACAGGTTGTCAGCCCATCGTCTAAATTGCAATATGCAGAAACCCTAATCAAAACTAAGTGCCAATCATAACTATCACATAAACATTTCATTCCAAAAATATGAATCAATGCCATATTTTAAAAACAGAAGGAATTGTATCATTCCCTGAATTAAACTGCCATTTACGATTCCTTGCAAGATTTCGTCGTCATTCATATATGCTAAGTCCTCCTCTGGTGGCCACGTCACCATCAGAATGATATAAACTCTACAGAATAAGATGGAATACCACTCCTGCCAATAACTCTCGCGCTTTCACGTTCAAACATAGACGTTACATTCACTATAATAAACAAACCTTTTCCATCCATTATGCTAGAAAGGATCCGAGCCTAGAGGATGAAGCGACACATAGTACCCAAGTTGTTTTGCATACAAAGAGTTATAAATATTGCTTAAGACCTACCCCCAGTTTGAAACTTGTCGTCAAGCGTCAATGTACGGCCCGAAGTATTTTATGCTCCAATAGATGTAAATGTATGTAAAGCAGAGCCATCTAGTTATGAAATATGGAACGAGGAAGACAGTGGGTTACTAGTTAAGATAATGCAGTAGTTTGTTTGTATTGGGGATGCGGTTGATTTAATATGTGGTTTTCCTGATGGATAGATTGGCAATAACATAATTTGTACCGATTTAAATTTACAAATCGCTTGTCCAAATATGGTGGAACTTGAAATATAATCACTAATTTACCTTGTATCCCTGTTTAACATACTTGTAACTAGATTGATTCGCTCCTGATAAGCTTAGATTGACGCTAAAAAGGAAACTAGAAGGCACGAGGGTTTGGATACTTCACATTTTTAAACATGAGCAATGGCACTTGATAAGCTGACAGGATTAACAAAACTAGCAACCTGCCTTGATATTATTATTTATTTTATTTATTTATTTTATTTTATTTTATTAGGAAGATTTACAGACAAATGTGTACAATATAGAAATAAGATAGATATTCTAATGCTATTAACAAATCTCCACAAATAGAATATTACATAAGAACAAAACAAACAAAACATACACAGAAGTGGAAGTAAGTTTAAAACTTTAAGTAAATAAAACAGTGAATACAATATTAGTTAGGTACGTACTTAATATCACAATGAATTGAAATAACTTAGAGTCATTAATCGCTTTATGGTGGTAATGCTGGTGCAAAACAGGTCAACATCATGAGAAAGTTCATTAAATTTGGTTGGAGCACGAATTAAGAACGAATTCTTACGGTAGTTAGTACTGGCAGTAGGAATAGACAATACAGGACGTAGTCTCAGTCCGAGCTGGTTAGTCCGCAAGGCGATGCGCGCGAGGAGTTCCGGAGTGTCCATGGTGCCATTCGCAATGTTAACTAGGAAACAGATATCGCTTATAGTTCGCCTGACATTTAATGGAAGGAAGTGGTATCGAGTGCAACGGTGGTTGTAATCATCAGAGCGCTGTCGAGTTTTGTAGTCAAGGTACCGGAGAAATCTCCTCTGTATACCTTCAATGCGTAAGTTATAAATATTATAGTTGGGATTCCACAATTGTGATGCATACTCCAAATGGCTGCGTACAAACGAACAGTATATAATCTTTATAGCTTTTATATTAGAGAAGCTCGAACATGTTCGCATAAGAAAACCAAGGGCTTTAGTAGATTTTGCTACAATACTTTCAATTTGTTTATCAAATATTAATTTTGAATCAAATATGACTCCTAAATCCCTAATAGAATCTACTTTAGTTATATTTTGGTTATTCAAATTATAAGCATAATTAATAACGAGCGTTTTCCGGGTAAAACAGATATAAAAACACTTTGATATATTTAAATCTAGCCTATTTTGCAGACAATACGAGGAAAAACGGTCAAGATCTTCCTGTAGTCTATGAGAATCAGCAACATTAGTTATTTTCTTAAAAATCTTCATATCATCCGCAAACAAAAGCACCCTAGAATGGCGGAAACAAGTAATAACATCGTTGATAAATATAACGAACAATAAAGGCCCCAGAAGAGATCCCTGCGGTACTCCTGACGGGATGCTTGACCATTTAGAGGAATAGCCTGAGAGAACGACAGCTTGACTACGGTTTTCAATATACGAAGAAAACCACCGGAAGAGATCGCCATGAATACCGGACTTAAATAATTTGCATAAAAGCACACAGTGGTCTATACGATCAAAACATTTACTGTAGTCAGTATAAATGACATCCACTTGATGACCGTCATCCATTCCCTCAGATATGAGCTCATGAATTATCAGCAAATTAGAAGTAGTCGATCATTTTTTAAGAAAACCGTGCTGCTCCTGGCTAAAACTGCTTTTGAGTGTACAGTATAACTGGTTATAGATTATCCGCTCCAATATTTTAGCAAACAGACACAATTTAGAGATCGGCCGGTAGTTTTCGATATTTGCTTTGTCTCCTTTTTTAAAAACAGGTGTAATAAAAGCTGACTTCCATATTTTGGGTACCACTCCTTCTGTAAGTGAACGTTTAAACAATAGTGTAAGAGGAACAGACAATTCGTCAGCACAACTTACTATATATAAAGGCGGTATCAGGTCTGGTCCTCCAGCCTTGGTTAAGTCCAGTGATTTTAATAGTTTAGTTATTTCAGTTTGGGACACTTCAATGGAAGACAGGCTGCAAGGTAAGTCACACTCGTTGTTTAGATTTTGGGCATCCTGGACAGCATTATTAAAGGATTGAATGAAAGTGGATTGGAAATAAGTAGCAAATAGATTGCTTATCTCAGGGCCTGTATTGGCTGTAACGTTACCATATTTCATTAAAGTGGGGACCGCGTTTGGTTTATACTTACTTTTCGTAAAGGTCCAGAAAGCCTTTGGGTCTTTAATAATAGAATTCTGTATTTTTGTCATATATGCCTCGTAACAATCACTCTCAACAGATATCGCACGGGCACGCAATAGAGAAAAAGTTTGATAGTCAGAAGTATTACCGTACACTTTATATTTAGTATGAAATTTATATTTTTCTTTCAATATTTTGATGAGTGCACTATTGTACCAAGGTGGATATGAACTAGATTTAATTAGTTTACGAGGTATGTATTTGTCACGGAGCTCATATAACTTGATGTATAACTGATCTACAGCATCATTTATATCAGCGGTTTGAAATAATTTGGTCCAATCTAGCAAATTAAGTTCATTTGAGATGGCACCATAGTCACCTTGTTTGTACATGAATTTAAATTGGGAGGGTTCCTCTAATTTGTGTAGTTGTACAAAATCAGCCTGTATGGAAAGTGATTTGTGATTGACATTCTCTGGTACTAGAGGTGCATCACATGAATTTACACTGACAAAGTCGTTGGATAGTACCAGGTCTAATACACGGTTGTTAATATTAAATTCGGCGTTGTATTGTGACAGACTACAGGACCTCAATGTGTCAATAAGATCTATTACTATTGGATTATTACAGCACGTCGGATCAAGCTCCATACTGTCGCCTGACCTAGTCCAGTCAACTTGATTGGACAAATTAAAATCACCCATAATTATAAACTTGTCAAGGGGATGTAATATCATTAGCTCATATAGCTTATTAGTAAAATTCTGTAATTGCTTGTTGTACGAATGACCAAGGTTTTCATCACAAAGATATAGAGTACATATATGAATATTATACGATGCTTGTGGACGCTTGGTTTTGTAAGTTATTGTCACCCAAATATCTTCAGCCGAGCTTTGCCAATCTTGCCTCTCGATCACATCAAGATCACGCCTCACAGCAATCAGTACGCCACCCCCTTTTGTTTGACGCGTACGGGCATAATCGCGATCACGCCTCAATACCAAGTACCGAGCATCGAAAAGCTCTAAATTTTTAATACTGTCTATAAGCCATGTTTCAGTTACTGAAATTACATCATAGCAATTTAAGTTGACACTTCTAAAGAAGTCGCTAGTCTTGGTGCGCAAACCTTGCACATTTTGGTGGTAGAGCTTAAGTCCTGCCATTTTTAATGGATAAAATAGAATAAAGGTAGTATACCACTAAAGAAATATAGAACAATAGCTCGGACTCACGCTTACTTAGCGGTGTTATAAGCGAAGGAAGCCTAAGCAAGCAATAATAAACCGAAAAAATGTATAAGCTATACAATACACTGATGTTGTATTTCGACCAGCACCACGCAACAACAGCATAATATGCGCATAAAGCAGAGCTTACAAAAATAATAAAAAGATAGTTCATGTACGTACCTTGACGGAATATTTTTGAATTCATAAAAAAGCGTATTAAATTAAATGAGATTACTTCTTGATAGTCAATTTTGACAGATCTTTTTCGGATTTTACATTTATAATAGGAGAAGTATCGTCCCGTCGAACAAATATTTTTGAATGCTTCACCCAAACATGCGATAAATTTAGCTCCTTTTTTGCTTTCTTCACTTTCGAGAGGAGGAGCTTGTTTTGTAGAGTAAGATGATCGTTGACGTAGATCCTGGAATTTCCTTGAAGTCCCAGGACTGCTGGTGTCATTGGAGTTGTCTTTATTGATACTCTGGCAGCGGCTATAAAATCCTCTTTGACATAGCGGTTATTAAAACATACAATTATGGGCTTGATTTTGTGAGAATCATGGGATTGTACACGCGTAACAAAGTTTATCTGATTTTTCGAGACGGGATACTGAATTCGTTTGCCAATCGCACATACAAGATCTATTAGATTCTCATTCTTATTCTCAGGAACGTCTTTAAGTTCGACATTGTTAAGTCGATCCGACTGGTCCTTATCACTCATGTTGCTCATCAAAGTGTCCATCTGAGACTGGATACGAGCCAAGAGAGTGCCCTGTTCCTTTTTTGCTGTCTCGAGTTTCAGAACACGGTTCTCTAACACCGACATGCTTGACTAAAAGCTGAAATCATAATTGGAAATATCAAAATACCTACGTGTATAAAAACAGACATTAACAACAAAAATCACAAATTCACGACTATAATCTAAGAAGTAAAAATGATCTAGTCAATGTGCAATACGTAGACTTGCCAAAGCGACTAAAGCCACTCACGTGATGGGACCTAAATGTTTTTACAAAACTTTTCGAAGCTCCTGATGATATAGAAAAATCAGCATAAATTAAAAATAATTTTAAAAATATCTAATTGACAATACTTTTTATAATGTTTATGATTTTTTTAATAAGTGATGATGTTTTATTTGAGGTCTTATATAATATGAAATGTCAAATTAGTTAAAGAAATGTTGCTCTGTGTCAATGACGTCGATTCTAGGTACTATAAATATTGAATAAAATTTCGAAACACACACTAAGGCTAAACCCTAAGCCCTAAGCCCACACCTCGCAAGGAAACAAATTATATTTACAACTAAAACGGTTGATATTTAAATAGGTCCGGGTCGGAACACTTGTTCGATTTGACAGGTGATAGCTGGCCGGTGAAATATTGCCCTTCGGCGGTTACCGATACGATACGGGCTGCAGCGGAGGCGGTAGGATGTAGGACCCTGTATTTCTGCTATAATAACATGTGGTTATGTTGCTTCCTACTATGTTTTGTTTCTCTTTGGAAATGTAGAAATTGTTGGTGGAGTTTCACAATGCGTAGAATTTGCGGTTTGACAAATCGTGTTTGTTTTGAACATTTCTGCGGAATCCAAGCGTTCTACATTTCATCCATTTAATGTTTATTTTATAACGATATACAAGTAAATTGATGGAAAATAAATAAAGCAGTATTCGTGTCCTAGTCTGCCAGTATAGGTATTACCTACATAAAAGATCAATTTTCTGCCATGACGATTTCTGGAACAACTGAATTGTTAAACTGTTTTTCAGCTGCTAATCAATATACTAATTAAACACAGAACACATTAGAACATTGCATTGAAACCCGGCTTTACAAGCCCGATAACGCAATTCAGTAGGCGTTACTGACTCGCAGACTGCCAATGAGCTTAGAAGACAGCGGAAACAGATATGATTCCTTTGTAAGTGAATTAGAAAAACTTTTACATTAGTACATTACATTCAAACCCTAGGCTTTATAAGCGCAATATCGCAATTCAGTTGGCGTTACTGGCTCGCAGCCTACCAATAACATTAGAAGACAGCGGAAACAGATGTATTGATAGTAAATACCTAAATAAAATAAGTAATTTAGGGAACCAAATTTTATTGAACATACAACGTATTTCAAAACTGTAATATATTATTATATTGGATCCTATGTCCATTTCTATGACATAGACAGACGCATTCAAAAATATCCAAACAAATAAATTCATATCTGCTTTTTTAAAACAAACATATAATATACAAATTGCATTGTTAGAACATAACAATGGCACTTTGATTGTTAAATTTAAAAAGTATGGAATAGATATTATTGTTTATGTTATAACAACTATCATCATATTATGTTTAAGTCTTTATGTCAATTTTCTTGCATTCTATTAATAAGTTGAATACCATTTTCCTTTCCTTATAACATCGTGGTCGACTGCTAATAGATGCAAAGATGGGGCCAGATGGAACCCAACCAGGTCAGATCAAGCCAGCTGATGCATAATATGCTGCCTCATTGTAATTACTGCAAAACAGATGAACGTTAATACTAACGATGAGATTAGCTTATTGTGGGATGATGTTACACTTTCTTGATTACCTGTCTGTTACATCGCAGCTTTTCTAGTTGGAGAGTCATCGATGAAGATTCTGCATAATTATGTGTTTTATTTTATCTCTTGTTTAGGTCAACGGAATCTCAAGCTTTACATGCTCTGAAAGGGGCTGCCTGGTTAGCTTCTACCTTTCCGTTGAATTTGAGTGCAAAGCAGCTTATTATGTTTCAACGTAGCGTAGGTTAATACCTTTTAAGTTTTTGGATGAACTGTGTCTCATAGCTCTGTCTCAGACCTTTGATTCAGATAGTTAATTTTAGTAACTTTTTTAAAGTAGAGAAGAGTGAATCTAGCTAAAAACTTTGGAAACAATACAATATAACAACACTTTGAAAATGGAAGGAAAATCCTCATTCAGATGTTTTCTGTGCCTAGAGTAACTAGTTTCAGTAATCTGCCTTGGACAAATTCTCTAGCCTGAATGTTCTATACACGTTGCCTACATAGATATAAAGTAATTGACAGAATGATTTAATTGGCCACAGGGCCCTAGTGAAAGCGTATCGTCCTACACGCGTACCCTAATCGGACGAGCGACCAAATTGACAGGAAATACTAATGAATTAGTTATACATTACTGCTATAGTAATCCTCCTAACCCATTTAAGGTAACGGTCAAATCAAGTAAAGAACTAACTAGGAGTAACTGCATTTTTTTGTGGCCCATTGGGTGTTTTTCGACTAGACAGCGACGGCGTCGACGGTACCGTGGAAGATAATCCATGAAAATCAATTATATTATATGGAATGCTTTTCCACTTGCCGGCACGACATTGATTCCCACCGGTACCGTCACTGGCCTGCCGAACTGCATGCGTTTTATATTCGTACGAAGCATGCGCGTGTGTGTGTGTGCGCTCGGATTGACTAGGTGAACATTATCGGGACGTTGCCTTGTCGTTGCCGTGCCGTCTAGTAGAAAAACGCCCATTGTTTACCAAAAAACAATAATGTACACTCTTGTCTGTCACATCGTAGCTTTTCTAGAGAGTAATTGATGAAGCTTCTGCGACATTATGTTTTTTATTTTAGCTCCGAGCGGTCTATACTGGTCAAAGGCATCTCAAACTTTGCATACTTTGAAAGGGGCTGCCTGGTTAGCCAAAAACGTTCCAAATGTATATTTAACCTCTAATTCTGGTGGGACATCCACTAGTGAGATATTCATTTTAATCTCTAATTCTGACACTACCAGAGATAAATCAGACACAGGACCGATAATTTTATACATGCCCATCCAATGGCCACATCTTATTGTTCAGACATTCAGGTGTTCAGCTGATAGTGTCCTATTCCTTACCAAAATAAAAAACGACATCTCAAAGCTGTTGTCTGACGTTTATACCCGCTCGTAGTTAGCGCCTTTGACTATGTTCCCCAACTTGCAACTCGTTACAAACGAAGGCATGACCTTACCGACGGTGAAGACCCAATTACTCGTCCAATTAATGCTGCCAATGCAAATCGAGCCACACTCAATACAAGCTCTTTCAGCGACCGCGCAACCCCTTTGCTCCCTACTTTGGGAGATACCGGCACGTACCGGGTAGATTCTCTCCGATGAGGAATTCCCAAGGCAACGCCATAAGGCGAATTTCGAGCCCTAGTACCCTTAGGCAGTTGCCATTCGTATATAAGTGTGTTGATTGCGTGTAGCAACTCCCCGCCTTTAATCCAGTGATGCAATATATACACTTTGGAGTATGGTGCAAATAGGTCTATCCAAAAAATAAAAAAGACTACCATTTATCATCGAATTTGCGACCTCTAGATCGAGAGCCCAAGACTCAGACTGCTAGATTATGGAGCAAGCAGCCATCAATGTATAACGAACTAACAGGAAATCCCACTATGTCCCATCGCTAATCGGTCGCGTGGCGGCGCAGGCGACGCAATTACACCTATTTGCATACTCCGTTCTAAATTTGAATTTGAAATTGTCGTGATTCATTCTATGAAGATGTAGATGGTATCTGAGAAAGATTGTGGGACGGTTTTGTTTTGATAAGTGAGTTCAAATTGTGTGGTAACGTCGCCGGTCACGCTTTCTGATGAGATGGATGTGTGATGACTTAGTTGCATGAATTATAAATGGAATCCTTGGTTCTTCCATTCTGGCCTGGGAGCGACACAAAAACATAGCTGTATTTTCTCCCGAGCATGCTGTAAAAACCAGCTAAGGAATCTGAGGGTTTCAGTATATTGTAATTTAGGCGATGGGCTAACAACCTATCACTACAGCAATATACCTACAAATCTATCTTAAATAACGTTCAAAGCTTTGTCAGACGTGGCGAAACGACCTTTGTCTAGGTCATTGACGCTCTGCCTACCCCATTAGAGATAAAGGCGTGATTATATGTATGTATCGTTGGTTATAATCATAAGGCAACTTAACTTCTATGGTGGACTGAAAGAAAAAAACATGATACACTTTTTTATCTATTTGTCATTATGTCATATTTCTTATACGGGTGATAGGATCACTCAACGAAACTAAAGTTGTTCTGTTTCATTGACTGAGTAATTCCTATCAGTTTGTAGGAAGCTGTCCTTTACACCCGGTATATGACAATTAGGTATTTTCTAGAAATATACATATGCAAATTTTACCATCATTAGGTACTCAACAAGAAGAGCTCAGCTCTTTAATGAATGATTATGAGGTACCTTCAAATACTGCGCTAGATTCTAGATACCACCGGCTGAAACTAAAATTAAGTCTATCTGTCACTTTCAAAATAATAAAATTGAAAAAGGTGATCTATACTTTATGGTTGTACACTTTGTCCGCTAGATTTTGACGCGCTTTTGCACGTTTGCCCAGTATTTTTGTAAATTCATCTGACGGCGGATAAAAACGACAGATAACGCATGAAACCACCAACTGCCCCAAAAAACTTTGGGGCAGTGGAGGATGTTTATCATGTTTTAATGGAGTATGCTCGGAATAACGCGCTGAGAAGACGGTTACTATACAGAAATCTTTCCATTGGAGAATGTAATAGTATATTGTCTTATCCATTCTCAGATTTAGCTAGGTTGTTATACAAACTGATGACGCCTTATGTAATAGAACTTAAATAATTGTATTCATAAGTCTGTAATATGTTCGAAGACGTATGGAGCGACATCTTTGTTACTGAAAGAGCTCCTTAATAAAGAGATAATAAAAAAAAACACCAACTTTAAATCAAGAACCGAAGAGAATAGATTTCCTGTCCTTTTCCAATGATTTTAGTCTGAAAGTGGATTTTAATTTTAGTTTTAGCCGGCCAATCTAGAACCGACTCCATTTCTGTATTAAATCACATAACTAATATTTATATTAGGATTTATGGTAAATTGGACCACCGATGAGGAAGGAAAAATTACTAAGGATATTCAGGTTTTTTTTTTTTTTTTAATTCCAGAGAGCCCGATGGTGTAGTGGATAGGGCCGCTGCCTCCTGAGCGGGGGGCCGTGGTTCGAATCCCACCACGTACCAATGTGTTTTTCGCTTTTTTGAATTTCATATGTACGTTTATTCGGCGCTTTTTCCTTCGCTTGCTTCGGAAGGCACGTTAAGTCGTTGGTCCCGGTTAATATCGTTTAATACCGTAGATATTAGTCGTCAAGCCATGACAGAGGCCAGTGCTAAGCATTGGCGGCTTGAAAACTCTGACCTGATCTAGGATTGGGTCTGGTTCCCCTAATGGGTTGCGGAGGTCAGATGGCAGTCGCTCTGTGTAAAAACCCTCGTTCAATCACCTAGATTAGGTAGCCGACCCCGTGAGATACGGGATAAGGCTAGGGAGATGATTCAGGAAAAATTTTAGCTGATTTTCGTATCGTCTTCTGAAATAATTTATTTAGGTATCAAATATTTAATAACATTGTCAAATGTTGAAGAATAATAATAGTCCTCTGTAACACCCTATCCCTAATTAAATAATAATCTGATAAAATTAATATGGCCAAAGATAAATAAATATGTGATCGTCTAAAAAAACTGATTTTATGTCAAATTAAAAGACCCATACGTTGTGTATTCAAATAGAAAATTGAAATAAATCTAAGTTAAGTTTGAATAGGGTAATCGTAATTGAAATTATGACGTAAGTAAATAAATTATTTGTAAAAAAAAGTTCATAATCAAATTCAGCTGAAAAATAACATAGAATGACAAAAACAAAATATAAATGAGTAATATAAAACATGCGACTCACATAAAATATTTTCAGCTGAAATGCAGGAATCAGGAATCTCCATCTTCTTTCTTCTTGCGCATAACTAACCCAAATAAAATAAAACCAAACATACTTAATATTAAATCTCCCGGCTAATGTAGCGTGCTGAAAGGTACAAAGACTCAATAACCAGGGAAGGGAATTTGAATAAAGATCTTTAAGATCTTAGAATTAGGATACCTAGGCAAATGAAATGGCCCTCCCTTCCAACCTACAGACCATGCCAACGCGCGAAAACCTTGCACAGACTAACACTAAACCCTAGTCTTATCTAACTTGCAAACCTTCCATCAAACATTCCGATCATCTTAATTCATTCACAAACTTCTTTCATACTACCAATCATTCATCAAAGTCATACAAGTTACCTATTAACTGCAGTTTTGGTCACCTGTGACGGTGTACTAATGTTCAAACCTTTTAATAATCAATTTCTCTGTTCAGTTTGCAATATGGTATAATTTTCAAGGACTGCTGTACCAAAATCACATGATATGCGCTAAGAAGTCAGTTCAAATGATAGAGACTGTGTCAAGAAATTATCACCTTTATAGCTCGCTACGTCAGCTGAGAAATAGACCATTAGAGGTTTGTATGAATACCTATTCGAATGAATTCTCGAGAGGGATTATGGGCCAGCTACTCTCGGAGCCCATAAGCCTTGTCGATGTGTATTTAATGTATGTAAAGTGTTGTCCTGAATATAAAAGTAATTAAATATTTCAAAATACAAGTAATTGATTTTAACCACTAATATCTTTAAAACACCGTGTTTTGTTTTAACGTGTAACACTGTATCTTAAAGACATATCAAAATATTCCTATTAGTTTTTATTGCATTTATTCATCCTCACACTCTCGCACACTGATATTTTACACATAACACACACCTACTATTTCCTATTCTAATAACACATTTCCCTACGATTATCATTGAATGATGTTTGAAAACTCGCAACGCTGCAGGTACAGAAAGCTGAAACTATCACTTTATTACGAAATCGTCTATCTGTAAGGTTAAGAAACATTTACAGTAATAATCACAACGATGGACTTCGAATTAAAACACAACGCCGAAAATAAACAACACATGATGCTCGGCATCGCCAATTTCCGCGTTCGAACATCGTCCCGGCCCGTCAGCAACTGCCAACCCCCACTGCATGCCCGCTGTTCCTCTGTTTTTTTTTAATCTTCCAAGTTCTATGATATATTAAGACAAAGTAAAATATCTTTTGTAACATTCAAAATTTAACTCTATTTCCAAGAAACAAGTATGGGTCTTTATGCATTTGATACTCTTGTTTAAATGCTGGGTCATGTCAGGTAAAGATGTCTCAATTTTTGAACGAAAAATCTAAATGCTATTTGTTTAAGTGTTGGGTCGATTTTATAAACTAATTATTCTATATGTAATGATAAACGATCGTTACACCTCCCAACGATTTTCGGAGATGGCGGCCAATATCCCAGAGATCTGCCAACTGGGCAGGACTAGTTTTTGGGACCCCAATGTTTAAACACATGTGGACTCTCTATTCCTTCTATCTCTTATTCTGATGGGACACGCACGACCAGAGATAAATCAGGCGCAGAACCGACTATTTACATGCCCGTCCGACAGAATGGATCATCTTACTTTTCGAATGATCAGGTGATTAGCCTGCAATGCCCTAACCAAACTAGAAACAACACAAAGTCATTGTCCCCCGTCGGGAATAAAACCCTGGACCTCCGGGTTGAGAGCCCATGGCTCAGACCACTAGACCGCGGAGGCAGTTATAAAAAGAAGTCAAATGTTTACATCACCATTAAAATCATGATCACACGCAACCAAAGTTTCTTACAGACTACATATACTCACCGTAGAAATGTAATTTACCCATGACATGTGTTAAGGAAAATTCACAAATCTCTAAAAAATCTGGGCGATCTAAATTCAAATCCGTATCCGCAGTACCCACGTACACTTATATTGTAAGAAGTATCGCTTTTCCATTTGTAGCGTTGAGACAACAGTATCTTCTTTCGCAGCGAAGCACAACAGGGCTCCTTTTTAGGCCCGCTTTTGTAAAGGAGTTACAGAACTGGTCTGGTCACCACTAAATTAGAGGCACAGGGCGCGCGCTACATTTCCCCCTTTCTTGCGTTACGAGAACAGAAAGTGAAATAAGTAGAATTCACAATAGCAAGGTGGGTCTCATCGACACGTATGAATTCTGAAAAAATCTTTATGACTGGTGACAAGTAGGAGATTATTATAATAAATTAAAAACCAAGTTCGTAACTTGCCCCTGCATCAGAAAACAACATTTTATTAATTTTAATGTGGAAGTGAGGGAGAGTCTACATATGAAACTGAACAAGAATTTTCCTCAAAAAATAGGTTAAAGACAAAAAACAAATCGATACAATAAAGTCATCGCAAGGTATTTCTATTTAATGCAATTTCTGTTATCCCAATACAATTTGTAAGGCAACAAGGGAGTTTTCGCAATGTCCAATTGAATAGACCACTTAGCCAGATAAAGTTGAATTTATTATTTTGTTAGCCTTTTCTTTAACTGCCGTAGTTTCGATATGTTTCATTTGGAGCGCTTTAGGTATCGTACCTGAGCATGTAACTTTATTAACAACCAGCTTTTTGAACCACAGTTTCACCTGCAGTTTGACGATTTTTAGCATAAAAATAAAATACTTTCCCGCGGTTAAAACTAACCTCATCATCATCTCCCTAGCCTTATCCCGTATCTCACGGGGTCGGCTGGCTAATCTAGGGGATCCAACGAGGGTACTGGATTTTACACAGAGCGACTGTCATCTGACCTCCGCAACCCAGAAGGGAAACCAGACCCAATCCTAGATTAGGACTAAACGGTTAAATCTAACCTATGCTATTTAATTTACATAATGTCATATTTTATTTGTATCAATTACGTTTTATGTGTATAAGGAACAGTTCATCAGTTAAACGATAGATACCCACCTTTTTAACTTTAGACTTCGTAATTCTAAATTACTTTACATAGGTACCAATTTTCGTCCATGCTGGTCTGGGAGCAAGAGAAAAACATAGAATGTGCCAGATACATTTCCTCCCTTGTATGCTGTAAAAAACAGCTAAGGGATCCGAGGGTTTTAGTATATTGTAATTTAGGTGATGGGTTGACAACCTATCACTACAGCAATATACCTACAAATATATCTTAAATAACCCTTAAAACTTTTTTAGACGTGGCGAAACGACCTTTGTTTAGGTCGTTTATGCTCTGCCTACCCCATTAGGGATAAAGGCGTGATAGGTATGTAAGTATGTATTGGTACCTATTTTGATTGAGCTTCAAACAAAATTCCTTGTCACTATATCTCACCAGAGAATAAAGTGCTTTACTTGGCCTTTATTTAATGCGATACATTAAATAGTTTTTGATTGACTGTAATTCTGTTCTATTGAATCACTATAATATTGTGCGATTAACCTGGTAATCATATTTCTATAATTTATATGTCTCTGCTGGAATATGCAGGCAATGTGACAGATCCTTTGAGTCATACGATATTGGCTATAATAAGAAATACATATTTTTATAATAGGACTCAGCATGTAAAGTTAAACCTCAGGTTTTACCTTTAGGTAATATTTATATTATGTATGAAAAAGCACTCAGACATGATTTATAAAAAAAGTTATAGTACTATAGTTTGGCTTTTGCCCAGCAGTGGGACAATTTATAGGCTATTAAAAAAAAACTGTAGTTAGACTGCTAACATAAACTAAAACTTCTAAAAGTAGCACACATTTCTGTCGAAAACCACTTACTACTTACATTTTATGTAAAAAATAATAAGATGGTTTTGTCCAAAAAAAACTGTTTAAAACCACTGTATTTTGAAAATTAACGTCGTAGGTAGTTGTTTTATTACCTGTATGTTAATATCTTAATTATGACGTTTTCGTTTTATTAGATACTTATTGAAACCGCGAAAATTTTAACATAATGGGCTCTATCTAGATACCACCGGCTAAAACAGAAATTAAAACCTTTCCGTCACTTTCAAAATAATAAAATTCAGATAAGAAGATTTAATACTCTACGGTTTTACACTTTGCCCTTTTGCACGTTTCCCCAGTATTTCTGACAATTATATCCGCCATATCATATGACGGCGGACAAAAATGACAGATAACGCAAAAAACCATCGACTATAAATCAAAAACCGGAGAGAATAGATCTCCTGTCCTTTTTCAATGTTTTTAGTCTGAAAGTGACAAGTAAATTTTTATTTTAGTTTTAGCCTTGCCGGCTAGAATTGAGCCCAATAACACCGCGAAAATTTTAATAAATATATATATATGCCCACTCCTATTAGTTCACACCATATCCATTCCCAGAATGATAATACACTCTGCAATTACCGACTCCATTGCAATTGTCAATACTAAACGCGTATGATATATTTCAATTTGACACATCGCAACCATCATGTAGAACGCCGCGCGGTTTACGCATGTTTTCATGAAATATTAATGGGAAACCATACATGGAGTCAAGTTTTGCACCAGACCTCGCCTTATGAGCTTAACGATCTCAGCGAACCATGAGAATTTTTCTTCTGTAAGGGAAGGGAATTTTTGGTTTTTGCTGGCTTCGTCAAATGTTGCTTTAAAACTTAATTTTAAGCAATGTATAAATTAATGGACGATTTAATTAATCTTAGTAATTAAAAGGATTATTGAAGCATATTAAAGTCATCCGAACGTACATTAAATCAACTACATTTTTATACATACATACATATAATCACGCCTTTATCCCTATTGGGGTAGGCAGAGCGTAAACTACCTAAACAAAGGTCGTTCGCCACGTCTGACAAAGTTTTGAGGGTTATTTAAGATAGATTTGTAGGTATATTGCTGTAGTGACAGGTTTTCAGACCATCGCCTAAATTGCAATATACAGAAACCCTCGGATCCCTTAGCTGTTTTTGACAACATGCCCGGGAGAAAATGCAGCTGGCACATTCTATGTTTTTCTTTTCCTCCCAGTCCAGCATGGAAGATTGTCGATTTAAAATCAAACTATTTGACTTAATTTAAAGTAATGTATAAATTAATGGACGATTTAATTAATCTTCGTAATCAAAAAGAACTATCGGAGCGTAATTAAAGAAATCTAAACGTACATTAAATCAAGTCCATAACAAAATATAGAGCAAAGACGTGCCTTCCTAATAAGCCACTTCAAATTGGCTTCATCAAATCGTTTCGAATACGATTTGAAACACCGTTACCCTGAAATTTCACTTCACTGATATTTACTACTTTATCATGAAGAAAAGTATGTGGCATTTAGGTACATCCTATGTTTCAACTGCCTCCGTGGTCTAGTGGTCAGAGCCATGGGCTTACGATCCGGAGGTTCTGGGTTCAATTCCCAGGGGGGAACACAAAGTTGATATTTGTCAATTTATCACTTTGTTAGATTTTCCCCAGTTTGGTTAAGACAATGCAGGCTGAATCACCTGTTTGTCAGAAAGAAAAAAGATTCCGTGCTTCGGAGGGCACGTTAAACCGTCGGTCCAAGTCGCTGTCTTTGATAGTGGTCGTTACACAAAACCATGTAAGAGGCCTATTAGCTGTGCTTTTGGGCAGTTTCAAAATCGATCGACTCTATACCCACACCATAGAAAAAGAACGCTCTCGATCCCAATTCAGCACAGGGGAATTTTATATTATAAGCAAAATAAACCAAGGGCTTTAGCGAGTACTACATTACACGTATGGCACGAAAACATATTTCTTTTTCACGTCTTTCACAACCCTCACTTTTACTGATTTCAATAAAACGTAATGCATCTTCAAGTCAAGAACGTAAAAATTCCAGGTTCGCAACTAGCGACGACGAACATGGTTTTGGCCAATTAGAATCGATTACAGCACACCATCTGGCCGCGATTGGCCGATGTCGCGCATGCGCGTTGTGACATCTTCCACATTGCGCGCATTGTGATGGACATAAGTAGAGATACGAGTGTTCGGAAAATGTCGCATCTGAAATCGCTTTTATGGTCTTTGGATTTTGTTAGAACGTTTTTGAATGTGTATATTTTATTTTGTCAGCGAACTGTCTGGTAGACAGCTTTTTCCACACAAATCTTTTACAAATATAAAATGTAGATAAGAGAAAATCCTATGGAATACAGACGATCAAACCAAATGAACTATGTACCTACATACAAATTATCACGCCTTCATCCTTACAAAAAAAGGAAAATATAGTTTCAGCCACGTCTAACAATTTTATCGTTTAGAAGAAAACTTTTAGTACATTTTGTTTTTCATTTCTACCAATCTAGCAAAGAATCACTCTTAAAATATGAACAGAAAATATAAAACCAAGGATAATAATAAAATTATATTGTGAAATAAAAAGTAGGTATCTTAAGCTTCGTAATGTAATTGGACCTAATTTATTGACACACAATAAAAGTATTATCCTACAATATGACTCATTAACTTGTCACTGTATAATACAATTACTTTGACACCAAGTTTTTTTATTATTCATCGTAAAGCGTGTGAAACCTACAATATTTTTGCCACTTCATATGCAACACTTCTTTGAAACAATTATTTATTAGATTTATTAATCTTTAATGTTGAACGGACTCCATGATAATATTAATGAGCTATTACGCGTCGGTGTAAAAACAGCCACAAAGGACGAATAAATGTGATGACGAACAAGTCTCTCCGACGCGCGCAAAATGCGCTGATGAAACCTACTTCAAGGAATTAGATGTTACAAGAAAAAATGAGATGCTGCAGGCGGTAAAGAGTGCCAAGTTCCCTGAGTTGTTTAAATGGAAAGAAAAGGAAACGAATTCTATTTTAAAGTATTTTTGTCTCAAAATAGATCATAAGTTTTAAACAAATGTTAGTACGTCTTGTCTTGTCTTGTCTTGTCTAGCCGTTAATGTCCCACTGCTGGGCAATTAAAATAACTTTTACTGAAAATATGAAATTGTTCTTGAAAATATCCTTCAATTATTTAAAATTTACATAAAAACATAAAACGTTACTTTTTTGAAAGAAATATCACATGATTTGGGATACGTAAATTGACTTGATATTTTATGAAATTGTCGTATTGTTTTGTCGTTTAGCTCATCTTTTTGTTGCACTAATTAACATACACAATATGTAACTTGGCCCCTTTACCACTGTGCCCCAAACGAAGTGCCATAACCTTTATAGGGCAACTTTTTAGTGTTTCTAATTGCAACGCCTCTTCCATATCGAGATGTCCCTACGGATTAGCTCAGCGAATATAGTCTTAATGACAACGTAATTAGGCTGTATAATGCAGCAATTGAATCGATAACATCTTTCTGCGCGTGAGTCGAAGTTTGCTCTTATTTTTTGCATCATTTGCTTCATTTTATGATATGGTAAGAACTAAGTGTTAGTGCAGCTGATGGTGTGTGCTTCAAGTTTCGCGTTTGGTTTCGCATCTTGAATTGCTCTTGTTTTAAATTTTAATATTTCGAAAAACTTTTAAGTAACAGATTTAGATTTGTTGTGGCACTGTTTCTCTTAGGCCCGTATTTATAAAGCGATCTCAAGATGGAGAGCAATATTAAGTAAGTAGTTGACAGGCCGTTTTGTACTGAAATTACATTTCTGATACGAACTTAAACGCGCTGTCACTCTTGAAAGCTGTTTAAAAATACGGGCAATAGTACTATATTTAGACACTTATTACTGATTGCATAGTTAAATTTCCTAGTATCTAATGTAAAATATCTTTCAAATTAATAGTTTTACTATTTTCGTTAAACCTATTTTAACGTGACATCATTAGGATCTTTCATAAAGTTTGTCAAACTTTAGAAGAATATTATATCAGATCATTGACTTTAACCATTAAAACTGGATCATAGACTAAAAAAATAAGAATAAGAATATACTTTATTGCACAGAAAAGACACAAGAGAAAATTCAATTAAATGAAACAAATAGTAGTACAAATAGGCGGCCTTATTGCTATGCAGCAATTTCTTCCAGGCAACCTTAGGGTACAGGAAAATAAAAAGTTGAACTAGTGGGCTGGTATACATTTTAGGCAATATATTGTATAGGTAAGTAAATAAGCTACTTAGGTGTATTTATATAATTAATAACAATAAATAGTCATACATATAAATTACTTAATATAATATTACTTAATAATAGGGAATCTTTCTTTAAGATAAGGCGGAGACATAGGATTGAAGAGAATAGAATAAAGAAAAGATAAAAGATGGTAATCTCTACGAAGGCGAATGGGAAGCCATTTGAGTTTAGTTCTGTAGGCTGAGACATGATCATATTTTCTTAGGCCAAATATGAAACGAATGCAGACATTCTGCAATCGCTCCAGTTTATTGAGCAACTCTTCTGTCAGATCGGGATAAGAGATATCAGCATAATCAAGGATAGGTAAAAGCAAGGCTTGGGCAAGAGCAATTTTAGTATTAGTCGGCAAAAGATTACGAAGCCTCTTCAAAGAATAAAATGCAGCAAATACCTTTCTGCTGTCCTCAGCAACCTGTTGTTTCCAAGAGAGTGTTTTGTCAAAAATTACACCAAGGTTTTTCACTGTATCGCTATATGGGATCTGAACTCCGTCGAATCCTACTGAAGGAAGCTGTGCAAAGTCAATTCTCGAAATAAAACCAGGATTGCCTATAATTATGACCTGAGTTTTCGTGGGATTAACCCTGAGTCCATGAGTGCGACTCCAATCAGAGACACGAGCCAAATCAGTGTTCACTTTGCTAACAGCTTCGGAAAGCTCAGGCATTGAAGCTTGTGAATAAATTTGAAGATCGTCTGCATATAAGTGGTAAGACGAAGTAAGAGAAAAAGATATCGAGTTAATGAAAATTGTGAAAAGAAGAGGGGACAAGACGCCACCCTGCGGCACACCTGCAGAAGTATCACACCAAGTGGAGAAGGAATCTTCAACTTTGATGCGCTGCTTGCGACCGCAGAGATAACTCTGAAACCAGTCAATAGTCTGTGGAGATATGTTAAGAGAACGCAGCAGCCCCACCAAGATGTCAAAATCATATTTAATCTTTGACTATTTTTTTATTCTTCCTGTACCTATACGTATTGCGGTACCCTAAAATATTTCCAAGCTATACGTTACACTTTTAATTAAAATTGCTCATCTAATTAACGAACATTAATTAATGAGAAATTTTAGTGTCGCAGGCAAATTACACTTCTTAGGTCTGATCTAGTATTTATATCGCTTTCTGCTAAACCTAAGCGTTCAGACACTCTGATTAGTGTAATTATTTGTCAGCATTTGGAATGAAAATCGTAACTTCAGTGATCCAGATATGGATAAAATTTATTGCACTTTTAACATAGTTCGTACTTACTTTTAAATACATTTGGTTTGATGGCAGCTACGAAAGGTGATGTTTATAAAAAAGGCAACAAGAATATCCTTAAAAAAGCGACGGTTGATTTTTTAAGATGACTGAGAATTTTCAGTGTGCAAGAACTGCTTGGCTGGTCCAGATGGTACTTTTTAACAACGATGTCTCAGTCGTCTTAAAATCTAATCTTTTTTTATGCAGAGACGGTAGTCTCTCTAGTTCTGTCAAAATTATGGTAATAATTTTGACAGAACGGTTGGTCGGATTGAAATAAATTTTAATTAAACTGTTAATACTATGCTACTCTTCCATGCTGCATTTCCTCCCGGGCATGCTTTAAAAACTAGCTAAGGGATTTATTATATTGCAATTTAGGCGATGGGTTGACAACCTGTGACTACAGAAATATACCTACAAATCTATCTTAAACAACCCTCACAATTTTGTTAGACGTGGTGGAACGGAAATTCTATAAGGATTCTAATATCACTTTATCAGGTTAGGTCAATTTTCTACAAAAAAAATCTAGTTTTTGAATGTGAAATAATTATTATAAAGTTATTTTTGATCGTTATTTCCTTAAAACGCAAATCTAAACTGTTATACTGCCAATCTATTTGATCATGAATTACATTATCTGACTTATAATTTCCTCTTTGAGTCATCATGCAATGACAGCCTTGCCACTAAATAAACTGCAGAAGTAATAAAATGCATTCAGTGGCAGTAAATTGGTTATTTTACGACAAATACACGAAGGCTCTATGAGTCATGGTTTAAAATTGCATTCATAAAAGTCCTTACTAACACCATTTAAGATAGTTCTTTAAAACATTATTTACTTGGAATTTGGCACTTGTTGTAACATAAATCATGGTCTTGCAATTATTTCCTATCTCAATCTGATGACAGGCTTAGAATACCCGGTGTAAGAACCCAAATTATCGCAGGATTATCATGAAATCAATTTTTATATCATTAATCTATGATTTGATCAAAAAGCGGACTTTCACATAATACTGGTCATAATTCTGAGAAAAATCTAGTGTTTTGTCAAATTCCTGAGAAAATTTAGTTAATTGTTCATAAACTGGATTTTTTTAGGATTTTGACAAAGACCTAGATGTGTTTTGTCAAAGTGCGGGTTTTGATCAAAATCCTAGTTTTCTGATCAAAGCCGATGTCAGAGCTTTTAAACCAAACTGTAAGCTGAAAATCGAGTAAGTGCTTATAAGCCAAAGCTGACGTTTTACAAGTATATTAAAACGGATTGTGTAATAAAACTGACCCAGAACAACATAACATATTCAATAACACCTCACGCCATCACCGCTTTTAGCACGAGCCACGAGATTGCGTGCCAACGAGGTAGGCTTAGGGCTGCCAAAACCGGTGTGTTAATTAACCGGTATTACTTACGGTTATTATGTCAATGTCTTCAAAGCTCACGCCGTCACCGCTTCTAAGCACAGGACAAGAGAATGTATGCCAGAGATGCAAGACAGGCAGGCAGGGACTGATGAGGAATAAACCACTTTAATTTTACTTTTCAGGAAAGTAGATATATAAAAGTTGATGCCGTCACTATTTCTCAGGAGCAACATATTTAGAGAAAATAGTATGGATCCTTAATGTAACAAGTTTAATTTGCAGTAAAGAAGATTTATAAAAAATGATGCTGTCACTGCTTCTCAGAGGCAACAAATTTAGAATAATCAGTATGGATGCTTAAAGTAACAAGTTTTATTTGCAGTTTTCAGAATGACACAAGAATTACTTTTTATCTTAGCGCATAAGTATTTCACTCGGAAAACAGTTTTTGTGTCCAATATCTATGGCGTAATTTTGTTCAGTATAAACTATTTTGTTCTTGTTTGTTTATACGTGTGACGCCACGCATTTAATAACTTTTTTCTTACCATGTAAAAGATATCAACGAGATACAATCTTGCTCCCTTTATATTGCAAAATCTATATACTACTAAATCTAGTACTACGTCGAAGGACATCGAGGAGTACGTGTGGAAATCATGGCCAGTCTACAGCCAGGAGCCAATCGACCGAGTGCTTGTGAGAAGCATCCGACAACGTTCAGGTCGTTCGTGATCTGCGTCTCCAAGTTCCAAGAGAGCGTGCTCCTTAACTGTGCATTCTTGCCGATGCCATCGTGCATACGTCGATTTAGTATTTAAGTATTTATAACTATGTATGTTAGTCTGTAAGGAATAAATACTATGGGCCTCTGTTTACATTATTAAACATCTGCTAATGTAAATATTGCCTGAAATAAAATGATTTATTTATTATTATATTTTTGGTGGCTGGGTAAAAGGTGTCAAATAACCGCTTTCTCATCCCTAGTATGCGTGATGTTAAGCCATATTGATATTCCACCGATACTCACGTTTCCGGGACGGCAACATACCTGAAAGTCTGCTTCCTAGTATCGATTTTATTTCCTAGACCTAGATTTCGGATGTCACGATCTGCGTTCTGTTTTATTTATTGGTGTAAAATATTTGTTTGAGTGTAAAGGAACGCGCAAACCAGGCCGGTAACTGGTCAGAGCCATGGCACTTACTATTCGAAAGTCTTGGGTTGGACTCCTAGAGGAAGAACACATAGTTGATATTTATCAATTTATCACTTTGTGAAGTTCTCCCCAGTTTAGTTAGGCTGAATCACCTGATTGTCTGAAAAGAAAAAGGATTCCCTGCTTCGAAGGTCAAGTTAAGCCGTCGGTACGAGTCACTATTTTTATATAGATAGTGATCGTTACTCAAACCATGTCAGAGGCCATTAGCTGTGCTACTAGGCGGTTTGAAAACGTCGATCGAATCGAGAATCCACTCGCTAAAATAAGAAGAAGAAAATAGTCCTTGGATTCATATTCTGAATTTCATTGTACAAAAACCCAATAGTTGGGTATAGCCGTATACCTAAAAGGTTTTTAAAACTTATGAATGAATACTGACTGATGAATGAAATGATTTATACAGGATATGTATATAACACGGAATTGTATACGGATCAGTGGCTTATTTTTTGTTTGTTAATGTGCTCTTAGGAACATTTGTTTATTAAGTTGATTTTATACAGTATTCAAATATTTTAGAGGTTCTGTACGATTATTTTACAAACTATCTGATTCAATTTAGCTTTACGGATTTTTCGTAAGTAGATAATATCACAGATAATAGTGATAATATATACAATACATACCTAAACGGCTACTACTAAAAGATTTATATTCTGAACTGAACTGGATTGTCGTAAAATCAAACTGCAGTTAAAAGAAATTACTTCCCTGCTGAACTGGGAGCGAAAGAAAAACTTAGAATGTGCCAGCTGCATTTCCTCCCGGGCATGTTGTAAAAACCAGCAAAGGGATTCAAGGGTTTCATTCAGTATATTGGAATTTAGGCGATGAGCGGACAACCTGTTACTACAGCAATATACGTGCAAAGCTATCTTAAATAACCCTAAAAACTTTGTCAGACTTACGCTCTACCTACCCCATTAAGGATAAAGGCGTGACTATATGTATGTATGTAGTTGAAAAATGATTTTATTCTGAACTGCGGAACCCAACCAACAATGATTGTAATCACTAGAGCACGATCGATCACAAACTGTCAAAAGTACATTATAAAACAAGTAAGTATATATACCAGGTGTAAGGGACAGCGTCCCGCAAACTGATAGAGGTGGCTCAGTGAATGATACTGAACAACTTCCACCAGGATTTTTTTCAGGAAATGTTAAGAAAATGGCGTTTCCATACAAAATGTTCACCTCGATCGGAAAAATTGAATGGAAAAGCCTAACAACACCCGGTATTTTATTTATGTATTTAAAACAATGAATTGAATTAAAAATCCGTATGTAGGTATGTCAGCAAAGGAGACATCTGGGCAGGCTGCTTAAAACGGATGAGATTATTTCAGTAAGCTGTTTATGGATTTCCATGAAATTACGTTAAGTTTCCATAATTGATAAGCTGCAACAATTATACAAAATTTCGTGAAGATCCATAAATAATTTACTGAAATAATCAAATCTGTTTAGAGCGGCCCTGTCCAACAATCGTGTTTGATGTGTACTTACATACATACATATAATCACGCCTTTATCCCTAATGGGGTAGGCAGAGCGTAAACGACCTAAACAAAGGTCGTCCTGCCCCGTCTGACAAAGTTTTGAGGGTTATTTAAGATAGAATTCTAGGTATATTGCTGTAGTGACAGGTTGTCAGCCCATCGCCTAAATTACAATATACAAAAATTCTCAAGTCTCTTAGCTGGTTTTTACAGCATGCCCGGGAAGCAATGCATCTGGCGCATTCTATGTTTTTCTCTCGCTCCAAGTCCAGCATGGAAGTTTAGCTCTCTTTTTACTCACACTTAACAAACAGTTAATTAATCTTTGACATAACGACCATAGAAGTCACTTTATATAAAGTCACAAACATGTCACACACTACAGGATCATGTCGTAAAGTCACAGACATGTTCGCTTGTTAGTAATAGATTCGTTTTCATGTCCGTCCACGCAAGATTATGTCCGCAATGTCACTATATCGCGTCATATTATAATCATAATACGTACATGTCATAATATAAATGTGAGTATGTTTGTTTGTATCTTTGTTTGTTTTTATCTTCCATGCTGGACTGGGAGTGCGAGATAAACATAGAAAGTGCCAGCTGCATTTCCTCCCGACCGTGCTGTAAAAACCAGCTAAGGGATACGAGGGTTTCAGTATATTGTAATTTAGGCGATGGGCTGACAACCTGTCACTACAGCAATATACGTACAAATCTTTCTTGGATGGCCCTCAAGACTTTGTCAGACGTGGCGGAACGGCCTTTGTTTAGGTCGATTACGCTTTGCCTACCCCATTAGAGATAAAGACGTGATTATATGTATGTATGTATGTTTGTTTCTTATGTGACTTTTAACTGCTATGACATTTTTATGACAATTTCTTAGATGAAAGATCTTAGTCAAAGTTTTTAGTTCTTTTTCCTGAAAGTTGTTCATCTCCTTGTCTGAACAATCTCTATCAGCATGATGCGCACTGTGGACTTCGTTTTGTCTACAGATTATGTCTTACGTTGCGCACTTCACAACGGAAAATGAGAGGCATTAATCATAGTGAAGTATGCAACGTGTAAAGACAAATCAAAGTCTACAGTGCGCATCATAGCCCTGCAGTTCTACTAACTAAAAATAAACCGCTTTCTTCCATGCTGGCCTGGGAGCCAGAGAAAATCATAGAATGGGCCAGCTGCATATCCTCCCGGGCATGCTGTAAAAACCAGTTAAAGAATCCGAGGGTTTCAGTATATTGTAATTTAGGCGCTGACAACCTGTCACTACAGCAATATACCTACAAATCTATCTTAAAATAACCCTTAAAACGTTGTGAGACGTGGCGGAACGACCTTTGTTTAGGTCTTTTACGCTCTGCCTACCCCATTAGGGATAAAAGCGTGATTATATGTATGTATACAGACATTCATCAATACACAGATAATAGATATTCTTCATCTATTTTTTTATTATTTTATTCGTGAACGAAATAATAATAAGATAAAAATATCTGTGCTAAGCAAGCATATCCGAGGGACACATGAGAACCAATTCTCATAAATTTATCAATGTATCGGTCAGCTGCGTAATCAAAACGGATGTGTCTCATAAAACTAAACTATAATGATTTATCGATCCAGCTGTGGGAGGCTTTTGTGGTAAATTATCGATTATTTAGCAAAATAGATTACGGTAAGCGATGAAGGTTTTGAAGGTTATCATTAATTGTGATTAATTGTTATGAACCATTGTTTGAAACTAATGCAAAATTAATATTGAATTTCAAATAAAACAATCAACAATTATAAGTTTGTAAAATATTTTATTAACAATTAAAATAACTGGATCTTCTCTCATATTTCGTTAAAATAAACAGCACTTGAGACTAACAGCTAGTTTTGGTTAATTTTAGAACTGTCATTTCAGTACAATGTGGCTTGTCAAATCCGTACTTAATATTGCTCTCAATCTTGAAATCGCTTTATAAATACGAGCTATAGTCTCGTAAGTACGTGTATGTATGACATATGGATGTTATTTGTCTCGTTACACAAAATTGTAGTTTCTTCCTCCGATTAGAAAAATATTTGAATATAAGTTCCAGTAGGCAAAATTCTATGCAACCCTATACTTACAAACGTAGCGAATATTCACGTTTTTGGTATGACGTCCGGCTTAAGGGGTGAACATGAACAGTGGCACGACCGTGGTGACATCAGTTTTAAATTAAATTTGCTTGAAATACAAACATTCTCATAAATATTTTACGTTTCGCGAGTATTGCAACTATTTCTCTATTTTATTACTCATAATCATTCACATTGAGTATTTAAGCTTGGCATTTGATACAAATGTGCTAAAAGCGGCCACTTTTAGCACATTTGTAATACAAAGCTTTTATGCTTAGTGTGAATAATCGTATTCTGGATTATAAAATGGAGAACTACTTGCAATGCTCGTGAAACTTAAAATATCCATGAAAATGATTGTATTTCAAACAAAATTAATTTATAACTGATGGCGCCACCGTCACGCCACTGTTCGCCTCTTGAGGCGGCTAATAAGACACATTTCCCGTGTAGGATGTGCCTGCGATTGTGAACGCTCGGACACCGTGGCGCCTTGTACGAACACTGCACAATGGCGCTTGTGTCAGCTGTTTTAGCGCTGGATAACTTGATACGAGAAGAAATAAGTAACTACAAATGAAAAAAATATGAAGTGAATAATATCACACAAGATACCTTTTCTTGAGTTTTATACAAAAACTAGCGACCCGCCCCGGCTTCGCACGGAAATTATCAGTGTTTCTCTACTATATTCTACACGTATTATACATATAAACCTTCATCTTCAATCACTCTATCCAATTAAATAAACCGCATCAAAATCCGGTTTCTTTTATTGGATGCGTAGTTTTAAAGATCTAAGCATACAAAGGGATATAGGGACAGAGAAAGCGACTTTTTTTCAGACTAAGTAGTGATCACTATAAACTTTTTTAAATTTCACTTTAAAATTAAACATAAACATAAATATTCACGTAACGTTATTGCACGTAATAACACAACATACAACTCCTGTTGAGTTGTATGTTATATGACAACAAAAGACAAGTACAACATAGGCTAAAGCAATAAAGCTATTAAAAATAAAAGCATGTGAATCCCAAGTTTAAGTCATCCTCTGGATGACTTTATTTTTATTGTTCTCTACATTATTTTAACTATGTATTATCGGTATGACGTCCAGCATAAGGCAGCTAATAAATCATATTTCCCGTGTAGGATGTGCCCACGATTGTGAACGCTCGGACACCGTGGCGTCTTTAGACTGCACAATGACGCTAGTGTCAAATATTTTAGCGCTGGTTTACATGAGACGAGAAGAAATAAGTAATTATAAATTAAAACGTAAGAAGTAAATAGCTATGACCTCTTTTATATTTGACTATAAAATTAAAGATATTCAGAAAAAAAGCATGTGTATCCCATGTTTAAGTCATCCTATTGCTCTACATTATTATTTTCACTATGCATTTTCGGTATGACGTCCAACTTAAAGCAGCTAATAAGACACATTTCCCGTGTAGGATGTGCTCGCGATTGTGAACGCTCGGACACCGTGGCGCCTTTAGACTGCACAATGGCACTAGTGTCGTCAACTGTTTTAGCGCTGGTTTACATGGGGAAAACGGAAATTATAAATTAAGAAGGAAATCCTGCGAAAAAAAAGCAAGATTTATGCAACGAAAATGTGTTGAAATAAAATCCTACATAATGGGATCAAAATAGATTCCTAAATAAAAATCATAATTTGCAAATAAGATAATTTATTGAAATCAAAAGCAGATGTCATCCCCTGATCAATTGATTGGACGAGACAGATGCCTACTCAATCATAATACCTATTTTAGATAAAGTTAATCCAGCATTAATTTAAATAAAGATGACGCGCAAGCCCTAAAATTTTCATAAGGAGCTGAATTCTTTATGCAGTATCTATCAAAGGGGGTGGGTTAACCTCCAGCGGGAAAAAAAATATCTATCAAATCTATTTCTTTCATGCTGGACTGGGGGCGAAAGAAAAACATAGAATGTGCCAGCTGCATTTCCACCTGGGCATGCTGTAAAAACTAGCTAAGGGATCTGAGGGTTTTAGTATATTGCAATTTATTCGATAGGCTGATAACCTGTCACTACATCAATATACCTACAAATCTATCTTAAATTACCCTCAAAACTTTGTCAGACGTGGCATTAACCTTTGTTTAGGTCGTCTACGCTCTGCCTACCCCATAAGGTATAATGGCGTGATGATATGTACGTATGTATGAAATCTACCTGTGATAAATATCATTTAACAGTTTATTGCACACAAGATCATGCAGAGGACACAAACATAAAAAACACAATAGCACAACAGGATATATACATTCCGCTCCCTGTACCATGTAAACGAAACTCAAAACTCGAGTGGGCAGCACAGTGACTACGTGTCTTGATGCTGTCACAAGATTCTCGCAACTAGACCTTATTGAGACTATCCTTGTTCAGTGCAAAGTATGGTCAACACACATACTGGGCTCGATTCTAGATTTGCCGGCTAAAACTAAAATTAAAATCTATTTGTCACTTTCAGACTAGAAACATTGGAAAAGGACAGGATATCTATTCTCTCAGGTTTTTGATTTATAGTCGGTGGTTTTATGCGTTATCTGTCATTTTAATCCGCCGTCATATGATATGGCGGATAAAATTGACAGGAATACTGGGGAAACGTGCAAAAGTGCGTCTGAATCTAGCGGACAAAGTATGAAACCATAAAATATAAATCACCTGTCCTTTTTCAAATTTATTAATTTGAAAGTGACAGATAGATAATCTAAGTTTTAGCCGGCGGTATCTAGAATTGAGACCATTGATTACTGTTGCTTTGTTTTACTTTTGTGCTTCTTGTTATTGCGTATCAGAATCTCACGTGACACTTGATCTGTCTATTACTTAAGAAGGTGCTAAAAACAAAGAATTCGCACTTAGGAGGTATCTTACGAAAATGGTAGAGCAGTCTAAGTTTTTTTTTTTTGGATCGCATTGAATCTGCTTGCTTGAAACGCCATTATAGCTCTGGCCTAATTAAAGAAGAGGGCCTTAGAGATTGGCCCATACATACAGTCACCGACCGATATTTTATTTTATTTTTTTATTTCACCTGTAAACAGAATTTATTAGAAAAATATGATGTTTACACGAGAGAGATTAAGCAGTTAAAGGAAATTTAAATTACTGTGCATAGAACAAATTAAACTTCACCGGTAAAATCAAAGATATAGTATAATCAAGGATAGAGCAATTTTTGTAACTACTAGAAACGTCTTCGCGTGAATCCGTATAATTGCAACTAGTTGATCATTACTTGTTTTGTAAATACATCTGTTTACGTAGTTTAATGAATGATGATATTAAAATACCTCCCTATAATTATGTACGATAAACGGGAAAGTCAATGGGATTCCACAAATGATGCCCTTATAGGAGGAAACATAGAAACAAAGTTAGATGTAATAAAAATTGTTAGGTAAGCGTCTTACGCCTCGATAGGATGTGTCTAGAGTTAAGAAATAAACTTAGACTTAGCAGACTAAATCTACAATTTGTGAGACATATTAGCTTATGAAATAAATTTAAACCAAACTGGATTTTCATAATATGACAAAATATAAAAATATTTCTGAAAATTTAATAACTTCTTTTATTTACAAAATTTGAATTAATCCTTCTTTTATAAATTACTAGCGACCCGCCCCGGCTTCGCACGGAAATTATCAGTGTTTCTCTACTATATTATGCATGTATTATACATATAAACCTTTCTCTTGAATCACTCTATCCATTAAAAGAAACCGCATCAAAATCCGTTGCGTAGTTTAAAAGATTTATGCATACATAGGGATATAGGGACAGATAAAGCGACTTTTATATTATACTATGTAGTGATCCACTAGTTAAGATTACAAAAAAAGTTAAGAGAAGAATTTTTAGCTTGAACTTATTCATAGCATAGCAAATTAAAGTATCGTAGTTTTTTTGGTAAATTGACCTCAGATAATAGTTTTTTCTCCTCCTCATAAATTAAAATCATACTTCAAAAGAATTATACTCCAAATATTTAAACAAAATGCAACCCGCGTATTTCATCCAGCCCTGCCCGCGTATGGGCCCAAACGCGCAATTAAGCCATCTTATATATTTTGTGCCTCTTTTTTCTTTAACCGACCAGTCATTAGTGCAGTCATAAATCTCGATTCTGTCTTTAAGAACTTCATTATGTTCCTGGCGTCGGTTTTTCAGTTGGTCACATGCGAATGGGAACTCAGGGTATGTTAATACTCGGTCGTGATATGACAAAACGTCAGATGATTGATTCAGGTGAAATGTCATTAAACGCGCTTGCGCATGTACGGTAGGCGACATAAGTACGAGTAATATAGTATAAGGATGAAAATTATATAATGGGCACATTAATACAGCATAAACTTCGAGTGTGATCGCTGCTTAGAACAGAATTAGGTAAGTACGTTAAGGTTCGTAATTAAGTATGGATTTGACAGGCTAGTTTGTACTGAAATGACAATTCTGATACGAACCAAAGCTCGCTGTCACTCATGAGCGCAATTTATAAATACGGCCCTAAGGCTTATATTTATAAAGCGATCCCAAGATTGAGAGCAATATTAAGTATGGATTTGACAGGCCATTTTGTACTGAAATGACATTTCTGATAAGAACTCAAACTCGCTGTCACTCATGAGCGCTATTTATAAAGACGACCCTAAGAATATCTTCTCGCGATTTGAAATAGTAAAAACTGTCAATAATCTCAAACTAAATCCTTGATCATTCACTCGCATGTTGGTAAGATTTCAAAATAAAATAAGTAATTCCAATATTTTATGCTTCCAATTCAATTTATTACGCCTATTAAAATATAAATAAACCTTTATTTTGTAATCGGTAATCGATCTTCTGAGAACATTTTAATACCCAGGTACCTAAAAAAATGTCAGAAAGTGGTCAGAAATCAGAACAGACAGGGTCAAAGGGACCTTAAAAGATTTTGATCTGGTAATTGGTACTAAATTGTTGTAAGTATGACTGATTCATATACCTTACAAAATTTTGTATATTTTTATTTACTTGCTAAAATATTAATAAATAAGCATGGTATATTGGCGGAAGGCGGTCACGTAGCCTTTAACCCTTACAACACATGAAGCAAATGTACGAGTTGATTTCAATACTGTAGTTTTATTGGAAAATATCTCACTAAGAAGTTCATAGCTCTACCCAAAAATACAATCATTTACGCAAAATACTATTTCTGTCTCAGGTACATCACTGGTCATAAAACTCTAAATTAAGATTATTTTTTCCTACCTAGCCAATACCTTACCAATCTATAGTACATACATACATACATACATATGCCTTTATCCAAAATGGGGTAGGCAGAGCATAAACGACCTAGACAAAGGTCATTCCGTCACGTCTGAAAAAGTTTTGAGGGTTATTTAATTGGATTTGTAGGTATATTGCTGTAGTGACAAGGCTGTCAGCCCATCGCCTAAATTACAATGTACTGAAACCCTGCTGGATTGGGAGGGATAGAAAAACATGGAATGTTCCAGCTGCCCTTCCTCCCGGGCATGCTGTTGAAGTCAGCAAAAGGGACTCGAGGGTTACAGTGTATTGTAATTTAGGCGATGGGCTGACAACCTGTCACTATAGCAATACATATTACAATCTAAAATTGCCCTCAATTTTTGTCAGACGTGGCGAAAGCGCCTTTTACGAGGCGTTAAACGCTCTGCCTACCCCGTAAGGGATAAAGGCGTGATTTATGTTTGTTTTGTTTGTTTGTCTAAAACCCTCGGATCCCTTAGCTGGTTTTTACAGCATGCCCGGGAAGAAATGAAGCCGGCACATTCCATGTTTTTCTTTCGCTCCCAGTCCAGCATGGAAGATAATTTATAGTCTTAAAGAAAATTCTTATTTGAAATGATCTGTTGTATTAACAGCCTTGCCAATTCCTGCGCACGGATCTACTAACAATAGTAGCGCAATAAAATATATCTTCAGGATCAGTCGAATTAATAAAATCTCGGCTAGGTGCAGCAATAGCACAAAATAATAATGGTATTATATAAGCGAGCCGCTATCAGTGAAAGCAAGGACGCGAGAAGGACGCCGATAACGCAAATTACACTTATTACCGCTCGCTCAGCTGCGTCGGTGCAGGGTGGCCTGGGCCGGAATAAAAATATTGCAGGTTTTCAATGAATATAAATACCAGTTTCTTCCATGCTGGACTGGGAGAGATAGAAAAACATAGAATGTTCCAGCTGCCCTTCCTCCCGGGCATGCTGTAGAAGACAGCAAAAGGGACTCGAGGGTTACAGTGTATTGTAATTTAGGCGATGGGCTGACAACCTGTCACTACACATTAGCAATACACATTACAATCTAAAACTGCCCTCAATTTTTGTCAGACGCGGCGAAAGCGCTTTTTACGAGGCGTTTAACGCTCTGCTTTTATTTTATGCTGTGATTTTATGTATGTATGTATAAATACCATTTTGTGTTGTGATGGCTTTGCTCTTTAATCTACGATATAGGGATCGTTCAGTCGGCTAATCCGGTGGGAACCACTAGGAGATAGGTAGATAATATATTACCCTCAATTGACTTATAATTTTAAAGCTTTTGTCATGGGCGTACCCAGGTTCTAGGCCAGGGGGGAAATCACATCCGTCTTTGGGCCCAAGGGAGGGGGGGCAAATCACTTGGTTGTACAAAAGTTGACCGTTAGTAGAGAAAACTAACTGGGGGTCAAAGCTGTCCGCGTCCGTAGGCGAGGCCCTTTTCTGGGCCTCTTACTCGAGTTTCCCTACACGTGGCCCCTGGGCAGTGCAAAATGGACAGCACTCTCTCCGGTGGTAGGCTTCGGCCGCGGCTGGTTACCACCCTCCTAACTAAATAATGTCGCCAAGCGGTACCGCCGTGTTCCGACATGTAGTAAGGAGAAGCCAGTATGGAGGTTGGGTCTGTACAGTAGTACCGCGGCATGTAGCAGGTCGGAGTGGCTGATTGTTGCGACAACGAGTGGCTGGTTCTGGAGGCTAGCGGGATCCGAAGCACGGTGCACCGCTGGCCGACCGTAGGAAGTTGAGGGCCCAAGTAGCGGGAAAGCCACCCGGCTGCCCTGCCACCTCACGAAAAATCCCGGGATGCTCCACCTTGCCGGTTGGCGACCGGATGGGAGGACCAGGTGGCAATCCCCGGGGGGGTTCGGGCGTCCCCGCGGTCTCCAAGCCAGCTATCTTTGCGTGTGGCTGCAATCAGCTCATTTTCTAAGCTTATTGCAACGCGGTACCTCGTACAACTGCCTTCCTCCTGCCTATTCACTTTTTCCCCACATCACCAATTATGAAAACACTCAAAAAACGGAAAATGGTTAAACAGCGGTTGCACGTCCTCTCACTTAAAGTGCACCTCTCAAATATTCGAGGCTTGCACTCAAATCTCAACCCCGTCCATCACCATCTTGAGACTGAAAAACCGCATCTGCTGTTCTTCACTGAGACGCAGATCAATTGTCCGGCTGACGCGGCGTACCTCAGCTATCCCGGCTACACACTAGAACACAGGTTTCTACCTCGTGCCGGAGTCTGTGTGTACGTTCGCGATGACATTTGCATCAAGCGTCTCAAGAACCTTGAGGCACCAAGTTTTTCCGTATTGTGGGTACTGGTCGATACTGGTGTAGCTCAAAATGTGTATGCTTGCGTCTATCGCTCGCATAGTGGAGACACGGAGACAACCAAACTGTTTGAACACCTCAGTGAAGGTGCTGATGAAGCTCTCCAGAGATACCCGGCAGCGCAGCTAGTCATCCTGGGGGATTTCAACGCTCATCATAAAGAGTGGTTGTTCCCATACCTAGTGACCGATCATGCTGGGCGAGAGGCGCGCAAATTTGCATTGTCGCTAAATCTCTCCCAGCTTGTCAGCTGTGCAACAAGGGTCCCGGATATTGAGTCTCATACAGCCAACTGCTTAGACCTTCTGCTGACTACCGATCCAGACCGATACTCTGTGTCTGTTTCTGCCCCATTGGGCACCTCAGATCACTGTCTGGTGAAATCTGTATCAGTGTATTCACCACCCGATCAGGGCCCTTGTGGTAAAAGACGGGTGTGGCGATACAGGTCAGCAGAATGGGATGAGATGCGCCACTTCTTTGCTTCGTATCCTTGGCAGGACTGTTTTTCTTCAGCCGAATCGTCGAGCTGCGCGGATGCTATTACAGAAGTCATACGTCAGGGTATGGAGTATTTCATACCGTTCTCTGATGTTCCTACCGGTAGCAAAGCTCGCCCGTGGTTTAATGCTGACTGTAAATGCGCGGAATCGCAGAAACAGTCGGCATTCCTTGCTTGGGCTGATGCTCGTGCACGCAAAGCTCCGAATACTCGCGATCTGAAGAAAAACTATAACAAAGCCACCAAGTTAAGCAAAAAGGAATTACGCAGGGCTCGATTCGCCCACATAGGCCGAGTAGGCGCTAAGCTTGCTTCCTATCCGGCTGGCAGTAAAGCATTCTGGTCACTTGCGAAAGCAGTGGAAACAAATTTCTGCCAGCCATCTTTACCGCCTCTGCAGAGACCTGATGGGTCGCTTGCTCATACTGCGGAGGAGAAAGCCAATCTTTTTGCCTCCTATTTTGCGGAAAGTTCGCATCTTGATGCCGCAGGTAAAATACCACCCCCGTTACCTCGTGTCGACTGCTCTATGGCAGCCGTACGCATCCGGCAAAAAGAGGTCCTTAAAACCATGCTAAATCTAGACGTGAATAAAGCAAGTGGCCCTGACGGTATCCCTGCAATCGTCCTGCTTAACTGTGCGCCTGAGTTGTCTCCGGTGTTGACACGCCTGTACCGCCTCTCACTTGAGACTGGTGTTGTTCCCAAATCGTGGAAGCTTGCAAATGTGCAACCTGTACCCAAAAAAGGTAGTCGAGCAGACCCTGTCAACTATAGACCCATATCGGTAACCTCTATACTCTGCAAGATTATGGAGCGTGTACTGAATAATCGGCTCCTGGCATACCTTGAGGATAATGATCTCCTTAACGATCACCAATACGGCTTCCGCCGAGGGCGATCGACGGGGGACCTCCTCGTGCATGCCACTCACTTATGGAGCGAGGCTATCGAGAGACATGGTGAAGCACTTGCCGTGTCTCTGGATATCTCGAAGGCCTTTGACAGGGTCTGGCACGCTAGCCTTACTGGCAAGCTTCCCGCCTACGGGTTACCTGCTGGCCTTTGCAACTGGATTTCGGACTTCTTGAGCGAACGATCCATACAAGTGGTCTTAGAAGGCTGCTCCTCCGGACAACAGGCTATTGATGCCGGAGTTCCTCAGGGTTCTGTCCTGTCTGCAACCTTATTCCTGCTGCATATCAACGACATGTTTACACCCGATACCTTTGGGTACGCTGATGACAGCACGGTTGTTGACAGATATCTGTCCAGTGCAAGGGCCAACAGTGAAACAATCCAGTCTTGTCGGGAGTCCATGGTGGATCGTCTGAACTCATCGCTAAGGGTGATATCCGAGTGGGGCGATGCCAATCTCGTCAAGTTCAACGCATCCAAAACCCAGGCGTGTCTATTCTCGACAAAACGGAGTCCTTTTAACCTGGCTCCAACTTTCCGGGATGTATCCGTACCGATTTCTGACCATCTTGAGCTTCTTGGTATGAGCCTTACGTCCGACTTGAACTTTGGACGTTACATTGAGTCTCTGGCCACAACAGCTGCCAAAAAACTTGGTATCCTCTCGAAGGTGAGGCGATACTTCACACCGGGACAGCTATTGCAGTTGTACACAGCTCAAGTCCGATCGTGTATGGAGTACTGCTGCCACCTTTGGGACGGTTCAGCTAAATACCAGCTGGCTGCCTTAGACTCAATCGAGAAACGCGCTAAGAAGCTCATTGGAGACTCAGCACTGGTTGAGGCAAAACTACAGAACCTTGAGCACCGTCGCAGAGTGGCGTGCATGTCGGTATTTTACAGGATACATTTCGGGGAGTGCGCGTTAGCACTTCATGACCTTATACCCCCCTCCCCGTTCCATCTCCGGAGCACGAGGCGTGGACAGGGGTTCCACCCTTATGTCGTGGATATACCACAAATTCGCACGAAGCGGTTCGCTTCCACATTCTTAATGCGAACGGCTAAGGAGTGGAACTCCCTGCCGGCGGATCTGTTTCCGGAACAATATAACCTGGGCCTTTTCAAGGCGAGAGTGAATAGGCACTACATAGGTGAGTATCTTTCAACATAGTCCGCATCGTCACTTTCCACCAGGTGAGATGGCGGACAAATGCTCGCCTATATATATAAAAAAAAAAAAAAAAACTAAATAAAAAAGGCCCCCCCGGGCAGCTGCCCCCCCCCCCCCCCCCCCCTGTCTCTGTACGCTCATGGCTTTTGTCAATCATCTGACTAGAAGAGATTGGTCTCAGGGTGAACAGCGCACTCTTACTACTTCAAATACAATTTCATGTTAATATATTATCCTTACTAGCTAATGCATTTTTTTATCACATTTTGGTAAATTTCTATACTATGGCCACACTGAGCTCTAGTTACTACCCTATAATAGTGAATTAAGTGTCCGTTAGGCTGCAGTCCGTGACACGCCTCATTGTCTAGGATAGAACTCTGATCAATATACACTACAAGGCTGCAGATCTGTCCTTTGTTATATTATTCAGACCGAACCTAAAATACGACTTGAGAAAATACCAATGATATGGATGAAAATATTTTAAATTTTAATTCCAATTTTACTCAATATTACGTTGCAACTGTACGGATACCATTCTGTGGTAACGAATTAAGTTGTGTATATAATAGTAATTAATAGAGCAAACTTTAATTAAAGAAAGATAAATTAAGCTCTCTTTTCAAATGCATTGACTTCAACATATCAGAATGTTAACTTTAAAAAAGATCATAGAAATATGATCAAATCTATTTTACTTTACTTACATATATCTATGACTTTGGGTAGTATCCTCAAAGTACATCTTGATGACTCGCGCTGGGTACAGGCGTCATTACCCGTCATTATGCAGGATTGGGTATCAGGAGAATGCAGGATATGGGTGTGCCGGCTTTCTTGGCCTCGGCGAGCGGACTGATCGGTTTAGTCACTAAAATTTTTAATTCCAGGGTGACCGAATCGATATTCCGTTCGCAGATGAGGCCCTGATTGGTCACGTGTGTGCTCTACATCATCTCATCCGGACAACCCTTCTGTGCAGCGCTAATGGGCCGACCCAGTCTGCAAGGCAGTTTTCAGTGGACTGATGATTTCGGCAACTGGATTGGACATCGCTCGTCTTAGGGCCCTTAGTTCCCTATGCCAAACTTGGGTATCATCTTGGACAGCGGTACATTGAGGGTAGCAGTGGTCCTCAGACTTGGGTGTGATTTGTGCGAGCCACAGGTCTAGTAAGCCAGGGTAATTTTTCTCTTTTTTTTCAAGCGGTACCACATGCTGAACGACATCATCCGTCATGCCTTAGTTTCTGCTGAGATCCCCCACTCCCTGGACCCACCTGGTCTTAACCGCCTCGATGGAATATATCTTAACGGGCTTTCTTTGGTGCCTTGGGAGAGGAGACGCTGTCTCACCTGGGACGCTACTTGCGTTAGTACTTTTGCAGCGTCATCTCCCAAGAACAACGCGTGAGGCTGGCTCGGCGGCCGAGTGGGCTGCCTCTCAAAAGCAAGCCAAATATAATAATTTGTGCCAGTCGAACTATGTCGTGTCTTTTGCGGTGGAGGTTACGGGCTCTTGTTGTGCTGAAGCCAAAGATTTTATAAAGGAACTGGGGCGGTGGTTAAAACGAAACGGTTCTGACCCCCCGCGCCGAGTCGTATCTGGTACAGCACATCTCGTTGGATAGCCAACGAATGCTGCCAGTGTAATGGGTACTTTCCCACCAGGTACGATTCGGGGCGATCTATTTGACTAAGTAGGCTTTAGTTTTAAGTTTGACATTGTGATTTTAATTTATTGTGACATTTTGTAATTGACATGTTTGTAATGAATTTTAACTAATAGCTATTAGATACACTTCCATGCTGAACTGGGAGCGAGAAAAAAACACAGAATGTGGCAGCTGCATTTCCTCCCGAGCATGCTGTAAAAACCAGCTAAGGGATCCGAGGGTTTCTGTATATTGCAATATAGGCGATAGGCTGAAAACCTGTGACTACAGCAATATACTTACAAATCTATCTTAAATAACCCTCAAAACTTTGTCAAACTTGGCGGAACGACCTTTGTGTAGGTCGTTTACGCTTTGCCTACCCCATTAGGGATAAAGGCGTGATTAAATGTATTTATGTATGTTATTAGATACAAGGACATACGAGAACAATTATGAATTGAATGTAAAACAAATAAGGAATTAAGTTGTACTGTTTTATTTTTCAATGTGTTACAATAATCATATTTTCGTAATTGAACATGAAATTAAATTATGTAGGTACAAGTGTCTTAAAATTAGGCGTATGTGTCTCTAGAAACCTTATATTATAATTAGTGCATTCAAAGTGATATGACTAACTCCAAATATTGCATTGCTTTCGAAATATATTACAATTCTGATCTTCAAAAGTTAATATTACATACCTTAAAGATACAGTACCTACAAGTTTTGAAAAGTTCAAAATCTTATTTAAGATTTACGTGTATATGAGCGAATGAAATTTGAAAAATGTTTAAGAGCCCACCTTACAATATAAAGCCTACAATTTATTATACATGAAACAATGTCTATATTTCATAATTATGTTTTACGATAAGTATCTAAAAATTGTTGAGCTTTTATTTAATCTAAACGCATCATATGATATGCAACCGTGTTATGTCAAAATATTATGTACAACGATTGTGTAAATATAACAAATTTAACAAAAATATTAAGAAGATATTTCCATTACTAAATACTTAGGCTACGTAATAATAAATTTAACAATAGGTTAGTGCCAATAAATTTTGAAATTGTTATTCAAAATGTCTATAATTTAGTCTATTAAGAAAAAACTTTGGTAGCCTTTTGACTAAGAAATAATTTATAAGTAATTATCGCCCATTCTCTATAAAGCAATGCAAATTTATTTTTTGTGTAATAAATAAAATGACAATTTTGTTTAGGAATATAATGTGTGTTTGTGCATACCAACACTTATTTTAAATCGATTTTATACAATTTTATTATACTTATCATTACCTACAACTTGAAAAGATACTATTTACAGTCTACTAAATACCTACGTTTTAAAGTCAATCTTAGATCACAAAGTGTAAACCAGGAACGAATATTGAAGTAAATCTTATATTTACTCGGATAACTCTTACAAATACTTACAATTACGGTGTTTTGTCATGAACCATTTAATTTGAACGTATATCACTAGTTAAAACTTCGATTCCATACAATTTAAACAAGAAAATCTTTATGTAAAATTTTAATATTGCTCTCAGAGAAAACGCTTAAGAGAGACGTCGTAGTACGTACTTCATATCTCTATTATACTTGAATGTTTACATTTATGATATCGGTGCTTGTATATGTAAATCGTTGCTACTCGAAGGGCTGAGGCCACAGCGGTGGCGGAGGTGGCAGCGCGAACGCCGGCGGCTATGTGGTGATGGCGAGCGCGGAGGGCCGGTGCGGCGGAGGATGCGCGGGGGCGTGCGGGGAGGTCGCCGGCGGAGTCCTTGCCCCGGGTGAACAAGTCACTTTCCCCATAAAAGACCTAATATCATCAAAGTACGCGTCTTCCCGCTCAGTATCGGCAGAACTAGGAGAATCTCCACCCTCCGCCTCGTGCTTCTTCAAGTGGCGATCGAGGTTCGTCTGCTGTCCGAAGCACCTGTCACACAACGGACACCGAAATGGTCTCTCCTTATTGTGAATGTTTCTTACATGTCGCTGTAAGTTAGACGAGATCGAGAACGAACGCTCGCAGTACTTACATTTGTAAGGCTGTTCTCCAGTGTGGGTTCGCAGGTGACGGGTAAGATTCGCGCTACGTGGGAACACTTTCCCGCAGAATTTGCAAGCGTAGCGATCACGCAATTTTCCAGCACCAGAGCTCATGTCGCGAAACTTTGCGAACTGTTGTCTATCGGGGCCATCCGTGCCGAGAAGCGGGGATAAAAAATTAAACGGGCTCGGGACGTAGGGCGAATGGGAAGAGTTCAGAATCTGATCTGAGTGAAAGGACGGAAACCTTGGTCGGTACATAGCATCGATGAGGCTGTTGTTGTGTGATGAGAGGATTGGGGTTGGTGTCCAATCATATTGTCTTGAATATGCTCCAGCTCTCATCGGAGGTGAATCTTCTCGTTTCGGTTCAACTGCTTCTACGTCAACTTCTGCGTTCTCATTCTCAGGAGTCTTACTGTTACGGTTGACTGGACTTTCTGATGGAGAGTATGACTTGACGGAGGAATTACGAAAGGAACGGTTCTCATTCTCTGGTTCAGACTCCTTGTCACTCTGTTTCCGTGATACAGACAAATCAAGAGGCTGGTCTTTCTTCTGCTCCTCTTCAATATCTGAATATTCTGACATTTTGTCATCTTCTTTTACATTCTTGGATAAATCCGTAGGGATCGGTGAGGATGGTTTTTCTTCTTGGATGTCATTGTTGTTGTGTTTGAGTGAGAAATTGAAAGGTGACTTTCTCTTTATATCATCCCTTGCAAAGTTAAAGGGGACTATAGGAGTCATAATCGGCATAACTGGTAAAGGACGTGGTTGGTGTAAGTCTTCTGATGACGGTGGAGACTTTGCATACAAACTTCTAGGTTTGGGTGTAGTCCTGTCGTTCGATTCATTTTCTTTTTTACTTTCAAAATCAATGTCCTTCTTCTTTGTCTCATCTAATGAAGTTGAGCTATCAACACTTTTTACTGACATACGCCCTTCTTGTTGTTTTACTAAATTCGCGTTCGCCATAATATCGTGCTCCATTGATGCTGCGAAGACATTGGCCCCTTGTACATTGATAAGTCGGAAGGGGTTCAAGAAATCTGGAGGCTGGCAAGCAGCAGCTGCTGCAGCAGTCAGTAAAGCTGGGTAATGATGAGCAAAGGCATTGTACGGGTGTGGCAAACCCGGCGGCCTGTACATCGAGAAAGGGCTAGCATTGTTAGGGGTATTCATCCCGACGTTTGGTAAAGACGGAATCTGCGGCAGTCCTTGAGGCAAAGGTCCTCGCAAGTTTACGTTGGCTGCAGCAGCCGTGTCACAGAATCTCTTATGCTTAGTCAGTGAAGCGTAAGATGTGAAGGATTGACCACATTTCTGGCACTCGATCAGGGCTCGGCAGGCGATGTGCATTCGCTTGTGACGGCACAGGTTCGAGAACTGGGTGTAGGCCTGGAAACATAAAAAGATGACTGTTTAAAAAGATTTTTATGAATACAATTTTAGTAACTTTATATTGCATATATATATATATATATATGCCTCTAAAGGTATGCATATTTTTATTTTTTAGTACATACATACATACATAAATCACGCCTTTATCCCTTACGGGGTAGGCAGAGCCTTTAACGCCTCTTAAAAGGCGCTTTCGCCACGTCTGACAAAAATTTAGGGCAATTTTAGATTGTAATATGTATTGCTATATGTATGTTTTTTTTATTTTTTAGTTATTCTTATTTTCACTAATCTATTTTTGTTGTATTTAAATTATTGAAATATTTCCTATACTTCGGCACTACTCTTTTCTCTTTACATTCTCCTTTACCCGGGTGTCTGTAGGAGATCGCTTCCAGCGATAAAACCGCCTTTGTGGACATTAATTTAAGTTTCTTTGTGTATTTCTTGTATTTTGTGTACAATAAAGTGTTTTACTTACTTAAAAAGATGCTTGATGTAAATGGCCAGTATTATCTCACCACAGAACACTTGGCTACGAAGTAGGTAAAGTATTTAAATATTCTCACCTTAAAGCAGACCTTGCACTGGAACGGCTTGACGCTGGAGTGGATGTGGGTGTGCTGCTTCAGCCCTGAAGATGTGGCGAAGGTCTTCCCGCACTCGGGGCAGGCGTGGCTCCGGGCGCCCACGTGCTGAGCTCTGATGTGGCGCTGGAGGTTGGAAGGATCGGTAAATACCTGAAATTACATCAGGTTGCGACTACGTGTAAAAAATCGCTCACGTAAAGCTATCTACTAAGCTAACTAGTTAAGGATTTTATCATGAATCTCTTACAACTTTGGTGTCAGAAGTGGGATATCTCAAATCAAAAAAACTATTAGACAGTGACAATGAAATACATCAAACAAAACTGAAGGTTTCTAGGTTTTTTTCTGGGTCACATCAAAGATCTATCGCTTACCTTGGGACAGTTTTCGCAGGGATATTTCCTGATATCAGTATGCGCAAGGGCACGATGACGCAGCAGTAACGCTCGGGAGCTGTAATTGCGGTTGCAGAGCTCGCACTGATACGCGGCAGCTGGCTGCGCGTGCGCCTGGATTTGATGGCGGTCGAGACTGGAAGAAAAAGAAACATTTTTTTAAAAAGAAACTCGATTTTCGGTTTGTCAAGATTATATTGAAATTGAAGCAAAAGTTCGTAGATAAATATCTCAAAATCTGAGATATTTTTCATATAATAGTCAAAATTGATATAAACTGATAATCTTTCAGGGAAGCATGAATTAAGTCAAGACTAGCTACGTACAAATTAATTATATAGAACCAACCTACCAGAAGCAAATAATTTGATCCATATATAAATTCTAATAATACGACCTTTTTATGAAGATTAATTGGTCGGTTCGAAGATAAAAGTTTCGTTTTAAGTAAAGATATTCCTATATTTATTACTGTTTGTAAATTATCAGTTTTACTCAGTATTTTGTATGTCTAACGAATGAATCACATCGAAACAACATTATCAATAGAATTCAGATGAGTCTCAGATATGCAATTAAAAGGAAGATACAGCGAGGCGAATAATCAAACGTGTAAAAGCCGGCCAATTATCGATCTACAGTTGCGCCTGCGCATGGAAATCATAACAGATAAACGGCGACGACTCCATTAGAAAGTGAGAAGATTACGCTAACGAACTAGAGTAAGGACCGCATTCTAAACCGGAGCTGGTAGGAACAACATAAATAGTAGTCACGCATATATCTCTCACGAGTTAGGCAGAGCGTCAATGACCGCATAGACCACGTTTGACGTAACTGTGTATTGTTAAAGAGATATAATAAAATGTAGTCCATAGCGTAAATTACACTACCTACACAACGACCCTACCCCTCATCTCCAGCTATGTTCTTAATTTTTCTATCGTTCCCAGCCGAGTAAGTAAGGACAAAATAGTAAATTTTATCACCGGGATCGCCTATGAACAGATAAATTATAGCCACTCGCTCCATACATAATTCAAACGTGTTTTGGATCCACATTACTAATGCATGTATTCGTTTTTGCAATAAATGCTGCCACATGCTTTAAATATTTTATACTTTTTGAATTATTTACATCTCTATCTACACATGCGATAAGATCTTTGTTTAGTATTCGTTGTAGGGTTAAGGAAATCCTATTAGTCACAATAACGTACTCCGACAGTTGATGTAAAACGTATATCATTTGCAAAAACGATCTCAGTGAGTCTCCTTGACAGTAACTGGTCCACCACACGCAACCCTTACCGCCTCCGGCAGTTTCTAGCGTTGCACCTGCTACAGCTCTTACATCACTATCATTTACTTCCAGTAGTATTTCAATGCCGCTTTCTAATGATGCATTAGATTTATCTTCGGTTTGACAGCGTCGATGGATGCCGCTCGGATTCAAAGTATCGTTCGTATGATAAGGTGACTCGTTTTCGCTCTTGCGTCCGCCGTATCTTTTAATTAATCTTAGGAATAAAATCTGCCGTCAGTAATAGTTCCGTCGCTTACATCTCGTCCGACCATTGCGTAGTCATACCAGTTGTGTACTTGATTACCGAGGAACTAGGAAGAGCTCTACATTGGAACTCATACATACAATTACACCAATATTCCTTAAGCGTTAGGACATTGCTTCAAAACGCGTAATTGCCACATCCTAAAAATATTAAGCATTATTTTAGAAAGGAATGTGGAATGTGGATTGATACTGAGCCCTTCATTGACTATTACAATCTTTTGCAAATTTGCAAATGGTAAAGTGAGATTATTTTGTGTTTCATAACTAGAACCTTCCCGGGTCATTTAATTGAACTCCCGTAATATAAAATTTACTGTAAGTTGGATTTTCTTAAGTAGTATTTGTATATAGATGACCGCGTTTGTCGGAGGTTCTCTTAGCAGTAGATTTACGGCCCCAATGACACTTTTAGGACTAATTAACCAAATGGAGACGTTAACAAAGACTTGGCTCATGTAAGAGTCTTTGTAGATCATATATTAGGTCTTGTTTCTCTTAGGTTAATTACACTAATTGATATAACTGTAACTTGGAGACATTTAGGATTAAATGGGATAAAATGTACATAAATATAAATTTGGTTTCTTTATTTGAATTGATCAACTAACAATATAAGATAATAACCGTATGCTGATTGCTCCATAAACACATTATTATAAGACCATTATACGACTGCTATAAGACTTCTGCTCCAGTTGGGGCTTTCTAAGTGATTATCGCTATTGTAGGTAGCTATTTAGTAGCTTCGTAATGGCGTGTGCCTTCAGGGCTTGTTTGCAACAGCATAGCTATCTCTAACATCTGGATTTGAAAAAGCGAGAGAGTTCCGTGTTTCAATTTGGAAAACGAATTATCTAAATTGTTAAATATAGTCATTTTAGTCACTTTAAAAATAGTTATCTTAAATAGGTTACGCGGTGTTTGTTTATCTTCGTGTTTAATTTCTAAACTGTATTATTTATCAATAACAAGGCTTGTACGAAAAGAAAACATAAGCCATCATGTTTTCTTTTCGTACAAGCCTTGTTATTGATAAATAATACAGTTTAGAAATATACATACATACATATAGTCACGCCTTCATTTCTAATGGGGTACACAGAGCGTAAACAGCCTAAACGAAGGTCGTTCCGCCACGCCTGACAAAGTTTTGAAGGTTATTTAAGATAAATTTGTAGGTGTATATTTCTAATATTATGGCTTTGGTGACTAGAAATATGCGTAAGTAACTAGAACTTATATTTAAAAGATTGATGGGGTTCCTTTCGTTATAAAATTTTAACAAGGCAAAATGATATCTGTCTCTACTTCTGGATCAACTTTAAAGATCAACAGACCCCAGGCCACTAACTTAAACTCACGCTTGACCGTTATTTTTATTACCTATTACAGTAGTACATCGTCTAAGTAAATGTTACTTACAGATCGATTGTATACCTCTTAATAGGCTATTGTGTAACGTATTGAAAGTGTGCCAAATACTTGCTTTAAGTACCTACATTGACAACAGTATTTAGTTAACTTATAGATGATGACTGTGGTTATTAGTTAGTCTTATTACTTGTACCATGCTGGAATGGGAGTGAGAGAAAAACATAGAATGTGCCAGCTGCATTTCCTCCCGAGCATGCTGTAAAAACCAGCTAAGGGAACTGAGGGTTTCAGTATATTGTAATTTAGGCGATGGGCTACAACCTATCACTACATCAATATACGTACAAATCTGTCTTAAATAACCCTCAAATCTTTGTCAGACGTTTTGTTTAAGTCGTTTACGCTCTGCCAACCTCATTAAGGATAAAGGCGTGATTATAAGTATGTATGTTATTACTTGTAGGTACTTGTTAGTTGCTGGTGATAAATTTGTTCTTAGCTACTTAAATAAGTTGGGTATTTAGAACACACCCATTGCTTTAGTGATTTCATAAGGTGCTAATGAGCACATATAAAATGTGTATAGACAAAGATAGCAATCATTAATTGTCATAAAACGCAATTAGTCAATGTGCTTCTAAATCTTAACACAGAGAATCGAATTTCACTGGGACAGTTGGGTTGGGAAACATATTTAACAATAGATTTTTACATAACCTATCGATTTTTTTTATGTTTAAATCATATAAGGCGAAATGCAGAATACCCTACAAAAGACCTCTAATATTCTAAGAATTAAAACGTTAAGTGGGTAGTTCTCCTTGAAGGAAATGATTTGACGATTTTTTTTATTACTATTACATACAAACTGTTTTACAAATATAATTAAGCGGCTCACATCCAAAAAGCTATATATTATTCACAATTAAAAGCTTGTAGCTGTAAACTTATTCCCATGTAATGTTTTATCGCGGAACATACTCGTGTCATTTCCGTCAATCAAGAAAACTACCCGAATATTTTATTTAAGTCCTGTAAAAAAAGGGGTGTTATATAGATTAATCCCTAAATGCAATACCTGATCTAAATAGTGATCAAACAAGGAACCGAAAGTGAACATGTATTGATCCTGATCGGTTTACGGTCGCCATGAACATGTCTGCGGCTCGATAACAACCAATGAACAACTTTCGTTTGAATTTCGAACGATCCATTAGGACACGCCCACATGAGCCACCGATGCTAAGCACGGTAATAAAATGCTGCTTTTTGGAGCAATTTGAGTTTGGCAAACATTGTAACTTACTGCTGAGGACTATTTTTAAATAATGCAAATATCAAAATTATTTATACTAGTATTTTTTTTATTTCTGAGTATTCTACATACTTTTATAAAATACTATAAATTTTAAGGGTACTGTAGTCATCTAAAAACCCTTTTAAATTATAAAATCAAATTGAATCAACTTTTCAATAAGTTCGATTCATAACAAATGTGAAAAGCAAAACGAACAATCTTTTTTAATTTACAAATCTTATTTTGTTTACAATTATACAAACAGAATAATCATGCCGCATCTCACCCATTTTTTTTTTAAGTGAGTGCAAAAAGTAATCCAACCTGACAAGATTTTATAAAGCGTCATTTTAGCGCACCTTAATGATGTTCTACCGCGGAGCGTGCTTACATTTTAATAATCGATTGTGCCTGGATGTCGATATAATCGGTAACAATAGTTGAGAAATTCCGAGCTCCAGATCCGAGATATCGATGTGATTACATCGATATTGCGATGTATTACGATTCTATAACTCGATTCGGATTAGGAGATAGTGAAATGTATATTTTGAATAATAATCAAAACTACATAGAATGAAAGCGATGAAACGTACTAAAACAGCTGTTATTTTTTAAACCTATATAAATCCTAATACCTATTTTAAAAACCTATTTTGACAAAACCACGTCAAAATATGAATTTATATCAGGAATGATGCAACACTTTTAATAGTGTAGACTATAAAATAAACCTTAATCAACATGACACTAACAACGTGTTAGCAATCTCTTTGACACTTTCAGGTATATTGATAAACCCACTTACGAAATTGTTCAGTATATTGCAAACTGACTACGAGCAGTCGACCACAGATTAAAAATAATAAAAGAAGTACAAGCAGCATTATTTTATAAAACACAAAATTATAACAAAACGAGATAAAGCTCCTTCTCCTAACAAAAGAAATCCACATGGTATCTTTAAGAATTTACATACATACATATAATCACGCCTTTATCCCCAATGGCGTAGGCAGAGCGTAAACGACCTATACAAAGGTCGTTCCGCCACGTCTGACAAAGTTTTGAGGATTATTTAAGATAGATTTGTAGGTATATTGCTGTAGAGATATGTTGTCAGCCTATCGCCTACATTGCAATATACTGAAACCCTCGGATCAGCCTCAGGATACAGCATGCCCGGAAGGAAATGCAGCGGGACAATCTATGTTTTTCTTTCGCTTATAGTCCAGCATGGAAGTTTAAGATATTTCCTCTATTTAGGTCAATATTATGCTTCATGTTCAAGAGTGTTAAAAGAACCCAAATCAATCATACTAAATTTTTGACACTATCTTTTAGAATTTTAATTGATACAACTCAACCGAAGAGTATATCAACACGATAGTTAAAGTTAAGCACTTGTAAATTTAAGAAAATCACTTGATGGTCCATCCCATGCACATTGGTCATTTTTAACGACGGTATTTTTGTTATTGCGTCTTTTGGATTAAAATTCCTATAGTGTGAAAATTAACTGTCACTTATCATGTTTTATCAATCCATGGTGAAAATTGTCTTGTAACAACTATGTTGCAGCAAATTGTTCAGTTTACAATTTTACTTCCATGCTGGCCTGGGAGCGAGAGAAAAATATAGAATGTGCCAGCTGCATTTCCTCCCGGGCATGCTGTAAGATCCAGCTAAGGGATCCGAGGATTTCAGTATATTGTAATTTAGGCGATGGGCTGACAACCTGTCACTACAGCAATATACCTAGAATCCTATCTTAAATAACCCTCAGAACTATGTCAGACGTGGCGGAACGACCTTTGTTTAGGTCGTTTACGCTCTGCCTACCCCATTAGGGATAAAGGCGTGATTATATGTATGTATGTACAATTTTACAACCACTTGCTTAAAGTGATGATAGTTGTAGACAAAATTAATGGATACTTTAGCACCTAAGGGACAATATTACTTACAACAATAATACAATTGCCCTCTTGTTCTCGATTGTCTAGTCATAAAAACAGGTGTTATTTTGTCAAAAAAAATTAATTGAAAAATCTGAAGGGCATTTAATACGAGTACAACTTATATTATGAATCTGAAAAAAACTCTGTAACATTTTCACTCCCAAACAGCTGAACGGATTTAAATGAAATTTGACTGTTTTTTTTATTATTATTTGAAATGTGTTTGCTCTTGATTCCAGTCTAGGTTGGGAGGGACTGAGACGGCGTCGACGATAGAGCAAGCTCACCCAGAATATGCCTGTTCATTCTAACTTTGAAGAGTTCCATAGATTATATCGTATCCTAGCTAGGTGCGGACATAGGCTACTTTATACAGTGGGAAAAAGCGCACTTCTACGGAAAAAAATATTAAATTGGGGAAGTTCATTATTGCTCTGTTCAATTGTATAGCAAATTGTTAATTTATACACAATATTTAAAAATCCTCATAGATAACTGACTGCGTCAATTATTTATCCGTTTCAACGTCCCAAAACCAAATTGTGACAATCCATCGAAAGTAAGAGTAGTAGCATTACAATGATCTGTAGTTGTAGTAAGAGATCTGATAAGAGATTACAATGGCTTTCGTAATCAGAGACATGATGCATGATGCATGGTCGACTGGAGGCATTAGACGTCGTGACAATATAATTTAAGACATCAATAATACTTCACTTGATGATAAGCCTAAGCCGTTCATCACACGTGACAAGGATAGAGGTGATTTGAAATTAGAACATTTTTTTCTGTACTGTCTCTATTCATTTGTACCACAGAATCCATGAATCACAGAATGTTTCATAAGCGTATTTGTTTACTGTAATACAATTTTAAAGAGAAACAGCCCTTTGAAAATTTAATAGTTTGTAATTTTATTATACATAAAACATACATATATTCACGCATTTATCCCTAATGGGGTAGCCAGAGCGTAAACGACCTAAACACGCCACGTCTGTCAAAGTTTTGAGGGTTATTTAAGATAGATTTGTGGTATGTATATATAAACCTTTTAACAATGATATGTGGTATTTGTGATATATTGCTGTAGTGACAGGTTGTCTGCCAATTGCCTGAATAACAATATACTGAAACCCCTTGTTATTATACCTACTAAGTATTCACGCCAAATATCATCTAATTTCAGAATAAATCAAGTGTTTTAAAAGAACGGGTTTTATTTCACTGATAAAACTTAGAAAAACAATTCCTATCATCTATTATCAACGTCTACATAAATCACCGTATTTGTAGAATCAATTACCCTAACCACTTTGAAAACAAACCTCCGTCAACACGGAAAGCGGACATCATTTTCTAATCGGACCAATCAGCTATAACTAAAAAAAAACCTCAATGGTGATGGCGATAGCATCTCGCTGACAATAAACTGGACTCATCACGAATGGAAAACGCTATCATGAATTTATTATCTGTGCTTCTGATGGCACGTCAGCGTAATCCTAACGGCTGGTGGGGAAACTGTGTAACTCCGTTTTGTTCTTTTCTGAAACTTGAAATCCCGCTGTAAATATCTTGATGAATTTATTATCTAGGAGTTCATTCTTACATGCTGGCCTGGGATCACTCTCACGAGAAAAACATAGAATGTGCCAGCAGCATTTCCTCCCGAGCATGCTGTATAAATCTAGCTAAGGGGTCCGAGGGTTTCAGTGTATTGCAATTTAGGCGATGGGCTGACAACCTGTTACTACAGCAATATACGTACAAATCTATCTTAAATAACCCTCAAAACTTTGTCAGACGTGGCGGAATGGCTTTTGTTTAGGTTGTTTACGCTCTGCCTACCCCATTAGGGTTAAAGGCGTGAGTAAATGTATGTGTTCATGTGTAAGAAAGAAACTGTGTTATCTGGGTTAGTTTTATTAAAGCAGTTTAAAAGTATGATGTGTTACATCAGATCATAATAATAGTAAATGGTTTGTACAGTTTGTTGCTATTACTTTGTAAGGGCTAACGCGCATAATTTTGCAATTATAACGTTAATTTAAGTAAGTGATAAACAAAGGCAACAAAATTCAAAAAAGAAAAAAAACATTTTTTGACCAACAGAGTTCATAATTTGAAAACCTTGTGAAAACTGTACGAAATGAACTGTCTGAATTTGATCCTAAAAATCATGAAATACGAGGATACTCGCTTTTACCACCGAGCAAAGCGAGCTCGTCAATAATGCAAACATCGAGATTATCGACATGCGCTGTTTTAACGTATCCTTGCTATCGCACATCACTATTGTTTTAAATGATGTCGATGTTTCTAGGGCATACCGCATCGATTTGCGATTGTTTGATTTCATATCTACTCATTGTTAAAAGGTTTATTTACTAACATACCTATATAAATAACCTATGCAAAATTTTTGATTAACTGAAAAGCTGTGCTATTTTAAACGTCTGTTAAAAAATCTTACAAAGAGATAAAGAATCACATTCAAGCACTCTTTTTCCTTTCGTGTGGCTTTTCGAGTCGATTGACCCTATGAACCCTGGTGTCAAGAGTTTTAAATCCGCCAATAGCACAGCTAACAGTCCCCTGACATTCAAACAGTAAAAGCTCAGTAATATATTATGTGACATCGCATATAATTTAATTTAGTCTGGTCACAAATCATCATCTTATTAGTTCTCTAGTTACATTTATAATCTCTATAATTTTATTAAATGACTCTACTATTTACATTTGACCAAGATCTTTGTTTCTTTTTAGCATTCATGAGTTAACACTTAGTAACAATCGTACATACAATCGCAAAAAAAGAAATATTAATATAGTTATAATCGTTATTGACAGTAATTTAATCAGTTAACAAGTGAAATGACATAATTCCGCATTCTTAACAATGCCGCGATTGCATAATTTTGGTAAATGTCAAGTACGTTGTGAAAATGTCAGGAATTTTGAAAGTAGAGCAAAATTAATGTGTTAATAATCGGATACATACGTAATTGCTTTGGGGGTATAATAAGAAGTCGAAATTCACGAAGACAATAAGTTCAAAAGTGTATAACTAATTATACTTATTTCCGTTTTATACGCCAACGTGAAACATAATTTGATGGGTTTGATACAAAAACAGACAGAACGGATACTGAAAGTGACATAGGCTATTTTCAAAGCCGGTAAAAGTCTTCTTCTTAAATAACTTCTACTATAGTCATATCTTAACTGAACTGTATGACAGATAAAACATAATAACCACATTAGACCTGGATCTACGTCAAAGTTTATCAACCTCCACGAACCTAAAACATTTTTTAGCATTCCTACAATAAACCTACAACAAACAAAAATACGTATAAAAAATTACTCACGCTTCAATATTAGGAAAAGGCGCGTCACAGAAGGAGCACCGTGGTTCTGCGTCCTCTCTTTCCTCTTCTTCTCCACCCTGCTGACCTGCTTGATTGGCAGTCGAGATCTGACGCTCTGGAAAAAAAACATGTATTTATAAGCTAAAGTACCTCAAGGTAGCTTTTGCGAGGAGTAAGTACTTTTGCCGTAAAAACCATATCCTTCTGCGTATCCTTCGGCAATTACAGAAAGGGAAATCCGAAGTTCCGATGGTACCGACGATAATTAAGCTCGTTCTGAGTCGGTAGAGTTTTGATAATTGCATTTTCTTATTTTTATTAACCTTAATTTTTTATTTACATTTGTCATTGATATCTTCGTTGAATCGGATTAATTTAAACAATCTTTATCAAAGATATTGGATATAAACCTACTTATTATTTTAGTGCAATTTTGGTTAGGGTTTACATTAATAAATTTCTTACATAAAATTCTATAGCTCTATAATTTTGAAGAATAATTAAAATTTTATCAAATTTCTTTAGGTTTACATTTAATTAGTTTTTGATAAATTAATAAAATTTCCTCAATTCCTCCATGAAATTTACACCTGTTCGAATGTTAATCATTTACTGAAAAACTGCAGAAGTGATGATTTCTTTTTTATTTCTAAAGACATCTTGCTGACTTGAAATCCCGATGACTATGCTAATAATTTATAAGACAAGAAAGTAAATCAGTAGAAAGCCCACATAATGCCCTTTAGCAGGAAGCATAACTCTTTGCAAAAAGACGCCGCGCAGTGAATCGAATTAATTTGTAATTTATTGCCTAGGACTTAAAGGTTATTTTCGTTATTTAGTGTCTGTTGAATGTCGCCTATGCATGCAATTAGCATTGTTAATGCTTTTCTGAACGGGAAAATTGGAGTTTGTTCATTGATTTTAAGAAGACATTCTTTTACACTTTCACTAGGGCGTAGTGTATTTCTATTTGTTGGCTTTAGTTCATAGAAATTTAACTAGTTTTATCGATAGTACCTACTTACAGCGATCAGGACAGACGGCAAACTTGCCTCCGATGGTTTTTAATCATGATCCATGATGGGATTTTAATCGATTAAACTGACTGACCTTACAGACTCAGAAAGGAACAAAAGAAAAGACCTAAACTTGTAGAACAATCATGTTTGTAGTGATAACCTGGTCGACTACGAACCGAACTAGTCGGTAACAGCCATGGACCGTGTACTCTGGAAAGAGAGAGAGGAGGCTTTTGCCCAGCAGTGGGACAGTTTAGGCTGATATAATAATGTTTGCAGTAAACGTAAACACTAGGAACAATATTGTTTAAAGATTAGTCAACTCGATGTTACCCAACCAATTCACGATCTACGTAACAAGAGCAATTAAAATGTAATTAAATAACTGCAATAATCTAAAACAAACATGGAGGAACGTTACGACACGTTATTTAATAATAACGTTTTCGGATCAACCTACGCTGTCATCTTGACGTCGTGGAGAGATATTTACGATGCGCGAATCACGACCAAAGGAAGTATACTTTTGCAACTAACTAATATTTGATTTAACCTATTTCTAGACATTCATAAAATAATCTAAAAAGTGAAATAGCAGAAAAATATTAAAGAAGCGAATTTATAGGCGATTTAGTGATTTGCTTTTTAATAATTATGTATCACTGTTATAATTTTAGTTCGCAGAACGTTTCAGTTCATCAAGTTCCTCAATTGGGTTTCAAATTTAAAAAAAAACACGTATGGCTACGCTCGCTACGTCGTAGCACATATCGTGTATTTCGGTAGGATTCTAAAACTATAGCAACTCAGTAAGTAATAAATAATGTGTGGGAGTAAAATTAATTTAAATATGACAAACATAAAATAAATATGATTAATGAAGTATTGTTCCTATTGAATGTAAACTATATTAAAAAAATACGCACCTGCCCTCAAACTTTCACTTCAAAATTCAAACTTTTTCGCGATGCTATTAAAATCTTCAGATGCACAAAAAGATGATGAGATGGCACTACCACCTCCCAGGTCAACTGGGTCGTATGTGGTGTCAACGGTGAAGTGAAGTGTTAGTTACAAATTATCAGGGGGTCGGTCCACCCCCACCCCGTGCCTGCACCACTTGACCCAGGGGTGGGCTGGGGTCATCTATGCGTGTCATAATGATTGGTAGCTGATTATGGAGTGGTTGGTCTTTGATTTAGTTGTATGGCTTTAATTAATGACGCTAAGTTATTTAAAAAATATAAAACGACATTTATTGTAAATGCTACAGTTTAAAATATTTTATTCATAGCAAAATTGTGCCTTACTCATACATAGGTACATACATAATAGCACGCTATACATGCTTTATTATTGGCAGGCACAACATCAATGGCTCAATTAACTCGTCTTTACAAACATACAAGGCGTGATTATATGTATTTGTGTATGCTACATACAAACATACATATAATCACGCCTTTATCCCTAATGGGGTAGGCAAAGCGTAAAAGACCTAAACAAAGGCCGTTCCGCCACGTCTGATAACGTTTTTAGGGATTCTTAAGATAGATTTGTAAGTATATTACTGTAGTAACAGGTTGTCAGCTCATCGCCTAAATTGCAATATACAGAAACCTTTGGATCCCTTAGCTGGTTTTTACAGCATGCCCGGGAGGAAATATAGCTGACACATTCTATGTTTTCCTCTCGCTCCCAGCCCAGCACGGAAGATTTACAAAGTTTCCCATTATTACGAAGTTTGATAATTTTTAAAGAGCATTTCAGATAGGATTGTGTCTGTATTGTAGTATAAGAAGCTGGTAGATCATTTCCAAACCCCGAATGTCCAAATTATGAGTTACTTACTCGTAGTGACTCAAAACTTCGTCCTCTGTTGCCGTTATACATACATACATACATACATATAATCACGCCTTTATCCCTAATGGGGTAGGCAGAGCGTAAACGACCTAAACCAAGGTAGTTCCGCCACGTCTGACAAGGTTTTGAGGGTTATTTAAGATGGATTTGTACGTAAATTGCTGTAGTGACAGGTTGTCAGCCCATCGCCTAAATTGCAATATATTGAAACCCTCTGATCCCTTAGCTGGTTTTTACAGCATGCTCGGGAGGAAATGCTGCTGGCACATTCTATGTTTTTCTCTCACTCCCAGTCCAGCATGGAAGTAACTTTAACCGTTATAACTTTGAGCTTTTGACTTTATTTGAGAACAACTGCACGATAATCTATCAACTTCTCAAAAACCATATCCCACGTAAACCGCGCCCTTTGCTAAACTCTGTCCGTCTGTCCGTTCGTTAAGTTTTCCCACGGGCGGCGAGCGGCCACATGACGTATGCGCGCGCGCACCGTGACGGTGCCGTACCGATCTTGTAATGAATTTAATGACGCCCCCTCAAACGGCGAACCACCTGTACTTTCTCGCGGTCTGGCCGTTTGCGTTTATTAAATTATAGAGTCAAATTGTACTTTTAAGCTGTTAATGGTAAGTTAACGGTATTGTACACCAATAAATCTATGTAGTTTTCGTCTTTTATAGCCTCTTAGGTACTATTTTATTGGTATCAGCAGAAGCTTACTTGGTGCCTAATTGTATTGCTGCAGTGACGGAATGTCAAACATATATCCTAAATTTTAAAATACACCTATTGTAGAGATTTAGTAAACTCTAAAATCCCAAAAAAAAATACCAAGGATCAAAGGAATTTCATTTCAAAATAAGAACAAACACTCTCTTTCTAACCCCATCGGCGCAGCATCTCCAATACCGGTCACCGCGACCGTTTGCACCGCAGGGTGTAACGGTCACATGCGCAGGAGTCGCGATCTAGACGCACACACCTGATGCGTGCGCCGCGGGGCAAGTACCACCATCAGAAAATTACTATGAACTGAAGCCGGATTTGTACAGTGTATTTTGATGTTCTTTGCATAGATTCGTAGGGAATCCAGGAATTAAAGGGTTTTGCAAAAATAGACTCATTATAGTTAAAGATCTATACATTACTTGACATGCTTAACTGGGAGCGAAAGAAAATCATGGAATGTGTCAATTTAGGCGATGGGATGACAAACTGTCACTACAGCAATATACGTACCAATCCATTAATAACCCTCAAAACTTTATTAGATGTGGCGGAACGACCTTTGTTTAGGTCGTTTACGCTCTACCTACCCCATAAAGGTTAAAGGCATGATTATATGTATGGAAACATGGTATAAAAAAGAAACAGTGCTTAGGAACTTCCGAAACAAATAAATAATTTTGTATCTGAGTAAGTATTAGATAACAAAAGTTAAGTTTTAAGGATCTATTAATTTTAAGATGTTCCTACATTACAGTTTGTAAAAATTTTGTTGTGGAGAAGGGAAAGCAGAGATGCCTTTGCCCTGCAGTGGGACATCACGGGCTCATAATAACATTCGGCCCCACACACGTCTTCCAAAAGTCCGGGGCTTTATCGTCACGAGATATGGTAGAAACACATACTTAATACTACAAATTCATTATTATAACAGTTTTTTGGATATAACGGTCACATGCGCAGGAGTCGCGATCTACTCGTAGACGCACACGTCTGATGCGTTCGCCGCGGGGCAAGTATGATCATTGTAGGAAGTGCGCTCGATAGAAAATCACTATGGAGTCGAGCTGGATTTGCACAGGGTAATTTTAATTTTCTTTGTTTACACCTAGGATCGCATGCTCGACTGCAAACATAGAATGTGCCAGCTGCCTCGCCTCCCAGGCATGCTGTAGAAACCAGCTAAGGGATACGAGGGTTTCAGTATATTGTAATTTAGGCGATGGGCTGACAACCTTTCACTACAGCAATATACAGTTCTATCTTAAACAAGCCTTATAAAATTGTCGACCTTTGTTTGGGTCGTTGACGCTCTCCCTACCCCATTAAGGATATTGTATGTATGTAGGATCGTAGAAATTAACGGGTGTAGCGTAATAGACAACTCTACCATTAAAAAAATAAATGCCGTGGTTTTTTAGACTAAAATTATGAAAACTCAAGAATCTCAAGATATACGTATACTTATAATCGAAATTATTAGGTGACTCGCAATTAAATATTGATTTAAATAAATTACCTACTACCAAAAGATTAGTTTTGATTCTTCAATTCTTAAAGATTTTGCCTCTTATCTCAAAGGTGAACAAACAGATTTACATTACAATTTATATTAATGTAGATAAACCCATGTGTGGTTTACAGTTAGGCGGAATATAGTGCAAATTGGATGTGGTATGGAATGATATTGTTTCAAGATAAACTTTAGATGCTGCGGCTTTGTAATTGAATTTGTATGATTTATTTTATGAAGAGCGGTAAGGTCACATTAAGGCTTTACATGGTATAATTATATTATACATGGTATATTTAATACATTACATTATGCAAAGAAAATAAATACAGATTTAATTAAGTTTATTGTTAAATACTTAGTCAGAGTTCATTACTATGAGATTAACTTCCATGCTGGACTGGGAGCAAGAACCTATCACTACAGCAATATATCAACAAATCTATCTTAAATTACCCTCAAAATTTTGTCAGACGTGACGGAACGACCTTTGTTTACGTCGTTTACGCTCTGTCTACCCCATCAGGGAAAAAGGCGTGATTATATGTATGTAGAAATTATTAGATCGGATGAAAATGACTTTTACCAAATATTATTATTTAATTTGACATCAACATTATTTTGTGCAAATACAAAACTGCAAATTCACACAACTTAACCCTTTGACTGCTCGTAGGGGCACGATGAGAAAAACTGGCGATTACTCATCAACTTGAGAGCACATCGATCAATTTTGACATTATGCAATATGCCCAGGATTATGACAAATGTGAATGCTACGACAACACATTGGTCCTAATTACCGATATTTAGGAGTATTAAGAGTCATTGTCGCAATATTGAACTGTCATGGCTCTGAATGTGGGTGGTGGTGAAAGGAATTTATGTGGCTTTTGAAGCTTATTGGTTTAATGCAACTGTAGACATTTGAAGAAATGCATTAGGCGCAACAAAGCAAATTATGCTAATTTTGAATGTAGGCGTAGGCTGACAGTCCGAAATGACCCTCAAAACTCTACTGGTACAAGTGGCTTTTAGTGCTAATAATCTACATAGGTACTCCGTGAGTAAATAAACGCGTAAGTATTTATTCCGTGTCTTTGTTAATAAAACGTTAAGATTACTTATGCCCTAAATTCAAATTATGATCCTGCTCCTACACGCGGTGAAGCGTTTTTAGTACGTCCGATACTGCATGTTTCCATATTAACCGGGCGTGCGAATTCGCGGACACAGCCTGTTTAAAATAAATCTGACTAAAACTAGTTTATTCTCAACGCATTCATATTTCCAATTACAAAAAAAATACCGAATCATAATCCTGTCCGGTCCCGTCATAGGCCATAATACACAACCCTTTATTAGGCGCATACGCCATGCAAAATGAATGAGCGGAGCGCGCTCAGATGACATTTGTCATCGCACAATTGCCGCGCAGATTTAAATTGATGACGTTGCATTGTAGCACGCGCCATTGTGATTTTTCAGTTAGATAAGATGGAGGCTAATCGTCCGGATTATCTTGGACTGTCATAATCAGACAGTCGTTGTTGTTTGTTTTTGTAGCTACAGTTCGTTATATAAATCTGTTTTTGTTGCACCGATAAAAGATATTTGACCAAGATGAATATTGTGATCTTAGTTGTTTTATAATGTATTGTAGAAGCCAATTTGTAGAAGTTTTTGTTCTTACTCGTTCTGCTTCTCTCACCAGTTCGTCATGTTTACATCTCATTTCTTTTCTCTTCATCTCTCTTGTTTACAAAAGAGAATAAAACTAACAAATGATCCTCAAATTCACGCCCGAATTGCGCAAACGAACATACGCAAAAATTGATCCGTCACCGCGCCCCCCCAAAACAGAAATGATTAATCAAAAAATTAAGCAACTACAATGACTTCGCCCCCATTTAAACCGAGGACAATCATTCCCGACCCACACGACGCGTTTATTTAACAATCAAATAAATATTACGGACAATAAAATAGAAATATTTCAATTTTATGTCACCCCGCCCTTCCAAAGGGTTAAACTCAAATTCGTATTGTTCGAAGATTTCGCTTTATCTAGATGTTACGCAAAATTAAATAATTCTTGGACCACAATAGATTGGCTTATCCGTGACTTTACAATTCCATTTTGGATTATTTCGATGCTATTGTAATAAGATTTTCTGGTAAATTAATCTGTGGTTATCTTTTTGATAACCAATAAAGATACAGACGGTTGAATTAACTTCAGACACTGTTATTAAAATTACGACTTAGTCAAACATGTCTGACACGAAATTCGATATTTTGCATAAACTTAGGCGATAATGATCATTAGGTACAATTCCTGTTTCTATTGTAGAATTCGCGTTATGCGGTCTTGGCAAAATGTTACTAGAATAAGCGCTGTTATCAAATCGACGAAACCATAAAGCAGGTTGATAATTGAATTTATAAACAACTGGACCAACCTACATTGTGAAGTGTACAAAGCCCTTTAGATTTGAAAGGCGTCCTTGAAATAGTAAATTAGGTATAAGTTGAAAGTTAAAAACAATTACAATCAGTTTTGTAGCTGTTTATTACGTTGTTATCCGAAGCAATTTGAGTTAAATCAAATACAAGGATTTTAACTGTAACTAGTATTTTGGTTTCATCATTGCAATAGATCTCTAAGTTTTTACGAAATGCTACAAAGGTACACAACAACATTTAAATAGTGCTTATTCAAAACCAACTGAATTTGAGAACTGACTTTACTCCAAAGCCTTAAGGTTAGTATGAAGTTTTGAATAGCTAATAACGAATCAAGTGTAACCCAGGATTGGAGGAGAAACTGAATGTTGACCTCAAAACTTCACCCCATCTTCTTAGCGAGTGGATTCTCGAGTCGAAAAACGACCCGAAGAACCCCATGTATTCACCAAAGAACCTATTGGGTAGGTAAGAAAGCTTGCGAAATACACCTCACCAGCATTGTAGTCTATTATTCTTCTTCTTAGCGAATGGATTCTTCCATGCTGGACTGGGAGTGATAGAAAAACATAGAATGTGCCAGCTGCATCACCTCCAAAGCATGCTGTAAAAACCAGCTAATGGATTTTAGGCGATGGGCTGACAACCTGTCACTATAGCAATATACGTCATGATCATCTGTAATAACCCTCAAAACTTGTCAGACGTGGCGGAACGACCTTGCTTAGGTCGTTTTCGCTCTGCCTACCCCATTAGGGATAAAGGCGTGATTATATGTATGTATGGATTCTTGAGTCGAACGACCCGATGAACCCTGGTGTCAGAGTTTTCAAACCACCTAGTAGCACAACTATTAGGCCTATGACGTGGTTTTAGTAACGACCACTATGATAGACAGCGACCAGGACCAACGGCTGTACGTGCCCTCCGAAGCACGGAATCCTTCTTCTTTTCAGACAATCAAGTGATTCAGCCTGCAATGTCCTAACCATACTGGGGAAAACCTCACAAAGTGATAAATTTACAAATATGGCGTATTGTGTTCTCCCTAGGAATGGAACCCAGGACCTCCGGATCGTAAGCCCATGGCTCTGACCCCTAGACCACGGAGGCAGAGGTCCCTTGTGAATTCACTAAAGAACTTACTAGGTAAGAATACTTGCGACATACATCTCACCAACATTGTTGTCTATAGGTACCTAATGATCTTATTAAAGCTACCTCCAGACAGAAGCGACGTGTGTCGCAGTGTCAGTAATTGTATTAAAATCTCAATAATTATGCGTGTGACGCGGGTAGTTATGGAACCCAGGACCTCCGGATCGTAAGCCCATGGCTCTGACCCCTAGACCACGGAGGCAGAGGTCCCTTGTGAATTCACTAAAGAACTTACTAGGTAAGAATACTTGCGACATACATCTCACCAACATTGTTGTCTATAGGTACCTAATGATCTTACTAAAGCTACCTCCAGACAGAGGCGACGTGCGTCGCAGTGTCAGTAATTCTATTAAAATCACAATAATTATGCGTGTGACGCGGGTAGTTGGACTCGCATAAATCACTGGGAACGCCGGCTGCGTCGCCGACGCCGGAAGTGCGCCAGGAAGCTCTGAAGAGCCCTAGTGTTACGAAGGTGTTGCTAGAAGAGTCCTTAATACAACTAAAAAACTATCTACTACTTTCTCTATGTATCATACATACATACATACATATAATCACGCCTTTATCCCTAATGGGGTAGGCAGAGCGTAAACGACGTAAACAAAGGTCGTTCCGCCACATCTGACAAAGTTTTGAAGGTTATTAAGATAGATTTGTAAGTAATTTTTAAGTATTTTTGCCGTAGTGACAGGTTGTCAGCCCATCGCCTAAATTACAATATACAGAAACCCTCTTGTATATTGATCCCATAACTGGTTTTTACAGCATGCCCGGGAGGAAATGCAGCTGGCACATTCTATGTTTTTCTCTCGCTCCCAGTCCAGCATGGAAGCAATATGTATCAGAACGTCAAAAGTTGGATCTATTGCTACAGCTGTATTATTATTAAAATAAAGGACTTCTTCTTCTTGTCGTGTCGATCGTTTAGGCGTTTTTATAATGATTTCGACCAGTACTCTGCCAAACGCACGCAATAAAGGACTTCTGATATGTGTTTATACCAATACAATATAATTAACGTTTTTCTATGTTTTACTGCACCTAACATGATAAACTATTTCTACAACAACGTTACGTGTTCATCTGTATCCCTTAGGCTACATAAAAAGACTCTTATTCCATACATACATATCATCACGCGTTTATCCCTAACGAAGTAGGCAGAGCGTAAACTACCTAAATAAATGTGTTTCCGCCACATCTGGAAAAAAAATCAGGGTTATTTAACATATATTGGAGGTATATTGCTGTAGTGACAGGTTGTCAGCCCATGGCCTAAATGACAATAATAATCTAATATAAATTATAAATCTTATTTAAAAAATTAGGCACAATCGCATACAATGATTAAGCAACATAGTCTCAGCTTTATCGTAGGCTCTATACAGACCCACAAGGCTGCCTCATCCAGTAAACCTCACCTCTTCACACGGTCTCCCCGGTAATACGACATATGCGTGATTTTTCAGCGCGACCGTCGCGCCGCCGGGTGGCGCGCGTCGCGATTTATCTAAATTAAACATCGCATGCGCGTGCGGTGTCCGCCCGACGACATATACAGCGTGTGTATGGGAGAGGGCTTAACTTTTTAAATGATATGATTCTTTTGAGTATAAAGTGATTATTTTTTTATAAAATTAACGGTCCTACTCGTAGGAAGTATGTAGCTGCTACATTAAGAGTTTGAGCTGTATTTATTTTAATCAAATAATACTTTATTGTACTGTACACAGGACTTATGCATAAGTAGCAATTTCTTCCAGGCAACCTGGGATAACAGGATAGACAACTATTGTAATGCAACTAATGCAGGATGGGACAAAATCGAGTAAATTTTCTTATTCATAAAAGCTCAAACTCATTCTCCTTTTTCGTTCATTTCACCAGTGCATTTCTTTTCCATATCACTATTGAAAATAGAGCTACCTGTGCATGATAAACAGCAGTTATGTATTGAGGGTCAGGTCGGCAGGGCAGGCACAGGGCAGGTGACTCCAATTACCCGCGTGTGGACATCAACCAAGCGTGAACGAGCGTGGCAGTGATTCAACGTCATAAACATACAGTATCTACGTATGTATTTTATATTTGTACATAACCTTCACCTTTTATATTGAAAGAATAGGCACTAACAATTAGAAATAAAATAGGTATTTTAACACTAAACGATAAACAAATATTATTCATAATGAAAACTGGTCGGCGGTGGAGTGTATAGGATCTATCAATACAAAAAAGTAAGCTGATCAGTTTTCATTATAAAATAGGTACTTCATCTAGCGCGATAAGGAGCCAATATGGCCGTAATCGCTCATAAAAAAGGGTAATTTCGCGGATTGGCAAATGCAAAATGCACAATCCCCGAAATGTCAGCAGAAAAATTGTTATTGTATGATCGTAGTATAGTGTAATTAAGTAGGTATATCCTTAATTACTGTTCATGTATCTAATTTGTATTCATATTTTGCAAGTCTTATCCGCTTTACGTTTTATGCTATCTCACTTCTTAGGTCTGCTGTAAGACATTTCATTTTAGAAATAAGCAGTACCTGTTGTGTCTTGATTCCTATGTAATTGTTCTGTGTATGTTTCTGTGTACAATAAACTGTTGAATAAATAAATAAATTATTTTGCAATGCTCATTGGTCGAAATAAAAGGACATTTCGGGGAATTTTGCGTTTTGCATTTGCCAACTTTACTACAGCTCTAGTCCTATATAAATTTTATACAAGAACCATCTTCAAAAAATATGCACGAGAACGTAATTTTGGTAAGTTCATAGATCGTCACTATGTATTACAGTAAGCAACGCAATACTCTTATTAACTTGATTTCCCATTTACATACCGATCCAATCAATAGATAAAGTAGATTATAATTATTAAAAACGGAAAATTAACTGTTTTTTTTCTTGATTGTCTATTTTTGTATGAGTGTCCGATATTTCAACGCAGTTTTATGCGTTATGATCACGGAGCGACATCAGATCGGTCGGATCAGTCGCTCGGTTATCATAACGCATAAAACTGTGATACTCATAGAAAAAAAAATGGAAAACCACGGTAAGCTTCCCGTTTTTAATCATTATAATGTTGATAACCGTGAGAGTTTGATAAAAAAGATTGTTTATGCTATAAACATTACTCACCAGGGGCATTCGTGAACACATCCTGAAGAGGCAGCGGCGTTCTTGGACCCAGCAGCAACTCCTGGCCTGAGGAGATGTCCCGGATCACCTTATACCACACCTGAAAAATGCAAGCGATACGTTTCAAACGAGTATCAAGATCATACTTATTCATCTTTGTAGAGATATGGGCATAAACAATCATTACATACATACTATTATTACATATACCTAACCTGTATGCCTGTATCCAACAAATTTCTTTAAGTAAGTAGGAAGGTATGTTAAGTTTGCTGCTGTTCAACTAAAGCGACATGAAAATGATGAATTTTAAGCTACGTTTGTATTTTTTTACTCTTTCCAAAATTATAAACTAAAGTTGTGCTGTCCAGAGGCCTATCTTTTATAAATAATACTAGCCTAAATTACAAAAAAGCTTGAAACTGAAATAATATTTTATTGGTACATGAAAGAAAACCAAGTTCTAGTCTATAATATGTCGTAATAATAATTGGTGCTAAACAAAATCACGTATACAGTAATAAAAACCTGCCTGCAAAGCTGCCAGCCTCCTGGGAACCCTGCTTCGATGTGACGACTTGGGTGAAATTTTCTATTTATAAAATGTGAATTAATAATTGACCCTTGTAATTGTCCTATAAATAAATACTTCTGTCTATTCTGGTCCCACATTACCTACATAATGAGTAATAAAATTATCATCATAACCTCGAAAACATGACCTAACCTTTGTTCCAAAATCAATTTGAGGTTAAAGCATAAAGCACCATAACATATCCCGCAAACGTTAACGAGTGGATCTAATCACCGCATCTGCGCTCCCCCTGACCGGAAGCGAGTACAGTTGTTCAGTCGAACACCGATTTTCTGTCACCGGAAGTTGCCAACGTTCCACATTCAAAATAATTCAAATTTTATTGAGGGGTAGCGACACAAAGACGCTGCGAGGGTTGATAGTTCGTTAATTGCGCATTTTACAATGAGAGGTTCGAGTGGCTTGTTTGTGAGAAAAATATGTGCGAATTGTTGCACAAAAATATATTAAAGTAGTTGTAAAATGGACTCGAACAAAAGACTATTTTTTAAGTGCTTTTACAATATTTGTAAAATCAAAGTTGTCTCATTTCTATAATAATAGAGGCATTTAATAATTCATTCAGTTATGATGATGATAATTACCAAGAACGACGACGGATTATCATGGCATCACCGACAGATTTAAGGTGGATTGCCTCATGTTCCAGAATAGCACTGACTATCACGCGTTTCAAATTCGAACCCAAAAGGTTTTTTTTTAATTAGAAATGGGTTTGTTTTTGACTCTAGACACTAGGTTAAGGATAACTGAGACAGAATCGACGACGGAGCAAGCTCACCCAGAAGATGCCTGTTATGGCACTGACAATCTCACGCATCGACGGAACACAGCAAGTTGTTCGGCGCCGGACTCCGGTGAGAGGGTGGTTGCGAGAAAGTCGGCCCCTTGCGGAGCCTACCACCGCTTAGTAGGGATCGTTTGTAAGCTTGTATTGCCGATGCCCTGGACTTAGTTGGACCACTAGGAGGCAGATCCCGTCCCACCACAAAATTAATTGAATTTATAATCATACTTGTCCAGCTAATAGCAGATGCTGCACGTTGACGTCATGGGGGTAGTTGGTGGAGCGCACCAGCTTCAGCCAGTTGCTCTTCTCGGTGGTGCCGTCCAGCCAGCCTCGGATGCCGTTCTTCCCGAGGACCTGGAGACAATGGAAGCCATTTTGTTGTTATTGTATATGAAAGAGTTCAACGCGTTTAGCTTAGATAAAATTTAATTATTTTTCTACTGTAATAATATTCGATTTAGTAATACTTAATTATTTCTATATTCTTTTAGTTTTTACTTCCTTTTCCTGTTTTTATTCTTAATTACTTTCATGCTGGACTGGGAGCGATGGAAAAACAAAGAATGTGCCAGCTGCATGTTCTCCTGCGCATGCTGTAAAAACCAACTAAGGGATCCGAGGTTTTCTGTATATTGCATTTAAGGCGATAGGCTGAGAACCTGCCTATACAGCAATATACCTACAAATCTATCTTAAATAACCCTTAAAACTTTGTCAGACGTCGCGGAACCACCTTTCTTTATATCTTTTGCGCTCTGTCTACCTCATTAGGGATTAAGGCGTGATTATATGTATGTATGGAATTGTTTCTTAACTACTTCACTGCATACTGACACAAAATGACGCCCGTATCAATACCATAGAGAGCAGATATAGCGGCAACATGAATGGCTAAATATAAAATAAATAATTTTAGTGTTTATTATCATAATCTATTGTGATTTATGGGTCAATGCAAGTAAATCATAAGTTTTCTCGAAACTCTACAATAGTCTGTACATTTTCTTATGAGCGCCATCTGCCAATAACGCTATGAACTTGTGTAGGCAACCTGCAGGTTACCAACCTTCGAGCGACAGAACGCGAGAACGCACCTAGGTACATTCACATATATCCTCAATGGTACAACCAAACGCATTTATTTGTTTTTAAATAATTAAAATATTTGTTGGTATGGTTAATAACTATAAAAGTCTTTTAATGATACAGGTATTTTATATTTAACAGGTTAACCTATACGCCATCTGGCGATATTAGCGTGAACTTACAGCTAACCTAATACTTGCAAGACCAGATAGATGGCGTTGCAAGTCAGTCTGAGAAACTTTGCTCTACATTCCACAAGTCTTTATTATGTAAAATCTTACATTGTAACAGCTTTTATGACTTTCTTGAACTTTGTTGTCAAGATAATTCCTATGAGAAATAGCGGTAGTTTGGATCATAGAGTAATTCAGGCACTTATGATGTTGTGGCAGTGCATTTATTATCAGAGAACAATGATTCAATCAAATTTTGTGCTTTTTATTTCTTTGTTTTAACATAATTTGTTGGATTTTGTGATAATAACATATATACATACATATATTCACGCCTTTATCCCTAATGGGGTAGGCAGAACGTATTCTTCCAATATGGTTTGGGAGCGAGAGAAAAACATAGAATGTGCCAGCTGCTATTCCTCCCGGGCATGCTGTAAAAACCAGCTAACGCATGTGAAGGTTCCAGTATATTGTAATTTAGGCGATGGGCTGACAACCTGTCACTACAGCAATATCTTCCTACAAATCTATCTTAAATAACCCTCAAAACTTTGTCAGACGTGGCGAAACGATGTTTGTTTAGGTCGTTTACGCTCTGACTACCCTATTAGGGATAAAGGCGTGACTATATGTATGTATGTTATATGTAGAGCGTAAACGACCTAAACAAAGGTCATTCTGCCACCTCTGACAAAGTTTTGAGAGTTATTTAAGACAGATTTGTAGGTATATTGCTGTAGTGATAGGTTGTAAGCCCATGGACTAAATTGCAATACATTAAAACCCGCCCTTCCCTTATCTGGTTTTTACAGAATGCCCAGGAGGAAATGCAGTTGGCACGTTCTATATGTTTCTTTCGCTCCCAGTCCAGCATGGAAGATTTTTTTGAGACAAACCTATCTAAAAAGTGGTTAACAGCGGGACTTGTTTGAGCAGTCTGATATGAAATATTTTCCTAGTACAAGGACTGGCGCCTGGAAGCTCAAAATAGGGATAAGTGGAAGGAGAAGAGGCCTTTGCCCAGCAGTGGGATGATGTAGGCTAAATAAGATAAGATAAGTACAAGGACAATACTTCCATGCTGGACTGGGAGAGATAGAAAAACATAGAATGTTCCAGCTGCCCTTCCTCCCGGGCATGCTGTTGAAGTCAGCAAAAGGGACTCGAGGGTTACAGTGTATTGTAATTTAGGCGATGGGCTGACAACCTGTCACTATAGCAATACATATTACAATCTAAAATTGCCCTTACTTTTGTCAGACGTGGCGAAAGCGCTTTTTACGAGGCGTTAAACGCTCTGCCTGCCCCGTAAGGGATAAAGGCGTGATTTATGTATGTATGTATGTATGTACAGTACTTTTTGGTACGACTCTATACTTTTTGTCGTGTTGATTGCCGTGACATGATGATTATTTCAAAGTTCTTGAGTCCTATCCATATCCTATTGAAGTATAATACCATACAAATTTGACTTTTTTCACAAAGTTCAACACTTGTTACCTACTTAGGTAGTGAGTGCCACATTTCAAAAAGTATCGATCCACAAAATATTAATACATAGATGATAAAATATCCCATTAAAAATTTAAACAAAAAAGAATTCGATACAAAATAATCACCTTACCAATCACCATTTTTTCTGTTTGTTCCTAAAAAAGTTTCTTCGTGAAAGTTGTTCAGTTTCATTGACGGAGCTTACACCCTGTATATCCTTTATTTTATTCAAACACTCGTTGTATAGTATCATCAACACCGATATCCGAATAAATAAAGTGTTTAAACAGACTAGTGTTTACCGAAGCAATAGATCAAGTTTAAAAGCGGTAATTTGGCGGAACAAACACGGGGTCGGCTATCAAAAAGGCACACATCTTCATGTTATATCGTAGTGGTTCTCAATATGTTTCACTGTGACCCCCCTTGAGACGACGAAATTGATCAAGTTTAAAAGCGGTAATTTGGCGGAACAAACACGGGGTAGGCTATAAAATAGGCACATATCTTCATTTGATAGTGCGGTGGTTCTCAACATGCTTAATTGGAACCTCCCAAGTTGATCAAAATTCTAAAATCACGTTTTGTATACTACAGAACTCTACAGTTCTTAACTCGAACTGCAGATTGCAAGCATTTTTTTGTGTCCAATGTTTTTATTGAGTATTATGACTATGACTCAATCCATCTTTGAGGAAGGAATAGTTAAGTGTTTGCTGGTTGATATAATTTTGGGGTGTAACCTCAAAGCTGGTGTTACTTACGAACCCCCCAAAAAAGTTGCATCAGTTTGAGAACCTTTGAATCGGAGGTGCAATAGGTAGGTTGATTGGGCACTATGAATCAATCGATGTTTGAGGAATGGAAAGTGAAGTGTCTTCTGGTAGATTATAAGTTTGGGGTGTAACTTCAAACCTTGTTTTACTTATGAACCCCCCAAAACTCGGAAACAGTTTGAGAACCTTTGAATCGAAGGTTATTATTGGGCATTATGACTCAATCGATGTTTGTGGAAGGGAAGGTGAAGTGTCTGGTAGTAAATTGTAGGTTGGGGTGTACCATCCAACCTTGTTTTACTTATGATAGTAAATTGACGCGGGTAACGATTTACGACACGAACATTTTTTATAAATGACCGTTTTGAATAACATGTACTTGAAAAAATGTACTTCAAAATTGTAGGTGGGCTCTGGCTGGAACAAGCACAGGACAGAGAGTCGTGCAGAGGCCGGATAGAAGCATTTGCCCAGCAGTGGGACACTAATGTTTAGACAAGACAAGACAAAGTAGGTACCTATAACCAAACAGATATTGATAAAATCAGATGCCTTATAAAATAAAAATCGACCTTATGTTGCGATTAAAATCTGGTGTTATTTACAATTTAGATTTATTTATTCTTTTTTTTTCATATTTTTACTCAAAATTGTGTAGGTAGTAATAATTTAATAAGTATTCAGTATTTTTAATCAATTACCGCATATTATTGGATTTTATTTAAAAGGTTGTTATTTTAAATTATCCTCAGTCACAATAATTAATGGAAAATTTAACTATTAAGTATATCGAGGCATTTACAACCTTAATTGATTGAAAACACGAAATCTAATCACTGAAAAAGATATAAAATTCTAAACATAAATTGATTATTAATATCGAGACATAAATTATGAGAAAAATAAATTAAAAAACGCAATTGGTCCTCGTTTATGCGTAAAATATTGCTGGGGCTAATTCAGCGGAAAATTAAAACACGATATCTACTATATCATATCCGTAAAGAAAATTGTAAGAAAAATTGTTCTGGGAAGTATAAAAAGCATCTGTTGCAATAGGTAGTGAGGGTAGCAAAGCAAGTAAGGTATTAATCAAAAGATTGGGCAACCCCCCCCCCCCTCACGCGTCAGTAGCAAGCCTTCCGCAGCATTTATCGCGGTATTAAAACTGGGAACAGTAAAAAAGATAATTATCTTAGCGCAGAGACGAGGGTCTTGAACAGGGTTGCCATGTTCTCGAACATAAAATTGTTCTAAATATATTAGCAATGCCAGATACAGGACTACGACAGCTTACACTATTATGGTTGTTGAATGAGGTTACTTTAAGCTCAAAGCACTCTAGATGGCACCACTTATGCAAGATTCAGCATTTTTAATGACTGAAAATCTATTTCCGTTGCTTTTACTTTTAATGTACTTAGAGAAGTGTTAAGATTTTAATTTTACTGATAGACGGTAAAAATATACTTATTTAAAGCTTAAAACTTTTAAGACTCAGTACAAACCCACACCAAATCGATGGAAAAGTGGCAACCCTAGCTCCAAAACTATAGTGCGATGAGTTGGCGGGTGCCGCCGACACATGTTGGCCATCCGTCATCGATGACGCGGTCAAGGATGCAATGTCGGACACTTGTGACCCGGCGGCAGCGAGGGGGTTAACAGAAATATTACGGGAATTTGTCAAATAGAACATCATCACTTCTGTTATTATTGATCGAGAAGACTTATTTGCATCTGTTATTATTATTGCATGGTCAAGGATGCAATGTCGGACACTTGTGACCCGGCGGCAGCGAGGGGGTTAACAGAAATATTACGGGAATTTGACAAATCTGATAACGTCATAGATTAAGTATTTGAAAATGAAATAGAAATATATTTATTAAAAATGCACAGGGTAGAGAAATAACAAAAATCTCTTATCTATTACACTTGACTTTGCACATTTTGGTGTGATAACTTCATAAGGTTTAATCATGGTCCCCACACTAGGCAAGCCTGTATCGCAGGGTCCCATTTAGTGTTAAATGTTTTAGTTTTAAGCCTACAGTCATGTCTTGTCTTGTCTAGCCGTTAATGTCCCACTACTGGGCAAATCTACAGTCATACATACATACATACATACATAACGTCACGCCTCTTTATGACATACAATCAACAAATTTGGCATCATAGAGAATTTATCAAAACTGCTATCATAATTATATTCAGTAGTTAATATTGATCAGTAAGGCATGTTTCTTAGAAATCTAAAGTAATTTCTAACAGAGAACAGTTAGATTGTGTTAATGAATACAGATCCTAGAGGCTGGAAAATCATCAACGATCATCATATAATTTCTTCCATGCAGGACTGGGAGCGAGATAAAAACATATAATGTGCCATTTGCACTGCAATAAAAACCACCTACGGGATCCGAGGGTTTCAGTATACTGCAATTTAGGCGATCGGCTGACAACCTGTCACTACAGCAATATACATACAAATCTATCTTAAATAATTTATCACACGTGGCCGAACGACCTTTGTTTAGGTCGTTTATGCCCTGCCAACCCCATTAGGGATAAAGACGTGATTATATGTATGTATGGAAAATCAAACCCTGGTTTGTAGTAGATCGTGATTGCTCTAGAGGGTTCCTATAAAATATTAACACCATTTAACTTAACAGATTACACTTGTCACCGATGGTCATTGGTCAGGGATGCAATAGATGAAAATTGATGCCCCGGCAGTGAAGGGGTCAAGAGAAATATCACAGCGCATTACTGTGATGTGGAAATTAGTGATCAACGGGTGATAATGTATTGCGTACACCTGTTACCATTAAAGTGTGCTCTAGCGGGGTAGGTAGGGACTTAACTTTAAAAATGCAGTTTTTGCTATGCCTAAATAAGGTACTCAGGTACACTGACTGTACTCTTTTGGGGTGGGATGGGATCAACCTCCTAGTAGTCCACCCCGAGCAACGGCAACACAAGCTTGCCTGTGAATAAGTCCGGCTAAACAATCCCTACAAAGCGGAGCCTCCGCAAGGGGCCGCCTGGTTCGTAACCACCCACTCACCGGAGTCCGACGCCTAACAGCTTGCTGTGTTCCGTCGGTGCGTGAGATTGCCAGTGCCATAACATCTTCTGAGTTAGCTCGGTCCATCGTCGACCCTATCACGGCCATCCCAAATCTAGTGTCTAGGGACAAGAGCAACCCCATAATAAAAAAAACTGACTCAGTAAATCATTTCATTCAAATCATTACTATCAACGGCTAATCCAGTCTCCCTAGCCTTATCCCGTTTCTCACGGGGTCGGCTTCCTAATCTAGGGGATTGAACGAGGGTACTGGTTTTTACACAGAGCGACTGCCATCTGACCTCCGCAACCCAGAAGGGAAACCAGACCCAATCCTAGATTAGGTCAGAGTTTTCAAGCCGCCAATGCTTAGCACTGGCCTCTGATATGGCTTAACGACTAATATCTACGGTATTAAACGATATTAACCGGGACCAACGGCTTAACGTGCCTTCCGAAGCACAGAAAAAGCACCGAATAAACGTACATATGAAATTCGAAAACCGAAAAACACATTGGTACGTGGTGGGATTCGAACCACGACCTCCCGCTTAGGAAGCAGCGGCCCTATCCACTACACCATCGGGCCTATTCATCGAGATCAACGGCTAATCCGCATTCTATTAAACAGTAAGATTGCGAAATCTGACAGGTTTTCATTTATTTTCACCGCATGCCTGAGTAAACTCTGCCATGCTGGACTGGGAGCAAGAGAAAAACATATAATGTACCAGCTGCATTTCCTCCTGGGCATGCTGTAAAAATCAGCTAAGGGATCCGAGGGTTTCAGTATATTGCAATATAGGCGATGGGCTGACAACCTGTCACTAGAGCAATTTACGTACAAATCCAACATAAATCACCCTCAAAATTGTGTCAGACATGGCGGAACGATCTTTATTTAGGTCGTTTACGCTCTGCCTACCCCGTTAGGGATAAAGGCGTGACTTTATGTATGTATGCCTGAGTAAATAAGATATTCTATGTATTCTATTGATCCAACATGTATGTATATGATTTGCCCAAAAATAACCTCCGTTCCTCAAAGACCCTTTAAACGATAACCTCAAAAATACCTAGATACCTAATATTATCCAACCAAACCACAGCTAAAAGCCCAACCACACCGTATATCCCTATTGCCGCGTCCAATTTGGCGCAGAAGCGGTAAATAAGCGCGCACACCGCACACAAATTGTTATCTTGTGAAACGAGACGTGTGATGCGCGCAACGACGCGTAAAAACCGCCGTGCGCGCTCTTCAGTTGTGTAGGGATGGGACGCGAAAATTTTGAATTCTATCGATACTTTTTTAATCAGTGACAACTCAAGCATATGGCCTATCTGATGGTAGGTGAGCCGCACCGTAGCTTATTACATCTACTAAAAACTTAATAGATTCTAACAGAAAATTGTGGAATAGTAGAGTAAAAGAGTAGAGTAAAAAACTCCGTATTATTAATATGAAATATTGGCTTTATTAATAGAGTGGGAAATTGGTCTCAGTTTACACAAAAAAAATATGTAGAATTACTGGCACATGAGTCTTAACTGCCCAGGTACCTTGCGCAGTTAAGACTCAGGTGCCAGAAATTCAATTGTTTTTTCAATTATACTATATTTCATATTAATAAAACGGAGTTTTTTTACAGATTAAAATCACTATTTTAATTTGTGCAGGTTGCGTTTAACAATGACAATTGATATGAAATCATTCTATAGATGTGACGGGAACAACCAAGGAATTAATTATAATTGCAATACCTAACATTAATGATTGCATAAAATTCCGCAAATAAAATAAGTATAACACACACGCGTGAACGCGCATTATTGTATGAAATCTCTTACAGAATTCCATATTTAATGTAACTCAAAATTATCACACCATTATCAGACGTGACAACTTAATCTAATTTTCTACAGAAGTTCTCCGAAATGTGCACAATTTTTGTTTTTCACCAATCATTATCGTTACCTTTGGAACTTGTTTGGATCTATCGATACCTCCCACACAGTTACGTCACTAGAATTTATGAAATGTAATTTTCCGTAGCTCGGTCGGGAAACCCGGGAACATTTGTAGCTTTCCCGGGATTCGGGAAATTGCGATCTGCGGGGAAGTAGAGAGATCGCGAAGTTTGTTTAAATTACTGCTAAGGTTTTTTTATAATATTCAGAGCGGAAAGGTTTTCATAGTATACAATATTACTATGTTTAAATATACACATGTTTTACAACTACTTTGCTCTTTTTTAGAGTTACTTCCATGATGGATTGGGAGCGAGAGAAAAACATAGAGTGCCAGCTGCATTTCCTCCCGGGCATGCTGTGTGTAAAAACCAGCTAAGGTATCCGAGGAATTCTGTATATTGCAATTTAGGCGATAGGCTGACAACCCGTCACTACAGCAATATACGTACAAATATAAATAAATCAAAACTTTGACAGACGTGGCGAAACGACCTTTTTTTAGATCGTTTACGCTCTACCTAGCCCATGAGGGATAAAGGCGTGATTACATGCATGTAAAAATTAAATCCTGCCATCTCTTGCTGTCTTTGTGAACCTACCATAGGAAAAGATTAACAGATGAGTTTTTTAATCTTAATTACCTATTTTCTATTTCTTTAATAAAATTTCTGAATGAAGCTTCACAAGATTTGACAGTACGTGAGTGGCTCAGGCTCGTATTTATATAGCGATTTCAAGATTGAGAGACATATTAAGTATGAATTTGACAGGCCAAAATGTACTGAAATCACATTTCTGATACGAGCTCAAATTAGCTGTCAGTCTCAAGTGTTTATCAGTACGGGCCCCACAACCAGGCAACGATTGCTGAAAAAGTTATCTATAGTCCACTTTAGTTTTACCAAATGCCTTACTGAAAAAAAAACTTATAACCCCAAACGGCTGGTTAGGATACCCCAAACTAATTAGCCTAACAAATCGCTTTGCGAAAAGCTTCCGTCGGATACGCGGCCGCTTCCGTTCTCTGTCCGAAGAAAAAAAACAAAATTGTGGAAAACAACCCTCTTCGAATAAAAGGGTTCGGTTTAAATAAAAACAAATGAGGAACGTTTTTTTTAATGAATCTAAACCTTACTCTACATTTGCCTTTAATCCTTATTTTCTTTTTGTAAATTGTACATACATACATATCATAATAATAATAGTCCTCCCAACGATTTTCGGTGATGGCGGCCAATCTTCCAGAGATAGGCCAACTGCGCAGGACTAGTTTTTAGTGCCCAACTGTTACGCATCAGAATAAAAGATTGAAGGAATAGAGAGTGCACCTGCGTGTAGCGCAAACACATACAAATAATCACGCCTTAATGGGGTAGGCAGAGCGTTAACGTCCTAATCAAATTTCGTTCCCCCACGTCTGACAAAGTTTTGAGGATTATTTAAGATAAATTCGTCGACATATTGCTGTAGTCACAGGTTGTCAGCCCATCGCCTAAATTACAATATACTGAAACCTCAGATCCTTTAGCTGGTTTTGACAGTATTCCTGGGAGGAAATGCAACTGACACATTCTATGTTTTTCTCTCGCTCCCAGGACAGCAAGGAAGTAAATTGTACATAACTATAGAAAATTTTAACCGCATTTGAGTCCAGAAATTACGTTCTATGTTTAATAATTTACCTTTTAATTAGTAAAAAATAAATTACCAAACATGAATAGTTTGCCATATATGGACTTGTATGTGGTAATATGTACTTAGATTAAAATTATGACCTAGTAACAAGACCCCATTCCCAGACTTTTCCTGTCCATACCGCAACCACAGATAATATAATACTATACTAGCCGCAACAGAACCCCAATTAAATGTGAAAGAGACTGGCTTAGCTACATTTTATTCCATACATCTTCCTCATTCCCTGATCTTTCCTGCCCTTAGACATATCTTCGGCTATCAGAAGGAAAACACGCATTCCGGCGTGTCACGGATAAACTGGGATTTATTTTATTTGCGGTTGTTATAGGGGTTTAACCACCGTAGTCTCCCGATCCGGAGAAACACAACGTTGATATTTGAGAATTTATCACTTTGTGAATTTTTCCCCAGTTTGGTTAGCTCATTGCAGGCTGAATCACCTGATTGTCCGAAAAGAAAAAGTTAAGTTAAGCCGTCGGTCCCGGTCGCTGTCTTTGATAGTGGTCGTTACTCAAAAACCATGCCTGATAGTTTTGCTACTAGGCGGTTTAAAAACTCTGACACCAGGGTTCATCGGGTCCATAGACTCGATACCCACTCGACAAAAGATGGGGGTTTTTTAGGGGATTTTGTACTCTGGGAGAGCTTTTCTATTAATGTGTTTGCGTACGTTCCAGATCGTATTTATAATATTATGTCGAATTGATGTATGTGAACTGTATACCTATTACATGCAATTTAAGCCCTAATAAATGAAATGAAATAATAATTGAGGATAACATATCTGGTACGACAAAAAAGTTTATTTTTTCTATTTGGCATAGCAACATTATCGTACTGGGATTCCTACAACATTAGAAAGTTAAATTGTCTATATATGATTGTACATATATTTTACGGCGGCAAAAGCTCGGTTTGAAAATCCAGTGTTTGATATTTAGAAAAACTGCCTACTACTTCTATATGAATGCAAGTTATAATGCAGCATATAATTTGTCAAAATCCGGATCGCTTAATTTTGTCAAATCGGCGTTTTCTTTCTTTGGATAGCACGTCTCGTAAATTAGCCATAAACTTTGAATAGGACTTCACTGATCATTGTCAATGTATCCGGACAAATTATTGGGAAATCAGCTCTTCTACGGTCACGTTTCGACCATTAAAGCGGAGACAAAACCGGCTAATACCTTGCGCGACAAAATATACACGCACTAAATGCGTTATCATTGCGCAAAAAATATATTTTTCCCAAAATACATCTGCGGTTATACCAGCATCATTTCCCTTACGCTCTCATGCAAATGTCCTTTTCATAGCGGCAAAGTAAAGTTTGTAAGCTGTGGGTGTTGAATGCAATGGATGTGCCATTGATTTGGTGTCAGCGGCACCCCATTGATCGGCGCAAACGCACAAAGAACGGCCATCGTTTGTTCAGCGATCGGTGAACAATCGCACATCGCTCCAATTGTGGACATTTTGTGTTATTTTGTTATACTTATAGGTAGGTATGTGGGGGATTGTTTGATAGATATTGCGCAGTAGTTAGATCGTTGTTAATACGTTCGATTTCCTATCGCTCATTTCATTACTGTTTAGAAATGATATTGATTTATTTACTTTCTGATTTCTTCCATGCTGGACTGGGAGCGAAAGTAAAACATAGAATGTGCCAGCTGCATTTCCTCCCAGACATGCTGTAAATATCAGCTAAGCGATCCGAGGGTTTCTGTATATTGTAATTTAGGCGATGGGCTGACAACCTGTCACTACAGCAAACTACCTACAAAATCTATCTAAATAACCCTCAAAACTTTGTCAAATGTGGCAGAACAACCTTTGTTTAGGTCGTTTACGCTCTGCCTTCCCCATTAGTGATAAAGGCGTGATTATATGTATGTACTTGCTGATTTTTAAAGGGCACAAACTACACTTTTTAATTTACACTACTTAGTTGAGGTGCTAAAAAAATTTCACCCAGTAAATATTGATTGATATACAATCAAGAAATTGTATGATATGGTATGTCATACTTCTGTCAGTATTTGACAATCGTATGAATCAAACTACAAACACAAAATTTTACTAAAAAAGCACTATCTTCTGAAACTACTCCGGTTGCAAGATACAATAAGGGATTCTGGTGCAACTCAGTTAGAAGCAGCACATCTGGACGTGTTAAAACGGATTATCTGGCAGATTACACGTGGAAAAAAACAAGCCAGATACAAAGACACCGCGCACCGTGACAATTGCTGGGATCCGGAATTATACGGTTATTTAAGGGTGGTGATGGTGCTGCTGTTTTTAGTTGCCGATGTGGTGTAATTAAGTTTGTTTTATAAGTAATTAAAATAAATACGTAGGTAACTAAGGCCCGTATTTATAAAGCCATCTCAGCTATATTAAGTATGGATTTGACAGGCCATTATGTACTGAAATGACATTTCTGATACGAACTAAAATCAATACGGGCCTCAAATACACATGGAAGAAATGAATTTATGGCAAGTGGAACTGTAGTGCCTGTTTTGTTTTTCTTTTTCTACACCAACAATTTTCATCAAAAATGGGCAACTTACGCTGAAATTCAATGAAGAAATAATGTGAACATTTGTATTTTTCTGTTGGCCCAAGTTTATCCAAGCGTATCCAAAAAAAACTCTTGTTTATCATCGATCAAAGCTGCGCCTGCCCACAGAAATAACACGACCGCGCCAAACTTAGCGACTTGGCATCCACTCATCAACATTCGCCTCTGCCTGGCCTCTGTAAACAACGCCTAACCTAACCCAATAACTGGCGAATATCGCATTGCTTTCGGCGTACTCCAATATTTTGTCTACACTGATGCTGGTGGCACGGACACCTGACCAATGAAGAAAGAGCTATAGTATCCTGTGGATCGAAGGAAGTGGGAGTCGGTGTAAAGTGGTGGTGTATCAACATTGTGGGCCGAACGTGCCGTGGCTTCAACTCCACGGGCTATTATTGTTCTGACCAGCTCGGATGAAATATTGCCCCACTGTGCGCACTGTTTTGCGAACACGAATTCGTTGGGAAAAATATTATTGGCGGGAACTGGAAACCGCTGAAGCGCTCGTGAGCAAACTTCGCAATGAGATATTGCTGGAAGTTTTAGGTAGGAACAATGTAGGAGGGGCTTACATTGTATTTCATGTACGCGACTCACTGTTGAGTGGTTGGGCTATTATTTTTGAAATGATTAATGCTACTCATGTTTTGAATTTCTCACAAAGTGATTTTGAAACACCTGAAGAACAGTAAAAGTGGTTCGGCTAGGTGACTTTATGTTGAAGCAGAAACGCGCAAACAAAAACGCTGACTAACCACTTTCAAAAAACGCAACTAATCAAATGAAATAGATTACACTTCAAAACCAACTCCAGCCGGCGCACCAAAACAAATGATCCATAAATAACTACTAAAAATTACAAGACAAATCGCACCCTAAATATTGGAGCATATTTCTCAAACAGCCGTATCGAGGGGTAGCGAGTAGCGACAATGACGATACAGTGAAGATAAAATACATCGGGTATTTTTCCACTAGACAGCAAGTCCACGGCAACGGCAACAGCATGATATCGTCAACAAAATCATGGAAAAGATAATGTATGAAAATTAATTAAATAACTGCCTCCGTGGTCTAGTGACTAGTGCCATGGACTCCTGATCCGGAGGTCCTGGGTTCGATTCCCAGGGGGGAAACACAAAGTTGATATTTGAGAATTTATTACTTTTCTAATTTTTCCCCAGTTTGGTTAGGACATTGCAGGCTGAATCACCTGATTTTCCGAAAAAGAAAAAGATTTCGTGCTTCGGAGGGCACGTTAAGCCGTCGGTCCCGGCCGCTGTCTTTGATAGTGGTCGTTACTCAAACCATGTCAGAGGCCTGATAGTTGTGCTACTAGGCGGTTTAAAAACTCTGACACCAGGGTTCATCCGGTCAATAGACTCGATACCCACTCGACATAAGAAGATAATTAAATTACGGCAACAGTAACAGCAACGGTACGGCATTAATTATCACCGGTGTCGTCGCCGGCCTGCCAAACTGCATGTGTATTCGTGCGAAACATAAGTGTGGGTGTGCGGTCAGAGTGGAACTAAACAGACGCTACCGTCAACGATATCACCGCCCAGTGAAAAAAAAGAGCCACGGTATCGTAACGATATCTTCATCATGCCGTTGCCGTGCTGTCTAGTGGAAAAACAGCCAATGACGATACAGTGAAGATAGATTCCATCGAGCGAAGAGATTAGCCACCTATTGTGCAACGGTGTAAGATTAACTGATAAGTGTCGGCTTTTAATAATAAGAATGTTTGGATATATACTTGGGGTGACGCACCCCTTGCTATCAATATTTATGACGTTTGAGAAGATGGGTAGCGTGTTAATTAAAATGATACCTAGTTTATTGCAGAGGCGATTTAAGAATGATTCATTGCTGCACTTGGGTTTTGACAATTTTGTTTGGTTTAGTTTTAACAGGTTCTTACCAATTGTAAGCACTATCAAATCACGGGTAAATTGCCGGAAATTAAATACCCAAATAAATTGTTAATGCGGTAAAGGCAGCCTAATAAATTAGTATATTCCGGTTAAAATTAGAGAGACATATTAAAACTAACAGGGTGACCGGATGACATAGATAATACATACATATTATCACACCTTTATCCCTAATGAGGTAGGCAGAGCGTAAACGACCTAAACCACGTCGGACAAAGTTTTGAGGGTTATTTAAGATAGATTTGTAGGTATATTGCTGTAGTGATAGGACCTAAATTGCTATATACAGAAACCCTCACATCCCTTTGCTGGTTTTTACAGCATGCCAAGGAGGAAATGCAGCTGGCACATTCTATGCTTTTCTTTCGCTCCCAGTCCAACACGGAAGAACTAAATAAGTACATTCCGGTTAGAATTACGAGACATGATAATACTAACATGTATCCGGGTGACATAGATAATCGTTTTATTAAATTGAATATTATCACTCTGATATCGTAAGCGCCAGGAGTCAAATACCTATAGGTAAAACAAACATGTGTGGCTAAACTACATGCGATCAAATCACATAATAGAATAAAATACTTCGACGCTGGACTGGGAGCGATAGAAAAACATAGACTGTGCCACCTGCATCTTCTCCCGGGCATGCTGTAAAAACCAGCTAAATGATGCAATGGTTTCAGTATATTGTAATTTAGGCGATGGGCTAACAACTAGTCACTACAGCTATACACAGCTCAATCTTATACAACCCTCAAAATTTGTCTTACGTGGCGGCACGACCTTTGTTTGGCTCGTTGATGCTCTGCCTGTCCCATTAGGGATAAAATCGTGATTATATGTATGTATTATCTATGTCATCTGGACACCCTGTTTGTATTAATATGTCTCGTAATTTTGACCGGAATGTGTTTATTTATTAGGCTGCCTTTACCGCAATAACAATTTAAGGCGTTATAAAAAAATATATATTGAAACAACAACTCTAAAAGTAGCCACTGCATTTGCAACACACAATACTATCCACATCTGCACCTTTGTCAGCCGATATCATACACAGATCGAATAAACACAGTGAGGGCAATAAATATAATAACAATATTATATTTTTTTTATTGTCACAGATATAATAATAGCCAGTGCCGAGCGTATGACAGCCGCCTACCATAATGAAGATGTAATGGCTGAATGTCATAGTAATCCTTTGCCGAAGGGGGTGGCGCTTTGAAAAGATGTCACACGAATATGACAGATATTTTGACAGTAATGCAACGGACCCGGCTACAGCCAGGGTTTAAAATTAGCGCTTTCATTTTTAATTCCCATAACAAAGAAATTTGATATGAACAAAGGATTGTTTGACTTGCAATCATATGTATTTTATTTGCTTTTAAGAGAATGACAGATATTACCAAACGCCATTTTCTACGAGAATGTACAATCTATAGATATAATAAATCTCTAGAAGAGTAGTGTCTGTACAATATGAATATTTTTACAAAAAATATAATTGCAGTAGGTATTATTAACGATATAAAGATCAAAATATAATATATTTTTTGGTTGTCTGTCTGTCTGTACTCTGATAAAATTTTACTTAATTTTACTTGATTTTAAGTAAAATCACGCTACCTGAATTAGAAAATTGTATTTCGGTCGTTTTTAACCGATTTTAATGAAACTTTTTTTGTTTGACTGAGTATTACTTAAACTCAAAGCTACGATACTTAGGGGGTAGGCAGGGAATTTAACTCTGATCATTTTTAACCGATCCTAAAGGGACTTTTTATTTGACTGATTTTCTTTAATTACCTGCCTAGGCTAGAAATAATCACGCAAACTATTCTAATATTGAGTAAGTACCAGTAATGCGAAACATGCTTCCGCGCGTGGGTTAGCAGATCCCGCTCCTACGCGCGGAGAATCCTTTTTAGTATGTTCGACACTCTGTGTTTTCCATACAAACCGGGCGTACGAAGTCGCGGGCATAGCTATACATAATACATAAGTTTAAAGTTGTAAATAATCTTAAATATTTAACAGTTTAATCACAAATTCAACGTAAAAATTGTATCATAATATTCATAAATTTAAAAAAGTAAAAAGAAATAATTATTACTTTTTTGAATTTTGCATAAAATATCAATCCAGGTTTTATTTTTCGAATAATCAATAGCGAATATCAAATCTTCCAACAGAATAACAATTTAAAACATATTATACAAGCACCAACGCTTCGCTACGAAAAATCAACAGAGTCCTATAAAAAATTCATAACCAATCCCCATTGTTTGACACCCAAACCAAATAACCGAAACAAATTTCCATTTTTTTAAATGGAGTAACAATAAAAAATTGTAATAATAATTAGTGGTTATATTACGCGTCAATTTTTACATCCACTTTGACAGTTTCGGGAATAATTGACGTAAAATCTATGAATTCATAACTTGATTGACATTTGCCGATCCCTTTGTTACAGAACTTGTTCGTCTCATCAGAAATTCATCCGGCAGATTAGCAATTTTCTCAGATGATCTTTTTACAATTATTAAAATTGACATAATTAAATTTAAGCGTTGTGTATGTAAAGCTGTATAAATATTACTGACTATTGCATAAAGTTTACCTATTGACTTAATATTATTCATGATCGATACGCTTGTCTATCCGGTTGCACCATCCTGATGGAAACGTTTTAATAAGACTTGTGAGAAAATATTTGCAGATATCTCGAAGTGGTAATCGAATAAAATACTTTTTTACTAACAAAACAGCGAATTGAAAAGGAAGAGATGAATTTCAAGAGATCCTGCGACGATTCTGTGTAGAAAAAACTAGCCAATCAAGTTTACATTTTAAAGTTTGAATACGGTGACATCCCTCTTTGTCAATTTTACCGTTACGTTCGATTTTTGGGGTAAAAAAGTGTGAATTCCTTTAAAAAAGACGTTTTAAAAAATTGTTGACGGGGGTCACGCCTAAACCAAAATTTGGGTTTATTCGTACGCAACCTTTTATTGCACTTTGACACGGGATGGGCAATAAAGAAACTCTGATTACCCTTATACGTATTTTTGAAGATCTTTATTGAGATATCCGAATTGGGAAACGGTGGTTAGATAATATTACAATGTAACCCCTTTTAGTTTACGTAGACATGTGAACCTATTCAACTGACTGAATCCTTTCAAAATCAGCTTCAGGATGCGGGAAGATTTTAACAGCTACATTTCGCACCCCATACGAATCATTATTCTCAGTAAACAAGATAGCAATTCCGCGGAATAGCATCACATTATCTTTGACATTGTTTCGTTTGCGCGATCAAAGAGTCTTTATGCCCAGTGTGCGCAGTGGGTCGGAAATGGTCAGCTTGTCGCACAGTGGTAATGACGTGGTCTTGGTGGCCACAATTGGCGCCTTTAACCCACTGTCACGTACGGGCGAAAGATCAAGTAATGCACTTTTGTGGAAGAACAAGTAAAGAATGCTTTTGTGCTGTATTGATAAATTGCTTGAAGAGCTATTTTTGTAAATTGTGTCACGAAAATTTTTCACTTATTTGACAATTCATAAAAAAAAGACTAATAATAACTCGAGGAGTGACAACTAACGGGTAGGGCTGATTTTACGATCTACGAATACTTAAAAAAATGGCAGTTGAGGCAAACATAATTTAAAAATATTCACGTGATAGGTACTACAACTGTTAATTTAATTATCTCTTCCTATCAAGTTTTTCAATCTTTCTTTAAATAAGGTAAGAAATATTTCGAATCTACACCGCAGTCACAATGCTCTCCCAAGTTCTACAATTTCATACTATTACAATGACCCAAATTGTAAAAGCACAATTCCGTATGTCCAAATCACGTCAATATTGCATCCAAATAAAACCGCATAATACATTCAAGGACCGGAACTAAGTGTCCTCGTACAATTACAATGTAATATTACACCACAGTGGTTATACTGAGAATAAATGCATTTATTTGTGCGCGGGAGTGCTATCTGTGCGTATCTGATATTTGAGAGCCGCTTGCGCATCTCGGCGGCTACGTCCGGCCTTTTATATGCTCATTTTAAGGGTAATTTTTATTAGGTTGGATAAAATAAGATTTTATTCGCAAATTAATCTGTTGTTTGAAGATACCCCGTACACATAAGATCACAGTAATTTTATAAAGAAGTTTACTCACAGAAAACTAATTAGGTACGTTAACTTATTTGTTTGAGTAAATACTACCTAGTACCTACGCTTTGACATTGCCTTAAAAATAAACCGAAGAGTTTATGAGAAATAGATTTGCTCTTGCCCTCCCTCTACTTTAGGTCGTTAAAAAAAATATTGCGTGCTTTGATCTTTGACACTAGAAAAGAAAGTATTAAATAAGTCATTTTAATTTTAGTCAATTTGACATTGAGCGTTTCATACAAAGCTGTCATCAGCTGTTCTTACAAAATTCGCGAAATTTGCAAGAAATCTAATACTTTTTCGGAAGCTCTGCGCGACCCGAGGATCGAACCTAACAATCGGTTTCCGCTTCCATACAGATAGTGACCACACCCCTCGGATGCGCTCAGGCGAATATGATGTGCTTATCCGTCGACAAACGCCAGATCTTTGCGCTTTTGAGGTTTAATCTTATTACGAGAAATGATGTTTTTTTATCTACCTACTACAACTACTACTAGGTACTTAGTTCCTTACTACCAAATGTTCTAGTGGGTAAATTATGAGCTAATTTACTATACTTACAGAATATTCGCGTTTAGAATATTGAAGTTACATACAGAGAAACTTCTCCTCCATAATATTTTTAAAAATGAGCGAAACGAAATGAATGATACATACATACATATAATCACGCCTTTACCCCTACTGGGGTAGGCAGAGCGTAAGCTACCTAAACAAAGGTTCCACCACGTCTGACAAAGTTTTGAGAGTTATATAAAATAGATTTGTAAATATATTGCTGTAGTGACAAGTTGTCAGCCCATCGCTATTAAAATATACTGAAACCCACGGATCCCTTAGCTGGTTTTAACAGCATGCCCGAGAGGAAATGCAACTGGCACATGCAATGTTTTTCTCTCGCTCCCAGGTCAGCGTGGAAGAAACCAAAAATTTACAACTACTTAAGGATCAAATGTAATATTATTTCACACATATTACCATTTTTGTCCCTAGCATGAAAAAGATTGAGGTCTGGCGGAAGGTACACATTTTTTCACATTCGTCAAACACCACGTCCTTAAAACTATAATGAACCGTGTAATATGTCACAAAAAAACAAGTGAAAGAGCTACTTGAGAACATCAATAAAAATCCTATTTTATTGCCATGTCTGCTGCAGTCCTCCAATTTAGGGGATAATTTATTGACAAACAGTGCATTTGGATTTTGACACCTACTCTTACACTTGAGAACAAGTGGTTCATTCATTGGGATGCAAGAAAGGATGCCTTGTCATCACTTTGAATATAAACCTTAGGTAAAAATAACTGAGGATGTTGAAGTTTGTAGGTAATATTACCTAAACTCTAGCTTTGGTATAACTTAACAAATACCTAATAATAAAATTGAGACTAAATTCAGGAAAAACCAAGGTCCTTTTGGTACACTTTCAACGTGTATTTTTTGAAATACATATAATCACGCCTTTGTCCCTAGTGGGGTAGGCAGAGCGTAAACGACCTAAACAAAGGTCGTTCCGCCACGTCTGACAAAGTTTTGAGGTTTACTTAAGATAAATTTGTTGGTATATTGCTGTGGTGACAGGTTGTCAGCCTATCGCCTAAATGATGAAAATACTGAAACCCTCAATTCAATTCAATTTCAATTCTCGGATCCCTTAGCTGGTTTTTACCGCATGCCCGGGAAGAAATGCAGTTGGCACATTCCGTTTTTCTCTCACTCCCAGTCCAGCATGGAATTATTAGAAAGATTCTGATTTCATTTTAAACTGTGTGTTTGGATTTTGAGTTGGCTGCAGCAATAGAAGACATTACGTAAATATACTAACTAATGTCCTTGACAGAGTAACCTTAATTTTTTTTTATTTGAATTCATGTGCCAATTATTAAATAAAACCTGATATCGTATCGATACAAGGAAAATAACTTGAATACGGATATATTTTTCCTTTTTCAGCTATAATCCAATTAGTTTCATCATTAGAGTATAAATTCTATTCTAAAAAAGTAATTTAATAATATGTAATATAAATATGAATATATAAATATTTTATTAATATATATATTTCTTCTATGCTGGACTGGGAGAGATAGAAAAACATAGAATGTTCCAGCTGCCCTTCCTCCCGGGCATGCTGTTGAAGTCAGCAAAAGGGACTCGAGGGTTACAGTGTATTGTAATTTAGGCGATGGGCTGACAATCTGTCACTATAGCAATACATATTACAATCTAAAATTGCCCTCAATTTTTGTCAGACGTGGCGAAAGCGCCTTTTACTAGGCGTTAAACGCTCTGCCTACCCCGTAAGGGATAAAGGCGTGATTTATGTATGTATGTATGTTATTAATATATATACATATGATAAGCTTTTACAGTTTACGTATGTATACATATAATAAATCTTTAGAAGGGTCGTGTCTGTACATTAAATAGTTTTAAAAACGATTTTTTTTAGAATTTTTGTCTGTCTGTGTCTGTCTGTCTATCTGTCTGTCTGTCTGTCTGTCTGTCTGTCCGTCCGTCCGTCCGTCCGTTCGGAAATTGAAATTCGGTCGTTTTTAACCGATTTTGATAGAACTTTTTTGTTTGACTAAGCATTACTTAAAATCAAATTTACGATACAAATAATCACGCCACCTGACTTAGGGGGTAGGCAGGTAATTGAACTCTGATCGTTTTTAACCGATGTTAAAGGGACTTTTTATTTGACTGTGTTTTTTTAATTACCTGCCTAGGTTAGAAATAATCACGCAAACCATTCTAATATTGAGTAATTACCCCAGTTTGTATGGAAAACACGCAGTGACGAACATACTGAAAATGTTTCTCCGCCCGTAAGAGCGGGATCCGCTAGCTTGCTGCGGAATCGTGTTTTCCATACAAAAACAAAGATCAGACAATGCGATACACGCTTCCGTGCGCGGGTTAGCAGATCCCGCTCCTACGCGCGGAGAGGCGTTTTCAGTATGTTCTACACTGCGTGTTTTTCATACAAACCGTAACATGATATAATATGTTAAAAAAAAACTTAGAGCTGCTACAATTTTTGAAATTCAAGAAAGGGCAGGGTGACCATTCCATAATTGGTTGGAAAGTATCGTCCCTGAGATACATAATTTTAATGTAATATTTTTTTGTTACATAAATTACAATCAAAATAAATTACAATAAATTTCTTCCATGCTGGACTGGGAGCGAAAGTAAAACATAGAATGTGCCAGCTGCATATCCTCCCGGGCATGCTGTAAAAACCAGCTTATGGGTCCGAGGGTTTCTATATTCATATATTGCAATTTAGGCGATAGGCTGACAACCTGTCACTACAGCAATATACCTACAAATCTATCTTAAATAACCCTTAAAACTTTGTCAGACGTGGCGGAACGACCTTCGTTCAGGTCGTTTACGCTCTGCCTACCCCATTGGGGATAAAGGCGTGATTATGTGTCGTCACTCACCTCCCAAGCGAACCTTCTGTCCAACGGCTGCGTCTCCCACTTGCCAATAAAAGGTCCGTACTTCGTCCCACTCGCCACGCTCGCCCGCGCAAATATCCCCCCTCCCTTCAGCACCAGCTCCGACGGCAATTCCTTCCCGAACTGATACTCTAGACTTAAATAATCGTCTTTCGAAGACGAATCATCCCTTTCATCTTTCTCCTTCTGAAAGTCCAGGGATCTTGGCAAATATCGGCCGTAGTCATAGCCGGAGGCTAGGTATGTCTCCGGTAGAGCGAAGTCTATGGTGGGATAGTACTCCTTTATGTCGGTTCCTGGAGGCATCTCCTGTTTGATGTGAACGAGGGTGGGGGGAGGCTCTGAGCTGGCTGAGTCTGTGGGGCTGGGTGGCGGGCTTCCGGACTCCTGGCTGTCAGCCGCTGGGGACAAAGGAAAATTAACTTCAATAAGTTGATCCCAATAACGAATTGGGTTAAAGTAGAGCCAAGATAATATGATCATCTCCCTAGCCTTCTCCCGTATCTCACGGGGTCGGCTACTTAATCTAGGGGATTGAAAAAGGGTACTGGTTTTACACAGAGCGACTGCCATCTGACCTCCGCAACCCAGAAGGGAAATCAGAACCAATCATAGATTAGGTCAGAGTTTTCAAGCCGCCAATGCTTAGCACTGGCCTCTGACATGGCTTAACGACTATCTACGGTATTAAACGATATCAACCGGGACCAACGGCTTAACGTGCCTTCCGAAGCACGGAAAAAGCTCTGAATAAAGGTACATATGAAATATGAAAACAGAAAAACACATTAGTGCGTGGTGGGATTCGAACCAGCGGCCCTATGCACTACACCATCAAAATAATATATCAGATTTAATATTTCTTCAACGATCAAGTTATAGGCTGATTCTTAGGCTGACGTCAAATTTTTTTACTAAGGGTTGTAGAGCTGTCAAATGTTATCATTTTTCAAGAAATACTCCACTATAGTCAGATAGAGGAGTGGTTACTTCTTTGGGGAAAGATTAATTAATTTTAAGTTTAGAACCCATAAAAGACAAAGGAAATAGCAACAAACCAAGTAGGTATACGATTTCAATCAAATTAATCTAAAAAAAAAATTATAACGTAGGTTTTAACTTTAACACACGTTTGGTTGCTATTTCGTTCCGTTTATTTATTTCACAACGAAGGAAACAAAACTATAGCCGCCACAAAATTACCATAGTTCTATCCTCAATGTGATATCTATTATAAATTATAATATTACACCATTCAAATCCATAAAAAACCCATAATATTATTTTATTATCCTTCCATGCTGGACTGGGAGAGATAGAAAAACATAGAATGTTCCAGCTGCCCTTCCTCCCGGGCATGCTGTAGAAGACAGCAAAAGGGACTCGGGGGTTACAGTGTATTGTAATTTAGGCGACGGGCTGACAACCTGTCACTACACATTAGCAATACACATTACAATCTAAAATTGCCCTCAATTTTTGTCAGACGCGGCGAAAGCGCCTTTTAAGAGGCGTTTAACGCTCTGCCTACCCCGTAAGGGATAAAGGCGTGATTTTATGTATGTATGTATGTATGTATTATCTATCTGCACGTAAAAAAAAAATAAAGACAAAAAAGACGTGAGCAGTAGACGTGCAAGATGTCTGTATTGTGTCAGTTTCCGGTTTGCACAAAGCCTTTCCGGCTGTCTCCTGTATCTGGAGCATCAACACCACCTCTTCGGAATGCAAATCCTTCAGGGTCATGCAACTTTTAATGATTATAATTGGCAGACTCTAATTATCAAGAAAATGTGATATTAGAAACAGTTTTACATACATACATATAATCACGCCTTTATCCCTAATGGGGTAGACAGTGCGTAAACAACATAAACAAAGGTCGTTTCACCACGTCTGACAAAGTTTAAAGGGTTATTTAAGACAGATTTGTAGGTAAATTGCTATAGTGACAGGATGTCAGCACATTGCCTAAATTGCAATTTAATGAAACCCTTGGATCATAAATGACACAAATTATTTGACATTCTAAGATTTAAAAACTTAAATTATATTTGATATTTTTGAATTTATCACCATATTTTTTATCACGCAATTCACTGGCTAATTTGTAAAAATATCTAGCAATTAATAAAAATGCCGCTGACTACAATGATTCTCAGAAAAACGCTATAAATAAATTAATGAACTTGAGCGTTTTATTAATAAGTTGTATCGCAGTTCGCAGTAGAACTTGCGTCGCTTTTCTCTCATTGTTAGTTTTTATTCCAGTTTATGAAGTTATTTATAAAAGCAGGTCATGGTTACCAGACCTTTTTAACTTTGAAGGATTGCCATTCACATTATATAAATAAAGATAAATAGATACTAAAAATTACTTGAAATAAAAGTGTCATACAAAATTTATCTGTAAATACCTATAGTGTATTATAATCAAGACATATCACACAAAAAGCGATACGTATAGTGTTATGTAGGAATTACGAATTCATAATTTTTGCAATTGTGTTTTTTTTTTAGGAAACTAGCACCGTATAGTTACTAATTGATACACAATGGTAATTTAATTAAACAAAAGCAAGTTTAGAACATTGATAACATTTCAAAAGCTTGCTCTGCTTAATTCGAAAACTAGAATTATTATTTGTTTTTTTTTCAACCTCTGTATGGAAAGTTAGTCACAAGAACAAATACAGGGTGTAACCGAGCGAGATAATGTGTGGAACACGCGTCGTATTAAACCTATACCCTCGCAAATATGGAAGAGACATACCATAAATCATCGCAACGCACCCTATTACTACTAATATAGTTGTTAGAACAACCCCTATCTTGTCTCTACCTTTATCCAGTCAGCACGTGGCAGAAAAAAAAACTATTAATACAGATAACTGCTTTGAATAATAAAGAATAAAGATGCAATGAATGGTTGTGGAAGAAAAGAGTCTCCATTCATAAAAATCCTGTTTAGCTCTGTTACCATCCGGATTCACCTGCCCCGAATCAAATTGAACTTTTTTATCGCAATCTCTTTTGTTATATTAATATTTATAATCTTCGCTTTTGTCCTTACAGTTAAGTATGCCCATAAAATTGTTTTAGTGTCTAACAGTTCAGGTTATAGAAGGTTAAGTAGGTTCTATCAAACTATCACGGCATGCAATGTTAATGAATAACTGAAAGGTCTTTCAACTTCGTACGACTATCATAGCGCGTTAGCCGTTTCAATTTTTAATCACGTTTTCGTATATTTTAAAAAAGTAGGTTTAATAATTTTTACCAGTTATTTTTCGGGTCTTGTTTGAAAACTAATACTGGCCATCGAGAGTGTCATAAAAATTCGAATTCGAAATTCAAATGAGCCGTCGCGTCCATTTGCCGCGAATGCTGCGTGCACGGACAATGCGGACGAGCCGTCGTTAAGTCTCCGGTTTCCGCAGAAACTCGCGCCAGATTTAAAATAAGAACAGGCCTGGAATACAAGAGGTATAGAGCTGATACTGGCCATTTAGAATAATAATAGAGTTGAGTAAAATTTGAGTGAGAAAGTCAATTTATTGGCTTGATTCTGGATTATCGTTTTGAATGTTTTGGAAGCTTTAGAAATAGTTACTTACAACTCATTGGAAAACGCTCAGGTATAAGTACCGCACACGCGGAAATACCTATTGTCATATAAATTGGTAAACTTTACCCTTTCCAATTTTCCAACGTGCAACACCAAAATTTGCATATGGTGTGGTCCCTGTCCAAGACCCCACTGCCAGTCGATTTCACGAGTTAGACACGGCGACTGACAATAAGCGTTTACTTCGCTGTCACCAAGAGTTCACGGCCTTAGAGCTGACTCATAAAACAGTCTTAACGCGACAACCGCATCGTGCCATCGGGTGATACGACGATGACTCTTAACTCGTGTGGCCAAGAATCAGTTTTCTTTAAAATTTAGTTTTACAGCGGTAATAAAGATGGCGGGCGGGCGTGAAAACTACATGCCTCATCAGACATACAGACTCCGCTAAATAGGCATTCATTGCGAGACAATACCTATGCGATTTCGTGGAAAGCTGACTTTCTATCGCCACTCGAATAGTAATAAAACTGGAAATATTATAATGTCTTTATGATTTTAATATAGGTAAGAACATGTAGAGAGAGATTAATTTAGCTTTCACGAAATACTGTTGCGGTTGTTTGAAATAGTTTTGGGTAGCATTTTTTTTTATTTTCATTATATTTTTATCCTAACACTATAAAAAGTACAAATTCCATGGTATGATAATCGCCTGCACCTAGTTCTCTAGATCTATGATTAAAAGATCTATATTCTTAAAAATTTAAAAATATAAATGGCATCTAAATCTAAATTTATCGTACAATGATCTGTGACAAATAGAACCCTAAGTTTTAAACTGTTAATAAATATCCATAGTAAACATTCTTTATCCCGTCGGAGACCGCCAATAGGTGACACTCTTACGCAAAAGATTACCACAGATAACTAAAATCAAGAGTTTTGAAGAGGTGTGTTTTTTATTTCGCACGCTCTTGACAGAATCATAGATAAAACTGGCTGGTTATAAAAAATGGCGGGTGGTTTATTTCAGATTAACAAGCGGATGAAATGTAGAGTCGCGGTCGAAGAATCATAATTTATTATGAATGGATCCTTCATGGATGGGTGATTCAAAATAAATATTGCATTAATTTGTAGAGGGGGTCTGAATCACATTCGTACATAAAATTATTAAAAATAAATAGTAATTTCAAAAAATATGTAATTCAGTGTTATATGCAAAATAAAATACCTAATTTATAACATAATAAAAAATAAATTTGTGAGTATTAAGGTAAAATTATGATATCGTTTTAATCATTTTGATTGGTCTTTAATTTTAGAACAATATTATTATAATCTTAGTATTTTGAATAAAAGTTAGTAAGGGATAATCTTATAATAAACATTACCAATGATCTTTCTTTTAATTTACTTTAATCATTATAAATCATAATCATTCTACATAGATTCACAGTAAATTTAATTGTTTGTTGTTATATATGTTAGATAATTTAGATTGTTTAAGTTTTTAAGATATTATTTAATAGAGGATTGTGCAGCACAAGACTACCCGATACTTGGTTAAACTGTGCTAAGCTGTATAAGTTAATGTTTGTCTTTGTATGTTATGAATACTAAATAAATAAATTTATGTCGAGTCAATAAATTGTCCCATACTGGCCTGGGAGCGAGAGAAAAACATAGAATGTGCCAGCTACATTTCCTCCCGGGCATGCTGTAAAAACCAGCTAAGGGATCCGACGGTTTCAGTATAGTGTAATTTAGGCGATGGGCTGACAACCTGTCTCTACAGCAATATACAGCCTACAAATTAAATAACCCCCAAAACTTCGTCAAACGTGGCAGAGCGACCTTTGCTTAGGTCTTTTACGCTCTGCCTACCCTATTAGGGATAAAGGCGTGATTATGTATGTGTGTCAATAAATATTTATGATAAAAAAATGTGTCATACAAGCATTAACTTACCTGACATCTTCATATTGGTATTGATATCTATATTCAGCATGAGTCTCTTTTAACCATCATTGTCTTTACGAACACAGTATTTTTGCAATCGGTAGCTTTGGCGAAATTTTACCTAAAATCCTTCACTTTATTTAATAATTACTAGAGTCTTTGATTAACCACAATTAATATTTAATTAAAAGTACCTAATAAAAAACAATAAATAATAAAATTGATAACGGCTAAGACACTTCTGCTCCAATCGTCTTTTGTTCCGATTACACTGCACAAGTATCCGAGTTCGAAATTCAAATTGAAAATTCGATTGTGATGTTCGCGCGCGTTTGATAAGCTACGGGCGGTGCGTCAGTGCCGACGCGCCGAGCCAGAGTAACGTACAAACGAGAGGAAGCGAGACCCAGCGCATCCCTAGAATCCCAAATCACGAACCCTCGGAACGCCCCCCGCCCCCCGCGCCTCCCCGCCGACACCCCTCTCTCTCGCACCGCTTCGGGGTCGAAACACAAGGTTACAGACTGAAAATACTATTTCAATGGACTTGACAACGTAACACTTCGAAAGGCTAGTTGGAAATATCGTTTTCGGTAGTTGCGAATGCCGTTTTATGGCCGGGGTAAATCGGAACCGATCTTAGATAATTAATTATAAAGAAAATATAGGGAGTTATTGGCATAAATAAAAAAAAAAACAAGGCATAATGCTGAAGCAAATCCTAAACAGATACAGGACTTTCGTGGAATACCTTTTACACCAGGACCTATTCTTATAAGAATCTGTTATAGAAAACCATCAATAAATTACTTGTTAACATACTAGCTGAAACTCAATTGAAATGTAATAATAACACGATTACAATATTTTACAACGAGAGACGTTCAAACAATGGCCCTTCAGTACCGACAGAGCTTATAACAAATCACTTGTGTAACACGACCAAATTACCGAGACCCTTCGCATTCACCTGAGCTAAGGTACATTCACAGGCAAAGCACTAGAAAGGGTTCTGTTAAAACTGGTAGCGATACGAGACAAGCGCCGATTAAGAAAACAAACTCAATGAATGTGAGCCCTTATCTACTTAGGTATTTAAAGTCTTATCGTTAGAAACTCAATAGGAATGCTACCATTTTTAAACATATACAGCAGTCTATAATTAATTAAATTGGAAACTATAAACGAATAAACTTTCCTATAAATAATAGCATTCCATGATTTTTCGTAAGGTGATCTTTTTAGTTTATTTTTTTCATAGCGCTTTATTTTTCTATATTCAATATGGCAGAATCAATAAAAACAGTACTTCACGTTCCAATCTAATAAACTTGCTATCGCACAATAACCGAACCGGCAAGCGCATAAAACATTTATCTTCAATCCATTTTCAGAGCTGAGAAATTTTTATTCGCCTGAAAATAGATTTGACCGAGTGAAGTGAGACGGGAGATAAGAAGATAACGCTCAAGATCTGTGCCGGGGCGTGCGATTGGCTGGTCGGTGTGGGGGGCGTGGCCACGCTACGGATGCACCAATAGGATGCGCCATATTATCTTCGTCTTTGTCTGTCAGCCTCTGATGTCGCAGGTGCTCTGGGCTCTAGGCTTGAGGTAACATCTATATACTAAAGGCTACGAGTATATGCGTAGTATCCATGTAAGATGTCCATTTGGTACAAGTAAAATCAAACGTATTTATTTGATTAAATAATAGGATACAATAGAGCAATATAAAACAAAATTTGTATGTTCAAAATTAGCTGCATACTCGTATATGTGTAATAAATTCGCTAAATATTATGCTTGTTTTATACTAATAGCTGTAGTACCTACACCTTAATTATCCATTAAACAAACGTGGTAAAATGTTTCTTGAAATTGTTTACATAATTAAAAATATTTGGCCATTGGAAAAGTAATTACCTACAAACTAGATATTCGTTGTAGTGAATAGATACTCATAGTCAAGAAAAAACAACTATAAACTATTGATATCTCGTAAATGTAAACATTTTCACTTGCTCATAAAACAGAGAACTCTCATGAATCAAGCGCGAACAACTGAAAGCGTGTAACAAATCGTCGAAATTCAAAACGTAATCGAAAAGATATTCGCAATTCGCGCAAAGGCGGCAGAAGAATCGATTGGCGACAGACACGTTCGAAAATCGATTGGAATCGAATCTCTACTGATGCTTAATCGATTTTACTGTTCGTGTTTAATCGAAAAGTGTCAAGTTGTTTACGACTGTGTGAAGTGTTTATGACAGGTTCGAAGAGAGGAAATCGCTTTAGGAGAAAATCTATACGACAAAAGTAAACATGATTGTTTTCATTTGTTATTATTTTAGGATACTTAAGAGGTGAACAGTGCCGCGATGGTGACGCCATCAGTTTTAAATTAATTGTGCCTGAAATACTAACATTATCAAAAAAAAAATACGTTTCGCGAGAAATGAAACAAATTCCCCATTATTACATCCGTAATTTAATAATTCATATTGGGTATAGTTAGTTAAGCGTTGTATTACAAATGTGCTAAAAGCGGCCAATTCTATCACATTTGTAATACAAAGCTTGTAAGCTTTGTTTAAAGTATGATATTTCGTGTTTAAAATGGAAAATTACTTGCGATTTCCGCTAAATGTTAAATATTCATGAAAATGTTTGTATTTTAGACCTAATTAATTTAAAATTGCTGTCGCCACCGTCGCGCCAAAGTATGTCCCTAATAAAATTTAAACGGAAATTGATTTTATTTTTTAAATGATGTGCTACACACACAAAATAACTGAAGCAAACATCATCAGTGAATATATCATACATACATACATACATACATACATAAAATCACGCCTTTATCCCTTACGGGGTAGGCAGAGCGTAAAACGCCTCCTAAAAGGCGCTTTTGCCACGTCTGACATAAATTGAGGGCAATTTTAGATTGTAATGTGTATTGCTGTAGTGACAGGTTGTCAGCCCATCGCCTAAATTACAATACACTGTAACCCTCGAATCCCTTTTGCTGACTTCTACAGCATGCCCGGGAGGAAGGGCAACTGGAACATTCTATGTTTTTCTTTCTCTCCCAGTCCAGTATGGAAGATCAGTGAATATATCAAAGCTAGTATTCACAGTATGAAAATTTATGTCACTTAATATTCGCCGAAAAAATAAGAATATATTGCGGACACCCAGCCCTGCCGCATGAAAGTGAAATATATCTTCGTTTAAGAATATTAATGTTGGGCTAGACAGTGTTAACCAAGATAAACATATATTTACATACATACATATAAATCACTTCTTTATCCCTAATGGGGTAGGCAGAGCGTAAGCGACCTAAGCAAATGTCGTTCCGCCACGTCTGACAAAGTTTAGAGGGTTATTTAAGATAGATTTGTAGGTATATTGTTGTAGTGACAGGTTGTCAGCCCATCGCCTAAATAGCAGTATACTGAAACTCTCGGATCCCTAAGCTGGTTTTAACAGCATGCTCGGGAGGAAATGCAGCTGGATAATTCTATGTTTTTCTCTCGCTCCCTGTCCAGCACGGAAGAACACAAATTTATGTTACTTTTATCGTATGTTTTTGTTTGCATGCACTATAAATATGAAAAGAACGAAACATTTCATACGAGTGGCATTCAATCCAACTTCTTCTTCTGTCGAGTGGGTATCGAGTCTATCGACCCGATGATCCCTGGTGTCAAAGTTTTTAAACCGCCTAGTAGCACAACTATCAGGCCTCTGACATGGTTTGAGTAACGACCACTATCAAAGACAGCGACCGGGACCGACGGCTTAACGTGCCCTCCGAAGCACGAAATCTTTTTCTTTTTCGGACAATCAGGTGATTCAGCCTGCAATGTCCTAACCAAACCGGGAAAAAATTCACAAAGTGATTCAACTTTGAACTTCCCCCCTGGGAATCGAACCCAGGACCTCCGGATCAGGAGTCCCTGACACTAGCCACTAGACCGCGGAGGCAGTTAACTCCAACTTATGACCATGAACTTCACCAAGCTACCGTGTGAGACCACGTGAAATGGTTTGTTTTTCTCTGTGAAAGAAACGATTTTTGCATTTTAGTCATAAAACTCTAAAAACAAATCATCTCGGCACCTAATCTAGGGGATTGATCGAGGGTACCTACTGGTTTTTACATAGAGCGACTGTCATTTGACCTCCGCAATCCAGAAGGGAAACCAGACCCAATCCTAGATTCGTTCAGAGTTTTCACTCTGGCCTGGCCTCTGACATGGCTTAACGACTAATATACATACATACATAAAATCACGCCTTTATCCCTTACGGGGTAGGCAGAGCGTTAAGCGCCTCGTAAAAGGCGCTTTTGCCGCGTCTGACAAAAATTGAGGGCAATTTTAGATTGTAATGTGTATTGCTAATGTGTAGTGATAGGTTGTCAGCCCATCGCCTAAATTAAACACTGTAACAATACACTGTAACCCTCGAGTCCCTTTTGCTGTCTTCTACAGCATGCCCGGGAGGAAGGGCAGCTGGAACATTCTATGTTTTTCTATCTCTCCCAGTCCAGCATGGAAGAAACTAATAATAAACGACTAATATCTACGGTATTAAACGATATTAATCTGGACCAACGGCTCAACGTGCCTACCTAACAACAAAAAAAAGCGCCGAATAATACATATGTTTTTTTAAAAGTAAAACACATTAGTACGTGGTGGGATGCGAACCACGACCTCAGGAGGCAACGGCCTTATCCACTACACCATCAGGCTCTGAAATCTTAAAACAAAGAGAGACCAAAAATTATAGTAAGTTAAGAAACTGATGCCTATATAATTATTATTTTTTTAAGCAGGCACACGATACACCATTTAGTTAGTACATATATACATATAATCATGCCTTTTTCTCTTATGGGGTAGGCAGAGCGTAAACGACCTAAATTAAGGTCATTCCGCCACGTCTGACAAAGTTTTGAAGGTTATTTAAGAAAGATTTGTAGGTATATTGCTGTAGCGACAGGTTGTCAGCCCATCGCCTAAACTGCAATATACGGAAACCCTCGGATCCCTTAGCTGGTTTTTACAGCATGCCCGGGAGGAAATGCAGCCGGCAAATTCTATGTATTTCTCTCGCTCCCAGTCGAGAATGGAAGAATGATGATTATGAACACCATTATGTAACCGTAGTTACAGTTATCGATCATAAGTGTATTAAATTTCAGAACTTATATCAGAGTTTATCTAACTTGTGTTTCCTAACGAGGTTTATGTCAGGATTCTCTGTTATGAATACCTGTTTATGCTTACATAATAACTAACACATTGTATAAGAGAGAGATTGTATACATACATACATATTGTCACGCCTGTATCCCTGATGGGGTAGGCAGAGCGCAAACGACCCAAACAAAGGTTGCTCCGCCACGTCTGACAAAGTTTTGAGGGTTATTCAAGATAGATTTGTAGGTATATTGCTGTAGTGACAGGTTGTCAGCCCATCGCCTAAATTGCAATACACTGTAACCCTCAGATCCCTTAGCTGATTTTTGCAGCATGCCCGGGAGGAAAAGCAGCTGGCACATTCTAAGTTTTTCTCTCGCTCCCAGTCCAGCATGGAAGATAATAAAGATTGTATAATAATGTTTAATGTGTAGCTGTCTAATTTATAAGTATCATTTAAGTAAGTATATGCAGTGATATTCTATCTACCAATTTCTCTGATATATAACATAGAGTATCCTATCTTATGTAGCATATATTATGTATTAGTTTATCATAAGATATGTATCAGTATATTTTTTTATTGAAATATTTATTTAATAGTGTGTAAATATTGTCTAAGTATTATATGTAGTAATATGCACTATCCCGCTTTCTGCTTGTACAATTTCTATACCCAAAGGTTGCCTGGTAGAAATTGCTGCTTTAGCAATAAGGCCGCCTATATTGTACTGTCACGTTTGTTCCTTTTTATTTCTGTTGTATGTGTTTCTTTGTGCAATAAAGAATTTTGTATTGTATTGTAAGAGAATGGGCAGGCAGACATAGTCTTATTTAGACATAGACTTATTATGTAATTTGTAAATTAAGCCTAGGTAGAAAAGTAACTGGTACTTTCTATGTTATTTTACTTTTATCGACAAAAAACTGTTCTATGTAATTTATAATTATGTAGAGTAAAAAAATAATACATTTTAAAAGTCTTCCATGCTGGCCTGGGAGCGAGAGAAAAACATAGAATGAGCCAGCTGCATTTCCTCCCGGGCATGCTGTAAAAACCAGCTAATGGATCCGAGGGTTTCAGTATATTGTAATTTAGGCGATGGGCTGACAACCTGTCACTACAGCAATATACCTACAAATCTATCTTAAATAACCCTCAAAACTTTCTCAGACGTGGTGAAACGACCTTTGTTTAGGTCGTTTACGCTCTGCCTACCATTAGGGATAAGGGCGTGATTATACGTATGTATGTAGAAAACAAAATACATTTTAAAAGCTCTCCGGTTTACTGTCTCTAGTCTCGAAATCTACAAAAACCTAACACACCTACTTACATAGTAACGGCGGCCATTACTTTCTAATACAATTTTATTGCACCTATAAATTCGGTGGAGTCGCCCCAGGAGGCGCTTACGGTCCAGCTATCGACATCTATCGCATTCTATCGCCAATCTATCGCCAACTATCGCGCTTTTCGATTTAGAACTCTCCTCGTTCAAAATTGGAATGGCTGCCTTTTGTTGGACCGATTTAAATTCGAATTTTAAATTCTTTGAAGCGGGAAGTGAGACTGGCCGGTTAGAGTGGCGTTCTTATTGCATTGTGAATAAATATACAAAGACACTGTAAATCATCTTTATTATTTTTTTCAGAGTGCATGTTTATCAGTAAGCGGGTAGCGGACTAAAGAAGGTCTTCTTTCTATCTTTGCCTAGAAAAATATCTTGGTAAGATATCGTACCAAAGAAAAGTGTAAAATTTTACGAAGAATAATTTTATACTAAGAACTTGTTTGATTTTAATTAGTTACGGCCTTCTCTGATGAGTATTTTTTGTAATTTGTAGCTTATCTACTTGTATCTATCGTGTACCAAAAAAAGCATTTTCTTAAGAAATTCAAATCATCTAACCTCTACTTTTAGATATCACCAAATAGAAGATCGAATCTATCGATTGAACTGAATAAGTTTCGATCAATTGAATTGAAATAGACATTTTAAAGTGTCGTTTATCCTTTCAAATGTAATGGACAGTGGGCGTTTGTCACGCGATAGTGCGTACAATAGAAACGCAGTATTAAAAGGTTTATACTACGCACATGCACAGTATATGCGTAGTATTGAAAAGCTTACACTACCCACAATCATAAATGCAGTTTTTTTTACATAATAATATTAGCATGTAAATAGTCAGTCCTATGATTTTTCAGTCTGGGTCCAACCAAATTGGGTCTGGTTTTCCTTCTGGGTTGCGGAGGTCAGATGGCAGTCGCTCTGTGTAAATCAGTACCCACGTTCAATCCCCTAGATTAGGTAGCCGCACCCGTGCGATAAGGGATAAGGCTAGGGAGATGATTTTAGGCTGGTTCATATCCTTTCGGGTGCATTTACTCTTTCATGTTGTATACTGCCTATTATATTTGTCAATCTGTGGGCAAGTTTGTCTATCATTAATTAGCTCATTAGCGTAACTGGGCCTACTCCGTACGTCGGAAGGCGCGTGATGAAATGGTTTCTCGCATGACGCCGGCTCGTGTGGGAAATACCTCGCGAGTATTTGCTTTTGTTTATAACAGATTACACCGATTAGCTGGATGAAAAGTTATTCTGTGCTTACACAAGCTTACGTAGCGGATTTGGATTTGTTTTTATAAATAAGCTGGTGTTACTTCCATGCTGGACTGGGAGTGAGAGAAAAAGATAGAGTGTGCGAGCTGCATTTCCTCTTGGGCATGTTGTAAAGACCAGCTAAACGATCCGAGGGTTTCTGTATATTGCAATTTAGGCGATGGTCTGACAACCTGTCACTACAGCTATTTACGTACAAATCTATCTTAAATAACTCTCTATACTTCGTCAGACGTGGCGGAACGACCTTTGTTTAAGTTTTTTACGCTCTGCCTACCCCATTAGGGATAAAAGCTTGATTATTGTATGTATGTAAATACAATAATAGTGAAATAATTGCTAAATAAAATATGACATAGTGTTATTTGTTTTAGCAGTCGCAAAGGTATTTTTATTTCATGTAATATGAAAGAAAGAAATGAACCGGCATTCCAGAGACGCAGGTTCAAATCCAGCCAGAAACGTATTTTTATTTACTTTCTTTTTTATTATATGACTAAGATGTTTGCAGTGCTTTATAATTAGGAACATGGTGGGTAATAGTGATAATGATAATTCTTTTTAGAGCATGTCCAATTTCTATTAAGAAGTTCTTACTAAAATTGATAAGCAGTCCTAGAACGATTTCAATCTTAACCTCGAGAACATTGAGAGAATCTTACCTCAAGGTTGGCGCCATTTTCTAAGAGTCAATTTTGTCTACGCCGCGTAGCACTTCGCTGCGTAGCGTGAAGCTACGAAACGAAATATATTTGAGTTTCTTTTTTAAACATTAGAAAAGTACAATCTCTAACCACACGACAAAATCCTAGCCAGATTTTAGAATACAGCAAATTGTGTCCAACTTTTCTCTCACACAAAAGGGGAGGTCTACCCGCGTGGGGTGCCAATAAAATAGTCGGCTCGGAGGCTGGTATCACGTAGCCTCGCCACTTTGTATTCAGGGGAGGTTGGGGGTAAGAAAACTTCTGAAAGATGGGTAGGGCCAAGTATTTGATTAAGTTGTGGCTGGTTTTGTCGAGAGGGGATGGTTTATCGCTATTTTGGTAAAAAAAAAACTTCGTTAAGCTGGTTACTTTTAAGCTATGATAAGAAGTGGATCTGGTTTGATATATCCTGTCCTGTCAAGAGGATTATTATGATAACAAATATTAATTCCAAAATCTTCAGACTACATCACATTTTATAATGTCAAATCTCGTAGGTGCATGTTTAAATAAGAATCTGATCTGTTGACAAAACACCTTCCATAAATAAGTTTTGTTTACAACATAACAAGTTAAACTCATAGTCATCGACCACACTCTACAAAAAACACAGAATAGCAAGCGTCAAACTCCGGTATATTATGTCAAATTAATTAATCGTAGCGTAATTGAGTCACCTATCAGAAAATTTGTCATTAAGGTAACTTTTGAACAAGCGTTCCATAGGCTACCATAACAACATGAGTGGAACTCAAAGTCATCGCCAACACGCTACAAAAACACTTGCGAAACACTTAAGGGGAAGCGTCAAACTCCGGAGTATCATGTCAAATTAAGTAATCGTGGTGTAATTGAGCCAGCTATCAGAGAACAAGGGGTCATCAATCAACCCGCCCCACTTGGGTGAGCAAGCCATGAGAGGGAGCGAAAAGTCTAGACCAGAGCCCTGCTATTTCAAAAAAGTCAAAATGCCATTTCAATCTCGTGTCTGTAGTACAATTTAGACTCTTTCGTATTCTGCTATTATTTTTAGATCAATGCCTTTTCAATGGCCAGCTACAGAATACTTTTGACATGTCATATCTAAAATTTGACATTTAAGTACGACCACGCTTGAAATGAAGGTGTCGAGAAAAAGGAACTATGGCCGCCATCTTGAGATTTGACAATTCTTCTTATATTACTGAGCCCCCGATCACGTTCATTGAGAACCGCGTCATACTGAGCTACCGAGCAGCCACTGTAGGTCTTGATTGTGTGTTTTTATTTTTTGTAATGTGTTTTGTGGAAATAAAGTGATTTCTTCCATGCTGGCCTGGGAGCGAGAGAAAAACATAGAATGTGCCAGCTGCATTTCCTCCCGGGTATGCTGTAAAAACCAGCTAAGGGATCCGAGGGTTTCAGTATATTGTAATTTAGGCGATGGGCTGACAACCTGTCACTACAGCAATATACTTACAAATCTATCTTAAATAACCCTCAAAACTTTGTCAGACGTGGCGGAACGACCCTTGTTTGGGTCGTTTACGCTCTGCCTACCCCATTAGGGATAAAGGCGTGATTATATGTATGTATGTATGTATGTAAGTTATTTGTATCTCAAGATTGAGAGCAATATTAAGTATGGATTTGACAAGCCATAATGTATTGAAAATACATCTGATACGGACTTAGAGTAGCTGTCAGTCTCAAGTGATGTTTATCAATACGGGCCTTAGACTTGCTTTGCTTATAGCTTGTACAGCTCAGTTGGCCTTCCTAGTATAATCCTCGCTTCAGTTTTAGTAGTCATTAGTGAAATCTCACTAATGCTTGCCGCTGATCCTGGGTGCAGGAAGGTGTCTTGATTTCAGAGGGGTCGGGATTTCGAGAACTGTTGCGATACAACATTATTCACTGTGAATAATGAAGGTAGTTCGTGAAATAAGAAAGTTAGGTTAGCGGCCATTAAAACCAGATGGATTTATTAACATAGGTATCTAGCGAACTCCTAAAAACAATCCATATTACATTTATTCATAATCCAATTTGTATCCGAATTGGCGTTCCTAGAAATTGTATGATAGCTTGTGCACTCTTACGTTTATATGTTTTTTCCTGACTCGAGTTGGATACGAATCTATTAAAAAAAATATAAATGGTTTTGCTCTTGACTCTAAACAGTAGGTCAGGGATGACCGTGACAGAGTCGATGATGGAGTGAGCTCACCCAGAAGATGCCTGTTATGGTACTGGCAATCTCACGCTCTGACGGAACACAGCCAGCCAGCTGTTTGGCGCCGGACTCCGGTGGTCGGGTGGTTGCGAACTAGGCAGCCTCATGCGGAGCCTACCACCGCTTTGTAGGGATCGTTCAGCCGAAATTATTCACAGGCGAGTCTGTGTTGGCGCTGCCCGGGGTGGACCCCTAGGAGGTAGATCCCATCCCACCCCAAACATACTATACGTAATATAGATGAATGCACAATTGCCCTAACTGCCTATATTCCGTGTGAGCAGTCCAAAATACTTCATTATTTCCTAAAAGTATGAATATTCATCACACAATCCTACTAGAATAAAGTTAATCAAAACTTGATGTTACCCAAATTATTATGTTAAAAAACAATCAAGCCCCATCATCGAAACTATCAAAATTTAATCAGTAAACACGTTATTCTAATCTAATCTTTGGAAGATCGCAAACACTGTTAACAATATGTAACACCCTTCCTCACCCTCGGGCGAGTAATGCAATCAATAAGCGTATGCTTAATGTTACACATGAACACTAGCGCCGCCTAGGACAAAAAAAATGGGTGAGTGTACTGATGTACGCGCGTAAGATGTTATACTTCTTTTTTTCAGTTTTGCCTTCCTGCCTTATTATATCATATTATAAAAAAGAAAGATTAAGATACAAATAAGAAGATTAAGAAAGAAAACGTGTAAAGGACAATTGTTAGGTGAGCACAATTTGGTACCTACTCTAAATTAAATTGTTTCCTTTCCTTTCTAATGAGAAGAAATAAAAACAGATCTATCTGGAAGAACCCTCAAAACTTGGAATGACCTTCGTTTAGATCTTTTACGCTCTGCCTACCCCATTTGGGATAAAAGCTTGATTTTATGTATGTATGTTTTCCTATATAATTTTACTATACGTCTTGGTAAATACCAAGTGAAGAAATCTATGAAGTGGGAAGCGAATAAATAAAATAATCCATTTTCCTAGAAATAGTTTTGTTTTCCTATCGAATATACTTTACACTTATTTTTCATAACAATTCATAGACGCATCGACCGAGCGCCCCTACCAAACGGCCTTCCGACTTGATCACTACAATACTCACAACTCCTAGCGTTCACTTGGACAACAAAAGGCCCAGCAAATTACACACCAGGCCAGCAATTACCAGCCTCGAACAACTGATACATTTGTATGACAATGATCAAGTCTTTTTTTGTATGAAATTGTATGAAACACGATACAGTTAGCCGAGTTTGTGAGAACGCGCGGACGCTGCGAAAATTTCGCGACATGTAATTATTAGGTCGTGTTTTCGGGCATTTTGGTGAAAGCACCTAAGAATAATTTGATATGGGGTCATAACTAGTCATAAGACATAGTGTGTGATGAATTAAATGTTTTATAACATTTTCGGCTACATACATATATACATTCACGCCTATAACCCTAATGGGGTAGGCAGAGCGAAAACGACCTAAACAAAGGTCGTTTCGCCACGCCTGACAAGTTTTGAGGGTAATTACAGTTGATTATGATGTATATTGCTATAGTGACAGGTTGTCAGCCTATCGCCTATAATTGCAATACACTATAACCGTGGAATCCCTTAGCTGGCTTTTACAGCATGCCCGGGAGAAGATGCAGCTGGCACATTATATGTTTTTCTATTACTCCCAGTCCAGCATGTAAGATTTTCGTTTAAGGGACCAAAAATATATACAAAGGAATTTTCTCCTTAAAACTGTAATATAGCGAGTTTAATTATCTTCTGATTACTTTTCACATTCAATATCTTTAGATTTTAAATGAATGCTTTAATATAAACTAAAATATAAATATCTTTTAACAAATAAATTAAAAACAATCGAGTTACTTACTTCAATATCTCTCCGTTGATTTTAACAACTCATTATTACACTATAATAAGAAATATGACCAAATCCCTATTGCCCTACTATGGGTTATCATTTTAATAGCATCATTTGTCATCGCATCGGCAACATGTGTTATGAACCCGCGACCTTCCGGAGGGCAACGAGGCACTTTACTAAGTTATCTATGTTACGTCATATTTATCAATCTCCCAGAAGTGATATCTTTATTGTAATACATTGTGTAAGTATGACTTTCGAATAAATTATCATCTTTAATACATACACATACACATAAAATCACGCCTTTATCCCTTACGGGGTAGGCAGAGCGTAAACGCCTCATAACAGGCGCTTTCGCCACGTCTGACAAAAATTGAGGGCAAATTTTAGATTGTAATAATTTGTATTGCTGTAGTGACAGGTTGTCAGCCCGTCGCCTAAATTACAATACACTGTAACCCTCGAATCCCTTTTGCTGACTTCTACAGCATGCTCGGGAGGAAGGGCAGCTGGAACATTCTATGTTTTTCTATCTCTCCCAGTCCAGCATAGAAGAAATATCTAAATATCTTTAATACGATTCGAGCATTTTTCAAAATCCGAAATATATATGTTGTATTAAGATTATTTAATATATTTAATGAAGTTTAATTCATGAGAATAAAATAAAAAAAAACATCTAGCCAAGGTAATTACTTACTACGAGATTTTTTTTTTTGATTTGACATCCATCGTAGAGTCCTAAATATATTATTTATGATTTCTACTGCAACTACTATTAATTTGACACAGAACAAAATGTGTAAATCATTCTTAAAAGTTTCTGTAAACATAATTTATGTGTGTATTCCACGAATTGATTATAATTAAAAAACAATATTATGACATCAATCGGAGCCGTCAGATGAAACGAAAGCGCCGAATTTCGTGGAATTCTTACTTCATTTTTATCTAACTAAATATTTGTAGGAACTTTGGTATGTCAAAGATATTTTACGTCTTTTTAAACACTCTTTTTTGGTAATCAAATTATTGGGACCTATACAAAACTGCTGTATTTGAACGTCTATGTCTATGTTCAGACGTATGTTTACAAAACCCCTTTCAGTTGCTCTCCATAGATAAGTAACGATTGTATATTTATTTTTACCTTATCGATAGCAGATTTCAAGTTCTCATCTGGGAAATTCTCTAATCTAAATCCAAAAATAGCATGACATGGAATATCTTAGCTACGAGATATAAAATAAAACTCTGTCCTAAATCATAATCAATAAAACGCAGACTCCCAATGATTTAGGCGTCGAAAGTCTCACATAGAGATGAGACACCCGACTGCGCCCTGTCAGAAGGTAAACGACGCAGTGACGTGTCAAAGGGTTTTTGCCAAGGCGGGAATTAAATCGAACAGCGGGTGGCAACGATCAGTACAATCGCCTGATACGAGTGTTGATGAAATATTTCTATCTATAACATTTTTGTGATTTTATTAAAATAATGATATTAAGATTGGGAAATGATAATTTTTATAAATTACTGTCTATAAAAAACTTTATCAGGACGCTAGGTAATCGTAATCTTACCTATTTTATCAAAATTGAATTGTTTGAAACAGTTTATTGAAAATCCGTTTAAATATCCGCGATATGATCCAGTTCAAACCAGTTTTTTTAAACATGTAAGTACTTATGTTAAATTTTCGTAAGCAGATAATAAAAACCATTAAGTACAGGCGGACATAAAAATAAGAATGTTTCCGTGAGGATCAAACCATCAACAAACTAATTACCATCAATCATAAATTTCGTAATGCAAAGAATAAGAAAGACATTATGGAAGTTTCATCTGTAACCCCAAGCGGAGTGCCGATCAAATAATTACCTTTCCTATAAAATATTGGCACGCACCCCCGCACCCCTCCCCGCCGGGCCACAACTGTCGATGTCACCTTAATTTACGGCCTTCAATTATAAATTTTAGATCTTCATGCCGGCAGCTGTGACGGTTACCCTACTGCCTTACGAATAAAGGTCACTTTAGATCAGATAAATTCGAACTCGAAAATGATGTCTGAATGAAGTTTTATTGAGGATTGAAAATCGATTCGGTTTTGAGAGATTGCGTTGCTCCTGATAATAATAATGTTTCAGTTTATCAGTTTATATTTAATGAACAAAATAAAGATAAATGCGGAGTTAATAATAATGATAAGTCGCAGTTAATACCGACAGTATAGTTTCCCGTAATTAAAAGTGTTTGTGATGTTGTTTTTAATTACGCATTAATTATGTTTGGTCCTTTAGTAACAGATTTCAACTAAAACATGGCATTTTGACGTACATTGCTGCGAAGAGATAGGAGAGTTTTTCTTTAAACGTTTTATTGCGTTGGCTCATGATTGGTTAGCTCTTGACTTGAGACCAATGCGCAATAGTTTCTGAACCAGAGTTACATTAGAGCAAAATATATAATTAAGATATTTCTGTAGTGGTGAAATGTCAGCTCATCGCCTACATTGCAAAACCTACATACATCGAGAGGCTGAAATCCACTTGATGACATTTGTCCAAGAAGAGATACAACTGGTTCAATCCAGATATTTGATTGCCCTTAGCCCAACACTTCTTTTTTAAATCAGACATTGTATTAAAATGATTAAGAACGGGAAATTTACCGTGGTTTTCCATTTTTGTATGAGTGTCCGATATTTCAACGCAGTTTCATGCGTTATGATCTCAGAGCGACTGAGGAACTTGCGAGCGGTGTGGTGGCTAAGGGCAGACAGACGTATTGGTCTACCCTCTTTCGGTTGCGTTTTCCAATGTTTGTATAATATCGAAATCCAATGTGACATATCGGACAGTCATACAAAAATGGAAATCCAATATTAATTTCCTGTTCTTAATTATTACAATGTTGATAACCGTGAGTGATTGAAAAACTCATTGTATGCTTTATTTATAAGTAGGTACTTATTAATTGTCGCCGTAAATAAATGTTATTTTTAAAACTGAACAGAAGAAATATTTCCTGTAACCTCTGACACGAGATAACTAAAACTGTACCTACATTACATGCAATACATATTGTACTAATTAGAACTTTTGTTGATGTTGTATATGGGCATATCGAATAATTGGCTTGGATGATAAAACATTCAAACATGTTATGCTAACTAAAAATAAGGAAGATTATTGCAAAATTGAAGGATCTTATCACCATGTCGAACTGACGAGAATATTGTAACTTAATTAGCAAATATGTTATAAACCTAGCACCTACCTACCTACTTCTTCTATGCTAACCTGGAAACGAAAGAAAAGAATATGCCAGCTGCATTTCCACCCGTGCATGCTGTAAAAATCAGTTAAGGGATCCGAGGGTCTCAGTAATACAAATTGTCTGATCGAGGTGTTTAATGGTCATTTTGTGTGGGAAAGTCTTTTTTTTTTCATTTCCTGACTGATTTCCTGGTGATGGTTGTTCAGTTTCGTTGACTGAGCAACCCCTTTAAGTTTTCGGTACGCTTACACCGGGTAATAATATCCTCTGATTAAAACTTTAAAAAAAAACAAATTCAAATTTTCAATAACAATTACTGTTGTCTCGTCACATAAATAGTAATTTTCTAACATAATAGAGTCTAGACTACAAAGATATGATTAAACTGCCAGAAGCGGACTTTATTTTATAAAATAAAAATCATTTGACGAGGGTCCGGACCTCCATTAATTTTGGCGACAATGTGATAAATAATGAGAGGTGTAATGTTAGGGCGGTGTCCCCACAGAAATAAGTTTAGAAGTGGCTTAATATAAGTCCTAGACTAGACTTTTCAAAACTGCATTTCACGGAGTCAGAGAAATATTATTCCTTTTATGCTAGGTAGATTAGCAAATTTATGTGAAGGTCATTTGAAGTCACGACTTATGATACCGAAATCGCAATTGTTTAAAATAATTCATACCTCATCATCTCCCTAGCCTTATCCCGTATCTTACGGGGTCGGCTACCTAATCCAGGGGATTGAACGAGGGTACTGGTTTTTACACGACTGCCATCTGACCTCCGCAACCCAGAAGAAAAACCAGACCCAATCCTAGCAAAATAATTCATACCTATCATATAAATTTTCGCCTTGTTTTTCAATTATGTTCCTGCACGTTTTCAATTTTATCAATACTGGTCTGTTTGTTTCTATCTACGTACTCTATCGGTCCACCAAAATTACCTTTTGTAGATTTCTATTTACTTTTCGAATCAGTGGCATTTCCATTTATTGACTTCCTAATCTATAGGGGGTTGTATCCTTGACGACCCTAGAATCTCTCTCTCCCCGCGTCCCTCTAAAGCACTTTGACACCCCGATGGTTTGACACCCTGGTTTTGAAGTTTTGACGGCCCACATCCTAATTTCTTTCTGTCACGCCCGCGACCGCCACTTTTCAATAACTTCCTTTGTAACAATATTTCAATTTAACTTTCTTTTGGGGGGCGATCGAGATCAAATATTTTTAAGTAACGCAACAATGGAAACGAATCTTTGAGGACACAACTAAATCTTGACTAAAGGTGATGCCATCCCTTTCTGTTCTCTCATGATAGAAAATGACAGGTATCGATTTTAGTCAAGATGTAGTGAATTTATGCGCATAAGACCTGCCCCCAATATTTCTTTGAGAGGACCGATTTGCTGTAGCACCAGTCATCTTTCAACTAGGTACGTATGTATTTGTGATTGGTTGTTTGATAGTTTAATGGACATCTAAATTACAGTAAAATTATCTCTATTAACCCGATAACAAAAAATAAATATAAATAATTTAACAGGTGCAAAAGTATTAAAGATAATGCTCAAGGCTTAAGTGCCCGACCTATCCTATATAGATTGTCAAGTGATTTATGTAATAATATCGACTGTCGATGATTGCTATATCAATTTATCTATTTATCCACAGATAAAGTAGACCTCCACACCTGCGTATCTCCTTATCAGTAAACGTCATTTCCTTCAATCGGTTCATTTACGCAATGCAATAATAACTTATTTATATTATGCTGTTACTGTACTTATATTATAAAATAATAAATATGGCTTCTATATACAGATCTATATTAAACAACCCTGAAAACCTGTCAGACATGGTGGAACGACGGTGTTTGGGCCGTAAGCAGAGGCCTACTCCATTAGGGATAAAGGCGTGATTGTATGTATGAATTTTAACTTGCTCAGAACGCTCAGAAAGAGCACTGAGAGACGATGTGGCCATAAGAGGAAGAAATGGCATGAAAAGCACCAACCAAGCCGATGATCTAAGCTGATGATGATAAAAATGTAAGGTGGTTTGATGAGCTCAGTGGCGCCCCTCACAAGTAATAATTTAATTGTGTCTTTAACACAAACATTTTCATGAATATTTTACATTTTGCGAACTTCGGAAGTAATTCCTCACTTAGTAATCCATCAGGCTTTTGTATTTTGTAATCTAGCAAGCTTGGATATTGTGATCTTATGGATTACATCATGAAGAATTACTTCTGATTTTTGCAAAACGTCAATTAGTGAAAATATTTGTATTTGAGACACAATAATTTATTTCTTCCATGCTGGACTGGGAGCGAGAGAAAAACATAGAATGTGCCAGCTGCATTTCCTTCCGGGCATGCTGTCAAAATCAGCTAAGGGATCCGAGGGTTTCAATATATTGCAATTTAGGCGATAGGCTGACAACCTGTCACGACAGCAATATACCTACGAATCTATCTTAAACAATCTTAAAAAATTATCATACGTAGCGGAGCGACCTTTGTTTAGATCGTTTACGCTCTGCCTACCCCATTAGGGATAAAGGCGTGATTATCTATATATATATAATACTATCGACCCGCCCCGGCTCCGCACGGAAATGATCAGTGTTTCTACTATATTATGCATTTATTATACATATAAACCTTCCTCTTGAATCACTCTATCCATAAAAAGAAACCGCATCAAAATCCGTTGCGTAGTTTAAAGATTTATGCATACATAGGGATATAGGAACAGAGAAAGCGACTTTGTTTTATACTATGTAGTATGTAGTGATTCTTAAAAATGTTTCTGTTTAAGTCACAATAAATGTATTACTTGTGGGGGCAGCCAGCATTGAGCTCAACAATTTTAACTTTTTCGGAAAGTATATAGCAGGTGCATTTATAATTAACATGTTAACTGACCCCAAAGGCTGTCAAATAGTCCAATTATACGGGGTGTCGATGGCCGATCACCGCTCGCGGCAACATCAAAGGACTTGTCAATAGCAGTGCCAATTTCCTAATAACAGCATATCTGTAGGATGCAGGTACAGCCAATGGCGTAGTTGGTAGATATACTATGACCAGAGTATATAGATGGTGTTGATAGGTGGTAAATTTATGTACTCTTTCATGCTGGACTGGAAGCGAAAGAAAAACATAGAATGTGCCAGCTGCATTTCCTCCTGGGCATGCTGTAAAAACCAGCTAAGGGATCCGAGGGTTTATGTATATTGCAATTTAGGCGATGTGCTGACAACCTGTCTCTATAGCAATATACCTACAAATCTATCTTAAAAAACCCTCAAACCCGTTAACGCTCTGCTTACCCCGTTAGGGACCCTAGCGTGATTATATGTATGTAAATTTATGTAGGTTTTTATGTGTGTAATTTATCTAGGTGGCATTGATATGGGGTAGGATGGGATTTTACCTCCTAGTGGTCCACCCTGGGCAACGGCAACAAAGGCTTGCCTGTGAATAAGTCCGGCTGAACGATCCCAACAAAGCGGTGGTAGGCTCCGCAAGGGACAACCTGGGTCGCGACCACCCTCTCACCAGAGTCCGGCGCCACACAGTTTGCTGTGTTCCGTCGGTGCGTGAGACTGCCAGTGCCATAACAGGCATCTTCTGGGTGACCTCGCTCCATCGTCGACTTTGCCATGGTCATCCCCGACCTCAGTGTCTAGAGTCAAAAACATATTTCGTTGTTGCCAATGCAAGTACAGGATCAGCAAACACTGCGAGTCAGAGTATCAAAGCAGCTAACGTTTGGGCTGGTGCTCTAACCAAGAAATTGTACGCCAGTACATACAAAATGAGATCTTTCATAGATGTCATTCATTTTAGATTCTCATCTCCCCTTGCCTCATCCCGTACCACACGGAGTCAACTACCTAATCTAGGGGATTGAAATAGGGTACTGGTATTTACACAAAGAGACTACCATCTGACCTCCGTAACCCAGAATTGAAACCAGACCCAATGCTAGGTCAGAGTTTTCAAGTCACCAATGCTTATCAATGGCCACTGACATAGCTTAACGACTAATATCTACGACATTTAACGATATTAACCGGAATCAACGGCTTTACGTGCTTTCCGAAGCACGGAAGTCATTCATTTTAGATTCTACGCAATGAAATTTACATATTAAATTATAAAGACATCTTTATTTGACTTCGTCAGAAATAGGGTTATCTTTAAATTTTTCATGAAGATACATACATACATATAATCATGCCTTTATCCCTAATGGGTTAGGCAGAGCGTAAACGACCTAAACAAAGGTTGTTCCGCCACGTCTGACAAAGTTTTGAGGGTAATTTAAGATCGATTTGTAGGAGGTATATTGCTGTAGTGACAGGATGTCAGCCCATCGCCCATCCCTCAGCTGGTTTTTACAGCATGCCCAGAAGAAAATGCAGCTAGCATTCTATGTTTTTCTCTCGCTCCCAGGCCAGCATGGAAGAAAAAATAGCATCCGTTATTAGCTGGTATTAATAAAACAATAAAGGATGCATCACACACACACATGACGACATTAAATCATTGGGGTCGGATGTCGGGCCGGATCCGTGAAAAATTGCACGCTTAAAAACGATATTTTTCTGTCACTGTTGTACAAAGTTTGTAATGGTAGGTACGTAGACCTTTCATTAGGTATATCTGACTAGGATTGCGGGGTACGCATAAAACACAAATCTATACCACGTGTAAGGGACAGCGTCCCGCCAACTGATAGGGGTTGCTCAGTCAACGATACTGAACAACTTCCACCAAGAAATTATTTCAGGAAATGAAATAAAAATTGCCCATCCCATACAAAATGATCATCTCAATCAGACAATTTGTATGGAAAAATATATTTTTTTGCTTCCTGAAAAATAAACTAGCTGATAGTTTGTCAGTTCCGTTAACTGACCAACCCCTATCAGTTTAAGGGACGCTGTCCCTTACACCCCGTATAGTAAAAACTTACCTATGACTCCTGCGAGTCAGTTAATTATCAAACTTTAACACAAAAGTATATTTTTAAGTTTAAAACTAGCACCATGTTTAAATGTTAACGTTTCAACTATTCACCCTGTACAAAATTGGATACGAAGTGCAGCATAAAAAAATATTAGATAGCTTAGCACATCCTGTTACTAAATTAATAATCTTCAGATAGTAGTAGGTACCTGTGTTTTTATCTTATCTACTTATTTACTTAAAGTACATACCTCTTTTTAAATCACTTCCTTTTTAATATCTTCTCCATAATTATATCTAGGTAGATATCTATTTTTTACGGTTGTCCTTGATGCTAATTTAAAACCTAGTCGTTTTAATACTTAAGTGTGTGCGTAACAGTTCATCATCTCCCTAGCCTTATCCCGTATCTCACGGGGTCGGCTTCCTAATCTAGGGGATTGAACGAGGGTACTGGTTTTTACACAGAGCGACTGCCATCTGACCTCCGCAACCCAGAAGGGAAACCAGACCCAATCCTAGATTAAGTCAGAGTTTTCAAGCCGCCAATGCTTAGCACTGGCCTCTGATATGGATTAACGACTAATATCTACGGTATTAAACGATATTAACCGGGACCAACGGCTTAACGTGCCTTCCGAAGCACGGAAAAATCACCGAATAAACGTACATATGAAATTCGAACACCGAAAAACACATTGGTACGAGGTGGGATTCGAACCACAACCTCCCGCTCAGGAGGCAGCAGCCCTATCCACTACACCATCGGGCTCTAACTGTGTGCGCAACAGTTCTACTCATCAAATAAATAATCACTTGGGGTGTTGATGTTCTATATATACTAAACTAGAAATAGATTACAAAATAAAACTCGCTTTAGGCACATTGCAATTAGGAAGCGTAGCGTAAAATCAAGTTGCACTGCGCGGACGTAACTTTCTATACAATAACGGCACGCCTCCTTTCCTATTTGCGGTGCGCCTTATTTCCTAAGCATAATATTAATCACGAAAATATCTTTACATACGAAAAATCATAATCAACTTGCTATTTCGTGAACCCCAGTGTAACTCACACGAATGCGAGCACCGTGCCCATATATCATACGGAGCTCATCACGTTTTTAATAAAAATCCGCACCAGTGCAAACATTCCCACTCCATACATTATGCCATTATACTTTCATTTGTTTGCGTTGTACGTTTAGGACTATAGCTACGAAATATTTTTCGCGAATCAGGGATTTTTTGTTTCAATCTTTTACGGTTGATTTGAACCATTTTTTTTTGGAACAGATAAGATTTTTTTTTAGAGAAATGTATTTTAAACGCAGTCGCAGCATCTTACGGTGCAGGCAGGCAATTTAGACGATGGACTGACAACCCACTCCAGTAACAGTCAGTATCTAAAATACCCTTGAATAGTTAGACTCGAAAAAAGTTTTCTTAGTTGTATATATTATTCTTCCATTCTGGACTGGGAGCGAGAGAAAAACATAGAATGTGCCAGCTGCATTTCCTCCCGGGCATGCTGTAAAAACCAGCTAAGGGATCCGAGGGTTTTAGTATGTTGCATTTTAGGCGATGGGCTGACAAGCTGTCACTACAGCAATATACATACAAATCGATCATAAATAACCTTCAAAACTTTGTCAGACGTGGCGGAACGACCTTTGTTTAGGTCGTTTACGCTCTGCCTACCCCATTAGGGATAAAGGCGTGATTATATGTATGTATGTATGTATGTACTTGTATATATGAATTTTATTATTTCCTAGTCCTGCATCAACTGTCAAAATTTCATCTGCCTCCAAATTATAGTAATTACAAACCACGGGCCCACTCGAGAGCTCTCCGGTTGCTGTCCAAATAAACGTTGGAGTCCGTTACGGACACAATCCACAGAAAATATTTTGACAAGTGTAACTTTTATAGGCAAGTTTGGGGGCCTGTATGATTAAATTAAAATTTAGTTTTACTGAAGTTATTGGGAATGAAAAATCACATGTCAACATAGGTATTTCTTAATGATAAATGTTATTAAGATTTTATATTTGCATAATATACCTAATAATACATTTATTTAAGGAAATGACCCTTAGATCTATAAGGCTCGTATTTGTAAAGCTATCTCATGATTGAGAGCAATATTAAGTATGGATTTGACAAGCAATTTTATACTTAAATGACATTTCTGATACGAACTCAAATTGGCTGTCAATCTCAAGTGCGGATTATAAATACGGGCCTAAGTGCAAGAGTGTTTTTACCCCAATTTACTTATTTCTATAATTCAATCTATTATAAACCACTATCGAAGGAACCCTATAAATTCAACCGTTCGACTCCTGCCCTATATCTATTATTTCCCTTCCTCGCCTTGTAAGTCATCTTGCAATCAAAATTAGATTTTACGTTAAAAGGAATACGGTTTACAATGAACTTTTTCTTGTAAAGAATATGAAAGTTGAGTGTCTGCAAAAGAAATCGTCAATTAACAAAAGTTTACGTTAAATTAATGCTTCACGTCTTATTTATATGAATCTGTAGAAATACAGGGTGTTATTTTGTTTGTTTTTTCTTTCTTAGGTTCAATTCTTTTCATAGATGCTAATCAAAGGTCCAATAGATAATAATATTATGAATTTACTAAATCATAAAATACACGTCAAAAGATAAATGAAGAATGCGACCCAAATAATATAATAACTAAAATAAAATTGAACACATTTTTATTATAAAAAAATATTCTGAAATTATAATTATGTAAAATCAATTAAGAATGTTTTATTAATATATATTTCATGTTATGTTTGAAAATCACAATCGAAACATCTTGTATAAACCGAAAACAAAATAACTCACTTGATGAAGCCCTTAACCAAATAAAGGAATCCGGACATTTAAGTAGTCGAAGTCGGAATCAAACGGACTACCTCGCTACCTCGTACCCTTGTAAGGCCAATTGTTTTCTACCCCTGAACATGGTAAGGACAAAAGATGGCCTGATAAGAATCGAGCCCGTTGAAGTTTAAAGGTTAAGAGAATTGATGGTTTTCTATACTTATATTGTCAAGACAATAAAGCACAGTTAAATCCCAGTTATCAATCAACTCCATACCTTAACCAATTACAATACAGCTGATTTTTCTTTTTTTTGGAAATTAATGTGAAATTGATCAAAATAGAACTTAAAAATACGTATCCATACATAAAATCAAGCCTTATGTGGTGGGCAAAGCATCAACAACATAAAAAAGGAGTTTTTACTTCATCAGCCTGCCCATCGACTAAATTACATCATAAGGTACCCAGAAACCCAGCTACTTGGCTTTTACAGTACGCCCTGTAATAAGAAGGAGCTGACTGGGTACATTTTATAGATTTTTAAGCATGGAAATAAGTTACCCACATTCAGAATAAAAAAAAACTGATAAAAAAACAATTACTCAGTCAAACACACAACTGCATCACCCTTTCGCATCAGTTTTTTTATAAATTTTTAACGAAAAAAGTAATATTTTACAACTTTTTTTTTACTTTTGTCAGTAATGTCGCACGGTTTGTTACTGCAGTGTGACGGAGCAGCCCTGTTGTCACGCCTGTTTCAATACACAGCTAATTTTGGTTGACATTAGGTGACAACCCTTTCACAATGACATTGTTAAAACTATCTTCTCGCAGCCCTATCTCTACCTGTACTCCGAAGTATGTCGGGAAGGGTTGATCTTAGGAAGATATCAAAAGACTTTTTTTTAACTTTTCTTGACCTTTTGACACGAGCAAGGGTTTGAAAGGTTATTTTTTTGGCTAAAATCTGCGGAAAGATAGTCCTAATCAAGGTCGATTGTTAAATTCGAAAAGGTTATCTTTTTCAGATTAACGGTTCATTTTTGTTGACAAAGTAGTTTTTAACGATTCAAGAATTAATTTGTTTGAAAATCTTCCCGATAATAATGAATACTTGTGGAAGTAACCGTTTCGTACATTTACAAAAGTATGATCAAATTCCAATTAAATGATACCGTCTGGTTTTCTATGTGCTTTAGACTCACTGAGTTTTGAAATCACATAGACATTACCATCAAATTGTAAGGTCACATGCTGAGGCCCTTAGGTGTCCTTGTTTTGTAGTAAACTCTTTGAGAACCACTAGATAATCTTTGCACAAAATTCACCTTTAAAACTAGATCACTAAAGTTGAATTTCTAAAAGTTTATGTGCATGAAAGAATAGCCACAGGGCGTATCTGTTTTGTCAAGGTAGTCATGTGAATAATTCACAATCCTTTTTAGCGATTATCATTTCAATGACAATAAAAGTCATTTTATAAGGGGACGGCATAAAAGAAATCGTATAATAATCGTGTTCAAGCATTTACATCTTACACGTTCAGTCAAATGTACTAATATTATGTACGCGCTTGTACTATACCTACAAGTAATATTTATTGAATGTATATGTTAAATTATTATTACATACGAATCTAAGAATAAAACGAGAGAACATTTAGTTAACAGTGAAAATACAAATTTTCTTTTATAATATTTCGCAAATTTCAAAGCACAACACTCTCTTTATTGTACTTTATCACCGCAAATAAATAAAATGACTTTACAAACAAGCCGCAAAAGGAGGAATACCTACATGAAAAGATCTTTTACAGCGTCTGCATAATACACACATGTATACAGTGACAACGCCTACGCCGCGTAGCTCGTAGAGGCGCGTAGACACAAATCGATTTGTGGCTACGACTGCTACGAGTGACAAAGTTTTTCAAGATGGCGCGGGGGCGAAGCGGGGTGGGGGGCGCCCCTGAGCCTCTGAGCCCCTGAGCCCCTGATGCTCATATTTTTTACTGTCGCGGGGTGAGCAACGGAGCCGATCGCGACACCGCTCTCCACTCTCACGGCCTCTTAAAAGCTTTGAGGGACTCCGTCTCTACATAAAGTCTGTCTTTATATGCTCCTATGTGTCCATGTTACTCACTCTACTCTAGTAATTGACGTTAGAGTGTAATATGTGACAACCGTGATGATTCTGGCTCGCACATTTATAAAATGTCTTTAAAATTGCCGAAGTTATATGGTTTAATTCTGAAATTTCAATTAGACAGATTGTTAAAAAACCAACAGATAGGTTAAGGGCGTTTTTGCACTGCTACGTATTCGATTCGTATCCAATTCGTATCGGAATTGTCCTTTCTAGTAAATGTATGACAGGGTGCGCACCCAACCATATCCGTTTTAGGTATATTGAATTTTCACGGATACGAACCGGATACGAACCGAATACGGAGCAGTGCAAAACTGCCCTTACAACTATCAAAATGAGTGACAAGATATTTTGTCATATTAATTTTTGAAATGTATGTAAGTAAAGAAACAACTCATTTTTCAAAGATGTGTCATCCAGACTCAATACCATCGTCTCCTATGATTAATACCATAAAATCAATATACACACGGTGCTGCCAACCAGTTCTCTTTGTTTGGCTCGAACTTGGCTTGAACACGCCACCGCGTGTCTAGATTTTATCATACAAGACCGCTCTGCTAGTCTTGTTCACCGTAATTTCATGGTCACTTGCTTTAACCAACCCACTCCGTAATCAAATATACATGGTGTTCCAACATCAGCCTGCGGTAGACTATGTATCTAACCAGTATCTGTGGATAATACCGCGACTCGGGCGAATTGTAAACATCCTGTGGCGCTGTTTACCGCCACACCACTGATGAAAAACATGGTAACAAAAAAAATATATAAAATGTAAAGTTATAAAATTATATCGTACGAGGGGGATACAAAAACAGCTTACCGCAAAAATAGGAAAAAATGTCTCGTTCAATATATTTAAAACAAAAGTAGCGGCATATTGAAACAAATTATTTCTAGATTTTGGAATGGTGATCATAGGAAATTACCAACACAGCACAAGTAAACAAAATAAAGACTATGATTAGAGTTTAAAATTTTATTCTGTTTGAACAACAAATAAGATCTATTTTCTATATTTTTTGTTTGAAATTTCTCATGTAAGTGACTACATTATTGCTTTAATGAAAAATAAAGTATCTATAAACCGAAACCAATATAAACGTAGAGTTAAAATATAATTAATATTACCTTGCATACTAAATGTGACATCAGCTGATGAATTTGGTATGGAAGGTCAAAAATATTTTAATTTTTAAACCTATATTTGACCTGTTTTGTCGCTTAAAGTGCCTACTAAGTAGTTTAATTATATTCAATATTGTAGTGTATTTATAGTATGTATTTTAAATTTAAGATTTTGTATTGTTTTATTATATTGCGTATTACGGTGCTGACAGAATATCAGTGTTACTGGTTATAACTTGTAACAAATGCTGAGTCAGCTCCATTTCTTGTGCACTACAGATCAGAGCATTCATAAGTCTTCTTACCGTATGTTGAGTTTTGTATTGTTTCATGAATAAACGTGTTTCTATTCTTTTCTTTATTACATTATAAAATTTATATTATCATAGGTCAGTGTAGTATTTTGAGAAATAGAAAAACAAATGATAAAATACTTGTTAATCTTGCTTGTCATCAAATAAATATTATCTAACTTATCTAACTCGATATAGTCACCTGCTGGTTATATCTTTTGATAAATATGGTGTGCTTACCGTTTCCACAGATATTTTCAAGAAATACGATTACGATACGATTTAAGAGAGCATTGATTCTTGATTGCAGTGTTTCCGAATCAGACGATTGAATTTAAGTCGTCCCTATATCCCTATGTATGCATAAATCTTTAAAACTACGGAACGGATTTTGATGCGGTTTCTTTAAATGGATAAAGTGATTCAAGAGGAAGGTCTTTATGTATAATACATGCATAATATAGTAGAGAAACACTGATGATTTCCGTGCGAAGCCGGGGCGGGTCGCTTGTAATTTTATAAAAAATGTTTGTGTGAGTTGGCCTCAATGTCATGAATGATACAAGTCTAGATAGAACTAACCATTGCAAATGCGAAGTAATAAAAAATACAACACAAATATTTTTTTAACCCTGATGTATGTTACCCTTTCTTTGTTATTCTTCCATGCTGGCCTGGGAGCGAGAGAAAAACATAGAATGTGCCAGCTGTAAAAACCAGCTAAGGGATCTGAGGGTTTCAGTATATTGCAATTTAGGCGATGGGCTGACATCTTGTCACTACAGCAATATACATACAAATCTATCTTAAATAACCCTCAAAACTTTGTCAGACATGGCGGTACGACATTTATTTAGGTCGTTAACGCTCTGCCTACACCATTAGGGATAAAGGCGTGATTATATGTATGTATGTATGTTACCCTGATGTCTGTAACTGTTACCTCGTTTTCAAATGGTCGCTGACTTTGCAAACTTTTTCCAACAAAAATATCAGTTACCAACTCCCTGGCCGTCGGTTCTAATGTACACAAATCTGTGTTTAGCTCTTGAAATTAATTTCACATAGCCGCGGGCAGAGGGGAGGTGAAGGGTGAGGGGAAGGGGGGGCGGGGACATTGGTCCTTCGTCCGACGACACGTGTAGTGTAGGATAACGTTTAAACAGTGGTGTAACTGGTAAATTAATGTTTGACAAAGAGGTTAAAATTAAATAGTTACTCTCTGTTTTATTAATAAAACTAGCGACCCGCCCCGGCTTCGCACGGAAATTATCAGTGTTTCTCTTGTATATTATGCATGTATTATAAATATAAACCTTCCTCTTGAACCACTCTATCCATTAAAAGAAACCACATCAAAATCCGCTGCGTAGTTTTAAAGATCTAAGCATACATCCCTATGTATATAATATCCCTATATAGGGACAGAGAAAGCGACTTTGTTTTATACTATGTAGTGATTATACTTTGATGAACTAACGGAAAACTATAATTTTATATATTTTGGTTTAGATTTTAAAAAGATTGATTTTAATAAATACGTAAATAAGTATACCTATTTACTCTTATAAACTGTAAATTAACGCCCTATAAAAAGTTTCAGCCAAACATATTTTATTAATTTTCTCACAAATATAAAGATACCTACGTAGAAGTAACATTTACCTTTACGTCAGGAAAATTATTGAAATGTAGTAGGACAACTCATGCAGCAAAAAAAATAGTAGTTTAACATTTTCTTTTTCAGGTCAGGTTTCTTCGAAATATTGTAGACTAGCGACCCGCCCCGGCTTCACACGGAAATAATCAATGTTTCTCTTCTATATTATGCATGTATTATACATATAAACCTTCCTCTTGAATCATTCTATCTATTAAAAGAAACCGCATCAAAATCCGTTGCGTAGTTTTAAAGATTTATGCATACATAGGGATATAGGGACAGAGAAAGCAACTTTGTTTTATACTATGTAGTGATACCATGTGATCATTTACAAGTATCACATAGGTCATCATATCCATGAAATGTAAATCGAGTATAAGATTTTAACTAGTGCCAAATAACATCATTATTACTATTTAACATTTTATTGCCCACATGCTGATACAGATGACACAAACATAAAAAACACAATAGCAGAACAGGTGTTTATCTCTAAAAAGAAGCTTCTAGCTGACTTACGGTAGTAGTGCATAAGGCTCGTATTTTTGATGCGATCTCAAACTTGAGAGCAATATTAAGTATGGATTTGACAGGCCAGTTTGTACTGAAATTACATTTCTTATACGAACTCAGAGTCGCTGTCACTCTTGAGTGCTGATTACAAATTCGGCCCTAAGTGAGGCAGATAAGGCGTGTACAATTTTAATATAGGTAAAATTACATCATCAAAGACCCGTAATTATCTCGCTCACACACTTTCAAATTGATTGTTCGGTCCTTCGGCCCCAGCTGGCCAAATGAACAAAACGCCCGATTCCCAGGTTCAGTTCCCGGGTCGGCATAATGGCTGGCTCTCATATTGAACTGCGGGCATTGTTTTCTGTTTTTGTGCTTTTTGTTTCATCCCCCAGAGTTTAGGGAAGCTGATGGGGTACAGATACGGTGTTTTGTTGAGAGTTTAAACTGAATTGGGCGGTGGTAATTGTGATATGATTTTATAAGTAATCTAGGATAACTGTTAGGGCATTATTGCACTGCTCCGTATTCGGTTCGTATACGTGAAAAATTATATTAATATAATTATACGTCACATAGTAACGATAATATCCCAAATGTTGTTAGTAGAACGTCGACGAATGGCCTAATAGTAGAATACTTTTTAAAACCGTCACTTATTCTGTCAAATTTTACAAGGTATTTAAGATAGTACTGTGTATTGCAGTATGTAGGTGGTAGTGGCAGGCCCATGCAGTAAATGACAATACACCAAAACCGTCAGTTTCTTTAAAATAGGTACTGGGTTTCTTATTAGCTACTGGAGAAGAATACAGCTGGTTCTAAGATAATTTTTTCTCGCTCCCAGTTCCACTTGAATTTAATCCACATAAACAAAACGTAGAATCACAACATTATTGCAACAAGTAACAAATATGGTGGTTTTTAATAAATATGATATTTTTTTCTCGCTCCCAGTTCCACTTGAATTTAATCCACATAAACAAAACGTAGAATCACAACATTATTGCAACAAGTAACAAATATGGTGGTTTTAGTGGCGGTTTTTAGTGGCGGTATCTAAATACGCGGATCCTATTAAATCAGAAATAGCTATCCAATCAGAGTGATCACCAGAGGTCGGAAATTCGGGTGCAAAAAAAGTAAAAACCCACTGTTGGAGCTACTAAGAGTTGCTACAACCACCTTTTTCAAGATGTTTAGGGCCCCAGTTTATTTTTCTTTATTAAATTGTTTTAGTAATGTCAATGTGTTCTTTGCGTCAATATAAGTCGAAAGTGTTTGCAATTTTTTTTTATATTTGTTTTAATTTGAAAGATATAAGTAGAAATGTGTTTTCAATGTACTGAAAAATATTAAAAATATAAAAATATCATTTGATTGTTTGATATTTTTATTGAATACCATTTAGAAATGATTTCTACGATGCTTTTATTATTTTTACACAAAAATTTGAATGGGGCCCTCGGGGGCCCAAAAGCGTTTTATTTCTTTAAAAAAAATTGCGGAGTAAATTAAAATTAAAATTCGTAATTGGCAAGGTTAAGACAAGATAAACGCTTTTTACTCTTGTAATTTTTTCTCTACGATTGATAGTTTCAGGGTAAATTGATGTTGAAGTTAGTAGGACACAATTGTTCAAGACCAAGCCAAGTAGTTGTTTTTATGGTGAAATCAGCTAGGTTAAGAAGAGATAGGCACTTCTCTTTCAAGAAAGATTTTTTTTTGAATTATTATAAGGTGTCTTCAAGAACATTGATTGATAAAAACAATTATATCATAATTTAATAAAGTAGAATTATTACTAAGAATTTTAACTTACCAAAACACAAATAATTCAGTCTGAATCCGTTTTTAATATCAAAGTCAAAATCGTCAGGATGAATCGATGTCCAGAATACAAAAGCCGAGGTCAAAAAATATGAATAGATCTGTCTATCACAATCAACAATCACTCCCGAACACCAACCAACTCAAGCGCACTCTTCGAGCCGAAGCAAGAAAGTGGTGAAATTATTATTTTGAACGTTTTGGGTGTGACAAAAAACTACCTGTTAAAAAAAGGTTGGAGTTATCAACTTCCTAGAAATATGCATTTCAAGGACACCTACACGCTGGCCAAATATCCCTGTCTCTCTCTATCCTTGTCCCTGTCTATCTCTCTCTTTGAGTATGTGCGACAAGGTCAGCATATTGACTGTATCTGTCTAAGTGCGTTTAGGATGTATTGTCTTAATTTTTGGTTTGTAAAATATGGCAAGTACACAAAATTAAAAGTGTATTACATGTAACCTAGTATCAAGTATTTTCTCTGATATACTTATTGGAAACCGGCTAACCCAGGGAGGGTTTCAGTATTGTATTTTAAACGATGGGCTGACAACCTGTCACTATAGCAATATACAGATCCACCTGGAATGACCCTCAAAATTTGTCAGACTCTGCCTACCCCATTAGAGATAAAGGCGTGATTATATGTATGTATGTACTTATTTGTAAAATATAAAATAAAGACGAATCCGGTAAAATTCTTTTTATATATATATGCGAGTGCTTGACTGGTCTTATTTTAAGGATTTAGGTGCTTACAATGAACCTTAATAGTTTCACAACGAAAGAAAAAATTATAGTAATGTTTAAGCAGTAAAACGCTTTGGGGCCTCCAGGCCCAAAAATTGTGTCCAGGGAATTTTAACATCAATTCACTGTGAAACTGTCAACCGTAGAGAAAAAATTACAAGAAAGAGAATTGCCTTGCCTATCTCTTCTTAACCTAGACGATTTCACCATAAAAACCACTACTTTGCTTGGTTTTGAACGATTATGTCCTGCTAACTTCAACATCAATTTATCCTGAAACTATCAACCGTATAGAAAAAATTACAAGAGTAAAAAGCGTTTATCTTGTCTTAACCTTGCCAAATACGAATTTTAATTTTAATTTTCTCCGCAATTTTTTTTAAAGAAATAAAACGCTTTAGGGCCCCCGAGGGCCCCATTCAAATTTTTGTGTAATAATAATAAAAGCATCGTAGAAATCATTTATAAAGGGTATTCAATAAAAATATCAAACAATCAAACGATATTTTTATATTTTTAATATTTTTCAGTACATTGAAAACTCATTTCTACTTTTATCTTTCAAATTAAAACAAATATTAAAAAAAATTGCGAACAGTTTCGACTTATATTGACGCAAAGAACACATTGGCATTGCTAAAACAATTTAATAAAGAAAAATAAACTGAGGCCCTAAAAATCTTGAAAAAGGTGGTTGTAGCAACTCTTAGTAGCTCCAACAGTGGGTTTTTACTTTTTTTGCACCCGAATTTCCGACCTCTGGTGATCACGCTTCGGTGCGTTTATGCATCGTTACGAGTGTAATGTCGCGAGCATGCGCAGGCGCATGGACATCTGCGCAGTGTTGCCAGTATGACGCTTTGATAAGACATTGGTAGGTTCTATAATATATTACCTTGTAGTCACACTTTTTTTATTTTCATTTGATTCTCAATTTTATCTGTTTGTTTTATCTATAGGGTAGATAAATACAGACAAGGCGGACTGCTTGTTCATGGATTTGTGAACAAAAAGAAAAATCTCCGATAAACACCAAAAATATTTGTTTGAATAATTTGAATTCCTTTAAATTTGTCATCTTTTGAATTTGACACCAAATAAGTGAAAACGTCAAAGATTTGTTTCAGTTGCTTTTATAAATACATATTTTTCACATATTTATTATTTAAAGAATGCGCGTCTGGCAACATTGTAAGAACAATCGCAAGTATTTTTAAATTTTATGCGGATTCCAAGATATAAAAGGAAAGTGGGCCCTTAATTGGCAACTGCGAAGTATACATTTATACTTTATACGATTGTTGTCCATGTGTGTAGCGTTAAAAATAAGAATTTATATGTGTAAATGATACGTTACTCTTCGTTGAGCAATATTGTATTTGTATTTCTTATTTACATATTGGAATAGCATCGATAAAATGCCTACACCAACTCCTTATTTTCACGGAAATCCTGTAAACGCAAATACAGGGTCTAACGAGTTACAGTGTATTGCAATTAAGGCTCTAGGTAGGCTGAAAACCCGTCACTATGGCTCGTATTTTTAAAGCAATCTCAAGATTGAGAGCAATGTTGTATGGATATAACAAACCACATTGTACTGAAATGACGTTTCTGGTACGAACTCAAAGTAGATGTCAGTTTTAAGTGTTGTTTATAATTATGGCTCTATATAATCTTGTCTTAAATATCCCTTAAAGTATTTTTATATACGGAGAAAATGGTTTCATAAATTTTGCTGAATAAGAACATTATACCTACAAAGAAAGCGTTGGTACTTACTTAGTAGGTAACTTATTAATTCCATGGTACCTACCTATTAGTTTTCCATAAAAATCCGTTTAAGATCCTCAAATTTTCCGCCTTTCCGCATCTCTCAAATCTAAACGCAAATCGCTCCCCTTCGAATTGACAAAATGGCATCGGTAACCACCAAAACGATAGAAGACCCCACAAAAGGCTAAGGCACTTGAATCCTCTTGGCCTAAACGCTTTAACTATGTCCCTACCCTTACCTATCCTACCACCACTTTAAAAAGAACCAGGCTTCTATACTACTGTGTATAGGACCAGGTGTCAGAAATGATTGGTTAGACTACAGCACCCTAGTACCACAACCAACTTGAGGATTGCTCACTCCACTTGTCTCCAAAAACCCGTAAATTTTTCATAGGATTTTCCGCCTAACGACCTGGGGTTAGGAGTGAGCTTGCTATGTACACGCCCAGATAATGATGGCACTTGAGTGGATGGTTTTGGTACTGCCTCTAATTGGTGTGGCTCTTAGGTAAAACTGTAGCACACACCGCCCCTATGTAGCTCAACGAGTATTTTGCGAATATCTAATGTACATACATACATACATACATATAATCACGCCTCTATCCCTAATGGGGTAGGCAGAGCGTAAACGACCTAAAATAAGGTCGTTCTGACACGTCTGACTATGTTTTAAGGGTTATTAAGATAGATTTGTACGTATATTGCTGTAGAGACTGGTTGTCAGCCCATAGCTATAATTACAATATACTGCAACCCTCACATCCCTTAGCTGATTTATACTGCCTGCCCGTGTGGAAATTTAGCTAGCACATTCTATGTTTTTCTTTCGGTCCCAGTCAAGCATGGAAGAAATCTAATGTGGATGACATTAATTGCGCATATCATGAGGATAGTGTGTGAAGTTCACACAAAAATATTTCAATAGGAAGAGCAATAACAAAATTGTAGTTAATAAAAGAATGGACATCCTGGGAAAAATAGAGCGTAAAAGATCCCGTGGAGGATTCCTCTTTAACCCTGGAGTCACCAGATAAAATCAATGTTTGGATTCTTACCACTCTTTGATGGGCTGAAGACAGGGAAGCACCAAGTTACTTAGTTCAGACACGACCTTCAGATATTGAAGAGTACGAAAAATTAGAAGAATAGAAGTAATACTAACAGGTGCGACCTAATTTTATTATGTATTTTTTTACCCACTGTAATTTGACTTTGACCTTCTATGCTACATTGGGAACGAGAGAAAAACAAAGAATGCGCCAGCTGCATTTCCTCTCGGGCATGCTGTAAAAACCAGCTAACGGATCCAAGGGCTACAGTATATTGCAATTTAGGCGATGGGCTAACAATCTATCACTACAGCAATATACATACAAATCTATCTTAAATAACCCTCAAAACTTTGTCAGACGTGGTGGAACGATCTTTGTTTAGGTCGTTTACGCTCTGCCTACCCTTTAGGGATAAAGGCGTGAATATATGTATGTATGGCATAAGAGCAGGAGGTAATAATAATATATTGGAGCTAAAAGAAGTTCCACAATACTTAATGAGGCACCGAGACGAAACGAACTGAGACATAAAACGGTCCAGAGAGAAAGAATAGCCGCGTATAAGGAACTCTACACACGGACTGATGCGGTCAGGCTGACGTATTTTATCTTTCACGGTCTAGAGATTTATTATATGTATAGATTTCAGTCATCTTTGTAGTTCCCTTGCTACCAGCTTTGCATTGTTTGGGTCTTGTTGGCGCTTGGTAAATTCGTCCATATCAAATGATTGTTGTACAAAGATTTGTCTGACTGTGTATCACAGTATCCTGAGGACAGAAGCAGGTTTATGACTCCGGCGCGTGCTTGGCAACACATTCCAATCGCCTTGATCCGCGACACTTTACTACGCGCCATTAATGGGAACCAACGGTAAGAGAACCAATCGATTCCAGTTGATAAATCTATTGTGGCGCTCCGGAGCGGAAGAAAAATTAACTAACTTCTAAGATTATCTTGCAAGCTGGAACAGGAGCGATAGAAAACCGTAGAATGTTCCAGCTGCTTCTCTTTCTGGATAAAATATAAAACCAGTTGATAAATATACAGTATCGCTCCGTCGCGGATGAAAAATTAACTAACTTCTAAGCTTATCTTGCAAGCTGGAACAAGAGCGATAGAAAACCGTAGAATGTTCCAACTGCTTCTCTTTCTGGACAAAATATAAACCTAGTTGATAAATCGATTGTGGTGCTCCGTCAAGTAGAAGAAATAAAGTAATTTGTAAGATTATTTTATTCTCTTGGTTCATAAGTGTGATTTATTCTGCTTTATTTATTTTCATCTTCGATGTAAACAAATAATTAAAATTTAATTTCTTAGTCATCATAATTCTAGCATTTCGATTTTCAGATCTAAATGTCTCATTACGTTTTCGTTCTCTATCGAACAAAACAAAGTGAAATTATACGTATAATTGTTATATTTAATGCCATAAAAAAAATATTATCTCCATAATATTATTTTAATTTATGTAACAATAACTGTCATTGTGATATCTGAATGATGATATTATAACAATATTAGGATTATCATATCTTTTTATTGTTATTTTATATTTTCCATGTTTACGTTACATGTCTACGTCAATATCGTATTCAAGTGAATATGCACATAGTCACGTAGATCAACAAAACATAATTATCAGCGATTAAATAAATTATCTATCTGTAAAACCCATGTCAGAGAGCCCGATGGTGTAGTGAATAGGGCCGCTGCCTCCTGATGCGATTGGTGCCAATGTGTTTTTCTGTTTTCAAATTTCATATGTACGTTTATCCGGTGATTTTTCCGTGCTTCCGAAGGCACGTTAAACCGTTGGTTCCGGTTAATATCGTTAAATACCGTAGATATTAGTCGTTAAGCCATATCGGCGGCTTGAAAACTCTGACCTAATCTAGGATTGGGTCTGGTTTCCCTTCTGGGTTGCGGAGGTCAGATGGCAGTCGCTCTGTGTAAAAACCAGTACCCTCATTCAATCCCCTAGATTAGGAAGCCGACCCCGTCAGATACGGGATAAGGCTAGGGAGATGATGATCAGTAAAACCCATGGAACGCGATATACAGAGATTTTCAAAGCTTTTAGGTAGTAGGCACGTTAAATATTGTTGATAGTTTTTTAGGGTTCCGTCCCAAAGAGTGAAAACGGGAACCTATTACTGCAAAATTCGCTGTTTGTCGTCCGTGTGTCCGTCTGTCACCAAACTGTATCTCATGAACTGTGATAGCTAGAGAGTTGAAATTTTCACAGACAATGTATTTCTCTTGACGATATATTAACAAATACTAAAAACAATTTTTTATGAATATTTCAAGAAGGCTCCCATACAAAAAAAAAGGCATATTTCAGTAAAATTTCCTATCTACCTACAATATTTAAATTTCTTCGCATGAGTCAGACAAAGCCGCCATATAAATAAACTAGCGACCCGCCCCGGCTTCGCACGGAAATTATCAGTGTTTCTCTACTATATTATGTGTGTATTATTCATTAAACTTGGTCAGACGTGGCAAAACGACCTTTGTTTAGGTTTTTTACGCTCTGCCTACCCCGTTAGGGATAAAGGCGTGATATTATGTATGTATGTATTATTCATATAAACCTTCCTCTTGAATCACTCTATCCATTAAAATAAACCGCATCAAAATCAGTTTCGTAGTTTTAAAGTTTTATGCATACATAGGGATATTCTGGAACAAATCGCACAGTGACATCTAGCCCTGGAGATTGAACCTACAGTATTTAGCAGGTGTACTTATGTTCTGAGCTATCTGTCCAGTAGGGCTAATATGCGCGTCATGAGATAATTTTGTCAGTGTATTTCTCGCGTGTAGCGTAGTTCGCACTAAATAACGCTTTGCTTTAAACATAGTAAAGTCTCGCGCGCACGGTGACAAAAAAATATCTCGTGGTGCGCATGTTATGTAGATAGATACATACATACATACATATAGTCACGCCTCCATCCCTAATGGGGTAGCAAGAGCGCAAACGACCCGAACAAACATCGTTCCGCCACGTCTGACAAAGTTCTGAGGGTTATTTAAGATAGATTTGTAGGTATATTGCTGTTAGTGACAGGTTGTCAGCCCATCGCCTAAATTGCAATTTACTGAAACCCTCGGATCCCTTAGCTGATTTTTACAGCATGCCCGGGAGGAAATGCAGCTGGCACATTCTATGTTTATCTTTCGCTCCCAGTCCAGCATGGAAGAAAATACTATGTAGATAGATACTTATGATAATAACAAAGATTACGATAAAAAACGTGTCGATTTTCCTAAAATTTATTTACAAGGTAAAACACTGATAATATTGTTATCGTACGTGTTTTTTTGTCATTTTTCCACTTGTTGTGACCAGCAAAGATAGCATGCGCACCACGTTGTAATTTTGTCGTGGCATTATCTCTTGCGTTGCATACTTCACTTTGATTAAGACCTGCTGTTATTTTGATATGAAGTGTGCCACGTACGAGATAGATAAAATATGACGACGTGCCGCGTGTTCACAAATCACATTCTTCTACATTTTTCGCTTCTACATTTTTAATGCGAACGGCCAAAGTGTGGAACTCCCTGCCTGCGGATCTATTTCCGGAACGTTATAACCTGGGCCTTTTCAAGGCGAGAGTGAACAGGCATTTTCTAGGCAATCATGCTCCATCATAGTCTACATCATCACTTACCATAACGTGAGATGGCGGACAAATGATTGCCTATCAAATATAAAAAAAAAAAAAAAACGTCTGCCGAAGTTAATTTTCAGACTTGAATATTGATTTCTTGCAGGTGTGACCTACGACATATAATGGCATCGTTTGATCACTGGAGTTTCATGTGAGTTCTTGTTCATATAATGAAGTGTCAAGTTTGTTCGAAGTATGACTGCACGATCACAAGATAATTAGTGTAGGTATAAAAACAATATTTGTTTTTCTACTCGCGTGATAATTACGTGACTATAAAAATAATGGCATCATGATAATTATGAATGATTTCCAATCTTTATTGTCAACAAAATTTATTCAATACGCAATGATTTTAAGCTACATGCATCAGATATAATTTATCGGAAAAGATAGAATATGCACACGTACAATACAATTGGTTTTTGGTGATAAGACTTCTGAGAAGCCTGGGAAAATATCATCATTAGATTAGAGCTTACCTCATTTTTAACCAAAACATATCTTAAAACATGTAACCTCCACAATCCATTGGACAGCCTACAAACTTAGCTCTACTACTAGACTTCTTAAAAGATTACTTCTAATAACGTTACATACATACATATATAACGTCACGCCACTTTCCCGTAGGGGTAGGCAGAGATCACATCCTTCCATTTGCTACGCTTCTTGCAAACTTATTTCGCTTCATCTACATTCATCAATATTTTCATGCACGCTCGTCGGTTTAGGGTACCCCTGATCTGAACTGACCTAACCTTTCCTTGATTGCGATACGTTCTTTGAGGTCATCCCCTTCCAACGTTTCCACTCACACTCGCCATGTATATCTGTTTAGTTAATCTCTTTTCATCCATCCTCTCAACATGACCAAACCACCTAAGCATTCTTTTTTCTATACCTGTCACTATATCCTCTTTGAGGCTGACGTTATATATTGAAAATTGGTTTAAATCCCAATAACATAATTTATTTGGGTAAATTATTTTTTTTAAACATTAAAAGACGTTGTTAAAACAACTTTACGTTTGTACATACATACATATAATCATGCCTTTATCCCTAATGGGGTAGGCAGAACAAAGTTTAGGTCGTTTACGTTTGTAGATAGGTATATTTCCACATTTGGAAAGTTAGTTGGTACTTTAGCTCCAACCATATCACGAATTAGGTACTACCTATGTTCTTATTTATGATACTAGGTACATTATTGCACACTGACTACACATAGAAGATATACACTTACCTTTCGCTGTCTCTTCCAATCCCTCAAAGCACTTTTGATTACGTCACAGACACACTTTTTGCGTCGAGTAATATACTCACACCTTTTAAAGGCACTTGAAAAAGATAAGAAGCTAAACATAAGTCTGGTACTTCTGACCATCACCTTGGAAATGATCACAAATCTTAAACATATCTGTTAGATAAGACAAAAATAGCAGTTTTTGATAATATAATCACTGATTTATCTATATCCTGAGGTGCGTCAAAAATAATAATAATAAAAACCCGTTAAAGATTAGATTACTGGAAACAAATTTAAATCGAATTAAAATAATCATCGGTCAATTTACGTAATCTAGTCACAACGCTATCAATAATTTTATTGAAAAAGACTACAGCTTAAGATACAGAAGATATAGATGATATCTTTCATAGGCTCGATTTTAGATCCACAGGCTAAAACTTAAAATCTATCTGCCATTTTCGAAATAATAAAATTGAAAAAGGTCAGGCGATTTATACATACATACATACATATAATCACGATTTTATCCCTAATGGGGTAGGCAGAGCGTTAACGACCTAAACAAAGGTCGATCCGCCACGTCTGACAAAGTTTTGAGGGTTATTTAAGATAGATTAGTAGGTATATTGCTGTAGTGTCAGGTTGTCAGCCCATCGACTAAATTACAATACACTGAAACCATCGAATCCCTTAGCTGATTTTTACAGCGTGCTCGGGAGGAAATGCAGCTGGCACATTCTATGTTTTCCTCTCGCTCCCAGGCCAGCATGGAAGAACGATTATACTCTATGGTTTTACACTTTGTACGCTAGATTATCCCAGTATTTCTGTCAATCTAGGCCAATCTATCATAATTATGACGGCGGATACATTATATTTTTCTGTTTTTAGTTTGAAAGGGACAGATAGATTTTAATTTTAGGTTTAACCAGTTGAATCTAGAATTAAGTCCAATATTTGCGTACAAAATTAAATTTCACCCGATATTAAATTAATAATTCTTAAATATTATAAGTGACATATAAGTTAAATATAAAGTTTGGTTGAATCTTTAAATAAGTTTTGAGTCTTGTGACACAGATACCTAACTATTAAAATTAAAAATTATAATCAAGTTATGTACCTGCGATTTCATCTGTGTTTCCTGAAGCTTCTCCATTTTCTTCTTTTCCTAAAACAAACAAAATAATATAAAAAATATACGTAAGTATTCAAACATTGAAAATCTGCTCGCTAAGTGGTAAAAACCCCTCGGTAAAAAAAACACAATTCACTAAAAACGTACTGAACCGTAAAACCGATCCAATAGACTCAAGTAATAGAAATTAAGATAATTTAGAACCTTATAAATTAGCGATTTATAGCTCGTTGTAGTAACAGGTAGAAAAATTGCCGTTGGTGGGCGTTATTCGCAATTTTTCTACCTGTTACTACAATGAACTATGAATCACTTATTTATAAGGTTGATTTCTCTTTTTCTGTCTGTTGGACCGGTTTTTCGATTCACTGAGTTTTTGGGAAATTAGGATTTTATATCTGATGGGGGCGCCACTAAGTTTTTATAAACACCTTAATTAAAAATATAGAGTTGAGTTTCTTTTAATTCTATTTTCTTTTGCTAACAAATTTATTCATTGTAGGTGATAACATTTTAAGACAACGCGTCTTTGCTACGTACGTACTCTTTTATTCATAATTTTAACAAAGTGTTTTTCCTAAGTAGTATTATTAAGTCAAAGTAAAATTTTCTAATTTCTTCCATGCTGGACTGGAAGTGAGAGAAAAACATACAATGTGCCAACTGCATTTCCTCCCGGGCATGCCGTAAAAACCAGCTTAAGCATTCGAGGGTTTCTGTATATTGCAATTCAGGCGATAGGTTGACAACCTGTCACTACAGCAATATCCTACAAATCTATCTTAAATAACCCTCAAAACTTTGTCAAACAGACGTGGCGAAACGACCTTTGTTAGGCTACCATTAGGGATAAGGGCGTGATTATATGTATGTATGTAAAATTACTCACTAGCTTTTGATTAGGGTAGATCGTTATTTTTAAATCATCATCATCTCCCTAGCCTTATCCCGTATCACACGGGGTCGGCTACCTAATCTAGGTGATTGAACGAGGGTACTGGTTTTTACACAGAGCGACTGCCATCTGACCTCCGCAACCCATTAGGGAAACCAGATCCAATCCTAGACTAGCCTCTGATATAGCTTAACGACTAATATCTACGGTATTAAACGATATTTTTAAATGATATTACCCTAATAAATTTTTAAAAAACTAAGTTTACCGTTATGACTGTCTATTCTATGTTGTCTTAGTATCTACGCAGGACATGTGCTGGGCTGGTACGGGCTTGCACCCAGTACTGAAGAGGGTTACAACAGGATATTACACCGACTAATTGTTGCAAATTGCGTGCGAATAGATACCCTTCATGTGGGTTAATTTTCACAAATGGCTTTGACTCGAATACGCAATTAAACAAGAAGAAAATATTATAGTGGAAAGAGAGAAAATACTAATTTTACAGTTGGATATGTTACAGTTAAAACCCGTTTTGAGTTAAACGTAACTAGTTAACAGATAATTTATTTATGAATTAGGCAAACACTTATTAAATGTTATTTAAATGACTTCTTAAAAATATTATTAATTACAGAGTTTTCCTTTTATTAAACAGGTAAGTATGTGTTTATGTGCATATTTTTACGCTGATTGTTGATCACAGATTAAATATTTGAATTATGATAAATACGATACATCATTTCGTATCTTTTTTATTTAGGTTTTTCCACAAGTTTTTGTTAAGGGGCGAACGAGGGCGCGATGGTGGCGCCATCGGTTTTAAATTAATTGTGCAAACACTTTCATGAATATTCTGCGTTTTGCGAGTATTTCGGGTAATTTTCTATTTTTAATGCAATTATTTACACTAAGCACATAAGCTTGGACATTTGTAATACAAAGCTTTATTACTCAATGTTTATTATATTATGGATGATAAAATGGAGAATTTGTTGCAATTCTCGCGAAACGCAGTCGCACGCAAAATATTTGCATTTTAAGCACAATTAATTTAAAACTGATGGCGCCACCGTCGCGCCATTGTTCACTTCTTAAAGTATAACTACTCTACTATCTTATCAATTATAATATACATTGAACCTTGATGATATAAACTCTAGACTGTGCTATAGACTTTGTTGTGGTATAATCAAATAATTTAAACGATAAGTTATTATCTTTATACGTTTTCTAATATTTACTGTATTTTACCCGACTGTGAAGATAAGAAATATAAAAAGTGTGCTAAAATATTGATTGCCACACTTTTCTTATTGTGTAAATAGGGAGAATATATTTGACTTTTTTGATTTGACATAACGTCATTTTTAATTTTTGTTATTTTTTCTAAAATTGAATAACAAGACATAGACATTTGACAAATTATTATCAAAGATACCGGATACCTGATATTTGATAATGATATATTTTTTCTCTGCAGAGGTCTCTAAATTAGGTAGGTACTATCTTTTCGTGTTAGATATGGCTTAAGCTTCTAAAACACTACCAAATTAAATAAATGTGCAGGGTATCTTTTTTTACATTTAATAACTCTGCAAAGAATGCTAAAAGGTGTGCTATCATAATGATCTTCACAATAGTGTACAGTTACTTCAAATTGCATTAGGTCATTGCCATCCTACCAACGTCTATCCAACCCTCGACATCTTGAGACGGTACAGTTATGCCCAAACACCTTTCCACCCACTTACTGCCAAATAATACAGCATGGCACGCGACAGGATAACGCACAAAAGAAGCAATGCACTACAAACCATCATTACTTAGGGAAAGAAGTCACAGCTGCCTTCCTACTTCCTTCCTAAACAAATGCTGTAATACAAGACTCTTTATTCTGGTTTTCTTTGATTTGGCGCGTGTTGTTCTTGTCTATGTGTAGATAGTGGATGTGAGCGTGTGTGAGTGAGGTGCGCAGACGCGTGCCGCGTGCATCTACTTATTGAGGGTTTTGATAAGCGCATAATTTATTCGAATGCTAATGGAAGTGTTTCTAAGAAAAAGTCGTATGCGATCTCCTAATTGGGCGGAAGAAATGGTTTCGTCACAGATTATTTCTACTAACAATTCCAAGACGTCATTTCGTAATTCGGTTTTATGCGTTCTACTCACTATTGCTATTGCGTTCTGGTCTTAAGGACACGGGAGCCAGCATGATCAATGGCATATAAGATATTCCACATTAACTGTCATGGTTGTCAACGTGCTCTGAATATTCTTCAATTAAAGAAGTCCTCTTTAGTAGGATATGATAGGTGTTGCCCGGAGGTATTTCTTCGCCTAGGGCCGAGTTTTTCACAAAACTATCAGCTTCGTATGTCTTGCTATCTTTCAATAAGACAAACAAGTTAAGACAGAGTTCTGGTAAACCACCGGTACGGTAGACAAGAATTGCGGCTGCATAACGACGCGTGCGCAGCCCGGTGCGCGCACAATACAACGAAAGACGATCCACTATAGGTATCACGACGAGCAACGCGTTTTGCTGTAGAAGACGTGTCTCTTTTGCTGAGTGTTTTGAGTTACGATGGCGCTGTATCTAGTGTTTATTTCCCTGGCGGAATTTCCTCAAAACCACCTTCGTCTGACATGCCATCTAATACAATTTCCATGAGTTCTGTGACCTCACCGCGATCTGAACCAGTAGCACCGGTAGCACCGCGGCTGCATAGCGACGCGTGCGCAGCCCGGTGCGCGCACAATACAGCGGAAGACGAACGCCCCCGGCAGATGGCGCAAGTATTCTTATGACGCGAGCTCCTTCTGATCAACGCAATTTGTTGACCCCTCCTTTTGTCTGCGCGCCTGGTACCCACAGTCTAAGACACGTGGCTTGTTTTGATGAAATGATGCTTGAAAGATGGATTTAATTATGTTTTTTGGACGAGATTAGTCTAGAGATCTTCAAGGGTTGTTTTTGATTGATTTATGCGGTACACCAGCTGGCTAAATTTCAATTGTAAAAGAGCACCCCAAATATTGATAGGCATCGCCACCCAAGCCTGTCTTTACTTAGATTTGTTTCATTACCAATATTAAAAGCCTAAGTTTGCCTTACTTTGTCAAAAGATGTATCATCATCTATATAAGATATCTCAATCTCAGTCTTAAGCACTTCAAGGGTAATGTTTTCAAATTTTTTTGCGTTCGTACACCACCTGGCACAATTTCAATAGTACCTACTTAACTCTAAATATTGATAGGACTTATACAAGCAACATTGTAATCTTACTCAATCTTTGTTTTTGTGAACTATAACCAAGGCCTTTCTGGACAATAGACGATACAGAGTATACACTGATGTTATACAGCTGTTAGCCTGTTATAAAGCAACTTTGGTTACGTAAAACTTACGTTGTTTTGATTCCAGGAGGTAATATATTTCAAGATATACAAGCTTACTCAAGTCTTATCTACCACCTGGACATGAACTACCCTGGCTGACTTGAAAGTCTTTAAATAGACTTCGGACTCAGGTTTCCAGAAGCAAAGAGAACATGGTAAGATAGGGACGATTCTCGAAGAATCCCGAAGTGAACTGCGTTTCGGTGCAGTTCAAACAATGGCACATTTAACTTCGTGCCCTGCGTGCCCTAATACCTGCACGCAAGCGGATCTAATGATTGCCAATCGATCCGCAATACAAGTGGCATAGTTCTGGGCAACCACATTGTAAGATTTCTGTCCTGTGTTCCATCGACACGATAAGAAGGAGAAGGACTCATATGGGTTCACATTCGTAGGAATTTTAAAAAGAAATTACGCTCCATGGTCACACAAAGTAATTGTTACAATTTAGAGGTAAAACTAAATTTGCTTCGAAATATCGAGAGATAAATAAACTGTTTCAATTTGGAACATACCAAATAAATAGGTAGCTAAGAAAATTGTAACATTTACCAAATCATCATACCAGTTGGTATTCATTAAAGGTCTGGTTACTTAGACTGTTTATCTAGAATTTATAAAACCACGCATCATAATTTGTCCTATCCCATAAAATCCAGTAAATTGTTCGGTGACGTCATAATTTTATTAATCTTTCGTCGGGCGTGAACAGACGTGATGAATGTTCCGCAGTTATTGTTTGATAATCCTTTCAGTTTACAAGGACGACCCTCCGTTGAATCACTGACTTGCAAATGAAATAAGACTCCACTTCAATGTTATTTCATTTATGGGGAAATACTTTTTAAAAAAATATTATCAAGTCAATGATGCAAAGCGGATAAAAAAAAACAAATGCAGTTTCTTTAAATATCCATGCAAGGAGTAAAAATCCTTGTTAATATTCGACTTCTGCTTGAAATGTCAGCATGGATAGAGTATTAAATTAGAAGTCAGGACTAAATTTTCTATTTGTAAAACGTGAAATGTATTGACCTCTGTAATTGTTGTGGTTAATAAAGAATTCCCTAGAAAACAACATCCAGCAGTTCATTCTTGTGACCAACACTAATAAAATCGATCGAGAGTCTCTGAGTTATGTAGTCTATGGTTATCCCTTAAACGGCGGGCGACACGCGTACTGTCACTAACACAATAAAGCTTTATAGTTTATTATAATATTTTGAGGGAATATTGCCCTGTTCCCCTCAGTAGCTTGATTCGGGACACTCTTTGCTTTTAGACGCTACATTTTGACTGAATTTGCAGTACTAATTTTAAAATATTTGTAAAATCCTTAATTTTCAAAACTTATAAGTTACGTAACCATTTCATTTGACAGAAAATATTTACAAAAATATTTCATGTAAAAGTAAAATTGAAGTCTAGATACAGGGAGCTGATTTATTTTAAAAACACTGTTTATGTTTCAAAGAATATAAGGAACCTATTGCTTTACCTATTCAGATAAAGATAGTATAAAGTTACCCACCCCTAGTACAACGCACAATAGAAAAACTGGAAAACAGCGTCACCCGTTCTAAAACGACAATAAATCATAATAATTTGGCTTTGGATCGCGAGTTCCGCTTCTGCGACGGCGGATAACTGCGGATTTGCAGTTCTGCTGTCAGTGACAAGCAGTTATTACCGCGACATAAGGTTGGCTCCACTTGGATCCACCAAGCAAATCTTTTAGCCCACTAATGGACATAAGCCGCCGGGTACACGCGACATACGAATTGCGAGAACATGCATTTTGCATTCAAAGACAACGTTGTTTGAAGTATGAATTAAATTGAATTATCCTTTCACGTCAACCTATCTACACCTTGAATGAAAACAAGAATAGCTTCCTCCACATTTTGTATAATAATAAATAAACAATTTCGTATTTTTATAAACATGAAAAAAACTCCTAATGAAACAAGTTCAGGTGTTGTCATCTGAGAACATATCTAAATATTCAAGTTTTGGGGTGGGATGGGATCTACCTCCTAGTGGTCCACTCTGGGCAACGGAAACACAGGCTTGCCTGTGAATAAGTCCGGCTGAACGATCCCAACAAAGCAGTGGTAGGCTCTGCAAGGGGCCGGCTGGCTCGCGACTGGCACCCTCTCACCGGAGTCTGGCGCCAAACAGCATGCTGTGTTCCGACGGTGCGTGAGATTGCCATAACAGGCATCTTCTGGGTGAGCTCGCTCTATCACGGTCATCCCTAAACTAGTGTCTAGAGTCAAGAGCAAACCCATTTCTTTTCTTTTTTTAATGTGATCGACAAATATACAATTTATTTAGAGCCAAGTGGAAAGCGGGTGACACAAGAACGTGACAATTTATATCCGGTATATTACGGTGGCGAGGGGGTTAAGTCGTTTGGTAAATCTCTTGTCCGGGGGTCGGGTGTCATTTTGCTCTGGTTTATTGGATAGGTGCAAAAATAATTTTTTATTTCGGGAAATTGTAATATGGTAGAAACATGTGTTCAAAACTGGAACCTTCCTTCTAACTTTACTGATTTATTTTAATTGAGACGAGGATTTGATACAGTAGTTTCAACATTCGAATTATATAATAATTTGACACATTTCTATCAAAAAATAATAATAAACGATACTTCTACGTGAGTTTATAATTAAATTAGGTATCCTTTTTTTGACAGTAAAAAGAAAATGACTTTCAATAGCATTTATTATTTTTCTACATTCCGCTGAAAATATTCTAGACGTCAAATATGACGATGTATAATGAAGGTACGTTTTATATGACACTAGCGACCCGCCCCGGCTTCGCACGGAAATCATCAGTGTTTCTCTACTATATTCTGCATGTATTATACATATAAACCTTCCTCTTGAATAACTCTATCTATTAAAAGAAACCGCATCAAAATCCGTTGCGTAGTTTTATAGATCTAAGCATACATAGGAATATAGGGTCAGAGAAAGCGACTTTGTTTTATACTATGTAGTGTTACAATACCTATTCTAGACATCAAATATGACGAGATATAGTGAAGGTACATTTTATATAACATACAATACCTACTCGGTATTGCTTATATATTGCACAGGAATTGCTTCCTAGAGCCCGGTCACTGTGAGATTTCCTTCTATAAGTACACAGGACCCGCTGGTAGGTAAAAGGGGATAACTCAAGAATTTAAATTTTCTCTGATATTTTTTATGAAAGTTCTTTTGTCACTATGATCTCTACCATTCTTTTACGCATCATTGTGTGACTATCTGTAAATTTTATTAAACCTAAGTATCGTTTAATATCTTTTACGACCTCCTCTGTACACTATTATTTGTTAACTGTGTACACAAATGCAATTCCTAAACATATATATTGGTGTATCGACTACCGATATTCCTAAGTATCATTATTTTAATAATGAAGATTTTATGATGATTTGTGACATCAAATTTAAAACTAAAACTATACAAACTTATAAATAACTACGCACCCGTCCGCCGAAATCCCAAGGTTTTTATCAGTAAACCAAGCGCCCGTGCGTTCTCCATAGCTACTGAAAAGGTACTCCATTCTTATAACGTAACAACCAACGACTTTTTGTAATACGAAAAAGTTTACAAATATTGAGACTATGGCTCACTTCACTAGATTTCTGATTAGATTCTTTTTACAGGAAAAACCACAGAGAGCAAAGGAAGTTCCATTAAATCACCACAAAATTTCATAGAACGTTCTTCACTTGTCTCTATAGTCACATTCATTTTCTAAAGTATTTATTTCTTTAATATTTTATTTTATTTGGGAAGCTTGCAGCCTACAATATAACTTATTTATTTATAAGTATGTGCCAATAACAAGCTACCACAATTAAACATAAAAAATTAACACTTCAAATAACACAATGATGTTTGCTTCTTACATAGATACTGCTTAAATTGCTTAGATTATGACAGCGGTCTTGTATACTTTTAAATTCTGTTAGGCAGGAATCCTCAAGTTTCTGTAGGAATCGAAAACGAAAAAAATAAAGTACACAGATTCTGTTAAATCGCACTTGTCCGATTACACACATCGGCCATCGATAGAAAGTCATAACAGGGCTTGTATGCGATCGATGCTGCCTTAGTAGTGTTGGCTGTGGTAGTGTAATGTTTAGTGTGTAGTGTGTGTACACACAGAACAATGGGCCAAGGCGTCTACACAATGGACAATGCTGACTTCGATACACTCATCTAGTCGCTAGTGTGCGTTCGGCCTTATGTAACGTTTGTTATGTGTTCCTATTCGGATCTAGACCTGGATATTGGAAGCGAATGATTAGAACTTACATACGAATACGCGCACAATAATGCTCGTTATTGATAAGAATGTTTATGTGAATTTCTTCCATGCTGGCCTGGGAGCGAGATTCTTCCATGCTGACATGGGAGCGAGATTCTTCTATGGTGGCCTGGGAGTGAGAGAAAAACATAGAATTTGCCAGCTGCATTTCCTCCCAGCTAAGAGATCCGAGGGTAGTTCAGTGTATCGTAATTTACGCGATGGGCTGACAATCTGGCACTACAGCAATATACTTACAAATCTATCTTAAATAACCCTCATAACTTTGTCAGACGTAACAAACAACCTTTGTTTAGGTCGTTTACACTCTGCTTGCCCCATTACGGATAAAGGTGAAATTATATGTATGTATATTGATGTGTAATTCTGTATCATGAAATACACAGATAATGAAAATGCATCAAAATTAGGGATCAACTTATTTAGATCTTAGTTAAAACCCTGAAGATAATCTAATAATAATCTAAAACATGAATTCTTCGAAAACGATACAAAAAGATTCTGCAGGGTTGGTAAAGCCTTTGAAGGGCTGCAAATTTTCATGCATTACAGGTAAGGCAGCCCAAAGGCCAGCCGCTGTCAATCAAGTTACTAAGGCTTATATTTATAAACCTATCTCAAGATTGAGTGCAATATTAAGTACGGTTTTGACAAGCCATTTTGTACTGAAATAACATTTCTGATACGAACTCAAACTCGCTGTCAGTATCAAGTGCTGATTATAAATGTGAGCCTAAGTGCAGCAACATACAGGCGTCACTTTCTGCGCGCAAGGTTTGGCTCTACACACTGTCAAGTCACAAACGAGTCTATTACAAAGATAATTATATCTATGTAACAAAATAAAATTAAAATATATCACAACTAGCGACCCGCCCCTGCTTCGCACGGAAATCAAACTCGCTGTCAGTATCAAGTGCTGATTATAAATGTGGGCCTAAGTGCAGCAACATACAGGCGTCACTTTCTGCGCGCAACGTTTGGCTCTACACACTGTCAAGTTACAAACGAGTCTATTACAAAGATAATTATATCTATGTAACAAAATAAAATTAAAATATATCACAACTAGCGACCCGCCCCTGCTTCGCACGGAAATCATCAGTGTTTCTCTACTATATTCTGCATGTATTATACATATAAACCTTCCTCTTGAATCACTTTATCCATTAAAAGAAACCGCATCAAAATCCGTTGCGTAGTTTTAAAGATCTAAGCATACATAGGGATATAGGGACAGATAAAGCGACTTTGTTTCAAACTACGTAGTGATGAAGAAGAATCATGAGAAACTCGCACTTTGTGCCCCCATTCGTTTTGTCTTAATTACTTTTGTGTTGCTGTTGTCACTTTAAATCAAGTTTTGTGCTGGATTATGACATATTGTAGCATAAATAACTATCACCATTGTGAAAGTACATGAATAAAGCTAATATCATAAAGGACAAATGTCACGTAATCGCAATTATTGAATACATACATACATATAATCACGCCTCTATCCCCAACGGGGTAGACAGAGCGTAAACTACCTAAACAATGGTCGTTCCGCCACGTATGACAAAGTTTTTAGGGTTATTTGAGATAGATTTGTAGGTATATTGCTGTAGTGACAGGTTGACAGCCTATCGCCTAAATTACAATATACTGAAACCCTTTGGATCCCTTGGCTTTAAGCGCATGCCTGAGAGGAAATGCAGCTGGCAAATTCTAAGTTTTTCTTTCGCTCCCAGTCCAGCATGGAGTCTTTTGTCGGAATATCATATATTGTAGCATACATCATCAATAAAGTATATAAAAAAGCTAATTTCAAAAAAAAAAATTTTACATAATCGCAATTACTTCCATGCTGGACTGGGAACGAGAGAAAAACGTAGAATGTGCCAGCTGCATTTCCTCCCGGGCATGCTGTAAAAACCAGCTAAGGGATCTGAGGGTTTCTGTATATTGTAATTTAGGCGACAGGCTGACAACCTGTCACTACAGCAATATACCTACAAATCTATCTTAAATAACCCTCAAAACTTAGTCAGACGTGGCGGAACGACCATTGTTAAGGTCGTGTACGCTCTGCCTACCCCATTAGGGATAAAGGCGTGATTATATGTATGTATGTATGTATGTATGCAATTATTGAATAACATGCAACTAATCTAGAAAGCTATGACACATGCAACAGAAACCATAGAACTTTAATTAAATCTAACATACATCTGAGGCAAGGCAAGGCTTCATGCATCAAAATCTAGAAAGCTATGACACATGCAACAGAAACCATAGAACTTTAATTAAATCTAACATACATCTGAGGCAAGGCAAGGCTTCATGCATCAAATCACAACCTCTGTGTGAGAGGGAATATTGCTTGCTAGTTTCTAGGAATTTATTCACCCGGAGTAATGACTTACTTCCATGCTGGACTGGGACCGAGAGAAAAACATACCAGGCCACTCAGAAAGTATTGCGATAAATAGTTTTTATATATGGCAGACTGGCCGGTTAGAATCTTTTTTGAAAATATGATTACTTGTAAGAAAAAATATGTGTGTTCCATTTTCAAAATTTCCCTCCACATTTTTTGCGAGCCAATTCAAAGTATCGTGTCTTACTGAAAAATGGATCTGCGCCGGGAACATTTTAGAGCTATGATTTTTTACGATTTCAAGTGTCGCCTGAAACCGGATGAATCGTTCGATAGACTTCAAATGGCATTTATGGATGAAAGCCCCTCCAAGGCAACCGTGTATCGTTGGTATAACGAATTTAGGCGCGGTCGACCAACCTTGGGGGATGAAGAAAGAAGCGGTCGCCCTTTGACGGCTATTACGGAAGAAAACGTGCTAGCAGTGAAAAATTTAATCCAAGATAATAGGCGAATTACATATCAGGAGATTCAGCACATATTAAAGATTGGATCGGGAAGCGTTCACGAGATTCTACATGGGCATCTTCGCGTGAGGAGGATAGTATCGCGCTGGGTGCCGCACTACCTCACCGACGCTCAGAAGCAGGCCCGGGTGGAATGGTGCCGTGATATGCTGAACAAATTTGAAGCAGGCTCGTCTCGGCGTGTTTACGACATCGTAACAGGTGATGAGTCCTGGATTTATCAATACGATCCAGAAACCAAGCGCCAGTCGACAGTTTGGGTGTTTCAAAATGAACCAACGCCTACCAAAGTGAAGCGACCTCGAAGCGGGGGGAAGATTTTGATCGCCAGCTTTTTTAATTTGACTGGCCACTTGGCCTCAATTCCCTTACGAGATCAAAGAAGCATTAACGCCGAATGGTATACTACCAAATTTTTACCAAAAGTTTTTTCTGTTGTGAGCAACAAGCGACCAAACACAGGGCTCCGCGGACTCCTGCTCCACTACAATGCGCCTGCACACACCGCGCTCAAAACGAGGGACTTCCTGGACAGCACACCAGTCAAACTCCTGGGTCACCCTCCTTACAGCCCTGATCTAGCACCGTGTGACTTCTTTTTATTTCCAAAAATAAAAAATCGCTCAAGGGGATACAATTTTCGTCGCCGGAAGATGCGCTGGCTGCGTTCGAGCAGGCTGTAAACGAGGTGTCTACGGCGGACTGGAAAAAGTGTTTTGAAAACTGGTTCAGACGCATGAATCTTTGTATAGAGGCTGGTGGAGAGTACTTTGAAAAGATTTAATAAAAATATATGTACCTGTAGAACAATTTTTTTTAGTGTCGCAAATCTTTCTGAGTGTCCCACGTACAATATGCCAGCTGCATTTCCTCCCGAGTATACTGTAAAAACCAGCTAAGGGATCCGAGGGTTTCAATTTCAATATATTGTAATTTTGGCGATGGGCTAACAACCTGTCACTAAAGCATACATACATATTATCACGCCTTTATCCCTAATGGGGTAGGCAGAGCGTAAACGACCTAAACAAAGGTCGTTCCGCCACGTCTGACATAGTTTTGAGGGTTATTTAAGATAGAATTCTAGGTATATTGCTGTAGTGATAGGTTGTCAGCCCATCGCCTAAATTACAATATACTGAAACCCTCGGATCCCTTAGCTGGTTTTTACAGCATGCCCGGGAGTAAATGCAGCTGGCACATTCTATGTTTTTCTCTCGCTCCCAAGCCAGCATGGAAGTAAAGCAACATACCTATAAATGTATCTTAAATAACCCTCAAAACTTTCTTGTGTTTTGTTTACGTTCTGCCTATCCCATTAGGGATACAGGCGTGATTATGTGTATGTATGTATGCAACTAGTCTAGAAAGCTATGATACACGCAACCGAAACCTTAGAATTTTAATTACATCGAACATACATCTGAGCATGCTGTAAAAACCAGCTAATGGATTCGAGGGTTATAGTATATTACAATTTTAGGCGATGGGCTGACAACCTGTCACTATAGCAATATACGTCATGATCATCTGTAATAACCCTCAAAACTTGTCAGACGTGGCGGAACGACCTTTGCTTAGGTCGTTTACGCTCTGCCTACCCCTTTAGGGATAAAGGCGTGATTATATGTATGTATGTATACATCTGAGGCAAGGTAAGGCTTCAACCATCAAGTTACAACCTCTGTGTGAGAATATTGCTTGCTAGTTTCTAGGAATATGTGCACTCTGTGTAATGACAATTATACATAAACTTAAAGGTTTTTGATCCAGCAAATAAGTTCTAGATTTTGTAAGGTAGTACCATCTAGATATATATATTTTTATCTTTATTAGATATTTACTTCTTTTGAATTTTTTTATACCATGGTTATACCCATCATACTCCTGTATGTTTATACTCAGAGTTTAATTTCTAAATTAATTACAAATTGTATCATTTTACGGGGGACGGCTAAAGGACCTATATTATGGGGGACAATACAACAAAATAAAAAATAATTATTAATAAATATTATTACAACTTAGTTGAGGCATCAGCCCTTCGCAAATAAAACTGATAAGTTTAAATTGTAAAGTGATCAAAAAAAATGTGGTGAGGAAATAAATATATTTTTACTAGCTGTGCCCGCGACTTCGTACGCTGGGTTTATATAGAAAACACGCAGCGTCGAACATACTGAAAACGCTCCTCTGCGCGTAGGAGCGGGACCTGCTAACACGCGCGCGGAAGCGTGTTTAGCATTGTCTAATCTTTGTTTTTGTATGGAAAACACGCTTCCGCGCGCGAGCTAGCAGATCCCGCTCCTACGCGCGGAGAAGCGTTTTCAGTATGTTCGACACTGCGTGTTTTCCATACAAACAGGGGTACTTACTCAATATTAGAATGGTTTGCGTGATTATTTCTAACCTTGGCTGGACACCAGGTAATTTAAAAAATCTCAGTCAAATTAAAAGTCCCTTTAAGATCGGTTAAAACGATCAGAGTTCAATTTCCTGCCTTCCCCTTAAATCAGGTGGCGTGATTATTTGTATCGTAACTTTGAGTTTAAGTAATGCTCAGTCAAACAAAAAAAGTTCCATCAAAATCAGTTAAAAACGACTGAAATTCAATTTCCTACCTACCTCTTAAGTTATGATGCGTGATTATTTGTGTCGTAACTTTGATTTTAAATAATGCTCTCTGCGAATAAAAAAGTTGCATAAAATCGGTTAAGAAACAGCCAAATTTCAATTTCCTGCCTACCCCCTAAATCAGGTAGCGCGATTTTAGGTATCCTAAGTTGCAACCCGGGTAACACACAGTTGAATAAAAAAAGTGCTATCGTAATCGGTTCAGTAGTTTTGGCGTAATTTGGTAAAATACAGACAGTCAGACAGACAGACAAACATTCTAAAAAAAACGTTTTGATCTTTATATCGTTAATAATTCCTGCTGCAAATATTTTTTTGTAAAAATATTCAATTTACAGACACGACCCTTCTAGAGATGTATTATATGTATAGATCTAGTAAGCTCTGTTTTTTTTACATAACCTTTCAAATGTTTCCGAACACTCAATGTGGGAGCAAAGTTATAAAAAAGTATGCAGCGGAAGCCAAAGAAACATCATTACAAAAGTAGGAATAGCTTACGTATGCCAACCAAACCATGACTCTCTTCTCCGAAATGGACAAGGCTACTATTGTCATATAAGTCATATTGCATAACTCTATATTGGGCTCGATTCTAGACACCACCGGCTAAAAATAATATTAATATCTATCTGTCACTTTCACAATAATACATACATACTTATATAATCACGCCGTCATCGGGTTATTTAAGATAGATTTGTAAGTATATTGCTGTAGTGACAGGTTGTTAGCCCATCGCCCAAATTGCAATATACAGAAACCCTTGGATCCTTTAGCTGGTTCCTACAGCATGCCCGGGAGGATTTGCAGCTGGCACGTTCTATGTTTTTCTTTCGCTCCCAGTCCAATGTGGAAGAATTCAAAATAATAAAATTGAAAAAGGACAGGCGATTTATACTCTATAGTTTTATACTTTGTCCGCTAGATTTGATTTTCGTATTGACGCGCTTTTGAACGTTTCCCCTGTGTTTTTATCAATCCGATTTATATCGGATATAAATAACGCCTAAAACCACAGACTATAAATCAAAAACCGAAGAGAATAGATATCCTGTCCTTTTCCAATGTATTAGTCTGAAAGTGACAAATAGATTTTGATTTTAATTTAAGCCGGAAAATTTAGAATCGAGCCCAGTGTTTCAATGGATAGGCTTTCCAGAAGGAATTCAAAGTTTAGTTGCAAATAAACACGTGAGCAAACTTCTGTCTTTTGTTTCAGTCTATTCAACATTACGTTACCTAACTCGATTTCAATAACATATTGACAACATTTTAGAAACAACAATATTAGAATACATTTTATTATTATAGGTATATTTGATGTTAATGCTTGCTTAATAACGCAATTTTAGGTAAAATTAGAGTAAGTAAAATGTAATTTTGGATAACATTAGGTACGCCAATTACAATTTTGACAGGCTTAAAGTACGCTGTTTGTTTTTTATCTCTTTTATATTTTTATTTAACTTTCCAGGTAACAGGAGATTAACCTTATCATAGTTTATCTTCTATGCTGGATTGGAAGCGAGAGAAAAACATAGAATGTGAGAGCTGCATTTCCTCCCGAGCATGCTGAAAAAACCTGCTAAGGGATCCGAGTATTTAGGCTGACAGCCCGTCACTACAGCAATAATACAAATCTATCTTAGATCTTAGCAGGTTTTTTCAGCACCTGAAATCTTTGTCAGACGTGGCGGAACGGCCTTTGTTTAGGTCATTTACGCTCTGCTAACTCCATGGATAAAGGCGTGATTGCATGTATGTTTAAAAATATATGATATACAGATGATGATGATGATGATGATAAATAGATACCCCTATCTTAAAACAATTATTTTAGACTATTTAAAAAATAATATCCCTGTGATGTTCCGGACTAGAGAAATGCAATACATTTCACAATTTCTCCAGAAGATCACAAAACCAAACCAATAATTCACTCCAACCAAACTCTACCGATGTCAGCGTGCTACCAGCAGATAAGTAGATTCGGCCTCGAACGAGCGTAATTTCCTAACATAACACATTCACTGCCATTGCCAACAATAAACACCGTTACTGACTAAGCTTCCGCGCAAACAGGGGCACTGACATTAGGGGTTAAAGTTATTATATTAGCTTCAAATATGCCGCTAATATTGCAGATATGGATGTCATAAAATATGTGATGTGTTGCAGTGATTATAGGGCGAGAAACAAGTTGAAAAATCGAATTTTAGAAAAAATGCAGTTGTTTCAAACATTGTCATCAAATCATCGGAAGTCATCCAAAGTAATTTCTTGTTTGCTGATTTTATTTTCTTAAAAATATTATAGGTTTAGAAACTTTGCTCTACTCGTTCATAAATTGTACGGTTTGCATGTGTCGCAGGATTATGATAAAATAGGTTTTTTGATCAATAATCTAGGATTTTGATCACAACCCGAAGTTTGACAAAATAATCTGGTCCAGTATTTTGTCAAAGTCCGGTTTTTAATCAAAAACTAGTATTTTGTCAAGGTCCGGATTTCAATAAATTTTAGAGTTTATGATAAAAATAAAGTATATTAACAAACACAGAGGTATAACCTTATGGGAAATTATAACCTTAAAGATATTATCGCATGCCTCTATTTAATAAGAAAACGAGAAACCAAATTAATCAAATCCCGAACTTTGACAAAATACTGAACTATTCTCTAGATTACGACCAGTATTTTGTCAAAATCCGGGATTTGATCAAAATCCTACTTTTCTGATCATAAAACCGATTTCATCAAAATCCTGCGACATATGCAAAAACAAAATCCATTTTAGCTTACTATTATTCCGACAGTCAGTAGTCCATAACTATTCGCGTTGTATCAGACAAAAATAAACCGACAACCCTTTATGATTCCAAAGAAAGGAAAATCAAATTATTTTAAAATTAATTAATTTTTATTCAACCCCTAAGACGACAATAAAAGTATCGCTACATTTTTCTCGCCCCCTGCCAAAGCGGTGTAAGTAAGAAAGCTGCATTTTCCAAGACGACGGTACACGGTGCAGTGACAACGAACACGGATTAACTTTCAACGGTCCCCTCCCGCACTATCCATCTTCAGGGGAGTTCTGTGAACCATGCGGCTATGCAGCATTTTTAAATTGATAATATTAGAAATTTTGTCCAAACAGTTCACATTTGAAACACATGGGGTTTATTTAAATAAATTAAAATTAAATGATAATTTAAAGTTATTGTAAGTAAATACATAATTTAATAAAAAAGAAACTAGCGTAGGCGTTGTTTTGATTCCGTTTCGCGCTGGACATAGCAAACTAAATTATTTATATTTGCACCGCACGTAGTTTTGGGTTTGGGTTGGGAATAACAGAATTTAATATTCGATGAAACAATTTTTGGATAAGTATGTTCGCTCTCGATTTAGTATTTAGTGAGTCATTGTATATAGTGACTGTTTACATTTGCAAAAGAATTTTCTTTTTCTTAGAAAGTTGTTGGCAGACGAAGCGTTGGTAGATCCGCAATATCTAGTGGTGCCACTTGAACATGATCAACTAAGTGGTCGAGACGATTTCATTCGCTTCTCACGCGACGCGGCAGTAAAGGTATTAACGGATTCGTAGATTTCGTAGATCCGCAATATCTAGCCGCTCCTTAACTCGAACATGATCAGTAAAGTGGTCGCGCGGTTGGCGATTTAATTCGCTTCTCACGCGACGCGGTAGTGAAGGCGTTAACGGATTACCGCGCACGCGACCCGACAGACATTCTCGATCCGCGACGAGTAATGATGTTGAAGCCATTAAATTGATGCTGGAGATATTAAAATTGATGTATTGTGTGGAAAGTGTTGAAAGAATTTTTGTGGTTTTAATTTACAATTATTTGATGTACCTTATAGCAATATTATTCAATATTGTTAAAAAGAAGATCTAAAAAAATATATTTACGACAGAGTCAAGCGTTTACCTACCTACTAACCCAATACACATTATGACATAAACTGCCTCTGAGGTCTAGTGGTCAGAGCCATGGGCTCACGGTCCTAGGTTCGATTCCCAAGGGGAGGGGGGCACAAAGTTGATATTTGTCAAATTTTCACTTTGTGAGATTTTCCCCATTTTGGTTAGGACAATGCAGGCTGAATCCACCTGATTGTCTGGATGAAAACGGATTCCGTGTGTCGAAGGGCTCGTTAAGCCGACGGTCCCGGCCACTGTTTCTAATAGTGGTCGTTAAAGGTCAATGTTGCTCCACGTCCGTAGGAACTACCTGAAAAACCCTACACATGACACTGGGTTACTTCCATGCTGGTCTGGGAGCGAGAGAAAAACATAGAATGTGCCAGCTGCATTTCCTCCCGGGCAGGCTGTAAGATCCAGCTAAAGGATCCGAGGGTTTCAGTATATTGTAATTTAGGCGATGGGCTGACAATCTGTCACTACAGCAATATACCTAGAATTCTATCTTAAATAACCCTTAAAACTTTGTCACACGTGGCGGAATGACCTTTGTATAGGTCGATTACGCTCTGCCTACCCCATTAGGGATAAAGGCGTGATTATAAGTATGTATGTAGGTATGACACCGGGTTTTGTTAAAGATGCAACAAAATCGACTGCTGTACTGTCCTCTGGACCTCGCAGCAATAAACGTAATACGATTAAAAAAATAACATTCATATTAATTTGTGCTTGGAAAATGTCTATATTTCTATCAATGAATTCCATAAATGAATAGCTATAATAAACTTGATCCTCATATAAATACGGGGATGATAAGATCACCATTAATATGACAATCCTCATCATTAGGGTGCGTTTACACATGTCAGGGTGCAATATTACGGTGGATAGAGTTGTCATATTTTTTGTCTGTGTGTTAGACATGAGGATTTGCGCCATTCCACCAAGAGAATTGACGCTTACGCATGTATACATAAATACATATAATCACGCCTTTATCCCTTATGGGTAAACGATTTAAACAAAAGTCGTTCCGCCACTTCTGACAAAGTTTTGAGGATTATTTAAGATAGATTTGTAGTGACTGGTTGTCAACCCATCGCCTAAATTACGATATACTGAAACCTTCGGATCCCTTAGCTGGTTTTACAGCATGCCCGGGAGGAAATTCAGCTGGCACATTCTATGTTTTTCTTTCGCTCCCAGTCCAGCATGAAAAGAATTTCCTGGTGGGAGTTATTCAGTGTCGTTGACTGAGCAACCCCTCTCAGTTTGGTTCTTCTTCTGTCGAGTGGGTATCGAGTCTATCGACCCGATTGAACCTGGTGTCAGTGTTTTAAAACCGCCTAGTAGCGTAAACGTGCCCTCCGAAGCACGAATTCTTTTTCTTTTCGGACAATCAGGTGATTCAGCCTGCAATGTCCTAACCAAACTGGGGAAAAATTCACAAAGTGATAAATTCTCAAATATCAACTTTGTGTTTCCCCCCTGGGAATCGAACCCTGGACCTCCGGATCGAAAGTTCATGGCACTAGCCACTAGACCACGGAGGCAGTTATAAGCAAATAATTTTCAATTTCTCGAATTTGTTACAAATTAATACCGCGAACTTACTTCACCCCAATCTCCGCTAGTGTTCCGCGGCATATGTCTATAAATCGGCCACAGATAATATTTCACGCCATCGCCAAAGCCCGCGAACAATAGAACTCACTCCCCATAGCGATAAGTCCCCATAAAAACTATTCTAACCGACATTACTTATTCATTGCTGCGTTCGCACATTGTAATATAAAGCAACTTGAATTAAACCCGCAGTGGATGCTACAGCTAAATTTCGCCAGTTGTTTTATAAAGTGATCGTCAAGCAATATTACCACAGACTATGATACATTTCCACAGGCTAAATAGCGCATTACACATGTTACTGCGCAAATACAGATACGAAATAAATGGCCTTTCACCATTATCTGTAATGACCCCATTATGGCTTAGGATTTTTTTTATTTTATTATTTTGAAGTGATAAATCGTCGAGCTTTTTATGGGATGCTTTATCAGTGGACAAATGATAAAATTATTAATGTGTGTATTTATTAGTTTAACATTGTATTTAGTATGATACATACATAAATATAATCACGCCTTTATCCCTAATGGGATAGGCAGAGTGATCAAAAATCGTTCCACCACGTCTGACAAAGTTTTGAGGGTTATTTAAGATAGATTTGTAAGTATATTACTGTAGTGACAGATTGTCAGTTTATCGCTTAAATTGTAATATACAGGAACCCTTGGATCCCTTAGATGGTTTTTACAGTCTGCCCGAGAGGAAATGCAGCTGGTGCATTCTATGCTTTTCTCGCTCCCAGTCCAGCATGGAAGTATTTAGTATGATAGAGCTGCTATTTTCGAAATGTCACCAGCTTGGACTCCATAAATTTACACAACGGCAGAACAAGGTCCTACAGCGGCACGTGGTACAACTTTACACAAGATACAGTTAGAATGTCAAATTCTATAGCAAAAGTTAACACTAGAATAATTCAAGTAGGCATATAGCGACACAAAACGGATCTGACATACAAAAATTTATTTATTTTTAAAGTAAAGAACGTTTTTAAGATTAATTTTAAAATCAATAGAGCTGATCAAGGACGCTAACAGTCTGCTAAGGGTAAATTTTCAGGATATACTACTAAAACAAGTATTTATAATCAACACTTGAGAATGACAGCTAGTTTGAGTATGAATCATAAATGTAATTGCAGTGTAAAATGACCTGTCAAATCCATACTTAATATTGCTCTCAATCTTGAGATAGCTTTATAAATACGGCCCTTACCGGTGAAGATCCCAAGGGTGGTCCACTTCAAGCAAATGCATGACAAACAAGGTTGTTGCTTTTTTGTCAACTTTTTTGAACACATCCGTAAAGTGAGACCAACTGAGACACGACACTCGACGCGTCATCGTCGTGTTTTGTCACGCTGCATCGTAAAATGTACACTTTACGACGCAACTCGACGATACGGTGAGAACTACACAAAATATTGATATTTCAAACTTTTTCTGTTGCTGATTGTACGGATCTACTTGTAGGTATTGAGTATTAAGGAATTCACTGATCAATATTTTTTTGAGACAGATTACGGACCATACAATTTTTTTACATACATACATATAATCACGCCTTTATCCCTAATGGGGTAGGCAGAGCGTACACGACCTAAACAAAGATCGTTCCACCGCGTTTAACAAGGTTTTGAGGGTTATTTATGATAGATATGTAGGTATATTGCCATAGTGACAGGTTGTCAGCCTATCGCCTAAATTGCAATATACTGATACCCTCGGATCCCTTGGCTGGTTTTTACAGCATGCCCGGGAGGAAATGCAGCTGGCACATTCTATGTTTTTCTGTCGCTCCCAGTCCAGCACGGAAGTACAAAACTTTTGCATTGCAATATCCAATAAAAAAAGCATTCTTCGAATTTTTATCATACTTATTTGATGTATGAACTTAACAAAAACATAAACATGAATTTTAAAAAGTCAGCAAGAATAAATCACTTACTTAGGTATCTATATGTTCCATTGGATAGACAAGATAGGTAATACCCAGTCCAGAAAATTCTACAATGATATTAAAATTGTTTACCTTTAAAACGGCTACATTAAATAACATAAAATAAAAATGGTAATATTTTCGTATTCCAAGTTATAACTCAAAGTTCAGAAATTGTTATTCGCAATAAAAATAAAAAACATTCCAAGGACTGCCGTCTCAAAAGGCAAATAGAAGCCATCAAAGTTTTGTTTTTCATGCTGTGTCACAAGGAGATAAAACAAAGGTTGTTTGATGTCACGCCCTTGGTCCCTTGTAGGGCATCACTCAAACAATCTTCGAGACAAGCCCTTTTGTATAAATAATTATGTTACATTATAACTCAGGATCGGGGTGGCTTCTGAAACTCTTATTGCGTAACATGTTGACATTCCGTTTCCTCGAATTTCTATGGTTCGGTTATCCGAAATAATCAAAGTTTATTTATATTAAGTAAGGGGTGGCCGACAGTCGTATACTACGGAAGCTTTCGTTATAATTTTATACCTACTGAAAATCAATTCGCAAGCTGGACTTACCAATTACAGTTACAAATATACGCAATATGGTTCTACAAAATATTTTATCACTAAATGACGAACAAGTGTTATTCATACTGATAAATCAACGACTACTCATTTGTTTGTTTAACGGAGGTGTTGAGCTCAACGTTTCGACTCTTTACGAGACTCTTCTTCATGGAGAGTGAAAATCACACAACACCGCCCGCCGAGTGTGAAGAAGACTCGTAAAGAGTCGAAACATTGAAGTCAAACACCTCCGTTACACAAACAAGTAAGTAGTCGTTGATATATCAGTATTCTATAAAATAAGTATATTTATTTGTCTGTCTGTCTGTGTATAAAAGAAGTATATTTATTTGTATAATAGAATTTGAACTCAAGAAAATTGATGTCTTATACTCCTTATATTTTACTTTTTTCCATCGAGCTTTAAAAGTCCATCAACATTGCTTAAAATACACGCACTTTTCCATTAAATGCAATGATTAGTTATGTGTACGTGATGTCGTGGTCTGATTAAAATGATATTAGAATAATGCATAGAAACTAATCTAGTCAAATCAGATACGCGTACGCCGTGCTCTGTGACCAATCTACAAGTCTATTATTGTTCAATGAATATAAATATTGAATCCTTTTGATAAATACATTCCTAATTTGTTGTGGATAATCTATAAATCATTTTAGCACAGAACTCCAATTCTAATTAAATAATGCCTCGATGTCTGAAGAAACAGATTTATATTGATTTTCGAATTTTTATTTTACGCTAGATAGTAGTGTAGCCCGGAGACCAAACAAAAATAGAATATGAAAGATTCTAGTTAGAATACTGTATTTGGAAGGAAAAGCTCTTCTTTGGCCTTCTGCGTTATCTAGGTTATATTCTCATCTAAGCAATATGTATTAATTATACAGTAGTTAACAGTATTTCTATAAATCTTATTCCTTCAAAAAAGCGTATTGGGCACAATTATGTTATCTGTCGTTTTCGTTTCTTTGGGGATGAAAAATTTATAACTTTGTACAATAGGTAGTTTATGGTACTCCCCTACATAGAATGTTCTTATTCCTTCAAAGACGCACAATGACGTCATCTGTCGCCTCCGATTCTGGCTCGGCGTATTATTATTAATTAGGCTTGGGATTAATTAAGTGAGCGCCAATCACGAATGAACGTCTTTGTTAACATCTTGAATATAGAGCGCAGTAGCGGTAGAGATGGCATAGCTTCGTAAAGCCCAGATAGTTTGAAGCTATGTACTCATATAATAGTAAACTAACTACCTTTTAAAAGTTCTTTTTTACTTAAAATATACCGTAGGTGTACTTTGAAGGTGTAAAGGACAGTGTCGTTGACTGAGCAACCCCTATCAGTTAGTGACGCTGTCCATTATACCCGGTATACTTCATCATCAGCTGAACAGTCCGCATCAGTTTCTGGACACGAGCCTCCAGCTTCCCCTATTACACGAGCCTACAGGCTGATTGGCGAGCGCAGTTTATTATTATTATTCCTTGGATTGAGACTAGGGTTTCGGTCCCGGGTTCCCATTCCCGGGAATTCCCGGGAAAAATTTAATTCCTCTGAAATTCCCGGGAATGACGAAAATTCTATTTGCGAGTTAAACTACTTCAAAACACATTTCTTTTTTATATTAATGTGGTAGTTTCATTTACAAAAATCGGAAAAAAGCATCAATGTCTTAACAAAAATCTATATTTATTTTTTTTAATTCCCATTGCCCGGGATTTTTGTTATTTTTTCCCAGGGTCCTGGAAATGAGAAAACCCCGGGAATTCCGAAACCCTAATTGAGACGTCCATTAGAATAAGATTGACTTAGCGAGAAAAATATAAACCATTCATATTAGAACTAGGCGCAAACAAAACAAGCAGTTACCGATTCCGGGGATTGCGCTTTCAACCCTCGCTGGAGTATTTTTTTGTTCTTCCAAGTAGTTTTAAAACGTAAGCTCGCACATTGAGCTCGAATGTAGATACCACCGGATGAAACTAAAATTAAAATCTATCTGTCACTTTCAAAATAATAAAATTCAAAAAGGACAGGCGATTTATACTCTAGGTATAGTTTTACACTTTGTCCGCTAGATTTTGACGCGCTTTTGCACGTTTCCCCAGTATTTCTGTCAATTTTATCCGCCATATCATATGACGGCGGTTAAAAATGTCAGATAACACATTAAACCACCGACTATAAATCAAAAACCGGAGAGAATAGATCTCCTGTCATTTTCCATTATTTTTAAAGTGACAAATAGATTTTAATGTTTTAGTTTTAGCCGGCAAATCTAGAATCGATCCCATTCTATATCTTCTTAACCCCACCATCTCGTCACTCCCTCAGCGATAATGGGGGTAGGATAATTTTAATCGTGCGCGAATTGCTCAGAGTAATGTCCGCGCCACGTGACGGCAAATGCGTTCGACTCAACTGTGACTCGAGTTTAACTCAACTTTGACTCAAGTTTGTTGAGTCTCACTCAGCTGCGCCTTAACGGCCGCAAGTCTTCGAGCCCATCATTTGGGAATGAGTTACGATATTGCCGCCATTTTAATTAGATATGGAGTTCAGAAACATCTGAGTTATTTTATAGACTGCTGGATTGACGTAGAGTTCATTGATATTATATTGCGTAAGTATATAAATTAGGCATTATTCTCTCTTGAAAATATTCAGCTACTAAAATACATCCCTTGAAAGTTTAGATGATAGATCGAATTTGAACTTATTGGACACATAGGTAATAGTCAAAATGCTAATTGGACATTATGGAAAGAAAATGCAAATATAATTATTTATTTATACATCAAACTAAATCCTAGTAACCTAAACCATAAAACATAAAAATACACAATTTAATATACATACATATGATCACGCCTTTATTCCTAATGGGGTAGGCAGAGCGTAAACGACCTAATCAAAGGTCGTTCCGCCACGTCTGACAAGTATTGAGGGTTATTTAAGATAGATTTGTAGGTATATTGCTGTAGTGACAGGTTGTCAGCCCATCGAATAAATTGCAATATAATTAAATCCTCGGATCCCTTTGCTGGTTTTTACAGCATGCTCGGGAGGAAATGCAGCTGGCACATTCTAAGTTTTTCTCTCGCTCCCAGTCCAGCATGGAAGTATTTCAATTATTTATTTATACATCAAACTAGGATTGTACCTAAATCATAAAATATAAAAAATACACAATTTAACTCTAACTCTATAAAGTATGTACCATACTACACAACAAAATTATACTTTACACTAGACAAAAGCAGTGAAAAATCTGCCAAGCTTCAAAGGTTCAAAAGCCAGCCCCACAAGCCGACGCCTACAACATCATAATTGCAGTATCACAACATTCGCATTTCATCCTCCTCGGTGCGGGAGGCGGGAAGAGCGAAAATTCTTTAATTCCTCCAGCAATTAAGAGCCGAGCCTCGCCAAGTGTCATCGTAAGTTTCACAACGCGTCATTAAAGGCATCTGCACGCCGGTAAATAACGAAAAAAAACTGTAAATGTAATGTGTGAAAAATGGACCAAGTTTCGAGATGTTTTATGGATTTTATGTTATTGAAATTATATTATGTAAAGTTCAAATTTTGTTGGTGTTTAAATATGATGTCTACATAATGGGGTTCTTTCAAAGCATTTGTATTTGCTGAAATTTCTAATTAAATAATTAACGTGTTATGTTTTAGAAACTACTCATCTCCCTAGCCTTATCCCGTATCTCACGGGGTTGGCTACCTAATCTAGGGGCTTGAACGAGGGTTTTTACACAGAGCGACTGCCATCTGACCTCCGCAACCCAGAAGGGAAACCAGACCCGATCCTAGATTAGGTCAGAGTTTTTAAGCCGCCAATGCACTGGCCTCTGACACGGCTTAACGACTAATGTCTCTAAATATTCATGTAAATGTATATAACTCAAATAAAATTAGTAAACCATATCGAAGCGTATGTTTTTATTTATTTTATGTTTTATTTTTAGTCTATTCTTTTGTTTTTTTTTTTATTTCAGATGGGTCTACTTTTCACTGTAGTGTGTCCGTTACCACTGAACTGTGAGAGGGAAAAGAAAATTATGTGAGTTCACCTCACCCAGACGCTTTAAAGGCGCTGGCATTGGCGCGCTGACTTGGCAACTGCACAACCGTGCACCAGATCCAAGCGTGGTGGCAAAGCGGGGTGAAGGGGGGCAAGAGATTTTATTTAACAAAGTCTATATTAACCCGATGCAATTAGAGAGAGTTAACGAGCAAACGGTAATGACTGCTGGGCGGGTATTATCAAAACGCACGACTTTAAAGAACGTTTTTTTTTTTCACTTCCATGCTGGACTGGGCACGAAAGAAAAACTTAGAATGTGCTAGCTGCATTTCCTCCCGGGCATGCTGTAAAAACCAGCTAAGGGATCTGAGGGTTTTAGTACCTATATTGTAACACTAGCAGCCCGTCCCGGCTTCGCACGGGGTAGACAATTATTTATTTTTGGAAATTTGGATATAAACACTTTTTCACAAATATTATTATTTATTAAAAACAACGGCCACGGCGCTATGGCGGTTTTGTTTACTGTTTGATTTTTTTAATTCGTAATATCTTTTGAATGGAAAGTCCAATTTAAATAATTTAAAAACTATTTTATAAGTAGTTAAATGGTCTTGACCATAAAATAATTTATTTGGATAAGGATTAATATAAACACATAAATAGCATGGTTTGAATTTGGTTAGCATTTTCATTAATGTTTAAAATGAAAAAAGTTGTTGTAGTGACATAACTACAATAGTTGGACATATGCTACCGAGGAGTTTTTTGTAGACGATTGATGTTCTTCAATATTGTTGTACATTATTTTGTTCTATCGCTAATAGTTTCGGCAGCGCATTCGACGAAGACATTTTAAGACTCATTTTTCTACACCTTCGGTTACATTGTTCAAATTTTACCAAGGAACCCTAATTTTTTTCAAAATGAAATGTACCCTATGTCAAATTGAAAAAATGTAGCATTCTATTGGTGAAAGAATTTTTTAAATCGGCCCAGTACTTTTTGAGCCTATTCATTACAAACATACAAAAATAGGTACAAATCTTTCCTCTTTATAATATTAGTGTAGATAGGCGATGGGCTGACATCCTGTCACTACAGCAATATCTACCTACAATCTATCTTAACTATATAATAACTCTCAAAACTTTGTCAGAGGTAGCGGAATTACCTTTATTTAGGTCGTTTACGTCTCACAGAATCTTTTTTCTTTTCGGACTTTTTTCTTATCAACTTTGTCCCCCCTTCCTGGGAATCGAACCCAGAACCTCCGGATCGTAAGCCCATGGGTCTGACCACTAGAACACGGAGGCACTTTTCTGTAATTTTACCTTCTAGTTGTACGTATAACTTTATAAATATTGGAGTGTTAATATTCACATACCAACTTTATGAGTTATGAACTTTACCGATGACATGACGTAAGATGGAACAATTCCACACATTTCCACCGTTAGTCTTTGGCACTTTCTATGGCTTCTTCCAGACCTTTCGCTTGTGTACTCTTAACACGTGCAAAGTAACCAACTTTTGTTACATAACTCTATTTTTGGCGGGAGAAACGTGATTCTATTGTATAAGTATGCATCAGTAGCAAGTTAGTGAAGGTTTGTTTGAGCTCGCTCTGTCTTCACTCAGACAGCTCTTGCCTAGACAAGACGCACCCATTAAAAAATACCTCTTGTAATTCCAACTTAGATAAGAATAGCATCAGCTCAAGCCTACGTAGGCTTTACACTCGCACGTGCGAGTGTAATCAGTGGAGCCGTTCATCACATGCTAAGCTGATGGACCTGCCGAATTACCACTGGATGTCTCAAACCTACTCCAGTTGCTAAGCTGTATCCACTAGCTGCTATTGTTCCACCTGATGTCCGTAGAGATATAGCGAATTCAGTCGAGTGTCACAATAAAATACATGATCTGAAACATCCACTGCAAGACCACATTCCTGGAGCCCAAAGACTCTAAAGCCGGCATAGCTTCCAATCACAGGCAATGCACACGAAGCTAGATGCAAGCTCTAGCAAGAGAGGTACCTAACAGCCTCTGCTGTCCCACTGAAACCCCTGGGCACAAACTCCCATAGCCAATGTGGAAGTCACTCAACTGACTTCGGACCCAAGATGGTCAATGCAGGGAAAATTTGTGCCGTTGGGGTTATAGCTCAAATCACTCCTGCGAATGTGGTGCCTCTCTATAAACAATGGTACATCTGTCGTCTTGCTCTGCGTGCGCATCATCCTGTGACTATGACTTGTACAACGCCACTGACAACGCAGTGCATTTGGCGGAATACTTGTCAAATTTAATATATATATATAGCCGTTACGATCGACTCGCGAAGAAGAAGGAGAAGCGAGTGTAAAACTAAAACTAGACTAAGAAATGAGATCAGGCAATGCTGAGCAGCTTCTTCGGTGCATATAATGTCTTTCACTGTACTTTTATTCCATATTTGAGGGGTTTTATTCATTATTTGGGTGGTGAGTATGGCAACTACCCTCCAAATAGAGGAGATCCATCTCTAATGTTCGACGGCCGGTTATGTAGTAAGTCCTAGTAGCCTTAACACTGATAAGCGCTATGATCTAGCAATCTCCTGCTTCTTAACGACCCGACGGACCATGGTGTTTGAGTTTTTAAACCGCCTAGTAGCACAGCTATTAGGCCTCTGACGTGGTTTGAGTAACTACTACTATCTAAGACAGCGACCGGGACCGACGTCTTAACGTGCCCTCCGAAAAAGAAAAAGAACAGAAAAAGGATTCTGTCCGTTTTCGTTTTCGGACAATCAGGTGGATTCAGCCTGCAATATCCTAACCAAACTGGGGAAAACCTCACAGTGTAAATTTACAAATATCAACTTTGTCCCCCCCCCCCTGGGAATCGAACTCAGGACCTTCGGATCGTAAGCCCATGGCTCTGACCACTAAACCACGGAGGCAGTTAAATAGCAATGACAGGTACATAAAACGAGTTTAAGAATAGCCCCCCTGCCCGCGTTGACACATTACCAGAGAGTGATGCGAATTCAAAGCTGCTTTTGAATATAATAACCGTTATGTTATATTTATCGTTTAATTACAGTCCGACTGGAAACCGTTACTGGGCACTGCCAGTTGTTTATGGTTGTTTCTATTGCTGAAGTTGGCAAAAATTGTGTTCTTTTTTTAAACTGCCTTTAGTAATATCTGGACTGGCTGGAAGAAATTAGAAAAGAATTGTAACTTTTTAATAGCGCGTAAGTTTAAGTATAATCCACTTTGTTTTACATCAAATAGAATGGTATGACATTGTTGTTAAAAAAAGTTGTTATTTTTTGTTGAAAATCCTTTGTGATGTAAATTATATATTCACGTGTATCTATGACTGTTTGCTATGCTCCTAAATAAAACAGCTTTACAAAATTATAAATCTAATTTAAAAATACCTATAATACCTATTGACTACGACCTACCAATTATTTTTACAGCAGGAAATAATCTCTTCCCACAAAAAAACTAATTTGACAGCGTCAACTCATTATCAATTTCCATGCTGGACTGGGAGTAAGAGAAAAACGCAGATTATGCCAGCTGCATTTCCTTCCACGCATGCTGTTAAAACCAGCTAGAGGATCCGAGGGTTACAGTATTGTAATTTAGGCGATGGGCAGACAACCTGTCACTACAGCAATATACCTACTAATCTATCTTAAATAACCCTCAAAACTTTGACAACCTTTATTTAGGTCGTTTATGCTCTGCCTACACCATTAGGGATAAAGGTGTGAATATATGTATGTACTCATTATCAAATTAAGTAATTTTAAATTGCTATATCAATAGAATACTCATTCTATTGATATAGCAATTATTTTATGATTTCTCGTAGGTCGTACGTTACGTAATTAAGTAACAAAAAAATACTTAAATTTTCTCCGCACGATCTTAAGCAATGCATCTTTCCCCTTGTTTTTGGACAGATGTTCTTATTAATCACAGAGGAAACTTGAATTATGATATTGTTATGCCCCCAATCAATTTTCCCATGCCGATGTTGTACTATGGCTTATCCAGTTGATTTTTGACCTCACTTGAAGCGACCAAAATATGATGAACCCTGATCTGTTTAGATTATGTTAAGTATTGTGAGTACCCAATATCAAGTTTCCTTTATCCTTTTTTAGGTAAATTGCTTGTTGTTAAGGTATATTTTTGTATGCTATTTCGGTTTGTATAACTGTCTGCCTATTATTCTGATGGCATAACCGTTTACGCAAAACAAATTGAAATTTGTAAATTACTTTTTTCCGAAAGAAACCTAAAACCGAACCAAAATAAAAACGTAATGTCAAATTCAACAATCGTACATATTGACTTTTGAATGAAAGAAAGATCGATCTTACAGCCAATATACTTCTTCTTTGATTTGATAATTTCACGCATAAGCTGAATAATTGAAGCTATTGCAAAACTTCACACATTCAATTTCTACGGCCAAATGCGTAATTATCATTTAGTTTTGCGCTTTGCAGATAACGTGAGAGTAGTAGAATCTTGTTCATTCACTAGCACATTTTACATTTTCTTTTTATTAATAATTCGCACGGAAAGTATCAGTGTTGCTCTACTATATTATGCATGTTTTATACATATAAACCTTTCTGTTAAATCATTATATCCGTTAAAAGAAACCGCATCAAAATCCGTTGCGTAGTTTTAAAGATTTATGCATACACAGGGATATAGGGACAGAGAAAGCGACTTTGTTTTATACTATGTAGTGATGTTATAATTTGGCAGGTACTGCATGCTCCGGTGTAAAATAAATTGGATATCAAATTTAATCTACGATACAAAAACTTTCTTTCATGCTGGACTGGGAGCGAGAGAAAAACATAGAATGTGCCAGCTGCATTTCCTCCCGGGCATGCTGTTTAAACCAGCTAAGGGATCCAAAGGTTTCAGTATATTGCAATTTAGGCGATGGGCTGACCACCTGTCACTACAGCAATGAACATACAAATCTATCTTAAATAACCCTCAAAACTTTGTCAGACGTGGCGGAACGACCTTTGTTTAGGTCGTCTACGCTCTGCCTACCCCATTAGGGATAAAGGCGTGATTATATGTATGTATATACAAAAACTTCTAAAATGTTATTTCTAGATAGTTCACGTGTCCACTTTTTACCCGGCGGACTATATGTGCTACTTTGTCACTTGCTATAAACTTACTTAACAGATCACCGAAGTTATCGTAATTTCAGAGGTCAAATAACCTAAGTTTCCTTAAGAGTGCAGTATATGAGATCCACCATCTGGTGCATGTCATAAAGCGACCCTCTTGCCACTATTCGTGTAGTAGCGATAGTTGCTTGTAAGGGTTGGGGTTCGAATCCCAGCCTTGTCACTTTCACACCCTCGTATATTGTGCGACATTAACTTTTCGGGGAAAATCTTAGCAGAAGTTATAGATTTTATGATTGGTAATTTGGGAATAAAATAACTCTAACGTTCTTGAATAATATAAATTTTACTTTAAAATGGTTATTAGATGTGTGCAAAGAATATGAGGTAACTATTTAACTTAAATCATAAATAAATTTTATAACCGAAACAAAGTAACCCAAAAGTCTGATTTTCAATGCTAAAAACTCGCTATCTTATGTTACTCCTGATTAACAAAGATTTCTAACAGTCAAAGCTTTAACGTTCTAGTAGGTAGGTACTTCTTGACATTACCTATTTTTCTATACCATAAACTAATATTATAAAGAGGAAAGATTTGTATTTTTGTGTGTGTGTGTTTATATGTTTGTAACGAATAAACTCCAAACCTACTAGACCGATTTTAAAAACATTTCACCATAAGAAAGCTACGTTCACCCGTTCTATGTTCTACGTTGAGTAACATAGGGTTTTTACCGGAGGAAAACATCTGATGCCCACGGGAAAACTCATTAAGTAAGCCACGGGTGAAACTGTGGTATATAAGGCTAGTCACAAATAAATATAGGTACGAGTTACTTAGACAATCACACAGAACTAAAACAAGTACAGGACAAGAAGGTAATCTGGTTAAATTAGGAAATGCCGTGGAGTAATAATACCGGGTCGTAAATTATGGGCACTAACAAACCGGGTGTTTTAGTACTGAGTGGAGGAAGCACGATACTAAAACTAGTGGTGTCATTACGCAGATTATACAGTCCACTGCAGATTTAGGAACGCTGGTTAGAATATAATACAATATTTTATTGGTAATAATGCTACAAGTCACATTTGGTAACATTCATTCGCACAATCTGATTATATAAATTAATTTTAAGAACTTTCTTAATCCGCGATAGAAATCACGGATACGTTTTTGTTTGAGTGATCTTTTACTACAAAGAACCAAATGAAGTAGATTGTGCTTTGTTTAAATAATTTGTAATATTATATACATACACATATAATCACGCCTTTATCCCTAACGGGGTAGGCAGAGCGTAAACCGCCTAAACAAAGGTCGTTTTGCCACGTCTGATAAAATTTTGAGGGTTTTTAAGATAGATTTGTAGGTATATTGCTGAGGTATATTGCTGTAGTGACAGGAACCCCGTAGAAAAAAAAAAGCTACATACATACATATAATCACGCCTTTATCTTTTATGGGGTAGGCAGAGCGTAAACGACCTAAATAAAGGTAATTCCGCTACCTCTGACAAAGTTTTGAGAGTTATTTAAGATAGATTGTAGGTAGATATTGCTGTAGTGACAGGATGTCAGCCCATCGCCTAAATTGCAATATACTAAAACCCTCGGATCCCTTAGCTGGTTTTTACAGCATGCCCGGGAGGAAATGCAGGTACCACATTCTATGTTTTTCTTTCGCTCCTAGACCAGTAAGGCAGAATATTATATGGAGCGTATAAACTATCTTCTAAGGAATCAACTAGAGTATGGTTGCAAATCTGCAAGGAACCGCCTATATTGCGAACATCATCTAACCTGAATCCGACACCACACATTTCTGTGTTGAACCATCAATGACAATGTCTTGGTGATCCCTGAAAAAGACTTTATACAAAAAAAAAAACCTAATGAAATCAATCAATTTGAAAGGCTCTGGTCCTTTCTTGGTGCAAAGGTTGGCCAAAGCGATTCAACGCGGTAATGCAGCGAGCGTTATGGGGACTTTTGTGCCAGGATCGACCAGATCGACCATTTGATTAGGATAAGTTTAGTTTTAAGTGCCATTTTTATTTGCATCTTGACATGTTGTTTTAATAAAATAAATAAAAACAAATGTAGAAATCTCTTTGAAAGACTGTACAGCTAGCGTGCTTTAGCTGCAATCGTAACCAAATTGGATTGTTTATTGCAGAGCAATTTGACGAAACATCGCCGGGCCTCGAGTAGTCGTTGTTAGGTTGGATACCGCTGGCATTATCCTGAACCGCTCGTTAACACACTTTCCGCTAAATTGGGCGATTTACGATGAGTTTTCGTGAATTGATTCAGCCGGTTTGAGGTAACCGGTAATTTGTTACGAAAGGAAAATTACAGTATGCCTTTGAATCTCAAAAATGCCAGTAATCTAAATCATAGATGAGTGGAGATTAGTTGATTTTACACTGAGACTATTTTTTTATTTCCTTTACTAAATAGAACTGGTCTACGACGTTTTTAAGACATAATTAACGCCGTTCTAAATCGACGTTTTAGTATAGCGAGAATTGACTCTTAAAATGGTTGGGGTATAGGTATATTAGAATAATCGACACGCCAAGAGAAGATTTCTCTTACTTCACTACAAATTTTATAGAACAGTTAAGGCACAAAACAGTTTTAACGACCAAAAAATAACCCTCAAGGCCATTTAGTTCATTTATAATGTTTCAGAAGGAACGCATTGACGTTGAAAATCTCTATAACACTTAACCTTAATAAAAACAAATCTCACAAACAATCACATCACCCCACACAAAATAATTAAACGCCAATAGTGCTGTAAAAAGATACGAATCTTTGAGTCAATTAAGGAGTCCAAACTCCCTCTAAAATTGCTGTCTTGTGTTCCGCCTGCCTTATCTGACTATTCGATCTGACTGCGCGGTCAAATTACCCCCCGTGTGACCCCCCTTTATGGATATTTCGCCCCCCGGGTGGACACTTGACCCCCTCTATCTGGACACATCATCCACCCCTAAAATGAACTAATGGTTGACAATGATGTTGCATAACTAGAAGTGTTAGAGTATAAGCTAAAACAAACGTTACAAAACACAAAAGTACATACATGTACTTTGTTTTGTGTGCGTTGGTTGGTGTCTTTGTATTACAACACAAAAAATATGTGTCATAATTAGGTAAATATGAGTATTCGCAAATTCAGTACATCTTACTAAGTATAAAAATACTAGTAGCATAAAATAATATAAGGCTCGATCCTAGATTTGCCGGCTAAAACTAAAATTAAAATCCATTTGTCACTTACATACATACAACCACGCCTTTATCTCTTACGGGGTAGGCAGAGCGTTTGTCACTTTCAGACTAAAAACATTGGAAAAGGACAGGAGATCTGTTCTGTCCGTTTTTTGATTTATAGTTGGTGGTTTAATGCGTTATCTGTCATTATCATCCGCCGTCGTAAACGCCGCCGCCGAGAAACGTGCCAAGGCGCGTTAAAATTTAGCGGACAAAGTGTAAAACCATAGAGTATATATAAGTCGCCTGTCCTTTATCAATTTTATTATTTTGAAAGTGACAGATAGATTTAAATTTCAGTTTTACCAGGCAAATTTAGCTATATATCTGGCTGGTGGTATCTAGAATCGAGCCCATTGTTATATTATAAACTATGTCCATTTTCGTTAATCAAAAAGTTTGAAAATAAAAATAATCTAAGGTAACGTAAAAATAGTAAAAACAAAAAAAACAAATTTTATAAATTTTCTTGCACTTCTAAAATTCCTATGATACCTGTCACATGAATTTTATTCAGTACTTCCAAATTCCAATATCTTAGGAATAACCATATTCGCTTTTAGAAATTTAATTCTGCGTCCAAAGTTTATGTCCCATACTTCATCATAATGTTTAGTCGATGATTCGCCCAAAGTGGTTTATTCTATCAAATGTGGTCACATCACTGTGACTCGTGATACAGAGTGATAATAACTGTTAATGGTGATAGGGATCAAACATTAATGCAATTGCGATGTCAAATTGGAGGGATATTGGGTAGGTGATGATTAGGCAAGTGATACTTACTCGTAGATACGCAGATTGAAATAGAATCGGAGATACTAAGGCCCGTATTGATAAACATCACTTGAGACTGACAGATAGTTTGAGCTCGTATCAGAAATGTAATTTCAATACATTTTTCCTGTCAAATCCATACTAAGGCCCGTATTGATAAACAGCACTAGAGCACTGACAGCTGGTTTAAGTTCGTATTAGAAATGGTATTTCAGTACATTATGTCTTGTCAAATCCATACTTAATATTGCTCTCCATCTTAAGATTGCTTAATAAATACTAGTCTTAATATTGTTCTCCATGTTGATATCGCTTTATAAATATGAGCCCAAAATGTCTTTATTTTTTTTAAATATTCGTTTACACATCAATTTAGTAGTAAGATGTAATTTGAAATGAAATATTTTAGGCTCTGGAGAACCAATTCAAAATTGATGCTTATATCTATTATAATGTTTTATTTAAAGTAGTTTTTTTGTAGACATCTGCTACGGCGTAGCGCTGCTATATATTTTTATTTGCTTCATATAAATATAAAAATGCATGGCTTGACTACTATTGGATAAACATGTAGTTGATAATATTATTATTTTTAGAATTACATTTCAAACGATGATGGTGATCAGACTCTTCATAAATTAAAGAGAGTAATTTATATCTTAATTTTCCTATTTTTCAAAATCTCGTAGGTATTTTGGTGAGCTAGTAAAATAAAACTCTGTTTTGAAAAATAAGGAGCCTTTTATCATTGAAGCATAAGCAATGACTTTCACAATAGCGGGTTGACGACCCAAATTCTAAGTAGCTACGAAAATTAAGTATACAAAATATGAAAATGAGTTACCACGCCGCCTTAGTCACTACCCCCCCTCTAACACCCCCCACCCCCCACCTCTTTATGATCTACTTTAGTGATATCTGTTTACTAGCGGTCACCTTGCGTAGGGTGTCTTTAGTTATCATAACTTAGTTTATTGTTATGGATTTTTGTAGTAAAGCTAGTGGGGCAATTGGAGCCTTATTTTACATTACGCCTTTTTATTACTTGTAAGTGTTCTCTGGTAAAGTTATTTGACTTATTTTTTTACTCTAATCAACTCTATGGACAGTTTATAGGGTATTAAAAAAACAACTCTAGTCTAAATTGCTGATTAAAATTTACGCCTTTGTTACTAATGGATAAATTAAATTATTAAGTATATTTTAAATTTAGAAAAAAGAAACAAGCGTCTTTAAATTAAACTCCACCGAGACATCACCGCTCAAGTGGGATCCTTCAGTTAGACGTATAGACAGGCTCTATTTATAAAACACTTGAGACTGACTGCGAGTTTGAGTTCATATCAGATATGTCCTTTCAGTACAAAATGAACTATTAAATCTATACTTAATATTGCTCTCAATATTGAGATCGCTTTATAAATACGAGTCTTAGAGAGAGATACTTAATATTTATTATGAAGAAACTTAACTTATGAATTCATACTTGCATACCCTGTACAAGCTCATTATCATAGGAATACCTCCGCTACACAGGGTGGTGAATAAATTAAAACACCTCGCACTTTACGAGCCATTTGTCTGCGAATATGAGCGATGGGGGGAAGTAGGTGCTTCCCAAGTGATATGATGATAGGAAGCGAAGGGGTTAAATTGAATAATAGAACACGATATTAAATAAGACACGAAAACGGAAGGGAATGCTATCATATGATAATGTGGATGACCTAGGCTATTATACTTATTATATTTTATTTCTTATTTTCTGTGAATATGAGCGATGGGGGAAAGTAGATGCTTCCCAAGTGATATGATAGGAAGCGAAGGGGTTAAATTGAATAATAGAACACGATATTAAAACTGACATGCTATCCTACGGTAATAAGGAAAAAACGAAACGTGTGACATAGAGAAACGAAGAGCATTCCGTGAAACCTATTTACATACATACATATAATCACGCCTTTATCCCTAATGGGGTAGGCAGAGCGTAAACGACCTAAACAAAAGTCGTTCCGCCACGTCTGACAAAGTGAAACCTATTTGTCTGCGAAAATGAGCGATGGGGGGAAGTAGTTGCTTCCCAAGTGATATGATAGGCAGCGAAAGGGTTAAATTGAATAATATGACGTGATATTAAAACTGACTGACATGCTAGCATAGTTATGGTAATAAGTAGAAAAAGTATGTGGATGATCTAGCTAGACTTCAATAACAATTTGTCTGCGAATATGAGCGATGGGGGGCACTAGGTGCCTCCTATCTGTTATGATAGGAAACGAAGGGGTTAAATTGAACAATAGAACATGATATTAAATAAGACACGAAAACGGACTGATATACATCCTATGGCAATGAGAAATTCAACTATGTGGATGAAATAGGTTATTAAAATTATTTGTCTAATAATTTAGTGATAATGATAGGAATGGATTAAATTGAACTATTAGAGCTCGACATTAAACAGCTGACAAAGACAAAAGGCGTGCAATATTCCTACGGAATGTATAGAAATGTTCACTTCTCTTCGATATCTGCTTGATTCGATCGATTTATTTTTTGAGGATTTTTAGCACTCACAATGCTTTTTGATTTCATATAATACTACACGGCTAGATGTCGCTAACGTCGCTATGACGTATACATAAAGAAAGGCTATGATAAATTCGTCACTCCTACTAACGTTTCAGTAGCTTAGTGGTACAGCGATGGACCGGCATTCCATAGACGCAGGTTCGAGCCCTGTCCGAAACGTTATTATTTTCTGTCTTTCATATTCTAATATTCAATTTAGTGTAATGTAATTAACGTCTTAGGACGTTCAATATTTGCAATAATCAAGTGTACTTCTTCTCCTTCTGTCGAGTGGGTATCGAGTCTATCGACCCAAGTGTACTTATATTAATTATAAAAGTAAAACCTTTTTATTCCGTCAACAATAAACACCTTTGACACGACGCAGCAAAAACCCTCATTACCATACGTATCTTGCCGCAAACTTTTTCACCATCCCCTGAGCATGCGAGAATATAGTCAATTATAAATAACCACGTGTGCAGGCAATATGCAGGCAATATATGACTTACTTAAAAGTATACCAGGTGTAAGGGACAGCGTCCTGCAAACTGATAGGGGTTGCTCAGATAATGATGACACTGAACAACTTTATGCAGGTTTTTTTTCAGGAAGTGAAAGAAAATGGCTTTTCCATACAAATTGTCTGATCGAGGTGAACATTTTCTATGGAATAGCAAATTTTTATTCTCACTCCCTGAAAGAATTTCTTGGTGGAAGTTGTTCAGTATCGTTGACTGAGCAACCCATATCAGGTTGCGGGACGCTGTCCCTTACACCTTAGGACTTGACGGTGGACGTGTTTTTTAAATTATCGACCGATTATTTTTAACTGAATACATGCATATTTATGTAGTGTGGGATGCGCATACATACATACATACATATAATCACGCCTTTATCCCTAATGGGGTAGGCAGAGCGTTAACGACCTAAACAAAGGTCGTTCCGCCACGTCTGACAAAGTTTTGAGGGTTATTTTAAGATCGATTTGTAGGTATATTGCTGTAGTGATAGGTTGTCAGCCCATCGCCTAAATTACAATATACTGAAACCCTCAGATCCCTTAGCTGTTTTTTACAGCATGCCCGGGAGGAAATGCAGCTGGCACATTCTATGTTTTTCTCTCGCTCTCAGGTCAGCATGAAAGAAAAAGTGGGATGCGCACTAGTTCATAATACATACCTACGTTAAAATAATTACGTTTCACACATTTCAGTCCTAATTGTAGGTATGTACTATATTCTATGGAGTTTTTATTTTTTCGTTTAAATAAAATTCATTTGACTCCTTCATCAATCAGATCGTTTTTAGTGAGCATACTTCTAAACAAGAATCCACACTAAACTAAGAAAACCGTGCAAAAAGCGTATCGAACAAATTGCATGCGCACGACAATTTCTGAACTCAATTAAAAATATAGGCGTTCACCGGTCAGAGCTATGTATCGGTATATAAAACACCATCGACATAAACCTACCATGTAATCTGGACCTATAAAGCGGCCGTGATAACTCGTCCGATAGTGAAGCAATTTCTGAACGACGGTAATGACACCTATTACGTGGATGGTGGTGACCGACGGTGGACGGTAGTGACTGTCGCATAATAGCCTGGCATGCGGGGGCGGGGACTGACATGGCATGGACAACCTACTTTTCAACGTAATGTAAAAATGTGTGGAAAACTTGCTGTCATTGTATGAAGGTAGAAATTGCTGCTTTAGCAATAAGGACGCCTATATTGTACTGTCACGTTTGTTCCTTTTATTTCTGTTGTATGTGTTTCTTGTTCCTTTTATTTCTGTTGTAAGCTTCCATGCTGGACTGGGAGCGACAGAAGAACGTAGAATGTACCAGCTGCATCTCCTCCCGGGCATGCTGTAAAAACCAGCTGAGGGATTCGAGGGTATATTGTAATTTAGGCGATGGGCTGACAACCTGTCACTACAGCAATATCCAGTTCTATCTTAAACAACCCTTAAAACTTGTCAGACGTGGCGGAACGACCTTTGTTTGGGTTGTTCACGCTCTGCCTAACCCATTAGGGATACAGGCGTGATAGTATGTATGTATGTATGTGTTTCTTTGTGCAATAAAGATTTTTGTATTGTATTGTATTGTGAGGTGGCAACTAGCTTTAGTTCCTTTAGAAATATCTAACATGCCGGTCTGGGAGCGAGAGAAAAACATATAATGTGCCAGTTGTATTTCCTCTTGGGCATGCTGTTAAAACTTGGGTTTTAGTAAATTGCAATTTAGGCGATGGGCTGTCAACCTGTCACTACAGCAATATACCTACATACCTACAAATCTATCTTAAATAACCCTTAAAACTTTGTCAAAAACGTGGCAGAACGACCTTTGTTTGGGTCGTTTGCGCTCTACCTACCCCATTGGGAATAAACGCGTGATTATATGTGTATATGTAGAAATATCAAAGAATATAAATCAGATGTAGTCAATTTGGGCCCTGATCACCATATTTCAGGTTAGACTCTACCCCTCGGTAGAGACGTAGGTATCTATCATATATGAGCTGTAATGATAATAATGATGGGCCTGTAGATAATAATGTTTGTTATTCTTTGCTAGCATATGTTATTTATTTTGTACTTCGAAGGAAATAAAATCTGTTTTAAAAGCATTCCCTCGACATTAAATTCTGAAAATCTTAAATGTCTGGCTCCGGAAAATAATGCATCAAGCTTTCATTGCAATTTCGCCACGTCCAGACCACAAACAAAATTATCTCAAAACATAACACGACTTAGGTCGTATTTCAACCCGTCGCAAAGAGCTTTTATGTTCATGTAATGTATAGGCATAATCGCCTTAAGTTAAGACTGTATTCACCACGAAGGCAGCTACGCGAGAGAACACGAAAGCCCATTAATAAGGCAAGCCACGCGTGTCGCCAGTCGCTCCTATCTCGGTGAACACATTTCCTTCATTAACCTGTCCGCCTACCAAGGAAACTAAGGAAAATTCCCTTTTTTCAAAGCTCGTATGCCAGTAAGAATATTCGCGTGTGTGCCGGCGTAAATCACTGGATTGTCACTGCCGTGGACTTATAATTTTATTGTCGGACTCTGGCGACACGACACCGGCCGTCACGCGACGTGACTGCGACAGCCTGTCGTGACGAGCGACACCAAGATTCTTTTTATTGGCGTTCCAATTTCAAAAGATCTAAAATGAGATTGGCCGTCTAGACCACGCGCTGGAAGAGGTTATTGTAATTGGCCGCTAATACTACATAATTTACTTTTTAATAGCTTTTTTATTTTCTGTTTTGACGCTGTTTGAATGTAGAACAGTTAATAGATTTAAGAGATTTAGTTGTATTAATTAAAAGGTACGCATTTCGTGTTTACGCGTAGATTAAGCCTAAGCTTAATCGACAAGTTAGCCTAAAAAATAGGCTTAATTTCAACTGAATACAAGTTTTCCACTCAGTCTTAATATAATTGGTCAGTTTATGAGTTTAAGAGGTTTTGTAACTAATACTCACGCAAAACAACAAACGAAACGCCTGAGAATATTGTTATATGTATAAAATCTTCAACATAAGTATATTTCATACAATGAGTGGTCTATTAATCCTTCTACGTACCGGAAAAGCAGTGGATATCAAAATAGTTAAAATGAAAATTATGGTTTTAATAAACCTGCCCCTAGAAGGATTCCTTGCTGATTGTAGTAAGTGGCAGAACCTTCGAGGCTTCGAGCAATAGATCGCTCTTGACATGCGAACTGTCCATTTAGCTGGATGACGCCATTTTTGTTTTGTAAATAGTGATTGTGTCTGTCGGCGCGTTTCCGTACAGGAAGGAGTTAGGGGGTTCCGAGAAATTGGTTGTATTTTGATTGTCTTTTTTTCATGTTGGACTGAAATCGATTCTATCGCTTGAAACCATAGAATGTGATAGCTGCTTCTCCCGGGTTATGCAGTAACAACCAGCAAGTAGTGTAGTCGAGGGTTTCAGTTTTATAAATTTAAGCTATGGGCTAACAATCTGTTACTGTAGCAATTCTCAATATTTGTAGATTACAGTACCTAAGTAGCAGAACTTTCGAGCAATAGATCGGTCTTGACATGCGAACTGTCCATTTTGGTGGATGACGCCATTTCTGTTTAGTAAATAGTGATTGTGTCTGTCGGCGCGTTTCCGTACAGGAAGGAGTTAGGGGGTTCCGAGAAATTAGTTTTATTTAAATTTTGGTTGTCTTTTTTCCATGATGGACTGAAATCGCATGTATCGCTAGAAATCATAGAATGTGCCAGCTGCTTCACCTCCCGGGTTATGCTGTAAAAACCAGCAGTCAAAGGTTTCAGTGTATTATAATTTAAGCGATAGGCTGACAATCTGTTACTGTAGCAATTCTTAATATTTGTCCCTAGAACGAGGAGGTAACAGGACCTAAGTAGCAGAACCGTCGAGCAATAGATCGGTCTTGACATGCGAACTGTCCATTTTGGTGGATGACGCCATTTCTGTTTGGTAAATAGTGATTGTGTCTGTCGGCGCGTTTCCGTACAGGAAGAAATAAATAAAGAGGTTCGTGGGGTGCCGGGAAATTGGGTTTGTAATAATTTTGTTTTTTGAAGTTGTTCTAAATTCTTTATTAATGGCATTGGAATCATTATGATTCTTGTACTTATTCACTTGTTTTTTTTTTAATCTGCTCTGGGTGAATAAATAATGTAAAGTTTTCAAATTTTTGATGGGCTGTGATGTCATTTGTTTGATAAGAAATAGGTGCGCAGTAAAAAAACCTATCTTTTTCTGGAAAACGGCGCAAATCAGTTAAAAAAACAAGGTATTTACGTTGATAATGTTGGTATAAACGATAGAACCTTAGTTCGCAGATAAATTCTTCAAACGCCGCCCACCACCCTTCAACCCCTACCATAAACCATGTCATAAGGAAGCTATTCTAAAAACCGCTTGCTTATTGCCGTCGTTCCGAGCGCTGGGATTCTTGCACGAACGCCAAATGCCTCTAGCAGCAGCTCGGAATGATAAGGATAATAACTGGTGTCCGCTAGACGGTAGTAGAATTCGCGACTACTGTGTATTCAAGTTGCGATTCGTAGAAACTAGCTTGAAATTCACTAACAAGCCCTATTTCCTTTGATTTATAGGAACGACTGCATTAAATATTTCTGGATGAGGTTGCTCTCAGTAAAGTCTTCCATGCTGGACTGGGAGCGAGAGAAAAACAGAGAATGTGCCAGCTGCATTTCCTCGTGGGAAAATAAATACCATTTAAAATTACCACCTCGATCAGACAATTATTTTTAGCCCTGACAAATCTTCCTGCTGATAGTTACTTAGTGCGGTTGTTTAGTTTTATTGACTTAGCAACCCCTATCAGTTTAAAGGACGCTGTCACGTACACCCCGTATTATTGCTTTTAATTACGATTTGGCGTTGAGAAATCGTACATACATACATACATAAATCACGCCTTTATCCCTTACGGGGTAGGCAGAGCGTTAAACGCCTCGTAAAAGGCGCTTTCGCCGCGTCTGACAAAAATTTAGGGTAATTTTAGATTGTAATGTGTATTGCCATAGTGACAGGTTGTCAGCCCATCGCCTAAATTACAATACACTGTAACCCTCGAGTCCCTTTTGCTGTCTTCTACAGCATGCCCGGGAGGAAGGGCAGCTGGAACATTCTATGTTTTTCTATCTCTCCCAATCCAGCATGGAAGTAATTAATTTCATTTAATTTCATTAAACATTCAGGAAAATCAAAACAACATCATTTTCCCATCATTATTGTATTTTCTACTACATATCTCTCAACCCCTTATCTGATATCTAATTGTCTGTAATTGTCTAAGGGTCATTTCTGTTACCCACCCTTACCTTATGCAAATTAACTGCTATTAACTATCCACTTTCTTTGTTTGTTTGTTTGCAAATTGAATCTTAATTGCGTCCTAGTAAGCCTCCATTTATAATTCTGAAGGTTTATTTTTATTTCTTACTTGGTTTCATTTCAAAGAAAAATGTTGAGTTGACTTTACTAATGATAGTGTTAGAGGTTCATAGAAGCTCGTTTATTTCATGTGGAAGTAGGGAAAGGATTTGCACGTGTAGGTTACATTATTTCAACTCTTTTTATGTGCCTCCTTGGTCTAGTGGTCAGAGCCATGGGCTTACGATCCGGAGATCCTACGTTCCATTCCCAGGGGAACATAAAATGGTTGATATTTGTCAATTTATCATTTTGTGAGTTTTTTTATTTAATTAACACATAAGTTTGGTTAGGACATTGCAGACTGATTCACCTGATTGTCGGAAAAGAAAAAGGATTCCGTGCTTCGGAGGGTACGTTAAGCCGGCGGTACGTTTTATGGTGGTTAGGCTAAAAGTTGTGCTACTAGGCGGTTTGAAAACTGAACCAGGGTTCATCGGGTCAAGCCGTCGGTCCCGGTTAAGGTGTCTTTGATGGTGGTTGGGCTAATAGTTGTGCTACTAGGCGGTTTAAAAACTGAACCAGGGTTCATCGGGTCAAGCCGTCTGTCCCGGTTAATGTGTCTTTGATGGTGGTTAAGCTAATACTTGTGCTACTAGGCGGTTTAAAAACTGAACCAGGGTTCATCGGGTCAAGCCGTCGGTCCCGGTTAATGTGTCTTTGATGGTGGTTGGGCTAATAGCTGTGCTACTAGGCGGTTTGAAAACTGAACCAGGGTACATCGGGTCAAGCCGTCGGTCCCGGTTAATGTGTCTTTGATGGTGGTTGGGCTAATAGCTGTGCTACTAGGCGGTTTGAAAACTGAACCAGGGTACATCGGGTCAAGCCGTCGGTCCCGGTTAATGTGTCTTTGATGGTGGTTGGGCTAATAGCTGTGCTACTAGGCGGTTTGAAAACTGAACCAGGGTACATCGGGTCAAGCCGTCGGTCCCGGTTAATGTGTCTTTGATGGTGGTTGGGCTAATAGCTGTGCTACTAGGCGGTTTGAAAACTGAACCAGGGTACATCGGGTCAAGCCGTCGGTCCCGGTTAATGTGTCTTTGATGGTGGTTGGGCTAATAGCTGTGCTACTAGGCGGTTTGAAAACTGAACCAGGGTACATCGGGTCAAGCCGTCGGTCCCGGTTAATGTGTCTTTGATGGTGGTTGGGCTAATAGCTGTGCTACTAGGCGGTTTGAAAACTGAACCAGGGTTCATCGGGTCAAGCCGTCGGTCCCGGTTAATGTGTCTTTGATGGTGGTTGGGCTAATAGCTGTGCTACTAGGCGGTTTGAAAACTGAACCAGGGTACATCGGGTCAAGCCGTCGGTCCTGGTTAATGTGTCTTTGATGGTGGTTGGGCTAATAGCTGTGCTACTAGGCGGTTTGAAAACTGAACCAGGGTACATCGGGTCAAGCCGTCGGTCCCGGTTAATGTGTCTTTGATGGTGGTTGGGCTAATAGCTGTGCTACTAGGCGGTTTAAAAACTGAACCAGGGTACATCGGGTCAAGCCGTCGGTCCCGGTTAATGTGTCTTTGATGGTGGTTGGGCTAATAGCTGTGCTACTAGGCGGTTTGAAAACTGAACCAGGGTACATCGGGTCAAGCCGTCGGTCCCGGTTAATGTGTCTTTGATGGTGGTTGGGCTAATAGTTGTGCTACTAGGCGGTTTGAAAACTGAACCAGGGTTCATCGGGTCAAGCCGTCGGTCCCGGTTAATGTGTCTTTGATGGTGGTTGGGCTAATAGCTGTGCTACTAGGCGGTTTGAAAACTGAACCAGGGTACATCGGGTCAAGCCGTCGGTCCCGGTTAATGTGTCTTTGATGGTGGTTGGGCTAATAGCTGTGCTACTAGGCGGTTTGAAAACTGAACCAGGGTACATCGGGTCAAGCCGTCGGTCCCGGTTAATGTGTCTTTGATGGTGGTTGGGCTAATAGCTGTGCTACTAGGCGGTTTGAAAACTGAACCAGGGTACATCGGGTCAAGCCGTCGGTCCCGGTTAATGTGTCTTTGATGGTGGTTGGGCTAATAGCTGTGCTACTAGGCGGTTTGAAAACTGAACCAGGGTACATCGGGTCAAGCCGTCGGTCCCGGTTAATGTGTCTTTGATGGTGGTTGGGCTAATAGCTGTGCTACTAGGCGGTTTGAAAACTGAACCAGGGTACATCGGGTCAAGCCGTCGGTCCCGGTTAATATGTCTTTGATGGTGGTTGGGCTAATAGCTGTGCTACTAGGCGGTTTGAAAACTGAACCAGGGTACATCGGGTCAAGCCGTCGGTCCCGGTTAATGTGTCTTTGATGGTGGTTAAGCTAATAGCTGTGCTACTAGGCGGTTTGAAAACTGAACCAGGGTACATCGGGTCAAGCCGTCGGTCCCGGTTAATGTGTCTTTGATGGTGGTTGGGCTAATAGCTGTGCTACTAGGCGGTTTGAAAACTGAACCAGGGTACATCGGGTCAAGCCGTCGGTCCCGGTTAATGTGTCTTTGATGGTGGTTGGGCTAATAGCTGTGCTACTAGGCGGTTTGAAAACTGAACCAGGGTACATCGGGTCAAGCCGTCGGTCCCGGTTAATGTGTCTTTGATGGTGGTTGGGCTAATAGCTGTGCTACTAGGCGGTTTGAAAACTGAACCAGGGTACATCGGGTCAAGCCGTCGGTCCCGGTTAATGTGTCTTTGATGGTGGTTGGGCTAATAGCTGTGCTACTAGGCGGTTTGAAAACTGAACCAGGGTACATCGGGTCAAGCCGTCGGTCCCGGTTAATGTGTCTTTGATGGTGGTTGGGCTAATAGCTGTGCTACTAGGCGGTTTGAAAACTGAACCAGGGTACATCGGGTCAAGCCGTCGGTCCCGGTTAATGTGTCTTTGATGGTGGTTGGGCTAATAGTTGTGCTACTAGGCGGTTTGAAAACTGAACCAGGGTTCATCGGGTCGTTCGACTCAAGAATCCACTCGAAGAAGACGAATTATTTTTTATACATACATACATATAATCACGCCTTTATCCCTAATGGGGTAGGCAGAGCGTAAACGACCTAAACAAAAGTCGTTCCGCCACGTCTGACAAAGTTTTGAGGGTTATTTAAGATAGAATTCTAGGTATATTGCTGTAGTGACAGGTTGTCAGCCCATCGCCTATATTGCAATATACTGAAACCCTCGGATCCCTTAGCTGGATCTTACAGCATGCCCGGGAGGAAATGCAGCTGGCACATTCTATGCTTTTCTCTCGCTCCCAGACCAGCATGGAAATAATTTTTTATACACTTGATAGTTTCGTGTGAATACAGGAAAAAAACTAGCTATGGGCAGTAGCGTTTCCGGTAAAAGTAGCAGCTTGTTTTGCGGCAAATATTCCCAAAAAGGGTAGGTAGTAGTCAACCGCTGATGGTTTGAACTTTCTAAAACATTTCATATTTTTGCTAATCTACTGTATTATATTCTTCCATGCTGGACTGGGATCAAAAGAAAAACATACAATGTGCCAGCTGGATTTCCTCCCGGGCATGCTGTAAAAACTAGCTCAGGGATCCGAGGTTTCCGTATGTTGTAATTTGGGCTATGTGCTGACAACCTGTCACTACAGCAATATACCTACAAATCTGTCTTAAAACCCTTCAAAACTTTATCAGACGTTGCAGAACGACCTGTGTTTAGGTCGTTTATGCTCTGCCTACCTCATTAGGGATAAAAGCGTGATTATATGTATATATCAATTAGCTGATTGAGGTCAAGTTATGTCGTGCCACACATACGGCTTCTGCCAGTGGGTCACATGTCCTTACTGGCGCCACGCACCAACTACTCGTACCAGTAGTAAGAACGTAACTGCTACCGGAACTGTTACCTGATTGAGGAACAGTAATTGAACTGAACTGGGATATACATACATAAATCAAGCCTTTATCCCTTACGGGGTAGGCAGAGCGTTTAACGCCTCGTAAAAGGCGCTTTCGCCATGTCTGACTAAAATTTAGGGCAATTTTAGATTGTAATATATATTGCTATAGTGACAGGTCGTCAGCCCATCGCCTAAATTACAATACACTGTAACCCTCGAATCCCTGTTGCTGACTTCAACAGCATGCCCGGGAAGAAGGGCAGCTGGAACATTCTATGTTTTTCTATCTCTCCCAGTCCAGCATGGAAGTACTGGGATATTCTGTTACATAATCACATCACAAATATAAATCAAATCATAATTAGATAATAAAGTATATTATAATTTAGGCGATGGGCTGACTACCTGTCACTACAGCAATATACCTACAAAATCTATCTTAAATAACCCTCTGAACTTTGTCAGACGTGGTGGAAGACCTTTGTTTAGATCATTCACGCTCTAGGAATAAAGGCGATTATATGTATGTATGTAAAGTATTCTATGCACAAAAGTTTACCTTTGGGAGTAAAATAATTTTCAGCGGTAAAAGTAGCCTACGTAATAGATCTTTAACTTAGCTATGCGAACTAGGATGTCCTGTTGTATTCTATATTAAGGTCAAATTGGATAAACTACTATAAACTATAACAAAGTCTACCAGCTCAGTCAGTGACAAACACATGTAATATGACTTTTAGGTAAGAATAGGTTAAGATAACTGAAAAATTAATCCTCTGAAGATTAGGCTGCATGGGCTCACGCTCTTTGCCTTTCCAAATGGGAGAGTGGAATAAAAAATAATAACTGTATCAAAACTAAACAACTCAAGCATGGGTTGCAATTGCAGTGAAATATAGCTTCAACTAGTAGAGCTAAAAACTTACGATGAAGACTTAAAATGTAATTTGCTTTACATAATTTCAGGTACAAACTTGAACCTAAAAGCATTATAATATTCGTGATTGAAATGACTCAAACGACCACTAAACAGACCATTTACCTACTGAACTTTCGCTCAAAAGTCCCATTCCAGCTATAATTGAAAGCTATTCCGCTATTTACTAAGCCTTATATGACTAATATACATGCAATAGTCTTATTTATTGTTGTATATTGACGCCCATATTATGTCTTATACAGGATGTAACAACTAGTTGTTTAGATGATAGGTTTCTTTTGAAACTTTTCAGTTGTACATACATACATACATATAATCACGCCTTTATGCCTAATGGGGTAGGCAGAGCGTAAACGACCTAAACAATGGTCGTTCCACCACACCTGACAAAGTTTTGAGGGATATTTAAATTTGTAGGCATATTGCAATATACTGAAACCCTCGGATCCCTTAGCTGGTTTTTACAGCATGCCCGGGAGGAAAAGCAGCTGGCACATTCTATGTTTTTCTCTCGCTCCCAGGCCAGCATGGAAGTAACTTTTCAGTTGTATAGCTATACTTGTATATCATTAATACATTACGTGGTTTAAAGGAACGCACTACCTTTTTTCACCCTGTATAATTCACAAATTTAGTGGATCTTTTTTATAGACGGTCAGTCTATTACTATATGGATGGACTGCGTGAAAGATGATGTCTTAAACAGGTGTGAGTATTGAACTGACGGCTGACAGGGATGAATGGAAGAAGAAAAACGTACTGCGCCGACCCCAAGTAAATGGGATGAGGCCAAGCGAATGATGATGAGTCCATTACTTTATACCCACATACATACATATAATCACGCCTTTATCCCTAATGGGGTAGGCAGAGCGTAAACGACTCAAACATAGGTCGTTCCGCCACGTCTGACAAAGTTTTGAGGGTTATTTAAGATAGATTTGTAAGTATATTGCTGTAGTGACAGGCTGTCAGCCCATCGCCTAAATTATAATATACAGAAATCCTCGGATCCCTTAGCTGGTTTTTACAGCATGCATGCGGGAGGAAATGCAGCTGGCACATGCTATGTTTTTCTCTCGCTCCCAGGCTAGCATGGAAGAATACCCACGGCTGTTCCATTTTTGTAACATCCTATATTGAAGCCCATACAGCGTATATCGAGATACGCATCGTCTGAACGACCGAAATGGAGTAGTGTGGACTATAAGTCAGCGGTCACGAAGAAAGATTACGCCTAATTGACGTAGCTACGCCCGAACTAGCCTTAATAAGCGTTTATAACTCGTATTATCAAAAATACTTCACGTTAGACTGGGCGATAAAAAAAAACATAGAATGTTCTAGATGCTTCTCTTCCCAGAGATTTTGTACAAAACAGTTGAGGGAATTGCGAGTTACGGTACCTATTTATACGACAATTTGTGCCTGAAAATAGAGACAATTCAGCGTTGCAAGTGAGATGCCTTAACTAACTTAAGTCCATATCTGTCATATTCGTATTATCCACGATATCTTGGCAAATTGCCCACAATATGTAACTAGAGATGCACTTTTCTAGGGTGTTGACGCTCGGCCTACCCTGTAACAAAATAAGCTTCTCCCTAGCCCAACTCCGTATCTCACGGGGTCGGCTACCCGATTAAATGAGGGTACTGGTTTTTACACAGAGCGACTGCCATCTGACCTCCGCAACCCAGAAAAGAAACCAGACCCAATCCTAGATTAGGTCAGAATTTTCAAACCGCCAATGCTTAGCACTGGCCTCTGATATGGCTTAACGACTAATATCTACGGTATTAAACGATATTAACCGGGACCAACGGCTTAACGTGCCTTACGTGCCGAATAAACGTACATAAGAAATTCGAAAACCGAAAAACACATTGGTACGTGGTGGGATTCGAATTCTGTAACAATATTATCATAAATAAGCGTGACCTTATGTATTTATGTGAGTCCGATGTTTGGGATGTGTATTGTAGGTACCTTTCGTGTCTATGTCATACTTGATCTCGTAGAGTATTGCTACGAGTCGTAGCAATACTCTACGGTTGAAATCCGATATCCTATTTCTTTGGGACTCAGTTATAAATAAATTACCTAAAACTCTACAAGAGAGTCCCTCGAGTTTCACCTTTAAGAAGAGACTGAAAGAGCATTTTATTAGCTCTCTATGACATTTATATATTTAGATTCATTTCAATATATTTTATACCGTTTAATTATATATCATATTGATATTGTTATGTATTAGTTTATTTTATTGAAATATATTAGTGTGTATTAGTATTACTATAATTATTAACGTTATTACGTTTATTATATCTGTTCCCGTGATTTTCCCTTCTTTCATCCTCATTAGGTTGGCTGGAAGAGATCTCTTATAGAGATAAGCTCGCCTTTTGTTTACATTTTTAAGTTTACTTTTATGTTTATTTTTTTATAACAATAAAGAATTTAATTTAATAATAAATCGGTAAAGGATATTCCTATACTATGCTATGAGTATTGCTGATAATTTTCAACATACATACATATAATCACGAATTTATCCTTAATGGGGTAGGCAACGCGTAAACGACCTAAACAAAGGTCCCGCCACGTCTGACAAAATTTTGTGGGTTATTTAAGATAGATTTGTAGGTATCCCTTTTTATACAATAGCATACTTCACTACCTGCACAACAATATTAATACCACCTAATTTGATAAAGATCGTTATTACAAATCAATAAACTAATGAAAACAGTACTCGATATTTCTACTTTTTACATAATAGCTGAGATTGTGCGCGCGGAGCATCGTAAAGAGCTAATTGGTGATAAAGGCGCGTAATTGGACGCGGATATCGGCGCACGCGCACTAATAGCGCGGATACGTCGTATAAGACGTTATAGCGCGACTAACGATCTATAGCCGATATCAAAAGACCTAGATGGCTCATTTGTCCGCCATTTTTATTTTCTAAGTTAAATTGTTACGGTGATGTTTGGTTCTTTGAATCTAAATGTAACTGTTTAAAGGCTAACCTGACATTAGCGAACCTAACCTGACTTTAAGCGGCTGGTTGAATTAAAAAAGGAAATTATTCCTTTGGGAGAAAAATAAATCAACCTTCCACTAAAAAAGTTGTTCAGTTTGTTGGTAGTCAAGGCTAATAAATAAATATAGACGTTTAGAAGGTCAGTCTCATAAACAATATAATCATGTCTACATTGGTTAGCAGTTATAAAGGCTTGTTTTCCACATCAGGCAGTCGTGATGTAACCATTGATATAATTTTACCTCGAACTAAAGTTTAGATAATGCCCGCCTAGTCTTCGAAAGCTTGTGGAAATTTCCCGATGTTCCAAGTAATATGGTTACCAGCCGAAAAGATTTGTTCTAAGTTTGACTTTTTTCCACATTCAAACTTAGAATCCTCCCCTTTTAGTTTCATTGCGTTGTCATTTCCGTTCCATGTAAAAAAATATTCCTTCCATGCTGGACTGGGAGAGATAGAAAAACATAGAATGTTCCAGCTGCCCAACCAAAATTACCAATATCAATCCTCCCGGGCATGCTGTAGAAGTCAGCAAAAGGGACTCGAGGGTTACAGTGTATCGTAATTTAGGCGATGGGCTGACAACCTGTCACTATAGCAATACACTTTTCAATCTAAAATTGCCCTCAATTTTTTCAGACGTGGCGAAACCGCCTTTTACGAGGCGTTTATCGCTCTACCTACCCCGTAAGGGATAAAGGCGTGATTTTATGTATGTATGTATGTAAAAAAATATTTCCGTTATAAAATAACATACAAATATTTACTACAATTTCTTGTTCATTATCATTACATCAGAGTTCATCGGGTCCATAGACTCGATACCCACTCGACAGAAGAAGAGAAGAAGAAGAATTATCATTACCTATAAATAAATTAAACATATACATACATCATCATCATCATCTTCATTCATTCTTCCATGCTGGACTGGGAGTGATAGAAAAACATAGAATGTGCCAGCTGCATCACCTCCAGAGCATGCTGTAAAAACCAGCTAATGGATCCGAGGGTTATAATATACTGCAATTTTAGGCGATGGGCTGACAACCTGTCACTAAAGCAATATACATCATTCATTCATTCGTCGATCATTTGTAATAATCCTCAAAACTTGTCATACGTGGCGGAACGACCTTTGCTTAGGTCGTTAACGCTCTGCCTACCCCATTAGGGATAAAGGCGTGATTATATGTATGTATGTATGTATCATCATCATCTCCCTAGCCTTATCCCGTATCTAACAGGGTCAGGGGATTGAAGAGAGAAGAGCGACTGCCAACTCAACTCCGCAATCTAAAAGGGAAACCAGACCCAATCCTAGATTAGGTCAGAGTTTTCAAGCCGCCAATGCTTAGCACTGGCCTCTGACATGGCTTAACGACTAATATCTACGGTGTTAAAGGATATTAGGTTTGTGACCGCAATGTGTCCCAATCTCTTGGGCTTCACTGAAATATCAGAGCTCCATACATTTTTATTATTAGTATAGTCATCTAACTTATAATAGGTTTTCTGACATAGTGTGCTATTAATAGTATCTTTACATTTCTTTTCTGACAAATTTAATCATCATCTCCCTAGCCTTATCCCGTATCTCACGGGGTCGGCTTCCTAATCTAGGGGATTGAACGAGGGTACTGGTTTTAACACAGAGCGACTGCCATCTGACCTCCGCAACCCAGAAGGGAAACCAGACCCAATCCTAGATTAGGTCAGAGTTTTCAAGCCACCAATGCTTAGCACTGGCCTCTGACATGGCTTAACGACTAATATCTACGGTATTAAACAATATTAACCGGGACCAACGGCTTAACGTGCCTTCCGAAGCACGGAAAAAGCGCCGAATAAACGTACATATGAATTTCGAAAACCGAAAAACACTTTGGTACCTGGTGGAATTCGAACCACGACCTCCCGCTCAGGAGGCAGCGGCCCTATCCACGACACCATCGGGCTCTCTCATATACATATATACATATAATCACTTCTTTACCCCTAATGGGGAAGGCAGAGGGTAAACGACCTAAACCTAAACTAAGTTCCGCCACCTCTGACAAAGTTCTGAGGGTTATTTAAGATAGATTTGTAGGTATATAGCTATATCAGATCCCTAAGCTGGTTTTTACAGCATGGCCGGAAGAAAATACAGCTGGCACATTCTATGTTTTTCTCACTCCCAGGCCAGCATGGAAAAAGTTATAAAATAAACCTAGATCGAACTCATTTTAGATCTCGTGAGATATTTATTCAACTGTTTTATGAGTTTTCTATGATGACTTTCCGTTCAAAAACTAGCATTTTACGCAAAACAATTGACGAACAAAAGCAAACTCATTTGATTGAATCAAATTGTATATCTGGCAACACTGAGGCTCGTATTTACAAAGCAATCTCAAGATTGAGAGCGATATTAAGTACGGATTTGACAGGCCACATTGTACTGAAATGTTGTTTCTGATACGAACTCAAACTAGCTGTCAGTCTCAAGTGCTGTTCATAATTACGGGCCCTTGTAAAGATTCACAGTCCTTGAGTTATACAGAGCAGAATAATCTTGAATTAGCATCATCTGATTGTAATTTTGTTATGGCGGTCATGTTGCGTAATAATTAGGGGAATTGGAGACAATGTGCCCTAGGCTGGTGGTTACGAACTGTTGACTGTTTGGGGAAGTGTTGTGATTCCTTTTGTCAAACGGAGAGTTAGGTAAGATTATGTTAATAATAATATATCATTTATTTCAGGTGGTTAGCCACCTGAGTAACTCTAATATGGATTTTTTATTTTATATGACAATTTTTTGACTAAACCAAAATTACTTCTGTTTAACTAAAAAAATAATGTAATTAAATAATCCTGTATTCATACATACGTAACTAATTACAAGATAGCCTTAGAACGATGTTAGTTGAGTTAGTATGTATGAATAAAGGGTTATTTAAGAAGTTAAACAGAAGAAAGTTAAACAGAAGTAATTTTGGTTTAGTTAAAAAATAGTCATATAACTTGAATTCTGGATATTGGGGTTGTTGTTTTTGACAAGGCAACGAAACAAAAGAAACATTTTTGGCCCTAAAAACAAAAATACAAAATGGGAAAGAAGAGACAATGTGCCCCAGACTGGTGGTTACGAACTGTTGACTGTTTGGGGAAGTAGTGTGATTCCTTTTGTTAAACGAAGAGTTGGGTAAGATTATGTTAAACAGAAGTAATTTTGGTTTGGTCAAAGAATACTTGTATAACTTGAATTCTGTAAAATGGAGTTGTTTTTTTTGACAAAACAACGAAACATAAGGAAGATTTAACCTGGACCTTTTTAAGGCAAGCGTCTGCATCATAACTTTCCATCAGGTGAGATGGCGGACAAATGGGTTGCCTATTAGTAATTAAAAAAAATATATTTTTGACTGCAAATATAAGAAAAATACTAATATGGGAAACAAGAGAAAATGTGCCACAGACTGGTGGTAACGAACTGTAATGTTGGGGAGATTATGATTCTATTTGTTACAGGAGTATTTTAGTGTTTAAAGAAAACAGACAGAATACTATTCATTTAAAGAGTCTATGTTTATCAAAAATGATTAAAGATAAATAAAATTTCGGATGGTGTAGTGGATAGGGGCTGCAGCCTCCTGAGCGGGACGTCGTGGTTTGAATCCAACCACGTATCAATGTGTTTTTGGTTTAGGAATTTCATATGTACGTTTATTTGACACTTTTTCCGTGCCTCGGAAGGCACATTAAACCGTTGTTCCCGGTTAATATTGTTTAGTACCGTATATATTAGTCGTTAAGCCATGTCAGAAGCCAGTGCTAAGCATTGGCGGCTTGAAAACTCTGACCTAATCTAGGATTGGGTCTGGTTTCCCTTCTAGGTTGCGGAGGTCAGATGGTAGTCTTTCTGTGTAAAAACCAGTACCCTCGTTCAATCACTTAGATTTAGTAGCCGACCCCGTGAGATAGGGGATAAGTCTAGGGAGATGATAATTAAAGATAAATAAAATGCTTCCTATTGTAAATAAAAGCTTATGTTTTTCCCTATCTTCATAAGAGACTATCGTGCAGCAACACCAAAAGATGAAGGTAGGTACCTTACCTTCCTATACTACTACAGTGAAAAATCACCAACGATAGAGCCTTTGTTACAAAAAAATAACAGTTCAGTCCTCGATCGTTAAAGAAATAAAGAAGAAAGAAAAAGAAAGCGCTTAATATTACTTTTATTACGCTACTTTAATCGTCTATTATCAAATATTCAATGGATCCAAGAATTATTTTTTTATCGTATTACTAAGAAAATCAAATTCACGCAACACCGTATTCACAATCTTGCCAACATGAGCGTGAAATATTAATGAGTGAACACAACCTCTTTTACGAGTATTATCACAGGCGTTTTTGCTTCGGAATGCACGCACGCAACTTCAAATCGTAAATTAAAATAATTCCTGATTTGCCCTAAATTAATTAAAGCTTATGATTTAGAGGTAATTAAAAATTATAGTTTATACACTTTTTTAATTAGTGTCGATAATTGTACTCTTTTGAGGTTAAGTTAGTTAGAACGGTAGAGTCAACTTTTATGTCGTTAATGTTAACCCAGGAACATAAAGAAAAACCAAGTATTTTTCGTGTGTATAAGTTATTATATAAAGTAAGTACGTTTTTATAATAGGTTGAGTTCTTAATTCTTAAAAACATTACAGTGCTCAAGGTACTACGTAGTACATATTTGATAAAATAAATTTGACGAACCTGAATAAGTGACTACAATATTTAACATTAATAACTTATTGGATGACAGAATTATTATTATTATAGCTAGATCCCACTGCTGGGCAAAGGCCTCCCCCGCGGTCTTCCACTCATCATGACAGAATAGAAATAAAATATTCATAAAGATAGTACTTAACACGATAATAAAACGGTGATAGCAGGTACTCATTACTATTCGGATAGCGCTTTGGCATCTAGAAAACATTATAAGATACCGACACTTTTTGACAGGAGACTTTATCTTGATGTGATTTTCTTCTTTAAAATTTGCAAACTGATCCGTGTATTAATTTTAGTGTACCGTTTTTTATTGTGATTGTAAACAATTACAAAACGTACTTCCAAGTTGTTTACCGAAAGCTCTTACCTTTATTATTGTTAAAATTACAGTAATGAACCTCCAGGTCTGTTTATTACTTATATCTAAGACTGATGTTTATGTATGACTGTTTGTGTTCTAAATAAAAAATAAATTAAAAAACTGATTAGTTTTTAATGCGAAAGTTTTGCTCTTGACACTATCTACATCACCGGTGAAGGGAAAAAGTCAATAAAGAAGCAGTGTCCAAAATGACTTACCTACCTAGCAACTATCACGTCTTACGGGAGCAAAAAGAGGAAGCTATAAATAAATTTTCAAAGTGCAAGGAAGCACAAATTAAACGCCGCTTCGTCAGCCATAACTTTGACACTGGAGACACAACACGCTAATATTTACACTGCAGGCACGTTCTTCAAAACGCTCTCATTGTTTTAGTTATTTATCGTTCAGGATAACATTACAGTGATATTTGAGATAAGATTCCGATCGCACGCGTCGATGGTTTCTGTGTAATAGTTTGACTATTGAAGTGTTTGTTGAAACAAAGACCATCTGTTGTAGATTACAAAGAAGCATGTGTTTAAGCAAACATGTAAGGTAGAGTAGACACTAGGGTATCTACCTTAATTCAAAATTTAAAAGGAACTTCTTTAAAGTACTGCAATTAAGCACCTAGTTTTTCAAAATAATTATGATTCTATACAAACTGCATATTAATCTGTACACCCATATTTTTTTAAGTATCATCTCATCATCTCCCTAGCCTTATCCCATATCTCACGGCGCGGCTACCTGATCCAGGGGATTGAACGATGGTACTGGTTTTTACACAGAGCGACTGCCATCTGACCTCCGCAACGCAGAAGGGAAACCAGACCCAATCCTAGATTAGGTCAGAGTTTTCAAGCCGCCAATGCTTAGCACTGGCCTCTGATATGGCTTGACGACTAACATCTACGGTATTAAACGATATTAACCGGGACCAACGGCGTAACGTGCCTTCCGAAGCACGGAAAAAGCGCTGAATAAACGTACATATGAAATTCGAAAACCGAAAAACACATTGGTACGTGGTGGGATTCGAACCACGACCTCCCGCTCAGGAGGCAGCGGCCCTATCCACTACACCATCGGGCTTGTCTAACTCTAGTCCTGTCTTGTTTTTTAAGTATCTATTATAAGTTTACAAAAAAACTCTAGATATTTATGACAAATCTCATTATTAAAATATCCTTCAGTTATTATTCAAAGAAAGCGTGGGTTGACTCTATCCGTCCATTCATACAAACATACATAAAATCACGCATTTACCCCTTACGGGGTAAGCAGAGTGTAAAACGCCAGAAGACGCTTTCGCCATATCTGACAAAAATTGAGGGCAAAAAAAAGCTGTGGCCATCCTACTAAATGTATACTAGGATGGATCTAATTCGGATCAGAAAATATTCGGATACAGATTCGGACCGGTGCAAAAACGCCCTTACAATACCTAAATTTTTATTTTATCATTTATATATCATATAAATATATTTATATGTATTAGTTTATTATAGTATGTTAATATGTGTATTAGTATTATTATACATCAATTTGTAATTAAATTATACTAACTGTATCTGTTCCCGTGAATTTCCAATCTTTTATCCCCATTAGGTTGGCTGGAAGAGATCTCTTATAGAGTTAAGCTCACCTGTTGTTTAATTTTTTAAGTTGAACTGTATTTTAATTTTTTTTAAACAATAAAGAATATAATAATAAATGCCGTTCCGATTTAGGTATTTTATTCGTCTTAACCTCTCTCTACTCACACATTTTCTCATTGTCAATAATTTCCATTAGCTGATAGGTTATCTATATCCTTTGCTAAAAGGGCGCCGGTCGATCCGTCACCGCGACAATACGATCTGAGATGCTGTCGATGAGACGTCGCTGTTGACCCTTCGACTGTCAGAGATAGTGTTATTGATAGTGCCCTTCTCAAGGTTGATAGATGGACTGAGATATTGGGTTCGATTTTAGCAGCACTTGAGACTGACATCGATCCATGCTGGACTGGGAGCGAGAGATAAACCTAGAATGTGCCAGCTGCATTTCCTCCCGGGCATGCTGCAAAAACCATCTAAGGGAGGGTTTCTGTATATTGCAATTTAGGCGATGGGCTGACAACCTGTCACTACACAACATACCTACAAATCTACCTTAAACAACCCTCAAAACTTTGTCAGACGGGCGGAACGACCTTTGTTTAGGTCGTTTACGTTCTGCCTAACCCATTAGGGATATAGACGTGATTATAAGTATGTATGTCAATTTTAATTTTAGTTATAGTCAGCGGCATCTAGAATCGAGCCCACTATTGCGTATGAAACGGAATGGTACTCGTAACTTCAAATGCGTTATACTTTTGCGTAAAAGCAGTCGCAACTTTGCTAATGAAGAAAAGCTGAATTCTCTACCTTTATCCCGAGGCGCGAGGGTATGATCAAAGACGGGTCCTAATTGTATTTTTCATTTCCCGACCTAATTATAGTGATTTGGAAAAGTTTTTGAGTTAGAACTGTTTAACACGAGTATTTAAGGACGTATAGGTTTGATAGGCATTTATAAAAACGATACAAACAGTTACAATGTGTACAAAGCGCAAAGTCTCAAACAAAGTTTTCCAGTTTCATGAATATCATCCTTAAAATGTTCGGGTTTTTTCCTAATGTAAGTAAAAACATTATAAAGCATATCAATATGTATAAACATACATGCATATATAAATATAATCACGCTTTTACCCCTAATGGGGTAGGCAGACATAAACGACCTAAAAAAAGCTCGTTCCGCCACGTCTGACAAGCTTTGAGCGTTATTCCAGATAGATCTGCTATTGTTATAGTGACAGTTTGAAAGCCCATCATCGCCTAAATTACAATACTAAAACCCTCGGATCCCTTAGCTGGTTTTTACAGCATGCATTGGCATTTTATGTTTTTCTCTCTCTCCCAGTCAAGCACGGAAGTATATGTGTATAAACAACTAACCATTAGTACTAACACACACACATGTCAGTAGAAGGGTGATCAGATCAATAGCATACCGTATTCTTTGTGTATACCCCACTGACCTCGGAATGGTCTTGGAGACGGAAGGAAGTGGATCCGATAAAGCTGACGTCAATACTAAGATATTACTTTAGTTAATCAGTAGAAGGAAAAAACATTCATTGGTATCGTAATATTGGAATTTACCTATAGTAGTGGATACCTCCATGCTGGACTGGGAGTGAGAGAAAAACATAGAATGTGCCAGCTGCATTTTCTCCCGCGCATGTAGAAATCAGCTCTGTATATTGCAATTTAGGCGATAGGCTGGCAACCTGTCACTACAGTAATATACCTACAAATCTATCTTAAATGACCCTCAAAACTTTGCCAGGCGTGGCGGAACGGCCTTTGTTTAGGTCGTTTACGCTCTATCTAGCCCATTAGGAATAAAGGCATGATTATATGTATGTATGAAGTTTCTGACTCGTGATGATGGTTATACATCGTCATGGATGGACGTTGACTACAAGATAAAGCCTTTAGAATTTCCCGTCGGAAAAGTCATGTTCGGTTTAATAAAGACAAAATACCCAACACGTCACTTCTTCTTCTGTAGTGTTGGTATTGAATCAATCGACCCGATGAACCCTGGTGTCAGAGTTTTGAAACCGCCTAATAGCACAGCTAATAGGCCTTTGGCATGGTTTGTGTAATGACGTCTGTCAAAGACAGCGACGCCCTCCGAAGCACCGATTTTTTTTTCTTTACCATCTTTTATTGTCCTAACCAAACGTCAAAAATCACAGCAAGTATCTTTGGAACTCAGAAACATGGCCCAACAGCAATTTTATTAAATTGACTAACAGCCCTCATTCCGTAATCTCGGCGGCATATCAAAGTGGACTTTAACAGATTTTTACAAGACATAATGAAGTAAATCTGATTGATCACAGGTTGGTCTAAAGGTTCGTGTCTTAGGGCCATTTCCATTATAACAACGGCGCGACACTCTGGACGCGATACCATCATAGCCCCATAGCCCCAGTGGACAATAACCCTAACCAACATTCATTTATAATAATTAGCATAAAACAGTGGCCACTATCGCGATAGTTTTCAAAAAGCTAGAGCTTAATATCTGTCCCAAGGGCGGATATTTCCATTTTTTTATATACCTTTTGGCCTTAAATGAGACTTGTCATGCAAAGCTTCTTTTCGAGTCTAAGTTCTAATCTAAAGCCTAAGTTTGTAACAGATTTAGATAATTTATTTGTCGCAGGATTATGATGAAATCGATTTTTTGATCAAAAAGTTAGGATTTCGATCAAAACCCGGACTTTGACAACATACTGGTCATAATCCAGAAAAAAGTCTATTATTCTGTCAAAGTCCGGCTTTTGATCAATTAATATTCGGTTTGACGATACAATCAATATCGGTTGCTGTTTTCTATACGAATAAAACATTGGAGACATGAGATAATTTTGAGATAATTTTTCACATGACATGACCAAAATGGGTTTCTTCTAATTATTGTAGTATTAAATTTATTAATTTGGCTATTGATTTCTTCCATGCTGGACTGGGAGAGATAGAAAAACATAGAATGTTCCAGCTGCCCTTCCTCCCGGGCATGCTGTTGAAGTCAGCAAAAGGGACTCGAGGGTTACAGTGTATTGTAATTTAGGCGATGGGCTGACAACCTGTCACTATAGCAATACATATTACAATCTAAAATTACCCTCAATTTTTGTCAGACGTGGCGAAAGCGCCTTTTACGAGGCGTTAAACGCTCTGCCTACCCCGTAAGGGATAAAGGCGTGATTTATGTATGTATGTATTTGGCTATTGATCAAAACCCGGACTTTTAAAAAAACTAGGATTTTGATCAAAACCCGGACTTTAACATAATACGGCCATCCAGCGAATAGTCTAGTATTTTGTTAACCTATTAACTAACTTCAGCCTATTAACTAACTAGTAGGCCTCTGCCGTGGTTTGAGTAACGAGCACTAGCAAAGACAGAGACCGGGACCGACGGCTTAACGTGCCCTCCGGAGCACGGAATTTTACTTTTACGGACAATCCGGTGATTCAGCCTGCAATATCCTAACCAAACTGTGGAAAATCTCACAAAGTGATAAACTGACATATATCAACTTTGTGTTCCCTGGGAATCCAACCCAGGACCTTTGAATCGTAAGCCCAGGCTTTTACCAGTCCACGGACGCCTATGCAACACATTACAGTGTCAAGAAATTAATCAAGTCTATGCACATTTGGTACCTCTTTTAGGTACTCGATAAGAAATAAAGCCTTTGCCATCAGAGGCATTTCATCCTCAATAAAAGCTTAGTATTGCGTGTGACCTTTAACACGTTAGCAGCTAATTTCTATTCTATATAAAGAAAACTTAACTGTATTTTCTTTGTCTTGTTTTCCTATACCCTGTTAATTACGAGTTCTTATAAGTAATAATTTTAAAAACACACAGATACACAAAGTCACGAATGCATGTATCCCTTTCTGGGCAGGCAGAGCGTAAAACTACTAGTAAAGGCACCTTCGCTACGTCTTAAAAATGTTGAGGGCAATTTTAGTTGTTAATGTGTATCGCTATCGTGACAGGTTGTCAGCCCATCGCCTACATTAACCGTCAAATCCCTTTTGTTGATTTCTACAGCATGAGTCTGGGAGGAAGGGCAGCTGGAACATCATCATGTTTTTATCTCCCCCAGTCCAGCATGTAATAAAAAGAATTGTAGGTATTATTACGACATTGACGCTCTACCTTCCCTGCAAGACATACTTGATTCAAGAACTAGACCACACGGTCTTGTGAATAATATCTTAGACTCTTCATTTAGAAATTGTAAGGCCCATATTTATTATCAGTACCTGAGACTGACAGCAGGTTTGAGTTCGTATAAGAAATGTCATTTCAGTACATGATGGACTGTCAAATCCATACTTAATATTGCTATCAATCTTGATATCGCTTTATAAAAAGGTACGAGTCTTAGGCCAGTTTGTACTAAAATGACATTTCTGATACGAACTCAAACTCACTGTCACTCATGAGAGCTAATTGTAACTACGGCCCTAAGTTTCGTTCGTGATCCGCTCTTGAGTCAATCTAAGAAATGAAAGAGTTAATAGAGTCGTAGGTGTAAAAGGGGTCGAATGAATTGGTCGTTTCCCTCGCGGGACAGCTTTCAGTCCGAGCTATTATGCTAAGAGTCAAGGACACTACGCAATAGCCATCGGAATAATAGAACACAATAGTATTCCTTGTAATAAAAATACCAAGATTGAAAAATTATTGCTAGAAATATTTTATGGAGTGATTCTACCTATGAAACTGAACAACTTTCCCCAAGGAATATAGGTCGAAATATGAAAAAAAAAACTCCTATACCAAATTGACTCTAGCCGCTGACAAAATTTGTATGGGGAGGCCAAATTTAGATTGTAGAATGACACCTTAAAATAAGGGCAGCAGATTTTTTTACTCCCTATTGAACAAAATTAGAATTGCTGTGCAAACTTGACCTAAAAATATAATTATTACGCGATTTAAAATATAAAATATTTGACTCGATTTGTTAAACAATATTAATTTAGTTGAGTAGTTGTTACAGTCAATAAATCTATTTTGAAATATATACACAATTTCGGAAAAAATACTTTACTTTGATTCGCGGAAAATGTGATCTCACTCACTCATGCCATTTTGATGTCAAATTAAATAGCATACCATTGTTCTAAATATTATTTTTGACAAAATAAAATGACTCTGTTGAAAATGAAATAGGCATTGTATTTCAAATAAATCTGATTACAAAATCTGTAACTTTTCCAATGCAAAAACGTATGATCATGTTTAGTACATCTTATTAAATCTGCTGATATTAAAAATAATTCTTTTAAACAATTCTGATATTATAAAATAATGGCAATAATAAAAGTCATAATGCAAAACCTGAACGTTATCATGTATGGCGTGAAACCTGGTGACTCACAGATAAGCGTATCTCACTGAGATCATGCGGTGAGCCATAGTGTACCTACGTCTTATCAGATTCCATTGTCTTAGTAGAGCTAGTTCAAATATTTTTAATTCTCCTACACAAAGGTATATGTTTTACATAATAGATGTACATAAGATACTCACGGCTGCATTTTAAATAGAACTCCATGCTGGACTGGGAGCAAGAAAAAACATAGAATGTTCCAGCTGCATTTCCTCCCGAGCATGCTGTAAAAACCAGCTAAGGGATCCGAGGGATTCAGTATATTGTTATTTAGGCGATAGGCTGACAACCTGTCACTACAGCAATATACCTACAAATCTATCATAATTAACCCTCAAAACTTTTGTCAGATGTGGCGAAACGACCTTTGTTTGGGTCATTTACGCTCTGCCTACCCCATTAGGGATAAAGGCGTGATTATATGTATGTATGTAGAAAAACATAGATTGTGTCGTCTGCATTTCCTCCCGGGCATGCTGTGAAAACCAGCTTAGGGATTCCAAGTTTTCATTGTATTGCAATTTAAGCGATGATGGGCTAACAACTTGTCACTATAACCATACACATTTCATACTAAAATTGCTTTCAAAAGTCAGAAGTGGCGGAATTATCTTTGATCGTTTACGCTCTGCCTACCCCATTCGGAATAAAAGCGTGATTATATGTATGTATTATAGAATAAGTTTATTCCTGTCTACAGTATAGGAATCGTCACGTCAGCCCTCTACTCAATAAATTGTAATACTTACATTGAAGGTGCACCTACACTATTGGCAGCATTCTATTGTTGTTATTATTGAAATAAATACCGGGTGTAAGGGACAGCGTCCCGCAAACTAATAGGGTTTGCACAGTCAACAACACTGAAGAACTTCCACCGAAAAAATCTTTCAGGAAGTGAAAATAAAAATTGGCTTTCCATACAAAATGTCCACCTCGATCAGACAATTTGTATGGAAAAGCCAAATAACTATTTCATGTCCTAAAAGAATTTCCTGATGGAAGTTGTTCAGTGTCGTTGACTGAGCAACCCCTATCGGGACGATGTCCTTTACATCCCGTATAAGTGTGATAAGATTCTTATAGTTACCCACTATCACTAAGTTCGACATGTATGTTTCTTCCATGCTGGACTGGGAGCGAGAGAAAAACATAGAATGTGCCAGCTGCATTTCCTCCCGGGCATGCTGTAAAAACCAGCTAAGGGATCTGAGGGTTTCAGTATATTGCGATTTAGGCGATGGGCTGACAACCTGTCACTACAGCAATATACGTACAAAATACAAATTCATCTTGAATAACCCTCAAAACTTTGTCAGACTTGGCGGAACGACCTTTGTTTAGGTTGTTTACGCTCTGCCTACCCCATAAGGGATAAAGGCGTGATTATATGTATGTATGTATGTATGTCGACATGTACATACATACATATAATCATGCCTTTATCCCTAATGGGGTAGGCAGAGCGTCAACGACCTAAAGTATATTCGATATGTAAGTATATTTTATTTTACATTGACACCTATTTTGCTACGATAATCGTAGCTACTTATTATCAAGGAACTTAACTCCATGTTGGCCTGGGAGCGAGAGAAAAACATAGAATGTGCCAGCTGCATTTCCTCCCGGGTATGCTGTAAAAACCAGCTAAGGGATCCGAGGGATTCAGTGTATTGCAATTTAGGCAATGGGCTGACAACCTGTCACTACAGCAATATACCTACGAATATATATTAAATAACCCTGAAAACTTTGTCAGACGTGGCGGAACGACCTTTGTTTTGGTCGTTTACGCTCTGCCTACCCCATTAGGGATAAAGGCGTGATTATATGTATGTATGTATGTAACTTAACTCCATTAAAAACTTGCATACCAGCAAGACAAGTGATTTATCTTATACCGGGGGTGTAAGGGACAGCATCCCGCGAACTAATAGGGGTTACTCAGCCAACGAAACTCAACAACTTTGACCAGGAACTTATTTCATGAGGAGATTTTTTTAATAATACAATTTGTATGGAAAAACAAAAAGAAAAAACAGTAACAATTTCAACGTGATACGAGTAGTTGTTCAGTTTCGTTGACTGAGCAACCCCTCACAGTTTGCAGGACGCTGTCCCTTACACCCCGTATAGCTTTAATCATTGTACTTATTGGACAATAAGGTAATACAGTGTTTTTTCTAATTATTTATTACGGAGTAGGTAGAGCATCAACAGTATATTAAACACTGGTTCTATTTTTGTCCGAGATATGTGTAATGTGAACGATTCAATTTTGTAAACTGAAAATTACGATTAGAATTCATGTTGTACATACATACATAAATCACGCAGAGCGTTTAACGCCTCGTAAAAGGCGCTTTCGCCACGTCTGACAAAAATTAAGGGGACTATTTTAGATTGTAATATGTATTGCTTTAGTGACAGATTGTCAGCCCATCGCCTAAATTACAATACAATGTAACCCTCGAGTCCCTTTTGCTGACTTTAACAGCATGCCCGGGAAGAAGGGCAGCTGGAACATTCTATGTTTTTCTATCTCTCCCAGTCCAGCATGGAAGAAAATTCATGTTGTAACAAAAATACATTTCCTTTTCCTTCTTTTACGTATCGTGTCACGGTTTTGAGATTGGTTTTACTTTGTTTTGAACATATCTGCTCTTCCATGAAATGTTTTATCTTCAAAAGTAAATGCTGGCAAATTTTCTGGAAAATTCTAAACGCAACATTCTAGATAAGCCTGAAGACTTAAATAATACCGTTTCACGGTATTTGCAGAAGTTACTATAAACTCGGCCTTTTGAAGTCCCTAAATGTCCCATCTAATCGTTATGTTATTTAAAACACCGGCACAGTACAAGTCGGACTCGCGCTTAAAGGGGTCCAATGTCAAAGTCAAATAATTTATTTTCAAATAGATTCCTAAGAACACTTTTAGAAAGTCACAAGAGAGTCTATTACAAAGAAAATTATATCTATGTCACAAAATAAAATAAAACTATACCACAATGAAGAAGAAGCATTTGAAACTCGCACTTTGCGCCGCTCCCTTCGTTTTGTTTTATTCTTACTTTTGGCCTTCCTATTGTTCAAAATAGGGTTTGTGACCGCAATGTGTTCCAATCTCTTGGGCTTCACTGAAATATCAGAGCTCCATACATTTTTGTCATTAGTATAGTCATCTAACTTATAATAGGCTTTCTGACATAGTGTGTTATTAATAGTATCTTTACATTTCTTTTCTGATAAATTTAATCATCATCTCCCTAGCCTTATCCCGTATCTCACGGGGTCGGCTTCCTAATCTAGGGGATTGAACGAGGGTACTGGTTTTAACACAGAGCGACTGCCATCTGACCTCCACAACCCAGAAGGGCAACCAGACCCAATCCTAGATTAGGTCAGAGTTTTCAAGCCGCCAATGCTTAGCACTAGCCTCTGATATGGCTTAACTACTAATATCTACAGTATTAAACGATATTAACCGAGACCAACGGCTTAACGTGCCTTCCGAAGCACGGAAACAGCACCGAATAAACGTACATATGAAATTCGAAAACCGAAAAACACATTGGTACGTGGTGGGATTCGAACCACGACCTCCCGCTCAAGAGGCAGCGGCACTATCCACTACACCATCGGGCTCTCGACAATAGACTGATCAGGTGCATGTGCCTTAAATTGAACTTGGACCCCGAAAAGTCAAGGTAGCCCAACTGCACCAGTCGTCCTTGAGTACTGAGAAGAAACCAGCTTAAAAATGTTGACAAGCAATGTAGCATTTTTTTTTTTTATTCTATTTTTCTTTTTGACAAATTTAATATGGTCAGGTATTTTGTTATAGTATTGTATACTTAGACCTAAAAATGATTTTTTAACTTTAACTAACCTAAACTGGGGTTGGTCAATTTTATTTTTGCTTCTAAGGTTCCGGTTATGCCTGTCACCGTCTTTGGTAAAACTATGAATATTTTTACTTACATACATAATATTTTCATATATAAATTGACATGGTACAGTTAAAATACTCGTATTTATCACTTTGATAATTGATCTTAAAAAATTGAATCAATGTCAGCAGCGCGGCCCCACAGCAAAATTCCATAGGACATAATGCTGTGCAAATAACTACATACATACATACATACATAAATCACGCCTTTATCCCTTACGGGGTAGGCAGAGCGTTTAACGCCTCTTAAAAGGCGCTTTCGCCACGTCTGACAAAAATTAAGGGCAATTTTAGATTGTAATATGTATTGCTGTAGTGACAGGTTGTCAACCCATCGCCTAAATTACAATACACTGTAACCCTCAAGTCCCTTTTGCTGACTTCAACAGCATGCCCGGGAGGAAGGGCAGCTGGAACATTCTATGTTTTTCTATCTTTCCCAGTCCAGCATGGAAGAATTAAAATATACAAATCTTGCTGTAGCAATATCCGTGAGCTCTCGGATTCTTCGCACAGCAAAAGATGCTGAACGTAGTTTACCCGATAAAGATGTAATGTGAGAGAGCCATTGAAGTTTCGAGTCAAGTGTAATCCCTAAGAAAACTGTGCTTCCGGTGAACTCTAATTTTTCATTATTAAGTACAACATCATTATATGAAGAATGTACCTTAACTGGTTACACCAGCATCTGTAGTGCAACGCCCCTTTGTAAACGTAGGTACTATTACAATAAAGACTCAGTAATAGGGTCCCGTTTTTTACCCATTGGGTACGGAACCCTTAAAAGCATACATACATATACATATTATCACGCCTGTATCCTTAATGGGGTAGGCAGAGCGTTAACAACCCAAACAAAGGTCGTTCTGCCACGTCTGACAAGTTTTGAGGGTTGTTTAAGATAGAACTGGATATTGCTGTAGTGACAGGTTGTCAGCCCATCGCCTAAATTACAATATACCCTCGAATCCCTTAGCTGGTTTTTACAGCATGCCCGGGAGGAGATGCAGCTGGCACATTCTACGTTATTCTGTCGCTCCCAGTCCAGCATGGAAGCTAAGCCTTAAAAGCACTGTATTTATTTATGTATATCTGTAATCCTTATATCGCTGTGCTTGCCAATTCGCCTGCTGAGCTTCGCGAACAGGCTATGCCCCAATTGGGGGATATTCAGGTCTAGCGGTGGAGAGTAGTGAATTGAGAATACGTTGTAAAACGAGTTCGTTAATTATACACGTAAATTGCTTTAAGTTTATGTAAACCGATGCACATGGAGTCGATTGGGACTTGGGCACGTGCAATGTTATAGTGTAAGGAGACACGATCTAGCCTGGCGATCCTGAGCATTTCCTTTTATTATGTACAGACGAAGGATCTAGATTCCGTAACATTTCAGTGTACTAATTTACGATTTATTGGATCATCAATGTTATCGTTTAGGTCCGAGAAATCGGATCAACTACGAAACAGCATTTCCAGGTTTGATTTTCAGATGAACTCTACAGTACGCCTAATCTGCCTAATCTTAGCCTAAGCCTAATCTGCCGCTCAATTTAAGTCTCACTTCCGTAGGTCAGCTGAAAGAAATTTCTTAGTAGAAATAAGCTGTACCTGTTGTGTTGTAATTCCTTGTGTATTGTCTTTCTCATGTTACTTGTGTACAATAAACAGTAAATAAATAAAGAAATAAGTACGCTCTATTTTGGTGCTGAAAACCAAATCTTCTCGGCTGGTTTCACCACCCCAGGTGGCACCAAAAGGCATGCGTAGGCCAATTTATAAAATCACTCAAATAAGACAATAATATTTCAGTTCATAAAGTCGTCAAGTGTGGTGAGTTGAGTTGAGTATGGCCGATAACGCTTTACCGGGGAGACCTAAGCCAAACAATGAAACATTACAGCCCTCAAATATTAATTAGCTCAAATACCTATTATTTATGTGAGAACAAAAAAAATACTATCATCAAATATACCGGGTATAAGGGACAGCGTCCGACAAATAAATTCTTTCAGGAAGTGAAAATAAAAATTTGCTGTTCCATACCAAAATGTCCACCTCGATCAGACAATTTGTATGGAAGAGTCTATTTTTTTTTCACTTCCTGCAAGAATTACCTGGTGGAAGTTGTTCAGGGTCGTTGACTGAGCAACCCCTATCAGTTTGCGGGACGCTGTCCCTTACACCCGTATAGAGTAGTGTCACGCATACACTGTACAGCAAACCTTGTGCATTTATCACTGGTTGAGATTCAAGAATTGATCTCCAGGGCCGAGACCTCAAGGAAGCCCTAAGACCGCAGCTTGCGACCGACTTCCGAGCTAATTATAGACCATCGTCGCCTTATCCTTCTGAGTAAAATGTTATGTCATTTGTTTACTTGACACTGAAAGTAAGGTTATAATAATAAGTAAGTTATTATGCAAACATAATCAGAGGAGTAATTTTTCTGCCTAATAATATATTGACAGAAGGTTTTAAGCGACATCATAACTGCCTTCATGGTATAAATTTCACTGTTTATCCTAACTATTTATCGTGCTTCGGAAGGCACGTTAAGCCGTTGGTCCCGGTTAATATCCTTTAACACCGTAGATATTAGTCGTTAAGCCATGTCAGAGGCCAGTGCTAAGCATTGGCGGCTTAAAAACTCTGACCTAATCTAGGATTGGGTCTGGTTACCCTTTTGGGTTGCGGAGGTCAGATGGCAGTCACTCTGTGTAAAAACCAGTACCCTCGTTCAATCACCTAAATTAGGTAGCCGACCCCGTGAGATACAGGATAAGGCTAGGGAAATGATGATCCTAACTATTTATACGCTAGTACAGCAATGTCATTAAGACATCTGAACTTATTTTTAGAACCAAACATACTTAAATGTATGAGCATTGCACAATTTGCTCTTCACTCCAAAACGGAGCTAAAAAGCTTGGAAAATAGCACCTATACCTAGAACTACCTATATGTACTTACATACTAGGTACAACTGTCTATTGTCCAGTGCAATGTTTCCAAATATCACCGCGTTAGTGTAACAATGAAGTCATGTTTGTACAATTCTGCCGCAAAACGGAATCAAAACCCTAGCGATATTGTTACCACGTATGTCCACATTGTTGAACGCAAACCACACTTTTATGCGTTTGCATTCAACAACTCCTTAACATTCGATACAATCCTAACCCAACAATAAGCTCATAGGGCATTGAAACTCAATCTTAATTATTCCGGAAAACAATTTGCCGGCAAAACCATAATGGCCGTTTTATCGAAGGTGTTTTATCATGGCAGTACAGGCGCCTGTTAATATAAACATCTGCCGAGAGCTTTCGTTGCCGCCAAGTTGCGAGCCCATTTTCTGCGCGATGCATAAAATGAAGAAAAGTGCACAACGTCGGTTCTTAATTTACGAGGGCGTTGTGCAGCAGAGGTGAGCGAGTGAGTGAGCGAGTCCTACGCCACCTGCAGGTGAGTTACGAGGCTGGAGTGGACGCAGCACGCACCGCACACTTGCGCGCACGCACACCACGACGCCTCGCCGACTGTCCACCGGCCGAACAATCGATCGTAAATCAGCTTCGATAAAATTATAGGAGGGAACACAATGGTAGTCACGCCGAGACATCTGCGACGCATAACCTGCCCTCCTCCTTCTGCAGAGAGTCCGCTTTCACGCGCCACCTGGCCGCTCCCGCTCGTAACCCTCCGTCTCCGAGATAAAGTCCACAATCGCACGTGTACAGACAAGACGTGTTTATTTTGAGAAAGTCTTGCCCGCCGACTGTGCTCTCTAGCCGAGAAATCTTTGAGATGACATTCGCTTGCGGCTGCAATAAGTCTCGTAATTGCGAAATTCACGCTTCGCGGTGCGGTACAAAAATAAGATTATGGATTCCGCTGAGCTCCGGCGTTATTGTGATTCGAGGATCCGTCCGTAGGTATGTCTGCGGGTTTACGACGACTATTCCTGGAGGAATAAACCGCCGGTTATTGAATATTGTTCGGGTTATTTATGGAAGACAGCGCCATTGTCCGGCGACGGGGAATTCAGAATACAGCCGTGGAAAGTTTATTTAGAGAACAATGGTCATTGCGTAGGTTGGTTTTCATTAGGTAACTGGAGGCTGAGGTTCACGAGTGTACAGATTCAAGTTCTAGATTTGTCTTTTTAGTTGTGGCGTCTTATTTATGGGAGGGTGGACGTCGCCAGTGGGGCGCAGTGGACCGTGGAGGGAAACGTCCAGCCGGAGTCGGGTTGCTGATGAGGCCCGAGCCTGGAGAGGTTTACGACGTCGTAAAGACGGCCAGATATTGAATGAGCTCCACGGACAACGCATATGTATAGCTACTAACTTGTATAGATATATTTTGTTGGTTATTTAAACCAATAAAGCCCGCTAATGCAAGCAAAACTTGGTCCAATCTGCAAAGTCAATTAAACATATTTACCAAGTTTTATCTTTGTGATTTGTGATGTGATCTTGTCAAAGTTTACACTTTGAAAATGAACATTCTGACAAGATCACATCATAAAAATATCATGTGAGAAACAAAATATGGGTAATTTATTTTCAGCATACTACTTTCAGCACAAAAGAAGAAAATATGTCTGAAAACATGCCAGTACGTACAACAATAAAACATTTATCACGTACACCAAAACGGTCGAGCGAAAACAATATTCTGTGTGATATTTTATCGCTGAAACTCGTATATTTGCGTTTTTACTAGTTTATATATGGTTTTATCTTTACAGTAGTATTGGATAGTGAATATCTCGCTTATGCCTATAAACTGAGTCGTAAATATCCGCCGTAGGTTGTGCAATGGTTGGACTGTTTGAAAACTGTCCGCTGATAAGCCTGCGAGTGATGTAGGGTGGCTGAAAAGAGCATTTTTGTAAGATTATAAGCCTGTGTGATGTAGGGTGGTTGGAAAGAGCATTTTTGTAAGATGGTTATAAGCCTGTGTGATGTAGGGTGGATGTAAAGAGCATTTTTGTAAGATGGTTATAAGCCTGTGTGATGTAGGGTGGTTGTAAAGAGCATTTTTGTAAGATGGTTATAAACCTGTGTGATGTAGGGTGGTTAAAAATATCATTTTTGCAAGATGGTTATAAGCCTGTGTAATGTAGGGTAGTTAAAAAGAGCATTTTTGCAAGATTGTTATAAGCCTTTGTGATGTAGGGTGGTTGTAAAGAGCATTTTTGTAAGATGGTTATAAGCCTGTGTGATGTAGGGTGTTTAAAAAGAGCATTTTTTCAAGATAGTTATAAGCCTGTGTGATGTAGGCTGGCTGAAAAGAGCATTTTTGCGAGATGTATATAACTATTATAAGCCTTGTTGATGTAGGGTGGTTGAAAAGAGCATTTTTGTAAGATGGTTATAAGCCTGTGTGATGTAGGGTGTTTAAAAAGAGCATTTTTGCAAGATAGTTATAAGCTTGTGTGATGTAGGCTGGCTAAAAAGAGCATTTTTGCGAGATAGTTCTAACTATTATAAGCCTTGGTGATGTAGGGTGGTTGAAAAGAGCATTTTTGTAAGATGGTTATAAACCTGTGTGATGTAGAGTGGTGGAAAGAGTATTTTTGTAAGATGGTTATAAGCCTGTGTGATGTAGGGTGTTTAAAAAGAGCATTTTTGCAAGATAGTTATAAGCCTGTGTGATGTAGGCTGGCTGAAAAGAGCATTTTGCGAGATGGTAATAACTATTATAAGCCTTGGTGATGTAGGGTGGTTGAAGAAAACATTTTTGTAAGATGGTTATAAGCCTGTGTGATGTAGGGTGTTTAAAAAGAGCATTTTTGCAAGATAGTTATAAGCCTGTGTGATGTAGGCTGGCTAAAAAGAGCATTTTTGCGAGATAGTTCTAACTATTATAAGCCTTAGTGATGTAGGGTAGTTGAAAAGAGCATTTTTGTAAGATGGTTATAAGCCTGTGTGATGTAGGGTGGTTGAAAAGAGCATTTTTGTAAGATTGTTATAAGCCTGTGTGATGTAGGGTGGTTGAAAAGAGCATTTTTGTAAGATGGTTATAAGCCTGTGTGATGTAGGGTGGTTGAAAAGAGCATTTTTGTAAGATTGTTATAAGCGTGTCTGATGTAGGGTGGTTGAAAAGAGCATTTTTGTAAGATGGTTATAATCCTGTGTGATGTAGGGTAGTTGAATAGAGCATTTTTGTAAGATGGTTAAATGCCTGGGTGATGTAGAATGGTTTTGAATAGAAAGAGCATTTTTGTAGGATGGTTGGTAGATTAGAGAATTGAGGTATTTTTTCAGTCAACTGCCTCCGTGGTCTAGTGGCTAGTGCAATGGACTCCCGATCCGGAGGTCCTGGGTTCAATTCCCAGGGGGGAAACACAAAGTTGATATTTGAGAATTTATCACTTTGTGAATATTTCCCCAGTTTGGTTAGGACATTGCAGGCTGAATCACCTGATTGTCCAAAAAGAAAAAGATTTCGTGCTTCGGAGGGCATATTAAGCCGTCGGTCCCGGTCGCTGTCTTTGATAGTGGTCGTTACTGAAACCATGTCAGAGGCCTGATAGTTGTGCTACTAGGCGGTTTTAAAACTCTGACACCAGGGTTCATAGGGTCGATAGACTCGATACCCACTCGACAGAAGAAGTTAAGAGATAAATCTGGCTATGTAAGTGTAAATAATAATGCTTTTGAGACACAACTCAACGAAGTTATTCTAATTTATGGATAACACAGTAATTTTAGATTAGTCCTGTGAGTTTCTGAAATTAGAAATAGATAGATTAACAATAAACTTTTGAAATAAACGAGGTATCAAATGTTAAGATTTAAATAATCTTAACATTTGATACCTCAAACCTTAAACCTCTCTCAAACCATACTTAGTTAAAATATATTAGAAGAGGAATTAGAAGGAAAACCATATAACTGATATAACTTACTTCCATGCTGGGCTGGAGAGAGAAAAACGTAGAATGTGCCAGCTACATTTCTAGCTGGCAGCAAAACTTTATCAGACGTGGCGGAACGACTTTTGTTTAGGTCATTTACGCTCTGCCTGCCCCATTAAGGATAAAGGCGTGATAATATGTATGTATGATATAACTTAAGCGTTAAAGAAATGTCAAATATTATCTAAGTACTAGCTATCTTTGATCTCCTATATACCTACCTACCCTACTTATTTTTCGGATTAATTCTTTTATAAATATACCGGGTGTAAGGGACAGCGTCTCGCAAACATATAGGGGTTGTTTAGTCAACGATGCTGAACAACGTTCACCAGGAAGTTCTTTCAGAAAGTGAAAAAATGGCTTTTCTATACAAATTGTTTGATCCAGGTGGTCATTTTGGTAGCATTTTTTTTACTTCCTAAAATAAATTACTGGTGGAAGTTGTTCAGTGTCGTTGACTGAGCAACGCGGGACGCTATCCATTACACCCCGCATAACTAGATTTTATATTATAATAGGCAAGCCTATGTCATTATCTCTCGATTCTTTTTCGGGCCTTCATTTTTCCCTGTACAAAAAACTCATATTATTATTTTAATGGACCTATTTGCATCATACTACAAAGTGAACGTATACCAGGTGTAAGGGACAATGTCCCGCAACTGAACGGGGTTGCTCAGTCAACGAAACTAAACAACTTTTACTGGGATGTTTTTTCAGGAACTGAATAAAATACTTATTCATTTTCTTATTTATTTATTGGGACAGCGTCCCGCAAACTAATAGCGGATGCTCAGTCAACGCTACTGAACAGCTTCTACCAAGATATTTTTTCAGGAGATGATAAAAAAATTACCTTTCCGTACAGAATCGACCAGACAACTTGTATGGAAAAGCATAAAAAAAATTCACTTTCTGAAAAAATCCTGCAGATAGTTGTTCAGTTTTGTTGACTGAGTAACCCCTAGAAGTTTGCGGGACTCTGTCCCTTACACCCCGTACTTCATTGTGCATGCAAGCTGCATGTTTATTCATTTTTACTTAAATTTTAGAATCACGTTTCTTTACACGCTTCTAAAATAAAAACAACTCAAGTTCATTTTAACTTTCTTATAAATAAAAGTTCATTTTTGTTTGCATTGTTTTAAATACTGTTCATAAAATTCTTAGGAGAACACTTTATTGCGTTTTATTTCGCACTTCAAAGAAAAAAACTTTCAAAGTCTTGGTCTTAACTTTTTTCTTTAAAAATAAATTGCCAGCAGAACCAAAACAACTTTCGTAATAAGGTAGCGTTTTTCAACTAATTTTGAATTTGAAATGCATTTACTTTAAGATAAGATATACAACAATAGAATCTATTATCTGATACCCAAGTACTCTCTACTAAAAAGATTAGAAATTAAAATCTTTTCTTATCAAATAATTACTATTTCCTCTCATTTCCACGAGATGAGCCTAACATGTTTTATTTAAAATCCAATCAGAAGTACAGGAATATGAAAGATAAAACCATAATAAAATTAGAGATAAGCCGAGATAAAGTCGTAAATCTTTGCAAATCTAATTTAATTATAAACGCACCATAATAAATAACATTCCTCACAATGTGAACATAATATAGAGAACTATAAAGACCCAGATATAAAGGCGTTACGTTCCGTTTACCTTATTTCCTTAAACACATAAACAAATTACCTAAATAAATAATGGAAAACCTCCATGCTCATCCAATGACAAATGCCATCGGAGGGCACATCCCTCCCAAACAGACAACAATATAAAACAAGCTCTATCATCCGCTTGTGTAGAGCTCAATATAGCGCGACGGATATTGGAGGATGGCCCTCGCTATCTTGTCTGGCGGGGGAGGCGCCGACCAATCACAGCGCGCGCCGAGCGCATCACACTGTCCTTATCTTTTATACCTACTGCGCATCCTCAAGCGAGCGTGAAACGGAACGCTCCGTTCCAAATTCAAAATAGTTCACAAACTTTTGTAAATAGAAGAAAAGAACTCACCGAGCGCATGTAGCCGCCTCGCCACCGCCTTCGATCGCATCGCTTCCAGTCTAATAGGACAGTCTTCAATAATTCACCGCGATCGATCACTGAAGAGTCTATTTTGAAAAGTTTTGGTAAATGTTGTGGGGGCGGTGTTGGCGGGCGCAGTGCGGCGCGGGACGGCGGCGGGAGCGCTTGTGTGGCGCGGGAGTCGCCGGGAGCGAGGACTCGAGGAGGCTCGAGCGCGGCGTGTCACGCGAGCGGCCGGCGGGGCACTGTTCACGTGCTGGCCCGCACACCGGGGAAAGCGATTTTCATGCGGGAAACGCGATAGTGACCGGCGCCGCTGTCTCGCCCGCGGCCGCTCAACAACTGTCATATACTCGCCTCCACGCGGCACCACCGTCGTGCCGCCCACCGCACGACATGCGGTCACTTCGCGTTCCATCGCCGACGCCTACAGAAGCCACACTGCGGCGCGGCGAAAGCGATATTTCATTGCATTGCCGGCTCTTCACACTCACTATTATACCAACATCAAAGTCGACTCGGCAATGCAATCCGAAATCGCTTTATCCCTCTCACCACGCCTCTGGAGTATACCAACCTTAAACAAAAGTATGCGTCCAAGTTTTTATGGAGGGCAACATTAAAGCGACATTCTTCTAGGTTTTAGGTCGAAAATGAAAATGTCACTGACTCACCAGTTCTAGGTACCGAGATAGCACTGAAACAACTAGTCATCAAGCCAAGCATCTACACCTACACGACTTTCAAAGTACAAAGACGTCAATGCAGAATGCATCACATATTCTGGCGAAATGCTTCACATTCTTAGAGCCAGCGTGTAGAAAGGACATATATACATATAATCACGCCTTTATCTCTAATGGGGTAGAGCATAAACGACATGAACAAAGGTCGTTCCGCCACTTCTGACAAAGTTTTGAGGGTTATTTAAGATAGATTTGTAGGTATATTGCTGCAGTGACAGGTGGTCAGCCCATCGCCTAAGTTACAATATACGAATACTGAAACCCTCGGACCCCTTGGCTGGTTTTACAGCATACCCGGGAGGAAATGACTAAATGGAAAAAAATAATCTGACCTATTGTGACACTGGCTTATTTAAAATACTCTAACTATTTTGTTGCTGTTTTTTGTGTCTGTGTCGCAATGAATGATTTTTTACTTTTACTTTTAAAAATAAATGCAGCTGGCACATTCTATGTTTTTCTCCCAGTCCAGCATGGAAGATGGCTTGTCAATACACTGAATCTTTCAGGACCCTTTACTAGCTCTTACAGTATGGGAGAGAAACAATTGAAACTTTTTGTTTCCAATCTGATATCTATATAAGTAAAAGTAACTAGACTAGCTCTACCTTTTAGTTATACTTAGTTATAGATAAATATCATCATGTTTCAATTTGTAGAGACAAGATTTCTTCCATGCTGGCCTGGCAGCGAGAGTAAAACATAGAATGTGCCAGCTGCATTTCCTCCCAGGCATACTGTAAAAACCAGCTAAGGGATCCAAGGGTTTCACTATATTGTAATTTAGGCGATGAGCTGACAATCTGTCACTACAGCAATATACCTACAAATCTATCTTAAATAACCCTCAAAACTTTGTCAAACGTGGCGGAACGATCTTTGTTTAGGTCTTTTACGCTCTGGCTACCCCATTAGAGATTGAGGCGTGATTATACGTATGTAAGTTTGTATTGACAAGCTGACAACCCTTCACTACTACAGCAATACGTGGCCTATCTGCAACTATTTAACCAAACAATTTATTTGATTAGGTAAATGTTAGTAACCCTTCGTATGGAAACAAGAAGACACAACTGACAAATTCAGCTTGAAACATTTCTTTCACTCAGAATACCAGTTCGACTTTAAAAATGTTTTCAGCTCAACAAGCAGTTGGATTTCAAGCCCAGACTCATAAAAGAATCGTTGCTTGTAAATTATTAAAAAAGTGGCTCTACATAAAACGCCTTCATCCCACTGCTCCAATTCCAATCCCACCCTTATCATGAAAAGCTTCATAGACTCTCAGACTAATCATAAGGTAGACAGAGCTCTACGAATCTTTAACCATGAAAAATTTGGTGATCCTGTTTTGGGCAGCTTTACTTCATAATGCTGTTTGACAACTTTTTTCATCTGATTTTAGCCCAGGTTCGGATTCCACAAGCGAGTAATGATAGTAGGTACGCATGGTTGAAAATTTGGGCTTTCTGGCGAGGACAAAGCTTCATTTTTAAAGAATATCTCATACGAATGCAGAAAAAGAACACCTTGCTTGATACCCTTTCTCTATACTCTTAATCATCTAAGAGAACATTTAATTACGCTCTGTATCTCGGGTTTAAAAGTGTATTGGCAGGGTTACGTTCAGAGTCGCTTAACTGATTGAGTTTTTGCCAGATGAAAAATTATCCTGCCCGTTAAGAGGCGCCAATCAGATGAATTTTCGACTAGGTGAATTTTTATCCGGCCCGTTTAGAAACACCGGGACTGCACGTTCAGTGCGTCTCGGTAATCTAAAATTCATACGGTATAAATTTTATACTGGGCCGTCTGAACGCAGCCCAGTAACCGAGCTATTCAGATTTACTTTGTTATTCTTAACGCCTCGTCTTCCTTATTCCTTAGTCTGCGCTTATAATATTCGATTCGACCCGCCCAGCCTTAACTTATTAATGTCAAGAATAACATTGCGTGGCCACTGCCCACTGCCTAGTTTTTATACTAATTAACATTATTCACATTCTTACGACCGGCCATATACCGAGACACGCGTGAGGCTTTTCTCTATGTATAATTAGAAAAAGAAACGTGATTATGCTCTATAGAGTTGACATGAGAGGGAAGGACGTGAGCTCAAGGACTTGGGATTATAAATAGTTGTGACTTCTTTGTTTGGCACGCGGACGTATTAGTTACATATCGAGTACAAAATTGGCGAACGTATTAGTTACATATCGAGTACAAAATTGCTACTAGACTTTCAAAGATGCATACAAGTGGGATTTGTGTTTCAAATACACGATCTTGGAATGAGGTCCCAAGGCTAACCACGAGAACTCAGAAACATTTTTTTTTGTCAAGGAATATTTTACAAACGGTTATATTTTAGAACAATAAAAAAAAAATTTGCTGTTTGACCTTATTTTGCTTCTATTTTAAGATACTGGATTACACCCTATTTCAAGAATTGATCATGCTGTTTGGTTTATTATTTAGTCGTATGGCATAGTATACTTTGTAGGCAATCAGAGATCTACATCAAGGTCACGCAGCCAGTCAACAGCCTCCGGTGTTAAATTATGAAAGAGATCCTCCGGGTTTCCCCTATATCGACGTTGGACAGCGCTATATGCGCACAATATGACAGTTTGCTGTTTGCTATTTGGTTAGCCATTGGGATGCCGGATTAGAATAGCATCGCCCTATAATTTTCGCAAGAGAGGATTTTTCTGATCGAGTGGGATTTTTCCAGTCAAAATACGATTCGATGAGGGCTTTTAAACCACTTTATAATATACACAGCTCATAGGCATCTGACATGGTTTATAACGGGTGTAAGGGGCAGCGCATCGCAAACTGATAGGGGTTGCTCAGTCAATGAAACAGAACAACTTAAACCGAAAAATTCTTTAAAGAAATGAAAAAATAACTAATTGTCTGATCAATATGGTAATTTTGTACGGAAAATTAATTTCTTGTTTCTATTTTTCGAAAGAATTTCCTAGTGAAAACAGTTAAGTTTCGTTAACTGAGCAATCAGCCACACCCCGTTTAATAACAGACAGTAAATTGAAGACACATAACCGATTTGCTTCAGGAGTTGAGTGACTCTACACAATTCTTGTTATCATGAGCAGTTCCTTTGTTCAATGCCCACTGGGAGCACATCTATGGAAATGTTATCGCAGGTTCGATGCCATGGTGTTGCGGTCATTGCTCTGATAAACCTGGCTTGTGGGCTACTAAAGCAAGTATATTATACATACATACAATCACGCCTCTGGGGTAGGCAGAGCGTAGACAAAGGTCGTTCCACCACGTCTGACAAAGTTTTATGGGTTGTTTAAGATAGATTTGTCAGTATATTTCTGTAGTGGCAGGTTGTCAGCCCATCGCCTAAATTGCAATATACTGATACCCTCGGATCCCTTTGCTGGTTTTTACAGCATGCCCGGGAGGAAATGCAGCATGGAAGATTGCAGCATTATCACCCTTCATCATCCCGAGAATGATGCAAATAGTGAATAAGGTATAAAGGCCTAAGTTGCCTGAAATAAAACAATAAATAAAAATAAATAAATAAATCCAGAATATAGTAAATATAGTAATTAAGATAATTTAGAACATTATAAATTAGCGATTCATAGCTCGTTGTAGTAACAGGAAGAAAAGTTGCCTTTGGCCAACGAACTATGAATCGCTACTTTATAAGGTTCTAAATTATAGTTTTTCGATTCACTGCGTTTTTAGTAAATTATGTTTTTTTTACTAATAGGGGCGCCACTTGGCACCTTTAGAAACTTATACTGCTATGGCCATTCCGCTTGGCAAGTAAATAATAGGTAAAAGAAAATAAAATAATATAAATGCGACGCAAAAGAAAATAACTATGATCCAATAGAGAAAACCAATGGAAAGAAAATTATAAGGTTTTAGAGTTTTACATACATACATATAGTCACGCCTTTAGCCCTAATGGGGTAGGCAGAGCGTAAACGACCTAAAACCACAGATTATAATAATACTACTATACTAGTTCCTAAACTAAGGTCGTCCCGCCACGTCTGACAAAGTTTTGAGGGTTATTTAAGATACATTTGTACGTATATTGCTATAGTGACAGGTTGTCAGCCCGTCGCCTAAATAGCAATATACTGAAACCCTCAGATCCCTTAGCTGTTTTTTACAGCATGCCCGGGAGGAAATGCAGCTGGCACATTCTATGTTTTTTCTCGCTCCCAGTCCAGCATGGAAGTAGAGTTTTACAACATGAAATAAATTGGTGGATTGGTAAATTCTGTAAAAAGTGATAGTGAAGTGTTTGTGCTACACACAGATGCACTAAAACTAGTCCTTCGCAGTTGGCCGATCTCTGGGAAATTGGTCGCCATCACCGAAAATCGGTGGGAGGACTACGTACGTAATTTTGTTAAGGTGTAACACAAATTGCCAAGAATCAAATCCATCTCGAAATTACTTCAATTACATCATCAACTTCTCAGAATCTTATCCAAACAGATTACACTCCCTCCCACCCTCCGCACGCCTCACTGACAGACGTATCGACTTACCCCCCTTAAAACCCACCCCCAACGCCTTACTGGGGGGGCTGTAAATATGATTATCAATGGGGAGGATGCCTCCGTGGACTTGTGGTCTGAGCCATGGGCTAGATCCAGAGGTCCTGGGTTCGATATCCAGAGGGGAACACAAAGTTGATATTTGTCAATTTATCACTTTGTAAGATTTTCCCCAGTTTGTTTAGGACAATACATGCTGAATCACCTGATTGTTTGTCCCGGTTGCTATCTTGGATAGTGGTCGTTACACAAATCATGTCTGCTAAAAAGTGGTTTAAGAACTCTTGCACTCGGGTACGTTTGGTCGATCGCCTCGAAGCCCACACGAAAAGACGACCCCTACCCCCTTTCTGGGGGGGTTGTCCTCGTAAATATGATTATCAATGGGGAGGCGCGGACTAATCATATTCTTGCAATTTACATAAATATGAGCGTGTTCCGTGACACACGGCCGCCGGTCATTAAAAAGAAGTGGACGTACGGCTCGCGAACGTAATGAAGGTGGAGGGAGGGATATAAACCACGGTTTTATTTTACGGCTATGAGCCATGGGCTTACGATCCGGAGGTCCTGGGTTCGATTGCCTGGGGACACAAAGTTGATATTTGTCAATTTATGACTTTGTGAGGTTTTCCTTGTTTATTTATTTATTTAACAATTTATTGCACACACATGAACATACAGAGGACACAAACATAAAAAAACAATAGCACAACAGGTACAGCTTATCTCTAAAAAATAAATCTCATCAATAACTTTGGTTAGGACATTGCAGGTTGAATCAAATGAGTGTCCGATAAGTAAAAGGATTCCGTGCTTCGGAGGGCACGTTAAGGCGTCGGTCCCAGTCGCTGTCTTTGATAGTGGTAGTAACTCAAACCATCTCAGAGGCCTAATAGTTGTGCTACTAGGCGGTTTGAAAACTCTTCTTCGGGTCGTTGTTGGACTCGAAAATCCACTCGCTAAGAAGAAGAAGAACATTTTACGGCTTTGTATACGCACAATCTCGTGTAGTGCTGGGTCAGAATAGCATAACCTATATATCTTCCCGCAATGTTATGTAAAAGCCGACCAAATCCCTTACATGCTGTAAACGTTACGTTCTTGTGCAATGTTGCTTACTAGATCTGCTGTAAGAAATTTCTTTTTAGGAATAAGCAGTGCCTTTTGTGTCTTAATTCCCTATTTACTTGTTCTGCAGTATGTTGTATAAGTGTACAATAAACAGTTTAATAAGAAATAAATAAACTGAAAGTGGTTGCTCTGCTTAGTTAATGAAACTAAACAACTTTCACAAGGAAATTGTAACAAGAAATAAAAAACAAATTGACTTTCTCTTACATAAGCACAACCTCAATCGAAATTTTATTTTCCATTTTATGAAAGAATTTCCTTGAGGAAGTTGTTTGACCTTAAACGTCTTTAAGTCGTAGGCGTCTTAGCCCCAGTGTACGTCCACCCCCTACCCCGATGTTAGATATGACGGGCCTCAGAAGTCGCTTTGTCTTTTTTATAAGTGATTAATGGTCTCCCTAGCGGGGGGGGACTTGCGTATGCATATTCAAAAAGAAAATTGTGGTCACCCTGTTGATTTCGGCGAGGATAAGTCTTTGTTTGGAAAAGAGTTTTTGGGTAGACTTTGAATGTCTTTCTTTTCTAGAAGGGGAAGAAAAGAAAAAGAGTCTAATGCATATCGAAATTGACAAAAATTTGGGTAATTAGTACTTAGACAACCATCCTAGTTATTTGATTCCCATGTCGTAGTTATTATGACTTGAAGTAACGTTAGCTATTTAATTCCTATGGCAGCTATAATTTTATTTAATTTGATCGCAGCTATTTGAATGAAACATCTTTATTCAATTTAAATATTTTATTATCTCTGATTTTTGACGTGCATATTCTTTATTGTCAAGTTAATTGCTTTAAACGCCTTAAAATATAGCTGCCTTGGTACTCGAATTGCGATCTGAAGTAAATGTGTGTTTTGCAAACAGCTATTTTATTTGTAAGCCAATCTTGTAAAAAATAACGCAGTTCCCGGATTATTGCTGCTCTCGGCACATACTCCAAGCAACCTAATTACACATCACCTCCCCAAACATCAGCTCGGATGACCTGGATACGGGGAGGCTGCAACCCCCCACCCCCCCTCCAGGCCCGATCGATGTGTTGCCATGGCAACCGCGACGTCTGCCGAGGAGCCTGCGCTCTACTATCCCTTTCTGTCTCGCCTTGATATCATATCACATGTCTCTTGTTACAAAACCTTGTAAGTCCCGGAAAGAATCAAAGAATTTAGGGCGCTATTCGGCACCGCTGAAGGTGTGAATTCGGGCAGCTTCTGTAGACGTCTTCGACGTTTCTGCAATAAGCTTGGTCATCTCCGTACGATATATAAAGGAAGAAACTGTTTCTCCAGCTATAAAGACAAAACAGCGCAACAGTCTCTTCCAATTTCGATCCTGTCCCTTCGACTTTCAGTTGATATTCTTTCTTTACCTCCAACGTTTTTGTGTGTGTATTGGTACACCTGAATCTGCTATCACAGTGGGTGGCTTTTACAAGATGTTTGGGGTTTGCGGGGTTGTCAGAGGTTACCATCTGGCCCTTAATTTATGGAAGGGTGAAAAGGTGTTGCAATTAATAATTTATTTTTGCTCCTTGCGGTTACGAAGATTGGATTTTGTTTACACGCTTTATTAAGATGTTGAGTTTGTAATGAATTTGGTATTTTACTAATGAAATTAATTTTGTAGTAGACATAGAAAGAAATACCTTTGTCTTGAGCTGTCTCATACATATGCCTTTGTCTGGAGTCACCGAAGAATAAATGGCTACGTGTTTCCTTACGCGTTTTAAAACACATTATAGAAATATCTTACCTACTTTTTTGTACGAAGATCTATTTTAGATTTAAGGTGACTATACAAGCTAAGTAGCGCCTCCATGAATAAAAAGACATAACTCTCTAAAAACACACTGAATCGAAAATCCGGTCCAACAGACTAAAGTTATAGTTATAGAGATAATTTAGAACCTAATAAATTTGCGAGTCTTAGTTCGTTGTAGTAACAGGAAGAAAAATTACCGTTGTCGGCCGTTATTCTCAATTTTGGTTCCAATATAACGAACTATGAATCGCTAATTTATAAGGAAATAATTTCCTGGTGAACATTGTTCAGTTTCGTTGACTGATCAACCCCTATCAGTTTGCAGGACGCTGTCCCTTACACCCGGTATAATGTCGTTATTGGGATGGGCAGTAAGTAGAGTTTTTTTTTTAATATCTTGCACTCGCCAATCCGCTTGCCAAACGTAATGGTGACCATGGTAAACACACTCCATCATTCTCCTTAATTATCAGAGGTCCACGAATAACGCTGATTTGTTTATGTAGAGCTCATAAAAAACCTTAAAATCTAGCGATGATTATCAAAACGACAAGGCTACGCAAAAGTGTCCCTATTTCTCTTCGGAATTGCATAAAACCATCAAATGAAAACTCTCAAACGAGAACCTCGACGTTTCATCCATAAAAACCTTTTCCAGGCGCTTACCTATCAAGATTCCCAATTTACGAAACTCGCCTTTGAAGTAACTTCTAAGAAATAGCCATTCGACCCATTTTTGTCTCAAAGACATGTCGCGGGGACAAAGGTGGGACAAAAGCGAGTGGTCCCTAATAGGGGCACTCTGGCGCCCTCTACCGGCCTTTGACGGCGAGAATGAAGGCAATTTCAAAAGGTGAGGTACCTACTGAGGTAGGTAAAGTTAAGGAGGGCAGTCGGGTGTTTCTTCTCGGTACCTACCCGCTATATTACAGACTAGCCTTTTACGCCGCAGGTTCACCCGCGGCTTACTGAATGAGTTTTTCCGTAGGAATCTGATACTTTTCCGCTGTAAAAATTAGTCTTTGTTACTCAAGGTGAACGTAGCTTTCTCATGGTGAAAGAATTTTTGAAATCGGTCCAGTAGTTTTTGAGTTTATTCGTTACAAACATACACACATAAATACGAAAATACAAATCTTTCCTCTTTATAATATACGAGTAAGTAAAGAAATTGAGATGAAAAGATTTTAAATATAGGGACATGACAAGTCATGGGTGGTAAAAATAACAGTATAATAAATTTATACCTAGCTTTTATTTTTTAATGTTATAAATAAATGACTGAAATAAAATAACCTATGAAATATAATCCACCTTTTTATACACCCTATTGAACTTTTTAGTAATGACTATTTTGTACCGATTTCCCTATATAAGAAATATATATAATTTAGAAGAAATTAATTGAGGAGCAAATAGTACCTTGGAGTTACTATCGAAATTTATGCCAAAAGTAGCCGTTTTTAGCTATAATTTCGATAGAAACTGAACGGTAGGTGTACAAAAATAAATACGTCTTTTTATATAATCCTCTGACAAGAATGGTACGTCTCTACCCCTATAAAAAATAAGCAGATAGAATTTTTGAACCCCAGTCATTCAAGGTTTAAGAAGTCTGTCTCGTAGGTCACCTCAAATTTCATAATTACCTATATATACCAGGTGTAAGGGACATACATACATACATATAATCACGAATTTATCCCTAGCGGGGTAGGCAGAGCGTAAACGACCTAAGCAAAGGTCGCGCCGCCACGTTTGACAAAGTTTTGAGGGTTATTTAAGTTAGATTTGTAGGTATATTGCTATAGTGACAGGTTGTCAGCCCGTCGCCTAAATTACAATATACTGAAACCCTCAGATCCCTTAGCTGGTTTTTACAGCATGCCCGGGATGATATGCAGCTGGCACATTCTATGTTTTTCTTTCTCTTCCAGGTCAGCATGGAAGATAAGGGACAACGTCCCGCAAACTGATAGGAGTTGCTAAGTCAACGAAACTGAACAACTTCCACCAGGAAGAGAAAATAAATCGGCTTTTCCATACTAAATGTTCACCTCGATCAGGCAATTTAGTATAAGCCTTTTAATTACTTTCTGAAAAAAAAAACCTGCTGATAATTGTTCAGTGTCGTTGACTGAGTAACTCCTATCAGTTTGAGGGACGCTGTCCCTTACACCTGGTATAATTACTCGTATTTTCACAGTTTCATATTCACACATACACATAATCACACCTTCATCCCTAATTAGGTAGGCAGAGCGTTAACGACAACGGTCGTTCCGCCACGGCTGACAAATGTTTGAGGGTTATTTAAGATAGATTTGTATGTATATTGCTGTAGTGACAGGTTGTCAGCCTAAATTACAATACTTAAACCCTCTGATCCCTTAGCTGGTTTTTACAGCATACCCGGTAGGAAATGCAGCTGGCACATTCTATGTTTTTCTCTTGCTCCCAGGCCAGCATGGAAAGAGTTTCATATTCCTTACTTCTTATCTTTGTTAGTTTTATAGTTTGCTGCATGCAGGTTTGCCTTAATTGTTGAGCCGCCTTCTTGATTGTTGCTGTATTCGTCTTTTCAATAAAATATTTTTTATTGTTGAGATAGAGTTAAGTAGTCGAGTGATGGCGCCCTCGCCATTCCTAACTCGCTATCGCAAAAAGAGCTCGCAAAAGAGCTTTGCAACCTTTTACAACATGTAAGCCATTTTTTGTTTTTTAATGCCATCTATCGAAATCAACAAGAACTATTTTAAAACAGCGCCATCTTACAGAATTTAGAGGAACGTTCTGGGAACATGATGGTACTACTAGTTATTCATTAGAAAAGCAGGTGGCGCTGCCTGATAAAGCATGGCTTTTCCTGTTGTACCGACAAAGTGTTGCTATTTTTAGTGTATACAAATTTGCAAAATTCTGATAAAATTGTTGATCGTGTGAATGCATTATAATAAATAAATTAGCAATTTAAATTCATAAAATGAAAATATAATGCACAAATGAATGGAAACTCACTGTGGATAGCTCAAATTTACAACGAACCCAAAGGTCGTTTTATGGTGATTCTTGATGAGCAGGTTGATTTCAAAATATGCAACCATCATCGCCCGTAATGCCTTAGAATATCGTTCAAATCAGCGCACGCTACAGTGTAGTGGTTACGTCCGTGGCCGCTTCAAAAATGAGCGAATAACGCACAATAAAGCTAATTTCATAAAAACTACGACTCAGATTTAAAAAAATCTATGTTTCGATATTAGATAATCATAATACGGATATTTTCCCGAAGGAACCGTGATAGTAGTAGTAGGAATATCTTTACTGATAAAAACAGCTTGACTTCCAGATTTTTTTGCATAGGTACTTATTTATGAACTAGAATATTTTTAAATGTTGCAATTGCAGGCCATGAACTAATTTATTAGTAGTATATTTTTGTAATGATTCGTTTAGGATAAATAAGCTCTTAAAAACAACTATTTGCCGGTAGGAATCACCTTAAATAGTATAATTAATAAACTATTCTAATGTTCATTAATAGACAAGTGCCACGTAAAGTTGCAACAGCTTTCTTTCCTCAGTAGACTTTAAAAGAACATACATACATACATATAATCACGCCTTTATCCCTAATGGGGTAGGCAGAGCGCAAACGACCCAAACAAAGGTCGTCCCGCCACGTCTGACAAAGTTTTGAGGGTTATTTAAGATAGAATTTTAGGTATATTGCTGTAGTGACAGGTTGTCAGCCCATCGCCTAAATTACAATATACTGAAACCCTCGGATCCCTTAGCTGGATTTTACAGCATGCCCGGGAGGAAATGCATCTGGCACATTCTATGTTTTTCTCTCGCTCCCAGACCAGCATGGAAAAAATCTACTTAAAAACAAGTACATGTTTGTGCAAAAAATGTCTCAAACAGGAAACCACGAATTGCTTATACTCCAGAATCCCTTCATCATGGTAGTGACACCCAGTGGTTGGTTCAGAAATACCTGAACTGAAGTTGGTATAAATGTTGGCCGCTGCAGTAAGAAACTCTGTCGTTGGGTTGGGACTACATTATCCCATTCGTAAATTTACTTTGCGTGCCCTTTTTTGGGTAAGAAAATGAGGATAAAAGAGTTTAAGAGGATAAAAGTTTCTTCCATGCTGGCCTGGGAGCGAGAGAAAAACATAGAATGTGCCAGCTGCATTTCCTCCCGGGCATGCTGTAGAAACCAGCTAAGGGATTCGAGGGTTTCAGTATATTGTAATTTAGGTGATAGGCTGACAACCTGTCACTACAGCAATTTACTATAATATCTTCTTCTGCAGGTGCCATCTCCATACTATATTATAACTCTATCTTAAATAACCCTCAAAACTTTGTCAGACGTGGCAGAACGACCTTTGTTTAGGTCTTTTCCGCTCTGCTTACCCCATTAGGGATAAAGGCGTGACTATATGTATGTATGTATATGAGGATAAATAAAGCCTTACCATGGTACACATTTGTGAGAAATAAATATAAAAGAAGTCAAGTTTTTTCGGGTGGCATTAAACGCCTAAACTGTTTTATCGACAGAGCAGCACTCGCGCATGCGCGTCGCGTTCGCTCCTTCTCTTTTTCTATTGGTTTGTTTTGTACTTTTGTGTCATGTCCGAACCCTCGCTTGTAATATTCCGCTTGTGTATTTTATGTTGTTGAAAACTTCTAAAATAACTTTAATTTCAATGGTAGCACTAGTAATAAACTGTCTATAACATTGTGATGATAAGTGTTGTGAATAACTGTACTCGTTGGGAAACTAAAGCAGCACCGTGGAGTCACGAAAAAGAAGGTAAAAAAATGTTTTCATTGTTTCTGGTGACGCTCTGGCTGTGGAAGCATTGGAAATCGATGACGGAGTTTCATACAAAGTTGTCGTACAACTTTTAGTTGTCAGGAATTTGTCGCCAATTGGTTACCGAAAAGCGTGCTGTTTCGAAAATATTTCTGCGCTGCCTATTTGGGTCGATATTTGGGTGAAAGAAACTGCCTTCGCGTCGTAAAAGTTTTCATGGTTCATCGTTAAACTTTTCTATTCCTTAGAATAATTACATGTATACTGCTAGGGTATTCTGAATTGTCCTCTGGGCGAATGGAATAAGTAACTATACTGGTTGCAAAGAATACCATGAACTATCTTTACCTAAACAAGGGTTTAGCGTCGGCGTACAATAATATAATGAACTGACGCCTTACGTACGCTACCCCTCCATGGTCCTGCCCCCCATATATGCACCCTTTATTTTTAAGGATTCTATAATCACATTTAAAAATACATACCAAGAAGTTAGCATTTTAGATATCTCATATTTTATAGCTACCTACAGTTTTTATATTCAATAGAATAGCTACTATCAAACCTTAAAAAGGTAAAATAAAAACCTATTGCTACCACATACATATATATCTCATGTTATGAAGATATTGCCAAGATGCTATACCTGGTTAGGGTGTCGCAAAAGGGGTCCCAGGAACTTAGAAAAATTTTGATCGATTTTGTATGGACCATCGACTTAGCCGAATTTTCGAGGGCGATTTGTATGGCAGCGGGACTTGTGATTTTTTCGACTTTTATCCACGTAGTGTCGGAACAGGGGTCCGGAACTTCGAAAAGTTTTGATCGATTTTGTATGGACCATCGACTTAGCCGAATTTTCGAGGGCGATTTGTATGGCAGCGGGACTTGTGATTTTTTCGACTTTTATCCACGTAGTGTCGGAACAGGGGTCCGGAACTTAGAAAAGTTTTGATTGATTTTGTATAGACCATCGACTTAGCCGAATTTTCGAGTGCGATTTGTATGGCAGCGGGACTTGCAAAATTTTCAATTTTAGAAATTTTCGACTGCAATTAGTATGAGAGCTGGATAAGTTTTTAAGGACTCTGGCAAAAAATGAATGTTGCGAACATGTGAATGTGAATTATCAGCACAGACTGTTATTGTACGACCCGTATAGTGCAGGCAATAATTGGAAGCTAATTTGGTGGCTATACCTCATGTCAATTTTCCACCAGCCAAACGGAAGCAACCATTCGTAGACAACAAACTCTATATGCTTTGTTTAGATGGTTTTGGAAGATCACGCCAGTAGCGATAGCGAAGAAAAGTGACAGAACCGAATCTATCCACCCCGAATTCCACGTGGTCTTTCCGCTCTTACCCCTAGAGTGTATATAAAAATCCGGAGGCGCGGAGGGAAGAGCAGCCCCCGCCCGCTGTAACTAAGAGCGGGCACCGTACGAGCCGTAGCGGCTGAGGCTGGTCGCCGAAGGCGACCAAAAAGCCGAAGCTGCGCAGGTGAGCTAGGTGCCAGCACTTAGTTACGCTGGGGCGGAGGGGCTGCACTTCCCGCAGCGCCGGAGCAGTGGCAGAATCAATACTTAGTGTCTAAACGAGGCTCCAACCATAAACAAAACAAAAGCTCTCGATCAATACGAGTGAAGTTTTATATGACGTACATGAAATATGTTTTTAGGACTGGCGAATTTCAGCGAAATTTTAAAATACCAAAATAAGCTGTTTTTATGTTTTACGCTGTTAGATTAAAGCTAAATAATAATTTTAATACTCTTTTGATTTTTCTCTATGATTGATAGTTTTCAAGTAAATTAAGGTTTTAAAAATTCCCAGGAACTTAGAAAAATTTTGATCGATTTTGTATGGACCATCGACTTAGCCGAATTTTCGAGTGCGATTTGTATGGCAGCTGGACTTGCAAAATTTTCGGCTCTCAACCCAGGTCGAAAAAATTGGGTCAATGCCATCTGAGGGCAATGACCCCGACGTATATAACCCTTAGGTCATTGACCCAAGGTCATTGACCTTTTTTTTTAAACTATGTTTCGGGACCCCTTTTGCGACACCCCGACCCTATACCTCACTCAATCCGTCCTGACAGTTGGCACAGCATACTGAAAAAAATACCTATAAATGCAAAGGAAGCTTTTTCGTCTGTTTCTCCTGTGCATCTGCTACCTCTAATAAAGACACAGAAATAACAAATATAAATAAATAAAAAAATAATTAAAAGAAATAAGTACATATATGTTTCAGTACACCTGATAATGTTTTTTTTTTCAAGCCATAATTATGTTACGTTGTCTCAATAATGCACACAATGTCCTTGTTCCTGCTCCTGCATCATCTATGTTGATCAAGGATAATAAAGCTATGTTGGACAAACATGTACAAGTCTTCCATGTTGGCCTGGGAGCGAGAGAAAAACATAGAATGTGCCAGCTGCTTTTCCTCCCAGGCATGCTGTAAATACCAGCTAAGAGATTCAAAGGTTTCTGTATATCGCAATTTAGGCGATGGGCTGACAACCTGTCACTACACCAATATACCTACAAATGTATCTTAAATAACACTCAAAACTTTGTCAAACATGCCAAAACAACCTTAGTTTAGGTTGTTTATGCTCTGCCTACCACTTCAGAGATAAAGGCGTGATTATGTGTGTACATATGTACAAACACCACACATACAAAGAAATAAATATTAGATAGGTACTGCAAATGCAAACAACACTATGTATTCTAGAAGTATTTCTTTTAAATACCGGTTGTTGTCCTCATAAATTTGTCCTTTGATTGTTTGGTGTGAACAATAAACTATTAAACCAATAAGTTATTTGTTGCTCATAAATTCACACACACTGCAGAATGAATCAAGTACCAATACAAAGTAGCGTATTTGCATAAAATAACACAATATGAAATCATCAGGTAGGCATTTGTGACACAGTTTCATTACCAAGTGTATGTACTACAATAACTGATTAAATGCAGCAATTCCACTGATTAAAAGCCTTTAAATACGTTTTCATTAATTTTCTGAATTTAAAAGTATTTAAATTTTGTTTTGATTCTTTCAAATTTTTATTCATAAAACAATAAAATTGTAGAAGTGTATCAAATTCATTACTCATTTCGCTTGTATATTTTTAAATAATTAATGTTATTTTGTTTCAGGTAATTACACTACACTATTCTACGATAAGCCATAGGTATTTTTTGATATTATTTACATACTTATTTACATAGGTATTTTTGGACTTGCTTAGTAGCTTAGTGAATCACTACCCTGCCCCCTGTGCTTATGGTTGTGGGTTCAAATCCCACAAAAGAAATATTTGTTGGACTGGGTGTTTTATATTCTAGTTAGTTGTTATTATTATTTGTCTTTCTCTTGTGGATACTGGACTCACGACAGGAGATCACAAGGAGGTTCAGATTACTGTACCACAGAGCCAGTAGTGACATCCTCCAAAAAATCGCGTTTCTTCCCATTTCTACCATCTATTTATCCATCCATCCATCCTATTTCTTCCATGCCGGACTGGGAGCGATAGAAAACATTGAATGTGCCAGCTGCATTTTCTCCCGGGCATACTGTAAAAACCAGCTAAGGGATCCGAGGGTTTTAGTATATTGGAATTTAGGCGATGGGTTGACAACCTGTCACTACAGCAATTTACGTACAAATCTATCTTAAATAACCCTCAAAACTTTTCCGGACGTGGCGGAACGACCTTTGTTTAGGTCGTTTACGCTCTGCCTACCCCATTAGGGATAAAGGCGTGATCATATGCATGTATGTATTTATCCATCGCGAATCCAGTCGATCAAACTGAAAATAAATCCCGTCTATCACGTCGGCCACAATTGTTCCTTACGTAACAACGGCATTTTCCCGTTCCACTTTCCCAGACACATGTACGTGTATATACGTCGTATACAGACGTTTATAGACGTCTTATTCTCAGTGGATGCCACTGAGATGCCCCTGGTGGATAAGTTTGAAAGATCCGCTCTGAAAGGCTTAGATAACTACCATTCTTTGCTTTGTGCATAGACTTTAAAAGCTAACATTCTTCTAGTTTTTTCTTTGTGTTCTTTGTGCTAGATACATGTGATTCTTTTTTTTTTACATGTTAGTTCTTACAGTTATTGTGATTTTGGTATTGTCATTATAATGTTCGGCTTAGATTTTGTAAGCGTAATTCTCGAATCTAAGACTGGCCAGATTTCATAAAATTATTATAGCTGACTGACTGATATTCTGTTGTTTTCTGTAACTCGTACATACATACATATAATTACGCTTTTATCCCTAATGGGGTAGGCAGAGCGTAAACGATCTAAACAAAGGTCGTTCCGCCACGTCTGACAATATTTTGAGGGTTATTTAAGATAGATTTTTAGATATATTGCTGTAGTGACAGGTTGTCAGCCCATCGCCTAAATTACAATATACTGAAACCCTCGGATCCCTTAACTGGTTTTTACAGCATGCCCGCATGCATTTTCATTTTTCTGTAATTTCTTTTGGGATATTGTCGAAAATACCTGATTTTCATGTACACGCGACTACACTCATACAAGATTCACTGTTTTACCATGGGTATGAGTATGAACAAACATGTACAAAAACCCAAAACAAATACATATTAAAAATCATCATTCAAATATCTCCGCACCCAGGAATCCGGAACACGGAACCTTTTATAAAAAAAACAGAAATATTCATTAGCGGAAACCTTACTCAATAATGGAAACACATACGCTCATCTAACACATAACCAGCATACCATGGACGTAATATAAATGCTACATTGGGCTGTGGGCTTACCTGCGCGCCGACGGGGCCGACTCGGCAAAAAGTAAAAAGATAATTTTCCGTGGCCGAGCTCAGCCGTCTCGAGCTACGCAGCTCGCCCGAAAGAACAAAGGCCCTTACCTAGTTATAGCTAGTTATTCCGGCTCCCCGCAGGTGTAACTTGTTATCTTTTACCCGGAATTTCTTTTATTTTCCCGTCGCCGTGATCCTTTCTCAGAGGACGCCGTGAAAGTACTCGTAAACCGTTTGTGTTATAATTGCTCGTCAGGAAGCGTTTACTAACCCGGTTTATTACAAAAGTATATTTAATTGTGAGATAGAATCTAAGGACGTCTTCCGATTCCTCCTTTATTGATAGAGATAAGAGCGGCATTCAAAAGATTTCCATTCTTCTTTTAGGTCGAACAAAAGATTCGCGTCTTTCCACGAGCTATTTATCATAGTGGCTTATTTTTCACGCGTCGAGTTCTAAGTTCAAATTTTAAAGTTGTCGGTTTCGGTTGCTTATCCGGCTCGGGTGTCCACCAATCACGGAGCGAGTTGTTAAAAAAGCGACTGGTGGCAGTGGTGGCATTCACCTGATGCCCTTGAACGTTCACACCTCAGCTGCTCAAATTCTAGGCCTTGAGAGCGCACAGGACGTTCAACCGTGCCTCCAGAGCACTATTGTCCACTGAAAATAAATATATCTCCGATATCCGTGAATGACCGGCCACTATTTTTAAGTGGCGTGTATGTGACGGACATTAACTCCATACTCCGCTCACTTCCTATCTCGGCACTCGTAAAGGAGGTGTTAAATACCCATAATTCGAGCTCATCCGAGTGTACAGTAATAAAACACATCTATAGTTGGCCTGAATCTCACTTGAAATCTGGAAATATACGTGTTTGAATGTCACTTTCGAAAACTCAAGTTAAATTGGTTACATTTTGAGTTTAAAAATTAATATTTCAACTGAAATTTGTAATTTTATTTTGTAGCTGAAACTACTGTTCCGTAAAAGCTAAAGCTATAAATAAATACCGGTCGAATGTTAATTTAATTTAATTCTAGCCTGTATAATCTCAGATAAGGGTTATCCAAAAAGCTTTTAGTTGACTGTAAACTTTTTCAAATTTTGCAAATGTAACACAGTTGTCCCTTCAATTTTGATACTCAAAAAGTGCAATCTAAAATCGAGCCCATTAGCTAGTACTTTATGATCTAATCATTCTAGTCCAACAAGACACCAGCTGTGACTTTGAAAGGCACTACTGCTTAAATATTTCACTTGTGTACACTTAAACAAGCTAGTTAATCACTCCCAACGTCGACAGGACAGCTTATTAATAAATAATTACAACAATGACTGCTAAACAATAAGGCATAGATATTTAATAAGATTCCGCAACACGATCCGTACCGCGTTGCGCTATCAAGTTGCCGTTTTGACGAAGATTAATTGTTTTAGAGAATGAATGGCGACCTAAGCCTTACGCTTGTTACCACCAGGCACTAAGGACGTGTTGTCTTGTCTCGAGCTTTGTATTATTTCCTGCACAAATATCTTGAGACAAAAGCTGGGCTTCCGTACTCAAGCCGTTCCGTTCTCGCCCCAGGCCCTTTACTAGCATTACGCCAAATTTTGTAATAGTAGTTTAATGTGTTGAAAACAAGTTGGGTGACATTTCGTCGGTATCACAACAACAATCGCGCCGATCAGCACGGCCATTATTTTCAAGTTCTGCAACTTTCAAAGCCCATTGGGTGCCATATCGAGTGAATGGTACCCGACACACTGACTTACACAGCTGACACTTGCTATATGCCCTATTAGATTGAGACAAATAACAGACTCAGTTTGTTTAGAGCCTGTTCTGCATAGTAAAGTGGTACAGTAAATTGTAGTAGCAGTAAATGTAGCGACAGGCTGCATTAACGTCATCACTTCATTTGCTGGAATATACGCGCGTTCTCAGAACTCGAGTTGAGATAGAGCGACAAGGTTAGCAGTCTTAGCAGTAAATATAGGCGTTTATGGGGTATTTGAATAAATTTAGCGCCGCCTTGCTTGCCGTATACACAAGCCTAAACGAATTTATGCAGGTTCGTTAGTTCGTCGTCAACACTTAATATTCAAAATTCAAATTAAAAATGATGTTAATTTTTGTTTGGTTTGGTGTTTTAGGGCGCTGAAGTTCAGCCTAAGTTGTTGTAAGATGCCATTGCATTTCGAAAACCACTTGGTATTGTAAAGATGGCGCCGAGCGCCTTTGGAAAAATAAAACTATTAACATTTCCTAACATTTCATAATTTCATGTTCCTTTTAATGGGAGTATTAATTTTAATTGAAGAATTATTATCTATTATGACATTAAAAGACAATAAAAGTACAGTTATTATTACACCGATATCGTGCTACTGCCAATATTACCTTCTTGTTCTGTCTGTCAGTAACCATGTTTAGCGTCTTTAACTTTTTTATTTAGTTGGTAATGGGTTCAATTCTAAATTGTACCGTCTAAAACTAAAATTAAACTGTATTTGTCACTTTCAAAATAATAAAGTTGTAAAAGGATAGGCAATTTATACTCCATGGTTACACTTTGTCCGCTAGATTTTGAGTATTTCTGATAATTTTATCCGCCATTTCATATTACGGCGGATAAAACTGACAGATAACGCATATAACCATCGACTGTAAATCAAAAACCGTAATCTGTCCTTTTCCAATGTGTTCATTCTGAAAGTGACAAATATATTTTAGTTTTAGCCGGCAAATCTAGAATCGAGCCCAATGTTCTATTAAAACCATCATGGCATAACTAGCTACAAGAACTCTTCTCCAGTAAACAAATTAAAAACTAGTTTCAAATCACATTACAAATAAGTTAGCGAAGCCCTATGAATGACTAGTTTGACTAAATTACAATTTAAACAGGTTTTATTGATTGAGTTGAGAAATGCTTAAGGGTGTAATTATTATGTCCTCATGAGAACTAACTTTTCCCAAGAAACTTCTATCCATACATACATATAATCACGTCTTTATCCCCAATTTGGTAGGCAGAGGGCAAACGAATTTAACAGTCTCTGAAATCGCTCATTGGCCGAAAAAAGGGACCCTTCGCTGATTGTGTATTGCAAAACAGCCAATCAGCGTAATGTCCTTTGATTTCATTAAAAACGGCTGTTAACGATCTGATCTGCCTACCCCGTTCGTATAATTATAGCTCATATTTTCGTAGACCAAACATATTCTATGCACATTATACACACAATAAACCGCAACCTTGCAAACAAGCGCATATACACACTTATATAAGTTTAGCTCGTTATGTCTCATTGTTAATGCTAATAGCGGCAACTACTAAAGTAGGTATTAACGAATTTATGATTATACTGGTTGTGATTATGTGGCTATTATTCAAGGTGATATTTGTATAAAACTAGCTACCCGCCCCGGCTTCGCACGGAAATTATCAGTGTTTCTCTACTATATTATGCATGTATTATATATATATAAACCTTCCTCTTGAATCACTCTATCCATTAAAAGGAACCACATCAAAATCCGTTGCGTAGAGTTAAAGATTTATTTAGGGATATAGGGACAGAGAAAGCGACTTTGTTTTATACTATGTAGTGATAAATGTTGGTAACACAGTACCTATAGAAATACCGCTTGTAAACATATCTGCTAATTGTTTTGTTTTCTCGCTATTATGCAACTACGAAAACCTTAAGTAAAAAGAATATTCAAATCTATTGAATTGAAAATATATTCAGTATTCGAAATATCTCTCCAAAACAACAAAACTAAAAACTTGAAGAGTTTTAACTGAATTGATATAAAGTTTCGTCAAAGTAATATGAAACTACCACAGAATGATAAACAATGCAGAAGAATTGTTTACATAATGTTTTATCGAATAATATTATAAAGGATAGACAATTTGTTTGCATTCTTGTCTTTATGTTCGTAAACTCAAACTGATTTTACAAAAATCTTTCGCTATTGTAAACATCAGAATCCAAAGGGCTACTTTTTCACATACATACATATAGTCACGCCGTTATCCCTAATAGGGTAGGCAGAGCGTAAACGACCTAAACAAAGGTCGTCCCGCCACGTCTGACAAAGTTTTGAGAGTTATTTAAAATATATTTGTAGGTATATTGCTGTAGTGGCAGGTTGTCAGCCCATCGCCTAAATTGCAATATACTGAAACCCTCAGATCCCTTAGCTGATTTTTACAGCATGCCCGGGAGGAAATAAAGCGGGCACAATCTATGTTCTCTCGCTCTCAGTCCAGCATGAATGAATACTTTACTTTTTAATGAAGGAAAATATCTTATTTAAACGAACAAACGTATGTTAAAACGCGGTTTCAAGAACTAAGCACTAGAAGCCTAACAATGCAAAAGTATACCAACTTTTTTCGCCTCTCACAACCTCTCGTTCCTAAATGTTCCTATTCGGTTGCTTCCAAACGAAATTCATACTTCATTAGACTTATCACCGGACAAGAAGCAACAATGCCTTACCGTCATGCGACAGTTGTCGAAATAGAGTCATTTAGAGTCAAGTCACGTAGCAGTGGTCGACTTTCGCAATTCCACCTCCAGTAGCGAGGCGAAGGCTAAGGCGAGGTTGGGATGGGACTGTATCTTATGTCGGTATTATAAGATTGCACCTATGGGATCAGGAAAACTTGGGTTTCTTTGTCTATCGTAGGTTTTTCGTATAAACTCCGTCGCTAATAGTTACTTCTATGCTGGACTGGGAGTGAGAGAAAAACATAGAATGTGCCAACTGCATTTCCTCCCGAGCATACTGTAAAAGCTAAGGGATCCGAGGTTTTCAGTATATTGCAATTTAGGCGATGGGCTGACAACTTGTCCCTGCAACAATTTACGTACAAATCTATCTTAAATAAAAAATAACCCTGAAAACTTTGTCAGATGTGTCGAAACGACCTTTTTACGCTCTGCCTACTACATTAGGGATGAAGTCGTGATTATATTATATGCTAATAGTGAGTAGCTACCCCTGTAGCAATATACTTACAAATCTATCTTAAATAACCCTCAAAACTTTGTCAGACGCGGCGGAACGACCTTTGTTTAGTTCGTTTACGCTCTGCCTACCCCATTAGGGATAGTCCACCATAGTAGGGATAGTAGACCCCTGTAGTCCAGTAGGCTGAAATTCGTGATCTCGATCCGTAAGTTCTATTCCAGATTGGAGATGTCTTTGAGTTTGAGTTATCTTATCTAGCCTATAAACGATCCCACTGCTGGGCAAAGACCTCTCTCTTCTCCTGAGTTTGAGTTATGAGTAGAAATTGCTGACTCGCTGGGTTCTACTCGATTAGCGTATGATTCTTACCGTCGGATGGGCATGAATCACTAATTAAAAAAATAACACGAATAAGTCCTGCAAACAAAGATATTTGACCCTAAAGAATTTTGCAAATTGGAAAAGGTGTCAGAAGCGAACTGATGGGTAAGGGCATGATCAAACTTCCTTGGGTCCCATAAGGGTTTGCCAAACAGTGGAACTTCTGGGTTTGTTAAATTGGCTTGATAAATTGAGTTTTATCATGTGAAGTATTTCAAATTTCAATCTTCCATGCTGGAGCGAGAGAAGAAAATAGAATGTGTCAGCTGCATTTCCTCCCGGGCATGCTGTAAAAACCAGCTAATGGATCCGAGGCGAGGGTTTCTGTATATTGCAATTTAGGCGATGGGCTGACAACCTTTCACTACAGCAATATACCTACAAATCTATATTAAATAACCCTTAAATCTTTGTCAGACGTGGCGGAACAATCTTTGTTTACGTTCTTTACGCTCTGCCTACACCATTAGGGATAAAGGCGTGATTATATATATGTATGTATGTACTATTTCAATAGATAAATTTATGATCTATTGAAAATGCGAAATGCACCGAATACATCATTCTTCTTATGTACACAATATAACATACTAAACGTTTCTGTTTAGCATATAATATTGACGTCATCCAGATCCAAATACATAATTCAGTACAGCATCTGCAAATCAGGATGCACAGGTGATCTAATCGCTTCAAACTGGTGAATACTCTCCATTGCCTAGGGTTGCTCCTTTATCTGACTAGTGGGTTTTCGAAACTAACGACCCGATGAATCTTGATGACAATTTTTTGGTAACCGCTTAATAGATTAGATACGCCTCGCATATTGTTTGTATAACGATAGCAACCAGGACTGACAGCTTCGTGCACTCCATAGCAAGGAATCATGTTTATTAACAGACAATCAGGTGATTCATTGTCCTAAGTAAACCAGGGAAGTAAGTTTAATGAATATCAAATCAACTTTGTGTTCTCCCGTGAAAATCGAAACCACGGCATCCAAAACGGGAATCCAAGACTCATACCACTGGAAACCACGGAGACTGTTACCTAATCGCTTCATACGTTCGAATGCTCTGGATATATTGCCTAGGGTTGCTAGGAAGCCTATTTTCGGCTTTTAACCGACCAAATATTAGCATCAGTCTGTTTCCGGTCTGTCTGCCGTTGGTTGAAAGCTTGGGGAAATTTCATAACGTGCAATTTAGACGCTGTTGAAAACTGCAATATTTTTTCCGTTTGGCTGCGCTATCAATTAATGCATTTTTTTCCTTTAGTTTTATGCCTAAAAGAAATTTAGCACGAGCCTGATATCAAGTACAGACGATGATCGAAAAATGATTTACGAATGAACTAATGCGCATACGAAAGAGTAACGTTCACCTGCAATTTCCATACAAATTGGCATGCGAAACTCGTATGCGAATTCGATTCGAGTGATTCAAAAATACGGCTCCTGAACTACTTTCAAAATTAAACAATGTATTCTACACTCATCAAAAAGTCACAATATGGGGCATTAGTTATTTTTTAAGTATTCCTTCCTCTTTAGTTGAGTGGTATGTCGACAATTATGCGACACATTTTTCGTCAAAGTTAAACCCTACTCTCGTAAATCGTATTACCCCCGTCTCGATATCGTCTGCTAGGCTAACGTCGTTTATTTCATACTCTATACGTATGACGTCATTGATACAGACATAGACGTGATTGTGACGCTATAGATCCGAAGATAGGCATCGTTTAGTTAGCTTATATTGTTAGCTGATGACGTGAACGCAATGAATGACTAGATAGTCAATATTATAGGCGGTTAATAAAAATACGTCTTCCACACGAAAGATTTGGATTAAAAAGTAACAAATGTCTACGACTGCAACTAGTTTTATTCCAAAATTTACTAATAAACAGGTGATCAATGAAAATATTAGTTATCAGTCCGACCTTAGGTCCTATAATGTGTCCTCTCATATTTTTAGGTTAATGCCATAAATATATCTCGTGTACCTAATTTTTATGTTTCATGTTGTTGATAACAAAATATTCACAGGCTAAACAAATTTAACAATCCATAGCAACTGCCTTACCTGCTTCCAAGTTTTAAGCCTATTCTATTTAGTAAATAGATATAACAAAGGGAATAATAGTTTTGATATTTCGTAAGCCATGCCTGTAACGTGTATTAATTATTTAGTCTACGTTTGTAATCTTAAGTTCGGAGAAATACGAAAATACGGGTGGTATTTCATTCATTTACCTGCGAACAAATAGGTATTTAGGCCCAAAGTTACATACATACATACATAACGTCACGCCTCTTTCCCGGAGGGGTAGGCACAGATAACATCCTTCCATTTGCTACGATCCTTGCAAACTTCTTTCGCTTCATCTACATTCATCAATCTTTTCATGCACGATCGTCGGTTTAGGGTACTCCTGACCTGACCTTTCCCTAGAACGTTCCCGATTTGATCGCGGTACGTAGGTCCAGGTCTTCCCCTTCCAACATTCCCACTCACACTCGCCACTGGCCCAAAGTTGCAGTACCTATAGGAGCAAAAAATGTTTATTTCTTATTAACACGCAAGTTTAATTTTGTCACAGCAAAGAGGACACGACAAGGTCCCATCGTGTCCTTTGACATCCTTTCGGGGCGTGCCGCTCACTTGGCACACAGAATTTCACCTTGCGTAGGTACTTGGCAACTTGGAAGGTGTAGGTTTTAATGTAGGTAAGCCCTCTCATTAATATGTTGATACACGTATTATGGACTGTTCCATAAACTTCAACTACAACTGAAATAGATTTAGATAAATAATTTATGTCAATTTATCAAATTGGAAATTCGAAAGAGATAAATAAAAACGACAGCCGATTATTTTGCAGGCTGGCCAAGATTAAGTTTAGCGACACCAATCAATATCTCTGGCTAAATTCAAGACGTTGGTACCTACAACTGTACCTATTTCATCTTTACCTTCCTTCCAAGTAACTGACAACCGCATATTATTTGCCAAGTAAATAGTCTATCCGACTGTTTGGTTACTTTCTTCAAGTAACTATATATAAAACATCTTTGTGTCCGTCGCTTTGTCAAGACTGCAAACTTTCCCGCGACGCTGTCCTGATTAAATTTGTTCGTTTGCGCGACAGAGCGCTGCAGTTTTGTTGAGAACAAAAAAACTATCACCGTGCATATTCTTTTTGTGCTAATCCGCAGTTGCATTTTCACCAAACTTAGAATATTTCCAAGTTGTTATTTTTCTTCCATGCTGTCCTGGGAGCGACAGAAAAACATAGAATGTGCCAGCTGTTTTTCGTCCCGGGCATTCTGTAGAAACCAGCTAAGGGATCCAAGGGTTTCAGTATATTGTAATTTAGGTGATGGGCTGACAACCTGTCACTACAGCAATATACCTATAAATCTATCTTAAATAACCCTCAAAACTTTTTCACCTTGGTTAGGTCGTTTACGGTCTGCCTACCCCATTAAGTATAAAGGCATGATTATATATATGTGAATATGTATTTTTGTTTTACATTGATCCTGCTTCTACTATATCGGCTTTGCGTGTCGTCGAATGACCTAATGAAATATGATACCGGAGATAAACAAAAAAGTATAAACTTAATATTGCGGCGAGCACAAGCAAATGCGCATTTGTTTTAAATGATTATCATTTAATGATGGTCTTTAATGAATTACTTGAAATAAAAAAAAAGGATCTCTCTCATCCTCTTCTAATCCCAGCTGATTCGCATCAATGTCTCGTTTGCTTCCGACTCATTTGTCTTTCCTTAGTTTTTCCTTCCGAGATTACTCCTCCGGGAACATCGAACTTAGATTCGTATTACGAGAGCTCATGCGCACAACTGGCGCAGTATATTACGTACATATAGACACGGTTTTATCCTTTAGAGGGGTAGGCAGCGAATGTCAACGAATTCATAATAAATCGTTTTCGCGTGTTCGGCAAGTTATAAGAGTAATTTTTGGTAAGGCAAACTAGTGTATTGCAATAGTGATAGGTTAATCAGCTCTTCGCCTTGTAGCCGACAGATGGCGCTACATCAAGAAACACAAGTTCTGAAACGCGTTATCGAAGTTATCCGGTTGGACTTCGGTCCCCTGGTCACAACACCCGACCAGGTGGTGGGTAGATACCCGTTTCCCAACCATCATCTCTAAGCTAACTTACCTTCAACAATAAAGTCCTAAAGCCTAAATTGCAATACCTACAGCGAAACCCTCATTTCAATCTACTGACTTCTACAGTATGCTCGGGAACAGACGGTGCTGGAACATTCTATGTTTGCCTATCGTTTCCAGCACACTCCCTGAGATTATTTCTTCGAGAACATAGAACTTAGATTCGGATTACGAGAGGTCATGCGCATAACTGGTGGGAAATACATACGTACATACTATCACGCCTGTATCCCTAATGGGGTAGGCAGAGCGTGAACAACCCAAACAAAGGTCGTTCCGCCACGTCTGACAAGTTTTGAGGGTTGTTTCAGATAGAACTGGATATTGCTGTAGTGACAGGTTGTCAGCCCATCGCCTAAATTACAATATACCCTCGAATCCCTTAGCTGGTTTTTACAGCATGCCCGGGAGGAGATGCAGCTGGCACATTTTAGGTTCTTCTGTCGCTCCCAGTCCATCATGGAAGCTAAATGGGAAATACTTTCCAATACTATTCCAAGTTTTACAGAAGTAGGGGAAATATTTCCCTGATATTTATGCCTCGTGCCTGGGAGAGCGAAGTTGAAATCCTATTTAGATCTGCAGGAAAATGTCGAAGGAAAAATATTTATATTTTTAAACCCCTCACAGTATTATTTGTGAGCGAACAAAACATACAACTGTTGCTTTTCACCTTCCATACATACTGTAGAGATCAATCTCTCTATCTACATAAAGAAAGTATTTTTATTTTAGATTATACGTGTGATTTCAACTAAGCTCCTTCAAAATGTTTATACCTACGATTAAAAGCAAGACTGAAAATAGATTATTTTACAAGTTGAATCTTCCTTCCATGCTGGACTGGGAGCGATCCATGCTGTAAAAATCAGCTAAGGGATTCAAAGGTTTCAGTATATTGTAATTTAAGCGATGGGCTGACAACCTGTCACCACAGCAATCAATATACAGATCTATATTAAACTACCCTCAAAACTTGTCAGACGTGGCGAACTGACCTTTACTTAGGCCGTTGAAAGTCTGCCTACTCCATTAGGGATAAAGGCGTGATTTATGTGTATGTGTGAATCTTCAGGTTTTCGGTGTCGAGCAAAAACCAACTCTATCTCCGCCGAGCTACTTTAAACTTAGCGAATACAAATTAAAACTTAATTTAATTAGTTTCATTTGCATTTGGTTGTACAAGTTTTCCCACGATATTTTTTCTTTTTTATCTGTGTCTGTGATAAGGATAACCTCAATTGAGCCGTACCTAGAAATTATATTAGAAAAAGAAAAGAGTTGTTTGTGTTTGACATCGATAATCACTGAAAGACTGAACAGTTTTTTTTTCTTTCAGTAAATATAAAGCCACATTACCCAAAACTACCATAGTCTACAGTTAACATCTATAAATTTGTTATTCCCACGGGAAATCTAATTTTATCATATTTCTACCTAAGTTCTTCCATGCTGGCCTGGGAGCGAGAGAAAAACATAGAATGTGCCAGCTGCATTTCTTCCCGGGCATGCTGTAAAAACCAGCTAAGGGATCTGAGGGTTTCAGTATATTGCAATTTAGGCGATGGGCTGACAACCTGTCACTACAGCAATATACGTACAACTCCATCTTGAATAACCCTCAAAACTTTGTCAGACGTGGCGGAACGACCTTTGTTTAGGTCGTTTACGCTCTGCCTACCCCATTAGGGATAAAGGCGTGATTATATGTATGTATGTCTACCTAAGTTTTAGGAGCAACATTTTTTTTTTTACCTACCTAGTCTTTGAGTACCGGTCACTAGTAAAAAGTCACCCATAGATTCTTCCAGTTCACAAAAGTCACTGAGCTTCCAAAGACGCAAAGTTAGAGGATAAAAATAAATGTGTGTCCCAAATCCCAATAGTTTATGTTGTCTTCAAGTATAATAGTTCGAGAGTTATGAGTTTGTTCTAGAAGCTTCCATCTAAATAAAGTAGTTTTCTTCTGCTTATAGCAATTTACTATAATCCAAAGATTATCATATCATTATTTCATAAAGACATTTTCATTTCTGATAGTTTTCTTTAGCTACATTATTTTTAATCAACCGCGGTGATATCGGCTTATATCGTTCTTACCGTTCTGGCTAACCTGTCAGGAATAGGGGTGTGATTAATCTTTTATTTTTATTTAGGTATCTTCTTTGGTATTCCTTTTCTTTCTTACTATATTTAACAAATCTGCTGTCTAAAAAAGCCTTTGTTTTGTGAACACTACTACTTAATTGAATTAATTTGAAACTTAAGTCTCGGTGTAATTATTTGGAAACCCCGAATCACGCCTGTAATTCTAATTAATTAAACAAATACGGCACAATGACCTCAGACAGACAATCCTATATATATTTAAATATAATTTGGGGCATCGCCATTCAGTATTCATTCAGTTAACTAGGTCGGACGTTTCTAGCACTTTTACGGATTTTTCAGGCTTTCAATTTAGATATATTCTAGTGTTTAATATATCTCTTCATTGAGGTACCTCTGCCTATAAATTCTCCCTTTTTCCTATTTTCCTCAAGAATAGGATATTTTTTACGAAAGTATCTTTTATCTTACTAACTCTGCATAAAAGTAATCAGAACCAAGGAAGTTGCCACCCTTTCCTAACCAATGCTACTTGGCCTACTTAACTATTCTTCCCCAAAGTAGCAAAACATTGCGTGCCACAGTCGTATTAAATTCAATACATTCTACTGATTCTAAGAACAGAATCATAGCAACAAATTATCTGCAATCAATGATAAGAATCCTATTGATAATGCCTTGATTTTCTTTAGATAGTACCAAGTTCACCCAGTTTTACTTAGTCCCACGATCAGTTTAACATCTTACCCTTGACTTAGTCTGGGCGTTTCCAGGGATAGTGAAATTAACAAGCAATTGCAATGATGGGCGTGAACGATGAAAAACCATAATAGGGGCTTTTAAATCGATGTTATCAGGTCGTAGAGAAAAAGAAAATAGATTTGTACTGTGTCGAGTGATATATTCGCCTGCCGTTTGGCGCAAGCAATGCCCCGGGAATATTCCATTTCATAACGTGTGAATATTCAAGAATTCTAAGTTACAATCCTGCGCGGCCCTGGGAAATTCGTAGAAACATTGAAAAAAAAATACACATATTTTTTCTATATCTTCTATATTTAATTACAGGAGCATAAGGGCACATTGATACTTTAGTAAGACGCTTAAAAGTAACGAAGCGGTGAATTGGCTGTGTCTCTACTTTGTATAATCGACTTAAATAAATACTACTTTACTGCTTAAGGTGACTATACTAGCCAAGTGACGCCCCCATCAGTAAAACTAAGAAGGTTCAAAATTATCGTAATTACTATTACTTGAGTCTGTTGGGCCGGTTTTTAGATTCACTGCGTTTTTAGTGATGTATGATTTTATTTACTGATGGGGGCGCCACTTAGGCCCTATCGCCACCTTAAATATTGCCAGTACATAAGAACCTCCTATTAACCACCATTAGCTGGTATTTTGTTTACAAATATACATACGTACATATAGTCACGCCTTTATCCCTAATGGGGTAGGCAGAGCGTAAACGACCTAAACAAAGGTCGTTCCGCCACGTCTGACAAAGTTTTGAGGGTTATTTAAGATAGAATTGTAGGTATATTGCTGTAGTGACAGGTTGTCAGCCTATCGCCTAAATTGCAATATACTGAAACCCTCGGATCCCTTAGCTGGTTTTTACAGCATGCCCGGAAGGAAATGCAGCTGGTACATTCTTTGTTTTTCTCTCGCTCCCAGTCCAGCATATAAGACAAATATTAACAATATATTTTTTGTTCACAGGTACAACTTCTATTGTTGTTAATCTACTTAACACGTAAGCACATTTAGTTTAGTTGATACCCAGTATTAACTGTTTTCTGCGTACAGGCTGAAGTTTTAAAAGGTTCTACGAATAATTTGCACAAGTTAAGGCTACAGTTAAACTGCGGGTCGATAACGCTAATTCCGTCTAGCTTAATTAAACTTGCGTCAATAGAAAATACAAACTATAACTGCCTCTGTGGTTTAGTGGTCAGAGCCACGGGCTTACGAACCAGAGGTCTTCGTGAAAGTTGATATTTGTCAAATTGTGACTTTCTGAGGTTTTCCCCAGTTTGGTTAGGACATTGCAGGCTGAATCACCTGATAGTCCGAAAATTAAAAGGATTCCGTGCTTCGGAGGGCACGTTAAGCCGTCGGTCCCGGTCGCTGTCTTTGATAGTGGTCGTTACTCAAACCATGTCAGAGGCCTAATAGCTGTACCAAGAACTAAGAAGAAGAATAGAAAATCCAGGGTATTATGTTACAAAGAACAACATCCTGCTATTATGTAATAGTTTCCTGTACAACTTTTCTGAAGATGTAACATGTTCTCTCCTCTAAATGGATACGAAGATTGACTTACAAAGACTACAGAGTAAAAACACTTTTTAAGTGCTTCTTTTGGGAACCATTTCAAGATTAATGAGAACACTTGGCTATTACACTACCAAATAGATTATCAATTTAACACCCAGTATGTTCTTCCATGCTGGCCAGGGAGCGAGAAAAAAACATAGAAGGTGCCAGCTGTATTGCCTCCCGGGCATGCTGTAAAAAAACAGCTAAGGGATCTGAGGGTTTCATTATATTGTAATTTAGGCGATGGGCAGACAACCTGTCACTAGACCAATATACCTACATATCTGTCTTAAATAACCCTCAAAACATTGTAAGACGTGGCGGAACGACCTTTGTTTAGGTCGTTTGCGCTCTGCCTACCCCATTAGGGATAAAGGCGTGATAATATGTATGTGTGTATACCACAGATAAGTGAGTTGACACTGCGCATCGATACGTTTAACTGACAGTTTATATCAAGCGGCAGTATTTGAACTTACGTCGCGTCGGCCATGTAGGTCAGAGCGTTGTGTACTTAGTTATACAAACTTTGGTGATTGGTTTGATATGGACGGCATGTAGGTTTTCATGAAAATAGGAATATTTTTATTCATTAAATTTATGTATGGTATGAGCAACTGCTGAACATGAACAAACTCCACACTTGAAATAGTATGTTACCTTAAGGTGGCAATAGTAAAAAAAATATAGAACACTAAAAGCGCAGTGAACCGAAAAACCCGTCCAACAGACTCAAGTTATAGTAATTAAGATAATTTGCATACATACATACATATAGTCACGCCTTTATCCCTAATGGGGTAGGCAGAGCGTAAACGACCTAAACAAAGGTCGTTCTGCCACGTCTGACAAAGTTTTGATGGTTATTTAAGAAATATTTGTAGGTATATTGATGTAGTGACAGGTTGTCAGCCCATCGCCTAAATTGCAATATACTGAAACCCTCGCATCCCTTAGCTGTTTTTTACAGCATGCCCGGGAGGAAATGCAGCTGGCACATTCTATGTTTTTCTCTCGCTCCCAGGCCAGCATGGAAGTAATATTTTTGTTCGTTAAATTTATGTATGTTATGAGCAACCGCTGAACACTTGAAATAGTAAGTTACCTTAAGGTAGCGATACAAAAAAAAATACATAAAACACTAAAAACGCAGTGAATCGAAAAACCGGTCCAACAGACTCAAGTAATAGTAATTACGATAATTTAGAACCTTTTAAATTAGTGAATCATAGTTCTTGGTAGCGAAGAAAATTGCTAATAACGGCCACAAACGGCAATTTTTCATCTTGTTACTAGAACAAACTTAGAATCGCTAATTTATAACATTCCAAATTATCTTTATAACTATTATTTGAGTTTTTGGACCGGATTTTCGATTCATTGTGTTTTAAGCGAGTTACTGATGGGGGCGCCACTGATCTTCTAAAATGTCCAACTAGACAGATTGGACCAAAAGTCTCTATCTCAGATACAAAATTTCCTATTTTGTGACTATTTAAACATACATACATACATAAAATCACGCCTTTATCCCTTACGGGGTAGGCAGAGCGTAGAACGCCTCCTAAAAGGCGCTTTCGCCACGTCTGACAAAAATTGAGGGCAATTGTAGATTGTAGTGTGTATTGCTGTAGTGACAGTGACTATTTAAATAAGTAATATTAGGAATTGTATTTCGTAACTTTTGTCTTCAGAACATAATTCTTGTACATACGTGCCAATGTTTTTCTACACTTTTCTACGGTTATGCCCAAAAATATTAAGACGGGTCGTTGTTTCTCCCTAGTGTGAACTCCTTTCACCTGCTCCATGTGTCGAAAATAGCAAATTATTTGAGCTTCGGTAGGTACAGTATGAGGCTGTTAATAATACACATAGACTCTTGGAAGGAGAACTCTATTTGCCAGTCGTTGTACAAGTGTGATAGACATAACACTCTTCAAAGCCGAACTTCGCCATTGTGCAATATTTATGGCCCTGCACTTTACAAATATTCTCAAATGTGATCAGGAAGGAAGACGGAGAGCTTCCTTTGGGACGAGCGACATCCGAGTTTTTGTTGAACGCCAGAAATAGACCAATTTGTCATCCCCCGCTTCAAACAGGAACGCTCACTTTTAGCGAAAATTTCAACAACCCAATATTTTGACCTTATTTGTATAATGTAGGTATGCTGGACTGTAAACTATAGAAAAACATAGAATATTCCTTTGATAGGTACAAATATTCCCAAATGTGATCAGGAAGGAATCCGTAAAGCTTCCTTTGGGACGAGGGACATCCGAGTTTTTGTTGAGCGCCAGAAATAGACCAATTTGTTATCCCCCCGCTTCAAACAGGAACGCGCATTTCCAACGAAAATTTCAACAACCCAATATTTTGACCTTATTTGTATAATGTAGGTATGCTGGACTGTAAACTATAGAAAAACATAGAATATTCCTTTGATAGGTACAAATATTCCCAAATGTGATCAGGAAGGAATCCGTAAAGCTTCCTTTGGGACGAGGGACATCCGAGTTTTTGTTGAGCGCCAGAAATAGACCAATTTGTTATCCCCCCGCTTCAAACAGGAACGCGCATTTCCAACGAAAATTTCAACAACCCAATATTTTGACCTTATTTGTATAATGTAGGTATGCTGGACTGTAAACTATAGAAAAACATAGAATATTCCTTTGATAGGTACAAATATTCCCAAATGTGATCAGGAAGGAATCCGTAAAGCTTCCTTTGGGACGAGGGACATCCGAGTTTTTGTTGAGCGCCAGAAATAGACCAATTTGTTATCCCCCCGCTTCAAACAGGAACGCGCATTTCCAACGAAAATTTCAACAACCCAATATTTTGACCTTATTTGTATAATGTAGGTATGCTGGACTGTAAACTATAGAAAAACATAGAATATTCCTTTGATAGGTACAAATATTCCCAAATGTGATCAGGAAGGAATCCGTAAAGCTTCCTTTGGGACGAGGGACATCCGAGTTTTTGTTGAGCGCCAGAAATAGACCAATTTGTTATCCCCCCGCTTCAAACAGGAACACGCATTTCCAACGAAAATTTCAACAACCCAATATTTTGACCTTATTTGTACAAAGTAGGTACTATAACTAACTGAGTGCTAAGCATTGGAGGCTCGAAACTCTGACCTAATCTAGGATTGGGTTTGGTTGTCCTTCTGGGTTCAATCCCCTAAATTAGGAAGCTGACCCCGTGAGATACGGGATAAAGCTAGGGATGATGAGGTCCTAAAACTGACTGGGACCGATAGAAAATCATAGAATGTTCCAGCTGCTTCTCTAACCGGTAGAAGTCACTCTAGGGAAAGCGCAATACACTGAAATCCTCTTTTATCAAAATATTTATTTTATTGAATTCGAAACAAACAGTCACTTAAATATAGTTTTAACAAGCATGTTTTAAATTGTAGACCTATAGTTTCCGATATGTTTTACAAAAATATTAACATAAAGTGTAAGTTTAACCATCTTACAGAGAATATATGTTACTGATTACTTATAAATCTGATTGATTACTATAATAAACATAAAATGCAGAAAGGTAACTTCAACTTCGGGTTGCCGACTTAAAGTTATGTAAGGTTTATTAAAATATTGCGTTTAGACGATGGGCTGACAACCTGTCACTAGACTAGAGCAATGCAACATCAAACAGTTCTTTCTAAAATGGCCCTTTAAACGTATTCGACGTGTTCAAAAAGCACTTTGTTTTTGCCTATCCTGTTACAGGCGTGACCTTATGAATGTAGCTTAACAACCCTACGACATTTTGACCTTATTTGTTTAGTATTAAAAATATGTTTTTTCGTTAGTTATTTGTCAATCTTCATTATACAAATCGTGACGCAGTCATTCAGTTATAATTGTCGATGCAATTACTCAATGAATCTTTTTCAATTAAATCTGTTTCAGCTTGAATCGCTTAATTATAAAGATGACACGACATTAAGTCGAGTAAGAAAGTTTCGCGACGATTTTAGGGTTCTTTATTCAACTAGATTGTTAGGCGATTTATCAACTGTGAATAAATGATCGATTGAGTCGTTCGTCCGCCAATCTACACGAAAACAGCGACAATCTTAAAAATAATTGTCAAAGTACCAAGGAAAATATACTTCGTTCGTGTCCGACGCGCTCTTGACCAGTTTTTTTTTTTACTAAAGACATTGATGTCGGTAATTTTTCTTGAATAGCTTGAATTCAGGGTTCTCATTTGCTCTATTTCTCGGCAGCAAGGCCCGCAGTGACGTCCGATATCGGAATGGTTTATGGGCTATGTCGTGCGTACGTGCTGGGGGTGGCAAATGGCGGGCCGCTTGGTATTGGTACGGAACCCACGTCCCTGCCCCGAGCGATCCACCAATAATAGAAAATCAGGTAATGAATGAGATATGGCTGCATAATCTTTACGTGCCATCGAAACCAGAATATATCTAAATTTGTGATGATTCTGACTTGCCTTGCATTTCCTAGCGTACCAAATATTTTTGACAAGTAGGTAATTTTTTTTTTTGTAGTTGTTGGTTTGTTATCATTGATTGCATAAACGTTTGCATAGAGAGCAAAACGAGAAAAATAGTTGAGGTCGTATAAGCGTCTTTCATTTAACTAGTTTTCAACTCTTCGTAGTTGGTGTACTTACTAACTTACATGGCTCTAAGAATTCAAGTGGAATTCTTAAAGATACTTATTCTCATCTTGCAGTTCAGTTGAGCTAGAAATGTGGAAAAGACTGGACTAAAAATAAAGTATCTTGGAAAGAAATTTGCATTTAGACGAATGTTCTATGGAAAACCGATCCGACTGAAGTGGCTCTTTTATGCCGAATTCTAAACCTAAATCAGCAAATACAAGTCGTACGTATCTAGTTTATTTTTTTTGTTGATTAGATTTTGCCGATAGGTTTGCTCTTTAGTCGAGACTAGTCTAGAGGTGACCGAGATAGATTCGACAGTGGCGCAAGCTGAGAAAAAGTCTAGGAGACTCTGGCATTTCCACGCAACGGCGGTTCAAAGCAAGCTGCTTGCTGCCGGGCTCCAATGGGAGTGTGGCATAATACCTCGTAAAAGTATAGTTGTTTTATCTTCGACAGCCGCTTTGCTATAGTTGTGTGTTTAAATGTCCCTACACGCACATTGAAGGACGTTTGTGCGTACGCACAACCACAAGTATGGACGAGCGGTCGTGAGATAAAAATATTATAGCATAACCATTTCAGTGAGAACGTTTAGCCATGGATCTGTTATATTTCGAAATTCCTTCATATCGTCAGATTACCTACATGACATGAGTTACACAATCCATTCAGTAGGTACAAAATAATTATTTTAAAAGAATGCTATCTCGAGTTCATAATTATAACAATATGTAAGAAATGACTGAAATTATCTTATGTTTTAGTAAACATTCTCTACTTGTGGACGTCATTTCATTCGAACAGTGCAATCATTATCTAAATAAGAATAATATATGTAAATAAAGTTCCTCTAAAGAATAACGTTGTGGGATTCTTTTGGCTCATGTTCTCAGAGTGTGTCAATATACTTATGAAACTGAACAACCAGCGTTCCGAACCCATGTCCCTTACCAAAGTTGTTCATTTTATTCTTCTTCTGCCTAGCTTTTCCCCGGCTTGATGCTGGGGTCTGCTTTCCGGCTTTTTCTACTCACTTTGCCCGGTCTTCGACCTCCGCTGGTGTGAGATCGTTCTCATCCACGTCCGATTTTACGTCTAGTAAGCGCATCTTCGGTCTGCCGCGTGATCCTTAGGCCTATACGTACGTATATTGTAAGAAAAAACTATTATGAAAAAGAAAATAACTGTTGATTTTGATTCCGACGACACCATTAGACGTTATTTCAACGTAATCGTAAAATAATGGGGTAATAATCACTATTCACGAACTACAGCTACAAAAATGTAACCTCCATTAATACGATCAAAATTAACTTTTAATAACTAGTTACATAAACAGAGGCCTCGTGTCGTAATAGATGTCAACCGTAAACGCTCAATTAACATGTTAATTAAGGGTGGTTTTCATTATGAAATTATTAAACTTGTGCACGGGAATACTTAAAATTAAATTAGTTTTCTGTTTAATCCGTTCGCGAATTATTCGTGTTTGGCTTAACAAGCCAATTAACGAACATTTCGGACGTGGATACGACAAATAATAAATACTGCGGTTGGTGGAACCTGCATCATCAGTTTTGTGGTTGGTTATGGTTTTGTCAGTTTTCAGTGAAATAGGCCTTTATCTTTTTATACCAGCTATTTTTACCCCGAAACTCTGTCCGAAATATGACAGTTTTTTCCGCAGAAATTTAATAACACTGCCATAAATAGTTCGCTTACTCTTACCATCCAAATATGATTTCGAGTCTAGTTATTATTCTGAATATTTTTTTCTATTGTCAATCCCTTCAGTGCTTATATTCAAAATATGTTACAAAGACTACTTACTTATTCTTGAAGTTCCCAAGCTGTGAGGCTTCTATTTTTGTCTGACTTAATCTGGAACTGCGTTTTTAGCACTGTCCCTAATCCCTGCTCTGCGGACTTAATTACGCTGCTCTACTTTCAGGTCTTACCTTTTTGTTTGGCCGAAATATTTTGGGGAAACAAAGCAACACTGCGTATGTCATCATCATCTCCCTAGCCTTATTCCGTATGTTACGGGGTCGGCGACCTAATCTACTGGTACTGGTTTTTACACAGATCGACTGCCATCTGACCTCCGCAACCCATATGGGAAACCAGACCCAATCCTAGATTAGGGCGGGGTTTTCAAGCCGCCAATGCTTAGCACTGGCCTCTTGGATATTGGAAATGGATTAACGATTAATATCTTACTAATATCTACTATATTAACCGGGACCAACGGCTTAACGTGCCTTCCGAAACACGGAAAAAACTCCGAATAAACGTACATATGAAATTCGAAAACCGAAAAATACATTGGTACGTGTTGTGATTCAAACCAAGACCTCCCGGTCAGGAGACAGCGGCCCTATCCACTACACCATGGGGCTCTCGTATGTATGCGTATAAAAATATCTTAGGCATTCCTAATTGATTGATCAACTAAGTTACGTATCAATTAGCCAACTACAGCCATTCATCATAATGGAAAACAATATTATACTTTATTACTTACTTCATCCTTCCTGTTCTTATTTTGAAATGAATATTTATGACCTAACATTAAGACTCGTAAGATATCCTGTTTATAAGGATTTATAGACCAAAATTAAAATTCTGAACATCTAAGTCTCACGACTGACTACTACATACTAAATTTTATTTTTTGTTATTTTTATCTTCCATATGTTTGTGTTTTCTTTTATATGAAACGTATAGCCCTGCCAGGAATTAAAAATACAAAGGTCGTTCCACCACGTCTGACAAAGTTTTTAGGGTTATGTAAGATAGATTTGTAGGTATATTGCTGTAGTGACAGGTTCTCAGCACATCGCCTAAATTGCAATAAACTGAAACCCTCGGAACCCTTAGCTGGTTTTTACAGCATGCTCGAGAGGAAATGCATCTGGCACATTCTATGTGTTTCTTTCGCTCCCAGTCCAGCATGGAAGAAAAATATTTTGTACAATAACTGCGTACTCAATGGGTAGAAAAATCAATTTTCCCAAATATTTAATCACAATGATAACCCGAACGATACCTTTGTCAACGTATCTTGAAATAATGTTCGTCTGGATGTCGACGTCGAGACACGGATGAAACCAATATCATACCTTTCTGATCCCCTTTTACTCACTTGTCGGAAGCTATTATTCGATACGAGAAAAAGTATTCGATCAGGGTTGTCGCGGAAGCCTTTCATGTCATGATGAATTCTCCGAGATTATGTCATGTCGCGACGCAGCTCGAGACGACGCTACTTATCGTGGAAACTCTTCATCACAACATGTCACGCTTGCTATACCAATGATATCCCGATGAATATTATGCATGCAATATCGATAAGAGCAACTACACATAACCGGAGTCAGCAATCATAAATATACATCGGTTGCCATGGCGACGTGTGAATCAATGTCTCTCAATCATACTTTCGCACAGAAAGGATCGTTCATTCATATTCATTGGAACTGTCGGGTTTTCATTTCGGCGCGTTGCTTCTTCTACCTGCAGGGTTTTATCAAAAGAGTTTTAAGCAGTATTGTAAATAGTGAACGGTGGATCGTTTCGGGTGCATCGGTCCCTTCGAGCGGTGTTTAGGTTAGGGCTGGCATAGTCGGGTCGGGCTGAGCGGAGCGGGGGCGGTAGCGCTCCGCCGTGTGTCCGCCGGCGCTACGCCGCCGCCGCGCGGCGCTCGGGCGCTCCGGTCGGCAGTCGAGCACGGAGCGACGCACCGACCGAGCGCCTCGCGCGTCGCGCACACCACGCGCACACTCGCATGTTCGTTCGCGACAACCCGACAACAACTTACCCACCCCCCACACCATCTCGCCGACCGCTAGTTAGGTACGTTTCAAAACTAAATAAATTTGCCGTTCTAAATGAAAAAGTTTATCGACCCTAACGCTGCCGCCATAACAACCCTTATTCACTCCACTCAGCCAGTCGCTCCCTCTAATTATTGACTCCCCTAAAGTTTGTTGAAAAATTCGGTCTCTCTCGATTCGGCCCTTTTATTGCTTTTAATATTTTTATTACTTTCGCTCTGATATCGCTCTATTTCGTTACGAAAGGCCGTTCAATTTCTAGTAATAGATGTTTTGAAATAATTAACTTTGCACTTCCTGCTGCGTTCGTTTCCTAGATTGTTTAATTACTAAGTGACTGACAATTATTTTTTTCCTCTATTTCGCCAACCGGAAAGCTCGTAGATCGTCGAGGCTGTTGCGGGTGCGAGTCTAAGTTGCCAAACGGTTTTGCGTCACCGTTATCTCAATTCAGGTCAATTAAACTGCGCTGAACCATGACACTGCGTTGACACTGCGCGTTGTTCCCTGTGTGAGTGTTTGTGAGCCGGTGGTGTGGACTGGAGGCTCAGGAGTGTGTACGAGGAGTGCAACACAGCGAGGAGGTGGCGACGCGGAGTGCTGCATGCTCGCGTGAGGGCCACCGCCGCAGCGGATGTGCACGCCGCTGCCGCCCTGGTGGTTCGTGCCGACTGTAATGCCAGCTGCTCTTGACCTAACTAGGTAAAATACATATCTACCTACAAACATACATACATAAAATCACGGCTATATCCCTTATGCGTAAAACGCCTCGAAAAAGGCACTTTTGCCATGTCTGACCAAAATTGAGGGCAATTTTAGATTGTAATGTGTATTGCTGTAATGATAGGTTGTCAGCCCATCGCCTAAATTACAATACACTGTAACCCTCGACACGATTTTGCTGCAGCATGCCCAGGAAGGGCAGATGTACCATTCTATGTTTTTCTATCTCTCCCAGTCCTGCATATAAGAAACTAGGTAAAATACAACACCAATTAAACACATCATACCTACATGTTTACATACGAGGTACACAGTCGTTATCTTTATAGTACGAATACTAAATAACAGTTAAGAGTGACACCAAAACATATTAAATTTTATCACCCGACGATAAAAGAACTTGACCAAAATTTATGTAAAACCTCATCTTTAACCAAGAAACCTGTCTTTGTGATATGACTCGGTTATACAGTAAATACGAACATAAGAGCCATTATTTTGTCATTTCAATTAACGATAATGATAATGTTTTTGACGTTCCTTGTATGTAAAAATTACAAATAGGGAGCAACAACCATAAACTAGGTGGGATCATGGGCTGTTAACATTTATCGATTTGCGTTGTAGATAATAGCCTCGGAGTGGTATCATCAAATCACGGCAGGCCATTGCTCTGAATATTGCATGTGACACGGCTTGTAGTTTGAGACATGGCCTCCTGATTCGGCGGGCCTGGATTTGATTCCCAGGGGACACACACACACAAAGTTAATATTTGTCAATTTATCACTGCGTGATGTTCCTCAGTTTCATTAGGACACGGCAGGTTGAATCACCTGATTGTCTGGAAGAAAAAATATAGCGTGGTTCGGAAGGCACGTCGCTGTTGTTGCTAGTGCGTTACTAGAAATGGTAATGACGGCAGGCCATTGCTCTGAATATCGCATGTGACGCCGCTTGTGCCCCTAGGCCTCCGCGTCCCGACCCGATAACACGATAAGCCTCTTGTCGCATACAACCATATTACATAGCAGCCAATAATCATACATTGCTCCTGACATGGAATCGATACACTCACGTATTGCCAGATTAACTGCCTCCGTGGACTATATAATGGTCTGAGCTATGTGGGCATCCCGATTCGGGGGTCCTGGGTTCGATTTCCAGCGGTTAGGGGACTGAGTTGATATATTTTTTCAATTTATCACTTTGTGAGGTTTCCCAGTTTGGTTGGGACAATGCAGGGTAAATCGCCTTATTGTCCGAAAAGAAACAGGATTTCTTCCTTCGGAGGCCACCGGTCCCGATCGCTGTCTTTGATAGTGGTCGTTAATCAAACCATGTCAGAGGTCTATTGAATGTGCTAATAGGCTGTTTAAAAACTCTGACACCAGAGTTCAGCGGGTTGTACCCGAAAGACCAACTCGACAAGATGATAATAATAATACACTCCTCCTGACATGGAATCGATACACTGACGTAATGCCAGATTGACGTACTCACCGCCACCCAATGCGTTTTCCATTCTGATACATACATACATATAATCACGCATTTATCCCTAATGGGGTAGGCAGAGCGCAAACGACCTGAACAAAGGTCGTTTCGCCACGTCTGACAAAAGTTTTGACGGTTATTTAAGATAGATTTGTAGGTACATTACCGTTGTGACAGGTTGTCAGCCCATCGCCTAAATTACAATATACTGAAACCCTCGGATTCCTTAGCTGATTTTTACAGCATGCCCGGAAGGAAATGCAGCTGGCACATTGTATGTTTTTATCTCGCTCCCAGGCCAGCATGGAATAAATGGTTTTCCATTCTCATGTGATAGCATTTCAATTACAAATATCGGCACATGTTTAAGTTAAAGCAAATTGATGTTGTCATTACAAACGTTTCAGACCGACAAATGTTTGTATTGACGAAATTATTCAAATGAAACAATAACAACTTTCTCTGATGTCATATTATATTATTCAAAACAACAATTCAATAAGGTGTGGGTTGCCCTTGAATATTACGTTAAGTGTTATTGAGCATTGTCTGCGAAATCAAGAGGTGCAAGTATCGTCAACATTGTCGTTACATTCAACATTCTCGAAGAGGTGTTGTGTGATTTTCACTCTCCATGAAGAACTCTTAGAACTCTTCTCTGAGTAGTCGTTGATTTATCAGTATTCTCCAAAGCGTTATTTTGAGTAATACATATATACATGAAGTGACACTTTTATTCCTTACGGGGTAGGCAGAACGCCTAGTAAAAGATGTTTTCGCCATGTCTCACATATATTGACGGCAATTTTGTATCGCTATAGCGACTGGTTGCCTGACAGCCTATCGCTTAAATTATAACAATACACTGTAACCCTCGAAGCTATTTTGCTGACATCAACAGCATGCCCGGGAGGAAAAGTAGCTGGAACATTCTATGTTTTTCTATAGCTCCCACTCCAGCATGGAAGAAATTCATTTTGAGTGTTATGACATGACGACCGCAAAGGAATAAAAATTCAGGGTTCCTTTTAAATTATGTTCAGCATTCCTTTATTACAATTTTTGCTAGCTAACACGACGTTGGCCACTAAAATGGATCCTTATGAAGTCATAGCGTCGGTTCTAGCAGCCATGTAATATTTACGGGACGTTTATATTCAGAGGGGCGTACCACCCGCGACGTTGGGCGAAATCCGAGATACAGTGCCGTGTCGGTGGCGGTGGCGAGAATCACGTCGGCGTCGAAAAATCGGCCAAGTGTCGGGTTCCGTACCATTATCTATACATACATACATATAATCACGCCTTTATCCGTAATCGGGTTGGCAGAGCGTGAACGACCTAAACAAAGGTCGTTCCGCCACGTCTGACAAAGATTTAAGAAATATTTGTAGGTATATTGCTGTAGTGACACGTTGTCAGCCCATTGCCGAAATTGTAATTTACAGAAACCCTCGCATCCTTTAGCTGGTTTTTCCAGCACGCCCGGTAGGTAGCTACCAGTCCAATATGGAAGAAACCATTATTTATACAACAACGGCCGAAAATCACGTTTGTTGTATGGAAGCCCCCATATATTTTTTTATTATGTTTAGTCATAGTCCTTATAGCGGCAACAGAAGTACATTATCTACGAAAATTTCAAGTATCTAGCTATTACGGTTCATGACATGCAGCCTGATGACAGACAGGCGTCAGCAGAGTCTCAGAAATAGGGTACCCTTTAAGTACAGAACCCTAATAAAAGATCGCCATCGTAAAGATAGAGGTACTTCTAAACGAGCTGGTCGAGCTGGCTGACCTTGGGTGACATCAATTAGATCTAATCGACCCATATCCATAAATAGACGCTGCAGGACCACCTAGGAGCAAATAAAGACACATTATATTGTGACATGAATGGTGCGTGATTTGATTAATAGTCATAGCTAGATGAAGCATAGAAACAAAACCAATATTTAAATATTAGTATCACGTATTTTATGTGATTAAAATATCTGAATGATGAAGTTTTAATAATATTTAATGTAGCAGACTTCGAGCTAGATGTCTAGGTCTAGCTTTAAATTAATGTTAATTAGAATGCTAAGCAAAGTCACCTAGAAGTGCAAAAAGGTCACCCTCTGTTGCAAATAAATATCGTCTCATTTCCAATATTGACTGACAGACTTTGCTCTGTGTATGTGGGAGTAAAGTTAGAAGTACAAAGATCTAATAAATAAAATGGTGTAAAAGCTCAATTGCTGGATCTAACTAAAATGCCAAGGCTGTAATAAAATAAAATATACAAAGTATATTAATTAAAGCTTGACGTTACACGTTCAAAAATGAGCAGACAAAAGCTTTAAGTAAGGTCACTAGCAGTTTCCAGACAAATAGTTGTGGTTTGTCTCCTAGGGACAGTGTTCCACAAAGGCAATCTATCTCTACTCCCCGAGGAGTTGTCTAGTCCGAACCGCCCGCTCGCAATGTAACGAAAATATGGCGTTTTCCCCGACCACTGCTAGAAATGTAGCCACTGCTACTGCAGAAAGCCAGAAACTTTATTACCGTACATCACACTTTATCTGAGAATAGATTATTGTTATTGCCAGTCTTATCTGCGCTACCTACATACGCTTTAGAAATTGTATAGCGTCGTGAATGCTCTTTTTAGAGAACGCCCCGCAGCTCTGCTTGCAATTTTCTTCTGCTTTTCAACTTCTTTAGATAAACGACGACGCTTTGTATTCCCTCCTGTGTTTCAACTCTTATCGTGCGTTGAATATTCAATTAGTTGAGGGCGATATCAGCCTTTACTTACCTCTCCTAATATTTACGTTTACATACCACTATCATTACAGCATTACGATATCGTCAGTAATATTCAATAGCCATTATTTTTATCGGTACTTGGTAAATTATGTAGAACTTAATCTTAAAGGGAGGCTAACACGCAAGGCGGGCCTAGTAACCGTTCTAGCGAAATAATTTACTTTCTGACTAAGTAATCTCGAAGGATATTTATATTATGCGTGATTCTAGAGGCTTTATTTATTCTTTGTTCAGATATCTTGTTGAATTTAATATAAACCTGCTTATTAATGCCCAAAACTTCTTTCAAAGGAAGTTATTTGCGGTGTTTATTCTATAAACATCTTGTTTAACTTGTTGTTTGTGCGATGCCAGTTATAACGTAACCGGGGCTTCCATCAAATCCAAGTTCTGTTGTTTAATGTCGAGCCGCTCGCGTATAATTAGCATTAAAGTGTCATTTTAGTCAATGAACTGGTTTGTGGATGGTAATGTATAGCTTTACGCCGTCATTACTGACTGAGGGAACGTCGCCCTTCCGCCCCGGTTCCTCGAATCGGCCACGTTTTATCTGGCAAGAGTTCACTGCACCACGTACGTTCTGAGGTTATTCCCATTCTCCAAGGAATTCACAATTCACGGCCATGGTCTAAAATATGTCTGATTCACGTTTACCGGAAACGCTAAAATTGTTAATTTCGTATTTTGCGATCGTCTAGATGGCAATGACATTTGCCTTTTTTATGAGAACAACCAACAAGCCAATTTGCGAATGTAAACAACGTTTGGCGAACAGCGGAGAGCGCGTGATTGCAGGGAATTGATGTGGATTCCCAATTCCGGGCACTCCGACACGGTTTCTTTGACAAACACGACGCTGACGATACGCTACGGTGAATGTGACGGCGGAAACGAATTTATGAGCTCCTTTAGGGTTCGTCCCTTGAAACAGCTGTTCTGCTTTATCTAACGAGTTAATCCTGGCCGGGATTACTCAACGAGAAGTTTTCTCGACACGAAACCGTCAAAATTAAAGTTTGAAATATAGAACTTGGTAGCGCGCGAGAGTCAACCAAGTCTTTGTGAGCGCCTAACTAATCTACGAGCGGGAGTTTTACCAAGCTAAATATTGCTGGGAATGTAGGTTAAAAGCGAACGACCTATATGGGCGGTTGTGTGTGGCGAGTGCCAAGTGGCAGAGAGGTTCTCGCTTGTGGATGCCCACGTCCGAACACTTGGCCACGCTTTGACGTGACGGTTTGATGTGCTTGACGCGACCGACGCTCTGTGACGGACTGGAGACGCCACGCCACGATAATCACAGATTTTTTGATCTTTACATAATTTGACACCGGAAAATTATTTTTAAAATAGCATCCACAGTAAACGTCCATATATATTGCACATTGGTTAATTTCTATTTGTAGAGGATTTTTGACTGGCATACTTCACTGCCTTTGCCTCTTTCAAACACTACTAGTAGGTACTGTAAAGAATTATCTTTTAATGGATTCTTGCTTAATTTAAATTGTTTTTAACTTTCTTGATTAACAATAGAAATTACCAGTTCATGACACAATTCACGAACGACATCAATCTATATTTAAACTAAAACAGTTTTTACTGCTATTTATAATCTCTCAATCAATCAACCGGCATTGTCAATACCTCATTATTTATAGAAGACCATTGTTCGTAAGTCTTTAAAACTACATTAACTTTAACCGTATTTACTGTTATATGTGCCATTTGAATAAAATAAGAATAAATGTGTTCTTACACATTATAAACATTTAAAAGCTTCCTTGCTAGAAAAACAGAAATCTGGAATTCCAATACGCTTCGAACATGGTGCGGATAACATCAATATTTCTTGCGTTCGCTTCGTATTTATGTTTTATATGTTTATTTTATCTATTTACTAATCTATTACTAACATAATTTAACGTTAGACTAATTACTCATAATTTTATTGCTCATAAACACTTTTGGTCTATTATAATTAATTTTGCATTACACTCGGATCCACCACACAGGTAACAGCTGAAAATCAGTGATTGCTCTTAGTGAGCAAAAATTACGCTGAGCTGTAGCCTGATTTCTGCAGTACACACCTATATCATATATGTGTCCTCAATCCCTCATGTTTTACTGTATGATTTTTTGTGTAATTTTGTAGTTGTGTATTGTGGAAATCTTCTATGTTGTACTGAGAGCGATAGAAAAACATAGAATGTGCCAGCTGCATCTCCTCACAGGCATACTGTAAGCGTCAACTACCTAGTTGACAGTCTGTCTTTCAGTGGCGAAGGGTCCATATAACAACATTCCCATCGGCTTCTCTTTTGAAATCATGCAAAATTTCAGAATACTAAAACAACATAATAACTCGCGATACTAACTATCCCGTAGGTGAATCTTAAAAATTCTGTTAGGAAAATCATAAACCATCTTGAGAGGTCCTGAAGCAAAATATTTACAATGGCAGTTATTTCTCAACTTGGCTTCCCCGTCATACAAGCTAACTACGGGCCGGTGGCGCCATCTCTTGACTTGCACAAGAAGCGCGTGGTACAAGAGAAAAATAAGCTGATCGCTATCGAGTTTTTGGAAGGAATAGGAAGCACGGAGACTGAATATTTGCCATCGAATGTAATACTATGTTATTAATAGCTCCAAAATTATAGCTTATTAGTGTAAAACTTAAAAATAAGATATACGGAGAAATTAAAGTAGGTACTTGTCTTTTACTCTGGCTTCCATATCGATAAAATTCACCCTTTGCCACTGCTGCCTTCCCCATTAGGGATAAAGGAGAGATTATATGAATGTATGCGCCATTTGAATCAAATAAGAATAAATGTAAAACCGTGCAGTGGAGAGATTTATGGTATGACTCATATTACTCACATTTACTGAATTTCAGCCAGCTCATGAGCTCATGCGGTTATGAGAACTGATGGCTTCCTTTGTGAGCCATCAGCTATGAATGCACGTCGCATTCTATCTTTTATAGATTCTCATAATATTTTTTACGGCTTGAATTTTAAGGCTGTACAGAATTATGAATATTTGCCAAGATGGTTTTATACAGTGGTCGTAAAGAGAGGTAGAATTTTGTGGTGTTCGCGGTAAAATGTGATCGGTAACGGCGATTAAGTCCGTCCACTAACAGGTACTAAACTGGCGCAAACGTCGTACTGTTTACAGTTCAACGCACTTGAATCATAATGCCCACTGTGACATTTTGTCACTACTGTTACATACATACATAACATATAATCACGCCTTTATCCCTAATGGTGTAGCGAAAACGACCTAAACTAAAGTCGTTCCGCCACGTCAGGCAAGTTTTGAGGGTTATTCTAGATAGACCTGAATTTGCCATAGTGTCAGTTTGTCAGCCCATCGCCTAAATTACAATACTGAAATCCTCGAATCCCTTAACTGATTTTTACAGCATGCCCGGGAAAAGAGATGCAGCTGGTATATTCTATGTTTTCCTATCACTCCCAGTCCAGCATGGAAGTCACTACTATTGTTTACAAAAAATATAAAAGAATATAAATAGTGCTTCATTGCCATTCTAGAGAATCAGGACAGCCGTGACGTCACCAATTGTAGCCACATCTACATAAACTCTAGACTAGAGCATTGTATCAATAACTCGATCTATACATAGGTATCGATAATGTGGTTCATATATCGAATAACAATCACCAAAACTTCTCATTTTCGTATTATCTCATAACTCGTGTAGAATATTTAGTCAGTACTAGAATTTAGTGGACATTTGTGAAATAAATCTGTTAACAAACTTAACATATTCAATCACTAGATTTTTGGGAAGTAGAATATACTATTCGCGTCAAGCATATCTACTGATGTTTTAAGGTGCTTTCTATAACCTAAGAACCAACTGTGAAAAACTACATAATCTCACATTGTGTCTATATCGCTGGAATGATAATGTTATTATGTAAATAGCAACACTGGCCATTGTGCAAGTATTTGTTATGATTGTGAGTGATGTCAGAGTGATCTTATCGCTGTAACATGTGCTGAAATGCCGGCTAAAGTATTCGGAGGCACGTTCCTTGTTGTATTGGGAAAGAGTGTGGCAAAACATATATGAATACAGTGTCGTTTGTATACCTCACGGGCCAGGCAGAGCCGTTTTTGCCACTACTGACAAATTGAAGGTCATACAAGTAAGTGTGATCTTTGGAGGTATTTCTACAGTATGCCCGGGAAGTAGCTGGAAACGTCTGTTTTACCATCGTCCCCAGTCCAACATGGAAGTATTCCATCGCTATCGGTCCACCATAGAAGTAGGCATATCAGATGTCAGAGTGATCTTATCGCTGTAACATGTGCTGAAATGCCGGCTAAAGTATTCGGAGGCACGTTTCTGGTTGTATTTACAAAGAGTGTGGCAAAACATACTTACAGTTTCGTTTATATACCTCACGGGCCAGGCTGAGCGTCAACGGCGTAAAAAGTTTTTGCCACTACTGACAAATTGAAGGTCATTCAAGGAAGTGTGAGCTATGTATTTCTATAGCGACAGGTTGTCGTCATTCCATCGTCTAAATCTACTGAATTCAACAGTATGCCTCCGTGGTCTAGTGGTCAGAGTCATGGGCTTACGATCCGGAGGTCCTGGATTCGATTCCCAGGGGGACCACAGAGTTGATATTTGTCATTTTCCCCAGTTTGGTTAGGACAATACAGGCTAAATCACCTGATTGTCTGTAAAAAAATAGATTCCGTGCTTCGAAGGGCACGCCATTAAGCCGTCAGTCCCGGTCACTGTCTTCGATAGTGGTCGTTACGCAAAACCATGTCACACGCCCATAAGCTGCGCTATTAGGCGGTTTAAAAACTTACCAGGGTTTATCGGGTTGATCGACTCGACATCTGACACACACGACAGAAGAAGAAGAACAGTATGCCCGGGAAGAGAAGCAGGTGGAAAGGTTTTTTTTATTGTATCCTGTCTAGCATGGAAGTATTCCATTTCATCGCTCCCAGTCCAGCAATGTCAGCTGATGTGATCTTATCACTTGTAATATATGCTGAAATGCCGGCTAAAGTATTCAGAAGCACGTTCCTGGTTGGGAAAGAGTGTAAACGAGTGTACAAAAGATTTCATGCGGTTGGGAAACACCTGGTCGCCAGATGTTAGGGTATAGATACGTAGATAAGTTATTTTTAGTTGCAGTATGGTGTCTAGGGAGCTTTTATTTTGCTTTGGGTACTATGGAAAGGGGCGCAAAATGTTTAATCTTGATGATTATGTTATCATTGTCAGATTTCTGTAGTTTGAAAGATATGGCAGAATGACCTTTGTTTAGGTCGTTTTCGCTCTGCCTACCCCTGATAAAGGCGTGATTATATATATGTATGTATGAAAGATATTTGATAGTCGTCATTACTCAAAACCATGTCAGCGGCCTAATACCTGTGCTACTAGGCGGTTTGGTAACTCTGACAGAAGGGTTAATCTGGTCGTTTGACTCGATAATCCACTCGCTAAAAAGAATTTCGCTTTATCATAAAAAGCGGTAGGTATATTCAATTATGTCTAGAGGTTTGAAAATTACGATTATTTATTGCCATGAAAGCTGGTTCATTCGAGGCTATGAGGTTTGAGCTTAGGTAGGTACTCCGGATGTTTGTGCGCGAAAAATTAATAATTTATAAAGTTCTCATCGTAACATCTACGGACCTTCGTTTAATTTCAGAACTTTCCGTCATGAATAATGGAATCCATTTGATGAACTAAAATCCTTGTTCTTACATATTTAGACGTGTTGAACCATTAGATGTTTTAACAGATAAGTTCGACGGTTATTTTTCACTATCTCAATTTATACATTCACAACAATCATGATGATTGTACATACATACATATAATCACGCCTTTGTCTCTAACGGGGTAGGCAGAGCAAACGTCTGACTAGTTTTGAGGTTTATTACAGATAATTATGTATATTTCTACAGTAATGGGTTGTCCATCGCCGAAATTGCAATACACTGAAACTCTCGATTCCCTTAGCTGATTTAACACCATGACCAGGAGATGCAGCTGGCACATTCTATGTTTTTCTTTTACTCCCAGTCCAGCATGCAATATTTCACACTCTAATTATTATATCAAGGAACTACAACGCCTATATGGGTGATGGATGAATTAATAAATCAGTAGGTATGATTACGTTATGTTATAAATTACCATGTATAAAAAAACTAAACGTTGCTTGTATGGAACAGACCTTGTCACTGTTTTTAAATGTTAGTAATCGCAAATGAAAAAAAATATGTTTAAATTCAAATAAATACGTAACACCTGTTTTCCTTTAGTTTAGGTCAATGCAATAACACATTCGAATTGACTAAATTCCATTAAAATGAAAGCTATTGACGTCATACATACATATGAGGTAGGCAGAGCGTCAACGACCAAAGGTCGTTCCGCCACATTTGACAAGTTTTGAGGGTTGTTTATAATTTAGGTCAATGCAATAACACATTCGAATTGACTAAATTCCATTAAAATGAAAGCTATTGACGTCATACGTACATATGAGGTAGGCAGAGCGTCAACGACCCAAGGTCGTTCCGTCACATTTGTCAAGTTTTGAGGGTTGTTTATATTGGTGTAGTGACAGGATGTCAGCCCATCGCCTAAATACAATACACTGACACCCTCGAATCCCTTAGCTGGATGCAGCTGGCACATCCTATGTTTTTCTGAGCTCCCAGTCCAGCATGGAAGAACGTCATACATAACCATTATAAATACTTTCCTTGATTAGTAAAGTAAAGCAAACGTTATGAGAAGCTCCAAATTGATCATACTCTTGCCTTCACTGCAGTAACTGATAATAAGTTGGAGATACGCTGAACCTAACAGGTAATAAAAATGTAGGATGAATTTTTACGTGACCGGTCCTCAAAACTAAACATTATACTGGAATACACCAAGTAGGTAACATTGCCCAAAGTATGAAAAAGCTGTTAGCACATCTGTACTGCACGAAATTGATGATCAACTGATTCATAAAATATCGGTAAATTTCCCGTTTTCAATCATTATAAAGCGTTATAACACCCTGTATAGCCGAGGGCAGTAATTCGTAGGCGGCAGTGAGCAAGCTAGTTTCCGCGTTCGTCAGCCCAGCCGGCAAGCAGGCAAGGCACACGCCCGCAAGGTCGTGAGAACCGACAACCTCTTTGTCTCTAGGCGGCCGATCGAAAAAAAACCGCGGTTGTTCACATGTTGGATTAGAACGTTAGAACTGCTCATTATAAGTACTAAGTACCTAAGTACATACATACATATAGGGAGAGCTTAAACGACCTGAACAAAGATCGTTCCGCCACGTCTGACAAAGTTTTGAGGGTTATTTATGATAGATTTGTAGGTATATTGCTGTAGTGACAGGTTGTCATCCCATCGCCTAAATTGCAATATACTGAAACCCTCGGGTCCCTTAGCTGGTTTTTACAGCATGCCCAGCAGGACATTCAGCTGGAATTTTCTTTGTTTTTCCTTCGCTCCCAGTCGAACATGGAAGATACTGAGTATTTAAGTGTTATTTTTTTTTTAAACCGTGGGTTTCCCTTGATAACCTCTGGATAGTTTGGCTTTCCAATGTCGTCACACCAAGTAAATTCTTTCCTCTTTTTAAGTGATTACTATCAGGTCATTGCACGTTTGATCTAATGTTTCAAATGTTAAGGATGACTAAATTCGAACTAACAACATAACCTTTGTCTCTATGCGGTCAGTCGTCAAAAACTGGCGGTTGTTCACATTCACAAATTCACATGATTGATTAGAACGTTAGCAAATATTTTTTGTAAGGATTTCTCAGTTTACCTACACACCATTCAATATTTGTCCTTTAGTAAAACCCAAACATGAATTATTATCACCCACGAGCTTTGTTTTTTCTTGTCTTATAAACGTGCAATTCAATTCACGTACCTACTTCTGTTTTGTGAGCAGAGCAAAGTGCAAAACTTGTAATAATTTAGGTAGACCAGGTTTTTGAGAATTCAAAATAATCTAGTCTTGAATTTTTTTTGTTGTTTTATTCAATAGTCAACATTAGTGGATATCTAAACACCCGGATCTACACAAAAGAGTGATCTGATGACTGTATCAATCAAGATGACGATCATTTGGTAAAGTTAAAATTTTACCTATACTTATTGAAGAAATATTTTACTTTTACATATTTTCCTGAAAAGGAACGCAACAACTGGTTCGGAAAACACCTAGCTCAAATAGAGAAATTATCAATTTTGGAAAAAACCTGTTAATATAAACTAGTGTAGTAATATTTTTCTACCAGCGCAGCACGGACGATTTCAATTAACAGAATTGGATCCGCTGAAATGGCTGTGTAATTGAACTCCCGCTACGAAGTGTTTTTAACTGAACCAACGTAATGTGAGTGCTCGGAAACAGGTAGGATATGTCACAATAATATTGGCATATTGGCGTCGATTTTCATAACATAATTGTAATACTTAGCTAGCGCTATCACTTTCTTAAATTTTACACAAGATCAGGATAGCAAATAATTACATGACTCTGACATTCCTATCTGACGTAAAACTGCTTATTTGACGTAAAATAAGGGAGCACGCTCTATGCTCAGTTCTTATTTAAGGCAGCTTACGTCAAATAAGGAATGTCAAACTCATGTGTGTGTATTTGCTATCCTGTTCTTATATCAAAGTTAAGAAAGTGACAGCGCTAGATAATAATTAGTTAATAGTGCGTCAGGTCTCTCCTGTTTGGTGGGGGAATTTGTCATACTCACTATCACCACACCACTCTTGACAGGAGTATAAATAGAGTATTCAAGATAGCAGGAAACGGTGCTGTCCATTCTTATTGTCCATACGGATTTACCCATGTATCAGTTGACACCCAATTATCTAACAAGCCATGATAATAAGAGAAACGTTCAAACTGCTCCCTATGTTTCCCAATTTTCTATTTACAAACTGCTTCCGTGGTCTAGTGGCTAGTGCCATGGACTCCCGATCCGGAGTCCCCGGGTTCCATTCCCAGGGGGGAAACACAAAGTTGATATTTGAGAATTTATCACTTTGTGAATTTTTCCCCAGTTTGGTTAGGACATTGCAGGCTGAATCACCTGATTTTCCGAAAAGAAAAATATTTCGTGCTTCGGAGGGCACGTTAAGCCGTCGGTCCCGGTCGCTGTCTTTAATAGTGGTCGTTACTCAAAACCATGTCAGAGGCCTGATAGTTGTGCTACTAGGCGGTTTTAAAAAAACTGACACCAGGGTTCATCGGGTCGATAGACTCGATACCCACTCGATACCCACTCGACAGAAGAAGAAGAATTTACAAACAGAAGGAAATTCCCTATACTAAACTAACAAAGTTATCAATAGAAATCCAAGCAATAAAAATGATAAAGCCCAGAATTAAGCCACTGTATGAAAACTACTCTCAATGTAAATACACAAACGAATGTAGGTATTTTTACTGCGAACATTTCCCGAATGTAATTTCAATCGTATTGTCAGTAAAGCTGTTGCTATATACATCCATACATACATTCGTATATTCACGCCTTTATCCCTAATGGGGTAGGCAGAGCGTCAACGACTCAAACAGAGGTCGTTCTGCCAAGTCTGAGAAAGTTTTGAGGGTTATTTAAGATAGATTTGAAGTTATATTGCTGTAGTGACAGATTGTCAGCCCATCGCCTAAATTACAATATACTGAAACCCTCGTGTCCTTTAACTGGTCTTTACAGCATGCCCGGGAGGAAATGCAGCTGGCACATTCTATGTTTTTCTCTCGCTCTCACGCAAGCATGAAAGTAAGTGTTCTATATAACTGTTACTATAGTTATAGAGCGTGCTCTGTAATCAGTTTGCCCGATTCATTTGATTAGCGATCCCAGTTGTTCACTGTTCCGTGAATAAGGTGGCTACTTATCTCTGTATTGTTGCAGCATCACAGTTTTTACCCGACTGTGAAGGAAGGGTTATGTTTTTCGCGCGTTTCTTGTATGTTTTGATATTTCTTTATTACCTCGTATCTCCGAAACGGCTGAATTGAATTTGAAATTAGGATATCGTTCGATTGTTTCAAGCACCTGAGTGTTAGGTATATTTGTTTTAAATTCAAAATGGCGTATTTTAGTCACTAAATTGTAAGTCTTCAAATATTTTTTCCTACTGATCCTATCGAGTGTCATAATAAAGGTAATTAAAAGCAGATTACAAAAATATACATGATTCATATGTTAAAGTTTGAACCTATTTTTATAGGGACTGCAGTCGGGTTGTTTCAATTCTTTTTATCGCAACTCTAGTTTGCTAAAGAAACATTAAATGTTCGCCGTTGTTGGGCTTTGTGTAAATATTTCGCAATACGGCTAGTTTAAGAGCGTATTCGGGACGTTTGAACAAAAGGAGACTATTTGCTAGCACGGATAGTCTTAATGTATACTTATCTTAATATCTGTACTAATATTATTAAGACGAATGATAGCAGGTATGTTTGTCTGTAATGAATTTATTTCAAATATAATTCTAATGTTATTTTTTCTCCAGAATCCCGTAAAGATACAGGAACATAAAAAAACTCAACATTTTAAGAAAGAAAAACACCAGAATTTTCGCTACAATCATAATATCCCTTTCTTAATCTGGTGCACGATACTCTGCGTTTTTTGTTTCGTTCATCCTTTGTTTGCGGCACCGGTGACTACATGGTTCTAATAAATTGTTTAAACAATTAAAAGAACTTGTCCTATATAACAAATATTTTCCAGCCATAATGATACAGACACCCATATTGACCTGTACATTTTAAGAAGGAAAAACAGCATTTTCGCTACGCTGAGAATATCTCTTCCTTAATCTGGTGCACGATATTCTGCGTTCGTTGCAGCAAGTGGGCTGCATCATTTGTTTCCTTCATTCTTTGTTCGCGGCACCGGTGATTGCTACGTTCTAACTAAAAACATTTAAAAATAACTTGTCCTATATTGGAAGTATTTTCTACCCATACTGACACAGAAACCGATTTAGAAATATCTTTATTAAAGAAGGAAAAACGCTAGTATTTTCGCAAGGTTCAATAATATCTCTTCCTTAATCTGGTGCACGATATTCTGCGTTCGTTGCAGCAAGCGGGCTGCATCATTTGTTTCCTTCATCCTTTGTTCGCGGCGCCGGCGACGCAAAAGGAAAACACCATAATTACACCTCTATAGATCCTAGATATAAACGCAATTAGCTGTAATTCATCCTAGTGTCGTAGGCAATGACAAAGACGAGTAGCTTAACTACCTATCTGAGGTCTATTGACGCTTTTCATGCTAGTTAATACACTTTCGAAATCGAAGATATTTTTTTTTCGCTTCTAAGTAATAATTAAACTCGGTTGCCATTTACATTGTTCTATTATGAAAACTAGTCAATGATCAGTCTTACTTACCGCTTGCATTGCACACGATACCAGCATAACCTGAATTTAATGGTAGAATTCCTGGCCGAGTGGTAATAATTGACGTTTTCCAAGTGCGATTGGTCATCAGGAAATGTAGTCTAATTTGAGAATGGGTGCAGTTCCATTTCTACTGCTATTCGGGGGAGCTAGGTGGAAGTTTGAGGGGAAGGCTATAATAGTAGTTATACCAACTGTCACCTACATACACACATATAATCACGCCTTTATCCCTAATGGGGTAGGCAGAGCGTAAACGACCTAAACAAAGGTCGTTCCGCCACGTCTGACAAAGTTTTGAGGGTTATTTAAGATAGATTTGTAGGTATATTGTTGTAGTGCCAGGTTGTCAGCCCATGGCCTAAATTGCAATATACAGAAACCCTCAGATCCCTTAGCTGAGGAAAAACAGCTGGCACGTTCTATGTTTTTCTCTCGCTCCCAGTCCAGCATGGAAGCCTATTTATTACCTAGTAGGTACCTATTTACCTGCAGTTTAAGTTATTATAATACCTACCTATTGTTATTGTAGTAACGATGCTATTTCACTACAATAATATTTAATAGTAAAACAAAGATTTTTAGTGTTAAATCGATAATGTAGTTAATTTTCCTTTAAAACGTAGTTCGGAAGCAAAATTACTCTCCATAATTGATTATAGTTGTAGGTTTAAGCATGCGTATTTAACCAAATACATTATGCTAACTATTTGGGACCTATAATCGGTTGTGGTTACAATCGCATTCCTGCCTACCCTACAGGCATTAATCCGATAATATAATCGACCTTTGTTCTCGAGCAGATAGCCATGTTCGTAAACTAACACGCTATATTGTAGATATTACTGATACTGATGTGCCGTAGAGACAATCGGTATCACATTATCTGTCTAATGCAGACAAACCGCATCAGGCCGAGGGAATTCCAACTGAGATGTGGTGTCTAAGCGAGTGCAGGCTCGTAGCGATATCATTAGTAAAAGTCGTGAGCTGTGAAAGCAGTTAAAACATACATACATACATATAATCACGCCTTTATCCCTAATGGACTAGGCAGGACGTAAGCGACCTAAACAAAAGTCGTTCCGCCACGTCTGACAAAGTTTTGAGGGTTAATTAAGATAGATTTTTAGGTAAATTGCTGTCGTGACAGGTTGTCAGCCTATCGCCTAAATTGCAATATACAGAAACCCTCGGATCCCTTAGCTGGTTTTACAGCATGTCCAGGAAGAAATGCAGCTGGCACATTCTTTGTTTTTCTCTCACTCCCAGTGCAGCATGGAAGTAGCAGTTAGTAGATGTCGTGCAATGCAGTCGAGTAGCGCTTGTCAGCCTGCAAAACCAAAATATAGTCTTCTATGCTCAATAAGCGTTTGTAGTAACCATAGAAAAGCAGTGTCGCCAACACTGAACTAAATATTTCCATTGCCTTCCAGCTTACTCTTTAGCTTGAATGTGGCTAGACCAACAGTGTATGCTCACTTCTCGAAGTAACCATTTAAAAGCAGTTCTGCATTGGCAGCGCTGACAAGTAACTTAACATTATAATGAAACTTAGTCGATAGTTACAATGTAGTCGACACGCCGTCCGTCTAGCTAGTCCAATAGCATTCCCCTCTCAATGCCCGTTTGCAGTTACCATAGAAGAGGTACTGAAGCAATGCCATTTAATGTAATGTTATTGTTAAGTATAAGATGCGCAATTGACTAGAAATAAGTACGGGTCTTAGTCTAGCTTGAGATAATTACGTATCTGCAGACAATTTTCAGTAACAGCGTGACAGATTGTTCAACCACAATTGAATCGAAGATTATGAAACTTGACTGATCTGATTCGTAATAATTATAATAATAATGGCAGATAAGGCTTTTTTTGGTTTTCAGCAGCAATCAAGAAGACTGGTGTTTTGTGTCAGTCAAGGATCGAAGTTATAAAAACTATATAAACTAGTAAAATGAATACCTAGGAATATAATTTAAAATCTCTACAAAAAATCTCGAAGAACTGTGTTACATTTAGCTAGTACATACATACGTATAGTCACGCCTTTATCCCTAATGGGGTAGGCAGAGCGTAAACGATCAAAACAAAGGTCGTCCCGTCACGTCTGGCAAAGTTTTGAGGGTTATTTAAGTTAGATTTGTAGGTATATTGCTAGTAACATCCAGTTATTTGCAGCGATGGCATATAGATGTGTCTACGATCGATTCGCTCCACTTGTTCGTCTGACGGAAGCCCACGAGACTCCATTAGGCCTCTCTTACTATTACTGTTGCTGTTACTACTAACGTTATTAGTATTAGGCAACCGTGCTATTATGTACTATCTTACAACCGTTGACTACTCTTCTGGGATTACAGTAAATTGTGTGTTCACTTACTATTACATCCGCTGATACCGGGGTACTTACGTCGAGTCCAAAACCCACTCAATAAGACCATCTTCCGATATATTTTTTTGGCATAGGTAATCATAACACGGGAGAGAAGAAAACGAAAAACGCAGACAATAATGTTTCTGTTGTTGTAACTAAATACTCTCAAATTGTTGTCTTCTTAAATCATAGACTCCGAAGAACAAGACTATAAAATCCAAAGAATCTGAATATATAACGTTTTAAAAGTAACGTTGCTCTTTGAATGCAACTAGTTTAAACTGGATTTTGGTATCCTAGCTCACACTAGCAATGAATATTTGTTGTGGGTTAGCCGGACGCGGCGCGCCCCTCGTGCGTTGAACCGCCGGTTATATTTAACTGCTCAACACGTGTGCAGCCACCGCGACCCACGCGGCTCCCAACAACCAACAACTTGGAGACGATTCGACACGCCGAGATATTCATATTCACACTTCTAGGACATCAAGAAATCAAAGAGTACAAAGCCACACAACTGTTTTATTGACGAAACCAATTATTCGTCCTCCGATTCAATTCATTTGCCCTTCTTTGAATTCTATCTGTTTTAACTCTCGGTCATTTTTATTGACACGTTCAAAAAATTCCAGCCAACATTTTACGAAACAATTTTGCATGACTACAAAATTGGAAAAATCGACGATCCAATCGGAGGCAAAAAGAAACGTCCGATAGAATTTTTTGCAACTCGATTGCAAAAGTTTTCATTGTAATTGAAAAATGGATGGGTTTTGGGAAATCATTTCTATTCAGTAAATTTTTCTCGCTCCGAGTTTCGTGTAGCGTCCTTGTAAACTCTAAACCGGATAAATGAATAAGTTGGAGATCTCGCTAAACAAAGTCATTCAGACTCGTAAAGTGCACGGAAGTTCCACAAAACCTTTTTAAATCTCGTGCAGGAAACGCTGCTTTTAAAATTTGCATTCTCCGATAGTAAAAGACGGCATTCAGTCGCCGAAAGTACATTGTCGACGAGAGTGTTTGGTTCTCTACACTCGGGGACAATGTAGTGCGAGGTATTCTCCGTAGCTACCTGAAGATTGACAATGGCGATCGATGAACCCGATGCTACGCCCACCCAGCCCGTTGTGCCTGCGTACACAAGTATTGTCATTTCCTCAAACGTACGATGCGTTTCGAATGTCTAGTACCTGTGCTGTTGTCATACAGGCCACGACTTTCGCATTCGCAAGGTTTTCGTCCGATACATATTCGCTCCCGTCGGCGGAATATTTCGCGCTCCACTTGCTACAAATTCTGTTTTACTTTTATTCCAGGCATGACATGAATTCGATTTTCAACTACAAATAATGTCTATTTCAGTCGGGCAGAACACGCTGCTATGATATTCCAGTTTGAAAACAGAATTCATCCTCTAATCGTCGTGTTCAATTGTTCGCCGAATCAATAGATTAGCCGATTTCATTTGAATAAGCATTGTCATGACCACTATTCGACATATCTGGCGTGCTATGCTGGTGCCAATCTACAAACAAACCGGTCGTATATTGATTATCGCGTTCTGTGAGCATAGCAAATTTCGTAGCGATATACTAGATCTATTAGCGCTAACTTCGGAATTGGATCGTACTAAAACTGTCTATCTATGTGGAAAATTTTGTGCGGTTTGCTTTGAGCGTTCAATATGGTCGCCAGCGGATGATCCTAATGTGATTCTAATTAATACGGTCTGAAACTGTTATGTATTTGTATCGTATACACTCGCGTTAAACTCTATACGGCCACTGTACAAACCACACCATTTCCAGTTGCCGCAAACCAAATAACACAAGTCGAAAGATAAACGGTCTGTTTCGCTCGCACGTGTTCGTGAAACCTATTTCATGCAATGTTGCCATTGAAAACTTTATAAAACGTATCAAAGCAATGGAAACGTCATCGATACTGCCACATCCATTGTTACACCAACAAAGTCCAAATTACTGAGTATTTCTAGCGAGTTAGTCGCGAATAAATCGCTTTATTGCTCGCTGAACGCAGCCATTCTACTTAATTTGAAGCTGAAAGAAGTTTACCGTTTCTGTTATGTCAATAAAGCTTTGCACGACATTTATAAACATAAAAGGGCCTTCAGCATTATATGGGGTGGTTATGAATAAAGAATAAAGACCTTAGTTTCATTAAAGCAGTTGCGAGCTCAACGTATTATTTGTCATACTTAACGCATTTTGTGGAAAAAACGTTGGTATTCTGACTAACTTCAGTTACTTAGCAGTTTTTGCGAATCTAGCTAGACTGTGAACAAGTGATCGATTAGACCTTGCAAACTGAGTTGCCGCATCAATATGAACTACACACGAGGAGTCGGAGTACACGAGCAAGTAGCAAGTGTGTGTGTGAGTTGGTAACTGTAAACTGGAGAAGTTTACTGTAGTCCGACGCTGCAACTTGCGAATAGACTTGAAACCAGCCGTCATTAGTTCGACACCGACCTGCTTCTGCTACGACACTGATAAGAAAATGTCTCAACTTTAGACGTTTCGTGTTTTGTAAATAATTTTCGGTCGCGCCAAATTTTGATACAGCCATCTAAGGAAATACGTAGGTATAACTGTTATAGCATTATGACTGGAACAAAGTTTCTGGCTCTAAGCAGTGCCATTCGAGCGTAACCATTAGCATTTGCATTAGAACAAAAGCAAGTTCGAGAACATCCAAAATTCAAACTGAAGTCCCGCGATAATCTCTAAAACCTGAATGTCTAAAGTATCTGCTTAAAACTTAAGCAGTAGCAGCGAAGTGTTTAATGTTCATCTAAGCATAGCTGTCGATTGCAACGACGCTGTAAGCTATAAGCGAACGCTGGACGAACTATGCACTCAGGCTAAGGACTAAAGACTAGTACACACTAGCTACATGACGCTCCTAACTTTTCCATGTGCCCGTAAATAAGTTATCTCTACACATCAGTCTGCAACTTTTTAACTTCGTACAGAAACAGGCTAACGCGTAACTGTTTCCGTACTCCTATGAAATATCCACATGAAATTTGATTAAAAAATGTTGCATCGCAAAAAATAGGCACACGAAATTTGGAGTCGGGCTCGCGTGGTGCGAACTCGGCGCAGCCGGTGTGTATTGATCGCAGTGCGCGCGCACCGTCTGCCGCGTGTACACAGCCACGAGCGTCGGCGTGCCGCAGGCCGCAGCCCGCAGCCACTGGAGTGAACGAGCCTAAGAGCCATCGACGCGGAGCCATGTCGTCCTGCCACCACCCGGCTGCCATGCCACCGTAACGGCCCTTGATCATCACGATTTATTGAATCTTCACGTTCAGTGGAACAAACTTGAAACCGAAATAAATCTGCACGGATAACTTCTATTCCATTCATCCTTTACTAGAAGTTGCACTTAATAAGTTGAAAGTTCCGTGGAACTAGCATTACGCGGAATCAAAGGGATCGTAGCGATCAGCTGTGATCCCCGCCCGCCCCGCGCGGCGCCGCTTATCTGGCGTCCTCCCGCGTGATTAATAACCCCTCCGAATCTTTAGACCCTCGCACAAACTCGCCCCGGCACCGACACGACTGATGGACGTACTCTCGGGGAAGCATTCATCTCACGATCTTTCAAACGACTACCAACAATACAATACCGCTTCGTGTTTTCCCAGAATTGAGACCACAACATTTTCAATAAAATTTTGGGCTATTTGCTTAATACTGCTTAATTTATTTTATTCACATTTACGTTTCAATTTATTCCACTTTCACTATTGAATGAAACCCAATATTTTAGTTGTAAATAACCGAGCGAATAATTTGTGGTCCCAATCGAATGCTTCAAAATATTAATATTCGATTTGAAGAGCTTTCATTATTGTTCCTAATGGCAATCCGAGTTGATTAAAGAGGAGGATATTTGATTAAACAATCTTTTAATATAAGACAAAGATCAAATCTTCACTCTGGTCCCTTCGAGACGAAGATATCAAATTATCAAATATTTTCTTGCTCTGAGCCCTTGAGAGCTTTATAAAACGAGAAGATCTTTTTTTACAGAAATAGGACGCTGTCTGACTGCTTTTAAAATGATTTTCTTGTAAACAAACCAGGTACATGACTATTTGAGTATACTTACTTATTTTGACAACCTGTCTGGCGCAGTTGATAAAGCATTTATAGTATTTGGTTTATTTTTTTATAGACTAAAGGTAAACAAAGTTTCTGAGTCTTTTTATTCAAAAACACATTTCAAAAATAAATGGTAGGTGTTGGCAAATTTTTATATTACTAAAACCACTATATAATTATGTTCTTATATCTAATAGCTAAAACTTATTTTAGAAACAAGTTTTTTGATTAAAAGACATGAAATTTTGTTTACCTTTATTCTAAAACTGAGTTGGATATACTTTAGTCTTGGGTCTAATTTCTTATTCTGGAGACGGGTAAATACCTTTCTGTTAAGAATAAAATCTCTGTTTTTATTTTCAAGGCGTGATTGTTTAACTATGCGAAATACACCTATCAACGATTACTATGATGGTATTCCATAAATTACATTACACCAATGCGATAAATACCTGTTAATACGATTACCGCAATACAATTTACAATTTTAAATACCTATAAGCATATTACGGGCGTTTCCAATACCGACGGGGGCGGACGGCATAAATAGCCCATTAATTCTGACGCGCTTTATTTTGAGTAACTATAGCATCCGATGTGCACTGGACAATTGATCGAGCTAATGAATGTCACGGCAACGACCGTGTTATGAGCCCATCAGTTGTAATAAAGAGCTCCACATATTGCGCATACACCATACGTTCGCGTCGCTTATGGACTTCCATGAAAAGGGCTATTAATAGCACTCCGCCTTACAACCGCTCGCGCGTTCTACCTTCTAAAGCCGTACCTACGTCTATTCTCTCACGATATCTCCAAGACCCTACGCGATTCAGACGCATTCGGACCTAGCATCTCCATCACGTGCTAGTAAAATATCGCTTATTGAGCTTAGCTTTCTTTTGATGAATGCCCATTTGTGGGAGTCAGTCTCCAACAAGCTGGTCTAATTTGACGACCATTCAAATGTATCCAGTAATTAACCCTTCTAAGCTGGATAAAAAGAACTAAGTTATAGCTGGAAAGCATAACACGCTGAAACCTAATGCCCATTTGTAACTAGTAAAGAACCTAGGAGTTTTTGAAGTTTTGAGTAACTTCTTCACGAATATATCTTCATTGGAAAATCTCAATCTCAGAAAAACCTGTTTCCATAGGAATGTCTCCAATGGAAACTGATAATAGTAGCACTCCGCCTTAGTCGCGTTCTTCCTTCTAAAAACGTAAGCCGTAAGCCTATTTTCCCAAGATCCTGCGCGATTCAGACGTATTTTCCCGGACCAAGCATCTCCGTCACGTGCTCATCTAAGTGCTAGTAGAATACCGCATCGCGTGCAGAATATTTCTCTGCTTATTGAGCTCAGCTTGCTCTTAATGAGTGCCTATTTGTACCAGTAAAGAACCTAGAATAAGATGTTCTAAAAAGTTTTTGAATAGCATTGAATGTTCCAGCTGTTTCTCTCTCCGGGCATACTGTAGAAGTCCGTACAGGGACATGAGGGTTTCAGATTCAGTATATGGCAATGTAGGCGACGAGATGACTACCTGTCACTTTAGCAACACCCTGTTAGTTCTTCCTAAAATTACCCTTAAAACTTGGCAGACATGGCTCAAATGCACTTTATGAGGTTGTCACTCTGCCTTCCCCGTAAGGGACACAGACGTAACTACTGACTATGGCTGTTGATGAGTGCCCATTAATGTACTTAGGAGTTCAGTAATGAGTAACTTCACGTGGGCGGAAGCTACTGGTTCAGAACCGATCCAGCTGATTGATCGGTATAATGGAGACCGCGACAATGACCGTGTTATTAGCCTGTAACAAGCTCACATCGGAAGGTAATTCTCAGTAATAGCTTTGAAGACATAGACTGGTATTTTTCTATCTCATGTATGTGAGTCTAACGATATCGGTAAGGAAACAACGTCAATTTCTGGCCGATTTTCCTGGCCAAGAACCTTGTTTTCCATTCGCGAAGCTTGTTTGACCATACATATAAATAAACGACCTTTTTAACGGATAAAATTACCTGTTTTTGATTTTAAATTAATTTTGTTTTTGCTGAGAGTAAATATATTTTGTAAACCGGTTTGATCCGCCTCATCTAAGGTCTGATGCACGCGGCCCCGCATGCCGCATCGTGCATTACGTCTCGCTGGTTATTGATCAGCTAATGTGCTCTGTTATACAGGTATATTTAGATGTCTGGTTTAATCCCTCCTTCCTCCCTTTGGAGCATAGAATAGTTAATGTGTTTGAACCATGTTACAAGATTGTCAAGCTTTATTAAATGATCAATTTATGAAACAGAAGCTCAGTTCTGATACTTGAATGCTCTGATTCTGCGTTGACCCATATTGAAAACTGCACGATTTAAATGTAAAAAACTTGCTGTTTTACTAAGCTCTCCAATCACATTTGCCAAGTCTTGGTTCTACACATTTACAAGTACGACTAGCAATAGTAATAAAGTGATTCAGCACAAAATATATCCGATACTTGTTATGATATCTGTACAAGTATTGGATGACGTAATAATCTTAAGCCAAACTAGCAAATAATTGTGAGAGGCAATCATAGTTTGCTGACGCAAATAATCCTCATACATAATACTCCCAATGGCCCTCATAGCCGCACACTTGACTACTAACCTTGCTCCGCTCGCTGGCTGACACCTCACCGACTTACCGCCTCATCTACTCGTTACTCAGCGGACAAGGCCGTAGCCAGGCCTTTAGCACATTGTTAATTCACTGCCCGACTCCACCTAAAGGACATTTCGCAACCCCAACCTTTGCTGATACCAATTACAACGACAGTTGAATTTGTGACTTTTGGGTTTATACAACTATACTTTTCTCTGCGGCTAACTCGTTTCTGCATACGCCGGCCCGCGTTGTGGATAGAACTTGACCTCCTTACACCGACATGTTTGGTTATATCATTTTATTAACACAACAGCATTATGTTTGCGAAACAAAAATAGTGGTCGCCACGGTCAAGCTTGAAGGTCAAGGAAGGCCAGATAGTATGATGATTACTTATGAAAATATTAAAGCTTTATTTCCTGCGGAAGTTTTTGAGTATTCATAATGTGGTATTTGCCACCTAATTCGTGCTTCTGAGATGTAGGGTCTCCTTCAAACGTAATTCTGTTTTTAAACATTGATGTCACGTAAAAATAACATATGATGAAGGTTATAAGGACACAAGTTTAGGCTTCGCACATGCTACAGAATTAATGTGTCAAAAAGTCCTGAAAGTTATTCGGGTTATTCCGTAGAATTTTGATAGAAGTATTTTGAGATAACATTCTAGAAATTATTAACGTCAAAGTTCGGTGTTGAAATGAAACTTTTCGTAGAATTTTAAGTAAAGCAGACTGCTAACGCGTTGGATCAATATAAGTAAATTTACCAATCTGCTCTTTACATATTCTAAAATATTTGCATATGTATAGATGATGCCGATACGAATGTTCCTGAAAGACTTGATTTCAGTTTTGCTTCAAGTACTGCGAGATTATTTTTACCAAAACTTTCTTGAACAAACCTACCTATTTTACCATCAATTTTGTAATCAAAATAGAATATAGGTATTTTTGCTTGATTAATCTGGTACTTTTTTCTGTTACTAACTCATATGTATTTCTTTTTCAGGTAATAACTCTTCCTTTAAGCGACGGAAAATGAGATCCATTATTTCTCGTAAGTAGCGTGGAGATAGGTAAATTTTATTAAAAGAGTATTTTATTACGAAAATGGTTCAAAGGAATCACGTTCTTAGTAAAACTGGGTAGGTCACAGAATTGAATGAAAATTATCCTACAGATATTGAAAACGACAGGTCCAAAAAGAACGAAAGCATAATGAAAGTCTGAATTTAAAAATAATACGAACTCTATAAACAAGTCCAATCAAGACTTAATCGCCCTTGTAGTTAACAGGCTTGTAATACCTACCAGCTGCAGAGCCGTGGAAACAAGCAAAACAAATAAAGTTTGCACAAACGGAACTCTGGGACCAAGAGCGATGTCGAGCAAATTCATAGCATCTGCGACTTTAAGAAAAAATGCACGTTATTTTTCAATTCTATCGGAATCCAAATGGGATTTTCTTTTTCAGCAAAAATTGTTTAACATCGGAATATTCCGAGATTTCCGTGCATCGTCGACGTATTGATTACAGAACTTATTAATGAAGGCTCGCAAAATTTTTCGGGGTCGGTCGAGTAATCAAAAATCCAATTTCTCGAGATGGTTCAGAGAATTCCGAATTGACTGACTTCGCAGTTCAACAACGGTAATGGGAAAGTGGCTCTCAAACTGGGAGATTGGAGCGTAATGCCGGAGAGAACGTGACGATAACTGCGACACCTGTCCCGACAACTGTGAATAACGGCCTTGGTACGAGGGCTTTCTCTACACTACGTCTTGAGGAAAGCCTCCTTGAAATTACTAAGGGTTTTATAAATATGCCGCTCCAAAGCATTCTTGACAGATTTTACCGGTGCTTCTAACATAAAAACCCTAACGATGATGAAATTGTTATATTATAATGCTAGAGATTATTACTGACAAAAATAGTCTTACATAAACTATAATTTTATTACCTATGCATAACCTATATCTCTAACTTGACTGTACATACACACCAAAAACATAGCTAAATAACAAAAAAAGTTCCAGACATTTTTGTCAATAGCCAGAGCACAGAGCCTGGCCGAATACGTCGCATAGCGGCGAAAAACTGTAGGCTGTTATTTTTCATTTTTCCTCAGAAATATGCAAAGTATGCATGGCATTTTCTAGAAAGCAGCTAAGCCACAAAATATTCCATTAACTATCAAATCGGGGTAAAGTTGACATTATATTCTAATTAATAAATCGTTAGAATGTTGATTTACTATGTGAACCGTTTTAAGCTAAACAAAGAATAAAAATTGTTAAAGTTCAGTTATTTCGCTGTGATTTTAAATCTCCGAAATCAGACTATATCGGTTAAACTCACTAACATACGTAAAACCGATCGCCGATTCAAAGTTTCAGTTTGATGTTCTTCGATGAATAAACCTCGCGTTTTATATGGGAGACCGCTGGCATTGCGAATGCATTGAAAAAGTTGAGCGTGTATGGTAAGTAACGGTGCACCTCTGCATTTGCGATTTACGATTCGCCGCCGCCCGACACACATCTGACGGGCGCCATGTTGTTGAAAGGGGTGGAGAAAAGCTGGTTTATGTTATGACTGAATGTGAATGTTTTCTCACAGTAACATTTGGATGATATCTTTACCTGATTGAAAGAGTTGAGCGTGTATGGTGACGGTGCACCTCTGATTTGCGATTTACGATTCGTCGTCGTCGTCTGACACACATCTGACCGGCGCCATGTTGTTGAAGGGTGTGGAGAAAATCTGGTTTATGTTAGGAGTGTGCATGTTTTCTCATATTTAGATGAAACCTTTTATCTAGGCAGATTTATATTTTTTTTACATTTAACCTTACAAGTTAGATATTATATGAGACTATTTATAGGCTTGCTTCCTCTATCAAAATAACGTAATATTTTTCCCTTAGCTTATCTTAGTCAAAATGGATAATTTCGCAATGACTTCCCTTTAATCAATTTAATGTTCTTTGTGGGTCAAAATCTTGATCTCAATAATATGTATCTTGTGCGCTCAATACGTCGAGATCTTTCTCCATTGAAAAACAGTTTCCGTTTGATGTTGCACCTTTCAGAAAGTGTCGCTTCCAATCTTCGGTTCATCGTCGCCGTGTCATACGAATAGGAAGGAATATAGGAAATCCGGTTTACGAGCGTTCGATCTTCTCGCGCCTCATGACATCTTTTACGAGGATGCGTTTATCTACGTCTTGTTTATTTTTTTTCCTTTGAGAATTTGCCTTTATTTTCTAACTTGCCGATTTTTTACGATACTGATAAAAGGTCTTCTACATCGAATACGAAAAATTGCTTTGGTGAACAGACACATACTTTTAGCAAGTATCTAATAATTCAGAGTATATATTACTCTGTGAACAGACACATACTTTTAGCAAGTATCTAATAATTCAGAGTATATATTACTCTGAATTATTAGATACTTGCTAAAAGTATGTGTCTGTTCACCAAAGCAATTTTTCGTATTCGATGTAGAAGAATCAGTTCCATTCGTACGAGTTTATGTGACTTCGGTTATGGACCTAATGAAAGAAATTTTAAAAGTAGTTATTGATTACATTTGAACCTTACTCTCCATGAACTGTAAAATATGGCTTATAATTCAATCTAGCTATCAGGCTTCAGGCGTTCGTGCTAGGGCTAATTGGTTTTTGAATCTTCACGTAACTTAATAATGAAACCAATTTTCTTTGACGCAAAGACGTCTGATATGTATGGCGTAAGAATAAGAAAATGCGGCAATTGCAGTAAATATTATTCTCTTCTCACAATCACTATAGATTCTTACAAATATTTTAAATGTGAAAGTAATTCTTCTCTGACGATCTATATACTTGTTATCTGTTTATAATTTCGCTCAATGAATCCACACCTAACATGCTGGGATTCCCACGAAAAAATCACATATTCAAAATTATCAACAGCCAGTTTTGTATCAAGCCTGCATCATAGTTAAATTTGTCTGTAGCAATCAGCTGTTCTTTCTCTAACCTGTCCCACCAGTTTCACCATAGCTCAATAACCTTACAACGGTGATACGAGAGAGACATGTTTTTAAACTAAATATTACTACAAGCAAGATCTTGTTTCACAACGAAAGTAGCCCGCCCGCAAGTTCCTAAAGAGCGAGTTACTGGATTTTTCTATGGTAGTTCAGGTGACTTATTAGTCGAAGGAAAACTTCATGAACTCGGCAACTTGGTGACTGGAATAGTAGCGTTCACAGTCAGCACGCAACAAAGGCAACTTTTTACCCGTCAAAATCACTTATTCTCACAGAAAACCGCGAAAACTCCGCACGAAGGCTAGTTTTTGCACTCAGCTTGGAACGCGATTTAGCAAGCGGGTTGCATGCAAGGAAAGGAAGTGAACACATTTCACATTACCGATACGACAGAATTCTAACGGAGCGAGTGCGTGGGGGAAATGGACCGAGAGCTTGAGCACGCGCAGCCGTACACCGCGCTATTATAGATCGTCATTCGTCCCAGTTGGTTTCGGCGCGTCGGCCGAGCACGTGGCTCCACAACAATACACCTACCGGCACGAGAACACCTGCAATAGTGTACATGTGCATATTGATAAACCTAGTGAAACACCACTCGTTTTGGATTGTGAATATCACTGTGCCACGCCATGGAATCTCTCAGTCTCATCGATTCGCCACGCGCCGACTGAGGTATGTTTTTATCACCACAAACTTGTTTATTTTTTTCGAACTTAGTCTTAGAAACTAGTCGGCTATTGCATGCCCTTATAAACAGTACGTTTTATTCATACTTGCGTTGCATACACGAGAAGTATAGGAATTATTTATGTTTACGTGAGCTGTTTGAAATAATGGGGATAATTAACTTAATAGTTAGCTAATGACCGCACGATGATTATTTATATTCTAGATGTTTTTTTTTTCAATTTGCTTGAACCAGTTTTGAGGTAACTCGTACCTTATGAGGATAACAAGTTATTCTTTTATTTTAACGTCTGCGTTCGTTATATTATTCGGTCACACGTTCATATCACGTCTGCCCCACATAACTCGCCGCGGACCTTATAAAATGGCTGCAATTACGGAGTGATAACCCAGTAATGTGCCACCATTTCCTCGCAAAAGAAGGTGTTCTAGCTTAGAGGAAGGCATTTTATTACTCCTATCTTCTTAGAGTGCTGTTTTGATTTAGGAACACACACATTAGTTATAGCTACTTACTAGTGTTTGTTATTCAGATATTTCAAAGGCGCGGCGCCACCTTATCAACCGTTGTATTCATAACAGTAGTTTCGAACGTCTCTATTTCAAACTAAAGTTTTGAAGCCATTAGTTAATTTCGTATGGCACGTCATAAACAAGTATTAGCAGTGGGAACTGTGCCAAAACTAGGACAGGCTTACTTAGAAGCCGCGACCAACTTACCCCACCGTCCTACTTCCGCTGTGCGTTATCATATCAACGTAAGGATGAAGGAGAATTCTACTTGTCCCAGTTGTTTATTCACACTGCCCTATTTTTATTTGGGATGTCATGTTATCTTCTCCAGTTCGGCACATGAACGTGATTACTGATTAGGCATTTTGTCGACGTCAATCTATGCCCTTTAAACTTTACCGGATTTATCTTTACAGATAAGACATTTCACTAGTGCACATTTTCAGCATAGAAGAGGCTGTCGCATTAAAAACTGGAACGTCTGACATCCTTATCTTTGACCCCTGCTTATAAATTCTACTACCAACAAGCATACGATACGACTTATACATTACCCTTCGAGAATACGCATGCTTCTCTTATCTCCTTATCAGTTCAGAGGATGTATTTGCCTGACCCCACTAGAGGCCGCTGTGACGTAGACTATCACAGAGATATGCTTTACAGCGTGTGACAGAAAAGGGTATAACAAGTTGATATCTCGTGATTATTCTCTTGAAAATAAACAACTTTTACCAAGGAAAACGGATCGAATTTAAATTAATATTCTGGTCCTTCTATAGCTCCCACCAATTCGAATCGCTGACTGTGCGTTTTGTATGAGGGACACTATTTGTTTTTCTTATTTTGACCAATTTTCTTTGGGGAAAGTTGTTCAAATTCATGAGATTATTGTTATGTTTTAGATTGTTTGTGCCCTTTTGCTAGGAGTTGTACATTATACTACGTGCACGCCCCCAAAACCTGTTCAGTACGTTTTATAAATTTTAGAACGCAACATGGTATTGACATTTTGATAATCTCCTTTCCCGCCGCTCACTCGAGACCTTGCGTCCGCAAATACTTAGTACGTGATACTTTTGATAATAAAATTAAATATTCATTCATGTTATACAGATAATAAACAATGGAGAAATATTACAATACATATGTTTCCAGGTTAAGTAGCTACATAGGCGTTGAGAATGCAAGTGTGTGGTAAAATTTCGAAGCTAAAATTAGCGTTTCAATGGAGTGAACGTTGCACGTCGTAGCTACTTACTGAAAGTGGAAAGCCTTGGTATTATCAAGTAAAGGTACTATACGAAGTATCCATGCTAATTAGTAACGCCCGTCGAGGGGATTGTGCAAATTGACACATGTTTCAATATTTTTTACTCTTAGTCACATTTATATTTAGATTTTTTGCTGTCTTTCTGCACAGGAAAATTTATAAACTAGCTGCTTTATGCAAATCGAATGTTGCTTATTTAATTGCGTATCGTATTTAATTAATGTAAAACTGGACTTCCGTTTACACCCATTTAGGTGCTAAATGGGTTTTCCCGTGGAAATGAGATATTTGATATTTTATGTCAATGTCAGTTTGTTTACCGAATTAGCAAGAAATTGATTTCATCTAAGTATTTCTGAGTTGTAGAAAGATAATCTTAACGAGGTTGGCGTGTATATCACGTCAACAACAAAGAAAAAGCGCTCGAGCACTCCAGGTCGTCCATTGAGACGTCACGTTGTTTCCCAGCTGCCAGCGCAGCACACGAGATGTTTGGCGTAATGAGGGCACGTAGCGAACCCTGAACACATACCAGCACCACGGTAAAAAGCTGCACGCTTGACAATGCCCCAAATTGGCCTTCTTCCATGACAACCATTCTCCAAAATATGGCAGGTTGAACCTGTTTCTCAATCCTCGAAAAATAATCTTGAATTATGGTTATCATGTGAACAACAACAAAGAAATAGCGGCACTTCACTCCGTTCATTGAGACTTCGGGTTGTTTCCCAGCTGCCAGTACAGCACACGAGATGTTTGCCGTAATGAGGGCACGTAGCGAGCCCTGACAAGGAACACATACCAGCACCACAGTAAAAAGCTGCACGCTCGACAATGCCCCAAATTGGCCTTCTTCTATGACAACCACAGTTCGCTCATTCTCCAAAATATGGCAGGTCTGTCTCAGTCCCCGAAAAATAATCTTGAATTATGGTTATCACGTGAAGAACAACAAAGAAAAAGCGGGAGAGCACTCCACATCGTCCATTGAGACGTCAGGTTGTTACAAGGAACACATACCAGCACCACGGTAAAAAGCTTTTGCCTTCTTCTATGTCAGTTTAACTGACCTCATTTCATTCTCTAGAAAACTAGGCGAAACGTGCTAAATGTTATTGTTTGAAAGAAATAGCAGCACATTATATTGTATTTTGTAGCACACAGTACAAATCCTTTCCTGAACCTTAGGTGTGTTCCCGGCAGCTGCCGATTTTTCCTTTCGTGTACTTTCGACCTCTCATCCCGACCTCTCAACACCAAACAAACAGCAAAATTGAGATGTTATTCTACCAATAGACACTTTCGCCCCCTGCTCTATCCAAACTAAAATTATTGTTTATCTTTCACACGAAAGGCACTATAATTGAGAAACTTGCGGATTGTAACACTTTAAAATTTCATCAACTTACCCGTTTAATATTCTACGATAACTAAAACAAACTTGTTCATCATAGTCTTGAGTATTTTGCGTCCCAAAAATTGTTTTCGGTCGGCCGTTGGACCGTGGCCGTATTAATAATGTACAAGATTATATTCCTTAGCTCCTCGCGCACAATACCTAGATCTGACGCTGTGTTTGTAGATTCTGTCTAACGAAGGATTGATAATAAATTATTCATGGGCATGCTGGAGTGGAAGTTTTAAGGAGGCTCAAGTTTACACCCTTACTATGGATAAGCGTAGTTAAGGCGAGCTTATTATAGCTATTAATTATTGCAGGCTTAGCAGTAAGGAATAAGGTGGAATTTCCTACTTTAAAATGTAAACAAACATATAGACATTTCCAATAAACCTCCTAATCCTACACCGCAATAAGTAAGAAGTGATGTTTGTTATATTACAAGATAGAAACGGCTACTTTCATGCTGAACTGAGAGGGATAGAAAAACATAGAATTAGCCAGCAGCATTTCCTCCCGGGCATGCTGTGAAAATCAGCTAGAGGATTCGAGGGTTTCAGTATTGTAATTTAGGCGATGGGCTGACAACCTGTCACTAAATATAGTGATCTATATAAAATAACCCTGAAAACTTGTCAGATGTGGCGGAACGACCTTTGTTTGGGTGGTTTACGCTCTGCTTACACTGAGAATAAAGGCGTAATTATATGTATGTAGAAACGGCTAGGTTGAATTAAGAGTTGCAGCAGTAGATAAGAATTTGTTTACAATAGATCTGTGTTATTTATGACGTAAAAAACATAAAATAAACAAAAAATGCTTTAGCCTTCGCATATGAAACTTTTCGTCTAAAATTAGGAACTAAAACAAACCCGACAACAACGCTTCTGCAGCACATATTTGTTTTTGAAAGTTCCCCGATAAAGCCAATTTGACGCGCAATTCTTTTCACCGTTTTGTTTTTGTAGCCTTAACTTTGCCTAGTAAAGTTATTATAGCTCTGGCAACACGCTACGTTTCGTGTTAGTTACAGGATTTTAATGCGAAGCTTAGTTTTTAGTGCTTTTAGTTTGATAAAAATCAAGATACTGTACTATGTATACAATGTTCGTTCGCTTCGTTAGAGCCGGCTTATGTAAATCCTCTATCGACATCTGTGAATTTCGTTTGTCGCCATGGGTGCACTGCAACTAAATCAAATACTGAATGCAATCTTGATTTTCCAGAACATTGTTCCGGCGATATACCATCACAGCGTATTGAAACAAATTCTGCTGCAAAATATTTCTAAAACAAAGCTTTCAAAGAATAAAGAATCAAATAAAGCCTAGGCAAAATTTCGACTTACAAAGCCAAGCTAAAAACAGAGGCTTTTCGATAAGACCTTTTTAAGGGAAATGGTACTTTATAAATCAGCGGTCACTCCAGCCTTAAGTGTTCGTACGTAGTTAGATTGGGTCAGTGATAAGACTGCAGTAAAACTGCTCCGCCCGGAACCGAAATCAAATGGCGAAGCACATTTCTTGCCTGTAAAACATGTGCTTACTCATTATTCGCATCAAATATTTAATGTTTGTGTGAATTTACAATTTACTATTCAAGAAAGGGATCCGAGTGTTTCGCTGTACTTCCGTAATTTTTAGGCTACCCTTTTCTGTTTCACAGTCTGTTCTAAAGACCTATTTTCGTGAAAGTATGTACTACACTAGGTTACGATAGATAGAAATCCTTACAGGCAAGTTCAAGTGTCAGTTTGCAAATTATTTTTTATAATTATGTTTATCTCATTATCTGTAAATTAGGTCAAAAAAACTAGGTTAAATTTGAATGTCTGTTACACAATTTTGGTAACATCAAAGCGTAAATTTTGTTTGCATTATCTAAATCATATCCTACGTTAAAGTACCCTTAACCCCGTTTTCGCCTAACGCCTTCAGCAAGCAAGTCTGAAATTAATATTTTCGCAAACTTAAATTTTCCACCTCTGAAATATAAATTTTCATGTCTGCGATGTAATTTAGTTTCCCGTTTAGTGCCAGCCTTAACCTTTGCCGCTTACGTAAATAGGTTAGATTTTTATCTTGCCGTGTTTGTGTTTGGAGGACATGCTCGCAAATTTTCGTCAAGTAGCTGGTTTGTCAGTTTTTGCGTTATCCGCTGACCTCAGTTGCGTAAAACATCGGTTCCTCTTCCTAGTTCTTGCAGAATGTCGTCGTGCTTCCGTAGGTCAGTTGTTTAGTGCCTTTGTATGCTTACTATAGAGTTTTCTCTTGCGTTTCGTGATTCCCTGGTACTTCGTTCCGCTTATAAAATGCGACAGTTTCTATGCACATTTTACAATTTAAAATTGAGTTGTGTGTGATAGTAAATGCATCAAACATGCTTTTCCATAGCTTCATTATTTCGTAAACATAATAAGTTATATCATCATCATCATAAATTGAAGAGCTTTACCTCGGTGGAATAGTCGCCAACTTTCTCTGGATAAGTCATAAGTTAGGGCTATTGTCATTATTTCTGTTTCTAATTTAAATTACATTTGTATATTTACGCTTGTGTCTTTTGTAAGTGCATTCAATTCTTATTATACAGTATCTACAGTTCTATTATTGTTTTTACTATCTGCTGTAATATATTTTCTTTTGACGTGCTATTATCCCCTAGTACTTTATTTTACTCTTGAACTGCGAAACGCTCATCGTAAATCAAAGCGCAGAGTTGACTTGGTACGCTTAAGTCGATGTCACATTTCTCTTTTTGTCTTCACTTACATTTTCCTTTAGATCCTCTTTATTTTATTGTCAGTGTCATTTTGTCATATTTCTGTTTCCTCATCTGATATAAGGTTCAACTAAAATACCTAGTTTCAATGCTGGACTGCAAGCGATACAAAAACATAGAACGTGTCAGCTATATCTCCTCTCGAGCATGCTGTAAAAACCAGGGTTTCAGTATATTGTAATTTAGGCGATGGGCTGACAACCTGTCATTACAGCAATACACAGATCTATCTTAAACACCCTCAAAACTTGTCAGACGTAGCGGCACGACCATTGTTTGGGTAGTTGACGCTCTGCCTACCGTATTAGGGATACAGGTTTTCAGTATGTATGTATGTACAATGTCATTTCGTCATATTTCCTTTTCCTCTTGTATTAGATACGATTAAAATACCTAATCCAACATCGTAATGGAAATATTTATAATTTGAAATTATTTAAGCGTTTAGGTCACTACTGTTGAAGATAAATAATATAAATAAATACTCCGTATGATGCTAGTTTATCAATTTGTTATTGCGTTCGTTGTGTAACAAAGATAATATGAGTAATAAAACCTTATAACATTTACTGGATAATTTATTGTGGCTTCTGAATGCATATTTTCGGGAAAGGGAGGCGGGGACCGAAAAATTTATATGGCATGTTGGGTTATTCTGCAAATCCCTACTGATATAGTTATTACAGAGTAACTGAGCTTTCCAAGAGATGAAGTGTAGCCTGAAATACTCAACAACATGCACAGTTCATATTATATACCGTAGAAAAGGCACTGATTTAAGACACATATATACATAAAATTACGCCTTTATCCCTAATGGGGTAGGCACAGCGTAAACGACCTAAACAAATGTCGTTTCGCCAAATCTGACAAAGTTTTAAAGGTTATTTAAGATGGATTTGTACGTATATTGCTGTAGTGACAGGTTGACAGCTCATCGCCTAAATTGCAATATACTGAAACTCTCAGATCCCTTAGCTGGTTTTTACAGCATGCTCGGGAGGAAATGCAGCTGGCACATTATATGTTTTTTTTCTCACTCCCAGACCAGCATGGAAGTATTAAAAAATTAAGGCAAAATTTATGACATGCTTAGCCAAGATATGATAAAGAGGATGATTTACGCACTTTCGTAGTTACAAACACAATAAAGACGAGCGCATGTTTTTTTTTTTAGATTGAGAACTACGTAGAAACAAGTGATTCTCTTAGCAAACTTCACAGAAACACACTGTGGGGAATTGCAGAATAACCCGTTACACTTTTTTTTATCTCGTAGGAATTCTGCAACGGTAGGTAGCGAGTATTCATTTTGCTGAAAAGCGCAATTTTCCCCATTCACTATAGCCGCCTAGTGGAATCGTTATCGTCTCTTCGTTGCGGCGCCCATTTCCTAATGGCGGCTTGGCGTGCATTTCGCGTTTTTTTATTACATATCTACTGCCTACACCACCTATTGCATTCCCATTATGATGGACTGTATGGAAACTGACAATGTGGACCAAGAAACTTAATTAAACATACATACGTATAATCACGCCTTTATCCCTAATGGGGTAGGTAGACCTAAACAATGGTCGTTCCGCCACGTCTGACAAAGTTTTGAGGGTTATTTAAGATAGATTTGTAGGTATATTGCTGTAATGACAGGTTGTCAGCCTATCGCCTAAATTACATTATACTGAAACCCCCGAGAGATCCGATTCCCTTAGCTGGTTTTTACAGCATGCCCGGGAGGAAATGCAGCTGGCACATTCTATGTTTTTCTCTCGCTCCCAGTCAGTTAATTATACCTTTTCTTTATTAAATACTCACAAAATGTTATGTACTTTTGTCCGCGGTTTCGTCCTATTCTTAGAGTTCTTGTCCATTCGACTACGCCGGTGAAGCAGTGAACAATATAGCTAAATTGCATTGTATGAAGATAGTTAGAGAGAGATCTACATTCTAAATATTGGATCGATGACTTCTTACTTATTTTAGTTTGTATTCTGATCAAAATGCGATGAAAATAGCTGAATTCAAATCGACTAAATAACACGAGACGTATTTGGACCATCAGTTCGGAAGCCAGTCACTCTGAAATACATTTTAGTTTCGAATACCGCACAGCATTAAATTCAAACTCTACTACGCATACACCGGACATTGTGGAGTGCTTTCCGAAACCCGCTTTTATTTCCGCAACCATGTTCACTATAATGGCCACAAAATACGTTGAACAATATTTGTGAGTGCATTTGCAATATCCATAAAATATAGCGCCACGATTGGCTATCGATTCGGCGGTCTTCGGCAAAGGCGGATTTTCACAGTCTAGCAAAAATTGCCTTTTTGATTAAAGCACTTGCACAACGCCTGATACTTTGTAAATGCAATTTTATCGCACGCTACAGTTCGCTTTGTATCGATTTCATTTATTTGATTTTTAATGCTGACGCATTCTTCCTACTATTGATTCTGCTTGTAATTTCTATGATTTATTGTTTAAAATAGCGTAATCAATTTATTAACTATATTTATTTTATAACTTTCATACCTTGCACTCTTCCTATTAAAATAAGTAAGTTTAAACGTTGGTCTAATCTAAATTATGAAATGCGTTCAGATGGTTGCATCTGAACAGACCAATGCGCATTTAATAAATTTATATTTTTGGAACATAGTTAATTTTCATATCGTTCATCATCATCTCCCTAGCCTTATACCGTATCTCACGGAGTCGGCTACCTAATCTAGGGAATTGAACGAGAGTACTGGTTTTTACACAGAGCGACTGCCATTTGACATCCCAGACGCAACCCGGAAGGGAAACCAGACCCAATCCTACATTAGGTCAGAGTTTTCAGGCCGCCAATTCTTAGCACTGGCCTCTGACATGGCTTAACGATCAATATCTACGCTATTAAGCGATATTAACCGAGACCAACAGCTTAAATTGCCTTCCGAAGCACGGAAAAAGCGCCGAATGAAAATACATATTAAATTCGAAAACCGAAAAATACATTGGTACGTGGTGGGATTCGAATTACGACATCCACTACACCATCGGGCTCCTCATTTTCATATCGTTTATATGTTCGATTATTTTTTGCTTTCTCTGACTGTGTTGCTAAAGAGGCACAAGGGAGTATCTTTTAACCTCCGTTGTTGACTCAAAAGTTTCCTTCACTTGTGCTATTAAAAATCTTTACTACTAAATCACTGTTCGTTGCAGAGTCAGGACTTCTGTAGTTTAACTTTCAGACACAGCTATTTTTGTTGAAATTTCATCTGTGATTTGTGACTTTCGAACTGCGAATATGTTTTCATGGCATTTTGTGCGTTGTTGTAACTTGTGAAGCAATTTGGGATGCAAATGCATGTGTCGTTTGTAATGTAAGACCTGACTTGGTGTTGCAAGAGTGCAGTTTTATGTAAATACTTACTTCAGTTTGTACAAAACGCCTAGTTTACTGTTTTGCAAATTAGCTTCAAGGGCAAAAATATATGATGTAGTATTTTTGCCAATATTTTGCAGTTTATATGCTTTCAGAAAGTTTTGGTTGATTCTAATCTAGCTTTATTTTAGGTAGATAGTTCTTCCATGCCTGGGTGAGAAAAACAAAGAATATGCCAGCTGCATCTCCTTCCGGGCATGCTGTAAAAACCAGCTAAGGGGTCCGAGGGTTTCAGTACCTATATTGCAATTTAGGCGATGGGCTGACAACCTGTCACTCTAGCGATATACAAATCTATCATCTTAAATAACCCTTAAAACTTTGTCAGAAGTGTGAACGACCATTGTTTAGATAGTTTACGCTCTGCCTACCCCATTAGGGATAAAGGCGTGATTATATGTATGTTTATTTTAGGTGTAATCATTAAAATTCGTTTTAAATGTGATGCAAGTGCAGACAGGGTTAAAGTTCAAAATGAAACAAGTGGTTTTAGCTCGTACTTGAAACCACAGGACATTAAGTAAAAAAGTAAAACTGTGAGTAGACTGAACCTTTGGGAGCTATTGGACCTATTAGTGTCTCTGATAAGCTGTTATTTAGCTTTACACTGTGTAGTAGCATTATATCGGTATCTTCTCCTTAGCCAGTGGATTCTTGAGTCAAAAACGACCCGAAGAACCCTGGTGTCAGAGTTTTCAAACCGCCTAGTAGCACAGCTTAGACCTCTGACATGGCTAGAGTAACGACCACAGACAGCGACCGGGACCGACGGCTTAACGTGCCCTCCGAAGCACGGAATCCGTTTTCTTTTCGGACAATCAGGTGATCCTGCCTGCAATGTCCTAACCAAACTGGGGAAAACTTCACAAAGTTATAAATTGACAAATTTCAACTTTGTGTTCCCCTGACAATTGAACCCAGGACCTCCGGATCGTAAGCCCATGGCTCTGACCACTAGTCCATGTAGGCAGGTATCGGAGGCAGTTATCGGTATCGAATTAGAGTAATAATAGCTTGTTTGTCTGGTTTGATATACAAATAATTACACAATTAATTATTGTGATTGTTGAATAATAGGTACTATTATTTCGGTAATTATGTATTAGATACCAATGAGAATAGTGTACCTATAAAAGAGACTCATGGATCCCGCAGACAAATTGCGCAAGCAGTTTTGTGGGGCTTTTATAATAGATAGATATAAGTTTATTGTAAATGATAATAAATAAATACAATGCAAATAACAGTGTCAGTATAGATTTGGTTGCCCCATTGCGGTTAGTTACTAAAATCCTTCCAAAAAAGAAAACTCGCAGTAAATTCAATAGGAACAGATAAAAACACCTTTAAATTGGAACCTTGCTATTAGGTATATGTAAGAAGCATTCTAACCGCAAAGAAGGAAATTTTCCATTCGCTTATTTCAAATGTATGGATTCTTTACACTTCGTCTTCAAAGCTAAAGCGAATCCCCTGGAACTCTATAGCTGCTGAAACTCTCATATTGCTGTGTTGCTAATAAACTATTACAAAAACAATAAAAAGAAAAAAAGAGTGGGACATACATACAATCACGCCTTTATCCTTAATTGAGTAGGCAGAGCGTAAATGAGTTAAACATAGTTCGTTCCACCACGTCTGACAAAATATTGAGGGTTATTTAAGATAAGTACGTATATATTGCTGTAGTGACAGGTTGTCAGCCCATCGAGTAAATCACAATATTCTGACACCCTCTGATCTCTTCGCTCGTTATTACAGCATGCCAGGCAGGAAATGCAGCTCGCACATTCTATGTTTTTCTCTCGCTCCCAAGCCAGCATGGGAGACAAACTTCTCTTATTCGAATAAATGTGAGAAAATAACAAATAGCTCTCCAACTAAAGCTATGTCAACAAGCTGAAGCTGTTGAAATCCTTTGTGTCAGATTGCACTGTGCTACCGCTATTAACTAGAAACAACTATCGCGCAAGAAAACTTTCAATAGGAAAACGTCAAAATACACCCTGAAGAATTCTCCGTTCCCTCGTTAGGATTCTTTACTCTTCGACTTTTCTAAACTGTGCAAACTTGCCGGCGCTAGGCGGACTAGAGCTGTTGAAACCGCTGGTGTCAGATCGCATCTACGAACCGCCATTATCTCGGCTTTTCACAGCGTCATCGGCTGCGATTGCTCCCGATATTAATTCCCAGTGAGTCGTGAATCCTAAGGAAAATATTTACATAATGTTTTATCGATTTTCATAACTCATCATCGCCCTAGCCTTATCCCGTATCTCACAGGGTCGGCTTTCTAATCTAGGTGATTGAATGACGGTACTGGTTTTTACACAGAGCGACTGCCATTTGACTTCCGAAACCCACAAGGGTTGCCAGTCCTTTAGGGAGTAAAGTGAAACTAGACCCAATCCTAGATTAGAATTTTCAAGCCGCCAATGCTTAGCACTGGCGTCTGACACGGCTTAACGATATCGACCAATATCTATGGTAACAACCAACCAACAACAATATGGTATGGACCAACGGCTTAATTTCCGTAGCACGGAAAAAGCATATGAATTGGCAAACCGAAAATACATTGGTACGCGGTGGGATTCGAACCATGACCTCTTGCACAGGAGGCAGCGGCCCTATCCAATTAATCATCGGGCTCATTTTCATAACTACCGCCTCGATAATGTCTCACGATTCTAGCACCTGCAGATGCAGTAAACAGCGCTGGGCTTTTAAAATGTTTCCATAATCGCATCGCATTGTGCTTACACTTCATAAAGCCTCTGATTTTTTCTCATTGACATCTTTAAACGTCTCAAATGCTCGAATTTACTCCACGGAATACTAATAAAACGTTGAAAAGAAATACAAATCCCCGGAATTCGTAATATAAGTCGGCTTCGGGCCTAAGGCGTCGGAATACGAAACGTAACGCCGAATAACATTTTTATCTTGATAATGAACAGTTTGGAAGAGATTTTCTCATTTAAAACGAGGAGCCGTCGTTACACCCGCCCGCTCAGTTCTGACTTGTGCACAATAAACTAAATTACTCGGAGAACAAGGGTAGGGAGAGGCAACAATGATATTTCAGTAGCTGGGAACTGGAAAAAACAAGAGGGTCGTTCGGGGATCCGGCGGGGATTCTCAGCCGCCATCCCGCCGCGCCGAGAGCAGGATAAGTAGACTGCAGGATACTACTATTATATGCTATTTGCATCACCGCGCCGTGCCGCTCTCTCCGCTCATCGCCATGTTTTTTTTATTCATGCATAATTCCTCTTAAGTTTTACATACATACATACATACATACATATAATCACGCCTTTATCCCCAATGGGGTAGGCAGAGCGTAAACGACCCAAACAAAATTCGTTCCGCCACGTCTGACAAAGTTTTGAGGGTCACTTAAGACAGACTTGCAAGTATATTGCTGTAGTGACAGGTTGTCAGCCCATCGCCTAAATTAGAATATACTGAAACCCTCGGATCCCTTAGCTGGTTTTTACAGCATACCCGGGAGGAAATGCAGTTAGTCTTAAGTTTTAGACGTTTAAAATCTGGTAGAGAAGCTTTTAACGTAATTACTGCCTTTGAATAAACACAAACTCAGTTAAATAGTTTGTTTGCACATAGACGTCCAATATTAACATCAAGGCAGAACCTGCCGAGGTTTAGCAAATATTGTTCAACATACGAAATATGTCTTCGTTTTCAATAACGCAAGTGGAAAATATCCAGTCATTACTTAACAAAAACCTAAGCTGATCTTTAGCAGGAACCATTAGCATTTCCCATTGGCATTTTCTTCGGTGCCATTAGCTGTTATCAGGTTTACGGGCAAGAAAAATGCCAAATCACTAAAGACAAACGATCCGGTCATCGCCATCGATTCTCACTTAGCCCGAGTGGCTACCAGGGTAACAGGGTGACAGGGAGCAAGACAAATGGCCAACCATCTGGCAGGTGAAGGAACCTTGTGACGTCACTACAATAGCAGGTGTGTCGACCCACATGACTCAGGTAGCTGGGCATATCTTGCTCCCCTAGTTGTGCAACACAAAAGGTTGGAAAAATTACGATGATAACCTTCGCGTCGCCGTAATCTTAAAGCAGTGCTCTTTAATTACGTACTTAATTGTTCTTTATGGTTCGTTTCTTGCCAAATGGAATGTCCGATATTTCACCCTCTTTGTCGAATGTTAATAGACAGTTTCATTACATTTCGTGCATATCATTCCTACTTGTTGAATAATACATTTAATACCAACAAAGTAGATTAACGAGTACATCCTAGTCTTATTCTAAGCTAGTAAATAAAAATGAAGATCAAGAACGCGAGTGAATACTTTGTTCCGGCTATTCTAGCTCTCGGCTCGGATGGTGTTTTATAGAGCATATAAATTAAAACCTCCCTAATGGGATCCAGCGCCTCGCCGGCAGTAATGCGAGTTGGCGAACTGTTCTTTTGTCCACACTTTAAACTGAACAGCTATTTGCATATTCTACTCCGCGTTATAAAAACTCGCCATCTTCTACGCCCTGTTGCCTTACATAAATTGATGGTTGTTTAAAATGTAATCAGAATCACAGACCCATAAGTTAAGGCGCCGAAGTCTCAGACTCTGACAAAGGGTCATATTGCACCAGGTTAATTGCTGGAACACGACGAGTGGTGAAAGTTGGCCAAGCCTTCGGAAATGACTCATATTTGAACAAACAATATTCACATGTAAATTAGGACGAACACACTCGGGCTTTAAGTTTCTCTTCTGGATTTTGAAACCGCCGAGCTCTAATTAGCCGTAATTTCATTTTCTTACGAAACCCGCGATAATTAATCATCTGAAAGAAACTCAAAAATCCTCTCATCATGTTACAATGTAATTTCGAACTTTGAAAGTCTTCGTATCTATACCTAGTTCATAAAATAAGTTAAGTCTTGTTAGAGTTCACCGGCGGCGCTATAACAGGTTATGCTCCTAATTTGAATTAATTTCTCTCGCTCTTCACCTGAAAGGGCGTTAATCATTTAACGTCTTAATTAGGAGTTGAGAGTACGTGACAGGGCGACCCTCATAAAACGCCTAATATTTCATCTGATTTCATAAAACTTTGAATCTACATCGAGTAGCTCTTCTTACTTTCACTTGGAACTACTCTCGCCGCACACAGGATTTCCCAATATTAATGGTATTGAACTGGCTATGGTGTGGTGCGGGGTCGGGGAGCATGGGAGCGGGATTGTTGTGACGGGGTCCAGGCCGGCGGGACGACACAGCGGCGGCGCGTGGCGGGCGGCAGGGCGCTCCGCCCGCCGGCAGCACAGTGCGGCGCGCAGCCCTCCCCTCCGGCGCGTACCTGCGCGTGCGCCGCGATGCGCACCTCCGCTTCGCCGCGCGCGGAAACGGCAGGTAGCCTGCGCTGCGCCGACCGCGGCTCAGTGCGCGCGCTCTCTCGCCGCCAGTGGTAGTGTCTGTGGTGCGCGGACGCACGCGCGAAGTGATCGCGAGCATGGTGCCAGTATCTCGGTGGTGAAGTGGACTTTCAGTGAACTAGCAAATTAACGACATGTCCTGTGATAGGAGAACGACACGCGCTCGTCTCCTGGACCTGCGGTGAGTTCCATCGCCGCACCACGCTTCCTGTCACGACCGATCCTTTGTTGAATCCTCGCTGCGAGTGACGTGCGTCCGTCTCTTTTCAACACGCTCTACCTGACAACGAAACAGATGCTCTCAGTGCTTGTGTTGTGTCTTGGGTGTCTCAACAATCCAATAAGAATGGTCCTTAGATTGTAAACGATTACGCAGTGCCATTATCTTTGCAGATGCTGGAAGTAAGAACGTAAATAATAGTGCTATTGTACGGACGTTCGCAAGGATTTTCAAGTGGAAGAAGTAATTTTGCAATAATTCTTAGTCGGTAACGTTAACATTTCAAGACTCAAGTACAAAGTCATTAGTGTAGCGACCTTGACAGACTAAGTTACGAAACCAGCGACCCGAACACACGTAATCTCGTCGAAATTGGCGGTCACGATTTTCTCTTCGGACCTTTACGAGGTGTTAAGCCTCTAAAATGCGTTATCAGATGCTGTTTTAAGCAAATTCTGGCGCAGTAACAGGCTGCACATTGTGACCGTTGGTTGGTTTTGTAACAACAATGGTTGGTTTGTTAATCGACGCTGGGCGATTGCACCATCTGCACGGGCAGTGGTAGGTATGTCGGAGTGGGTCGCGGGCGCCTTCTTTCTGGCGGAATGCAGGCGGTAGGGCAAGAGTGGCTCGGCGGGCGCAATGTGGGGCGCAGGCTCGCTCCCCGCCTCGCCTCCCGGCCTTGAAAGGCTCTTGACCAGCTCAGCTCCGCCGTTGTCGTACTTATTGCAACCTCCACGATCCGTACCGCCGAGGTTATTGACGCCTCACCCTCACCGCCAACCATTCTTTTTCATGGGAACCGCGAACCAACCGCTACTGCTAATGCTCGCCGTCTCCTTGACGCGATTGTTCTCACGTCGATCTCGTTATAATGAATAACCACAATACATATTACGTCATTGGCGAGCGAGTTTCCGCCTTCGAAGTTTGGTAGTTAACGATGTGAGTCACGCAACGGACATGCTTCGTTATAGAATTAACAATTATTATACAATATACGCAAACAATCAGAAGCGTGATAAGTGATAGAGGGCAACGTCCAGGAGTTGAGACACCTCCAACTACTTGGACAAGTGAGTTGTTTTTCACAGTCGCTGGCGGAATCTATAAATACACTCGTCAGGCGAGAACTGGCAGGATCGATGGCCACCTAGCCCTAGGTGAAGGACGATTGTTGTTGGCGCATCGCCCCCCGCCCGTCATGTTCGTCCACAAGGCGAATCAACAGGGAAACAAAGTTGCTTCTTCAATTAAACGAGATGAACCTGTTAACATTTTGTCAAGGTTTATCATGTAGGAAACGTTAATGCTTAAAAGTAATGACCCGATAATGGCATTTCCACGGAATTTCTCATCGTTAATGTTTATAGGGATATATCTCTTCAGATTCATTTACTTTACGCTGCTGATGAAATCTTTTGTCGTGAAACTGGTTTGTTTTTAAAACGATCTAGTTACCTAGTTTGCGTCGTTAAATGGGCATTATGCTCGTTTGTTCTCGAGTGCATAAAGGAGTTGGATCAGCTGTCCGCGGGCATATGGCGTCGAGATCCACACTTCATAAGCCGAATGAGGTCGGCATATGTCGCCGCTTTCACTCCCTACATCACAATCGGTTACGCGTGTATATTCATACGCGAATTGTGACAATATCGAAATCGTGTTCATTGCCATGATAAACTTTTAAAATTATGCAGCCTTTACCGAAGCACACGAAAGAAAGTTTGCAATTTTATTCGTCTTGCTTGGCAACTATATGAGCGTATGAGCGTGCGTGCTTCTAGGGCATAAATCTCTTTTTGCTGATGGCTACAACTTTATATCCGTGTACATAAACTGTTTGTGTAATATACTTATGTATTTGACGAATCAATTTCCAGCTGCCACACAATATTGATCAGCATCTATATTATTCATTATGTTACCCTTTAAATTTACTTATCAGCGAAATGGTTTCAACAAAATGTTTAGTTAATTAGAATTAGAATAAAGAGCGCATGCAAGCACACGCGTGTGCTGGCTCTGGCTGGCTGGGGTAGTTTTTGCCGGCAGCAGAGCAGCTGGCAACCCCGGCAGTAGCGAGTGAGTCACGTCCTGTCTGCCCCACTGTACCCAGCGCGGGGTGCGTGTCAATGACCCCACTCGCAGCCCCATGCAGCACACACGCCATACAATTTACCCATTGCCCTTTGTACTCTCTATTATTTATAGCGATTCAGCACATACAATGCAACCCTGTGCTTTTTACGTCTGCACGCTCCCGGATTATCCATTCTGCACGGACAAGTGAACGTCATTTTTGTCACTATTCAACTAGAACATGGTATTCAGTGAAGCTTCCAATCTATGCACGTCCTGCAAGCTACACGAATTTATGGACCAAAGATTCATTCAGTTAAATATCGGCCCAGCCGGGTATGAAATTCGACTTTCCATTTTAATAAATCGGTCGACGTTGCATGTCCAACGATTAAATGAATGACATTTCTTGGCCTCATGTAACTACCAGTGTACCTTAATAAGATTTATTAAATTTATCCACCAGCAACTTGTAAAGTTTTTCCTTGTGAAGGGCAAAGGCATTCCTTTAGAGTTGAACGCACTGTTCGACTCGCAAAAAGAATAAAAGTGTAATTACAAGATTGTTGCGGCGGACTGTGAACTAGTTAATATCAACTTTCCACTCTATGGCTACATGCGTACCACCCTATTTGGTTAAAAGCAGTTAGTCTTTGTTTGAAACTTTGAAAGCATGCGCAGCTTTACGTTATTGTGTACAAAAGCGAATAAATATCAACAGACATCAAAGACTGGAAGGATAATGTTTAAAAACATGATGATTGAAACAAATGTGTTTCTCGTCAGAATCGGTTAAGCCGTTTCTGAGAAAATCCATTACAGACACAAACATGCATGTGTAACTGTACCGACCTAACGAATGAATCCTTGGAATAGAATTAGAATTTTGTTTCTATTCCAAACTTTATATGCTAGGAACCGATTTTGGACTTAGCAATCAGATGGCATGTCTTTGTTCTAAACTTCAAACCACGTGTAGCGCTCTATCGCTAGGTTATAAATATTCAATTCGTTCTGTTACAAGACTTATAAGTTTTTAGGCACGTTTATAGAATGACATTGGATTATTTTGAAGTCGATACCCGCGAGCGTCTGGCGTCTGACTCGGTACCGGTTTCGAGACGAGCATTGTTGATCCTTCCACAAAACAAATGAAACAATCTCTTTTTTGCCCCACAACGGCAGCGAGCAATGCCATGCCTGCCCGGTCCGACTTTAAAAGGTACCTGCGGATTTTATTCTAGCCGTAGAAAAGAATTCATGAAACTAAATAACTATTCCGGAGGGTTCCAATACCTGCAACGTTAAATAAAATTGTTGTTTCGACGGTCAGTTTCAACTCGAAACTCGGTTCGAGGACATTGGCTTCATTAAAATTCGTGTGTTTATGTTCCTTTGTGCACGATAAATTATCTCGAGAGACTCGAAGTCAAGAGCATGCACGTATCATTGACACGGGTGCTCGCGGAAGCGTCGGAGCCCACATCATATCATCTACGTAGGTAGGGTCACGCTTGGCTGACGCGATTTGCTTAGCAAATAACTCTGTTTCCTGCGTCGGTACCACGCTTAAGCAAACGTGTTTTCCGGCAATACCACACCGTTTACAACTTATTAAGCTAAATTATATTTTTACTCTTCTATTTGTACCGTGTAATGCCTTCAAGTGAAAGGTTATTAAACTTTGTTTCTATGAGCTGTTTGAATGTTTCGTTTACTTTGTTGGCGTTGTGAACTTTACATTACATAATTCTTAGTTACAATTCGTATACTTACACTTTGTTTTGACTTGGATTAGGTGAATGAGATCTTTTAAATAAAAATATAATTTATGAGTTAGAACATGACTGTTTTTCTCTGACTTTCTTTATTCTTCAATACACATAACTTTTTATGACCTGACTTCAAGTATACATAGTGAATGTCACAGACTCATTAAAATTATTACAATTTAACCTGGGCCGCGCCTTAAAGACGAAAATAACCTCAATGTTAAAATTTTATTTTGTGCTGAAATCGTCGAAAATGTTGTTAAAATGTTTCCGGGCGCGGTATGTCCTGGGTCTGGGGTCTGATGGAGGTTCAGTCTCGGCACATAACGACGAGCTGACGGCCAGGTAGGCTCACATGAATAATTCAGCATCACGGCACCCTTGCTCGCGTCTCTCAGCCTACACCCACCAATTTCTGCTAAATTGTATCCATCTACTTTTACCTTTTTACTTCCTTTCAATGTGTACTCAACCTTTACACTTGTTTACTCTTTTAAGTCTTACTCTCAATCACTTTTACGACGAAAAGGGACAGATTGCGTTGAATACGCTTCACTTCTATTTTAACTTCGTGACGAGTCGGGCTTATCCTTTACTCAAGTGTCTCAAAATGCTTGTGGTCGCTTTTGCCTTTCTCTTATCGACGAACGAATTCTCTTTAGCCACATGAATACACAGTATGAGCCATTCGTCGGAGTAATGTTTTCGAATGGATATATTGTTCATCACTTATTCATGTGGTAAATAAACTATACAAAAACAATGACGGTTTCGCGATTGCACACGTCAATCACGAAGACTCTTTACAAATGAGCATCCGTTAGGAACTAAAGAGACTAATTTTTTCACGTTCAAGTTTACATTTAACAAATTCATAGATTTCAATTGAATGTGTGTAACGAACGTGTCAGTCATTATTTTCCTCATAGAAATCTATGTCAGCCGTTCAACTCTGTGCCGTGGCTAAGCCAGTCACTTTGTGTTCGTCATCGGTATTTCTGTCCTGTAATTTGTACATCGGTACCTACAAGATTAAAGCTCGCTTTTTAAATGCCAACTTTTAGGCGGCCTAAACGAAAATTGCGGTTTCAACAACCACAAAGGGGACGAGCGATGGACACAAGTATACAACCTTCCCGAACATAAATGTGGAGAGGTTCAAACGCTTCGTCGGTTGTTTGCGTTCTTTGCTGAAAAGCTTCTCTGCTCCCGGTTTTATGTGTGTGCCAAAAACGTTTTTAAACTTTTAGTGCTAATACATGAGACTGCGAGCAGCGTGGGAAACTCTGCTCAAAGATTTAAAAGGATCGAAGAAATACGACCTGTCAGTGTTGCAATACCTCTTTACGGCTTCCAATAGGCAACGATATTTAAATATGTATTTTCTTAGTAAGGTCTGGCTGCAGTTTTACTATTGCTGTGGTGGAATGGTGGGGCTCAGCTCAGACGACAAATATCTACCTACATGAATACTGTCATCAACCAAAATGTAATATTTCAGTAGATAGATAGGAAGGGTAGTCGAAATAGAGCAATATGTGGTTTAATATTTGGCACGGGAGCAGTTAAGACGGATCGTAGACTGGCTGAATATTCTCCCCGGTTCCATTTGGGTGTGTCTCACAACTAATTTCAGAGAACCGTCCTCAGACGAATTTTAATCTCGAACCGAAGGACAGTAACCTCGCCTACCTAAACTAAAGCGAACACTCGGGCGCCCCCGGCCACACACCACGAACTCAATCGATTATGCTGCCCCTCTTTTAAAACCACAAAAGGTTCCTCGAATCACAAAACCTCAAAAGTTCTGAAGGGTTCGAGAAAATCGTTCAACCTAATTAATAGTTCCGAAGAACAATAAAACTGCTTTCATCTCTTCGTCGCACTATCACGTTTAGTTTTGCGTGGGCCTTGAACGATTTGTTGTCTGTCTGCACGTAACGAATCCACCGAATAACTGGCACGTGTTTCCCGGCCCACGTGCTTGTCACTGGAAACGAAAACATCCAGCCAACATTCCCGATACGATATCAACAGATTCGGGAAATGCTCACGTGACCTGATACATTCTGCGGTCATAAATATTTGAGATGACATGAAAGTACGTAGTCAGATCAATCAACGTCGCGCCTGCTTCAAACAGATATCTTTTATTCCACCTCGAGGGGTGCCGAAATTACTTAGATTGTTTCTCAAACATGAATAAATTTCAACTCAACATTAAGGTATTCATTCCTCATTAGATATACATTAGAGATGTTTCCCAAAGAAGATATTGCTAAGTTTCTCGTTCGGCTCCGCAGACGCGAGCTCATTCGACGTCGCTAAAGGCATTTAGAGGCTGGGGGTGTGCTTATCTGCGGGCGCCGGAGGGGTGGTAGCGGGGCGCGGGGCGGGCTGAGCGGGGTGCTTTGTTCGCGCCGGCCTCTCCAACCACTTAGAAGATTGCTCGTCTTTGTCTTCGCGCTACATTCTTTGTACTTCAGGTCTCGCCTCCAATTTGGCTTTCAGATTTACACGCGTCTCAAATTCGCTTGATTGAAGTTTTCGCTTCGTAAACATTGTTGGTATTTGCACGATTGTATTTTAGTTGCTGATTAAACGTAATTAAAACGGCACAAGGTAAATCGTTTTTGCATGTAATGACGGTGCATTGCTTTGTAATAGCGATGCACAGCCGTATAGGTAATTCATATGACACGTTTAAGGCCTACACAACTCCTGGCACGAAGGCCGTGCTTAAATTGTTTTTGCCTTCGACTTGTTGTTATAAGCTATTGTGTGCCAATGCTAAGCCAACATTCAATGACCTAGATTTATCCTTCACTTACTGAAGTTTTTCTTCCGTTTTCGGCACTTATTGTACAATTTTCAATTACTGTTGGCTAATGAGCCTAATGCGTCATTTACTTTGCTGTGAGGCTGTAAGCGAGAACACGATTATTATTTATTTCCTCGTAGGTCGTACTATTAAGCGTTCCGGAACTTAAATTTCTATTTGCGTGCATATTTGAGTGGGTGTTGAAGATTTATGAAATATTTTATCGGCTTAATCATCATGACACTGAAGAATTGATTCTCCTTGTGTTACGGATTTTGCGATTGCATTTTCATTGAAATATTTGATCGAAAAAGGAGTCCTACTGAGTAAATCTATATAAAGCTATGACGATGTCGCCCAAAAATGTCTCTTGACATAATGTGTAAAAGGTCAGCTTATGTAGCAGTGAAAGCAGCTTCCTTGCCAAAAATTTCACAATTGTTTGTCATTTTAAATCTCAAACACATTCGTCTCACTTAAGGTGATATTTCTCGAAAGGGCACGGGTATATTTCTCTGTCATGTCTGGGTGGCAGTGCAGGCGTGGCAGCGAAAGCAGCTCTGCGGCTCCCTTGACACGCTACGCCGCGCGCGCATTGCAGTCAAGGCCCTCCTGCGCCCGCGCCGGCGAGTAGGCGCCGCCAGCCGGGTCAACTCAACTCACCACATACACTAACTTAATAAGGGACAACATGGTTGCATGTATTAAAAAGTAGAGCATGATCAATGAAAGTGACAAGTGTTGTATGATATCCTAAGACTAAAAGTATAACTTTATAGACCAAAGACTAACTTCTGGTTCGTGTCAGAAGTGGGATATTCAAAAGAAGCAGATACTTTCAGTAGTCATGAGCTGATTCTAATGATCTAGTTTCCTACCCACTACCCAGGTCATCATCAGCTTTTTGCCCGAACTTTTGGCTCTGCTTTTCACCACATCTATCTCGACATAAACGCGACACGACCAATTCGCAACATATAATAGCAAACGATAAAGTAATTATTTGGAAACACAGCCGGCGAACGTAACAGCATCGACGGGATTATAGGGCAGCCGGCTCTAATGAACAAACAGCTCTAGATCATTAGTCATATCTAACCATTATCGGGGCATTTGATCTCCCCGCTTTAGCGTTTGTATCGATTTATAGGTTTGACCGGCGCTGTTGGATATAGTTTTCAGAACACGTTTGTTGCAATTGCAATGAATTTACTGTGAACATGTTATCAAAGGAATAAACATTTTACGGAAACAATAATAGCAGACAATAACAGCTCTTTATATTCTTTATCAAACTGAACATGAACATCAATGATTTACCGACCCAGATAAAAGGGAAATGTTACGTGCAGAGTAATTTCAGACCTTAGTTAGGAGATAAAATTGTTACTTTGCTACTTCATGCTACATAACAAAAGCTGCTTAAAGCTTTTTGATGCCAACAGATGAGGTGATGATGATGATGATAAGAGACACATTCACATTAATTCTCTAAAATATTGAATAAAGGTCGCCTGTATCCGGTCGCGGCCTTTACTATCCATCATTAGATTAGATTCTGTGAAACCATCAGCAGCTCGTTTGCAAGCATTCACCACTTGATCTACGCGACATTCGACCTCCAACGTCAGCCAGGCTCAAAACACGACAACCAATATTTGTTATGGATTCTATACAATCATCGTAATGTGTTGTTTTAGTCAGTCATGCAGGTCACAAAGTAGGAAAATAATATCATTAGTTAACCAACAAATATTCTGTGAAACTTAGTAATTTTATTACTCATGCAACATACGGCGCAAGTTTAATTAGTTTACAGGTTTTTCCCTCCCACAAAATTATGCAGAATGCAGAGTTATTTTGCGGAAATAATAAGGCGTTATCTCCGCATGGTTTCCATAGGATTATTATGAGGAAACTGGTCGGTGCGGTATGATACTGGTGACCGTGGCACAATGGCTTCATTAAAATGTGGTGGAGGTGCGGGCGCGCATCCTTGACACACGGCAAGCGCGCGGCGTGTTGCCTACTCAGTTATGACTGGCTGAATAGAAAATATTCATGGAATCCCTTTGAAACCGTTTGAACTCCATCATGTTCTTATTTTTGACATAACGAACCTTCGATTTGGTAGAAACATTTATGAAAGTTCTATTGCCTTCAACAACAAAACTTCGACAATCAAAATTTCCACAATCATAATCTAGGGTCAAAGTCGCGACCCATTTCTTTAGCACTGCACAAAAGTTCTCCTTGTACCGTTTGGCAACTTCCAAACTTGCGTTGCATCGACGCAAGCGCAGCCGTCACAGCGCACCGAGCGCATTATGTAACCATCACCCACCAGTACTCTGTACTTAGTGTCATTATTCAACACCTCTTATATCATTGCACCTGTCAACCGCAGCCGACATACGATTCCAAACAACGAACGTTATGCTACCGAGTGTTGTTTATACAATGTGCAGTGCATAGATGTATCGCAGATATAGGTACTCTGGTGGATAATTAAACTGAACAACTTATGAACTACAAACTACTAAGGATCTGCCTACTACAAAAAAGGTTTCATTCGGTAATCAGTAAGATTTTAAATATTTCAATCCGATATCCCAAACCGCTATAAACACTTGTTTAAAAAATGTCAATCTTAAGTATACCTTGATTGATGGTTACGTTCTGCAGGTTCATTTTTGATGTGGTATCTAAGTAGTTGTTGTACGCTTTGTTTATGACCTGTTCACTCCGTATCAAAGCGTCTAAATGCACCTAATTTGACTAATTTGGTCTTATACGGATTTGTTCAGGTCATGGCTGAAGGCATAAACTTTTATTACTTCGCCCGTCGCGTTACGAAATTTGAATACGCATGCCAAGTTTGGTCAAACAGAACGGACGCTGGAAAGATTCTTAAATAAGCCGAGGTCCAAGTTTGCACATAAATAAAATTCTCCGATTCGATGAATAAGATTTCTAACAGAGGAAGTTCGTAATAAGGGCTCATATTGAATTCGTACCAAAATCGCGTTTGTATCCGCTGGCGGGGAAACTGCAAAGTGGGTTTTTCCTTGACACGCGGCCCTGTTGCAACGCTGCAACCGACACAAGGTTACCACGACACGCCCTAGCGATTATTTAATTGTTATTTAAACCAAAGACAGAGGATCGAAGTGTCGAGGCCTGCGGACAAGAAAACTAAGCCGAGTAGAAAATTTTAATCAAGGCTAATCCGATATAAGAGCTTGGAAAAACTAACCTTCGGACAACCGTTGCATATTACCATATCACAAGTAAACCGATCGCATAAAACGATTCCATGCTGGACTGGAAGCGAGAGAAAAACGTACAATGTGCCAGCTGCATTCTTCCCGGGCATGCTGTGAAAACCCAGCTAATAATAAAGGTTTCAGTATATTGTAATTTAGGCGATGGGCTGACCTGTCACTACAGCAATATGCCTACAAATCTATCTTAAATAACCCTTAAAATATTGTCATACGTTGGGGAACGTTGTTTAGATCGTTTCCGCTCTGCCTACCCCATTAGGGATAAAGGCGTGAGTATATGTATGTATGTAAAACGATTCCTCGCACACAACCGGCATTGGCTGTTTGTAAATAGAGCGGTATTTATGCTTACACATATGTTGGTGATATGACATCAGAGTTTGTGGAAATGCGTAGTCTGGTAATGTATCGTCAATATTGATGGTCGCGATACTACGCTTCCCTCTTTGTTTAACAACTTCACTTCGCCAGTCGTGAAAGATAAATACTGAAGATTCGCACAGCATTTCACAGCGGTGTCGCCTCTTCGACTAGACTTGAATCTTGATTAAGTCTAACCTCGTTCTTGTTTTTTGCCAAGTTGCATTTAGTTTCGCTCGCCTCTCTAAAAGTACTACTATTGAATTTCACATGTGCCGAGTCTTATCTAACTTGGCGCATAGCTGTGACTGAGAGTCCCACGGACGGACAAATATTAAATATTTGAGTCGCGATAAGCGAACCTTACCCACGGAGCTTATCTTCGCAAAAGAGATTACAACTTGGACTATCAATTTGACAAACTTTTGTTAGCGAGCTTCTCGGGCGTTTAAAGGATTTTGGCTATAGTTGCGACAATCCTTCTTAGCGCGTGGTGGATTTTTGAGGATAATAACTTTTAAATTATTGATCAACTTCTTAAGCAGATATAATTCATTGTATTGTGGATTCTTTGTCAACATGCTTATTTTTTAGAAGTTAAATGAGAGCCAAGAACAGAAATCAGTAGGCAAAAACAGCAGAATTGTTTTCTAATCAAACATCAAAATGTTTTCGAACAGTTGGGCAGAATTAATAGACCAATCACAAACCAAGATTACCCTGAAATTACCCCCGGGAGAGAGCCGATTACGTTTGGCTGGATGCATAAAATATTACACAGAGTCACGCGAGGTCAAAAAGCGGACTGAAACTCAACATATGGCCACATGACTACATTTAGAAACCACTTGCGAGACCTAACAAAAGGTACATGAAAACAACCTAAAGCTAACCTTAACGAAATAAAGCCTCCGTTTTCCCAGAATCCTGAACACGGACGGCCATTTAAAACGTATTCAGATGTAAAATATTTTCCCCAATTAACGTAAATATCTCATTTGCGAAACACTCATTTCTCCAATTAAGCACTGTTTGGCACTGCGTTTAAAATTTTGTTAAATAATAAATGTACATGATGTAATTAAATTATCAATTAATCCGTCCTCAGCGGGCTTTTCGGCGTCCAATCCAGTTTCAGAGTAAACGTTTCAATTCCGCCTGTAGACGGTGTATTTTTTTTTACAAATTACAAATACAAATAATTTATTGAGCAAAATAAACTTAGGCCTATTACAATTTTCCATTGGATCCCGCACTAGGAAAATCCTGTATCAACTACAAAAAAATTACAACCTGCCCAATCAAGACTTGATTTAAATACAGACCTTGACCATGTACAGAGATCTGTATCGTTCATCCATCTGTCTGGGCTTGTGCTTAGCAACAAGCCGCTGCTAAAACTGACAAGCCACTTCTTAATCTAATTTGACAGTCCAATCAACAATGGATTTAATTAAAACCCTCATTCCACTTGAACGGCTATAACAATCTTAATCAAGTCTTTCAGAAATTCCAAAGGAATTAGCCGAGTGGGAAGATCACAATACGGTATCAAGTTGAAGTTTGTATCGTAAGAAAGAAGTCTTAGGAAAGTCAAAGGCGGGGTAAAGAAGTTTCCTGTTTGAACTACGCAATGAGCTGAGTTGGCAACTCCACTAGCGGCCGCTTCCGCGATCGACCCCTACACCCCGTTACTGCTACTTTGATGCTATACACGTGCTCTTTTGTTTATCACGCTATCTATCGAACCACAATATCTATCGAAACATCTTCATTATTTCTGTTTTCCAATCTGTACGCGTTTTCGAACTAAGTTTATTGAGCTTGCTTACTTTAAAAATATCAATCAGCACAGTAAGCTCTACATTTTCTTCGCTGATAAATTGCTGTTACTTAAATCAGTGCAATATCGATGAATAGATGTCGATGTTGAATTTGAGAACGTACGACTGTGAAATTATTCAGTCTGAGTGGGTAAAGCAATCTCTTCAGAGGAACCGCATTTAGAGAGGTTCGCCGTACCGAGACCGAGTACATAGCTCGTGAGCGGTGCAGGATGGGATCTTATTTGGTTTAGTGCTATGACGTCACATGGTTCATTGTTCGGGTGCGTTGGCACACGTTAACGTGGTCGGCAGTCGGCCTAGCGCAAGCGTCGCCGGTCCCATTCACCTCTCACCGAGGGTGAACGGCTGTACAGTCACCGACACCGTTATATCTGTCAAAATTAGACACACTATGGCCAGAGAACGTTCTAAACTCCGTGTCCATGGCGGCCATTGTTCTACCATGAACTAGCCTTTCTACAAACCATACGGTTGCACAAACCGGGCTGAACATTCACAAAACAAACTTAAGCAAATTAGCGGTTTCGTGACTATACATATACATAGCCTGCCCTTGGGTATAACAAGTTATACTCAGACGTTTTGAAAATGTGATTACAACTGCAAGTTGGCACAATGCAAACTGAACGTCGACGGTAAGCGGCTGCCATTTTTCCCACGGTGCCGTTGTACTAGCTGCTATGATATCACTGTTATTTCAGCTGAATACTAATTCCACCTGCGCTGCTGGCAAAACAGTTTGAATTTAGAATAGGACTACCAAGCAGAATAGTGAAACGACGATTATCCTGTTTAAAATGGAATCTAGTTATTTATTCTTCTGAACTAAATATTCCATTTTCCTTAACATGTTTCAATCCAATAAAAAGCCGCCAGTCATGCGTTGACCGGCGTCAATATTTGGGAAACCCTGCGATTCGTCACGTCGAGGAAACAAGCAATCAGCTGGTTGTGTACACGCAGAGGAAGAATACGGGGTGTTCTGACGTCACGGCCGACTTCTCACGTGTCGCGGGTTTGTTTACCGTCCCATCTGACACGTGAACACTCCGCACTATCGCACCAATATGTCAGTTCACGTTCGATTAAAATACCATATCAAAGTTATTGTATTGGTGTCGTACTCATGCGTGGTCATGCTAACAATTAAATATTATAGACGCTGACATAAAATGGAATGGATTTTAAAACGTTAAGAATTGTCGCTTTGCCCCGTACCAGGCGCCATTTTAGGAACAATTCGTCGAACGGTGATGTTGTACGCAAAGGGGACGCATTCACTGCCTTTCACTTCCCGCTTTTGTCATGCGTCGCTCTAGGCGACGGAAAGGCAGACGGCCTTGTGGCTCGCGTGCCTTCTAGGCGTCCCTTCCCATCCAAGACTCCGAACTCCCACCATGACATCACGCCCTCGTCTAGACGAATCAATTACAGCGTCATGACCACCATGCACGAAAACCGACGCCTATTATTTGGGAGTTCACTACCGACTACCGAAAACAAGTTTAGTATATAATTGAGGAACATGCAATTACATGACATCACACAAGGAAAAAACAAGCTCGCTCGAGCGGTCAAAGAGTGGAAGCATTCGCATGTGTGAGGCTCGGATCGAGGCTCGCTGGCTCGCTCCACGGCCGCGCTAACCTTGGCTTCTGAGCGGCAACTTTCACGGTTAGACGGGCTTACATAAGATGCGCCACGACCGGCATCTGCTCTGACGACACGGTCGCTCGACGACCAAACCAGTTCTTCGACAATAGAATTGTGTAACTATCATAATTATGCCCGCAAATGAAATGGAACTACCATTGTATGCACATGCACAATTCCTAAAAGGTCTTCGTTTAATTCTTTGCGATTACGCGTTTTCCATTCCGTTTTAATTGGAGGAGGCGTTTGCAATGAAAGAACAGAAATTTGTTTGTTTATTCTTGGAACGTCCACCACGAAGCGTCACTGTTGACTAAAATTTCTTGGAAGAGTTTTAGGTATGTACGTGATTCATTTGCAAATGCGCCTTTCTTCTATCCTCCTTTTCTAAGTGTGTACTTTTTCCTTGTTTTAGCAATGCTATTCTACAGATGATTTCCCCACCAGTTTTTAAATACATATTCTTTATTGCATTAAAATACAAGAAAGTTTTTCTCATTGTTTGGATCATTCCTGTTGTTCCTTACTATTTTTTCTTTTCCAATTACTTGAACATCTTCTCTGTTGAAGCTGGTCCTTCTACTTGTAGCATTAGTTGTTTCATTGACTAACGTGTTGTTTTCCTTTGTTGCAGGTACAAGAGCGGGGTGCGCGGAGTGAGGGGCGCGGGCGGGGGCGGCGGCGGCGCGGACGAGGCGCGGCGCGGCGGCCTCAAGGCGCTGCCGAAGCGCGCCCGCACTCGCTGCAGGTAAACTCCCTCTCCTTACCTCTTTAGTCATTCATTACATTGTCAATCATTAGTTAATGAGTGGCCAGGGTGGCACGTGCTCTTTCTAAATGTGTCAATGTAATCTTACATCTTTAGTCTTTCCATTCTAAATCATTAGTTAATGAGTGATTAGGCTTGCATATGCAAGTGGTATCCTAAATGTGTCATCAGTGCGCTGCCAGAGCGCAGACTGTGTCGTTGCCTTTAAATTTAATATTTCGGTACATTCATACTGTGACATCAAAAGTCTTCGATCAGTGGTATGTTAAATTCGCATATTACCTATGCGCCCCGTTTCACAGTTCTGTTATTGTGTCGTGGTATTTTTCTTGTTCGTGATTCTGTTGATAACGCTTTCGTGAAGCTCTACGCCAATGCCATCTTGGTTCGTTTAATCTTTATAGATTGGAACATTTGTCTCACTTGTTTCTATTTGCATTTCCAGGGGCATGAACATGGGGCAAAAGCTGTCCGGCGGTGTGAAGTCGGTGTCGCGCGAGTGCACGGCGCCGTTCAAAGCGGTGGTTGCGCGCGAGCTGGCGCCGGAGCCGCCGCGGCCCGCGCGCCTCGACGCGCTGCTCGACGCGCCTCCCGCGCATCCGGAGACGCAGCTCAAGCACGCGTGGAACCCAGATGACAGGTGAGCTGAGTCCCCGGACCAAACAGGGTCTGTAGCGTATGCACAGATGCACACATTCCCATTTGCATTGTCCATATCGGGTCAGTCACAACATACATAAATACATATAATCACGCCTTTATCCCTAATGGGGTAGGCAGAGTGTAAACGACCTAAACAAAAGTCGAAGTAGTTTTGTAGGTATTTTGCTGTAGTGACAGGTTGTCAGCTTATCGCCTAAATTACAATATACTGAAACCCTCGGATCCCTTAGCTGGTTTCTACAGCATGCCCGGGAGGAAATGCAGCTGGCACATTCTATGTTTTTCTCTCGCTGCCAGTCCAGGAATGGAAGAGATCAGTCACAACACACCGTCGATTTCACAATGAGGCCGTAGGTTGGATGCCGTAAAACGCTGCCTGTGCATCAAGGAACACAGCTATCAACATTCGGAGATGCGGAAGATGGACAGTTGGAAACCAGATGATCCATAATAATTATATGATCACGTTGATCAGTATCACACGCACAAGGTCATCGAGCAAGTGTGACACCTCTGCTGCATTGTAGAATATTTGTTCCTAGCGACCCTCCCGGCTTCGCACGGAAATTATCAGTGTTTCTCTACTATATTATGCATGTGTTATACATATAAACCTTCCTCTTGAATCACTCTATCCATTACAACCGCATCAAAATTCGTTGCGTAGTTTTAAAGATTTATTCATACATAGGGATATAGGGACAGAGAAAGCGACTTTGTTTTATACTATGTAGTGATAATCATTGCCAATTTTAAATGCAAAATACTTAATATAGAGAGTATCGTGTAAAGCCTGGAGTATTGTGTGTTAAACGAACCATTACTTTGCGAAAGCTTTCAAAGATTTTTCTGATTCCAAGAATCTTTTGCTCGTTTATAGCCTAATCTGCCTATATTTTGCTTCCACGAAATATGTTATTCTGATTATTTTCAATGAACAAAGGAATGTCTCTATTTGTGAATTTTCATTTTAGAAATTCAGTTCTTTGAAATTGGACATATTTTGGTAATAATGGGTATTCTTAGCTAACTTCTTCATATTTACAAATGGCGTATCTTCAAAGAATCTATTATTAAACATTTAATATTTGTTGCCCATATAAAATATGCCCAGAATTGTAGGCCCAGAATGCTTGTGCTCATTATTTGTAATGTTATCAGCCAATTTTACAAGAGAGATTCTATCTACCTGCTATATTCTTAATTCAATGCTCGACTGGGAGCGAGAGAAAAACATAGAATGTGCCATCTGCATTTCCTCTCGGGCATGCTGTAAAAACCAGCTAAAGGATCCGAGGGTTTCAGTATATTGCAATTTAGGCGATTGGCTGATAACCTGTCACTACAGCAATACTGGTATACCTACAAATCTATAAATAACTCTCAAAACCTTTGTTTAGGTCATTTATGCTCTGCCTACCTCATTAGGAATAAAGGCGTGATTATATGTATGTAGATCCTATCTATACCCATCCTTAATGGGATTTCTAGTTACTGATTGCACATCTTTTCTCTTTCCAGATCACTAAACATATTCGTGAAAGAAGAGGACGCGTTGACGTTCCACCGGCATCCCGTAGCGCAAAGCACGGACTGCATTCGAGGTCGAGTGGGGTACTCGCGGGGGCTGCACTGCTGGGAAGTAGTGTGGCCGGCCCGCCAGAGAGGCACCCACGCGGTAGTCGGGGTAGCCACAGCACATGCGCCCCTACATTCCGTTGGGTACCAGAGTTTGGTTGGAGCTACGGATCAAAGTTGGGGATGGGATCTCGGGAGAAATAAGGTACGTTTCCCATCCAAAACGATTTATCTTGCTTCTTTAGCTATGCACTGCAGGGAAGTGTTATGGCCGGCCCCTCAGAGAGGCACCCACGCTACCGCGTGGGAGAAATAAGGTACGTTTCCCATCCAAAACGATTTATCTTGCTTCTCTAGCTATTATAGTAGCTATGCACTGCAGGGAAGTGTTATGGCCGGCCCCTCAGAAAGGCACCCACGCGGTAGTCGGGGTAGCCCCAGCACACGCGCCCCTACATTCCGTGGGGTACCAGAGTTTGGTTGGAGCTACGGATCAAAGTTGGGTATGGGATCTCGGGAGAAATAAGGTACGTTTCAAGAATACTAGTAATTTTCTTGTGAGTGGCAAGAATATTACTGAATGTGAATTTAAATCTTTGCCGTTTGGTTTCTCCACAGCTCTGCTAGACGTTACTACAGTTTAGGTTTTCTGTTATTCAAAAGAACTGTTAATAAGTTCCGTCTGTAATAGAGTATGTATTTTAAGTAGCTTAAAATAAAACATTACTGTCATCTAGATAAATAATATATTATGATTATTACTAATTCATGAATACTCGCTTTGCGTTTGATGGCTATACACTATACATTCCTATATCATTAAGCTTGACAAGACAACCAATCATCAAATTCATTTTTCTCTACTTGTAGATTGCATTAATTAAAAGCACTGTTTTTGTATGCATCTAAAGATGTTGATTCTATTATTGTTGGGCGACATTATGTACACTATAAAGTTTTCAACATAAGCATGCAATGGTTCAAGGACCTTCACCAAACTTACTGTTGCATTTGTTGCGGTTGGAGAATCGCCAATGTTTCTGTGGAACTTCACACTCAAAACAAGCATTAGAATTTTGTTTATTTGAAACTTGTGGTTTACGGTATTTGCTTTAAAATTACTTATATACGCATTAAATTTTCAGTAAATGAAATTTCTGACAAAATTGCGATATGATGACATACAGATTTATTTGATAGGAAGATAGGTTAGGAAAGGTTTTATAGTTTGTGGCATATACAGGTTAGCTAATAATTGTTAGACACAGATATACAGCAAGTTACAGCAATGTTTATTAGAACCAGTGAATTCTACTAATTTAATTCCCAAAAATCAAGAGTGGCCTTTTCAAGGAAGCTTCAAGAGTAACTTTGAATTTTTGTAGAAACGTTATCCTAAATTGTATTAATTAATTGCGCTCAGCTAAAGTGCGGAACTCACTGTCTGAGTTTCCGAATGAATACAACCCTCAACTCTTTAAAATTAGAATGAACAGTTGGTGAACTCGCTCCATCATCGTCTCAGACCAAATCAAGAGCATACCCACTATCTGATCTTGTCTAGCCCAAATCGTCCTCAAATCTCCAAAAATCTTACTTATAAACAATTCTTTCGTACCTCTATTCCAGGTATACCACAACGCCAAAGGCACAGGCGGCGGCGGGACGACGTACCCCGCACTCCTCCGGCCCGACGAACAGTTCCTAGTCCCCGACAGATTGCTGGTCGTCCTAGACATGGATGAAGGGACCCTGGCCTTCTGCGCGGACGGCAGATACCTGGGGGTCGCCGCCAGGGGACTGAGAGGGAAGACGCTGTACCCGATAGTGTCGGCCGTGTGGGGACACGCCGAGATCACCATGAAGTACATCGGGGGGCTCGATCGTGAGTATCTGCTCTATATAGTAACTAGTGGTCTGTAACGGGCGCCACCTGGGGTCGCCGCCAGGGGACTGAGAGGGAAGACGCTGTACCCGATAGTGTCGGCCGTGTGGGGACACGCCGAGATCACCATGAAGTACATCGGGGGGCTCGATCGTGAGTATCTGCTCTATATAGTAACTAGTGGTCTGTAACGGGCGCTACCTGTGGTCGCCGCCAGGGGACTGAGAGGGAAGACGCTGTACCCGATAGTGTTGGTCGTACTAGTGTAGTGGTTGAACACCTGACCGTTAGTCATATGTGTATAGGTAAGCAACTCTATAATTAACATTACTCGATGTCTTTGACGTGCCATTATACGTTCGAACCTGAGACAGAGCGTTTCCTTTCACTAAGCCCTCTATGTGTCACAAAATATATAATAGTACTACATACAGAATGGCCATTCATCTCCCTTCCCCAGTCCGACATACGTCACACTCCGCGCCGGATTGTGGGCCACATTGAGCGTACGCTTAGCGGGTATGACTTTCTACCACAAGATATGACTCCAATAGGAGCTTTTTTAGATTCCCAAGTGATGAGAGACGGTAAAAAACTTCATAAAAAAAAACAACCTAACCTATTCCACCTATTCAGTTACAGTGAACTACTTTAAAACGTTGATTTATTTAAGAACCAGATTAATCAAGTGATGATTATGACCGGTATAACAAAATTTGTCAACCCTTATAACACGCACACAAACACATGCCAAGTGCAACATGCCGTCTGTCGACGTATGCACAAAATGACATTGTAGTTAGGAGTGTCCGCGCTGTGCTAGTGTTTAACAGTTGCATCTCTTTTGTTCCAGCGGAGCCGCTGCCGCTGATGGAGCTGTGCCGGCGCGTGATCCGCCAGCGCGTGGGCCGCCCGCGCCTGCGCGCCGCCGCCTCCCGCCTCGCCCTGCCCCCCGCGCTCACCGCCTACCTGCTCTACCGCGCCCCCTAGCGCGCTCGCACGACGCACGCTCACCGCGCGTGCGAGCGGGACGACTGCGCGAGGCTTGAACCGCACACAGACGATGATACACCCCCCACCCCCACCCTCACCCCTCGTGCTCACTGCGCGTGCGAGCGGGACGACTGCGCGAGGCTTGAACCGCACACAGACGATGATACACCCCCCACCCCTGCTCTCACCCCTCACGCTCACTGCGCGTGCGAGCGGGACGACTGTGCGAGGCTTGAACCGCACACAGACGATGATACACCCCCCACCCCCACCCCTCACGCTCAGTGCGCGTGCGAGCGAGACGACTGCGCGAGGCTTGAACGGCCCCCCTCCCCTCAAAGAGATACAACCCCCGCTCCAGATACATAGAGATACGAGATGTAGTGACTTGCTGAATTATGACGCGTTTGATATGAACAAGACTTTGATGGTGAGGGTTGACTCGAATAACGAACTATTGTAAAGAAGGAAATATTTTTTTCGAGTATCAAAAAAATACTAAATATTCCTTATATTAATATTTCATCCGTAATAGGTTAATTTATTATTTTCGAGGCTGATTTAGTATTTTTTGAGGCTCAGTTAATAATAAATGTACTATTTTGTTTTTGCCCCAACAATCAAAGTCACTTATCTGCCTTATGTTTTACGCACTGATATTTAAAGCCTTACAATCGATACCAAATAAACTTAATATTTCTTTGTAGGTTGAATGTAATAATTTGACAAACGCGCCATTTTTCAACAGATCTCGTATTGGTATACCTACAAATTGTAAAAACGAAATTGAATCTTCGAACTATAATCGAAAGATTCAAAATCGTTTCTTATTCTCTAATCCAACATCCCTTAGTGTTGATGTCACAGTGTTAACGTGTATTCGTTCGCCTCAATCCTTGATGTGTTTCGTCGTTTGGACGCCATTTTAATTACAAATAATAAAAAAAAAAATATGGACAATTAATCAATACTGTGTCCAAATAACGTGACACATCGCATCCGAATCAGTGTTTCCCAAAACGTAAAGTTATTCACCCAAATATCTGTCACAAGCAGGATTTGGACAACACAAAATGTAACAAAATCGCAATAATTCCAACTGCTGTCTACTTTAATTTTATATTTATCTGTGATAATAACTACACTAGAAGTCATCCGATACATTCATACGTGCATTTTCGCATCGAATAAGCAATAAATAGAAAGAATAAGGAATCGGGTTCAAGCGGAAAGCGCGGGGTGTAAGCGACAAGCGGGGGCGAGTAAGGGAATATTCCGTTACCGATATAGAAATCACCTTATGGACAATTTATACATACGATATTTATAAGTTAGATGTGGCAGTGGATATGCCAGTTTACTTTAACATCGATCAACTCTAATGCAAGCCGCACGTTTTAAAGCCATATTGATCTCTTTAGGCGCGGTCCGATGCATCGCTACGATGTACCGATGCGTCGGACGCGCGTCGTACTCGTTAAGAAATATATTAGAAGAACAGCAATTATAAACTCACCTCGCCTCGGCAATTACTAATAACTATATTAGAGATGTGATCGTTCCGACGCGTCGCGGCGAGTACCGTGGTACCGGCCAGTACAAGCGACGCGTACAGTGGTACGAGGCTTGGAGTCGTATTTTTGAATCACTCGAAATCCAATGCGTTAACGAGAGAGTAGCTTTCGTATACGATTTTCATACATGCAAATGTTAGTCTTTCGTATGCGAATTCGTTTTGAGTGGTTCAAAAATACGGCTCCGGTACGAGCGACAGCGCGTACCGTGGTACGGGGGCCCGTACTACTGACGGCAATTGTGAACGCACTATTCCTTAACTAATTCTTAGCTAGCGCTGTCACTTTCTTAAGTTTAACATTAGAACAGGATAGCAAATGAACACATGACTTTGACATTCCTTATTTTACGTCAAATAAGCAGTCTTATGTCAGATTAGGAACGTCAAAGTCATGTGTTTATTTGCTATCCTGTTCTTACGTCAAAGTCAAGAAAGTGACAGCGCTAGCTAAGAATTTGAATTATAATTGTCACGAGAATAGACTCCTCTGGCGCCGCCGCGACGCGTCTCTAGGCCAGTGTATCGTTGGCGATCTTACATACTATTTTATAGCTCACTAAGCGACTGGTTTATTTTTTTAGTTTAGTATCTTAATTCCTATTGTAAAAACGTGTGAGTGTGTAATGTATATAGATGACTATACGCATTGTATCCGCAGCCTTTTGGTTCTAAGTGCCGAGAACCGCGCGACAGTTGTAGCCTAGCGCCTAGTGCGTACGAAGTGTAACGTCTTAAATCTATGTCTCCTCGTTAAGTCTTCTTTTGCGATTTTAGATAAATGTATTCGACGAGATACCACGATTATTGACGTGAAAATGTAGGATTTTCAAAGCACTCTAATTATTAAAAATTGTCAGCCATTTTTGACCCAAATTAGTTGTATCGTAATAAAAATGTGTAAGTACTTCCATTTTAATAAGATTTTTTCATAAACGTAGATCGTACGGCAAGTAGACACCCGGTGTGGTCCTTTTATACGACGTCGACATTCACATTTAATCTCGCGTTCTCGTATTATTATAATATAAATATTGTAAATTTCATTATAGATTCCAAATACGTAGTTTCAGTTGATGAGATGTTGCCGAGCGGCCGACTGGCGAGTTTGATGTGAATATTGACTATAGTATAGTTGCGAGAATGTCTATGATAAACTGCCAAATGCGAGCGCGTGTGAGTGAGGCGTGTAGCTGTGTGCGTGCGAGCGTGTGTGCGTGTGTGCGTGCGCGACGCGTGTGTGCGGAGGGATGTGTGCGTTAGATGAATATTTTCGTTGTGTAAGAGATATAATCATGATAATATAAAATACACCAAGCTCGATGTATGTTGACGCGGTCCTTCGCACAGCCCTAGAGGACCTGCCTACCCTTGATTTGATGACCACAGTATGATTTGCTTAGTGTTTAGTATTACTCTCACTCCGATGACACCTCGAGAGCTTGTTGCGAAGGATTCCAGTAATTTAGACAAAATAACCATTTGAATTCTATGAACCGTCAAATTTAGTCCTGTATATATTAAAGTTTATCATTTTGCGGTGTTTAATGACTTTATTATTGTAAGTGGAAATGCATTTTAGTTTTATAAGTTGTAGGCAATATTTTTAATGGTCATTTCTAACGGATAACTGCGTTCGACAGTCGAATCTCTTAGATACAATGATTAAAAAAAAATAGGAAAACGATTGGAATAAATATGTTAAGAAAATAATAAATGATATGAATTAAAAAATGGTTTTTATTTTTAAATACTAGAATAAAGCTAGAATATAATAAATCACGATACATTCAAGAAATTCTTAGGACGGATTATTTCTCTTGCCCGTCGTGCAAAGATCACACAAATATCATCATTTAGGAATGTTTCCATAGACATGCCAACAAGATTCATACACATTACACAAATTAAATACTGAGGAAAATAATCTATTTTAATCTTAATTTCATAATTCATTAGGCACATATTTCACAGTTAGTTACTTTTACTTTTTAGGCACGAGTCATCCAATAACTTATGCCAACAACACATCTCAAAGTTTTGGGTATTTAGAATATCTCTTTTCTCTCCAATTATATCTAAAAGTAATGGTAAACAGAACAATTACTCTCCATATGGCTCCATGCACCAAGATCGTCGCTGCGACCAAAAATACAATCGGAATAACCATAGTAAACTGAGGATTACCATAGAAAACTGAGGATTACCATAGAAAACTGAGGATAACCATAGAAAACTGAGGATAACCATAGAAAACTGAGAATAACCATAGAAAACTGAGGATTACCATAGAAAACTGAGGATTACCATAGAAAACTGAGGATAACCATAGAAAACTGAGGATAACCATAGAAAACTGAGGATAACCATAGAAAACTGAGGATAACCATAGAAAACTGAGGATAACCATAGAAAACTGAGGATTACCATAGAAAACTGAGGATAACCATAGAAAACTGAGGATAACCATAGAAAACTGAGGATAACCATAGAAAACTGAGGATAACCATAGAAAACTGACGATTACCATAGAAAACTGAGGATAACCATAGAAAACTGAGGATAACCATAGAAAACTGAGGATAACCATAGAAAACTGAGGATAACCATAGAAAACTGACGATTCCCATAGAAAACTGAGGACTGTGTCCGACGCCATGGAATAAAGTAATAGCATGTTATAGTAACATACACATACAAACCAAAATAGTCTCATTGCTATCGATTCGTAGAACGCACAACTAAATTAAATCTTGACTAAAATTATTGGCGTCCCTTTCTGTTCTCTCATGACAGAAAATGACAGGTACAAACTTATATTAGTCCTAATTTTTGCAACTTCGAATTGGTACAGTATGCAGGGTGTAAGGGACAGTGTCCCGCAAACTGATAGGAGTTGCTCAGTCAACGACACTGAACAACTTCCACTAGGAAATTCATTCATTAATTAAAAAAAAGGCTTTTTCATACAAATGTCTAATCGAGGTGGACATTTTGAATGGAAAAGCCGTTTTATTTCATTGAGCAACCCCTATTAGTTTGCGGGACGCTGTCCCTTACACCCGGTATTCCATCTCATCACTGGCTTACATAATCTCAATCAGCAATTGGCAATTAAAGCCCATTTTCCAATAAAGTTGAAATAATATATAATTTCACTGTTGCTTTCCACATTCATCATGATATTTCAATCATCACTCGATGATGGTGTGATGGTCCAATATGGTGTCGTCCGCGATGATAATGGTGTTGTCATCAGCCAGGTCCTGAGGCAGGTCGATGTGCGCGGTGAGCTCCTGCAGACCGCCATGGATCAGCTCGCTTAGGGATGACTGTAAACAGATAGATAGATATTTTATTTTTATAGCCTATAATTCGTCCAATAACATATTCTTTATTGCACATATAACAAAAACAACAGAAAATAAGAACAAATGAAATAAAAGCTATCCGAATACGAAATAGGCCTTATCGCTATGGTAGAAATTTGGTAAAGGAAATCAAATGTAGATAACTAGCGACCCGCCCCGGCTTCGCACGGAAAATATCAGTGTTTCTCTACGATATTATACATGTATTATAATACATACATATAAACCTTCCTCTTAAATCACTCTATCCGTTAAAAAAACCGCATCAAAATCCGTTGCGTAGTTTTAAAGAAATCATACATAGGAATATAGGGACAGAGAAAGCGACTTTGTCTTATACTATGTATTGATTATTCGTCCCATAACATATTCTTTATTGCACATATAACAAAAACAACAAAACATGAGAACAAATGAAATAAAAACTAAAGTACAATGAAGGCAGCCTTATTGCTATGGTAGCAATTTCTACAAGGCAACCTTGGGTAATGGAAATCAGATGTAGATAATGCGGAATAGTGCATCTTACTAAAAACTAATTACATACAAACATATATTCACGCATTTATCCCTAATGGGGTAGGCAGAGCGTAAACGACCTAAATAAAGCTTGTTTTGCTACGTCTAACAGAGTTTTGAGGATTATTTAATAGATAGACAGAAGAGAAGGTACATTGCTATAGTGACAGGTTGTCAGCTGATCGCCTAAATTACAATATACTAAAACCCTCGGATCCCTAAGCTGGTTTTTACAGCATGCCCGGGAAGAAATGCAGCTGGCACATTCTATGTTTTTCTCTCGCTCCCAGGCCAGCATGGAAAAAAACTAATTAATATAGACACATCTACATAAAACACATAAATTATTATAATAGATAATAAACTACTATATACCATATATAATAAACTACTATATACCATATATAATAAACTAATAAATACATTATGGAGGAAAAGAAATAAATAATTCAGATTAATATGAAAAGCAATGACAGATACACAACTGATATAGAAAGGAATAATAAACAGAATGTATAATAAATATTTGACCAAGGAAAGCTTGGTTGGTACTCTACGTCGACTGTACAGCGATCCAACACAACTCCCATCTTTCATAGTTAAAGGAGAGTGTATAATCCATAAGTAAATCGATACAAAAAGCGCACGTACCGTGTGTTGAGTTTCAGTGGAGTTGTAAAATTATTTCGCGATAACAAACATACATACATATAATCACGCGTTTATCCCTAATGGGGTAGGCAGAGCGTAAACAACCTAAACAAAGGTCATTCCGCCACGTCTGTCAAAGTTTTGAGGGTTATTTAAGATAGATTTGTAGGTATATTGCTGTAGTGACAGGTTGTCAGCCCATCGCGTAAATTACAATATGCTGAAACCCTCAGATCCCTTAACTGGTTTTTACAGCATGCCCGGGAGGAAATGCAGCTGGCACATTCTATGTTTTTCTCTCGCTACCAGTCCAGCATGGAAGAATATGTAATGTAATATGACAATGACAATGAAATGAATGACATACAAGATAGAATAAGAAGTAGCATTCAGCCGTCCAGAATCAACAAAAGTAAAAAATAACGAACCCTGGTCTCTGCAAACTCCACGAAGAAATTGTCGACGGCAGCGTCCTCACCATCGAACTCCTGCGCCAGCACTCGCAGGTGGTCCGGCAGCAAGGAGGTATCCAGGCTGCCACCAGACTCATCTCTCAAGATCCTGGCGGAGAAGGAATTGAAATAAATAAAGAGCAATATACGGAAAAGGGTTGCTGAAATAATGAAACTGAATAGAGAACTGCAGAAATATTTTTTTCTATTGAAAAAAAAAGGTTTATGATCGAGTGCGTTTTTGTATGGGGAAGCCATTTTTTTCATTTCCCAAAAGAATTTATTTGTGAAAGTTCGATTTCGATGTCTAAGCAACCCGACAGTTTAGTTAATTAGCGTACTGACTAAAAAATAACGTTGCGCCGGTCCCAAGATGAAGATGGAAGTGTCGGTTAAGGCTTTTTAGGACCTAGAAATAAAGATCTAATAATAAAAGATGGATCACCATTACATTTATCAAAAAAAAACAATACTCGTGCTTACTTGAGTATCCTTCTTCTAGTGGTCTCGGCTCCAGTTAGCACGGTGACAGTAGCTAAGGAAGTGGTCGCAGCTTCCCTCGCTCTTCGCTCGACGCGAGGCCAGTCTACCCGCAAAGATATTGTATGGAACGACCGCCCGGGCACGATGCGGGTAGCGCCTACGAGGTGGCAGAAGGGAGCCACTTGCATGTATTGTACTGGAAGAAAAAAAAAATATACTTCCGAAATGGTACAGAACACGGCGAGTCGGGTATTTATATTTATTTTATTTATTTATAATTATAAAACATTGTAACAGTACAGAGTAAAAATCCATGGCATTACAAAGATACATCAAATAATTAATTACATAAACATCCATTATTAATAATTTATAGAAATATATAACTATTGTATTGAAGTTACAGGCATCATACTTTAAAATCTTTTCTTACACTCATTAAGCAAATATTTCATCGAACTATCAAACAAATCACACTGTGGTGCTGCATCGAGGACAGAACTGAGCAACGCCATAGCTCGTAATACTAGGACTGCTTATGAGCGACTGGTATAAAACACGGCAAGACAGAGATGGAACACGGCAGGTCAGAGATGGAACACGGCGAGTCGGGGATAGAACACAGGGAGTGGGGATAGAACGCAGCGAGGCGGGTATAGAACACAACGAGTCGGATATAGAACACGGTAAGTCAGAGATGGAACACGGCGAGTCGGGGATAGAACACACGGAGTGGAGGATAGAACACAGCGAGTCGGATATAGAACACAGCGAGTAGGGTATAGAACACAGCGAGTCGGATATAGAACACGGCAAGTCAGAGATGGAACACGGCGAGTCGGGTATAGAACACAGCGAGTCGGATATAGAACACGGCAGGTCGAGAATGGAAAGCGGCGATCGGGGGGATGGAAAGCGGCGAGTGGGGGATGGAAAGCGGCGAGTCTGTGGTTAAATACGGTGGGCCGGGAATGGAACACGGCGAGTCGGGGATAGAACACAGCAAGTCGGGAATAAACACGGCTAATACTCACGGTTAAAATGTATGTGAGCAGCAACAAAAGCAGGCATGGTGGACTTGTTGTGCAGTTTGAGGTCGACGTTGGTGCGGCCGGCGGCGCGGACCAGCGCGGCGGTGTCGGAGTGCGTCACGAACCCCGACCAGCGGACCGGCTCGCCGCTCACGCACCCAAATAGTTTTATCTGAAAATTGATAGCAGTTTTTTTTTAAATAGATCGACTTGACTTTATTTTTGAAACCGAAATTATGGGTTTCGTTTTCATTCGTAGGTTTTTCTTATCGCATGATAAGTCGAACTTGATTTTGTAGATGCGGTGTGAGATTTTACGTAGTTTGGTTAGGACAATGTAGGCTGAATCAAGAAAAAAGATTTAGTGCTTCGGAGGTCACGTTTAGCTGTCGGTCCCGGTCACAGTCTTTGATAGTGGTTGTTATACAAACTCCGTCAGAGGCCTAAAGGCTGTGCTATTAGTCTGTTTAAAATTTCTAATTAATAGGGTCGATCGACTCGACACACACGACTAGAAGATTAACGTACCTTTCTACATACATACATACATATAGTCAGGCCTTTATCCCTAATGGGGTAGGCAGAGCGCAAACGACCTAACAAAGGTCGTTCCACCACGTCTGACACAATTCTGAGGGTTATTCAAGATAGACTTGTATGTATATTGCTGTAGTGACAGTTTGTCAGCCCATCGCCTAAATTACAATACACTGAAACTGAATTTTTACAGCATGCCCGGGAGGAAATGCAGCTGGCACATTCTATGTTTTTCTCTCACTCCCAGGCCAGCATGGAAGACGTACCTTTCTAGTGGTATCATTGTTGCTTCTCTCCAGCGCCATATGAAGCGTAGCAGCGTGCGGCATACAAGATGTCGGCGAGAATACCACGGGCAATGGCCGACACTCCAAGGCATTGAACGTTAACAAACATATCCCTCTGGACTCCGCTCCCGGCAAATCTATAGAAAACCCATCGCCGACAATGTAACAACGAATATGAACTTTCTTGTCTATGTTGTTTTTTAAAGATATTTCTTTGCGGCCAGTTCGCACAAATGATAGAGTGGACGCGTTGCTTTTGATAGGAAATGATTTTGGTTTGTCGCTGCCTCCCGTGAGAATGACTTCTGTGCTTTCGCCGGTTGAAAGCTCTTCTAAGTAGATAGGTCTGGAAAGAAATAATTATTCGTCACATTTCTGTTCAGTCAGACAACGCGAGGTCCGTCTTGTCCTTATCAGTCACTATTCAAAACTGTCACATATTGTCGAACGTAACGTACGTACAAATGCGTGCTTATTTCTTTACTCTTTTATGCATAGTAAAGTTTGTACAACCTGATGCTTTCTTCGGATAAAAAAAAGGATATGAAGAAACCTTTATTATTTTATGCAGTTCGCTGTACCTACATACATACATACGTATAATCACGCCTTTATCCCTAATGGGGTAGGCACAGCGTAAACGACCTAAACAAAGGTCGTTGGTTATTGAAGTTCAATTTGTATGTATATTGCTGTAGTGACAGGTTGTCAGCCCATCGCCTAAAATGAAATATACTGAAACCCTTGGATCCCTTAGCTGGCTTTTACAGCATGCCTGGGAGGAAATTCAGCTGGCACATTCTATGTTTTCTCTCTCTCCCCCAGTCCAGCATGGAAGTACTGTACATACTTATTTATAATTTTAGAACACACTTAGATTCTTATGTGTTTATATTCTGGCTTCACGGAAGACCAGCGTTACAAGCAGTTAGCTGTGCTGCTTGTTACATAAGCTGAGTGAAGACCATTTTTAGATAAGACTTTCTGTACTTTTATTTAATTTGATTAATTTGTAATTTGTGTTGTATCTGAAATAAACGTATTTCTATTATATTCTAAACCTTGATTACTTACACTTGAACCAGTCCATCATCAGGACTGCCGACATAGAACACTTGTACGGTGGTGGACTCCTCAGCAGCCAGCGAGAATCTGCTGGGCGACACTTGAAACGGCAGTTTCGCTTCGTTCGTGCTTCTGTACTTGACTGTCCACGTGCCAGCCACCGCGCCGCGGTTGATTACTGTTATTTTAGCTGCTTCTGCAAGTAAACAAGAATTACATAAAAATATGCCTCATCTCCCAAGCATTATCCCGTATCTCACGGGTCGGTTACCTAATATAGGTACTGATTTTAACACAGAGCGACTGCCATCTGACCTCCGCAACCCAGAAGGGAAACCAGACCCAATCCTGGATTAGGTAAGATTTTTCAAGCCGTAAATGCTTAGCACTGGCCTCTGATATGTATTAACGACAAATATCCACGGTGTTAAACGATACCAACCGGGGCCAAAGGTTTAAGGTGCCTTCCGAAGCACGCAAAAAGCGCCAAATAAACGTACATATGAAATTAAAAAACCGAAAAACACATTGTTACCTGGTGGAATTCGAACCACGACCTCCCGAGGAGCTCAGGAGGAAGCGGCCCTATCCACTACACCATCGGGCTATATCCCTAAATGGGGAGCTATTTTGCCACATTGGAAATATATTGTTGGTCATAGTAGGTAGTTAATTTATTAACAACTCATCTACAGTTCAATGAGTTTTCTCGCGAGAATACAACATTTTGTACCCGGTGACAATTTTAAAATTCTAATGATTAAAAACTGGAAATTGACCGTGGTTTTCCATTTTTGTATGAGTGTCCGATATTTCAACGAAGTTTCACGCGTTATATTCACGGAGTTCCTCAGTCGCTCCATGTTCATAAAGCGTGAAAGTGCGTTGAAATATGGGACACTCATACAATAACGGTAAATTTCCCATTTTTGATCATTATAATGTTCATAACCGTGAGAGTTTGTGAAAGACTACTGAAAAATCTAGTTAAATCTGGCCCTTAGTTTTTGAGTCCAACTTCAACCATACAATTTTATACTTTCTGGTTGTGCCTACTTCTCAGTCTTTTCAACTGGACTTTACCCGATCTCCCGCTTCTAGACCCTGCCCATATTAAACAGGAAAAAATTGTATACTCTTTAAAATTATCTTGATCTCAATGTAAGATTGTAATTATAATTATTTAGTTATAAACTATTGGTTTTGTACAGTACCTGACCTAACTTACATAATGTTTGTGAAATCTGAATGTTTATGAGAACGATGTGTTCGCCTATAATTGTCTTTTAAATTAGTGATTTTAAGTTAAGATATAATACTGTAATGTTTAATTTAAAAGATGTTGGTGTTCCTACTTATAATAAAAAATAAAAAAAGAACAAAAACTTACCATTTGTAACCTGTACATTATTAGCAGTATCGTCGACGTGTAGTTTTGGTATCCCCACAAGTCCTATAAGGTTCACATCCCGAAGCACTGTGTTGCTGCCGATCAAACTCACTTGAAGCTTACCATTGTATGTGGTCATTATTCCCGATTTACCAACTGCAAAAAAGGTTTTCATAGGTATATCAGTTGACCTGCGTTTCGGCTTGAGCAGCCACGTCGAAACGTCGAGATAAAAGTTAATACATACATGCATATAATCACACCATTATCCCTTATGGGATAGGCAGAGCCTAAACGACCTAACCACCACGCCACGGCCACGTCTGACAAAAGTCTTGAGAGTTATTTAGATAGATCCGTAGGTATACTATATCGCAACGGGTCAACCGTTTAAAATACTAAAATCAGTATAATTGTTAGCAATCTAGGTTTATCATAGTGATAGACATATTTTCATAAAAATATACATTTATCTGTCTATTTATTCCAAGGATCTTCGGAAGCTCCTATCTTTAATATATAAGGTCATTTTACATCAAGTGCAAATATTGAAACGTGTGAAACAGTGAAACGTCTACCCATGAAACTGAACAAATTCCCTGAAAACAAAAATTGACTTCCTATACTAAGTGCGCTATCAGCTGGTGCATTTTGTATGGAAGGTCCAATTTTTTTATTCGTTTTTCGACCTATGTTCCTTATAGAATAACTAATAGTGTTGCTTATACTTACAAAGCTTCATATCCGATTTGGGCGAATTGAAATTAATGGACACGCTTATAGCACTGTCTTTGACGAGTCTACACAACTGTTTATTCATAGCTTTAGTCTTCGTTTTCCCTGCATCTTCAGAACCCTGGCGTTCCAGCAACACTTTGTTCACATCACTCCTTTTGACCTCTTGAACACTTTTGATACAAAAAGTGTTGTCCCCTTCAGTGATAGAAAGTTTCAGCTGTAAATCTGCTGGGCAGTCGCTTATGAGGACAAAGGTTTTCGTCAGAACCGTCTTTTCAGGCACAGCTGGATAAAGAAGCTTGTTTATACCATCAGCGGACATAGCTTGGATTGTCGGTAGTTTGAAATTCACTTGCAACTCCCCCGTCTGTTTAACTTCGCCATCAATGGAAGCATCTTTTATAAAGAATGTGAATGGTAGTACTGTGGACATTTCTACGTTAGAAGTGATGTGAAAACTGAAGTCTTCAGTCTTTCCGGGAGACAGTAGTAAGGGAAGTCGAGGTAGTTCGACGTTCAGGTCTTTCCCTTCTAAACTGTCGAACTGGAATTTGGCTGTCAACCAACTATCACTGATTGTTGTGACTGAGATGGTAACAGCTGTGTTTACACCTGAAAAGAAGGAAGTATTACATAAGGTTCCACTTTTCCAATAAACATCATCATCTCCCTAGCCTTATCCCGTATCTCACGGGGTCGGCTACCTAATCTACTTGATTGAACGGGGGTACTGGTTTTTACACAGAGCGACTGCCACCTGACCTCCGCAACCCATAAGGGAAACCAGACCCAATCCTTTTGATTTGGTCAGAGTTTTCAAGCCGCCAATGCTTAGCGACTATTATCCACGGTATTAATCGATATTAACCTGGTCCAACAGCTTAACGTGCCTTCCGAAGCACGGATAAAGCGCCGAATAAACGTACATATGAAATTCGTAAACCGAAAAACATATTGGGATGTAGATGGACCACGACCTCCGCTCAGGAGGCAGCGGCCCTATCCACTACACCATCAGGCTTACTCTATAAACATGGTTTGTTTAATTGTGATAACTTACCAACAAATCCTTCCACAGGACTGGACTGCACTGATACCCATTGCTCTGAAATATAAAAAAACTAATTGTAAAATGCTTTTACTTCATAGAAAAAAATAAAACTGATCAATTAAAACAATATCCCTGCTTTTTTACCCGGGGAATAAGTAACAGTAATTAGACCATGTAACCCTAGTAACTAAAGTATGAATCATTAAAATATTATAGGTTTTTATGAGGTTAGCGAAATATTAGTGAATGATTCTGCTATAAAATCATTTTTGAGATGTAGATTGGTTTTAAGAAATGAAAAAATATCAGGCAGTAATATATATCAAACAGTATCTGTGAGGTTCATTATATGATTATGATTAGTAATGTAAGCTGATGTAAATGTCCCATGTTAGTATGAAGCGAGGCCCACCAACCTGCAACTACGCCCCTCTGCCTGATTCTCTTTTGTTGTAACACCTCTTGCCAATTTACCGACTTATCTAACTCTTTGTAAGCAATATTCGGAGACGGGACTTTCGATCTATTAGCCTCCTCTGAAAATTTCAATGCCTACTTTAAAAATAGTTTCAATACAAGTGCGATATGTTAATAGATTAACTCACCTTGTACTTTTAACTAAAATGCGAGTTGCATTCATCTGCCTTCAATAAACAGTATAAATAATGTTCTACTTCTATGGTGGACTGGGAGTGAAAGAAAAACATAGAATGTGTCAGCTGCATCTCCTCCTGTTCATGCTGTAAAAACCAGCTAAAGGATTCAAGAGTTTCAGTGTATTGCAATTTAAGCGATTGTCTGACAACCCGTCACTATAGCAAGATACATAATCATCTGCAATAACCCTCAAGACTTCTCAGACGAGGCGGAACGATGTATGTTTAGGTCGTTTTTTGCTCTGCCTACCCCGTTAGGGATAAAGGCGTGATTTTATGTATGTACTGGCGACCCGCCCCGGCTTCGCACGGAAATCATCAGTGTTTCTCTACTATATTAGGCATGTATTATACATATAAACCTTCCTCTTGAATCACTCTATCCAATAAAAGAAACCGCATCAAAATCTGTTGCGTAGTTTTAAAGATCTAAGCATACATAGGGATATAGGGACAGAGAAAGCTACTTTGTTTTATACTATGTAGTGATAATGGTCTAGGAGAGAGTAGATATGATTCTGCTAGCTCTGAATTAAACTAGCATCAAGAGCAAACAAAATGAGAAAGAGGTTTGGTAATTAATTGAAAAATATTTTTTCTTTATTATTTGTTTTTTTTTTCGAAAACCTTTGCTAGGTAGCAACCCTGCGTAGCTCCAAATCAACACATAACAACTAGGGCTAGGGTTTTAATACATACCATTGGTAATATTCGGACTGTCACCAGACTTTGAAGACTTGAAGCTGGAGAAGTTATCCCTTACAGTGCTCAATGTCGAAGGACTTCGACTTGTTGGGGATTTAGACCTCGTGAGCCGTTTAGCTTCTTCTGCCGCGTTTTGATCCAGCGTCGTATGTGTTATTATCACTTCAGGTACTTTATCGTGTATCTTCAATTTGTCAAATGAAATAACAGTTTGTATGGTGCCCGCTGAGCTGCCTGTTTCGGTCTTTTTAGAATCGATCAGTTTGGTGACCGGAAGATCGTCAGGAATTTGTGTGTTCATGTGAAGTTCTGAAAGAGGCGGCTTGGTTCGCTTTTGCTTTTGCAATATGTCTGTTACACTGACGTTGGATTGATTTCCTGTAATAAAATATAAATAAGTCCAGATTTTAACTTAACTCTCGCCTTAAATAATTTAATATGTAATAATAGTTCCATGCTGGACTGGGAGTGAGAGAAAACATAGAATGTGCCAGCTGCATTTCCTCCCGAGCATGCTTTAAAAACTAGCTAACGGATCCGAGGGTTTAATTTAGGAGATGGGCTGACAACCGGTCACTACAGCAATACACGCACAAATCTATCTTAATAATGCCCGGGAGGAGATGCAGCTGGTACATTCTATGTTTTTCTTTCGCTCCCAGTCCAGCATGGAAGGATAGTGTACTTTACTTACCAAGATAATCCGCAATCTTGGAGAGACTCAACGAATTCTCAACCGATTCTTCTGTAATATCGCCATTAACCATGAATGAAGCTTGCAAGTTCTTTAGCAGCACATCTGTCGGCTTCGAAGAAGTCATAAACGATTTCTGAGGAAGCCCGGTAGGGTTCAACGACCTGACATGCTGCGGTTGATCAGGTACTTTTGATGCTTGTGGTTTCTCCACAGGCTTGGGTCTAGCTGGTTGTTTGAACACAGGGATGTGGAATTTGTCAGGTCTACTTGTGTGAGAGCTTATGGATTGCTCAAGGGTCTGTGTGTTGTTGTTGCGAGGTTGACGCACTGGCACGCTGTCTAGCGTGTCATCTATCTGGATGAAGTTTGACTGTTTGCTTTGTTCAGAGAGTTTTGTGCCTGATACTGAAATAAACATTAATAAACTTGTATCATAATACATACATATAATCACTCCTTTATCCCTAATGGGGTAGACAGAGCGTAAACGACCTAAACAGAGGTCAGAGGAAAAAGTGTTGAGGGTTATTTAAGATAGATTTGTAGGTATAATGCTGTAGTGATAGGTTGTCATCCCATCGCCTAAATTGCAATATACTGAATCCCTCAAATCCATTAGCTGATTTTTACAGTATTCCCAGGAGGAAATGCAGCTGGCACTTTCTATGTTTTTCTTTCGCCCCCAGTCCAGCATGGAAGTATCATAATAACTTAGCAGAATTTAAGTGATTTAATGACTAGGTTGGAACAAGGTTCTTCTTTTTGTGTGGGCACAAGTATGTACTATGCTTCTAAGAAGGTACTGTGATGGGACCTATACAGTACAAAAAAACACTACTCTTCTGGGGGGCACGTGCCTCCGTACCCACCTCCGGATCGTAAGCCTATGGCCCTGACCACTAGACCACGGAGGCAGATCGCCCTGTGCTAAAATTAGCAGTTTTAAAATTACCAAAGTGTCGAAATTACCAAAGTGCTAAAACAACCAAGGTATAGAACTTGAATGACCACACTTTCAAAATATAAAATGTTATGTAGTAACCAATCATGACATGGTGTTGAACTTACCTTCAGTAATACTGGGCATCATGGAAGATTTATCTGGGCTATAAGCTTTTCCTATTATTTTATCGAAGTCCATACATCTCTTTCCGAAATAACCTCCTACTGACAAGTTTGAATTGTTAACCCTGTAAATACAATTTTACTATTGAATAGTCCTCCCAACCGATTATCGGTGATGCGGCCAATCTCCCAGAGATCTGCCGACTGCGCATGACTAGTTTTTAGTGCCCAAGTGCATGCGCAATACACAAGTGCACTTTCTATCTCTTATTCTGATGGGAGAGAGAAACCAGGCGCAGGACTGACTATTTACATGCCCATTCGACAGCATGGATCATCTGCCTGCAATGTCCTAACCAAACTAAACAACAACACAAAGTCATTATCCCCCGCCGGGAATCTAACCCGTGACCAGGTCGTGAGCCCATGGCTCAGACCACTGAGGCATTCAGTATTATTATTTAACGACTTACTATACTATTTCCAAATCAGATTTAGAATAAAGGTAAACAAAGTTTCATGTCTTTTAATCGAAGATCTTGTTTCTAAAATAAGTTTTAGCTATTAGATATGATAACATAATGAAATAGTAGTTTTAGTCATCTAACATATTTGAAAAGCGATCATTTATTTTTGAATTGTGTTTTTGAATAAAAAGACATGAAACTTTGTTTACCTTTATTCTAAATCTGATTTGGAAATGGTATACACCACAGACTAGACAACAAACACTTGCCCTGTAATAGTTGTGTAAATGATGTTAGCAAATAAATAAATAAAATTACTACAAAAATGGACGCAACCTAGTTCTACTTACGATGTATTTTCTGAAAAATAAGTTTGTGTCTGATGCATTATAGGCAAAGGGGCTTCTCTGTTAATCAACGATGCCTCATCCGCCGTTAAGTCTCGCTGAAATAACCAAAAATTATCAAAAATGTGTTTGGGTTACTTGAAAGTTTTCATGTAACGTATTTTTTTGTATTTAAAAGCTGCCATGCTGGCCCGGGAGCGAGAATAAAATATAGAATATAGAAGCTGCATTCCTCCCGGGCAAGCTGTTAAAACCAGCTAAGGCATCCGAGGAATATTTTGTAATTTAGGCGATGGGCTGACAACCTGTTACTGCAGCAATATACCTACAAATCTATCTTAAATAACCCTAAAAACTTTGTCAGACGTGGCGGAACGACCTTTGTTAAGGTCGTTTACGCTCTGCCTACCCCATTCGGGATAAAGGCGTGATTATATGTATGTATTTAAAAGCTGAGTTGAGTTAGAGTAAGTTGCACAGAAAAGACAATAAAACAAATAACGGCACAAATAGGCGGGCCTTATTTGTAAGCAGCAATTTCTTGCAGGCCCTTAGGTAAGGGCACAGGGCAATATAATTAAACAAGTGGGCTCGCTCACCTTAGAATGAAAAGAATAATTAGAAGCAAAGGAATGCCTCATAATATCCTGGATCTCACTGGTCTGCTTGTCCATCTGGCTGGTGATGGAGTCTATGGCAATGGAATGGCGGCCATATTGCTCAGTAATAGGGACACTTAGACCTGACATCGCCGGAACTTCACTGGTGCCTGTAGATCTACCAGTCATTTCTCCAGGGTTAAAGGTAGACTGGAAATTTAAGGAGGTGGCAACTTTGTACTGACCTGCTGGTCCATGTTGTAAAAATAGTAGATTTTATGCCGAGTGCATAAAGCAAGTCATTATTATCCGAGATCGTTATATGCCCGAGCCCGCAGGGCGAGGGCAGATGAAGAAGTCGAGGATAAAAATGATTTGTGCACGAGTTATAAACTCTGCTTTTCACTTCGATTGCGAGAAAATAAAACAGTAACATAACATACTAACATTTATTTAATTAAAATTCAAAGTAAAATTAGTACAATTTTGAATGCTGAATGATATGGTTTTTCCCGGCATATTAACGGTATTCTTTTGAATTTGAGATGACATGACAGAAGATGCTATATTCCCGCTACTTTACTTTTTTTAATTTTTGTGCATGATTTTCGGGCAAAGAATAAAATATATACAGCCTACTCTTAAATTATTTTGGAATATTGTTTTTTTTAGTGATGAATATGTCTTGATATTTAGTTACTTTTTCGTATTATCTTATTATAAACCAAAAATGCAAATAGGGAAGGATATATTATAAATTAGCAAGTTTTATCCGTGCACAATTTATTATGTTTGGCTGCATGGTCTAAATGGTCACAGCCTTAGTATAGATACATTTAAAAAGCTACTTTTTTGCCCTTGTGCATAAAGTTCAACTTTATGTCGCCTAGATTCTGCATAAAGTAGTACTTTTTCGAGCATGAGAAGTGAAAAAAGTATATTGTTTTAGGGGACAAACCTACAATGAAACTAAATAACTTTCAACAAATCCCGAGATAGTTCGTAAGTTTCATAGGTAGGTTTAGGTATACCCTTATTTATTAAAGCTTACAGTTTTATTTACAATTCACATACATAATTTAAGTTTTAGATTAATTAGTATACTTACAGTTTTGCTTAATGATACATTTATATTGCTCCCTGACTCTCCAAATCCTAAAAAGTGATATTTTAAATTATTACACTTTTTATTACCCTTTTCTAAGCATTTGTGTATATAAATTTGAATTAGACACTTTCACATAGATTCAATACAATACAAAATTCTTTATTGCACAAAGAAACACATACAGCAGAAATAAAAAGGAACAAATGTGACAGTACAATATAAGCGGCCTTATTGCTAAAGCAGCAATTTCTACCAGGCAACCTTTGGGTATATAAATTGTACAAACAGATACTTAGACAATATTTACACACTATTAAATAAATATTTCAATTAAATATACTGATAAATATCTTATGATAAACTAATACATAAAATATGCTACATAAGACAGGATAGTGTATGTTATATATCAGAGTAATTCTTAGATTAGATTAGATTCTTATTTCTAAATAAAAATAAATTAAATTATTAGATTTGTGTTGTGTTTTTTTTTCTGTTGTGTGGGTGGGTTGATAGTGACAGCGTTGATGAAACTGATGAACTCTGTTGTCAACACCCTTATAAAATTTAATTTATGTAACCCTTATGTTCCTCTTTTTTGTATATAATATTCTAGTTTTTATTCCTGATAATCCTAATTCCTTGCTTACAGATTATTTCATTGTTTGTAACTCGGTTTGTTTCCTAACCTTTTAACAACTTGATAATGGCATAAAGTTTAACTATTGCCAAGAATTAAAAAAAAACTGCTCTATATCATAATCAAATGTACTTTTAAATTTTCCTAAAAAAGTTCTACTAGTGTTAGAAGTATTTTTTTCTGGTGTACAATAAATTATTAGATAGTTAAATAAGAAGTCTGAATTTTAACACCTACCTTCAACATGATCCAAGTCTAAGATGCCAGATGAGGTTTCATATACACATGCTGGAGATCTTCCCAGTCTCTCTTGGTTTGCTAGAGCAGCCATCCTATGGAAATTATATACATACATATAATCACGCCTTTATCCCTAATGGGGTAGGCAGAGCGTAAATGACCCAAACAAAGGTCGTTCCGCCACGTCTGACAAAGTTTTGAGGGTTATTTAAAATAGATTTGTAAGTATATTGCTGTAGTGACAGGTTGTCAGCCCATCGCCTAAATTACAATATACTGATACCCTCGGATCCCTTAGCTGGTTTTTACAGCATACCCAGGAGGAAATGCAGCTGGCACATTTTATGTTTTTCTCTCGGTTCTAGGCCAGCATGGAAGAAAAGAAAGAAATTATATCATAAGATAAGAATATACTTTATTGCACAAAAAAGACTCAAGAAAAAGGGAAATAAAACATTACTAGCTTCTTGCGCTGCAGTTATTAGTTATTATTCCCATGAGAATAAAATATTTTCCTACAGTATCATCATCTCCCTAGCCTTAACCCGTATCTCACGCGGTCGGCTACCTAATCTAGGTGATTGAACGAGGGTTCTAGTTTTTACACAGAGCGACTGCCATCTGTCATTTTCCTACAGTATAGAGTAGTGTAAATTGAAAGCATGCACATAGCTTGTTCTAAAAATGAGAATGTTTGAAATCAGCCATGTAGATTTTGAATTTACATACGTACATATATATATATATCATCTCCCTAGCCTTATCCCGTATCTTACGGCTACCTAATCTAGGGGATTGAACGAGGGTACTGGTTTTTACACAGAGCGACTGCCATCTGACCTCCGCAACCCAGAAGGGAAACCAGACAAAATCCTAGATTAGGTCAGAGTTTTCAAGCCGCCAATGCTTAGCACTGGCCTCTGAAATGGCTTAACGACTAATATCTACCGTATTAAACGATATTAACCGAAAAACACATTGGTACGTGGTGGGATTCGAGCCACGACCTCCCGCTCAGGAGGCAGCGGCTCTATCCACTACACCATTGGGCTCTCCAAGCGTGATTATAAGATTAAATAAAGGCGTGATTATATATTATAGAAAGATATAATCACGCCTTTATCCCAAATGGGGTAGGCAGAGTTTAAACGACCTGAACTAAAGTCTGCCATGGCTGACAAAGTGTTGAGGGTTATTTATGTTATATTTGTAGGTATATTACTGTAGAGACAGGTTGTCCCATCGCCTAAATTACATTACAGGGATGTCCCTGAGATACATAAACTATAAGAAAAATCTGGAAAGTATAACAAAAACAGGTGATGTTGTCAGTGTGTGTTGTTGCACAGATTTCCGAGTGGACAGATTAATTCTTTGCACATTCTGTCTCTTCTTGACAATTATTATTATTATTCCCAACTGTAGGGTCCATTTTGGGTCAACAGGTTGGCCTTTGACTTCTGCTTATACTATGCAGTTTGAGTATCTAGATAATTGCATTTTGTTCAAGTTAGCTTGTTATTTCTTGTTTATCTTTCGTTCCCTGTAACTTTCCGTGTGACTCACACCACACACTTTCTCTGCATGTAACTGGCTGTAAGCCTATTTTTTGCAAACTCTGCGATAGATATAAGTACCATCATTTTTTAAATGAAAAATTGAATTTGAATTATGCTGGACTGGGAGCAAGAGAAAAACATAGAATGTGCCAGCTGCATTTCCACCTGGGCATGCTGTAAAAACCAGCTAAGAGATCTGAGGGTTTCTGAATTTAGCAATTTCTAGATAGGCTGACAACCTGTCACTACAGCAATATACCTTAAATACAGGTCTATTTTAAATAACCTTCAAGACTTTGTCAGACATCGCGGAGCGACCTTTGTTTGGGTCGTTTATGCTCTGCCTACCCCATTAGGGATAAAGACGTGATTATATGTAGGTATGTATGTTGGGTCTTAATTCTATGCACATTGCATGGCCAAGATCCACTTAAATATTCTTAAAGTTTATTGTTACATATTAACAAAGTTATTTAATTATTAATAAAGTTTATTATTAGATTATTACACACAATTGTTATAGTGTTAAAGTTAAAAACGAAACAATAAACTTACGTTTTCACTTCTTTTTCTGTGTATAACAGTTCTTCTATGTTGAACGAATGTCCCCCTTCTGCTAAATTGATCAGCCTCTGTATTTTCTTCGGCGTTAACGGTGGTTTATCCATTATAAATTCACAATTTAATCACGGACACAATAAGATATAGAACAATTAAAACAAAATTCACAGTCGCTCGCAGCTACTTTACGTTAAAATTTGAAATTGTTGTGACTGTGACATACGTGCCGTGACGTCATTGACACCTGTCACTGTCAGTGTCAAATGCGCTTTTTTTTAATTAAGGCCTCTCACAGACAGGGGGCCCTCCGCGCGTTCTCCTAGACAGAGTATCGATAACTTTTAACGAAAATCTTGGTAATAAGGTCGAGAATGACGCAGCTACCATAGACAACCGTGCAAATCTCCTAACGGTTTCGGAACTGCAACCAGGACAGGCGCGGCCCCCTGCGAGGGCGGTGGTGGCGGTGCCGATTTGTTTTGTTCCTCCTACAAAATGTAAACAGGCGCCAACACCGCTTCACAGGTCAGAACATAAAGTAGATTAATTTCACATCTCCAATCACATCCACACGAATCTGCACTGGTAAAGATAGGGCCATTTCGATTCCACTTCTTAAACATAGATGCCGCTCTCTATGAATATGGTACCTCTACTCACGGATAGATGGCGCTGTTCTAATTACTAATGACATCTATGCTATTTACCACTTTCCGAGACTTCCCGCAGATTGTCTGTCAAGGATTCCGTGCTTCGGAGGGCACCTTAACTTTAATGTTCGGAATGCTCGGGTATGTGTGAAACGAAACTGCATCATAATTATTTTTCATAATTTTTATTTATTTCTACCCAAATAAAACATACAAAAAAGCAGTTACAAATGTTACAATCATGGTAAATTCAATTCAAATAAATCAATTAATCAAAACAAAATTAAGCTAAAAAGAAAATATGTTTTCTTATTTGTTGTAATTGTAGCTGCTTTTATGTACAATTCAAAATAATGAAATACAATAATGCTTGTTTTTTTATATCCTTAATACTGTATGCTTATTTAACTTGTGTTAGGCCCAGTTAAGGGCAAGGCATTGATTTCTTTGTTTAGCCGGATCTGCTCATTGATGGCTTTCCAGGCATCTTCTTTCTCCTTCTTAGTGATGGGGCGCTTTTTCTGTTTGGCAGCAACCATCTTCTTGTAGATCTCAATACACTCCATATCAACTTGGTCCAACTGTTTCTTAAGATTCAGTCTGATCATCTCTTGCTTGCAAAATTGTATGAGGTTCTTAAGGTTACGGCAGTTGTCTTTTCGGACTGCAGTCAACTCAGTCTGACATTTCTTGATTTCTGCTAATATCTCGTCATCAGCAGGGTTAGTTAGCGGTGGTAGATCTTCAGGGTCTAAGATGCCCTGTTCAACTAATTCCTTTCTGAGGCATTTTTCTAAAGTTAGGGAATTCTTGTAGCTGCTTTTGGTGCTGGTATTCTGTTTTATTTTGATGTCAGGTACTTCATATGGCATGACATTTTCTTCCATGAGAGCAGATACAAGTCTTTGAGTTAAAGGCCCCGTAATCATATTGTTATCACAAGTCTTTTCAACTTTTTTGCGAATACTTGAGGCTTCTGGTGACATGCTGGATTTGGTCTTGTTATTGTTGGGGTTACCAGCATTCTGATCTTCGGCTAAATGTTCATCAGCCCATACTTCAGAATAATGCTTGCCAAGTGGTGGAATAGGAGGAAGAGTAGTATTGCTACTCTGTGCAAGTAACGACTCCAAGAATTTTATGTCATCCAACGTGACTGGGGCACAATATGGGTCCACAGAATTCCAAAATTTGTATGGGATATTGTTTTTAGGCAATGCAAATTGAGAAAGTTCAAGCTTAACGGGATTGTCAGAGTTATTAAGGTCATTTGAATAGTTGTGCGAGGTTCCAGAGGCGCTGGAGAAGTTTTTAAACTTCGGAACTTTAGGTTGATTAGACAGTTTAGTATAATCTTTGGTCTTTATTTTATCTTCAGGAAATTTCCTTTTCACAGGGTTCTGTAGCTGTTTGCCAGCGGCTTTACCCTTCTTTTCTCTTTTTGATTCATTAGTATCTATGCTGTCTATCTCGCCTTGGAAGTATCTCACTCTACAGGCAGTGTTACTCAGTAATGACTCAAGTTCCAACTGTAGAGCGTCTAACTCATCCATGCCAATGGGCTCATCTGCCGACCTTGCCGCAATGGCTGTAAATCTCGGCAGGTTTGAAGCATTGTCTTGGATCTTCATATATGGAATTGGACAAATATCAACCTTGGTTTTGCCACTAGAAACTGACCCTGGTATTTTAGCAGGCTTACTGTATGGTGAAATTCCTGGGCTCGATGGCTTGCCATTGTCGTGGCCCTTGCTGGCTAGCCTGCCTTTACTGTTGTGGTGCATTCGTTTGCCCAACATATTTATTTATCAGTCAAATCTCGCGCGTAAGGAATAATGTACATAAACATAAATAGGTACACATATACGCAGCGCCTCAGTGGTGTTTTTCTCTAACAATCAGCTTCTCTTAAACATTACCAAAAGTAATATTCTACCACATATAACATTAATTAGTAATAATTACTATATTACTCGACAAAGTTACGGAATAAAAATGAGAAAACACCACAAATGCAAAACTTTTCTACGACAAGACAAAATGGCGAAAATTACAATGTTGCTATTTGTTTAACAAATAATCTACTAAGGGTTTACGATACCACCGCCGCGGTGATCACGGAACGAAACTGTGATATACCGTGGAAAACCTTTTCGAACATACATATTTTGATTTTATTTGTTTCTTATTAGTTAGATTGCGTACAGCACATCACGTTAATGATCTGTCTCGGAAATAGAATACAATTAAAACTACTACAAGGTAGCCAGGGCTATTAATTGGCAACATTATTGAAGCATACGTTTTTGAAGGCAGTCATGAAGTTTTTTGTTATAAAAAGAATCATAATTTTTAACACATATTTGCTATATTTTCATCAAAAATAAGCAAAAAAATATGAAAATTATGAGTTAAAATATTGTATTTTCTTAGATAAAAGTTATTGTATAACTTAAAAAAATACATTAAATTGTAACTAACTTTAAATTATCACTGATTTGACAGTCTGACATTTTGATTCCTCGCTCGATTCACGTTTAGTGCTTTCTTCACGTTTATTGCGTTAGAAATAGTGTGAAGTTCTTCATAATAAACACGATTACTTCTTCAAATTAGATATGACTTGATAAAGCAAAAAGTTTATGGAGCGAAAGAGAAAATGTTTACAAAATGATACAATTTTGACTATAGGGCCTTGTTGGCAAATTTCCCAGAATCTACAAAGAGCATATTGTTCTTAAAATGGGAGACACGGTGTTAAGGTGCCCCCTGTGCTGCGACAGAACTTTTGACTCGAAACCGGAACTTGTAGAACACTTGTCGATCATATTCGAGAGTATAACTTGTCCAATATGTACTAACAAGTGGACATCAGTCCCTCATCTTATTGAGCACTTAACCTTAGATAACTGCCAAGCAGATAATGCAGTGCCAACTATAAGTTATGATATAAATAATGAACCCGAAAATCACACAAATGAAATTGAAAATAGTAAACATGCATTAGAAAACAACCACATCACAACACACCTCTTTATCGAAAATGGTAAGCATAATAGTTTTATAACCGTCCTAAAGATGACTGCTCATATTTAAATGTATCTCATTTGTAAATACTCAATTTTCAGAGCCCCAAAAGGATCTATCCACTGTACTTCCCAACCCTGCAAATGTTCCTATTGATGACGGATCAGACTCGGGGAGAATGTATGTGGAGTTCCTTAGCAAGCAGCTTACAAAACCATGTCTCCAAACTCAGGAGTTGAAACTTGTGAAGGACGATTCAGGTGTCCGATATGTCTTTGTGACAGATGAAGAAAGTGGGTCTAATACACAAATAGATCTTGGTCGTGCAGTGGTTACTAAACAAAATCATGATGGCACTATATCATTGACCACTGTACAAGGTAACGATTTCAAATTATTACATAACTATAGTTTTCTTAAATTCAGTTTTACAATAAACGTAAACAAAGTTTCATGTCCTTTTATTCAAAAACACATATCAGAAATATAAATGATATGTGTTGGCAATTTTTTTAAGTTACTAAAACTACTATTTCATTATACTGTTATATCTAATAGCTAAAACATATTTTACCAACAAGATCTTTGATTAAAAGACATGAAACTTTGTTTACCTTTTCTCTAAAACTATGTTGAAAATCCTGTAGTTTCCTTAATTACAGGGATTTGATTGGCCTTTACCCAGGGTTAAATTATAATGATATTGGCTACTATAGTAAAATAAGAAATAAAATAATGGCTATATTAGATTAGACTGTTTAGATGTTCTTATAAGAGAGCATTAAGTGAAAATCATTCATAATTATATACAAAATAAGAATTTATATTATAGCCATTCTTTTACATTTACATTTCTTTTAGTAAAAGAATGGCTATAATATAAATTCTTATTTTGTATATAATTATGAATGATTTTCACTTAATACAATACAATACAAGATACTTTATTGCACAAAGAAACACAAATACATACAGCAGAAATTAAGAGAACAAAACAGTACAATAAACGTGGCTTTATTGCTAAAGCAGCAATTTCTACCAGGCAACCTTTGGGTATTAGGATAGTACATAGCAGATAGCAGGATAGTTCATACTAAATTCATCTTAATACTTAAACAATATAAATACTACTAAATAAATACATAACTAAAATAAACTAATATATATTTATAATAAACTAATACATATTATGCTAAAGGGAGGTAGGATAAATAACTAATTATTATTCTCTAAGAAGAACTTTCTTGTTCGCTCTCTAAATGTCTCAATAGACGGTTCACAAACTCACCTCTCAAAAAACATTGTCAATACTGGAAATAGTTGCTAACTCAATAAATATTTCTTTTTAAAACATTTATTTTATTTCAGACATGAAAATGGAGTCTGACCACGATCCACTGATGATCCAAGATACACCAGAAGTGGAAGAGACTCAGGAAGAGATCTACAGCTGCAACACCTGCGGGGTTTCCTTTACCTCTGTGCTGGATCACATCCAGAACTATCACAATGACCAGGATGTTGTTGTTGAGGTACCATTAACACTTTTGATATTCTTAAGGCAAGGGCTTCATTACAATCTCACTAAAATGAACATTTTCGCTCTTTACTTATCCTACACCCAAAGGTTGCCTGATGGACATTGGATTTTAAGAAAACAGGTTGCTTATTATACAGGTGTTAATTTAATACCATAAGAAGACCATAGGTTAGGGGCTTAATACCAAAACAAAGATTTCTAGCGAAACAGTCCCTAAGCTATGGCAAACAATTAAATTAACTCGCTGTATTATACTGTTACTTTTGTTCCTTTTATTGTAGTTATGTGTTTCTTTTTGCAGTAAAGAATTATTGTATTGTATGGTGTAACAAAAGATTGCCTATTCATTCTTGGTTGTGAGCTCATAACAGAAACTTGCCACTTTAATTTTAATGTTTCTTAGAATAAAAACATGATAATTAAAAATGTTTTCTCTAAGAACATTGAATTTAGCCGGAGAGTAATATTGCTTTATACAAGTCATACATTTAATATCACTACATAATATAAAACAAAGTCGCTTTCTCTGTCCCTATATCCCTATGTATGCTTAGATTTTTAAAACTACGCAACGGATTTTGATGCGGTTTATTTTAATAGATAGAGTGATTCAAGAGGAAGGTTTATATGTAAAATACATGCATAATATAGTAGAGAAACGCTGATGATTTCCGTGCGAAGCGGGGGCGGGTCGCTAGTGCTAAATAAACAAATTTATATTTTGTTTGCTACAGGAACCTATGGATGAAATGGAGAATGGAGCCAATGAATTTATCTCCCCTGAATTACAAAACCACGCCATTTTACCAATAAAGGATGAGGTTGTAAAGCTGGCCGCACGCCGGATGATAACAGAGACCGGTGACATTGTCGAAGCTCCAATGGTTTTGAAGACTTCTATTTCCATGGGTAGCCATTTTTATGAATTACTTTATTTTTACATAATAAAACTTGACTTAAAATCTATTTCTTCCATGCTGGACTGGGAGCGAAAGAAAAACATAGAATGTGCCAGCTGCATTTCCTGCTGTAAAAACCAGCTTAGGGATCCGAAGGTTTCAGAATATTGCAATTTAGGCGATGGGCTGACAACCTGTCACTACATTAATATACCTACAACTCTATCTTAAATAACCCTCAAAACTTTGTCAGATGTGGCGGAGCGAGCTTTGTTTAGGTCGTTTATGATCTGCCTACCCCATTAGGGATTATATGTATGTATGTAAAACTCAATCATTGTTTCTGGCGTTTTCCTTGTTGGATTATACGGATTTTTCAAGATATATCAGTTATTTACTGTCTTAAATCTCGAAAACTGTTAGGGCTCCTACACACATGCACCCGGCGCGGCACACCTGTCAGCATATCACTACATAGTATAAAAAAAGTCGCTTCTCGTATTTGGATGACCGTCTGTCCCTATGTATGCTTAAATCTTTAAAACTACGCAACTGATTTTGATGCGTTTTTTTTTAATAAATAGAGTGATTCAAGAGTAAGGTTTTTATGTATTAAACATGCATAATAGGGTAGAGAAACACTGATAAACCGCGCGAAGCCGGGGCGAGTCGCTAGTGCCACAAGAAATGGCTATCGTCACCGCCGCTACTGTGTGTATGGCCTAATAATGTCAGGCTTGTATGTATACAGCATGGAAGAAATTATAAACAATCGATTAAAATATAATTCATATAATAAGTTAATATATTAACACTGCTGTCAGCATTTGATTGATTTCTGGACTGGGAGCGACAGAAAAACATAGAATATGACAGCTGCATTTCCTCCCGGGCATGCTGTAAAAACCAGCTTAGGGATCCGAGGGTTTCAGAATATTGCAATTTAGGCGATGGGCGACAACCTGTCACTACAGCAACATACCTACAATTCCATCTTAAATAACTCTCAAAACTTTGTCAGACGTGGTGGAACGACCTGTGTTTTGGTCGTCTACGCTCTGCCTACCCCATTAGGGATAAAGGCGTGATTATATGTATGTATGTATGTATGATTATATGTTAATAATTTCAGATGACTATGAGAAGCCAGGGGCGGTTGCGCGTCCTCAAATGAAGCAGGAGTGTGTAGACAAGACGGGGCTGCGGCGGTACGTCGTCGTCGACAGCGTCGTTAAGGAGATCAAAAAACCTGATGGTGAATACAACAATACAGTATTGATAACGTTTACGCCAGGGTTGACAAAAATATTTGAAAAAATGATATTAGTTAAAACAAAAAAAAGAATCGCTATTTGTGGAAAAAATCACATTTAATCACGATTATTTTTATTTTAGTCCTAGATTTGACTATAATAAAAAAAGCTAAAACTGGTTTCGAAAAGTAAAAACAAAGATATAAACAAGTAAGTCACTGTTTACTGAAAAAAATATTTAGTGAAGATCAACCGTGAATTTAGATATGGCGATAGGTTCTTTAGCACTTGTGTAAAGGTTTTTTTCCAAGAAACTGGGAACTGATATGGCAGGAAAACATTACAATAATGATTATTGTTACCTTAGATTTTTATAAAAAAAACATTATTATGAATTTTACTTATGAAAATAAAGAGACTGATTAAATCATTTATTTTTATAGAAGAAATAATTTCAATCCCTTACGCGACACATCGGTATACCGTCGGCACTATGTGTAAAAGACTTAATACAGAGTTTTATAGGGTGACCGGGATTACAAAATTTAAACCATCCAATTTATTTTTATCGCATTTACTCCAGCATTTCAAAGTAAGAGAAGTAAAAATAAATGTTTATTATTTTATTACAGAGAAAACTGGGCCCTATCACAAAGTGGTGATTAAAGAGATGGCGCGACCGAACGGGGAGAGGATCAAGATCTTCAACTGTATGTCCTGTAATATCTACGTTTCTTCACTTGAAGACTTCAAGTCTAGGCCTTGTAAACAGTGTAAGTAGCATACACGTGTTGATTTGAAACGTCTATATTAGTTCATACATACATATAATCACGCCTTTATCCATAATGGGGTAGGCAGAGCGTGAACGACCCAAACATAGGTCTGACAAAGTTTTGAGGGTTATTTAAGATAGATTTGTACGTATACTGCTGTAGTGACAGGTTGTCAGCCCATCGCCTAAATTAAAATATACAGAAACCCTCGGATCCCTTAGGTGGTTTATACAGCCTGCCCGGGAAGATATGCAGCTAGGACATTCTATGTTTATCTCTCGCTCCCAGTCCAGCATGGAAGATTAGTTCATCTATGAAAAGATAAAGCCAGAAAAATGTTAATAAATACATAGATCGCGTATCCTTAAAAACAATAAGAGATATCATTGCTTGCGGTATAGTTACACCCAATCAATCGCAGTACTTCAGCCAGTAAAAAATCAGAATTCAGAAACCTTCTTTTGTGCTGGTATTGATACGTCTTTTGAGGGTAGGTAGAGCGTCAATGAAAAAGTTGATATCCATGGAATATTTTTAATTTTTCATACATTTGCAACTATTGCAGTTATGAATTATTTACCTACCACGTATATCACGATTAACGGTTAATGATTTTTTGTTATAACTATAACTATGTTGTTTTGTTTCAGTGCGATATTCGTGCTCACATTGTTCAGTGTCATATGAGAACTCCAAATCACTGTCAGCACATATGAAAGTACACAAAGCCAAGCCTCCTACACGTATGTATAGCTTTTATTTTATTTATAGGTTATCTATCTATCACTTCAACATTGTGGACAATTTATATGCGCACAAAACCACTTAATCTACATACATACAATCACGCCTATATCCCTAATGGGGTACACAGAGCGTAAACGTTCTAAGCAAAGGTCTTGCCGCCACGTCTGATAAAGTTTTGAGGGTTATATAAGATAGATTTGTAGGTATATAGATATTGCTGTAGTGACAGGTGGTCAGCCCATCGCCTAAATTGCAAGATACAGAAACCCTCGGATCTCTTAGCTGGTTTTTACAGCATGCCCGGGAGGAAATGCAGCTGGCACATTCGATGTTTTTCTCTCGCTTCCAGGCCAGCTTGACTAAAATCGTTTCCTGTCATTTTCTACCATGAGATAACAGAAAGGGACGCTCAAGGAATCGGTGCCATTGTCTTTATTTTTTATATAATTTTTAATTATTATTTTCTTCACAGCTGCGACGAAACAGCCAACACAGTTCGAGTGTGAGCTATGTAACACAGTGTTCCCAACTAATAAATCATTGAAACTTCATAAACGAATGCACGATCCTATCAAGTAAGTTGGTTGCAAACAAACAATCACTGTCTGATACTGATTATGATAACCAATAAGATATTATATTCAATCTCAAATTTTCGACTGAGAAACTGCGTATAAAGATTAGCACAGACGGCGTACTTCTACGTACTATTATTTCTGCTACACAAGTAAAAATAGAAAGCTTTCACCACGAAAAGTGACGCCTTAGTCCACTTAGTTTTTTTAGCACCTGTAACCCTTACCTCCTTCAGTTGCTTCCTACAGTATGCCCAAGAAGAGAAGTGGCTGGAACATTCTATGATTTTTATCATTCCCTGTCTAGCATGGGAAAAATATTCTTCCTAATCAATTATTTATCGACTATATAATACCTTTATCTTTACAGAGTGCGCGAAATAGAACCGCCAGTAGAAAGCGCAGACGGGCAAGAAGTATCAAACGATAAATTCCTCTGTTCAATATGCAACCGGCTTATACCGATAGACTACCGCGCAGTACATCAGAAGTCACATAAAGGAGGTTCCGGGCTCAACTGTGAGATCTGTAATAAGGAGTTCCGATCACAAGTCTACTTGGAGATGCATATGAATGTGCACTTAAATGAGAAGGTAGGTGCACAGTAAGAAATCTTAGGTAAGAGTGATAAATTCCTCTGTTCAACTCTGTGGTGAGATATAACTATGTGCACAGTAAGAAACCTTAGTTAGTTGTGACAAGTTTCTCTGCTCAATATGCAACAGACTCATACCCATAGACTACCGCGCCGTGCATCAGAAATCACATAAAGGGGGGTCGGGGCTTTAGCCTCACAGTTTACTGTGAGATCTGTAATAAGAAGTTCCAAACACAAATCTACTTGGAGATGCATATGAATGTGCACTTATATGAAAATGTAAGTTATTTAGTGCACAGTGAGATATAAATATGTGCACAGTAAGAAATGTTAGGTAGACTTATACCCATAGACTACCGCGCTGTTCATCAGAAATCTCATAAAGGGGGCTCCGGGCTCAACTGTGAGATCTGTAATAAGGAGTTCCGATCACAAGTCTACTTGGAGATGCATATGAATGTGCACTTAAATTACAAGGTAAGTTATTTAGTGCACAGTGAGATATGAGTTACTATGTGCACCGTAAGATATGAGTTACTATGTGCACAGTAAGATATGAGTTACTATATGCACAGTAAGATATGAGTTACTATGTGCACAGTAAGATATCAGTTACTTTGTTCACAGTAAGATATGAGTTACTATGTGCACGGTAAGATATTAGTTACTATGTGCACAGTAAGATATCAGTTACTATGTTCACAGTAAGATGAGTTACTAATTACTATGTGCACAGCAAGAAATCTTAATAAGAGCGACAAGTTTGTCTGCTCAGTATGCATCCGACTTATACCTATAGATTGTACGTTACTGTAAGGGACAGCGTCCCGCAAACTGATAGGGGTTGCTCAGTCAACACTGAACAACTGTCACTAACTAGGTTCAGGTGTCAGACGTGGCGAAACGACCTTTGTGTAAGATGTTTACGCTCTGCCTACCCCATAGATTTGTAGGTATATTGCTGTAGTGACAGGTTGTCAGCCCATCGCCTAAATTGCAATATGTATATTCTTAAATAACCCTTAAACTTTGTCAGACGTGGTGAAACGACCTTTGTTTAGGTAGTTCACGCTCTGCCTACCCCTTTCGGGATAAAGGTATGATTATATGTATGTCATCTCCCTAGCCTTATCCCGTATCTCTCGGGGTCGGCTACCTAATCTAGGTGATTTAACGAGGGCTTTGGTATTCACACAGAGCGACTGCCATCTGACCTCCGCAACCCGGAAGGGAAACAAACCCAATCCTAGATTAGGTCAGAGTTTTCAAGCCGCCAATGCTTAGCACTAGCCTCTGACATGGCTTAACGACTAATATCGTGATTATATGACAACCCGTCAATACAGTAATATACCTACAAATCTATCTTAAATAACCCTCGTAACTTTTGTCAGACGTGAGGGTACGACCTTTGTTTTTTTAGTTCACGCTCTGCCTACCGCATTCGGGATAAAGGCGTGATTATATGTACGTATGTTGTGCCCTAAGGTTGCCTGGAAGAAATTGCTGCTTAGCAATAAGGCCGCCTATTTGTACTACTAAATTTTATATTCCTTTTTTCTTGTCTTTTCTGGCAATAAAGTATATTCTTATTCTTCTTTTACACAGACCATGGAAATCAAGAAGGATAGTAGCAGTCTTCCATACAGTTGCGTGTACTGCGAGCGACGTTTCTCCAGACCGCACGAGAAGGTCAAACACGAACGGATACATACCGGTATATAACCTTTTCTTCTGTCGTGTGGGTATTGAGTCAAACGACCCGATGAACCCTGGTGCCAGAGTTTTTAAGCCGCCTAATAGCACAGCTAATAGGTCTCTAACATGGTGTGTGTAACGACCACTATCAAAGACAGCGACCGGGACCGACGGCTTAATGTGCCCTCCGAAGCACGGGATCTTTTTTTCCAGTCAATCAGGTGATTCTGCCTGCATTGACCTAACCAAACTAGGAAAAATCTCATAAAGAAATAAGCAGTGCCTGTTATATCTTAATTCCTTATGTAATGATGTATTTTTTTATTGTTCTGTGTATGTTTATGTATACACTAAACTATGAAATAATAAAATAATAAATTGACAAATATCAACTTTTATGTTCCCTCTGGGAAACGAACACAGGACCTCCGGATCGTGAGCCCTAGACCACGGAGGCAGTTACTTATACATACATACATACATAAATCACGCCTTTATCCCTTACGGGGTAGGCAGAGCGTTTAACGCCTCGTAAAAGGCGCTTTCGCCACGTCTGACAAAAATTGAGGGCAATTTTAGATTGTAATATGTATTGCTTTAGTGACAGGTTGTCAGCCCATCGCCTAAATTACAATACACTGTAACCCTCGAGTCCCTTTTGTTGACTTCAACATGGCATGCCCGGGAGGAAGGGCAGCTGGAACATTCTATGTTTTTCTATCTCTCCCAGGCCAGCATGGAAATCAGCGTTAGCTGGCAATACAGCGAGATAACGCTGTCAGTGCGATGGGCACTTTTCCACCAGGTGCAATCCTAGGCAGTCTTTTGGACTAGCATACATTTATGTATTGTTTACTTTAACCTTTTCACCGCCACAGTCGGGTATAGCCGACAACGCGCGACTTGCCGTCATCGCAGTCCAGCATGGAAGAAATGTTACTTATGGGTGTACTAATCCGCTATTTATTACAGGGGAGCGTCCGCACTCGTGCGAAATATGCGGGAAATCCTTCCGCGTGTCATACTGCCTCACGCTGCACATGAGAACTCACACCGGCGCGAGGCCCTACTCGTGCCAACACTGCGGGAAACGGTCAGTGGAATTGGAATTTATAATCTTTATTTTGTTTCGTTTTAGCTGAAAAGATATATGGGGTGTAAGGGACAGTCAACGAAACTGAACAACTATCATTACGATTTTTTTTTTCAGATAAAGATTGGTGGTAATTTTTGTATGGGAAGGTCTATTTTTTTTATGTCTTGGAAGAATTTTCCTGGTGAAAATTGTTTAGTTTTGTTGACTGAGCATTCCCTATCAGATGGCGGGACACTGTCCCTGACATCCGGATTACGATACGTATGATATGATAATTTCGTCTAATTTCCAAAAGGACTACTTCTTATTTCGTCTATTTCCAAAAAAAATCTTTGTAAATCACATTTTTTTAGTTTTTTGTTAGGGAAGTAGACAGTGTTTGAGTGCTTTGAGAGTATGACATTTTGTATGAATATGTTTCAGTATATTGTAATTTAGGCGATGGGCTGACAACCTGTCACTAAGCAATATACCTACAAATCTATCTTAAATAACCCTCAAACCTTTGTCAGACGTGGCGGAACGACCTTTGTTTAGGTCGTTTACGCTCTGCCTACCCCATTAGGGATAAAGGCGTGAGTATATGTACGTATCTTCTTAAAAGCAATACAAAGTAACCAAGATTTCAATCATTCATCCCTTGCGTCCTAAAATAGTCAAATAATAGTCGTCGTCTCACCGCCGATAGTTCAAAGATTGTCGTAACGACGGGTACCAAAGACAGATCACCTATTAGACTCGGCTTGCTTTTGTTGTTTACCTCCTCGTCCTTTTCTTTTCTCTCATGCCAGAAAGTGACAGGTGTAGACTTAAACAGAATCGACACTAATATCATTAGAATGACTAGTGTTTCCAAAACAGTTTTAGAATCAAATGGGGTAGATTTGGGATAAAGGCGTGACTATATGTATGTATCTTCTTAAAAGCAATACAAAGTAACCAAGATTTCAATCATTCATCCCTTGCGTCCTAAAATAGTCAAATAATAGTCGTCGTCTCACCGCCGATAGTTCAAAGATTGTCGTAACGACGTGTACCAAAGACAGATCACCTATTAGACTCGGCTTGCTTTTGTTGTTTACCTAGTCCTTCTCTCTTCTCTCATGCCAGAAAGTGACAGGTGAAGACTTAAACAGAATCGACACTAATATCATTAGAATGATTTCCTACTCAGTTTTAGAATAAAGGTAAAAAAAGTTTCATGTTTTTTTTATTGAAAACAGATTTCAAAAATAAGTTTAACGTGCTGTGTTAAAACTACAATTTCATTATGTTGTCGTATCTAATAGCTAAAACTTATTTTAGAAACAAGATTTTCGATTAAAAGACATGAAACTTTGTTTACCTTTATTTTAAAAGTTCGTTGGAGATACTGTAATTTTAGCTCTTGTTCAAATAGTATTTATTTATGCCATTTTTATCGAATCATTTTAAGGTTTTACTTGGGTCAATTTCTCATTTCTTCCATGCTGGTCTGGGAGAGATAGAAAAACATAGAATGTTCCAGCTGCCCTTCCTCCCGGGCATGCTGTAGAAGTCAGCAAAAGGGACTCGAGGGTTACAGTGTATTGTAATTTAGGCGATGGGCTGACAACCTGTCACTATAGCAATACACATTACAATCTAAAATTGCCCTCAATTTTTGTCAGACGTGGCGAAAGCGCCTTTTACGAGGAGTTTGACGCTCTGCCTACCCCGTAAGGGATAAAGGCGTGATTTTATGTATGTATGTATGCAATTTCTCATTAGTTTTATTATCAGAGTTACTGCCAAAATCTCGTGCACTTGAAGCTATACCTTTGATTAACGTACGTAGGAGTACTTCTAACCCAAAACTATGAGTGGACTTAGGCTATGATATATAACCAACTGCTCTGTGGTTCAAACAATGGAACATAGACAAAATACGCGACGAAGCTACGCGACGTAGCGCGGAGCTCAATGTGTGCATAGCCTTAGAAACTGTTAAATATAGCACAATACAATATACTTTATTGCACAAAAATACATAAATTGCAAATTGCTAAAAAGAAAAGTAGTACAACTAGCGGCCTTATTGCTAATGTAGCAATATCTTACAATACAATAAACAATACAAAATTCTTTATTGCACTAAGAAACACATACAACAGAAATAAAAAGGAACAAACGTGACAGTACAATATAGCTTCCATAATATCTTCCAGGCAACCAGGCAATAGGAAACAGAGGAATAAAATAAATTGATAAATTAATAAATAATACTGTACGTCTATGTAAAGTATTCCGTTTAAAGAAGCTGAGTCTACAGATAATTAGTCTTACGTGCACGCACAAAATTTATGACAACGCGAGTATTTATAGAGGTGATCTCGGTTACGGGAATGCCGCATTTGGGACACCTTTGTGTTTGTTGTGCTACATTGTCATTGTAGTTTTAACTAGAATGTTGTTTAGCCGTCTAAGTTTCTGATTGAAATTTACTGACTACAGATTATATTTTCTTTTTTTTAATACGATAATTGCTGAGTATAAATAATGGTTTTCGGATGGCTACCACGAGTGAAAAGCGTAGAATAGCATCCCACAAGATGGCCGGATGACAATGATAGGTTGTTGCCGTAGCTGGACATCGGTGGATTCAACTTGCGCAGGAGTGCACAAGTTAAGAGTCTATGGGGAAGGTCTTTTTTAGGTTCAGTTGTTGTCTTTAAGCTAAAATTATGATGATAATGCGGGGTGTAAGGGACAGCGTCCCAGTCAATGAAACTGAACCAACTTTCACCAGGATTTTTTTCAGGATATGAAAAATAATAATTTGGTTTTCCATACAAACTGTCCGATCGAGGAGGTCGTTTTGTATGAGAAGGTCATTTATTTTTCATCTTCTGAAAGAATTTCCCGATGAAAGTTATTCAGTTTCGTTGACCGAGCAACCCCTATCAGTTTGCGTTACGCTGTCCCTTACACCCGGCATAACATGCTATTTTTCTTTTGTCAGTTTCTTCTATTTGTATAGACTGATTTGCCAGCTGGAACGAAGAGTTCTACTTTTTACCCATCGCCATTTTCCCTTTCGGTCGTTTCTTCTATTTAACTGCTTAATTGCCAGCTGGAGAGATTAAAATCAATTTCTTATACTCTTTTTTCTCCCCCAGGTTCAAAGCCCACAGTGTATACAACCACCACTTGCTAACCCACTCAGAAGTCAGAGCGTACAAGTGTCCGTACTGCCCTAAAGCGTTCAAGACGTCAGTGCAGCTCGCGGGACACAAGAACTCACATACCAAGCCCTTCTCTTGCCAGCAGTGTAATAGGTAAGACTTCTTTATCCAGCAATGTATACGTAGCAGCATACTACCTGATAACATGCCTAGAAGTCAGAGCGTACAAGTGTCCGAAAGCGTTCAAGACCTCAGTGCAGCTCGCGGGACACAAGAACTCACATACCAAGCCCTTCTCTTGCCAGCAGTGTAATAGGTAAGACTTCTTTATCCAGCAATGTATACGTAGCAGCATACTACCTGATAACATGCCAAGAAGTCAGAGCGTACAAGTGTCCGAAAGTGTACAAGACGTCAGTGCAGCTCGCGGGACACAAGAACTCACATACCAAGCCCTTCTCTTGCCAGCAGTGTAATAGGAAAGTCATCTCTATTCATCAATATATAGTTAGAAGAATAAGAAGAAGATACTACCTGATAAAATGCCTAGAAGTCAGAGCATACAAGTGTCCGTACTGCCCGTAAGCGTTCAAGACGTCAGTGCAGCTCGCGGGACACAAGAACTCACATACCAAGCCCTTCTCTTGCCAGCAGTGTAATAGGTAAGTCATCTCTATTCATCAATATTTAGTTAGAAGCATACTACCTGATAACATGCCTAGAAGTCAAAGCATACAAGTGTCCGAAAGCGTTCAAGACGTCAGTGCAGCTCGCGGGACACTTAAACTCACATACCAAGCCCTTCTCTTGCCAGCAGTGTAATAGGTAAGCTACATTTATTGGCATTTTCATTTTTGCAACTAGATGGAGCGACATCAGCAATGGATGAGGATGATTTATGATATTTGGCTGGCAGGAACCTTTTAGATGCCGAATATCGGGCTCTGTGGCAAATCATGGGTCCAGCAGTGGACTGATATAAGATAGGCTGAACAGAACATCGTAAACAGCCTTTAGTGGCAGTACAGCAGGGCTAACATGCGTCATCATCTTCCTAGTTTTATCCCGTATGTCTCGGGGTTGGCTACCTAATCTAGGTGATTGAACGAGGGTACTGGTTTTTACACAGAGCGACTGCCATCTGACCTCCGCAACCCAGAAGGGAAACCAGACCCAATCCTTGATAAGGTCGAGAGTTTTCAAGCCGCCAATGCTTAGCACCTGCCTCTGATATGGCTTAACGACTAATATCTAAGGTTTTAAACGATATAAACCGGGACCAACGAAACAACGAAAAAACGACGGAAAAAGCGCCGAATAATCGTACATATGAAATTCGAAAATCGAAAAACACATTAGTACGTGGTGGGGTTCGAAGCACGACCTCCCGCTTAGGAGGCAGCGGCCCTATCCACTACACCATCGGGCTCTAATTGGGCTAACATGCGTGCAGCGAGATAATTTTGTCACTGAGTGCGCGGAACTTCACTACGCTTAAAGCAAGGTGTTATCCAGTGTGAAGTACGCAACTGTAGTCACAAACCTATCTACAGTAGTGTAATAGGAAGTAGATCTGTCAGGGAAGTTCTAGAGAACAGCACAAAACATGCAACAGAAAGCCTACGCTGCTGAAGATTCAAACATCTGAAGTGCTTTTACGTTCTGTGTACCTACTTATTTATATACATACATACATATAATCACGCCCTTATCCCTAATGGGTTAGGCAGAGCTAGGTCGTTCCGCCTCGTCTGATAAAGTTTCGAGGGTAAGATAGATTAGTAGGTATATGCAACTGGCACATTCAATGTTTTTCTCTCGCTCCCAGTCCAGCATGGAAGAAATTTATTTATATTCTTCCGTGATATACCTCCATGAGTATAAACAAATGAAAATAAAAGATCCAATCAATTTTACATTTTTATTTATAATTTCACTGTAATTTTGAGTCGAAATAAGAAGTGCTAAAAAAAATAAAACTAATTAAAACACGGTCACTACTGGTATCAAAATTCACTATAAAAATTCAATCTCAATGATCACTGTTGCGGGAAAATGTGTCTTATTTGGCTGCGTCAAGGTTGCATCTGCTGCAATCAGGGCATCTCCCGTAGCCGCGGCGACTGCGCCCGTGCCTCCCGTCTGTCTTCTCATGGTGGTGGCTAGTTCGGGATCTTGAGCGAGATCTGAAACGATTAAATAAAAAAATGAATTATTTTATCTCACGACAGCCGCTTTGCCATACTTGTGCGTAAATGTACCTACGTGCTCATTGCCTAAGGGCGCTTTTACACTGATCCGAATATGTTTTGATGCGAATTGAGCTTCCTAGTAAATGTGTGACAACTTGCGCACCCATCCATATCCGTTATGGCAATTTCACGGACACGATTCAAATACAGAGCAGTGCAAAACCGCCCTTAGTCTACGTAAGTTCGCCTTAATAAACCTCTAAAGCACACAAGCGCGCGAGTGCGTACGCACAACCACAAGTATGGACAAGTGGCAAACGTGAGACAATAATACTACACGGATTTGTACAAAGTTTCTACACGAAAGTTACCTTATTTTTCTAAGTTTCTGTAGATCTGGAATTCAATATTTAAAATAAATGGCTACGTTGGATTAGAAGATTTAGAATGGAAATGGTATATTTATCGTAGTATGTTTTTTTTTAGATCCTTAAAGATACTGTAAAATATGTAGATATTGAAATTTCAATATAGCAAAAGGGATTTAACGTTGTAAGGCATCGAAACAGGTCCAGCCTACGAGACGTAACTACTAACTAGGCTGGACCTTTTTTTTTCATTGGGGCAATGCGAATTATTATGCCTACCCCATTCTTATAAATATGTTCTCCAGATTAACAAAGTCGTCCCTTCTATTGGGTTCGATTTCCTTGAGTTTGACGCTACTAGTCTTTGCGCTTTCACACCTGGAGTGGGCGCTGAGCTTGTGGTTGGAGTGGGGGCATTCCTCAAGCTCGCCGGTCTTCAATTTGAACAGCATGCCCCAGTATTGGTACAATAGATAGCCGCATGTCAATAGGGCTGCCACCTGAGGACAATTAGAAGACTTCGTTAGATTGTTATATTTTTCTTTAGGTTCACTTTATTTATTAGATTTTTGATATGAGTCCCGTTATCACTATAGTATAAAACAAAGTCGCTTTCTCTGTCCCTATATCCCTATGTATGCTTAGATCTTTAAAACTACGCAACGGGTTTTGATGCGGTTTCTTTTAATGGAGTGATTCAAGAGGAACGTTTATATGTATAGTACATGCAGAATATAGTAGAGAAACACTGATGAATCCGTGCGAAGCCGGGGCGGGCCGCTATAGTGACAGGTTGTCAGCCCATCGCCTAAATTGCAATATACTGAAACCCTCGGAAATAAATCACACCTACAATTATTTATTCTGCGCCTTGCTATATATACGTAGGGTTCTTTTGGCGTTTGTACTTGGTAGGCTTGATAAGTAACATGACAAGAATTGATGGATATCAACTAAAACCTAGATCCATGTAAATAAGGAATGCTGAAACGGCCTAGTAATTGTTCTTAGATAATTTTAAACTAGTAAAATAAATAAAATGTCTTACCGCAAAATTAAGCTGCCTGACTTTAATGAATTCTAGAAAAGACTGTACTAGAGAGTCCATAATGGCGCGAAAACTGCGCCTGAAAACAAAAGAAAGATTATTAGTATTATTTATATGTATTCTTTATTTTTCTCTTCTTTCGAAGGTATTTATCCCTGTGTCACGGGCCTTAGCCAAGTGAGGAGGGGTCGTTGTATGTGTCCGAGGTGGCTGAAGTGGTCAGAAATTTTCTAACTATTCGGCATGTGTTTAAAATTGATGCTTTTTGCAGGGTATGGGAAACAAGGGGATGAATTGTTAACGTAGTTAGGCTGTTTTTTAGGGTTTTAGGAATGACGGTTAGTATTATTATTATTAACAGCCTGAGGTGTCCCACTGCAGGGATCTCCCCTTATACTGCCCCTTCTTCCATTTCCCCTGTTCGCGCACGCCCGAAACTGGTTTGAAGAGGGATAATTAGTATATCTCATTTAAATATTTTCTTGTTTTATGTTCTTTGTTACATATCCATACATACGTATAATCACGCATTTATCCCTAATGGGGTAGGCAGAGCGTAAACGACCTAAACAAAGGTCGTTTCGCCACGTCTGACAAAATTTTGAGGGTTATTTAAAATAGACTTGTAGGTTTATCGCTGTAGTAACAGGTTGTGCCTAAATGGCAATATACAGAAACTCTCGGATCCCTTAGCTAGTTTTTACAGCATGACCGGGAGGAAATTTAGCTGGCACATTTTATGTTTTTCTCTCGCTCCCAGTCCAGCATGAAAGTAAATTTGTTAATGTAGAATACAAATCAAAATGTGCCTAGTACAAAGACATCCAGCTAGGGTACAGCAACAACATATAAGTTTAGTTTATAAGTAGAATTTTCGGTATTAAATTGGAAAAAAACATATAGATACATCAGGGGTGAGCAATCTTTTAAATGTTGCGGGCCAGATTTGCCGATATTAATCTTCTTCTTGTCGTGTCGATCGTTTAGGCGTTTTTATATTAATTTCGACCAGTACTCTGCCAAACGCACTGCGACGTCAGTGGCGTTGTACAGGTCTTCTTGCGAAAGATGAAGGGCACGCGGGGCAAGACAATTGATGTGCCATTGTTTGGGGGGAGGCACCACATTCGCACTGGTTGCTCGTGCTGTATCCTCATCGGCACATATTGTCCCCACAGCGACCGACTTGGGTCCGGAGATATTCGATATTAATGAAGTCGAGAGACAATATAATATAAGAACTATGTAAAAGATGCAGTGCCGGTGGTTGGCACCCGGGGATATCCATCAGAGTAACCTCTAATCTAGATGTGCGCCAGAAATACGTTTGTATATTTAAAGTGTCGCGAGCGAATAGAGCGCGATTTTTTTACAAAGAATAGGCCCAGAAAAGAACTTAAAAGTACTTACCAAAGATCGCAATTACGTTTCTGGGATGACAAGAAAACTTTACTGGCATCGCACACTTTTTCAAAATCCTTCCGCGGGCCGGATCAAATGCCTTGGCGGGCCGGATCTGGCCCACATGTGAGATAAATTGTAAGGCAAAGAAAAACAGCTACAAGCAGCAAACTACTTGTCGTTTCTGTATATTTTTATCCTTTTGTGTTACTAAAGCCCAATTAGGGCACTCATTATCTTTATGTTTTAATGAAGATGCATTTGCCGTACTTACTTAGTGAGCATGGTGGCTCTGAGTATCGCTTGAGCATGCTGAAAGACACAGCATACTGTAGTCCATACGACGGCTGAAGTTTTATCCCAACGTTGATCACCATGAACTTAACGAGCGCTGTTCTTATCGGTGGAATATGAAGTAAACGCCAGTCCTCCTTCGATTCCGCCTTCTCCTTGAGTTCCTTGTACGCCTTACATCATCATCAGCCACAACAGTCCACTGCTGGACATGGGCCTCCTCAAAATTAGGGGTATATGCCATACTCACCACGCTTGGCAGGCGGGTTGGTGAGCGCAGTAGAAATTTTCCATTCACAGGGAACGTTGCTGCCCATTTCCTGGATTTATCCCTTAGTCGCCTTTTACGACGCCCACGGGAATTTATGGGGTGATGCTATTCTAACCCGGCACCACACGGGGAAACGCCTTACATGATTTAAAATAATTCATAACCAAATAAAACTTACCTTTAACTTTCTAATTTAAATGAATTAACATCATAGCTTACGTTATTATTTAAATAACGTAAACTATAAAATTTATCTTTTCCTGTATATTTTATGTTGTTGACATGTTGACAACGTCATTCTTTTTACAAATTCTGGTTGACGTTTTAGATCATGCCAGTTTGTAGAATAAATACTATTTTGAATCAAAATAGTTTTTTTTACAAATACATAATATTTTTTTGCTATGCAATGCTTAGCGAAAATCATACGAAAATAGGCAAAACTGAGTTGTGATTTTGGCGATACTCGCTCTTATACGTAAAACTTAATTGTGAGTTTTCCTATACTCGCTGGTATTCATCGTTTTAACTTTTATATTGCTGGCCTAGAAGCGAGAGAAAATCATATATGTGCCAGCTGCATTTCCTCCCGGGCATGCTGTAGAAACCAGCTAAGGGATCAGAGGGGTTTCAGTATATTGTAATTTAGGCAATGGGCTGACATGTCACTACAGAAATATACTTACAAATCTATCTTCAATAACCCTCAAAACTTTTTCAGACGTTGCGGAACGCCCTTTTTTAGGTCGTTTACGCTCTGCCTACATATGTAATTTTCATATTCTTTCATAAAACTGTCTTTACTCAGGATAGGAAAGTAACTTTCAAAGAAGTGATTTTAAATGTAGTAGTACTACTTTTAAAAAACCTCATTAATAATATGACCAATCTTCCTACAGGCCCTTCGCATCACTCTACGCAGTCCGAATGCACACAGAAACTCACTCCCGACAAAACGGCCTCAAGTTCTGTTGCACTCTATGTGGAGCCAGCTACGCCCGCGCCTTCGCTCTCAAAGACCACATGAAGGCGGTGCATAGCAAAGACGTTGAGAAGGCAGATCTGGGGACTAATAACACATTAGAACTCACGGAAGCGAGTGATGCAGATCCGATGATGGTAAGTTCAATTACTTCCTAATACTCGGTAGAATAGCCTCAAGTTATATAGAGCGAGTTACGCCCGAGTCTTCGCCCTCAAGGATAACATGAAAGCAGTCCATAGAAAAGAGGTAGTTTAGTTACCCTAAGGTAGACAGGTAGATAGTGCTTTTGGCGTTAAGTCCGCCTATGTAACATTTTGTGCATAAAGTTAAATAAATAAAAATAAAATAAAGAGGTTGAGAAGGGAGATCTAAGCGAGAGTAATATATTAGAGCTTACAGAAGCGAGAGACGCGGGTCCAATGATAGTGAGTTCTTTATTCAAATTCCTTAAATCTTAAGTTTTTAAATTTTCATATAAGCCTATATCAGTCGCAATCTAGTTGAAGTTAATGATAGAGCAAGTTTACCCAGGAGCCTGAAAGGCATTATCTTTGGTTTTACGCTGAAGAAAAGGTAGAAATCACACTCCGCCATGAAAGTAATAATACTGAAGTCCATATTTTATGCCCATAATCTATTCACTATTTAGAAATGGCAGGGCTTATTTCTTAGCCTTAGCAAGTAGCACCCACAGCAATTGTTTAAGTTTGTTAATATAATTGAATTTCTTTACTGTACCTATAGAAGCGGTTTTTTCATTATTATTTTAACGTTTATTCGGCGCTTTTTCCGTGCTTCGGAAGGCACGTTAAGCCGTTGGTCCCGGTCAATATCGTTTAATACCGTAGATATTAGTCGTTAAGTCATATCAGAGGCCAGTGCTAAGCATTGGCGGCTTGAAAACTGACCTAATCCAGGATTGGGTCTGGTTTCCCTTCTGGGTTGCGGAGGTCAGACGGCAGTCGCTCTGTGTAAAAACCAGTAACCTCGTTCAATCACCTAGATTAGGTAGCCGACCCCGTGAGATACGGGATAAGGCTAGGGAGATGATGACCTATAGAAGCGGAATGTTGTGTCGTTGACAAACCCTATCGGGTTTAACGACACCGATTGTCATATTTATATATGTTTTACTGCTACTAAATAAATAAATAATAAAATCCCAACCAAAAAATTACTTAAAAAAATTGAATTTTAAAGAAATTGCTGCTTAGCAATAAGGCCGCCTATTTGTACTACTATTTGTTTCATTTAATTTTATTTTCTCTTGTGTCTTTTCTGTGCAATAAAGTATATTCTTATCTTATCTTACTTACGTAAGCTTTTTTCACAGACAGCAATCGCTGACAAAGAATGGTCGCAGGCTGAGGACGAAACCGCCATAGAGGAAATCACCATCGACACCAAGAACCTGCATAATGACGTCAGTGTAAGTAAAGGTAGCTATTTGAAGCTTGCCTTACTCGCAACAGGTAGCTAGATCTAATATCTATGTGGTATTATACATACATACATATAATCACGCCTTTATCCCTAATGGGGTAGGCAGAGCGTAAACGACTTAAACGAAGGTCTTTGCGCCACGTCTGACAAAACGTTGAGGGTTATTTAAGACAGATTTGTAGGTATATTGCTGTAGTGCCATCGCCTAAGTTACAATATACTGACACCCTCGGATTCCTTAGCTGTTTTTTACAGCATGCCTGGGAGCAAATGCAGCTGGCACATTCTATGTGTTTCTCTCGCTCCCAATAATCATAGATCTAATATCCATGTAATATTATATTATCTAAAATGTCTCATCTTCACTACATAGTATAAAGCAAAGTCGCTTTATCTGTCCCTATATCCCTATGTACGCATAAATCTTTAAAACTACGCAACGGAATTTGATGCGGTTTCTTTTAATGGATAGAGTGATTCAAGAGGAAAGCGAACCGGCTTCTCACGGAAATTATCAGTATTTCTTAATATAGTAGATAAATACCGATAATTTCCGAGCGAAGCCGGTTCGGGTCGCTAGTTAAGAATAAAGCTAATAGTTTTCGTATCTAGTAAATAGGTTTTGAGTTGCGTTAGCTAACCCGCTCGCTTACCGAGCGTGGTCATTTTTACAAGGAAACATTAACGGAAGCAATATACCTACAAAGCTATCTCTTACATAACCCTCAAAACTTTGTCAGACGTGGCGGAACGACCTTTGTTTAGGTCGTTTACGCTCTGCTTACCCCATTAGGGATAAAGGCGTGATTATATGTATGTATGTAAACCTTAACGGCGCTGGAGTTATAAAAAACAGTGTAAAAACACTATCTAATTATATTTGAAAAATACATGAAATAATATGTTTTCTTCCTATCCCTTTCTTTCTTACAAAACTTCGCTAATGCGTTGCTTAACTCAACTGACGTCATTACCGTACATCAAGTTTCTTTGTCTAAAGACAATATTTTAAATTATTGTACCTAAATAAATCACTGCGTTGCATATGTAGTTTAAAACTAGAATTAAAGTCATGAAAAAGATCTAACTTTTGTTATATTTTGTCTTGTTTCAGATACACGAAGTATCCATAATAAATACCAACTTTAACAACGAACTAGTGGTTCCGTAGATAGCGCATTGTGATAAACTAATTATTCGGATTTTATATAATGAGGTATGGCTGTATAATATTAATTGTATTAGTACAAAATTTTAGTGGACTTTAATAACCTCAATGCATATGTCCACCCTGTATATAAACTAAGTACAAAGGTAAAACTTAACACGTTCACTGTGCGTGCATCACATGTGATGCATTGCGAGGTATACTTGAAACGTGCGTGCATCAAATGTGGTACACGCCATCTTCTGAAGTTCTAGGCTTCCAAAATCTTGCACGTATAAATTCAAACTTATTATTTGCGTTACACGTATGGACAATGAAATTGTGAAAAAGACCATGTGATTCGCGGGAGCACTTTTTGAATGGTGTTGCCAGAACGTCATGTTAAAATGAAACCAAAAATCTACTATACTTTTTTTATTGCATTTCGAATAATGATCTCAAAATTTAAATAAAAATACAAAATGCAAATACAAACAATTCACATATACTTTAATATGTGTTTACCTTAAGGGGTTGGAGCGTTTCATTGTAAATCACAACATTTTAGGAAAAAAAATAAACACAAACTCAATTATACGTTCCACTCACGTCATTTGTTTTTTTACTGATACGTCACCCTTGGCTGACTTATATTTTCGTATAAATCTCAATCTACCCTCAAAAACCAATAGTAATGGTACTACGTTTGTAAGACATACGTGCGTGCATCACATGTGGTGCACTGAGAAAAACATAATCTGGAAAACCAGTTTCCTAAAACTAAAATAATGGTATAATAAGTCTATGTACACATCATCATCTCCTTAGCCTTATCCCGTATCTCACGGGGTCGGCTTCCTAATCTAGGGGATTGAACGAGGGTACTGATTTTTACACAGAGCGACTGCCATCTGACCTCCGCAACCCAGAAGGGAAACCAGACCCAATCCTAGATTAGATCAGAGTTTTCAAGCCGCCAATGCTTAGCACTGGCCTCTGATATGGCTTAACGACTAATATCTACGGTATTAAACGATATTAACCGGGACCAACGGCTTAACGTGGCTTCCGAAGCACGGAAAAAGCGCCGAATAAACGTACATATGAAATTCGAAAACCGAAAAACACATTGGTACGTGGTGGGATTCGAACCACGACCTCCCGCTCAGGAGGCAGCGGCCCTATCCACTACACCATCGGGCTCTTCAGTCTTCAGTCTATGTACACATCATACCAATCTATTTCGAAAAAAAAATGAAAACACATGAGGGGTCAATGTCTGAGTTTTGGTTGCACAGTGAACGTGAATTGTACATCTCATATTAAATCTAGTAACTATAGGTATGCCAATTGTATTTATGTAATGTAAATAAGTATTATATTGTTTTTACAGAATGCAATTCATAGCTATTTTATCTTTCTACGGCTATTTATTAATGTTACAATTCGATGAAGATTGTCAAGTATTGCACATCGAATTGTAAGTTTAATTAAATAAATGCCTGATAGCAGGGTCTCTGGGTAAAAATATAATTTATTTTTCTTTATAAGAGACAAGTTTCTACAAATACTTTAGGTACTTTTACAAGCTCTTAAGCCGTGACTTCTGCTCTACACGAAACATACCCCGCGGGGTAGAGGGGAAGGGAAATGTTTGTGAAACCCTTCCCCTCTGCCCCGCGAAGGTATCTTTCATGTTTCCTTTGAGCTCTGGAGTCACGGCTTTAGAACAACGAAATGACACTGTAATTTTTTTTCCATACATACATAAATTCACTCCTTTTTCCCTTACGGGGTAGGCAGAGCGTAAAACGCTTAGTGAAAGCTTTTACGCCACGTCTGACGAATATTGAGGGCAATGTTAGATGGTAATGTGTATCGCTATAGTGACAGGTTGTCAGCCTATATAACTTACAATACACTGCGACCCTCGAATCCATATTGCTGACTTCTACAGCATGCCTGAGAGGAAGGGCAGCTAGAACATTCTATGTTTTTCTTTCGCTCCCAGTCCATGGAAGTAGTAAGTTAATTAATAATTACAATAATTACATCTCAGTGTCGTTTCGGTTATCGTTTGTACTAAAAACTTGTAATTTTATCAAATCGGGAACTTATATTATAATGAGCTAGACTATAATGAGTTTTTATACATCTTAAAACTTTGTAAGTTTATCTATCAATTAAAAAAATACATGTGTATTAATATTTAAAATTCTCAGAACTTTGGGTGACAAAAACCAACCCCTCTTTTAAAATTATGGTTCCTGTAAATCTAAATATAGTGATCGAAAATAACTTGCTTGTCGTGTATTGCCAATTATTTGATGTAAATACTGTTCAAATTGTTTATTTTTTAAGAGCAATGTAAAAAATATTTGTAACTATCAATGCAAGTTTAAATATGTAATTAAAAAAATCTGCGAAATCAAAGGTTCAAAAATTGAATAAAAATATTATATTTCTACAACTTTTTCTTTGTTTCTTTTTTAGGAATTAAGGTGTTTAAATCAAACTTATATTTAATTATAAATCAACATATTTTTATTGGAAATCAACTTAAAATACAAGTAATTACAACGCACAGTAGCAGTGCATATTTTTTGGTATACAGCTGTATTTCGTTAGCCACATTCGGCGTAATTTACATTATAATTAAAGAACATTATTCTAAAGATCATTACTCTAATTAATATTTTGTTCTTCGTCTTTGGATTACTATTTTAAACAACATAGACTTTGATCACTTTTACATTTAGTCGAAATTAATTATTTAACTATCACAATAAATTTGAAACATTTCTTTTGCTTCTTATCTAAGTCTAAACCTTCGTCTTTACAAAATAATCATTTATAAACATTTTTATAATTATGGAATAGTGTAAGCGTCTTTTATATTAAAAACTATCACATCACGTTTGTCCGTTGGTCCATTCTCCTTCCATCCTCCACACTGAGAATGCGTAACTAAGTTTGTCTTGTGCGAGGTACTTCCCGTGGTCACTTCCTGCGTCGCTGCTGCCGTCACTATTCGAACTAGTTTCGCTATTCGACAGAATTTGGTACAGGAACTCAATGTACTGCGTAGCGAGTTGCAGAGTCTGTATTTTGGATAATTTATCGCTCGGGAGAGATGGAATGATTTGCCGCAAACTCGCGAAAGCTTCGTTCAAACTTTGCGTCCTCTGCCGCTCTCTCACGTTCGCCATCACTCTTTGAATCTGCATTTCCTCGAACGACTGCGCTCTTTTCCTCGTAGACTTTGAACTGCGTTTCCTCGACTTCTTTTGTTCTTCGTTTTCATCAGTTGACGTCCGGTATCCTTCGCTGCTTCTGGTCTGTTCCGTCTGCGGATAGTATCGCAGTCTGTCTTGCGAATTAGAATCTTCGTAGTACACGTTTCTTGGATATGGTCGTTGGCGTTGCTCGATTTGTTGGTATTGTTCTAGAGGCGGGAACATTGAGTGCTGGTATTCTCTTTCTTCTAGATCGTAGTGCACGTTAGCAGGCCAAGGGTTGTGAGGGCGCTCGCAAGCGGAGCCGTTGCTGAGATCCATCAGGTGCGTTGGAGAAGAAGGCGCGAAATGCGCCTCACAATGAGGCTTCATCTCGACAGGTGCGTACCCATAATACTCCTCCTCTTCCGGACAATCGGTTCTCTCACTTTTGATAGGCACTATGTTTTCACAGTTTTCGTAGTTCATTGTTTGTCATGCGGAGCGGAGGCACCGGTCACTGCAGCGGCGGTAGTGAGACTGTCGGGTCCTGTAGGCCCGCCCCAAGCCGCTCCGTGCCTTCATTGACAAGATACAAAAAATAACCATTTCCATCGCGCCTCCCGCCGTAGCGCCGCCTCCTGCCTATATCCCACGCGGGGGAATGAGACGGGGATACGTAGACGTGTTGATCGTTTTCTGTTTATCTTGTCCATCATCTCGGCGGCGTATTTACCGTATACATAGGTGTAGGTAGGTCGGTATGAACCGATCGCATCGCTGAACGCGCATCCTGTGGGGTTTCAGTGTCGTGTATTCGGTTTCATGCTGAATGGAATGTTGTTTTGTACGATTTGTAATGTTTTCCTTGTCTTTCCGAGTTCAATTGAATGCAGTATTAAAAATATATTTTATGGAATTTATTTTGCAGTCAAAGATACCTAATGGTCTACTCTCTTATAAAATGGCCAATACATAACGCCAATATTAACGTGTATGAATTGGTCTTTGTTTTTTATTATCAGGACCTCAATTTTTATGGTAATTTCTGTTAAAGTTTTTCATGCATATTATCTTCAATTAAGTTGTTGTTTCTTCACGGACCATTTCTCCCAATGGTCTAGACTGGGACCACCATCAGGAACTTTTTTTCTCCTACATGAGAAATGCGGCGCCACCCTCACCTCTATTTGCCTCCATAAAAATGTTAAGAAACATACGGCAAAGGCAAAGGGACGGTTAAAATATTGATAAATGAATAAAAACACATACAAACTTAGAACAAAATTAAAAATTGTGTAGGTCGTTTACGTTATGCCTACCCCTTTAGGGATAAAGGTGTGATTATCATCTATTTCTGTTTGTAATCAAATTAATAAATTCAAAAAATATTTAATAATTAAAAAATGATCACTCACGCAATTTACAAAATAAATATGTTTAAGCAGCCAACGCATGCATATTTCTAATTGGCATCTAAATCTTACTTATCTTATTATATTCATATTTTTAAAATCGATAGCTATTGCTTATCCTTATAATTTTACCCCCATGTGTACACTTTATTAGTTTTTGTGCGTCCTACTGTCGCCCGAAAGAGCCTAAAAATACACGTGACGTGATGCGATTCAAGTCCCACGGTCAGGTTCTGGTGGTTGCTTATTATAAATATAAATATTTAATTTTTTATCAACCACCAGCCGATGGCAGATAAAAAACCGTTGAGTTGAGAGTCTGGAGTCTGGACAGTGTTTCGGACATGTTTTCTGGTTCATATCATTTGAAGGTAAAGGTTTGTCTGATGATAACGTCTCTACATCTAATAATCTTACTTTGATAAATTGTAGTTTAATTTATTTATATGTTAGTAGATAGGAGATATAGACGAAATATTGAGTACCTATGTTTTAGTTGTTACAATAATTTTTAACACTTAATTTTTTAACTTTCGCGGTTGTTTTCACTATAACTATAAGACATTTTACGGGTTTCTTACCAGTTAGTTTTCTCCAGTTTACCCGTGATCAGGGCGTTTGGAACAGCGCCGAAATATCGGGAACTCATCAAATAATTTAAATCGCGGTAAGAAACCCGTAAAATGTCTTATAGTTATACAATAATTTTTGATTACCGTACTTCATTTCATATCATAAAACAGCGATAGTTGGGCTAGAATTGACGCATTTTTTTTTTAGTTGTTAAAAAGGACATCTTAATTTTGTAGGTGTTTAAGTAGTATAGGCCCAAATAATAGATAATACGGATGCCTCTTTAGTGTTCTTATACATAACGCATTCTACAAAGCATCCTGAAACAACTTTATTTTATTTTACCATTTAAGCGTTCAGACTTTACTCTACATTTGTATTCTCTCTCCATTTATCATAATAACAAACGCGCAGTCAAATCGTTCGGAATTTAACCGTGACGTCGTCGCCACCCAAACCGCTGCTGTAAATATTTTAAAATAATAACCGTTATAGCTTAGCTGATAATTATTATTTTCGGAGTTTATTCTCGGAGCATTTACCACACGGTGTCGGCGACGTGGTATTTATAGATTCATTATCGCATCCATTTTTATAAGATCATCATTCGTTTTACTAACCCCACCACAGAGGCGAAAAAAAAATTGTATAGCTTCTTAGATAGATAGATAGATATATTCTTTATTGCACATAAAACAAAAACAACAGGAATTGAGAACAAATTAAATAAAAAAAAAAGTACAATGAAGGCGGCCTTATTGCTATGCCTTATTGCTTCTTCAAGTAATGCTTGATATATGTTTCTTAAACATATATATTTTATTTACTTTCATACACATTTATCTTCATAAAGATAAAGATAATTTGATTGCATTGCAAGGCTACTAAAATATAGATACTTTGAAGGACCTGAATCCGATTGATGTGAAATTGTAAAAACATTAGAAGCGTTTTCGGGCTTACTACAAAAGCTCTACACTTTGGTTCCCATGCAAATAAAATTACTCATTACTCCCAAATATTTTTATTTCCTTAAATGAGGATTAACTACAAAGAAAGTAATTCTAAACAAAGCACAACAGCATCATAATAAACAAACTACAGCATCATAAAATTTACTACTAAACTACGTTCATTTCATGTTGTGTTATCGATCCCAACGCATTTTGCGGCTCGTAAACTGCTTTTACTTTGAAACCTAGTAGAGGTTTCATTTTCGGAACACCAATCACAACTTTGTTACAAAAATAAAGTTTTGCGGTTGATTTCCTTGAAAGTAGTATGGAAAAAGCCGTTTATGGGCCGCAAAACAAGTTGGTATCAATAACGCAACATTAAAAAAATGGAGTATACTTACTGTGATTGCGTTGCACCTGGGTTAAAACTTCAACTGTCCCGTGAGAAGTGAAAGATAACGGAATGAGATTTGTGAATGGATTTTGTACTTCCAAGGATATGACAGGGAATCCCTATGGTTGTGTTGCGGATAGTGAACGGTGAGTCACTTTGGATGTCTTGCTAAAATTCCTGTGATTACTTGATGCAGTAAGCAATCACCAGAAATACCTATAAGGTATGGACTTCCATGCTGGACTGGGAGCGAGAGAAAAACATAGAATGCGCCAGCTGCATTTCTTTCCGGGCATGCTGTAAAAACCAGCTAAGGGATCCGAGGGTTTCAGTATATTGCAATTTAGGCGATGGGCTGACAACCTGTCACTACAGCAATATACGTAGAAATTAATCTCTAATAACCCTCAAAACTTTGTCAGACGTGGCGAACCGACCTTTGTTTAGGTCGTTTGCGCTCTGCCTACCCCATTAGGGATGGAGGCGTGATTATATGTATGTATGGTCTTTAAACAAACCTATACTTTAGACGGAGAATTATGTAACCATTTATGATCTTCTGCGTATAAGATATACAGTCGTGGTAAATTGGTATACATTTGTATACAATTACGCCTGATTCCCTTACAGGGAGGCAGAGCATCAACAGCTTACTAAAATCCATACATACATACATACATATAATCACGCCTTTATCCCTAATGGGGTAGGCAGAGCGCAAACGACCCAAACAAAGGTCGTCCCGCCACGTTTGACAGTTTTGAGGGTTATTTAAGATAGAATTCTAGGTATATTGCTGTAGTGACAGGTTGTCAGCCCATCGCCTAAATTACAATATACTGAAACCCTCGGATCCCTTAGCTGGATTTTACAGCATGCCCGGGAGGAAATGCAGCTGGCACATTCTATGTTTTTCTCTCGCTCCCAGACCAGCATGGAAGTAAGTACTAAAATCCGTTTTCCTATAAATTAAAACTGAATTGAAATAAATTACGATTTTTAAAAATACCGTTCACACATACGTTCAATTCAAACCCAAGTTATAAGAAGTCCCATGGTCCTAAATAAAGATTCTGACGATGCTAACCTTGAACACTTCGAAAGCTTGTTAACCATACATAAATACATTAACCACTAATCTTCTGAATGGTAAAACGTACAGAGATAAAATACAGTTCATCCCCTCTAAGCATTACAGATGTTAGCGGCAGATCTTTACTAACCTCGAGTTTATTTGGTTAAGAGTTAACTGCGGCGTTTATTTTTACGCGTTTTTGTTTCGCGTGAGTGTCACACCTGCTTTAGATAACGAGGTGTTTTTTTTTATGTGTAGGGGTAATGTACTTAGAAATATATATATTTACATAGGTAGATTTGTGTTGGAAACGTCTGAGGACTTGGTGGAAGTGGTAATGGTAACTTTAACTTCATCTAGTGTCGAACGACAAGTTAAGATACGAAAAGTAATGTGTATTAATTAATTACATACATACATACATATAGTCACGCCTTTATCCCTAATGGGGTAGGCAGAGAGTAAACGACCTAAACAAAGGTCGTTTCGCCACGTCTGACAAAGCTTTAAGGGTTATTTAAGATAGATTTGAAGGTATACGGCTCAGTGACAGGTTGTCAGCTCATCGCCTAAATTACAATATACTGAAACCCTCGGATCCCTTAGCTGGTTTTTACAGCATGCCCGGGAGGAAATGCAGCTGGCACATTATATATTTTTCTCTCGCTCCCAGTCCAGGATGGAAGTAATTGTATTGTATTATTATTATGTATTACTTTTTTATATTTTAATTTAATTTTGTATGGGTAACTGCCCGAAATAAATATATTATTATTATATTTAACTAATTAACTATAGAAAATTACACTTTTAAATTCTATATTGGTAGCAATTCGAAGTTGCAAAAATCACGACTTATATAAGTTTATACCTGTCATTTTCTATCATGAGAGGACAGAAGGGGACGGCAACAATTTTAGTCAAGATTTAGTTAAGTTGTGCCTTCAAGTAATCGGTACCAGCTATCTAAGTTAAACTCATTTATGCTCTTCAAATTTTTCCACTATATGATTTTAAAATAATAATCTGATTCCTATTTCTTAATAGACATCTGAGTGAAAACATAATGTTGATCAGCATGAAACTTAGAGACCATTTTTGTATTAGGCAGGTTCTTCTTCTTCGTCTTCTGTCGAGTGGGTATCGAGTCTATCGACCCGACGAACCCTGGTGTCAGAGTTTTTAAACCGCCTAGTAGCACAACTGTCTCCTCTGACATGGTTTGCGTAACGACCACTATCAAAGACAGCGACCGGGACCGACGGCTTAACGTGCCCTCCGAAGCACGAAATCTTTTTCTTTTTGGACAATCAGGTGATTCAGCCTGCAATGTCCTAACCAAACTGGGAAAAATTCACAAAGTGATAAATTCTCAAATATCAACTTCGTGTTTCCCCCTGGGAATCGAACCCAGGACCTCCGGATTAGGAGTCCATGGCACTAGCCACTTGACCACGGAGGCAGTTGAAATTGATTAGGTAGGTAATTAATTACAATAGCTTGATTTTCTTTTAAATCTATAAATCGTTATATTGCCATTGGCTGCTCTGTACTTACCTACATCAAAGGATAAGAAATATAATTCCTTCTATGAATAAATAATTTTATTTGAATGAAAATGTATGAATTAAACTATAGGTAAGGTAACTATAAAACTTTACTAACTCATCATCATCTCCCTAGCCTTATCCCGTATCTCACGGGGTCGGGTACCTAATCTAGGAGATTGAACGAGGGTAATGGTTTTTACACAGAGCGACTGTCATTTGACCTCCGCAACCCAGAAGGGAAACCAGACCCAATCCTAGATTAGGTCAGAGTTTTCAAGCCGCCAATGCTTGCACTGGCCTCTGATATGGCTTAACGACTAATATCTACGGTTTTAAATGATATTAACCGGGACCAACGGCTTAACGTGCCTTCCGAAGCATGGAAAAAGCACCGAATAAACGTACATATGAAATTCGAAAACCGAAAAACACATTGGTAGGTAGGTACGTGGTGGGATTTGAACCACGACCTCCCGCTCAGGAGGCAGCGGCTCTATCCACTACACCATCGGGCACCATCTTGGCTAACACTTAACTAACTATAAGTATGCAGTACCTACTATTATATATTCTGTGCTATAAGTACAAATATGTAGAGACGATAAAATCTAAAAAAAAAAGTATGATGATAGAATCCTTTGTTTTCATAGAACAATATCAATTTTCAATTGAATGTTGTTATTTAAAACTACAATAAGATAGAAAAGCATGAAGTATCTTCCTTAAAATAATTTAAATTCAATTACATACTTTATCGTTAGGATAGAGTTCACACAATGAAATATTCAAAGCCATGGCACTGAAATAGACAGCCATCAATATCCTCTAATTAAAAAGATTATAATCATGGGTTACTACCATGCTGGACTGGGAGGGATAGAAAAACATAGAATGTTCCACCCGGGCATGCTGTAGAAGTCAGCAAAAGGGATTCGAGGGTTACTACAGTGTATTGTAATTTAGGCGGTAGGCTGACAACCTGTCACTACAGCAATACATATTACAATCTAAAATTGCCCTCACTTTTTGTCAGACGTGGCGAAATTGCCTTTTAGAAGGCGTTTTACGCTCTGCCTACCCCCTAAGGGATAAAGGCGTGACTTTATGTATGTATGTATGTATAATCATGGTGCCCACTGTCTCCTATAAACCCTTCCCTCTTGATACTTACGTTTACGTGCGTATGTGTATAATATTTTAGGTAGAGTCGACATTAATAACATATTTTCCGAAGCTGACTAAAGCCGACCTCAACTATGATAGCAGAAAACGATGATATCTTATAAAAAAAAAACTATATTCATGGTGTCTGTCCCTGTAACGTGCCGTCCGAAGCACGGAAACGCGCCGATAAACGTACATATGAAATTCGAAAACCGAAAAACACATTGGTACGTAGGACTCGAAACACGACCTCCCGCTCAGGAGGCAGCAGCCCTATCCACTACACCATCGGGCTCCTAAAATATTAAATAAAAGAAACGATGATTTTTTCAAAATATTATTTATTTGGTTCGCTTTTATACAAAGTACAAACATGATAAAACTCAGTCAAAAGCTCAGCTATTTGATACTGGCAACTATGGTAGGTAAGGTTGCAGGAATTTACCCTCATAAAAAAAGGTTATGATCATGTTACCCATTGTCCCCTATAAACCCCTCCCTCTTGATACGGGCTGCGAATCGCACGCGCAGGTAGCCCCACCCACCGCCGTACCTATCTACCGGCCAAGTGTTTGTCACGTCATAAAATAAATGTATTGTTACTCTACATCCTATGTATTGTTACTCTACAACCTGTCTATTTACTTTTCTTCCATGCTGGCATTTTGTGAGTATTTAATAAAGCAAAGGAATAATTAAGTTGCACTGGATAATTAAGTTCCATGCTGGCCTGGGAGCGAGAGAAAACATAGAATGTGCCAGCCGCATTTCCTCCCGGGCATGCTGTAAAAACCAGCTAAGTGATCCGAGTTTTTCAGTATATTGTAATTTAGGCGATCGGCTGACGACCTGTCACTACAAAATACCTACAAATCTTAAATGATCCTCAAAACTTTGTTAGACGTGGCGGAACGACCTTTGAGGTCGTTTACGCTCTGCCTACCCCATTAGCGATAAAGGCGTGATTATATGTATGTATGTATTTACCTATAGTTTGATCAATACTGATACAATTTTATGTTATAAAAATAATACCTAATCGAATCGTCTTTTCAGCGAATTTCATTCGGTTCAATAAATTAATTTCTAACATTGAAGCTCTACATTTTAGTTTCAGTGGTTTATATTTGGTATAAACTAGAATTTATAAACCTTTATTATATTTTAGAGGGTTTGGCAGAACTCTGGAGACACAGAGCATATGAATAGAATACCTATTACTAGTATTAAATCTTCCATGAGAACATTAAACTTGTAAAGATAATTTTAAGATGACTTCATGAGAAAATATATTTGCTTAGTCGATTTATACAGCTACAAATATTTAAAAGTAGTCGACAATACTGCCACGCCATTACTGCAATCTATTTTAAAAGTAATAGTTACTAATAAAAGCTAAGGAAACAGCCTTTCCCACGGAGAAGTCCACAGATGGTGACCATACGCCAAAAATACTGGCCGGTCCGGTGTGGCCATTGTTTCGGCCACATAATAAAAACGAAGATTAGGTTCTAAACGGCAATATCGTAATAAATAAAGCATCTTGGAAATGTTCGGTGCCATAAAACATCTGCGGAGGCCTACGCAGCTGCGTTAAGGAGAAACTACGTCACACGTGCGCCGTATCAATAGTTCATACCACCCAAGCCTGGATTTCACTACCTGCTAAGCTGCAAACATTAGTTGTCTTATCTATCGCTAACGCCTTCGTCTATTGTTTCTTGGAGCGAAGTTCAATGATATTTATAAAGTAATTTGCACACCTGCGCTAGGATAATGGGTTAGACGACGAACTTGCCAATTCCTGTTTTAGATTACAATAGCGGTGTGCAAAAGTGGTTCTTTGTGTTTTGTAAAAATACCACATTGTAAATTCGCTGGTGGATTAGAATAATAAGCTTAAAAATAACCAGAAGCTCGTTATCCGGCCAATCGAATTCTATTATTTTCTTGTTTTCATACTAGTCACGTCGGCATTTAAATTTTTTCTAAATACGCGCCGCCAGAAGAAATTAAAGAATTTATTTTATAGGTAAATGTAGGATATTAGGTAAGGTAATTTAAATAAATGTTTCAAACGATCTTGTTTTTTGAAGAATGTTTTTTAAAGAAGCCTACGCAATGAAGGTAAGTACATGTGTACGTTTCAACAATTTGTTGACATATCTTTTGGACCAACTACCTATCTGTGTTATGTAGCCTAGTTATACATAGATACGAGCTCACTTATAATTGGCCTCCTTACAAGAATATAACATAGTAATCTTATCCAAATGTTTCAAATGTCTTACCTCCTAGCCTTAGCAAAATTTTATCCAATCAGCCTAAGAAAATAAGTTTTTAAAACAAAGATACTTTCTTCTTCCATGCTGGACTGGGATCGAGAGAAAAACATAGAAAGTGCCAGCTACATTTCCTCCCGAGCATTCTGTAAAAACCAGCTAAGGGATCCGAGGGTTTCTGCATATTGCAATGTAGGCGATGGCTAACAACCTGTCACTAAAGCAATATGTATATATGTGATTCTTCTTCTGTCGAGTGGGTATCGAGTCTATCAACCCGATGAAACCTGGGTGATTATATTATATATAGTCAAATTGTGGAATTCCCTTCCCGAAAACGTTCGACTAGCACCGTCTATTGAGACATTTAAAGAGCCAACAAGAACGTTCTTCTTAGAGAATAATAATTTATTTATTTATCCTATCTCCCATTAGCATAATATTTATTAGTTTATTTTAGTTATGTATTTATTAAGTAGTATTTATACTGTTTAAGTATTAAAATGAACTTAGTATGCACTATCCCGCTTTCTGCTATATACTATCCTAATACCCAAAGGTTGCCGGGTAGAAATTGCTGCTTTAGCAATAAGGTCGGCTATATTGTACTGTTTTGTTCCTTACTTTTCTGCTGTATATATTTGTGTTTCTTTGTGCCATAAAGTATCTTGTATTGTGTTGTATTGTATGTATGTATATTTTGTTCATTTAAAATCTAAAACCAGGCCCGGTCTATTAGGCAGTCCCCGAGGGTACACCTCTGCACAGATGCGACGCATGTGTGTTGCTCTCTCCGCTCCGCCGACGACGCCTTGTAGGTGCACCAGGAAATCTTTGTCATTAGGATGAAACAGGATTTTTAATATGAAAACGAATCCGAGCCATACCTACTAAAGTCCACCAGTCCGAAAGGGCGTGGGTTCGTATCCCACTGCTGTCACCATCCATGTAGTAAAACACCGTCAAGTTTACGAAACGAACTGGTTTATTTATCTACCCACATATAGGTACATCACAACAGCTGTCTTACATATAGGCACGCTTTTATTCCTAATGTGGTAGGCAGAGCGTAAACGATCTAAACAGGTCGGTCCGCCACGTCTGACAAAGTATTGAGGGTTATTTAAGATAGATTTGTAGGTATATTAAAGGTTGTCAACCCATCGCCTAAGTTGCAATATACCTACTGAAACCCTCGAATCCCTTAGCTGGTTTTTGCCCGGGAGGAAATGCAGCTAGTATATTCTATGTTTTTCTCTCGCTTCCTGTCCAGCATGGAAGAAAACCTTTATTTCAAACAGTTCAAAGTTTCGTCTTTGCAACAGTTCAAAATTCAGCTACAGCGAAATACGTAAGTCAACGCACAGCTATTCTATTACGTAGTATAGTGAATACACATGTTTATTATTATTACATACGAACACGAGGTAGATTAGAGTTAACAGCCTACTCGAAGGTGTTTTCACCACGTCTGATAAACAGTCAGGTTTCTGCCTGAAACTCGAGACTCTCGACTCCATGTTTTACAGAATGTCCGATAGGAAAAGCAGCTGAATTATTCTACGGAAACGTTCATCTACTTCCAGTATGTAACAAAATTCAAATATCAGAGACGTAAATGCATATCTATTGTAATGGTCTCCAAAAGCATAGCCACCCTTGTCATCACCCCGCATTGTCCAGCATTCACACGAAACGTTTTGTTTCAGCAGATGTCCGGCGTTTAGGTAATGCAACCCCAGCATTCCTGCCTACTCGGACCACTGCCAACTAATTACGACATTAACATATCGAAACGTCACATACATACGTTAGGAACACGCATTACGTTCACGTACGTTTGTAACGTAAATAATGAGTTGCTGAAAAAAGTTAGGGGTTTGTAATCAATCATGGCTTTAGCTACTTGCCTGTCTAGTGCCTATCTTTTAAGTATTTAAAACTATATTCAAGAGTGATGTTAAATATGTAGAGTGGTAACAATACCATACCGAAAATGAGACCTAATTTTTTTTGCCGTACATTTTGTTTTAAATAATTTAAAATTGGCTTTTAAGATTTTAGTCCCAAATAATTTCGAATGCCAGTTTAGGCCAGTAAGATAAGACTGATGTAAAGTGAGGTTAGGTGTAGAGTATGTTCTCTTGAATATGGTTTCTTTAACTATCCTTTCATAAAACATTGGCATCGGTAGGAAACTAGGAAGCTTAAAATACTTTCAGCCGATTCGAAAATCAACACACATCGCAAAATAGCAACATACCGGTGCATCATACATTACATTGAGTTCAAACAGCAACATTTCCCTTTACAACTGTTTTCAGTGGCAGTTTACGCATGTCACCGACGACATAACAGAAGGAACCGATACAGGAAACTCAGCAACCAACTTAGAAACACCATACTCCTGAAAGTGATAATTAATTGCAAATGTGAACCTTATTGCGACGGAACAGAGTAGCACGAGGTATGTCCAGCTGCAGCAGGCTGTATGAACAGAATTAGCGCAACTGTCTCTTTGCTCGCCGACAAATGATTACAGTTTACAATATGCAGAAATCGCGCTGACTGTCTAGGAATAGGTTTACTTACTTCATATGGAAATTTCCTAAAATACATGTAAAAGCATACCAGGTGTAAGAGACAGTATCTCTTAAACTGATAGGGGTTGCTCAGTTAACGACACTGAACAACTTTCACCTGTAAATTATTTCAGGTAGTGAAAATTTTATTTTATTTTTCCATGCAAAATGTGAACCTCGATCAGACAGTTTGCATGGGAAAGCCATTTTTTCTCACTTCCTGAACGAATTTCCTGGTGAAAGTTGTTCAGTGTCGTTGACTGAGCAACCCGTATCATATCAGTTTGTGGGAATTGGGAAGCTATCCCTTACAACACTCGTTATATCCATACTCTACCTACTTAATATTTGCGTATTTTTAACCTGATTGCCTCTACAACTGTACATCTTATTTCGCACAAGCATCATCTCGTCGGTCATACATGTCTTCTAAAGATCTAATAACGTTTACGTTCTGCCTACCCCATTAGGGATAAAGGCGTGAATATATGTATGTATGTAATAACGCAAAATATTCATAGCTAAGTGATGCCGGTACGTTATCGCGATTCTCATGTTAAGTTTTTGTGCGTGTTTTAGTCAAAAGGTCGCGAACCGCAAAAAAGCTAAAATAATTGGTTGAGACTTTTGAAGCATCAAGCTTTTTGTGCCTTCCTGTGCGGCGTCTTAAAAATAAACATATTTGTCTTATTCACCGACTTTGGTCCATAAATTCAGGTACTAATCTCGTTTAATTTCTTCAGAGTGGAACGGAGCGCAACGATTGCAAAACGGTCGCAGTTGCCATTGCCACACATATTTACTCTGAAAGCAATCGAGTGGTGATGCGTTTAGTGGCAACTTCCGCTCGCATTTAAGTCCTCGATCGAATGAAATGAAGTGTTATTATATCCTCTGTGGATTCTTGCAGTATCATCATAAAGTAAGATGTGACACCTAATTGTGACTTGAAAAATGTATCGAAAGGTTGTTGACGCTATGTTCATTACTCTAATATTTTATTTTTACAGGTCCAGGAATGACCCTCATGACCATCATCGGTTCGTACGTCGACTCGAAAACCTACCTCGATAAGAAGACGAAACCAACTTTTGAAAAAAGGACGATAGAAATGAAATGTCATACAAGCATAAGGCTTTTCCTGTGCGTTGCCGATTTTCATTAGTTCCAAAACGTCCGTAAAGCAGAATGTCCAAGTTGTAGAACCGGACATTTTAGAACTTAGACATTCTAAAATTGGCACATTCTACAATATAAACGTTCTGAAGCATCTAGAACAGTTTGCATGTTTTTTTTACAGAGTAGTCGGTATGCAACGTGTAAATAAAGGAAAAGCCTTATGCTTGTGTTCTATTCCTATCACTTTTCCTGAAATTATGAGTAGGTATGTGCCGGTTGGTAGTGTCTTATTTACTATTACATACATACATACATATAATCACGCCTTTATCCCTAATGGGGTAGGCAGAGCGTAAACGACCTAAATAAAGGTCGTTCCGCCACGACTGACAAAGTTTTGAGGGTTATTTAAGATATATTTGTAGTATATTGCTGTAGTGACAGGTTGTCAGCCCATCGCCTAAATTACAATACACTGAAACCCTCGGATCCATTAGCTGGTTTTTACAGCATGCCTGGGAGGAATTGCAGCTGGCACATACTATGTTTTTTTTTTCGCTCCCAGGCCAGCATGGATATGAATATTAACTACTGCATGCTCTTATTAAAGTAATAGGAGTTTAGAATCAATCCGTTTCACAAGCTAGCGGCACCGACAAAGAGATTGACCGGTGATCTCATATATCGCACCGACAGACTTCTGTCGCATTAGTTTTGAAATATCGCATCTGCTGTAATTTGCGCCATGGATTTGTGATCTGGCCGTCTGGTGTCAGCAGTTGCGTCATTTCGAAGATGGTTCTGCACCATAACAATTTACTAATACTTTGTAATAGGACGAATTGAGGAACGGTAATAATATTAATATTGATTTCCCAACTGATTGAGACTACATGTCAGGAGTAGGGCCATTAAATAAGTATTGTACCAAAACGATATGTAACCTTATTATAGATTTGCAAACATAATAATAATGGTATCACAAAAACCGATATATTGTACCGCTAGGAATCCTTTTTTTTTTCTTTTTTTGGAATAATGGACCTGTTCGCATAATACTACAAAGTGTATATAATGCGTCACCGGGCTAAGGCGGGGAGTGGATTCGCCGCCTAGTCGCCTAGTGGGTAGCACAAACTACCCACATCTACTCGCGCTCGGGTTCTCTTGTTTTGTGGGGTACTTTGGGTGATCCCTAAGTACCCTCACTTTCCTCGATTCTGCCTACCCTCGGTCGTCGCGGGTGACTTCTGCTCGTGCCTTCAACCCCGGCCTCCCACCAGCGGGAATCACCGGGGGGTAACGGTAGTTGTTGCCCGTCCCGGGGGCAGGCTACGCACCGCGCGGACCAGGCTTTCTCGTTACCGAACTTTTCGACGCCCACCTATGCCGGCATAGTAATGCCCGTGACTCCCGCGAAGTCTAGCCGCAGGCGGCCCACCAACAAGGTGTACCAGCCTGCGAGCCCGCGCTCCACGCTCCAGCGCATTCTCGCGCTGCGCCCTTGGTCGCGCCCACCGCAAACCACCACGACGCCCGACAGTGACGCCGGCAAGTCCGCCGCTGCGGCCTTCGCGGCCGCCCGTTCTATGCCGCCACTGCCGCCCTTGCCACCGCTGCCCCAACAGCCCCAGCCGGACGCCGCCGCTGCCCAGCGCGCCGCCGCAAGGCACGCAGCCCTGGACGCTCTCAGGGAGAGTGCAGCTGCCCTGTGTGCCAGTGTGCAGAGCGACACGCGCGCTGGGAAGCGGCTACACCCCGCCACCTCCTCGTCATCGGGGACGCCGACGCCCTCGCAGGGGGCACGCCCACGCCCTGTCCCGCTGCCAAGAAAGACGCCGCCTCTCTCCATGCCATCGCTAGACGTCATGGAGACGTCACCCCCGCAGCCGAGCGTTTCCTACGCCGCTGCGGCAATGAAAACCCCGCCGTCGTCCCAAAGCAAGCCTCCTCTGCCGAAGATAGTAGTGCCTCCCGCCACTAACCTATGCAGAGGAAAGAAGCTCCCTCCCATTGTGGTGGACCATCTCCCAGACTGGAGTTCCCACATGAGGATGCTCAAAGAAGCCCTGGGCCACGCACCTAACGTGCGCCCATACGGGAAAGGCTTCCGATTCCTGGCAAAAACGGAACAGGAATTTCGTGCTTACCAGCGCTACTTCGTAGAGCTGGAGAAGTCCGGAGCCGGAATATCCTGGTTCGCGTACGCCATGCCGAACATGAAACCGCTGAAGGTTGCCATCCGAGGCTTGCCCGCCGATGCCGACCCGGAAGCAATTGCCGAAGAAATGGCTAGTCTGGGCTACCCAGTCGACTACGTCCGGCCGATCAACGCGCGCCGTGGACGCCCAGGCTGCGTATTCTTCGCCCAGCTGACCCGAACGCCAGCCCTCACCCCGGGACTATACAACATCACAGAGCTGCTCTGTATGCCCGGCGTGAAGATCGAGGGTTGGCGTGGCAAGAGGACGACGGCCCAGTGCCACCGTTGCCAGCTGTTCCGGCACAGTTCCTCTCACTGTCACCGGAAGCTGGCCTGCGTCAAATGCGGCGAGCAGCACGTCGCAAAAGACTGCAAGAGGCCGCGCACTGAACCCGCAACGTGCGCAAACTGTGGCGGACCCCACCCCGCCAACAGTCTCGATTGCTCCGTGCTTCGCCGCGAAGTGCGGAACAAGAGAGCGGGCACAGCGCCCCTCACGAAGCCCGTCGAGCCGAAAAGGAAGGAGGCGGCACCGCAGGGAGAGTCGAACGCGGCGACCACTCTCATGGCGGCCGCCAACGACCCAGCCGGCAAGACGAAGCTGAAGAGGAGGCCGAGGAGACGGAGAAAGCAAGCCGCTCCTCAAAATGACGCGGGAAAACCGGACCAGCCGCGTCGCAAGCCACCCACGGGCCCACTGGAAGTGGTCGGCGCCCCTCAGGTTATTCCTCAGGGGGAGATGCCGAAACACCAGCGGGCTCCAAGACAAAAGAGCCAACGAGCAGCCGTCCCAGAAAGGGACAGGGTCCTAACAGAGGCGGTTAGGATCCTCACGGAAGTCCTGGTGGCAATCCGCATCGGCGACGATGCCACCAGCATAATAGAGAGGGGCCTGAAGGTTCTTTCCTCCATGACCGGCCAGCCGGCCGCTCTGGAGGACCTCAGACCCCCACAGATGGCTGCTCAGGGTGGTGCTGCAATGCAGCGCTGACGCGGCCTATACACTGCCTGCCCACATCCACTACTCCACGTCGAGTAGTCAGGATCGTGGGCCAGACTCAAGGACTGACCCCAGGACGAGCGAGCCGCCGTGAGCTTGAGGTCGCTAGCTGGGCCTCCCCCCACGGGGAATCACCCGGCTGGCTCGATCTCGCCACGGCGTGAAACTCTCCTGTGCACCCGGATATGACACCGAGCTACAAGCGCCCCAACGACCTGCCTGTCGTCACAGGCAGCGTAATGTGAGACCACGCTCGTGAGGCTCTGCCTCGATAGCGTCTCCCCGCCGGCCGCTTCGCGGCCGACGTGAAGAAATCCGAAGGCGGGGAGTTGCTACACGCAATCTACACCCGTAATGAAATGGCAACTGCCTAAGGGCGCCCACTAGGGCTCGAACCTCGGCTTATGGCGCTGCCTTGGGGACTCCTTATCGGAGAGAATCTGCCCGGTACGTGCCGGTAAACCCCAAAATGGGGAGCAAAGGAGGGACCTCCGCGACCCGGGGTACGCGGTTGCTGGAAGAGCTTGTGCAGAGTGTGGCTCGACTAATATTGGCAGCATTAAACGCAAGAGTAATTTGGTCATCGCCGTCGGTAAGGACATGCCTAGGTCTTCGTTTGTAACGAGTCGCAGGTTGGGGGCTAGGAATCCCTTAATGGTTCATGGTTATGCCAAAGAAAACTTATGACGCCCACCGCGCTCATAAGTAACCTACCGCTGGTTATGATGTTGGACATACATATGATACATAGTTTCTAATAAGTTTTAGTTACATACTTACTTACTTCCATGCTGGACTGGGAGCGATAAACAAACATAGAATGTGCCAGCTGCGTTTCCTCCCGGGCATGCTGTAAAAAACCAGCAAAGGGATCCGAGGGTTTCTGTATATTGCACTTTAGGCGATGGGCTGACAACCTGTCACTGTAGCAATATACCTACAAATCTGTCTTAACCCTCTAAACTTTATCAGACGTGGCGAAACGACCTTTTTTTTTTTAGATCGTTTACGCTCTGCCTACCCCATTAGGGATAAAGGCGTGATTACATGTATGTATGTTTACTTACATAAATTACTCGTATACAGAACTCCTACTTAATCACACGATTTGAACCTTGGAATAATAGCGGTCTGTCTGTGTCTATATCAAGTTTCCCATTGCGAGTGTGATGCTATCGAGTAACTCAGATGCCCGAGATGGATGATGGATGAGATGACTGAAGTACGCTGTTTTTTATTTTATTTGAAATGGGTTCGCTCTTGACTTTAGACACTAGGGCAGGAACAGAGTCGACGATGGAACGAGCTCACGAAGAAGATGTCCTGGCAGGGTCGCCATGCGATGTGGGCTGTAGAGGGTTCGAATAGAAACACGTGTGTCGAGCTCTGAAGACGTATAATGAATGCGCAATAAAAGGAATACAATTTTCTTACTACTAACTTAAGGCTTAAGTCGTGGAGGCGGTGTCTCTACACTACAGATGCCTGTTATGGTACTGGCAATCTCACGCACCAACGAACACTCCGGACTCCGGTGAGAAGGTGGTCGCAAGCCAGGCGGCCCCTTGCGGAGCCTACCACTGTGTTGCCGTTGCCCGGGGTGGACCACTAGAAGGTAGATCCCATCCCACCGCAAAGTAGAGCTTTTAGAGCTCCCCATAATTTGAATCCAGGAAGAGATCGAATTTGTTTAGGTCAAATCAGTTAGCGTCATCACGTCATCAGCTCATGTCTAAGGTTTTAAGTATCCTAAGTTGGGCTAATATAAATGAACTGAACATCGTCACTCAGAAGTTTTCGACAGACGCGCAAAACGCAAAACGACAGTAACTACGTAGTAAATTAATTTCGCGTAAACGAGAGACGTTTGGAAATGCATAACGGCGGGCGAGCTCATTTCTGGCAGTGTTTATGTTTAGCCGTCTTTACGATCAGCGATGACTTATAACCTGTCTGCCAGTGACAGGCTGTCTCCGGCAGCAAATAAAATGAAAATAAATCGTTCAATGCGAAATATTTACTGCCCTTTCATTGTACTTCGGGGTCAGTGGAATTTCAGTTGTCCCCAGTTGCTTAGGCACACACAAACAAATATGTACATACATACACATTATCAATCACGCCTCTTTCCTTGAGGGGTAGGCATATACCAAGCATATACCACATCTGTTTGGTATTTGAGTCTATGATTTGTAATTAGGTATTCTTACGGAAGTTATCAAAGTAGATAGATAAGGTGCAAGGAACGACACGACTCCCACTAACTATTAATCCAAAACACTAATCCCCAGATCTCAATTACCTACCCAATTCAAATACGGGAGGTGTCAAACCCGCTGTCGGTAACCAACGTGCAGGGACTCTACTAAAACAAACTACGCGCCCAAAGGCGCCTCATTCAAAAATATACATTTGTGATTTTTCTGCCATCTATCGGCTTTCGCACAAAATAATGGCACGGCTTGAAAAATATGAAAGTTGCCATATGAGAAAAAAATATGAGCCAGCGGTTGCATAAGATGCATTATCAAAACGCAATTTGACACCTGTCATTTTAAAATTTTGTGCGTTTGCGCATCTTTTCGTTTGGCGCCGTGTTCTTTCTTTTATTTCTAGTCCCGTTAACCCAATAAAGACTTAATTTATGAATTAAAAAAGAGTGCCTAAGTAAACATGGAAAGTGGAGAATCTTTTCTCTCCTGTGCAGCGACTGTGGAGTGGATGACACCGCAAGGATCCATCAGCAGAAAGGTTAACTACAAAACGGCTTCTCTTCGGTTGATTCGCAATGAATTTCGGGAAATGTATATGGAAATTACAAGTGGACAGCATGCTGCTATCAGGCTTGCTCTTAAAGGAATCAATGTGTTTAAAAAATTCATGGCAGAAGGAAAAGCCAGTGTGAAATTTCAAGAAGTGGGATGCACTGTGTTTATCTCCAATGCTCCACCAACCAACCTCGTTTCTTTTCTTCGAACTATATTTGTTAAAATGACTGGCGACAAAGATCAGGACAGCACTCCAAAAAAGCCAACTATGAGGTCCAAATTGCTCAGTGGCAAAACACAAGCATTTGAAGATATAAGTCCGGTCACTGTTGCTGACATACACAATGCTAAGAAAAAGGCAGGAATTGGGAAATCCACAATGACCACACCATCACCACCCTCTAAGAAAAGGAAAGCAGAAGAAGGTGTGAAGGGACCAGCACCTAAGAAGCTGTACTCTCCGTCACCTCTTACTACAACAAGCTCATTAAATCCGGAGCAACTGAGAGTTTTAGAAGCATGTCTTGGAGGGAAGAACATATTCTTTACAGGCTCTGCTGGTACTGGAAAGAGTTTTCTGTTGAAGAGGATTGTGGCTGCTTTACCACCCGATGTCACTGTGGCTACAGCATCTACAGGAGTTGCTGCTTGCCATATTGGTAAAAAATATTATTTACTCTTGTTGAGTTCAGTTCTAATTTATAGAAAGTTAAGTTATATTATTATGTGTTTACAGGGGGCACGACTCTTCATGCATTTGCTGGTATTGGTGATGGAAGTGGTTCTGTTGAAAATCTTTGTGAAAGAGCCATAAAGTTACCACAAGTGGCCCAAAAGTGGAGGAAATGCAAACATCTTATTATTGATGAGATTTCTATGGTTGATGGTGCATACTTTGAGGTGAGTGTAAATAAATTAAATAATAACATAAGTTATTTTAAAGATGTGGTGTTGATTTACTAAATATTGTATTATTTACAGAAATTGGAACATGTTGCCAGATATGTGAGAAGAAATGACAAACCCTTTGGAGGTATTCAACTTATTCTCTGTGGTGATTTCCTGCAACTTCCACCAGTGGTAGATAAAACTAAATCTGCCAAGAGATTCTGCTTCCAGTCACCATGCTGGGAGAAATGTATTGAACTGTGTTTTGAATTGAAACAAGTACACAGACAAAAGGACCAAGAATTTGTAACTATTTTGAACAGTTTAAGAATTGGCCGTGTGACAAAAGAAATCAGTGACCGTCTGCTTGAAACAGCAAAGCAGAAGATAGAAAGTGATGGAATTTTAGCTACACGACTATGTTCCCATACAAATGATTCCAAAATGATCAATGACTCAAAATTAAAGAACTTGGAAGGAGAAGAAAAAATGTTTTCTTCGCAAGACAGTGATAGTGCAACTAAACTTCTAGACATGCAAACAATAGCTCCCTCAAAATTGATACTAAAAATAGGAGCTCAAGTGATGCTGCTGAAAAATGTAAATGTAAATGCTGGTCTTGTTAATGGAGCCAGAGGGGTTGTAGTCAGATTTGAAGAAGGATTTCCAGTAGTGAGATTCAAAAATAAAAAAGAATTTACTGCCAGGACTGAAAGATGGTATGTTAAAAATTCAAATGGATCTCTATTATGCAGAAGACAAATTCCATTAAACTTAGCATGGGCTTTTTCAATACATAAATCACAAGGACTGACTTTGGACTGTGTTGAAATGTCTTTGTCAAAGATCTTTGAGGCTGGTCAAGCCTATGTAGCCCTGAGTAGAGCCCAAAGTTTGGATACTTTGAGGGTTTTAGATTTTGATGCGCGTCATGTGTGGGCTGATGCTAGTGTGTTAGAATTTTATCAAAGGTTTAGAAGGCGCCTGCAACAGATGGAGATAATACCCCTAGGACGACCTTTAGCTGACAAGACCAATAAAAATAAGAAGGCACATCTGAGGGAATTAATAGAAAAACATGGATCAAATTTTAATAAAATAAGAAAGTAGATAAAAATGTTTTATAATGTGACTTCTAATATTTAAGTAGTACAATTTGTTATTGTAAGACTGAATCAGAAAGTTTTGTGATTAAGGATTCATTGTGTGGGTAGTAATGGTGATGAATGATATTGTGTGATGATTAGGTTAATGTGAGCAAGTTATTTATATTATTGTATGTTTTAGTAAATAGTTAACTTGTCTAGCAAATATGTTACTTCGCAGAATGTCCCTTTCGAAAGACGTCAGTTTCGCATAATGTCCCTTTTCGCAAAATGCCCATTTTGTTAGATTTACTTCAAATTGTGGGCAGCTACTGGAAAGACTTTTCACAGGGACATTTTGCGAAGTAACCTATGATTCCAGATGCCCTAAAGTTATGAAATAATGTTTTTATAAGAGAAGCTGTTTGTAATGTAGCTTTATTTAATTCTACAGTAATATTTTTATTTACCCCAACTGCATTGTCCATTTAAATATATAAATTAGATAAATAAATTAAACATAACTTATTATGAATTACTTTTATTATTAAGCCAGTTTAGTGCCTACAATATAAATGCATTGAATCACAAATCAGATTCTAGATTCAATAGCTGCTAGAATTTCAATTTGTTCTTCAAGAGTGGCATGCTTTTCCTGCAAACATTTGGATATGTACTTAAAGTTCTCCAGAGCTACTTCCATCTCCTTCTTTTCAGCTCTACTCTCTTGCAAATTCTTCTGCAAAACTTCCACATGCTTCTTATTTTGTAGCAATGATTGGTTCAGTCTTGTTATCAAATGGTCTTGTTTCTTGACTAGCAGCCATAGCTGTGTTTCGGTTGTGGAGTGAGGTTGGCATTTCAGATCTTCATTCACAAATGAGGACAAATGTGCAGGCACTTTAAGCTTGTGTATGATATTTTTAATGTCATTTTGGAGTTCTGACTGAGTGGCATTATTCAGTAACCTGTCTAACTTGGTCTGGGGAACGGGAGTTTCAACAATCTGTAAGAATAAACATCAATTATAAATGGTTGTGTGCAGAAGCCAAGGCCTTGATCAGGGAGGTTTCCCTGGGTTTAGGACAAAAGATGAAAAACAATGGTGGTGCGGCCTACACTGAATTGTACCTGTTGCAACACATTTCGCTAGCAGTACATACATACATAAAATCACGCCTCCATCCCTTACGGGGTAGGCAGAGCGTCAAACGCCCCATAAAAAGCGCTTTCGCCACATCTGACAAAAATTGAGGGCAATTTTAGATTGTAATATGTATGTATTGCTATAGTAACAGGTTGTCAGCCCATCGCCTAAATTACAATACACTGTAACCCTCTAGTACCTTTTGCTGATTTCTACAGCATGCCCGGGAGGAAGGGCAGCTGGAACATTCTATGTTTTTCTATCTCTCCCAGTCCAGCATGGAAGACAGCGTTAGCTGGCAATACAGCGAGATAACACTCAGTGTGATGGGCACTTTTCCACCAGGTGCAATCCTAGGCAGTCTTTTGGACTAGCATACATTAATGTATTGTTAACTTTAAACACATTATTTTATATAATGAAATTGATAATAAATTCCATAAAAATAAGCCTAAAAAATTATTATAATTAGCAGATTTTTAAAGAATTAATTGAACTAGCTTTTTTAAATGTAATAATGTTACCTTAGACGTTCTAGATTTCTGGTTATAATTTTGAGCTGGAAACATTGTAGGGATAGCATTATGTTTCAGTTGTCTTCGTGAATCAAAATATTGGTTTTCAAAGTGCTTGGAGCAGATTCTGCTTCTTGTCCAATCTATTGAAAGGCAGCGGTCCTTTAGTATTTTTATCCATTTGTTTCTCATTTCAGTAGAGGAAGGAAATCTGTAAACAAATATTTGAGGTTAGAATTCATTTTACTGTCAATTCTGGTTTCTGGTCTTGAAGATTAAGACGACTGAGTGTATAAAACAAACTACAATCACGATTTAATAACAATAGTCAATTTCAACGCATACTTACTGATGAAAGGTAGTGTTAATGCCTTTGTTGAAAACTGTACTCTTACAGTCTTGTATTGAACAATAAGTGTGCGCATTTCTAGATTCAGACATTTTGTGGAGAGTGAATTTAGCAAATCCTTGAATACACTCTAATAACCAAATAATAACACCACAAATAACCGGAAAAACTAAGAGAAAATATTTAGAACTTCAACTTTTAGTTGTTTGGCGTTTCCGTGATGATTCCGCCAGTGTCAACTCGAGCGTTTCTTCGACAACCAAACAAAACCGTAAGTCCTGTCATTTTGACATTAGCTGCGTTTTGTTTTATTTTTTTAAATTTTTCACCATTTCGCATTATTGATTTATGTATGTGCTGCCATTTTTTTGTTGCATGGTCGTGAATACGGCGCTTTTTATAGTTGGCCTACATTTTCCTTTTGTTTCTAGATATTATATAATCAACGAACGAACTCAAACCGGCTCCCTTTATTATATTAATGCAGGAACATATTCACGGGAAATCTTATTATACCGCAGTTCTAAGACTTAAGCAATTTCTTCCATGCTGGGACCGAAAGAAAAACATAGAATGTGCCAGCTGCATTTCCTCTTGGGCATGCTGTAAAAACCAACTAAAGGATCCGAGGGTTTCCATTTATTGCAATTTAGGCGATATGGGCTGACAACCTGTCACTATAGCAATATACCTACAAATCTATCTTAAATAACCCTCAAAACTTTGTCAGACGTGGCGGAACGACCTTTGTTTAGGTTGTTTACGCTCTGCCTACTCCATTAGGGATAAAGGCGTGATTATATGTATGTATTCTTTTAAAGTATAATAAAATTAACATCAGTATATTTAATGACTTTATTATGAAAATAATAAATATATTACAGTTATAAGTTATAACATTGGCAGCCTTTATACAATAAAATATTCTCAGTATATAATAAAAAAGATAAAATACTTAAATAATAGATTCAACAGACCACCCATTTGCACGATTAGTCCGAGACACTTATAGCCACAGGTGGGATGAATCTCCAGATATGACTAACTTCTCCCGAGCAAGGCGGTTGGATAATGGACGGAGTATCAGATTCTCTCAAAGCGAGGTCTTCCAATATAGGTTCTGTGGTCGAGCATTGGATGTCGATCTTATATTCGCCGGGTGTTAGAAATACGACTGTGCACTCGTGGTACGCTTTTTCTGATTCTGGTAAGATTGGCAGCACCACTCTGAAATAGAAAAATCTTAATTAATAAAATAATTAAGAATGATTTCAAACCAGGGGTAAATATTGCGTATCTAAAGCCCGCTACAGATCTTCCAATCCGATCCTATTCATAGAATACTCGATTACGCTACACATTATCCGAATTTATCCATAAACCGGATCGTATCGGAAGGTCCTCTCGAGACCTTCCAATCCGATTCTATTTTTCGGATGAAATTGGATGTCCGATTACGCTACACATTATTTCATCCATAAATCAGATCGGATCAGAAGGTCACCCTGGTCCATCTCTAGACCTTCCGATCCGATTCTATATATCGGATGAAATTGGATGTCCAATTACGCTACACATTATTTCATCCATAAATCAGATCGGATCAGAAGGTCACCCTGGTCCATCTCTAGACCTTCCGATCCGATTCTATATATCGGATGAAATTGGATGTCCGATTACGCTACACATTATTTCATCCATAAATCAGATCGGATCAGAAGGTCACCCTGGTCCATCTCTAGACCTTCCGATCCGATTCTATATATCGGATGAAATTGGATGTCCGATTACGCTACACATTATTTCATCCATAAATCAGATCGGATCAGAAGGTCACCCTGGTCCATCTCTAGACCTTCCGATCCGATTCTATATATGAAATTGGATGTCCGATTATGCGATTTCATCCATAAATAGGATCGGATCGGAAGATCTGGAGAGGGCCCGGGTAAGTAGAATAATGCACTACATCTTTGGATGATATTCGTAGAGGTTAATTTTTTTTAATTTATTTATTTAGTTGCAAAAAATATATGTTTTAGTATTAGTACTCACTTGTTGTTTCCGGCAGTGGCAACTCGATTATCCAGCTTATAGCACAGTGCCCCGTTGTTGTAATCCTGATAGAACTGCACTGACAGACACAGCTTGTGAAGGGGCACTGTCAAATGGTTGCTGACTCCTACACCGAGGGATATCCATTCTCCTGCTGAGCAAGAGAGCTCCTCTTGAGGCTTGATGTGTTGGTTGTTCACGCTTACTTCTGTGGAGGTAAGAGGTTTAGTTAGAAGACTGAAGCTGGTATTTGGCGATATAAAAATCCCTAGAGATCGAATCCAACATCGGTTGATCTTATCAGATATAGCTGAAGAGTTCTTTTAGACATAAGCTTCACACAGAAATCTCGATCCGCGACTAATGCACGGCTCAGACCACTAAATCGCACACTCATTTCAAGTCGTAGAATTGTGGGAAACAGTCAAGAGTAGAGAATATGCATGACTTTTTTAAAACTATTAGTAAGAATTATTGTCACCATAAATTAACGGATATGAAGGAATTTTCGCAAAATATTCATTAGTTTACGAGTTATAATGCCTTAAAGTGGTTAGTTAAAAAGAGAGGTCCGAACTGTCATGTGACGTCATAAGACAGGAGCGCCATACTAATTCCATATAAATTGTCGTTTTGAAGAGACAGATAGAGAGTCTATCTTTATAATGGTATATCTCGGTGATTTTTTGATGAATTTTATTTCTGTTTTCACTGTTCTTTTCATAATTTAAGATATTTTTAGAGTTTCAGATACTGAAAATATGTTATATGCACGTTCCCTATTATGGCAAACGGCGAAGGCTTTTATCATAAGTGACTCCCAATCTCATAGTATCGCATAAGCTGTTGAACTTACCCCAATCAAGTGGCGACATCCTCACGATATCCATCATGGTTTGCGACAGAGTGATCCCTCTGACTGACGCAGTTCCTCTGATATCAGAGTGCATTAGATGCCAGCGAAGGTCCACATGATCCGTGATGTGTTCTGAACACATTAGCTCTAAGCTGTTGCTGCCTGTGCCCGTACTTATTGACCGGGATTCCACGGCTTCTGTAAGGGCAAAAAAAAATATTGAGTCCACTCTTGTAAAATAGTATTTGACAAATTATTTTCCTTTTTTTTTCTCTCCCTTTGCCTATTAACTGGCAAGGTGTGTCATCACTATAATGCCTTTGTTAATTTACATTATATTTTGTTATTATTAAGAAATGTATTATATTAATATTGTTATTTTTTGCATGCTATTGTAAATAGTTAAACAAGTGATTCTAAATACATAATTTGTAACACCTGTCGTACCTTGTTTAAGAGCAATTAAATTATTATCTTATCTTATCTCAATACATCTTGGCAATACATTTTCCATAGTCACTGAAATGTTGCTGGGGCGTTACGCAATCCAAATGGCATAGCACTGAAATGTCACCCTTGGCCAGTTGACGTACCATTTCTATCTTGTTATTTTACAGATATGTATGGCAACCAAATATTTCATTAAAAAAAAGATTTTCTTTGAATATTTTTTTTGTTACGTAGCGAATGTAGAGAAATACCTCATAATTATGATAATATTACCATCCTCTTTAGGTTTAGTTACAGGTGCGTTGAAGGGACACCTTTCTAAAGGCACAGGCACTCGACACGACTCCTTGCTTTCGATAAGTATATGTTTGCTAGCTGCGTAGGTGAAGTGCATCTCTTCGTTAGTCAAGTTTGTCACGTCTAGCACCAAGTATAGTTGCGAGGGTCTGAAAATAATCAAAAAAAGATATTTATCTACTCTCATATAGTAATGTTCAAATTATAAACTTCTAAACGAATTTATAATAGCATACTTTTTAAACAGAATTATGAAAAAATTAAAAAGTTTACTTTTTGTTGCATCTTAGTTTACTTTTCATTGCACCTGCCCTAGCAAATTCTAACAAAGATGCAACGAAAAGTAAAATGTATTTGCTGGAAGCAAGGAAAGATAAAAATCACACAGTAAATACCAAAAATCCCGATTCCAAGCCAAAAATCTGTAAAATTATAATAATCTATGGTAACGGCGCATGCGCGGTGACGGTTTTCCTGCGCGCTTAATTTTGCCGCCATTTTCTACGGTGAACGGTTTTTATTGTTTGTTTATCGCGTAACTCAAGGAAGAATTAATTGACTGTTTGCTAAAAATGTGCGACCTAGAGATGTCCTCACTAGATGAGGAATATATTAATACTCCACCGGATATTTTAGATGCCGCTACAGAAATTACCCATAATTTATTGCCCGTCAAGTCAAGAAAACTGTACGAGAAATGCTACCAAAAATTCAGGCTATGGAAAATGCAAAAAAAATGCGTATGAGATGTGTATGAGAGTAGATAAAATAGTGTATGCAACTGCACATAACTAGGTATTACAATGCTCGTGATACCATTGTGAAACTCGCTTCGCTAGTTTTAGTAACTATTTTGACTTGGAATGTCAAAAAGTTGGAATAAGGTTCTCGTTATTTCACATGGCACGATTCTAGTTCTTGCATGGTAATATAAACTTTATTTATGCCAATCGGAACTCAATTACTTTAAGTTCATCAGAAGAAAGTATCGTTAGAAACTTTTTTAACTGCCTCCGTGGTCTAATGGCTAGTGCCATGGACTCCCGATCCGGAGGTCCTGGGTTCGATTCCCAGGGGGGAAACACAAAGTTGATAAGTGAGAATTTATCACTTTGTGAATTTTTCCCCAGTTTGGTTACGACATTGCAGGCTGAATCACCTGATTGTCCGAAAAGAAAAAGATTTCGTGCTTCGGAGGGCACGTTAAGCCGTCGGTCCCGGTCGCTATCTTTGATAGTGGTCGTTACTCAAACCATGTCAGAGGCCTGATAGTTGTGTAACTAGGCGGTTTAAAAACTCTGACACCAGGGTTCATCGGGTCGATAGACTCGATACCCACTCGACAGAAGAAGATTAGAAATGTAGTACATTGAGACTTTGTAACTTACATTTCCGCAGGCAGTACATCCCAGTGCGTGATGGACACGCTCGGCAGTAGCTCCAGGTTGATTTGAAGAGTGGACTGTCTGCAGTGCATGTCTTTGCCGGTACCTCCCGAATATCTTATTATTATCTAGAAGGGAAAATTCAGGCTTGAAAATAAAGTATTAAAAGGATTTTAAAGGCTTTGCGATAAATTCTTACCTGGGTTTCTATTTGTCGCCCTCTGGAAGGCGGCATCACAGAAATAGGAGCTGACCAATTCGTTGTATGTGAGTTTGTAGATCTGTAAAAGAGTATAAAAATAAGTCATGTGTGCATAACATTCAATAAATTTAGATGATCTTCTGGATAGGCTCACTCCACCGTCAACAGTATCTGTAGTAAACTAGACTAGAATCAAGAGCAAACCCACTATCAATCCAAAAACAGAGTACTGATTCCAAATCCGTGTGGAACACGTTTTGTCTTGACCCACCAGTACCTCAGAGATATAAAAAGCAATGTCTTATTCATTTATTTATCTTACCTAAAACTGCCAGAAAGATTCCTATTCTGAAATCCACTGCTCAATGACGTGTGCTGATTGGAACTCTGCGTCGGCAATGACGTCTGCGCGGGCGGCACCGGCGAGCCCACTCGCGACGGATAATTCGAATTCAAACTATTTGGGAATAGATTTTCTCCCACTCCGCCTAAGTCTAGAAAATCTGCTTCACCGTACAGTTTCATGATAACTGTGGCGGTTGCGTTTGGTGCGATGGGCAGTTGGGATTGTATGTCCTCGTTGGACCATTGGAACACTTTTGATTGTAACTGGTTGTCCATGTTTGACTGTAAGATAATTCAAGCGTAATAGCCCTGCCAGGAATTAAAAAGACCTGTCATAGAGAAGGGTTTATAGGAAGTGCGTAAGTCCCTCTCTTAATCTTTCTCTTTTTCTCTATGTCAGGTCTTTTAAATTCCTAGCAGGGGTATAAAAGGAAAAATAGCATATTGGAAGAGGTGAAAAAAACAAACTGGTGTATTTGGTCAAATTAAACTGATTTTGATATGAAATAAAGCTGCAGTTTATTGTCTATGGAAATTTTATTTTATTTACAGTACTGGTACATTTTTTATAAGGAAAGGTAGTTTTTAATACGATTCCTTTAAACAGCCTACAACATCCTCTGTTAACTTGTACATACATAGATACATATATGTATCTTGTAGATACATACATACAAACACGCCTTTATCCCTTATGTGGTAGGCAGAGCGAAAACGACCGGAACAAAGATCGTTGCGGCACGTCTGACAATTTTTTAGGGTTATTACAGAACATTATGATGTCGCCTAAAATTGCAATACACTATAACTTTCGTATCCCTTAGCTGGTTTTTACAGCATGCTCATGCATTTTATGTTTTTCTCTCGCTCCCAGTCCAATATGGAAGAATTGTAGGTAAGGTAAGATGACCAAATAAAATTGCAAATATAAACAATATTAACTTACCTGAATAGCCAAATCCAGATACTCGATGGGCACTGCACTAGTATTAGTAATCCTCATAGTACATTCCGTACTTTCCCCATTGTACAGCGATATATTCGTAGTACTACCCACATTCTCATTACTAGATAAACTGAGGTTTCCAGAGGGAGTGACTGTGGTCTCTATTGTGATAGTAGGAAGGCTGGGAATCACTTGTATGGTGTATGAGGCTGGGAATTTGTTGGGCATCGGCATATTTTTTAGCCTGCAGTTCGATTTTACTCCTAAAGTGTGGGTTGAATAACCCATTATCTGTAAAGAAGATGGAAATAAATATAGGTTTATTTTTAAAGAATAGACTATTTAGGAATTTGCTAGAAGGGAATAATAATGAACAGAAATAGCGGCAAAATTGATCATTGAATAGCGTAATGGAGGGATTCCGTGTCTAAAAGTTAAGATACTTAAAAAAAAACTCATTATTGGACATAGTTCAAGATGTTTCCTAGACAATGTAGTTACTGTAAGAATCACTCGGGGTATCTATAATATAAAGGCTTTTACTGTAAGACCGTGAAGAGAAGCAGCTGGTACATTCTATGATCTATAATTACCAAGTGTAAGGGACAGCGTCCCGCAAACTGGTAGGAGTTGCTCAGTCAACGACACTGAGCAACTTCCACCAGAAATATTTTTGCTTTTCCATACAAAATGTTCATCTCAACCAGACAATTTGTATTTTCACTTCCTGAAAAAAATCCTGCTCAGTTTTGTTCAGTGTCGTTGACTGAGCAACCCCTATCAGTTTGCGGGACGCTGTCCCTTACACCTGGTACAGTCTTACCTGTAATTCCCCCACTTCCTTCGGCGTCCCATGTAAATTCACAGTGGTCGGCGTATCAGGAGCTAATATAATAGTTTCCGGTATAGACTCGAAGACTATTCCCGAAGTGAGCAGCCTCATGTTGGACACTTTCAGCTCGAAAGGCAGTGGGTTCGTCAGTTTCATCTGCACCTCGCAGATATCGTCTTCTACCCAGAGGTATTCTGAGGATGTTGCGATTACAAGTTAACAGAGATTGTTTATTCTGAGGATATAAGGTTACAAGTTAACAAAGAACTTGAGTAGTTATACAAAAAGGGATGAATTTAGTTCGTACTTAGCATGATTCTTCCTCTCCCTCCTTTACTCCATTCTTTCCCACCCTAACACCCCTCCTTATCTTAACGATCGCTTTATTTTTCATTCGGCAACCCTGGCTCGCAATTTGCGTGCCAGCTCTAAATTGACGCTTAACCTGCGGTCTCACAAAACTGACTTCTACGCAGTCTTTCACAGTGCGAGCGATCAAGCTGTGGAATGAATTGCCCGAAGACATTCGACGTGCACCGTCTCTTGAGACCTTTAACATACATACATATAATCACGCCTTTATCCCTAATGGGGTAGGCAGAGCGTAAACGACCCAAACAAAGGTCTTTCCGCCACGTCTGACAAAGTTTTGAGGGTTATTTAAGATAGATGTAAGTATATTGCTGTAGTGACAGGTTGTCAGCCCATCGCCTAAATTACAATATACTGAAACCCTCAGATCCCTTAGCTGGTTTTTACAGCATGCCCGAGAGGAAATGCAGCTGGCACATTCTATGTTTTTCTCTCGCTCCCAGGCCAGCATGGAGACCTTTAAGAGCCGAATTAAAAAACATTACTTGGAAGAAATTACTATCTGATCATTATTTATCCTTTACTTTTATCCTGTGCTGTTGCTGTCATTTCCTTCGTCTAGTTCTGGTTGTAGTTTGCATTATCCTATCTTCCATTAGTTTATGTATTAGTTTATTATATATTATGTATTAGTTTACTTTACAATATCTATGTAGTAGCTTGTAACTAGTTTATGTATTATATGTAATGTACTTCCATGCTGGTCTGGGAGAGATAGAAAAACATAGAATGTGCCAGCTGCATTTCCTCCCGGGCATGCTGTAAGATCCAGCTAAGGGATCCGAGGGTTTCAGTGTATTGTAATTTAGGCGATGGGCTGACAACCTGTCACTACAGCAATATACCTAGAATTCTATCTTAAATAACCCTCAAAACTTTGTCAGACGTAGTGGAACGACCTTTGTTTAGGTCGTTTACGCTCTGCCTACCCCATTAGGGATAAAGGCGTGATTATATGTATGTATGTAATGTATTTAGGATACATATTTTACTAGATTTGCAATATCCCGCTTACCGCTACGCATTTTTCTTTGACCCAAAGGTTGCCTGGAAGAAATTGCTACCTTAGCCATAAGGCCGCCTACGTTGTACTTGTTTTTTGTTGTTATCTGTTGTGTTGTATGATTTGTATTCTTACGTGCAATAAAGTATTTTTATGTTATGTTATTCTTTTATCACATGATGATAAAAATTCTTTTTTCAGACGTGCTATGCGAAACCACAACGATTTGACAAATGATATAGATATTTTCACCACAGCTAGGCCAAGTTATAAGAAACAGGCAGCTATTAAATTATTCGATTATACTTAAAGTTGGTATAGTAGGTATATCTTTCAATAAATATTTTTATGGTGTTTTTACCTCGACGCTGTTTAGAACCTAATACATAAATTAATAATTAATCACTAAGTAGTGCACAACCACGTTTTTTATGCTTATGACAGACAATAACAAGTATGGTAATTTTTTTTAAGACACAACGAGTTTATCCCTGCGTATTTTTGCCTGTGCCTTATTCCTCTGGTCGTGACAGACATTCCCCATAAGAACAACGATTGAATGTATAAAGTGTATCTGTTTTGCGGAAACACAACGCACTTGCGTGCGCATTGCGGGACATGTGTAAGTAGAGTGAAGACCTAAGGAAGTAAATAACTTACCCATCTTTCCTTCATCCTTTTTAGCTTTTCTATCAACGCTGCCGAAGTGAATAGGCGTAAATATGAAGGGCCCAGTCTGCGCCGCAAGTTTTATCAAATGCGGCGTCCTAGCGGGCGGTAATTGTTTCGGTGTGAACCAGGCGCACTGCGGGACGTGTGTGAGGTTGGCGGGGGGAATTACCTCGCCGGTCTCTAGGACTAGAGGCACCGGGCCGCCTTCGCATTGCGCTGATAGACCCTGAGGATACAGAGTGATATTATAATGCCAATATAATAAGACGATGGCTTGCGTGTTTGAACAACAATATTTTAATGTAAATTCCAACAAACAGTTATCCTTTTATATAATTTTTCGTAGGTACACTAATAAAACGTAAACACCAATTCAAATGGCCGACCCGCACTGGCCTTCCGACTGACAGAGCGCGAGCGTGACGTCATACGTCGCGTTTCTTCTCATAGACTAAGGAGATTACACCATGTAGCCTTACAATGCACTTGTCGGTGGAGTAATCGCCAACTTTCTTTGTCTTCTGCCAACGATTTAACTTCTTGATACGACTTGACTTCTCTTTGATTTGGTCAAGGTAACTACGTCTCGGTCTTCCTCTTCCTCTTTTCCCAAAGAATAAAAAAAGAACAAAAGATCTACGAATTTACGCTTTTTCCTTCATTCTGCATATTTATTCTTAATTTTAGCAGCTATCTTATTATAGCCGGAACATCGCTAATACATATTTTATCAGTATTCCATTTATTTTTTAAACGTATTGCTAAATGAAATTTTGATAGAGCAGGAGTTATGCAATCTTAAAACTAAGTACGTAAGAATATATTCTTCTTTTTCTTAAATATTTTTTGTACCATCTAAGAAATTCACTGCATATTCTGCGTTCTTCCATGCTGGCCTGGGAGCGAGAGAAAAACATATAATGTGCCAGCTGCATTTCCTCCCGGGCATGCTGTAAAAGCCAGCTAAGGGAACCGAGGGTTTCTGTATATTGTAATTAAGGCGATGGGCTGACAACTACAGCAATATACAAATCTACCTTAAATAACCCTCAAAACTTTGTCACACGTGGCGGATGGATCTTTGTTTAGGTCGTTTAAGCTCTGCCTACCCCACTAGGGATATAGGCGTGATTGTATGTATGTATACATACATGTATACATAAAATCACGCCTTTATCCCTTACGGGGTAGGCAGAGCGTCAAACTCCTTTTAAAAGGCGCTTTCGCCACGTCTGACAAAAATTGAGGGCAATTTTAGATTGTAATGTGTATTGCTATAGTGACAGGTTGTCAGCCCATCGCCTAAATTACAATACACTGTAACCCTCGAGTCCCTTTTGCTGACTTCTACAGCATACCCGGGAGGAAGGGCAGCTGGAACACTCTATGTTTTTCTATCTCTCCCAGTCCAGCATGGAAGAAATGTATGTATGTATGTAATCTGCATTTAAAGACGTACTAACCTGTAACTGTATGGCCAGATCCCTATGCTCCTGTTTGGACAGTCTTGGCCACATGGTCTGCAAGAGGAAGGTCATGTGTCTTGTGGCGAGCGCCGGGTGGCCCATCCTTCGCGCTGCCACTACTAACTCTTGAAGTAACTGGATTTGTAGCGCTGGCCAGCCTACAAAGAAAAGTTCAAGTTAAATAAGCGCAGTACAGGCCGTTGCTGGATATGATTCTCTACTGGTTATCATCTTTCTTTTCATAAAAATTTCATTCATTCTTTTTTATAAAAACGTGACATAGTTAGATTTTAAAATGTTATTGTTATTTTTTAATATGACAAAAATGTGCAATACCCTACCAGGGTTCATATAAGAACTATCCTAGTATTTAAGATCTTGTAAACACTATATGAATGCATGAATAAATGAATTATGAATTATCTTCCTACATACATACATACATATAATCACGCCTTTATACCTGATGGGGTAGGCAGAGCGTATACGACCTAAACGAAAGGTCATTCCGCCACGACTGACAACAGACAGTTTTGAGGGTTATTTAAGATAGACTTGTAGGTATATTGCTGTAGTGACAGGTTGTCAGCCCATCGCCTAAATTACAATGTACAGAAACCCTCAGATCCCTTAGCTGATTTTTACAGCATTCCCGGGAGGAAATGCAGCTGAAACATTCTAAGTTTTTCTTTCGCTCCCAGTCCAGAATGGAAGTCATTTTCCTAGCCATATATATCACCTAATCTAGGGAATTGAACGAGGGTACTGGTTTTTACACAGAGCGACTGCCACCTGACCTCCGCATTGCGAAGCAAAATCAGACCCAATCCTAGACAAGGTCAGTGTTTTCTAGCCGCCAATGCATAGTACTGGCCTCTGACATGGCTTAGCGACTAATATCTAAAGTATTAAACTATATTAACAAGGACGGCTTAACGTGCCTTCCGAAGCAGAGAAAAGCGCCGAATAAACGTACATATGAAATACGAAGATCGTAAAATACATTGGTACGTGGTGGGATTCAAACCACGATCTCCCGCTCAGAAGCCAGCAGACCTATCCACTACACTATCGGGCTCTGTATTTGCTGTAATTCTCGCTTAGGTATCGTAGTACGTGATATTATATTAACATTGGAAGCTTCTGGTTATTACCCTGTATTTATCTTATAGTTCGCTATTGCAGTATTTCATGACAGGGTCATGCTATTTTCACACGAACAAGATTCTTGGTGGTTTTAGCAGCCCTGAAATAACTTCTTGGCGAAATTTTTTATAATCTGGTAAAAAAGATTTTTGTAGATTGCATGCGGCAGAATTTACTTACCAACTTGATGTTGTATGACGTAGTTAGGATCAAGACTGAGTTTATGTCCCGGGAAGCTGTGCAGCATGAGGTAGTAACAGCGCTGCCAATCAGGGTTCGGATTGTTTGGACTGACTTGCCGCGTCGCCGCTAGACGTTGGCAGAACGCGGCTTTGCGGAGAAAGCCTAACAAATAAAATTCTTGTATAATAACATGACATACATACATACATAAAATCACGCCTTTATCCCTTACGGGGTAGGCAGAGCGTCAAACGCCTCGTAGAAGGCGCTTTCGCCACGTCTGACAAAAATTGAGGGCAATTTTAGATTGTAATGTGTATTGCTATAGTGACAGGTTGTCAGCCCATCCCCTAAATTACAATACACTGTAACCCTCGAGTCCCTTTTGCTGACTTCTACAGTATGCCCGGGAGGAAGGGCAGCTGGAACATTCTATGTTTTTCTATCTCTCCCAATCCAGCATAGAAGAAAATAATAATAACATGAATGTTTCAATAAAATAATATACGGGTATCTATTCGACATAAGAACCCTAAAAAGCCACAGACAAGTAAAATTAAGTTTAGGCATTATATTGAATTGGTATAATAATTAGAGATCATGTTTATGAAAACTAATCGATAAGCTGATGATAATTAAGAACAAATTGTCAACTTTTTTGGTATATTGCAAGTTAGCACAGAATGTTCAGAATAAACATATGCAGTAGACATGAAAATAACTTACTTTTTTGTACTGAAGCATACAAAAGTTTAATGTTAGAATCTATTTACCTATTTCCTTATAAAGCTCCGCCAAAGTGTCGAATCTCTGTATTTTCTCTTGCTCACTCAGCGTCAGATTGATAAATATAACATTTTGCAGGAAACTCGACGCGTGTAGACTATTGTTCTGTTCTACGGCTATCCTCGCTGCTTTGAAACAAGCCTCAGTCTCAATAATACCGGCATTTTGATATTTACTATAATGTATTATTGCTTTACGATATTTCTCTGCGATTTCGTCACCACTTAGTAAAAACTGTGTATTTATTTGCGAAGGCGGTTGCCTCGGTATAGAAGGCAAGTCAGGCCCTACGTAAGATCTTGGCTGATACTCAATATCGCTTGACGAAGCTAGCGATTCTGAATCGGCTTCGGTTTCCGATTGTCTTGAAGAAGTTTCTAGACTTTCCGAAGACGATGGGGTTAGTTCGTTGGGGGCGTTTATAGGACTAGAGGTTTTCGATGATCTCAGTGGCGATGAAGTGACTTTGAATTTTCTGAATGGATCAGTGTGACTAGGGTTGAATAAGGATAGTTTGGCTTTATTGGGTGAGCTTTCTTGTAAGCTGGCGTTTCGTTGTAAGGGAGAAGAACTACGCAGGTTTGGGTATAGAAGTATTGCTGATGCTGCACAAAGCCCTGAAACGAAAAAATAAACACTTATCAACAGACGAAAATACGTATCACTAAATAGTATAAAACAAAGTCGCTTTCTCTGTTCCTATATCCCTATGTATGCTTAGATCTTTAAAACTACGCAACGGATTTTGATGCGGTTTCTTTTAATGGATAGAGTGATTCAAGAGGAAGGTTTATATGTATAATATATACAGAATTTAGTAGAGAAACACTGATGATTTCCGTGCGAAGCCGGGGCGGGTCGTAGTTTTGTTATAAATGCGAAAGGTTATACGATTCTACGGCTTGGTGTCACAAGCAAGTAGAATCATTATTTTTGTAATACTCAAAGATTTTTGAAAGGAGACAGGTGTACAGTAAATTCCAAAATTCTTAGTTTACTTTTCTACCAATTTGTTTTTTTCTATTCATAACTTTTTTTATTCAGTATTTGAACCCAAGTATTCATGGGTAACTATGTTTTGTGTTTGATAGGGAGAACTCTCTTACCTTCCTTGGCAGCAGCTAGCCACAACCAATCGTTGACAGACTTGAGTATTTCCGCCGCAGAGTTGTATAAGCTGAGACTGTCGGCTATCAGCCCGGTCTGGAGCGTTAGATCAGCCAGGTTCTTGGTGACGCGGCCCATGCAACGCTTCTTGTTGTTGCGTGACTCCATGTCCAAACCTGTAATACAAATACATACATACATATATCACGCCTTTATCCCTTACGGGGTAGGCAGAGCGTTTAACGCCTCGTAAAAGGCGCTTTCGCCACGTCTGACAAAAATTGAGGGCAATTTTAGATTGTAATATGTATTGCTTTAGTGACAGGTTGTCAGCCCATCGCCTAAATTACAATACACTGTAACCCTCGAGTCCCTTTTGCTGACTTCAACAGCATGCCCGGGAAGAAGGGCAGCTGGAACATTCTATGTTTTTCTATCTCTCCCAGTCCAGCATGGAAGAAATACATATACAAATATTCTTTATTGCACATAAACAACACATTGTACAGGAACAAACATTACAAAACAAACAGAGTACAATTAGGCGGCCTTATTGCTAGGGTAGCAATTTCTGCCAGGCAACCTTTGGGTAGAGGAGTGGTTTTTTAATATTATGCGGGATAGTGCAGTTTCTATTGTTATCAATTTAAATAGAATACACAGACAAAGTACTTACTAGTTACATAAATACGAATAGGTACAATAGACTAATACATAAGTACAATTATAATATAATAAAATAATATAATATGCTATAAGAGATAGGAAAATGCAATATTTCATTCAGATAGGGAAGTGAGATTGAGAAAAAAAAAAAAAAAAAAAACTAGATAATATAATTAATACACAGTAGTAATGTACGAGTATGTAATGTAATGCATATTTAATAACTTAACTCATCATCCCGTATCTCACAGGCTCGGCTACCTAATCTAGGTGATTGAACGAGGGTACTGTTTTTTACACAGAGCGACTGCCATCTGACCTCCGCAACCCAGAAGGGAAACCAGACCAAATACTAGATTAGGTCAACGCTTAGCACTGGCCTCTGACATAGCTTAACGACTATAGTCTGTCAACGTCGTGCTTACCGCGCCCTAGGGGTACAGACGTGCGCGGGACGCGGTAGCACGCGGCGATTGTGTGGATGTGCGCACGCGTCGTGCTCGCTCACCCTCCTGCTTCACCGCCCGCACCCCCGTTACCGCGTCCCGCGCACGTCTGTACCCCTAAGGCGCGGTAAGCACGACGTTGACAGACTATAATATCTACGGTATTAAACGATACGGCTTAACATGCCTTCCGAAGCACGGAAAAAGCGCCGAACAAGCGTACATATGAAATTCGAAAATCGTGGGATTTGATGCGTTTTTATTACTAGATAGAGTGATTCAAGAGGAAGGTTTATATGTATAATGCATGCATTATATAGTAAAAAAACTGATGATTTCCGTGCGAAGACGGGGTGGGTCGGTTGTTAAATATAAAACGTAAATGAATATATTGATAATAGTATTATCATGTAATATGAAAGAAAGAAAGAAAGTAATAAATTCGTTTCGGTCAGGTTTCGAACCTGCGTTTCTGGAATGCTGGTCCATCGCTCTATCATCGCTAAGCTACCGAAACGGTTTAAGCATTGTGTGTGCTAAAAATCCCCAGTAAATATATAAAAATATAAGTAATCATTATCATATCCTAATTTTAAATTATTGTTTAAGAAATATGTCTTATCACAACAAATCAATGTTCATTTTGAACAATTGTTTTGATATTTTTTTTTTTTTTATATATTTGATAGGCAATCATTTGTCTGCCATCTCACGTGATGGTAAGTGATGATGTAGACTATGATGGAGCATGATTGCCTAGAAAATGCCTGTTCACTCTCGCCTTGAAAAGGCCCAGGTTATAACGTTCCGGAAATAGATCCGCAGGCAGGGAGTTCCACACTTTGGCCGTTCGCATTAAAAATGTAGAAGCGTACCGCTTTGTGCGAAAACTTGGAATGTCGACAACATAAGGGTGGAATCCCAACCGGCGTCTCGTACCCCGGAGATGGAATGGGGAGGGGGGTATCAGGACATGAAGCGATGCTGCACATTCTCCGAAATGTATCCTGTAGAACACAGACAAGCAAGATACTTTGCGACGATGTTCGAGGCTCTGCAGCTTTTCCTCTACCAGTGACGGGTCGGCGATGAGCTTCTTGGCGCGTTTTTCAATAGAATCTAAGGTTGCCAGTTGGTATTTGGCAGATCCGTCCCAAAGGTGGCAGCAATACTCCATACACGATCGGACTTGAGCTTGGTAGAGCTGTAGAAGCTGCCCCGGTGTGAAGTATCGCCTAACCTTTGAGAGAATACCAAGTTTTTTGGCTGCAGTCGAAGCCAAGGATTCTATATATCGTCCAAAGTTCAGGTCCGACGTAAGGCTCATACCAAGAAGCTCGAGGTGATCGGAAATCGGAACGGATACATTTCGGAAAGTGGGAGCTAGATTGAAGGACTCAATTTGGTCGAGAATAGACAGGCCTGTGTCTTAGATGCATTAAACTTCACCAGGTTGGCATCACCCCATTCGGAGATTGCCTTAAGTGTTAAATTTAAATGATCTACTACGGACTCTCGACAAGACTGAATAGCTTCCTTGCTGGACTTTGCACGGGACAAATATCTACCGACAACCGTACTGTCGTCTGCATACCCAAAGGTGTCGGGTGTCAGCATATCGTTGATATGCAGCAGAAATAGAGTTGCGGAAAGTACCGATCCTTGAGGGACCCCGGCATCAATTGCCTGATGAACAGAGGAGCGGCCTTCTAAGACCACCCGTATCGATCGTCCTCTCAAGAAATCTGTGATCCAGTTGCAAAGTCCATCAGGGAGCCCATAAGCGGGAAGCTTGTTAATAAGGCTGCCATGCCAGACCCTGTCAAATGCCTTAGAGATATCCAGAGACACAGCGAGAGCTTCACCGTGTCTCTCGATAGCCTCGCTCCACAAGTGGGTGGCATGCACCAGGAGGTCACCCGTCGACCGCCCACGGCGGAAGCCATACTGTTGGTCGCTGAGGAGATCATTATCCTCCAGGTAAGCCAGGAGCCGATTATTGAGCACACGCTCCATACTCTTACAGAGTATAGAGGTTACCGATATAGGTCTATAATTGGCAGGGTCCGAACGGCTGCCCTTTTTGGGCACAGGTTGCACGTTTGCAAGCTTCCACGACTGGGGGACTACACCAGTCTCCAGTGAGAGTCGGAACAGACGCGTCAATATCGGAGACAACTCTGGCGCACAGTTACGTAGGACTATTGCAGGGATTCCATCTGGTCCACTTGCTTTATTCACGTCAAGGTTTCGCAGGGTTTTTAGTACCTCTTTTTGGTAAATGCGAATGGCTGGCATAGTACAACCAACATGAGGTAAGCTGGGTGGAACTCTAGCTGCAGTGTCAAGTCGTGAATTTTCAGCAAAAAGGGAAGCAAAGAGGTTTGCTTTTTCTTCTGCAGTGTGAGCAAGTGAGCCGTCAGTTTTCTGCAAAGGCGGTAAAGTGGGTTGACAAAAATTTGTTTCAACTGCCTTGGCAAGGGACCAAAATGCCTTACTACCAGATGGATAGGATGCAAGTATGGCGCCAACTCTGCCGATGTGGTGAAAATGTGCCCTACGTAATTCCCTTTTGCAAAACTTGGAGGACCTATTGTAGCTTTCCTTCAGATCCCGAGTATTCGAAGCTTTGCGCAGTCGAGCAACAGCCCAAGCTTGATAAGCCGTCTGCTTTAGCGCTTCTGCACGGCGGCAGTCGGCATTATACCAGGGGCGAGCTTTGCTACCCGTGGGAACGTCCGAGTACGGTATGAAATACTCCATACCCTGACGCAAAACTTCAGTAATAGCATCTGCGGAGCTCGACGATTCTCCTGAAGAGAAACAGACTTTCCAAAGGTACGATGCAAAAAAGTGTCGCATTTCATCCCAATCTGCTGACTTGTATCGCCACACCCGTCTCATACCACAAGGGCCCTGATTAGGTGGTGAGTATACAGATACAGATTTTACCAGACAGTGGTCAGAAGAGCCCAAGGGAGCCACGACTGACACTGAGCAACGGTCCGGATCAGTAGTCAGCAGAAGGTCTAAGCAGTTCGCTGTATGAGACTCTATATCAGGAACACTAGTTGCACAGCTTACAAGCTGGGAGAGATTCAGCGATAACGCAAATTTTCGCGCCTCTTGCCCAGCATGATCGGTCTTCTGGTATGGGAATAACCACTCTTTATGGTGGGCATTAAAATCCCCCAGAATGACTAGCTGTGCCGACGGGTATCTCTGCAGAGCTTCATCAGCAGCCTCACTAAGAAGGTTAAATAACTTGGTCGTCTCCGAATCTCCACTATGTGATCGATATACGCAAGCATATACAATTTGAGCCAATCCAGTATCGACCAGTACCCATAAAACGGAAAAACTAGGAGCCTCAAGGTTTTTGAGACGCTTGACGCAGATATCATCGCGAGCGTACAGTATATTTGTCATTTTAAGATTTCTTTGATTTTGTTTTTAGGCTTAATATTGTCACTCGAATGTATGTTACCCGCTTTTTTTTTTAGTTTTACTTTTATAAATTATTATTATTTACATACCTGTCACTAAAGCAATATATATTACAATCTAAAATTGCCCTCATTTTTTGTCAGACGTGGCGAAAGCGCCTTTTACGAGGCGTTAAACGCTCTGCCTACCCCGTAAGGGATAAAGGCGTGATTTATGTATGTATGTATTATTTACATAAAGCTCTCCTCTCACCAAAGGTCCAGCTGAAAATCAGCGCTGTGGTACAGAGCCACAGCTTTTTGCTGAGCTGATAGCCTTTTTTAGCGCCTACAAATCTGTTTTTTTATAGCTAAGTTCGTTGTTTATGTATGTTTTTGATTTTGTTTTTTAATTTAATTTTATTGTTTTTTATGTCCTTGTGATTTGTATTGGTGCTAAATAAATGTTTTATCTATCTATCATGGATTGATTATTAGTATATTGATAATATTCCAAGCATCGAATTGTATTATTCCTAGTTAGTGCTTGTAAAGTAAGACGCGATGCGACGCTGCTTGAAAAGGGCAAAGTCTACTGGAGAAGCACTTACTGAGGCACCTTGAGGCGTAGCGCCACGTCACGCGGGATTTCTAATTCTAAATAAAGCATCACAAATCAGTGAGTACTTATCCTAACATAAAAGCTTTGCTTTTGATGTAGATTTTTTTTATTGAGGGCAAAATAACAGAATATATAATAGTACTACCGTACAGGAGAATCAGTCTCTATCAAACAACAAGTTTAGGCACAGAATATGTAATAGTGCTACATACAGAATAAAAGACATACATCACACTCCGCGCCGGATTGTGGGCCACATTGAGCGTACGCTTAGCGGGTATGGCGCGCGCATGTTTCCCAGTGTAACGGAAATAATAAAGTTTTGTGTTCCAAAGATGGTTAGGTACTGTTCCGTATACGAATACGGATGTCTTTCTACTACAAGATATGACTCCAATAGGATTTGTTTTAGATTCTAAAGTGTTGAGAGACGGTAAGTAAGTTCATACAAAATATGCAACCTAATCTATTCTAACTATTCAGTTACAGTGAACTACTTTTAAACGTTTCTTCCATGCTGGACTGGGACAGATAAAAAATACATAGAATGTTCCAGCTGCCCTTCCTCCCGGGCATGCTGTAGAAGTCAGCAAAAGGGATTCGAGGGTTACAGTATATTGTAATTTAGGCGATGAGCTGACAACCTGTCACTACATCAATACAAATTATTACAATCTAAAATTTGCCCTCAATTTTTGTCAGACGTGGCGAAGCGCCTGTTACCAGGCGTTTTACGCTCTGCCTACCCCGTAAGGGATAAAGGCGTGATTTTATGTATGTATGTATGTACTTTAAAACGTTGGTTTAATCAAGAACCAGATTAATCAAGTGATGCTTATGACCGGTATAACAAAATTTGTCAACCCTTATAACACGCACACAAACACATGCCAAGTGCAACATGCCGTCGGTCGATGTGTGACCAAAATGACATGATAGTTAGGAGTGTCCGAGCTGTGGTTTAGGTATGAAAATATACCTACACTACCCAGCGCCGCCCGCCTGCAAGATAAATTGAACCTTATACCTGAGCGCGAACTGTGAATTTTTTTTGCGCGCCGCAGATCAAGGACGTTCCCGCCGGCGATCGCTCGAGCTGTCAGTTTCGAGGCTTTTTTAACTTACTCATGAATGCGATTTTAATTTAAAAACTGAATCATTTATTGCATGCAACTAAGAACACTACGAATTGATTTAAAAACATAATATTTAAAAGATGTTAGTTCTAACCTAATTCTTAGTTTTGTTCCTTTTTTATTAAACATAGACATAACAATACGTTTTAAAAGATTCATGGTTAGTATAGGATGCCATTATTGGTATTAAAAAACATTAAAAAATACTTTGGATTTATGTGCGAGCGCGCGCAACGTGACTGTCGTCGAGCGAAGCGGCAACCCACTGACATTAGCCGCTCCGGGCGGCAGGCCGACCGAACATACCTAAACTGTGGAGTGAACCAGGCCTGGCAAAATTTAATAGTTTTGGCATACTTTGGCAATGCTCCCATGATACTCACCAACAAAATCCTTCTTCTCAAAAGGCGCTAACAAAAGCGTAACCTTTTCCAGCTTCTCCTTAGATCTCTCCAACCTCTTGGACTCAACAAGCCAGAATATGGAGTTGATCAAATCAGCCACACGCTGTTCCAAGTCCTCCACTGGGTCATTCTCTCCATAGAACATGGCTTGAGTCTTGAAGTTAGAAGGGGTGGTGAAGTGCTCCTCTGGCACTGATGATGAAGAGTGGGGGAAACTTTCGGCTGAAGATAAGCTCTCTAGTTGTTCACTGGGGACCGATGTTCTGGAAGATTCAAAAAATAAATTTGGATTAAAACAAAATATTGTGCTGATAGAATACTTAATACATAAAAATATATTTTTCACTATTCCTTCTAGAAAACTGATATGATTGAAAGAGTTGCCCTTCTAGGCTAATAAGGTAGGCAAACCTCAGATATTTATTTGCTTATAATCTTTTGTGCAAAATTTTTCAAAAAGAAAAAAATATTATGGGTTTGTATTAATCCTACCCTATTATGGATGAAACATGTTATTGACATTTACCTACTTTTTTTGAGAAAAAAGTAATAAAATAAGACTTAGGTACCTGTCACTGGTACTCCCATCCTTGGACACCTCATCATCAAAAATGCTGAAACTCTCTGGTTCCTGTTCTGGTTTCTTACTGATTGGTCCAAACATGAATGCTCTAGAGTTAAATAGAGTGTTAAAGTACTTCACTTTCAAAGACTCATGCACGCGGCATACTTCATTCAATTCTATCTGGTTTGTAAACTTGCTGAGGGTTATCAAACCTACAAGTCTCCTGAAATGGTAAGAAGAAATGAGTATTATTTTATTGCAACAACAGTTTTTAATTTAGAAAATTCAGATACCATTAAACATTAAAAGGACAGATATTACGTGTTTCTGTATATTATGTAAATTGAACATTAGCAGGAAACTTTTTGCTATGGCTGCTAATACTATAGGCACTATAAAAAGAATACAGAATAGTAATGTACGGGTAATGAGATATTGTTCTTCTATATTGAATACTAGCTTCCTGAGAGCAGTATCACCACTGCTAAATAAATTTTCCCATGGGAATGGTCTACTTTTATATATATTACGCAAGGTAAATGTAGCTTTCTAGTGGTGAAAGAATTTTTGAAATTGATTTAGTAGTTTTTGGGTTTATTTATTTGTTACAAACAAACAATAATATTTTTGGATTATTGTATGTTTTTAATAAATCTTTCCTCTATAAAATATTGGTATAGATTAGCCTGATATTGTATAATAGTAAAAATAATCTACCTGTGTGTTTGGAAGTCACCCCAATCATTATTTTCAACAGGATAGTCTCGAACATATCTAACATAGATATCTCTTATTTGACCTGATGAGTCTGTAATGCAAAATAATAATAAGCAACTCAGAGGATAGAGTAAAAGTTCAAATATAATACTCAATTAGGTATTTAAATGTTAAAGTAGGACTATAGGTCAAATTTTAAAAGACTTGGTAAGCAAAAAATTACACTAGGTTAACAAGTAAGTAGCATACCATCTAATAATACAAAAAAACACAATATTTATCACTTTTTCTGGTTATAAGAGAGATGCAGCTGTTACATAAATAGTAAACTAACAAAAGCTGTTTATAATGCAGACTTACCAGTCACTTTGATAGTGTTGACTCGTTGTATCCTCTCCCAGAGCTTGTTGAAGTTCTTCAGCATGCCCCCAATGCCTTTGACCAGCACCAGCAGGCAGGCATGGTGCTGCGCTTGCTGCGAGTAGTCCGGGTGCGACATCACCGACTCCCCTGGCGCGTGAGACAGGATGTAGCTCACAGAAGATCGCATTGATATACCATTTGATTGATTTTGCAACCGAAATACACTTCGACGGAGGAGGGATAGGAAGGAAAAGACACTGAAAAGTAATGGAAAGTAGCACTATACACGCTCCCCCTTGATTAAAAAGGAGGTTCCGGAAAGTATTTCCCGGAGAAAATCTAGTTTTCTTTAATTTATTCAACGGGGCGTTTCGTCGAAAAATATTTTTGATTAGGCAAGTGTTCTTGTAACAATACATAACGGAACCGTGTTTAGGCGAGATGCAACATATAAGATCTTTGAAGAGAGAGCAAGAGAGCATGATATCAAATGGAGACCACTCTCGCTACTAGAACACGTTCCGATATAGTCTGTAGTGTTATGCCAAACTGACGTTTTCGTTCATAAATTTGCCGTGGAGAAGTATGAAGGATATGGAGAATTTTATAGAAAATAGGTGGAACAAATTAATACTTTTGAACGAAATTTCAACTGTCAACTATTTATTATAACCTCTAAATTTTCGACGCCGCTTATTTGTTTGAAATAATTTATTGTTTGCTTACGTTTTAATAAAGTTTCAATGGCTACCAAAGAAGGAGGAGATAAATCGAAGGTAAAATTTTACATTGCACACGTGGTTACCCATGAAAATAAATTGAAATTTGATATTTTACGGAGAGAAGTTATACAGTGCTGTTTATCATGATTTTCTGTTTTTAGGGAGGCCAAGGGGCAGGAGACAGTAAAGAAAAGCGAAGGAAGGAGTCTATCCTTGATCTGAGCAAGTATTTGGAGAAGAGCATCCGCGTAAAATTCGCTGGCGGGAGAGAGGCGGCAGGTATCCTGAAAGGTTATGATCCTCTACTGAACCTTGTGCTGGATAACACCACAGAGTATTTAAGAGGTATGATGTTTATTACGAAAAAACTAATTATATTTTCCATAGTATATATGTTGACACGCAAGCAGAGAGGAATGTTTCCGTAAACATACATAGTTGTAACACTTGTAACAATGTTGCTAATGATAATGACTGTGGCTGCCCTACTCTAAATAAGGTTAAAGAAACCAAATATTTGGGTGTGATTATTGACCAAAGGCTATCTTGGTATCCCCATCTCGAATATATGGTCAAAAAACTAAGGAAGTTAATGTGGATTTTTAAATCACTTAGGTATGTGACACCTACAACAACCGTTTGGTCACAAGGATCTGAAAGAAATCTCCTCAGGGATATATATGTAGCGTTGGTTCAGCCGATTCTGTTGTACTGTATTACTGTCTGGGGAGGTGCTGCCAAAACCCATTTCCTTGATATTGAATGTGCGCAATGCGGCCTAATCAAAATTATGTACTTTAAAAAAAGAACATTTTCTACCAATAATTTATATGGGTTATTAATTTATTATACATAATAAATACAGTTCTAAAGATACATTAACATCTGCAGTATGATTCAAAACTCACCCAAAGAAAACGACAAGACCGTGTTGTGCATGTTCCCCATACCAATACTGTTTTTGCGGACAGACAATATGAAAAATATTAAAGAAGTATTATAATTAATCCATTTATTTTCGATTTAATTTACAATTGCAAATATTTTAATGGAAAACATGTTTTGGCCTTCAAATTACGATTTTATAATACAGAAATATATTTTTTATTATTAATTTATTATGTTGAATTTTATAATTAAATAATTATTTTTCAATTCAATTTATTATTACCAATTCAATATTTTAATGCAAAAACACGTTTTGACATTTATTTTTTTGTAGTAGATAATTGATTTTCTTTTTTAAGTTTATAAAACATGTATTTGTATCTTAACCTATCTACTTTTAAACAGGGACCCACATCCTTCCATTTGGGTGAGAGCTGAAAATCAGTGTTGCTCTTTATGAGCTATAATACACTGAGCTTTGACCCTCTGCATCACTTCAGCACATATTTAACAGAATGTAGGCACTAGTTTGTCTTATTTTTGTTGTGTCTTTATTTATTTTCATCTCTTATTTCTTTGTGTTTACCTTTTGTTTTATGTGTGATGTTTTTTATGCAATAAACCTTTTATCTATCTATCTAATTATAGTTTTAGTTATCTTCTTAAAAAGTAAATTTTCTGTATCTGCTTGTTCACAGATCCAGATGACCCATACAAACTCCTTGAAGACACAAGAGCCCTTGGTCTGGTTGTGTGCAGAGGTACCTCTGTTGTGTTAATTTGCCCCATGGATGGTATGGAGTCCATACCAAATCCTTTCATCTCTCAGGAAGGATGACCTAGTACAAATTTTTCTGATTTAAGTGATGAGTTTGGTGTACTGACATTCTTGTAAGTTAAGTGTAATATAAGTAAATGGTAAGAACATATTATTTGCATTTTATTCCTTCTGTTCAAATTTCTAATAGTATGAAAGTAAATATTAGAGTTGGTTTTGTTTTTGCTAATATTTTTGCAGAGACACATCCCTTAATTTAAATAAGCCCTCCTTTATCTGTTGAACATTTTTCACCTCTATCTACTGCTTGTTTGTTTTTAATACTACACTCTGATAAACAAACAGTCTAACTTGTACATTTTTGTATGTTGTTAAGATTTAAAAATCAAACAAATATCATTTCAGATTGAGAGATTTTTGTAGAGGAATAAATGCACACACGATTTTCTTCAGTATATTTCTCTTAATAAATTATTGCACACACAAAATAATAAAATGACCACCATACATTCTCATTACAATAAATTACAAATAAGTCGCCTTTTTAACACTAAATAATACTATGAGAATTTACAGGCCTAATTATTACGAAAACTGGTAACTCTAGCATTCACACTAAGTATAAAAATATAGCATCAATCAAAGCCGAATTCATTTCGTATCCACGGGTAGCTTTTTGGACATTCAGCGCAGGTGATCATGTATTTATCATGTTCTTGGACTTTTGAAGGTAGTTTGCAAGTCCTAGGTTTCGCACAGGCGATCTCACATTCTTCGAAATGTTTGTTCTTGCATTGCCAAGGTTGGAACCTCTGTAGTTGGACCACGGGGGTCGGTCGTTTAATCCAGTCGATGACCTCTTTGTACGTCACAAAGTATACGTCGGGCAGGCGCAGTAGCTCGTCAATGAATCTCTGTAAAAGGAAGGGTTGCTGTTCATTTCTGCTTTAACATATTGTCGAAACTGCTGTGTGCATCAAAATGGCGCATCAGAAGGCATCAGAGTAGTCTATCTTTTTGAGCTGATTTAGTACCTAAGAAAAAAAAAATTGTACCTTAATGGGTACGAAGAAAAATCAAAAATAAGCGCCACCCGCGGACCTGACGCCAAAATGGCGGGTGGCAGTGAAAATATCTGTAATGGTATACCGTTGTTAATAATGATGTATGAGAAACTTTTAGAGCTGATTTTGCACCTTGGAAAAAAGTAATTGAAACTTACGTAAGAGATCATAGAAAAGCTTTAAATAAAAAATCGAGACATGAAACAGCCTGCAATTTATATAATAGCAACTAAAGTATCGTCGTTTCAATAGGCCATATTTGAAGGATGGAGACGCAGTAACATTTTACCAGCTCTCAAATAAAAAAATAAAAAAACTAGATATTTCACTCATTCTGCCTTTAGAATCATAAATATCTTGAAATAATATTCCAAGAAATCAAAAAATTTCGTCTGAAATTTGCCGTAATAATTTAAAATTAACATAAATGTAAAATTTGAGCGACATTCAAATGTTACGTCGTTGAGCCTTTTAACTGTCAAACCGGCTAGTGATGTTACTGTGAGTAATAGTGTATTATTCCAAATAACATTAAGTATTAATTTTTTTGCTTCTTTAGTAACCATTCATTTATTCGTCCAGCAGTGAACTGTAATAGGCTGATCTGATCTGTGATATATTTTTAATCGCAATATTCATACCGCCGGGTTAAAGGTAAAACCAACAAACCCTCTGATTTGTTGTTTTGAGTTATGGCGTTTTGAAAGTTTGTGTATCATAAGATTGTACTAAATGGAACATATACTCCAATTGTTTATAAGCAAATCAACGACAGTTTCATAATGGTCTAAATTGTGTAGATATGCGGACTGTGCTCGAGCTGAGGCTCGTTAACAGTCTGCTTACCAAGCTTGGGTAAAAGCTCGTGATCGAAGAGCGCGAGCACGAAGGGTGCGATTAAAGAAGAGAGCATAATGAGTGATTTTTGTTCGTTTAATAATAAAAATCAATCTGTTTGCTAGCAATTGCCGTCTTGACGCTGGCTCTAAATATTCACTCACCTTGCCTCACTGTGATTCGTTCTTAGTCGATATACCCACATTACGCACGAAGCGCTTTAAATCATCTTTCATAATGCGCATAAACAGCTAAAGAGTGGAATTCCCTGCCTGCGTCTGTATTTCCGAGTGCATATAACCTGACTCTCTTTAAGAAGATTTATTACCTGCTTTGTTTTGAGATTTTGACGATTAGCCAATGGTTTGTTTTCATTCTTTACCGCACGTGTTTTGTATGTATTTTTTTACCTGGAATCGGCTTCCAGGTACAATCATTAGTGCAAGCCTATTAACAATGGATATCCTTTTGTGTGTGGTTGTGCGTTATCAAGTTGTTTACAACTTTGTTATTTATTTGTTATCAAGCGGCACTTATTAAACGCATCGTTTTATCTGTGTCTCTACAGATGTTCATCATATAAATTTACTTGCATATTGATATGCAAGTTGACTGACTGTCAGTCTAACGTTCTCGGGCGCATAGGCAACACATGCTTTCGGTTTCTCTTGGTGTTTTTTACGACTTGGCTACGTATATATTGGACTCTGTGATCTTTCTCTTCTGTGATCGACCTTGGCATTGACTCTGGATACTGTTTCTGCTATACCTGATGACCTAAGCATTCTATACGGACTACGGACACAGTGATATTCTCCTGTTTCGTGGCTTTAGTGACAGTTCGGCATGGCTGGCACTCTACAGCAGTCTACTAGTCAGAGTAGAGGGAAGACTTTAAATAGCCAAGCGCGTGAGTTGGTTCTTGGTGGACTTCCCATTCAATAACAAGTAACGGTTTGAAATACTAGCTACGTATGTTTGACGCTCATGTACATCACTATTTTCCTTAAGGGTACTGAAGGTCACAATTGTCAAATATGGCCTATTGAAACGACGGCACTTTAGTAAGTGTTATTGCTTTTTTTATAGGCCCACCAACTCGGTTGACAAGCGCATGAATGCATTTCTTCGTATCCATTGAGGTACAAATATTTATTTCTTAGGCGCTAAATCAGTTCTAAATTACTACTTTTCAATGGCTTCGGCATTTCGATGTCTGGCCACCCGCCATTTTGATGCATACAAAACTGCGTCATAGTTTTGGACCAATGCAGTGTCTCTTTTACTCTTTATTTAGTGACGACATCCTGGAAAGTCCTGTCTTCACTAGAAAGTACTTTTAATTTAATTTTAGTTTTTATTTGGTAGTAAAGCTGATTTACGTTATCACTAGTTTTAATTATGTCACATCACGTTTATAGATACCTAATAGGTACTTATTATTACCTTAAACGCCACCATATAATCATAATTCTTCAACCAAGTCCCGTTGAGGTGAATTCCGAACGGCGCCCGATTCTTCAGGTAGTGCCTCTTGAAGTTATTCATCAGCACATTGTACACATCATCAGCACTGAGGGTAGCTGGACAGAACTCTAAAGTGGCGCAAGTGTGCGAGCCGTGGACTAGAGGGTTGATCACCATCTCCCAGAGGCTGGCGTAGCTTCTGGTTGGGCAGTATTGGTTGTCGCCTGAAATGGAGATTTTGATGGTGAACGTGAATGGAGGTGACAAGTGCCTGCGTGCTGACGTGGGTTTGATCGTCAACATTTTGACGCTCGATAGGGGAAAGATTTGAATAGTGGTTTTCAATTTGATAAGGACGTTTCAGGCTGATGGATTGGCTGCCGTGCCATCTAAGCGGATTCTTAAAAATGGTTTGAACTAATTGTCTCCAGAACTTAACTTTTGTTCTCAGGCTACCTACTTTATTTGTTGTCTCAAAGAAATTTGACTAAAAAGAATTTAGTCCATCTTGTGTTCAAACATAAACTCACTAACTTTGCGGTTGCGGTGCGTGAAGGGATTTCATTTCATTATTTTTCATTAAGAACTTAAAGGCGGACCGCAACTTTAAACCATACCTAATAAGAACCTAGATAAGTATGAAGAGTGTCCCAATAACAGTGAGGTCCGCATTCTAGCACGCGTTATATCATTAACAATGGTGCATCTTGCAGCTCACGAGGATTTCCACCAACTTTACTTGAACCCTGACATACAGTAGCATACATACATACATACATATAATCACGCCTTTATCCCTAATGGGGTAGGCAGAGCGTAAACGACCTAAACAAAGGTCGTTTCCGCCACGTCTGACAAAGTTTTGAGGGTTGTTTAAAATGATGGATTTGGAGGTATATTGCTGTAGTGACAGGTTGTCAGCCTGTCGCCTAAATTGCAATATACAAAAACCCTCGGATCCCTTAGCTGATTTTTACAGCATGCCCGGGAGGAAATGCAGCTGGCACATTCTATGTTTTTCTTTCGCTCCCAGTCCAGCATGGAAGAATACAGTAGCTCAATAAGAAAACTTATAATGAGCCTCATTACATGAGGATCTCATTAAAATGGTCGTCATTAGTCGTCAAACAGATCATAACACCTTACTTAATCGTTCGCACGCTCTACTTAATACATGCGAATAATTATTGCTATCAAGATGTGTTTTCAAGAAGTCGTTGAACTATTCTCGCTTGAGAAAAAGACCTTGTGGTAGATCTTCTATCGTGTGAGTTTCAGTGTTGTGGGTGTCAGGGTTTTTAAACCGCCTAATAGCACAGGTAATAGGCTTCTGTGATGGTTTGTGTTACGATTCCGGTCACTATCAAAGACAGCGACCGGCACCGACGGCTTAACGTGCACTCTGAAGGAATCACAAGGAATCTTTTTCTTCCAGACAATCAGGCGAACCTGCAATGTCCTAACCAAACTGGGAAAAATCTCTCAAAATGAAATATTTACAAATATCATCTTTGTGTTCCCCCTGGGAATCGAACCCAGGACCTCCAAATCGTGAGCCCATGGCTCTGACCACTAGACAGTTAGTTGGTAGATTATACACATATGTTCTTCTGCCTAGCGCTTTCCCGGCATAGTGTTGGGGTCCGCTTTTCGTGTTTCTCTAATCAACTTTTCCCAGTCTTCGGTTTTCGCTGGCGTAAGATCGTTCTCATCTACACTATTTTCTTCTTTTACAAAGTTCTCTAAACTGTTTTAAAAATTAAGTTATTTTTTGATCTACCTAAGACGACGCGATTTCTTGAAAAGTAAATCTTTTATAGGAACACAACTTACCATTACATTTATGAGGCATCTTATAGTCGAGCGTGTACGGCCAGAAGGGTGGGTCGGTCAGTGGCGCCACCACGGTCGCGTCGTAGACGAAACCAAACTCCTGCATCATCAGAAACTGCCGGTTCCAACCAACTGACATGTACGGCACTCTCAGACCTCTGGAACGAGGAAATACACAGTTAGGGCGCTTTTGCACTGGTCAGAATCCGTATCCGAATATCTTCTGATCCGAATTGGCCTTCCTAGTAAATATATAACAGCTTGCGCAACCATCCATATCGAAGCAGTGCCATACCCTACTTTACAGGTTTAGGTGTAAGTTGTTCGAGTAATTTTGTAGTCAGACCAGTTTATTTTCATTATATTTCGACGAAAATAGAAACAGTTAAATTTGTAGAATCATCCGCCTTTCACAATAAAATTTCGCCGTTATTATGGCAGGGAACGATGAATAGCAAGTCAACGCTTCTTGCAATCTTGATAGTATTGTGTGGTTGTTCTTTCATTCTCTCTCACAGATTAAAAACTCATTTGCTACTTTAAATGTGTACATCCACATCACTTATTTCACAATGTTTTCTGGAGAGTGCTACAGCGTAGCAATTTGCTACGAGAAGTAAAACACGGTGATACTTCGCGATATTTCCTTGTTTGTGCTTTTGTCACAGAACTTTACAAATGATTAGTACACTTACAATACTAAAAATATACAGACAGGGTGTTAGGTGCATCGTTTACCAAAAAGGAATGGTCGATAGAAGGGGTCTTTGGCTATCTCCTCAGCCAAGAGATTTTTTTTGGTGTCTAACATTTTTTTTTCTTGGCTAGGTAGCCAAAGACCCCTTCTATCGACCATTCCTTTTTTGGCAAACGATGCACCAAACACCCTGTATATAGTTGGCTCATCGTCAACATGCAACACTGCTACATCAAACGAGTCTTACCTAAAGTCTTCCATCCTCACTTCAGCAAATCGATTGACGATGTTCGCCTGTCCGACCATTTCGTCAAACCAGTCTTCGATAGTTGCGTTCTTCGACCACCACTCTTGCGGGCCTCGATTTCTGAAACATTAAACTGCAAGTTTATTTCGACGATTGGAGCAACTTTATACAAACTAACAAATGCCCCACAGTGCAGGAAAAAACCATTTGTGAAGTCCAGTTTTTGTTTGAGGTCGATGTTACTTTTTAAAACCAGAAGCCTTCGATTTGTTTTTAGGAAGTAGTAATATCTTATTGTACCTACTATTTCTTATTGATCGTGATTGCCAGATAAAAGAGTATCTGAGCTTAGAAAACCCAGTAAAAATTTCTTGTAGATGCAAAAACTGCGATGTCAGGTTTAATCGGATTATCCTCTAGCTGTCATTATCTGCGTGATAATAAGTTAAAAATGACAATCTTACGTGATAGAGTTGACAGCGATCTCATGCCCATCATTCCATAGTTTCTGAACGTGTCTGTAGTTGGTGTAAGCATGGGAGACAAAGAACGTAGCTTTAATGGGACACCCATTGGGGTTGTGCCTGTCTTGGGTCAGAATGTGCTTGGTGTAGATGTCCCAGTTCTCGTGGTTGACTGGGCCGTTGAAGGTTAAGGTGATCATTTGAGGAGTCTAGTAAAAAAAAAAGATAATTATATTTTTTTTATTAATTAGATTATGTAACAAATTCTTCCTTCCGTAACATAAAATGGTTATAGTTTAGCAGAAATTACTATTTCAATAAACTTGTTAAAAAACATGAGAGATGTTGGTACTAAAGAGGTCTATTATTTTAGGTTCCAAGTAAGTGACCATTATGTATCTTGTAGTCGTTTATCATACCTGACTGGGTACCAAAGATCCTGGAATGTCCGTACCGTTCTGGGTACAGAAGCACCCAGGAAGCTGACAGAGGTCAGTATCGCAGGGCGTTGCCGCGTTTGGGTCGAAAGTCACATCGCACCAGCCCTGCCAAACATTGAATCTATAAGTTTCCTAGATATTGCACACATGAAAATACAGAAAACACACACATAAAACAGTATAAAAATAATGAGAAATATCTTCCAGCTGACCTAAGGTAGCGAGAGTGCAAGATAAGTTTTCTGCTGTCAAACGAAAGCACCTCGTCATGATCTCTAAATGCCAAGACCTTATTTGTTGCGGGTTAGTTTCCTGGTGTTGCTCAGTCAAAGGATTTATGTCTTTGAAGGCTTCTAGTGTTAAGATTTATTCGACATAATAATGCCTATTTCTCTAAGAACGAAGGTTTTTCTTACTTCCATGCTGGTCTGGAAGCGAGAGAAAAACATAGAATGTGCCAGCTGCATTTCCTCCAGGGCATGCTGTAAAATCCAGCTAGGGGATCCGAGTGTTTCAGTATATTGTAATTTAGGCGATGGGCTGACAACCTGTCACTACAGCAATATACCTAGAATTCTATCTTAAATAACCCTCAAAACTTTGTTAGACGTGGCGGGACACCTTTGTTTAGGTCGTTTACGCTCTGCCTACCCCATTAGGGATACATGCGTGGATATATGTATGTATGTACAAAGGCTTTGTTGATATTTTTTGACGTAACCAGTTCATATCGTCGAGCCTGGCAGGTCATGGGTTCATCAGAAAGTAAGTTAAGCTCTTGTAGCCTACAATCTTGCCACATTATGGATTGGCGGAACAGTGAAAGTTAATGGACCAGACATTATGGTTCCTGTCTGTTCATATGAAGCACCTTTCTTGAAGTTACGAAATCGTTCGTGCGTCGAATTTTAAGTCGAATAATGAAAAGACGAAATCAATTATTGTTCATCTGTCGTACTTTACAAATTGTTATGTAACGGTAATTACTACGAATGTGGGTAAGTAAGATCTGTGTTGAATATTGCAAAATATGAGCGATCATTATTGTTTGCTTTTTTACAAAGAAATCATAGTCAACTATTACAGCATCTATAACCTAGTAATACATTTAAAAGTTGGCGCTTATTTCTTAAAGGTTGTTATATTAGCATTGGCATTTAGCGAACATTAATTTAAAGCAATGATAATGAAAAAAAAAACATGCACCATACTGTAGCTGTGTAAATTACTGCAGCTGATGGATGATAATGTTGTTAAAAACAGGAAACATTTGAAGTTCAATAAGTTCAAATATACTGAAAACATAATGATCTGAATAGGAACAGGAACTGGAATTTGTAAGGTAATAATAGTACCCATAAAATGCCAAAGCTTATTGTATCTATCGTATCGTAGTCATCCATAAAATACCTATAGCTTAGCAGAGTCACCCATAAAATTAGATAAGCTAAGGTTGACACGGTAGATTAAGCTTTCGCAGTAGGAAATAAAAGTCAGAAGAGTCCATGCAGTCGAAAGAGCCGTCGCAGAAGTATTCAGCCGGCAGACACTCGCCGTTGGCACACTCCAGGCGAGTCTTGTTGGCACACGGCGCCTCAGTACCAGGTCTCTTAGACTTTGTAGTGACTTACTTCATCAGAAGAGTCCATGCAGTCGAGAGAGCCATCGTAAAAGTATTCAGCCGGCAGACACTCGCCGTTGGCACACCGCAAGTGGGTCTCGTTGGCACACGGTGCCTCGGTACCAGGTCTCTTAGACTTTGTAGTGACTTACTTCATCAGAAGAGTCCATGCAGTCGAGAGAGCCATCGTAAAAGTATTCAGCCGGCAGACACTCGCCGTTGGCACACCGCAAGTGGGTCTCGTTGGCACACGGTGCCTCGGTACCAGGTCTCTTAGACTTTGTAGTGACTTACTTTATTAGAAGAGTCCATGCAGCCGAGAGAGCCGTCGCAGAAGTATTCAGCCGGCAGACACTCGCCGTTGGCACACCGCAAGTGGGTCTCGATGGCACACGGCGCCTCGGTACCAGGTCTCTTAGACCTTGTAGTGACTTACTTCATCTGAAGAGTCCATGCAGTCGAGAGAGCCGTCACAGAAGTATTCAGCCGGCAGACACTCGCCGTTGGCACACCGCAAGTGGGTCTCGTTAGCACACGGTGCCTCGGTACCAGGTCTCTTAGACTTTGTAGTGACTTACTTTATTAGAAGAGTCCATGCAGTCGAGAGAGCCGTCGCAGAAGTATTCAGCCGGCAGACACTCGCCGTTAGCACACCGCAAGTGGGTCTCGATGGCACACGGCGCCTCGGTACCAGGTCTCTTAGACCTTGTAGTGACTTACTTCATCTGAAGAGTCCATGCAGTCGAGAGAGCCGGCACAGAAGTATTCAGCCGGCAGACACTCGCCGTTGGCACACCGCAAGTGGGTCTCGATGGCACACGGCGCCTCGGTACCAGGTCTCTTAGACCTTGTAGTGACTTACTTCATCTGAAGAGTCCATGCAGTCGAGAGAGCCGTCACAGAAGTATTCAGCCGGCAGACACTCGCCGTTGGCACACCGCAAGTGGGTCTCGATGGCACACGGCGCCTCGGTACCAGGTCTCTTAGACCTTGTAGTGACTTACTTCATCTGAAGAGTCCATGCAGTCGAGAGAGCCGTCACAGAAGTATTCAGCCGGCAGACACTCGCCGTTGGCACACCCTAAGTGGGTCTCGTTGGCACACGGCGCCTTGTCCAGTAACGGCCTCGGTACCAGGGTCTCTTGAATCATATCACGGTTAAAAAGTTCCCAATTACGTTCTTTTTTTGTGTCAGAAGGCTTTTTTTGCATTTGCAGTTCTGGTGTAATGATTTTTGAGAAAGGAAGAGTGAGAGGTAATTTTAACAAAATACAAAACCAACTCCATAAAACGTGCTCTAAAAAGATGCACTTATATTATAAACATGATCAATGATCAGTTTTTTTAATAACGAGTCCTACTTACTATATTTGATACTCATTTCCCATGTTAGGTCATAACAGGTTTTTCAAAATATTCACTGTTTATTTTTGTGTTAAGTTATGTTATGGCTTTCGAATTCACACATGAAATTCCAGTCAAGCCACATTTTACACGCTCGTACGTAACTCATTTAATTACGAATTGAATTGAACTTATTCGATTCCTTCTTGCGGAAGTATGATATTCTAATAATATTTATTAAGGCCACATCTTTTTTTTGTTAGCTATAAAACATTTTTATGGATTGCCTTAGAAAATATTACCACGTTATATTTTTATGTACCTTTGGCATCAAAAATAAATCGGATCCTATCCATAGTAATAATAGCTGTATGAGCAAGACGTGCGTGTTTACAGTAATATTTTCTATACGGGAAATCAGTAAACAAATAGGAAAAGGCCGTCTATAATTTATTACTTAGTAATTAGTTACTAAGTAATAAATTGTAGATAGCTATAAAGCTATTCTAGGTATACGGTATAAAAATAAAAAATATATGTTTTCACTTCTCATGCTCGGAAAGCGGCATTTTGAGTAGGGTGTAGGCTGCACAAAATTAAAATTTGTGCACTAGGGCAAAAACGTATCTACTATGAGTAATGCAACTCTTCTAAGGCAAAGTAAATTAGGCCATACAGCCAAACACAATAATAAGTTTATAGATAGAACTTGTTATTTTAAAATATTTACATCAAATTATTTGCTTATGTATTTTTTTATGGCATAAATTAATATTAAAATTTAAATTTAAGTACGATAGTGTATTTGATTTATTATTACAAAATTAATTGAATAGTAGGCTGTATAGGTCTCTAACCTAAGCCTAATATTTCATGTCGAAAGATTAAAAAAGTTAAATGGCGGGAATAAATATTGTTTACTTTACAATATTTTTGATAAACTTCTTAAATTTTCTTCGCAATCGAAGTGAAAAGACGAGTTTATAACTATTTTTGTACTTAATATCAGCCCTCGCACTGCGGGTTTGGGCAGTTAAGAATCTCGGACAAAATGACTTGTTTTGTGCACTTGTCGTAAAATCTACTATTGCACCTTCATACAAAAGTTTCGGTCTACTAATTGATTTATTATAGGAAGTATTTTTTTTATAATAAAAGTTGCTTGTATTCGCCACCACATCAGTATTACGAGTATCTATGAATATTTATAATTTTGTAAGTTTTGGGCTAGGAACGCGTTGAAGTCTTTTGTATGGAGAGTACTCGGTCTACTATACTTTCATCTATATTTTGTGAAATTCCTTACTCACTGTGTTAATCTATATTTTAAAACATGAGGAAATAAACCAAGAAATGCGTGTCCCATAATAGGTCAGTAGATTAGGACAGTGTTATGAATCTTCCATGCTGGCCTGGGAGCGAGAGAAAAACATAGAATGTGTGAGCTGCATTTCGTCCCGGGTATGCTGTAAAAACCAGCTAAGGTATCCGAGGGTTTCAGTATATTGTAATTTAGGCGATGGGCTGACAACCTGTCTCTACAACAATATACCTACAAACCTATCTTAAATAACTCTCAAAACTTTGTCAGACGTGACGGAACTACCATTGTTTAGGTCGTTTACACGCTGCCTACCCCATTAGGGATAAAGGCGTGATTATATGTATTTCCCCGTCCTGTGTGTGGTAGAATCTGCCGCTCTCGTATTGGCTTAAACAGCCATCAGATAAGATGTACATCCCAGTCTCTGTTTAAATCGTCTGACATAGACGTCAAGGCCTATGATGATGTATGCCTGAATCACCGGGGTCCTAAATTTCAAAATCCACGCGTATGTTAGTTTCTATATCTATATTTTAATGTTTTCTTTAATTGGCATACCAGCAGTCAAGTCGCAGTTGTGCACGTTCTGCTGCATGTCACACAGCTGTCTGTTCACGTCGAAGAGTAGTCCCTGGGAGCACCTGAACTCGAAGACATCTCCCTCCAAGCAGAGGTAGTATTTGGCGCACTCCTCGACCGACCACGTCTTGTCTTCCAGTCTGTCTGGGTTCCTGGTTGATAAATATGCATGTGTTTATATTTGCATACGCGTAAGATTTGTATCCGAAAGTAGTGAGGTGAGTCACGCAAGTTACTTTAAAAATACCTAATGGCTGTAACTGGTCCTTCGTACCGGATATGAGTCAGGTTAGAAAAGTTAGAATGTGATAGGTTAGGTTTAGATACTTGTATTATAGAAATGCAGCTCTTATTTGATCTTATCTAGGCTCTACCAAAAATCTATATTAAATTTCAAAAGAAGTTAACTAAAGCACATGTTTAGTTGGAAGACGTCGTAAAACACAACAGGTACTGCTTATTTCTAAAATGAAATGTCTCACACCAGACCTAAGAAGTGAGATAGCATAAAACGTAAAGCGGACGCTTTAATGGTCTGTATAAAATCCTCCTTGTCTGTATACGACTGAATGTAGAGATTTTAGTTAAGATAAAGTTTTAACTGTCCCTGGGAAGAGCAAAGTCATTGTCGACATGGCCCACGTAACTGTTATAATTACGTCATGTCAGGTTCGCAGACTCAATGAACAGCGAAAGTGGATTTCTCAAGCAGCAGGAAATGGAAATTGTGTGAAATACATACAAAGCGGACGGTAGCGATCGGCTGCGCCCGCGCAAGTCAAGGTTGCGGCGAAAGTCTCGCGGGGTCGACGTCCGCGGCGAGCCTACTGGAAAATAGCGCGGAATAGCGAATGCACTGCCGCATGCGTTTACCACGCGTGATGTGATCCGCACTCGGAAGCTAAAGATAGGTTACGTTTCTTCCAAGTTCCGATTTCCGCTGCCATTTACGGGCGAATTGTGTAAGCCCAACTGAGCGTAAATGGGTAACGGAGTCAGTGCCCAGTTATGTTATGAATGAACCAGTTAGATATTTTAATTGTTAGCAGTAAAACGTTTGCTGCATACTGTTATAAATTCATTGACTGCAGCTAATTGAAGTAATGTGTTTCATATGAAAATTTAATGATATTCAGTGTGATCTTCAAAATTGTAGAACTGTCTGTTACTTGTCAGATTGCTATCGATTCGTACAGCGCACAACTTAACTAAATCTTGACTAAAATTATTGGCGTCCCTTTCATTCGCTTATGACAGAAAATAACTTATAGACTTATATTAGTTAAGTCGTCATTGTTGCTACTACGAATTGATACCATTATCAGCGGTTTGGTCATCGCGTGATCCAGTTTTCGGGGCATTAGTCTTTATCATATTATCGTGACCACGCTTATGTAACGGCTGTGCAAATGAGGGTAGAATTGATACAGTTTCACATATGGCGCTAATGCGTTGTTTTCTAGAGACATCGTGTATACAGTTGGTTAGGTAAGGTTTGTCACCCGTGGAAAATTGCAGCGGTTAAGCCTGCGCTTCGGCTTTTACTGAGCGCGCTTAGATAATGGTGGTGGTTTTCACATTTATGAATTTATAGTTATTGCGTTTCATTGCATAAGGTAGATGTCTAATGGTTTTGGATTATTAATAATAATGTTTAATGTACTTCCATGCTGGACTGGGAGAGATAGAAAAACATAGAATGTTCCAGCTGCCCTTCCTCCCGGGAATGCTGTTGAAGTCAGGGACTCGAGGGTTACAGTGTATTGTAATTTAGGCAATGGGCTGACAACCTGTCACTATAGCAATACATATTACAATCTAAAATTGCTCTCAATTTTTGTCAGACTTGGCGGAAGCGCCTTTTACGAGGCGTTAAACGCTCTGCTTACCCCGTAAGGGATAAAGGCGTGATTTACGTATGTATGTATGTTTAATGTGTAGCTGTCTGATTCATAAGGAAGGAGTAAGTATATGTAGTGATATTCTATCTACCAATTTCTCGATTCTTTCAATCTTTCAATATATAACATACAGTATCCTATCTTATGTAGCATAAATTACGTGGGACACTCAGAAAGATTTGCGACACTAAAAAAAATTGTTCTACAGGTACATATATTTTTATTAAATATATTTAAAGTACTCTCCACCAGTCTCTATACAAAGATTCATGCGTCTGAACCAGTTTTCAAAACACTTTTTCCAGTCCGCCGTAGACACCTCGTTTACAGCCTGCTCGAACGCAGCCAGCGCATCTTCCGGCGACGAAAATTGTATCCCCTTGAGCTGATTTTTTATTTTTGGAAATAAAAAGAAGTCACACGGTGCTAGATCAGGGCTGTAAGGAGGGTGACCCAGGAGTTTGACTGGTGTGCTGTCCAGGAAGTCCCTCGTTTTGAGCGCGGTGTTTGCAGGCGCATTGTCGTGGTGGAGCAGTAGTCCGCGGAGCCCTGTGTTTGGTCGCTTGTTGCTCACAACAGAAAAACTTCTGGTAAACATTTGGTAGTATACCATTCGGCGTTAATGCTTCTTTGATATCGTAAGGGAATTGAGGCCAAGTGGCCAGTCTAAATAAAAAAGCTGGCGATCAAAATCTTCCCCCCGCTTCGAGATCGCTTCACTTTGGTAGGCGTTGGTTCATTTTGAAACACCCAAACTGTCGACTGGCGCTTGGTTTCTGGATCGTATTGATAAATCCAGGACACATCACCTGTTACGATGTCGTAAACACGCCGAGACGAGCCTGCTTCAAATTTGTTCAGCATATCACGGCACCATTCCACCCGGGCCTGCTTCTGAGCGTCGGTGAGGTAGTGCGGCACCCAGCGCGATACTATCCTCCTCACGCGAAGATGCCCTTGTAGAATCTCGTGAACGCTTCCCGATCCAATCTTTAATATGTGCTGAATCTCCTGATATGTAATTCGCCTATTATCTTGGATTAAAATTTTCACTGCTAGCACGTTTTCTTCCGTAATAGCCGTCAAAGGGCGACCGCTTCTTTCTTCATCCCCCAAGGTTGGTCGACCGCGCCTAAATTCGTTATACCAACGATACACGGTTGCCTTGGAGGGCAACGGTTGACTTTCATCCATAAATGCCATTTGAAGTCTATCGAACGATTCATCCGGTTTCAGGCGACACTTGAAATCGTAAAAAATCATAGCTCTAAAATGTTCCCGGCGCAGATCCATTTTTCAGTAAGACACGATACTTTGAATTGGTGGAGGGAAATTTTGAAAATGGAACACACATATTTTTACTTACCAGTAATCATATTTTCAAAAAAAAATCTAACCGGCCAGTCTGCCATATATAAAAACTATTTATCGCATTACTTTCTGAGTGGCGTGGTATGTATTAGTTTATCATAAAATATGTATCAGTATATTTTATTGAAATTTTTATTTAATATTGTGTAAATATTGTCTAAGTAATATGTAGTAATATGCACTATCCCGCTTTCTGCTTGTAAAATTTCTATACCCAAAGGTTGCCTGGTAGAAATTGCTGCTTTAGTAATAAAGCCGCCTATATTGTACCTTTTACGTTTGTTCCTTTTTATTTCTGTTGTATGTGTTTCTTTATGCAATAAAGAATTTTGTATTGTATTGTATTAATCTATGAATTCTGTTCTTAACCTGAAGATCATAAAGGGAAATTGTATCTTCTCTACCTTATCATAATCATCATCATTAGCCGTGAGATGTCAGGTCCGCGGCTGGCGTTTTATTTTTGATTTTTCTTCGTATCCATTGAGGTATTTTTTTTCATTTCTTAGGTACTATAAATAGTACAAAATCAGTTCTAAATGAAATACTACTTTTCAATCGATTTCATGACTGGCCACCCGCCGCCATATTGATGCACATGGATATAAGCCTCCCCCAAGATTAACCACACATCTTTACTGCGTTACATATCCTTTTTCTTCATTATTTTGGCAGAGACTCCTTTATGATTATGATTCATTGGACATGACATCTTGTTCAGATGATTCTTGCAGTGTCAATTACTTGGGAATAGATTCGCCGCCAGAAATTACCTACCTAATAAAAGTAAAGCTTGCGCTCTACAGTATTTCCAACTCAGTTTTAGAAAAAGATAAACATAGTTTCATGTCCTTTAATCGAAGATCTTGTTTCCAAAATAAGTTTTAGCTATTAGATATAACAACATAATGAAATATAAGTTTTCGTAATTCAACTATTTGCCAACACATTTATTTTTGAAATGTACATACATATACATACATATAATCACGCCCTTGTCCCTAATGGGGTAGGCAGAGTGTAAACGACCTACACAGAGCTCGTTCCGCCACGTATGACATAATTTTGAGGGTTATTTAAGATTGATTTGTAGGTACATTGCTGCAGTGACAGGTTGTCAGCCCATCACCTAAATTACAATATACAAAACCCTCGGATCCCTTAGCTGGTTTTTACAGCATGCCCGGGATGAAATGCAGCTGGCACATTCTATACTTTTCTCTCTCTCCCAGTCCAGCATGGAAGTAAGTAGTTTGAAATGTGTTTTTGAATAAAAGGGCATGCAACTTGGTTTACCTTTATTCTAAAACTTGGTTGGAAATATTTTAGGTAAATACAATTTTACACTTGATCGTGTATTTCACATATACCTGCTTATTATGTTTCTATGTTTTTAAATTCAATAGAAGATAGTATACTGTTTCACACTCGGCCATTATGTTGCAAGTTGTTATAACAATTAGGTATATCATATCCAACGAAAGTTACTTATGTCATAGCGTCGCCAATGTTAAAAGTCCATTTATTTTAATTGATCTTGGGCGCATTTTTAAAAAAGTTGGTGTTCTAAAAGGTCATTGGGACAGGTCACTTGTTGAGATTTGTTACGTAAAAAATATACCTATGTTGTATGTATATGAAGAAATAAATATTACTTCCATGCTGGACTGGGAGCGAGAGAAAAACATAGAATGTGCCAGCTGCATTCCCTCCTGGGCATACTGTTAAAACCAGCCAAGGGATCAGATCAGTTTCTGTAGTAATTGCAATTTAGGCGATAGGCTGACAACCTGACACTATAGCAATATACCTTCTTCTTCTCGAGTCAATGGCTTTAAATCCTTGACGCCCAGAACGTGGCCACATCAACAGCCCTTTGGTTGGTGTCAAAGCAATATACCTACAAATCTATCTTGAATAACCCTCAAAACTTTGTCAGATGTGGCGGAACGCCCTTGGTTTAGGTCGTTTACGCTCTGCCTACCCCAGGATAAAGGTGTGATTATATGTATGTATGTAAATATTATATATGCTATGTAGGTAATCATAGCCTTAAGAGAAACCAAATATACGACAGCTTTAACGAGTATACCTACCTACTTAGTAGGTATTCTATATCTAGACTAGAATTAATTTTGTTTAGTTTAGATTAGCACGACGAACTCGAGTCCGTCATCTTCGTTCGTACATCTCAGCCAAAGGCCGATACATTTCATCCCCAAGGATCTCCAGAATGATGGATCCAGCACTACCCAACAATTTATTTATTTTTATTTATTTATTTAACTTTATGCACAAAAATTTTACACGGGCGGTCTTAACGCCAAAGGCATTATCTACCAGTATACCTTACGGCATGTTGAAATGACAAGGCAGGTGCAAAAATTATCTATTCTATTAACGAACAAAGTTAAAACAAAACAAAAAAGTAAATACCAATATCTATCTATCTAACAATCATCTTACTAACCTGTAAAATCTCCCATTTTCATGGCACTTCACATTTGGAATACTTCGTTTTGCACGTTTTCCTTCCACTACACCTGTGAACAACATTTCCGCATCATCACCAACGTTTACAACTTTTATTTACTTACAACCTTTCATTGCATGAAACTTTCTTCCAAAATGGAATTAGGTATAATAAAATATCTTGGAGTCTATTCTAAAAACCTGTTCACATTTTAATATTGATGAAACAGTTTATTTCAAATTAACTCAATAGCATACTAGAACGCGACGGGTAAGTAAATATCGCGTTTCACAAAAAGACAAAATATGTCACTGTTTACCTAACGTAAATAAAACTATCGCGAATGCGACCGCGGCTCGTGAAAGGCGACCCATGTTGCGGGCGCTAGCTGCTAACAAATACTGACTTATCAACTCAAACAGGCCTCTCCTCGCACCAAACGCCAACTTTCTTTTGCAGAAATTGTGGAGGTATAAACTACGCAAAGAAAGGGAAAATAATGTGCTAGACTGTTATCGGTAATGTGCGTGTTAACATCGAAATTGGTGGTTTACGTCAGAAACCATACATTCCGTAGTTTACCGTAGTAATAAATTATTATTAGCTACGTAGTCTACGTACGGTGAACAAAAGATTGTTTGCGATGCAATGCTGCGAAGGTTCTGAAAATAGAAAACCCTATTATTGTTGATTTATTAATTGTCTGAAAAAATAATTAAAGTAGACATGATTGGTAACTGGTAAGCTTTTAAAAGTTTTACTTTTCCCGCCACCTAACACGGATATGGCATGCATATCCGACCCAAGGATAAATCGGATACAACATTTACTTTATAGGTTTAATTGCACTAAAACTTAAATAGGTAGTAAAAAAGGGCGTTAAAAATTGAGTAATATTTTTTAGAGTTAGTCAAATTATACATATTTATTGTAGTAAAAATATAATCTGTCTTTTAGTAAAGTTCCTACACTAAAAACGAAAACATCTGTAATGATGATTTCGTGTATCCGACCGCGAATTGATTGTCATTGTCATTGATTGTTTGCCACTGTGGGCCGGTCGCTGTGATTTACTCGATTTTCTTTTGAATTTCGGCAGATTCTAGTATAATATTTAGTGAACTAACTGTGCAATTCGAAAGATGAAATGTTTGAAGACGTTAGTGCAAGTTATATTTCTTTTCACGGTTTGTTTAGCCACGTTATCGCCACCCTCCGATAAGAAGGGTCAGAAAGGAGTAAAACCTCAGGAAGGGCCTAGGAAAAACAATGTTTTAGAGAGGAAACTAGTTGTTGAAACACCGCTAGTGAAAGATATTCTCAAATACCACGCTACGTACCACCAGGACGTGTCCACTAAGAATTTTCCGAACAATGTTCTTGGTTTTGTTACGCCGGTAAGTCTGCTCAGTAAATGCTGTTATATTTTCCTCTATTCTATATTCCAAATATCAATATTGGTAGGTACCAAAGCCTTCGTGGTGAGGTTGTGGTTTATTAAACGTTTTAAGACTTTATCTATTTAAGTAGCGCCATAAAAGCCACGTCATTATTTCGATCAATAACCACTGGTTTGTTTACATGTTTCATCGGTCGAAACAGTCTCGATTACGGTACCATAACTGCACAATTACATAAAAGCACTAAACTTAAAATGTACATTTATTTAATCTCTTCTTTATCCTAAAAATATTTTGTATACTTTAATTTCAAGGCAATATTGTAGAACCCAGACTTTTTACCAAATCATAGTTTGAAATGTTAAAATTTAAAGTGACATAAAAACACGAAGTTGTTTTTTAAAATTATTGGATTTAGGTTCTGAATAATAAGCTCTTCATCAATATTTACTTTAAGCAACCTTATTATATTTTAATATTATTTTATTCTAGTGGAACAACAAAGGTTACAATGTTGCAAAAATCTGGGCACCGAAGTTCAACTACATTTCCCCAGTGTGGCTGCAGATCAGGAGACAGTCTCCTAACATCTACATCACATCTGGTCTACATGACGTTGACCATGCCTGGATGAAGAGCGTCCGACAAAAGGGGGAGAGCAATAATATAAAAAGTATGCACATTATATTTTCTAGTTTCTTAACAAAGTACCAGTTATTGGCCACTTCCATTTGTTAATAACTAGCAACCCGCCCCGGCTTCGCACGGAAATTATCAGTGTTTCTTTTCTATATTATGCATGTATTATACATATAAACCTTCCTCTTGAATCACTCTATCCATTAAAAGAAACTTAAGATTAGATTAGAAGATTTAAGCATACATAGGGATATAGGGACAGAGAAAGTGACTTTGTTTTATACTATGTAGTGATAAGAGGTGCACTTCTGGCATTCTTGCCAAACTTTCAGTGGAACTCTTATTTCAATCAATTGAAGAAAGTATTAAACAATTATTGTAAAAGGAAACATAATTCTATTTATTCGAAATCAATGATGATTAAAATGAGAACCTTATTATTCTTAATTTATTTGCACATTTTCATTGGTTATATTATTAAACTGTGCTGTTATCAACTTCTTGATCAACCTTTTGTAATTTTTCAGTTGTACCCAGGATGATAATGGAGTATTGGCAGCTATCAGACTTGAAGGTGTTCTTCCAGGAGCCAAGTCATCACACGGAACAGAAGGCTTTCATTGAGGAGGTGAAGAAGATCTGCAAGAAGTGGAAGTTTGATGGCATCGTTCTTGAAATGCTGACACAGATCGGGAAGTATGCTGACCAATCTGTCAAGTTCATTCAGCAGCTTGGTAAGTATTTATCTTATCTTATCTTATTAAGCCGTTAGTATTTATACAGTGAGGAAATAAAATAGCTGACCATATTTAAGGGTGTGATTCCACTTCTACCCATGAAACTGAACAATTTTCTCCAAGGAACATAGGTCGAAATACGAAAAAATCATTGGCCCGCCCATACAAAGGGTGTCAGTGGCTAGAGTCAATTTGTATGGGAGGTGCAAATTTTATTTCATTTTTGGACCTATGTTCCTTGGGGAAAGTTGTTCAGTTTCAAGGGTAAAATCGCACCATAAAATATGGTCAGCAATTTTTTTTACTCCCTTTATGAGTTTTAGAATTTATTAAGATGTTACAAATACAATGTAAAAGGATTGGTGTCCCAAATACTAAAAATGGTTGTTGTTTAGTCAATGGAACCAATCAGTTTTCGCGAAGTAATTCTTCTGTTAAATGTGTTTTTAAACTTTAACTGAAATGTAAATTGTCTGATTGAAGTGGTCTTCTTGTATAGGAAAGTATTTTTCACTTCTCATGCTCTGAAAGCGCTATTTTGTGCTGGGTGTAGGCTGCATAAAATTAAATGTTCGGCACAAGGGCAAAAACGTATCTAATCATAAATGTATCTGTTCTAAGGCAAAGATAACTAGGCCACACACCCAAACTCAATAAGAATTTTATTGATGGAACTTGTTATTTTAAAATATTTACTGCAAAGTATTTTCTTTTTGTGTTTTTATGACATAAAACGGTATTAAAATTTTAATTGAAGTACGATAGACTCCGTCAACCATACACCGTCTTTGAAAAAGGAATGACGTATTCGCCTGAATGAGGACAGATCATTGGCCCTGTTAAACTTAAACGCCCGCTTTTCATCCAACTCATCTGATAAAAGTCTTAGGACTAATGGCAGATAATATAATAAAAAGAAAAAAAAAGTATGATAGTGTATTAAGTTAATTATTACAAAATTAATTTAAAAGTAGGCTGTATAGGTCCCAGCCCAAACCTAATATTTCGCGACTTAAAAATCTTTTGCCGACCAAAACCAAAATCAGCCTGGCACATTCGCTTCCTATACTGGATTATGCAGACGTTTGTTATCCTGACTTATCTGTTCAACTATTAAACAAGCTCGAACGTCTGCAGAATCTCTGTATAAGATTTATTTTTGGCCTGCGTAAGTATGACCATGTCTCTTCTTATAGGTCCCAACTTCAATGGCTGCCTATTACCCGCAGAAGGGACTGTCACATCCTCTCCCTGCTTTACTCCATTCTTTCCCACCCTAACACCCCTCCTTATCTTAAAGATCGGTTTATTTTTCATTCGGCCAACTCTAAATTGACGCTTAACCTACCTTCTCACAAGACTGACTTCTATGCAAAGTCTTTCACAGTGCGAGCCATCAAGCTGTGGAATGAATTGCCCCAAGACATTCGACGTGCACCGTCTCTTGAGACTTTCAAGAGCCGAATTAAAAAACGTTCCTTGGAACAAATAATTACTGTCTGATCTTTAGTTTCCTTCACTTTTATCCTGTGCTGTAGATACTGTTGCTGTTATTTTCTTTGACTAGTTCTAATTGTAGTTTGCATTATCCTATCTTCCATTAGTTTATGTATTAGTTTATTATATATTATGTATTAGTTTATTTCTCCAGGAGCTCCAGGAGTTGTTCAATACTGTCCTCTTCTCTGGGAGAACTCCACATGCGTGGCACAGAAGCGTCGTCGTGCTGTTTTACAAGAAAGGTGATAAAACTCTTCTGAAAAACTATCGACCTATATCGCTTCTGAGTCACGTATATAAGTTGTTTTCAAGGGTCATCACGAACCGTCTTGCGCGAAGACTTGACGAATTTCAACCTCCGGAACAGGCCGGATTTCGAAGTGGTTACGGCACCATAGACCACATCCACACAGTACGGCTGATTGTACAGAAAACTAAGGAGTACAATCGGCCTTTGTGTCTAGCCTTTGTGGACTATGAGAAGGCCTTCGACTCCGTCGAAATCTGGTCTGTTCTGGAATCCTTGCAGCGATGCCAACTCGACTGGCGATACATCGAGGTGATGAGATGTCTATATGAAGCCGCAACGATGACCGTTCAAGTACAGAACGAGGAAACTGAACATATCCACTTGCGTCGAGGAGTAAGACAGGGCGATGTCATATCGCCGAAACTGTTTACTAACGCTCTGGAGGATATGTTCAAGACTCTGGACTGGAAAGACTGCGGCATCAATATAAACAGCGAACACATCTCTCACCTACGATTTGCAGACGATATTGTCATTATGGCAGAAACGTTGCAGGATCTTCAACAGATGCTGGACAGTCTAGCAGATGCGTCTCAGCGTATCGGCCTCCGGATGAACTTGGATAAAACCAAGGTCATGTACAACGAGCACGTTGATCCGGGGCCGGTCGCCGTGGACGGAGTCCCCCTCGAAGTTGTTTCCGAATATGTGTACCTAGGACAGAAGTTCCAACTAGGGAAGAAAAACTTCGATAAGGAGATTCAGAGGCGTATACAGCTGGGCTGGGCAGCGTTTGGAAAACTTCGTCAAGTCTTCTCGTCACCTATACCTCAAAGCCTGAAAACAAAAGTTTTCAATCAGTGCGTCCTACCCGTAATGACTTACGGAACTGAAACGTGGCCACTTACGGTGGGACTGGTCCACAAACTTAAAGTCACACAGCGAGCTATGGAGAGAGCTATGCTTGGTGTTTCTCTGAGAGATCGGATACGAAACGAAGTTATCCGACATAAAACCAGAGTGACCGACATAGCTCAGAGAATTAGTAGGCTGAAGTGGCAGTGGGCTGGTCACATCTGTCGTAGAACTGACGGCCGTTGGAGCAGACGAGTTCTAGAGTGGATACCGCAAGGCAAACGTAGTGTAGGACGTCCTGAAACCAGGTGGAGCGATGATCTGCGCAAGAAAGCGGGCAGAAATTGGATGAGAATGGCTGAAGACCGAGCTGAGTGGCGTGCCATGGGAGAGGCCTATGTCCAGCAGTGGACTGATACAGGCTGATGATGATGATGATGATGATTAGTTTATTTTACAAATATCTATGTAGTAGCTTGCACTAAGTTTATGTATTATATGTAATGTAATATGATGATGATGTCCTCCCAGACGTATCCGTCGACGGCGACACCGTGTCAATTATTATTACATTGGTGAGCGCGAATGTGGCTCGCAAATCCGAATTTAGTTTTAAAAATCCGGTCACATTTAGGACAGTAAAGCTGCCCGCTATCATTAATTGTGTAGTTATAGGAGGGCTTGGGCCGAGATTTTTGGATCTGGCGTTTGGCGTCAAGATGTTCAAGTCGGGTGCATTCAAACTTATCGGTGCCCGTTTTGGCAGCATTTCGCCATTCCGGTCTCCGAGTAGCAAGCTCCTCCCAGGAATCGCAAGATATTTCGGCGGACAAAAAGTGGCGTTTCAGAACGTCTCTGTAGCGCAGATATTGTCCTCCAGGTTTTCGCTTTCCTGAGTTAAGCTCTGAGTAAAAGACTTTCTTCGGTAACCTTGAGGAATTCATACGCACGACGTGTCCAGCCCATCGTAACTGAGACTTCATAAGCATGCTCTCCATACCGGTCAATTTAGTACGACGAAGAACTTCCGAGTTTGAGATATGATCTTGCCACTTCAGTCGTAAAATAGCCCGGAGACATTTCATGTGAAATACATCAAGACGTTTGATATCAACCTTGTACAGACACCATGTCTCCGAAGCGTACAGAAGCACAGGTAGTATAATTGCTCTGTATACGGCGAGTTTAGTGTGAAGCTTCAGGTCATGCGACTTCCATACTCGTTGGTTGAGTTTGCCAAAGGCAGCAGCGGCTTTAGCGATCCGCGCAGATATATCAGACTCCAGACGATTGTCGCTGCGCACCAGGCACCCAAGATATCGAAAGTTATCTTCATCCAGCTTTTTCCCACCTAGGTAAGCAGCGGTATCACTTGCAGGTTTTCCCCTTGCGGGTTGTTTCAGAACCTGAGTTTTTGATTTGCTGATTACAAGGCCGAATTTCCGACAGGAATCGTCCAAATTGTCGAGGTATCTTTGCAGGTTCTCCATGCTGTCAGCCATAAGACAAACATCGTCTGCGTAGAGAATTTCCAGTACAGGAGATTGCTGGACTTTACGTTTCGCTCTGAAACGAGCGAGATCTAGTGCACTCTTGTCCATTCGAACGTTCAATAAGATTCCATCATTAGAGCTCTTAAGTGCATCCTTCATAACCGCAGCAAAGTATATAGCAAAGAGGGTTGGAGCCATGACACAGCCCTGTTTGACTCCGCTGGTAACCTGAAACTGTTCTGTAAAGTTGTTTTTGTGGCGTACTCGGGCCATCATGCCTTCGTGAAATTGACGCACTAAGTTAACAAACTTCACAGGACAGCCGTATTTCTCGAGTACTGTCCAAAGGGCAGTTCTTCAAGTCCACGAAACACATGTAGAGGTCACGGTGTTGTTCAAGGCTTTTTTCTTGTAATTGCTTGACAACAAAGATGGCGTCAACCGTGCCTCGGTTGGGTCTAAAACCACATTATTACATAATGTAATATATTTAGGATACCTATTTGACTAGGTTTGGACAAAGGTTGCCTGGAAGGAATTGCTACCTTAGCAATAAGGCCGCCTATATTGTACTTGTTTTTTGTTATATGTATTATTACGTGCAATAAAGTATTTTTATGTTTTTTTATATTTCATGTCGAAAGATTTAAAAAGTTCAATGACGGGAATTAATTGTTTAGTTTGGTTTGTTTAGTTTTTGTAGAATTTCCTTAATTTTCCTCGCAATCGAAGTGAAAAGCAGGCTTTATAACTCATGCACAAAACCATTTTTGTCCTCGACTTAATATCAACCCTCGCCCTGCGGGCTTGGGTAGCTAAAAATCTCAGACGAAAATAACATGTTTTTGTGCACTTGTTGTAAAATGTACTATTATTCAGTTTTTAGAATATTTTTAATGTGAAAGGTTTTACCATCCAAAATGGTGATGCAAATCACATTAAAATGTATTTGCGTCATGTTTTTCAGGTATGGAAATGAGTGAAAACGATCTCAGTTTGCTTCTAGTCTACCCGCCATACCGAGGGTATCCGGCGGATGAGTTCTTCATCAATGCATTTAATGATATCTACCCGTATGTAGAAGCTGTAACTGTGATGACTTATGACTTTTCTACTCTTCAAAAACCAGGTACGGATATAAAATGAATTGTTGTGCTTGTAGAAACTATAAAAAAATCCAAACATATATTATACATACATAGTATGAACTTTGTTACATGCTGGCCTGGAAGCGAGAGAAAAACATAGAATGTGCCAGCCGCATTTCCTCCTGGGCTTGCTGTAAAAACCAGCTAAGGGATCCGAGGGTTTCAGTATATTGTAATTTAGGCGATGGGCTGACAACCTGTCACTACAGCAATATACCTACAAATCTATTTTAAACTAGCAGCCCGTCCCGGCTTCGCACGGGGTAGACAATGAATAAAAATATTTGTGAAAAAAAGTGTTTTATATCCAATTTTCCAAAAATAAATAATTGTCTACCCCGTGCGAAGCCGGGACGGGCTGCTAGTAAAATATATCTGCAGAAATTGTGGGCTTGACATATGCTACCGCGGAGTTTTTTGTAGACATTATGATGTTCTTCAATATTGTTGTACATTATTTTGTTCTATCGCTAATAGTTTCGCCAGCGCATTCGACGAAAGACATTTTAAGACTCATTTTTCTACACCTTCGGTTACATTGTTCAAATTTTACCAAGGATCCCTAATTTTTTTCAAAATGAAATGTAGCCTATGTCAAATTGGAAGAATGTAGCATTCTATTGGTGAAAGAATTTTTTAAATCGGCCCAGTACTTTTTGAGCCTATTCGTTACAAACATACAAACATACAATAATAGGTACAAATCTTTCCTCTTTATAATATTAGTGTAGATAACCCTCAAAACTTTGTCAGATGTGGCGGAACAACCATTTTTTAAAGAATATTTGAAATATTTATTTTACATCATTAATTTTACCTTTACTCTTCCAGGTCCAAATGCCCCTATGGCCTGGATAAAGATGTGTGTAGAAAAACTAATCGATGGTGATGAAAGTCCTGCAAAACGTGCTAAAATCCTACTAGGATTGAACTTCTACGGGAATGCATACACCGCCAATGGTGGCGGCCCAATCGTAGGAACTGAATACATTGATCTGTTGAAATATGCCAAGAATAACGCAGCTCTTATGGTTAATAATAATACAGCTGAGAATTATTTGGAAGTCAAGTGAGTATACATTTTATTGTGGCCAAATACAGTTTGGTAAGTCAAGAGGTCTTTCCGCGAGCGGTGGCGCCCTCACTCGTTAAAACGTTTTTACGAGTGAGGGCGCCACTGCTCGCGGAGAGACCTCTTAACTGCCTGGTATAGTTTTGCGGGTATTTGAAAAAAAATAAACTTGACCTACAAAGTACAATACAAATAATTGTCTAATCAAGGTGGTAAATTTGTATGCATTAGTAAATAATTTTTGAGGTGCATTTAAAAATAAATTATGTGTTCCTTTATCGTCCCTGTAACACCCCCCAAAAACTATGGCACGGTCTTTAATTAACAACAGTCTGTATATATATACGGCAACTCACTTGTAGGTTTGACGCCGGCATTAGCTTCGACGTTTCGATCCTATACGTGTCGAAGGTTTCATTTGACGGGCGGTGGAGTATGGCTTTCTTCCTCCCTCATCCGACATCCTCCATCCATCCGACATCCTCGTATACGATCGAAACGTCGAGGCTAATGCCTCCGTCAAACCTACAAGTGCCGTAAATTTGATAAATACGAATAACACATGTTTATTGTTTAATAACAATAAACATATGTTATTAAACAGTCTGTATATCCGAAGAACATGAAACATTTCAAATAAGTAAGAAAATTACAAACTTATTAGCTTAGCCACATTGCAATCAATGTGTCAATGAATAAATGTAAACGACGGTGAAGTGCTAAGCGCTGCCATCTACATTTTCGTAGCTGTTGCTGTTATGTTTGTAAAAACACCTTGTTCTACCAAAATATAGCAGGAATCCAATTGAATGTATTTTTTTCTGCTATCTGAAAGATGCTTGTTATTTAAATTTAAGGTATAAGGCGATAAGGGCTAAGTGGCGCCCTCAGTAAAAAAATCATAATTCACTAAAAACGCAGTGAATCGAAAATCCGATCCAACAGACTAAAGTAAATAAGATAATTTAGAACCTCTTAAATAAGCGACTCATAGTTCGTTGTAGTAACAGGAATAAAAATTGCGAATAAAGGCCACCAACGACAATTCTTTTTCCTGTCGTAGTTGTGTTGTAGTAACAACGAACTAAGAATCGCTAATTTAAAAGGTTTTAAATTATCTTTATAACAGTTACTTTAGTCTGTTGGTCGGATTTTCGATGTATTTTTAGCGATTTTTTACTGATGGGGGCGACACTTAGCTTCTATAGTCAACTTAATGCTTGTCTATCTATACTATTTCCAAATCAGATTTAAAATAAAGGTAAACAAAGTTTCATGAAGATCTTGTTTCTAAAATAAGTTTTAGATATGATAACATAATGAAATAGTATTTTTAATCATCTATCTAATATGCCAGCTCGTATCATTTATTTTTGAAATGTGTTTTAAAGAAAAAGACAAACTTTGTTTACCTTTATTCTAAATCTGATTTGAAAATAGTATAGTAAATCAACCAATGAACGAACATCGAACAATCGAAAGACAAACTTAACGAAACTAACCATTAAAATGTAGATGGCAGTGTTCAGTCACCGTCAATAAACTTGAACAGTCTCTGCTAACTTGTTGTACTTTTCATTTCAGGACTTCTCAAGGAACCAAGAAGATATTCTACCCGACGCTGTACTCAATACAGAGAAGACTGGATTTAGCCAGAAAGTATGGGACTGGGATCGCGATATGGGAAATAGGGCAGGGGCTTGACTACTTCTATGATTTGTTCTAATTTGTGATATTATTTGTAAGGTCAGTCATAAACTGTGTTTATTTATTTGTGTAATTTGAATACTTACAGATATTTTTTTCTTTAATTTGTCAAACTAACTCCCTACTTAAGTAAAATACTAATAATTACAAAACATCTTTATTCTGTCACACATTTTAAGATCACAATCACACAATTTTTCACATTCAATCACTCAGTCTTATCTATTTGCATATGTTCTTTATAAAATATGAAACCAAATAAACTTATTTCTACTTCCTTGAGCATTGCAACTAATAATCCGCTATGCGATACATCCAACTTATTTCATAGGATATTCAATTCAGTGACCAAAAGTCCGAGGATGCTATTTTCTTTCTCTAAGCAGCTACTCTTGGCTTTCCCTTGAATTCCATCATGGACTGAGGTCCCTTCATGACGCGATGCATCAGATCCCAGCACATCTTCGCTGGGAGCAGGCTGAAACGAAATAAATCAGAAATTAGATTAAAATAAAAGAGCACACAGTTTCTGGTTCGACTTTCCTTGTGAATAATGCAAAACTTTAATGGAAAATTGACTTCCTGTCAGCTTGATCAAAATCAATGATGTGCCTGTACTGTACTGTACAAGTTATCATTATCATCTCCCTAGCCTTATCCCGTACCTCACGGGAACCGCTACCTACTTTAGGTGATTGAACGAGGGTACTTGTTTTTACTCAGAGCGACTGCCATCTGACCTCCGCAACCCAGAAGGGAAACCAGACCCAATCCTAGATTAGGTCAGAGTTTTCAAGCCGCCAATGCTTAGCACTGGCTTCTGACATGGCTAAACGACGAAAGACGCGGTAATTGTCTCTCTGAAAAATAGCAAGTTTTATGTTATGATATAGAACTTATATTTTAAAGGCACAGATATCTATCAGAGCCGGGCATGATGAAATTGAACTCATTCTCCTGATGCAGTCGATCATTTTATGGCATGTAAGCCTCTCACTTAGGCTATCGAAGATACCCTTGTTATATGTAGCAGGATGGTCTTATTCGCGTTTCGTTTTATGCAATCTCACTTCTTAGGACTCCTATTATAGACATTTCATTTTAGAAATAAGCAGTACCTGTTGTGTCTTGATTCCCTATTCATTGTTCTGTGTATGTTTTTGTAATTTAGGCAATGGGCTGACAACCTGTCACTATGGCAATACACATTACAATCTAAAATTACCCTAAATTTTTGTCAGATGTGGCGAAAGCGCCTTTTACGAGGCGTTTAACGCTCTGCCTACCCCGTAAGGGATAAAGGCGTGATTTTATGTATGTATGTATGTTTTTGTTTTACAATAAACTGTTAAATAAATAGGATGTAGGACTTACCATTTCAAAGGCAGCAGATATCTAACAGAACCGGGCATGATGCAGTTGACCTCGTTCTTCCTGATGGAGTCGATCATGGTTTCCGCCACGTAGTCGGGCTCCAGCATAGGCATCAAGCGGGGCGTCACTCCGTCGAACATGCCCGTGTTGATGTAGTACGGGCAGACGAGGGTAGCGTGGATGTTGTGGTGCCCGTGCGCCTGGAGGGAAAAGCATACATACATATAATCACGCCTTTATCCCTAAGGTAGGCAGAGCGTAAACGACTTAAACGAAGGTCGTTGCGCCACGTCTCAAAAAGTTTTGACGGTTATTTATGGTAGATTTGTAGGTATATTGCTACAGGTTGTCAGCCTTTCGCTTAAATCCTTGGATCCCGTAGCTGGTTTATACAGCTTATTAAAAAAGGATAGCAAATCAAAACATATTCTTATAATTAAGTCTTCTTCTTTTCATGTCACTGCGGTTCAGTATATAGGGCGATTATATCAAATGAATGAAACATAAACTACCCACAAGTCTTTTAAACATAGAGAATTAACTTATAAAATTGCGTCTGATTAGCCCCATCGTTTCTTTTAAAAGATACAAGGTAAGGTAATCGCACTGTAATGAGATAATCTATACTATCCTAGATATATTAATCAATACTGTCTAAAATAATATAGTTCATGTCGTATTTGCGGCCTAATAGCTGTGCTACTAGGCGGTTTGAAAACTCTGACACCAGGGTTCATCGGGCCGTTCAACTCGAGAATCCGCTTGCTGAGAAGAAGAATGTTTGGGTAACTAAATACTAATGATGGGAGACCTTTGACCAACAGGGATTCGAACATACAACAGTGCTATCGATTCGTAGAGTGTGGCGTCCCTTTCTGTTCTCTCATGACAGAAAATGACGGGTATATATGATAGTCGTGTATTTGCAACTACGAATTGGTACCAGTGTACCATTCGTACTCTATCTGTAAATTCTACTTTGTAAGATCATAATTCTTGGCGCGTTTGTAACCCGTACTTTGCAATGTTTTAATGAGCTTGATAATTATTATGGACCGGCAAGCTTTTAGGCCAAGTTAAGGTGCCTACATGATATACATACGTTCGCTTTAGGACTGAACACGTGAGAAGTGAAGTCAAGGTTCTTACGTTCAAATAAAATCACGTTTTTAGAATTTAGACCAACTTAGGCTAGCTAGACTATGATATAATCACCGGAGACCAGACATGGAACAAACATGAAAAACTAACTTAGCACGTATACTTTGAAAAATACATCATTTATTAACTTTACGATGCAAAGCGAAGCGAAATCTCTTGTGGGAAATAGCAGAAAAATATAGTGTCTACAACTGCCTACAACGATGCAAGCTGCCTAATTCCCCCTGGATCTTATTACCTTGAGCTCAGTGAAGAGACTCTCGTGGAAGCCGACGGTGGCAAACTTGGTGGCGCTATAGTCCGTACATCTGTAGGTGCCGAGCAGCCCGGCTACCGAGCCCACGGTCACGATGTGGCCCTTGTTGGAGTCGATCATCGCTGGGAGAAAAGCTCTTACTGTCTGAAAGAGAGGACGCCAAAGGTGAGGTGAGGTGAATGTTAGGCGGCCTTATTGCTAATATTGTTAGGTAAATAAATATTTGAAGAAGTTACATACATACATATAATCACGCCTTTATCTCTAATGGGGTAGGCAGAGCGTAAAAGACCTAAACAAAGGTCATTCCGCCTCGTCTAACAGTTTTGAGGGTTATTTAAGATAGATTTGTAAGGTATATTGTTGTAGTGAAAGGTTGTCAGCCCATCGCCTAAATTACAATATACTGAAACTCTCGTATCTCTTAGCTGGTTTTTACAGCCCAGAAGGAAATTCAGCTGGCACATTCTATGTTTTTCTCTTGCTCCCAGGTCAGCATGGAATAATTTTACAGCATGCCCGGGAGGAGAGGAAGAAGTTACGATCTTAAATATATCTAAAATCAAAATTTATTCCTGCAGAATGCAGAGTTCGCCTTCTGAACGACCTTCTATTGTATTCTAAGTAATTTAAAATAAAAAAGTAATGCACATAAGTAGCGGTTGCAACAAGTTTGAAGTAACGGTGTTTCGCTTACCCAATAGTGTGAAAGGATGTTGACTTTGTAAGTTGTTTCTATAGCTGAATCGCTGAGATCAAGTAGAGTTTCTCCAAAAACTGTGCCTGCATTGTTAATTAGGATATCCACTTTTCCAACCTGAAAGAAAATTTAAACTTTGACAAAACAAAGATGACATCAACTTTTGGAAAACTTTTAGGGAACGTTATGAGAATTAGTGATTTCCGCTATTTGTAAGCAGCAACTACGCAATGTAAGGGAAAACCAGTATGACAACACGTGACGAGAGTTGTCGATAACAGCTGATTTGACATTGACAGTGACAGCTAAATTTTTAGGTTATGTTCGCTATTGTAATAAATTGGTGTAATTTTCTTTGATTTATGTGAAAATGACTGTGAAACCTCGTGAAAGACCGGCAGACGATTCTGACGATGATCCCGTAGAAGCAATGCTTAAAAAAACCGGCTGTCTAGAGCGGCATTATAAAGTCCAGGTAAGAGAATATTTATCACTTTGGAATTATGTTGTGTTTTCGTCTTAAAAGGAGACTGTTTTTCTTGGTTTATAAGTTAGTAAGCATACTTTTATGTCGCTAAAACAATGGTTTTGATATAGTGGCGTTGTAGGGAATAATTTGAGGTTAAAAACCTAATCAGTTTTATTCAATAATTTTAGGTTATAAATCGAGTTGGTCTGATAAAAAATAATCTTGCTTCAGGAATGTATCGCTGAAACGAAGGACTGGAGGAAATGCCAGGACGCTGTTAACGATTTCAAAGAATGCATTGTCAAACACAAACAGGAGGAAATGGCTAAAATGAAGAGATAAATATAAAATGATTTGTGTTATGTTAGACTAATTTAATATTAAACTTTCTAGTAGTTAATAAAAAATTAAAGGATAATTTATTTCAAAAGGTAAACATAAATCTTTGTTTGTAAAAATAATACAAAATATGCATCTGCAATTTTTGCAATCGTCAGCCAACTATACTCTTCTTTAAATGTATTATTGTACCTAGTCATCTTGCAGTCAGGTTATGACGGTGAATAAGCGGTTTGTTATGCAGTTATTTAATAAATAGAAAAACGTTAGATACATAAAAATATTTTTTTAAATTTACTCATTTTCATAAAAACATTTTAAAGTCCTTGACTTGCCGTAATTAAATTCATCTGTAGAAAAATTGCAAATAATGGCTACCAATGGCAATTTTTCTTCCTGTTACTACGTTCTAAATTATCTTAATTATTATAACTTGACTCTGTTGAACCAGTTTTTTGATTCTCTGAATTTTTAATAAATTATGATTTATTTTTTTAATTTATTAAATAAGATAAGATAAGAAGATGATTTATTTACTAATATTGTCACCTTAAGAGTACAAGACACTACTCAGAAAAAATATATTTTTTCGTATACGGAAATTCAAACTTGTAGGAACTTAAATTATTTGTGGTCATTTTAAGTTCATGAATATATAATTTTCCAAATAAATACACACCTCTCTTTTGACTTTCTCTGCTGCTGCGTACACAGCAGCGCGGTCTGCGAGGTCCACGACGTAGCTTGCGATCTCGTAACCTTCCGCGACTACAGCTTCACAAGTCTTCTGAAGCCCTGGTAACCAGAAAACATTTTAGTAATTTCAAACATACATATTATTATAATCACGTCGGGTAGGCAGAGCGTAAACGATCTAAACATAGGTCTTACCGTCACGTCTGAAAAAGTTTTGAGGGTTATTTAAGATAGATTTGTAGGTATATTGCTATAGTGACAGGTTGTCAGTCCATCGCTTAAATTACAATATACTGAAACCCTCGAATCCCTTACCTGGGTTTTACAGCATGCCCAGGAGGATATGCAGCTGCAACATTCTATGTTTTTCTCACGTCCCAGGCCAGCATGGAAGTAGTAGTGTAACGATACGTTACGTCCTCCTTACACACACCTCATCTTTCACAATGGCCACCATTCCCAGAACACAATTCAAATTCAGAATCATTCATGTCATTCCAGCGTTTTTCACCCGTCACCCCAGTCAGTTGAATAAAAGTTCCAAAGAAGTACATCATCAGTTTACTACCATATTTATTAATTAGTATCATTGTCTCCTTTTTAAAAAGTGCAAGTATTTATTGTATATAAAAACGTGTGTGCCATATAATCGAATCCCGCATAGGGAACGTCCCTGGGAATCAAATAAAGCGTTGTGTGTCCAAAATCCTTCTTTTTCTAATTTGTCCCCGCTATTTTAATTATTGTTATCTCGTCGGGGCCCGCGATAGTTTAGTAATTTCAAATAATAATTAGTGACCAATTTTGTTCGTTTACCTCATTCATTTTGTAAAATAAGTGTCTATTTCTTATGGTAAAGTTCATATTCAGTGAAAAAAAAAACTATGAATGATCATCTGTTTAAATAGAAATAATTTACAGTTCTAGGTCAATAAAAGAGTGTCAAATACGCAACGTAATTAGCACGTTTTTATGACTTGTGACAAAACTGTAACTTTACGTGTTGGTATATTACATACAATGTATATTTTGTTTGAATAAGACATCCTTCAAATTGGCTATCTAAATACTTTACAAATGTCACACACCACTATGCAATCATAGATTATTCTTTTCAATATTTTCTTCGCTTTTAACCTGTTGGTAACCTTTCTACCTTGGCACCATCAAATAATCATTGTTGTTATACAATTAGCGAGCCTAGTACGTCGTCTTATTTATATGCTTTTGAAAAGTACTTACTTACTTTACAAAATGAGTAGGTATGGAGTTTAACAAGTATTTAGTTTCATTATTTTTCTTTTCAGTTCCCGAAAACGATTCTCTAACTTACGGTAAGAATCCATTCATTTATCATATCCATTTCATATAATTTTATTTTAGTTAGTGAAGATGTTAGTACTTAGTATCTATACATGTTGGGTACAGAAGATAATGTGAAAGCCCGTGACTTGATATTAATGTTCTTGTGAATAACAGGAAATTTCCAAAAAAAAAGTGTTACCTACCTTACTAATATCCCAAACGACGACCTTCGCTCCAAGTCTGGCCAGCTTCAACGCAAGTTGTCTGCCCACTCCTCCCGCTCCACCGGTTTCCACCAACACCTCCCCTCTCAGGGTCTTCATGGGCCTTATCGTGTTAGGAACTAGGGTCGAAAAGACCGACTTCAAAACATCTTACCTTCCTTACTAATGTCCCAAACGACGACCTTCGCCCCAAGTCTGGCCAGCTTCAAAGCCAACTGTCTGCCCACCCCTCCCGCTCCACCAGTCACCAGCACCACGTCCCCTTTAAGGCTCTTCATGGGCCTAATGGCGTTAGGAACCAAGGTCCAGAAGACGGACTCTAGAACGTAGTAGATGGAAAGAACCAAGAACAGCACCGTGTCCTTGGCTATGTCGAAGACGCTCGCCATTTGCGATGGAGTGTTGATTTTCGTGCCTTCCAACATGGTTTCTGAAAATTAATATTTATTTTAAACATGTTGTTATCACTGCGTAACTAGGCGAATATAATAAATTAATCAAAATTAATTAAGTTCGACGAACCGGCAAGGCAATACGGGTTTCTAAGGATATAACGAAATATATTTTTTCTTGTAATTTTACATATATTTTTAATTTTACTGCCTCTCTTATCCATTACTGACACAGAACTGAAAATATATAAAAAAGATAGAACTTGCTCGCCGGGTCTTTGTCTTTGTCTTCTTGTTGTTGTGTTGTGGCTAGCTTTCTTTCAAAATATTGCAACTCATAAAATTAGTTAAGAACCTAGATTATTGACAAGATTTCTTAAATCAGTTTCTGATTCATCGTTGACATCGGTTTTACCATCTGACCAGATCACATCTTGGTCAACATGTGAAAGTTCGATTTTATAATTCAGTACTTCCCAAAAAAATCTCTATCGCGGAGTTTATCGTCTAGAACATTGTTGCAGTTTGTCATACTAGGTATTTTAACCTACGGGTGGGTCATTGGCCCACGATTTAGAAATCCATTATGATGCAATTGATTTTCATTCACAAAAATGTAGGCATGTCATTTAAGTTGTTCATGTCGTAATATTTGACATTCGACTTCAGTATTTTGGTGTATATTTTATCCAATTTAATCTTAAAATATTTAATCAGAACAATCGGATCAAGGGCTACTACTAATTTTAACCAAACCGCTAAAGTGAAGGGAACTTGTCAAATTGATTTCGGCGCTCAAACCTCTAATATAGTCTACATCATCACTTACCATCACGTGAGATGGCGGACAAATGATTGCCTATCAAATATAAAAAAAAATAAAAAAATATATCAAATTTTACTCTCTACAACTTATATAACTTTGATAAAAACTATTATTTATTTTTTATTTATTAGCTACCTACTGTTAATTATGGTTTATTATTATTCTGAAAAAGATGAATTTGTTGAAATATTTGATTTGCGTTTATTCAAAAGGCTATCATTTGCACTTTAAAGATTCGTTTTATTGCAATATGCAGTAGAGCTGGCTTGTTTGTTGCTACTGTCTTTCAGAAAAGTTGAACAGTTTCATGTGTAAAGCCAATCTAATGAAATCTCACTGTGTATAAAGTGGGTAAAATTGGCGCCTATATGAAGTACATAACGCATAAATATTATAGAAAGTGTACAAAAAATACAAATGCTTCTACATGGTCGCGACATTTACAAAACTTATTCTTCGTGTCGGCTACAATTTTGTCATTACTGTATCTGTTTTGCAATCGGTCATTTGCCTAGTACACTAGTACTCGCAGACTTCCATTACTGGCCATGGTGCAGGTTGTTGCAGGTAGTTGCAACAATCCGTGGCAACGTAGAATTATTCGTGGTTTCTGACTGTAATTACTTGCAGTTACATTTGGAGGCTTTTGTAGTCTTATTCTAGCATATATTTAGATTTTGCTGTATAGAACACAAAGTCAGTGAAAAGTTTAATAAAGTTTTAATGCCTCGAATTTATAATGGAAACAAAAACCCTTGAAAGTATTTCGGTTTATTTATTAAATGTTAACTTGTTGTCAAATTGAGTGAAAACCGCAACGAATCAAATGTTATTGGGAATTTAAGATTTTACCATGCACGAAAATGCGTCAATGCGAAAGTCAATGAAAAGTTAAATAAAGTTTTAATGCCTCGAATTTATAACGGAAACAAAAACCCTTGGAAATATTTCGATTTATTTATTAAAAACTTGTTGTCAAATTGAGTGAAAACCGCAACGAATCAAATGTTATTGGGAATTAAAGATTTTACCATGCACGAAAATGCGTCAGTGCCTTTAGTTAATAGTCACGCATCTCTTCATTTGGCGGCTAGGCATGTTGACTGGGTGGCTTAAACATTTATACTTAAAACTGATGGCTAAAATACTGTGGATCTCATACATCATAATAAAAAAATGTTCACTTAGATTTAATAATCGGGTTAAAAATATAGAAGTTATTGATTTGAGTAGTCAATATTTACTGAGGAGTGACGTCATAACCAAGTAATTTAATACAAAACAGCGTTTTTGATATCATCATAAAAATAGCGTATTGCATACAAAATGTACATAAACAGGCCACAAAAATATCAAACAGTAAACTTTAAAACATTTTATGTAAGATTTATGTAGCAATACGTAGAGATTTAAATTACATAGCCTGTCATGAAAGCCAGTTACTATTACATTCTAGCTAGGTACCCAGGTGACAGTTACACCTAGAAAACTAGATTATCAAGTATCTAACCCTACTTTATTTATAGGAATATTATTGTACAATAACAAGTTTCTCTTCCATGCTGGACTGGGAGCGAGGGAAAAACATACAATGTGCCAGCAGCATTATCTCCTGGGCATGCTGTAAAAATCAGCTAAGGGATGCGAGGGTTTCAGTATACTGTAATTTAGGCGATGAGCTGACAACCTCTATACAGCAATATACCTACAAATATATCTTAAATAACCCTCAAAACTTTGTCAGACGTGGCGGAAAGACCTTTGTTTAGGTTGTTAACGCTCTGCCTGCCTCATTAGGGATAAAGGCGTGATTATATGTATGTATATGTATGTAATAACAAGTTTGCTATATCTGTAATACAATCACGTCTGCATATTGGGTATCCAAGGAATTCTAAGCAGACATATTGCATATTCTTGTCACATAACTTCTTTGTTAGTGTAATTAATTACTTATTATAATTACGCTGTAAAATAACTAGGATCCTTTACTTTGTTGTTTGGAAATCTGCCTGCAATTTTGATATAATCTTTATAATTTTTGCGTCAGATAAAAATGCTGCATTCTAATTACCACCGGTGTTTTTGAAGTGCTTACTAATCATCCAGCATATTAATAACATTAAATACTTACTTACGAGTAGTTTTACCAATTTGACATACACAAAATATGACAAATATTGACAAATTATATTTTGTTAACTTTAATTGTCATGCGATTAGTATGTCAAATTATTTTAAATTATATTTCGTCAACTTAACCAATATTTCAATAAAAAATGTTTAATTTATATCCAATCAAATCACATAGAAGAACCGTTAATGTGAAAGTAATGTCAATCGTATCGCAGCGTTCAGACAGAAAGTTTAGTCTGAACTAGAAAATGTAAACAACTTTGAAGATTTAAAATATTGAATATTGATAGTTAGATTTTATTGCACATAAAAAAACAACAGGAAATGAGAACAAATGAAAACAAAAGTATAATGAAGGCGACCTTATTACTATGCTAGCAATTTCTACCAGGCAACCTTGTAGTTTATAGAATGGAAATCCTAAATCGCTAAAAGATTGTTGCTTTCCATGATTGTTGTTTTGTAAGATTATTCGAATCATGGCTCTAGCTTCAACTGTGCTTAAAAACTATGCTGATTACGTAAAAAATATGCATTTGATAATTTTAGCCTGAATAATAAGCAGACGGATATAATGACTAACTAATGATTGACAGAAACTCATCAAGTTGAACATTTGTACCTAGTCACGACGTGCCTGTGCTTAAAATCTAATTAATTAGAAATGTTAATCAGCTAATATCAATGTATTGTTGTGAGGTAGTTACTCAAAGATGCAAGAGTTAAGTCATAATCTGCATGATTTACTAGACTGAGTAGATATAAAGTAAATTATACATACATATAATCACGCATTTATGGGGTAGGCAGAGCGTGAACGACCTAAACAAAGGTCGTCCCGCCACGTCTGACAAAGTTTTGAGAGTTATTTAAGTAAATTATGGGTACGGTAAAAAAAAATGTTTTTGGAAAGTAGATACGCTAATGTTTACTGTTAAAATATCTAGGTGCACTGACTTCTGACACTAGTATCAGTTACAGTAAAGATCAATGTTTTTCCCAATTTACACTAACTTATGATTACATTAACTATAAAAACAAACAGTACGATTATGAGAGTATGTAAGTACGTAATTTGTAAACTGCATCTGTGATCTATTGGTCTGATCACTTGGGTCCTCGATTCGATTCGATTCCTACGCGAGACACAAAAGTTGAAATTACCTAAATTGCTAAGCATTTGTATGATTTTTCCTACTTTCGTTACGACAATGCAGACTGATTCTCCCGTTTGTCACAGAATATATAATAGTGCGTTTGTTTGACAAGTAAGATATTGATTCTGTACATCGAAGAGTACGGTAAGGCATGTCAGCTACGGACCGTGTCATTCATAGTGGTCGTCACACCAACTATGTCAGAAGCTTATAACTATAAGGCGTTTTGACACCAGCCAGGCGGATTACAGGTAATTTATGGTGACAGAGAAAGCTGCAGTCCACTATCTGGAAGTCATTTGTTGGCTTTTACGGCGTCCACGGTTAGAGATGGGGTGGTGCTATTCTGACCCAGTTCCACAAGAGTCAATTTAAACACACCAAATCAATGCCACAAAATACAATGCACAATAAAAGCTCCATACCTTCGGATGGCCACTTGAGTTGATTTTAAATCCAAAACTACGAAATAAAAATACGAGCACAGTTTTAAAAACAAAACTTTTTCTTTTTATCCGCACGTAGGCGCATGCGTCGGTCGCGCGCGGCGTTTCTACAAACAGTCCAACAAGTCGGTCGGCTGCGCCCGCGCCGGTAACGTTGCTCTACTCTCAGCGGCTTTCTCTGGTAACGGTAAACCCGGTGTGATTGAGGAAGGTGCATTCTTTCTCTCTTTTTTCTAGGTTGGGTAGGTATGGGTTCATCATTCTATGATTATTGACGTCTCTAGATTTTATTGATTAAAGACCGAGAGAGTATGACTAGAAGCAAACTGATAACTTGTAATTGTATTTTAGTTTGATCTATTATTTTAAGGCCAATTATTAGAATTCTTTATGTTATTAAATAAACGTTTATTTTAAGGTTTAGGCGTGTTGACTATGTGGCAAAAAAAAATCAGAATGTGTATTTAAAAAATGATGACTAAAATATTGTGAATCTCATTCCTCATAAAAAGAAACTCATTTTGATTGAATAATCGAGAAAATATATAAAATATAAGAATTATGGTTCAGTTAACTATCCAAATGAAGTAGTAACAGGACAAACACAGAATATCACCTGTAAAATTTACATGAAATATATAATAGGCTCTGTTTGTTTACAATTATAGAATTAATTTTGTTTCATGCTCTAGGAAAATATTTGAGAGCCCGATGGTGTAGTGGATAGGGCCGCTGCCTCCTGAGCGGGAGGTCGTGGTTCGAACCCCACCACGTACCAATGTGTTTTTCGGTTTTCGAATTTCATATGTACGTTTATTCGGTGCTTTTTCCGTGCTTCGGAAGGCACGTTAAGCCGTTGGTCCCGGTTAATATCGTTTAATACCGTAGATATTAGTCGTTAAGCCCTTACAGAGGCCAGTGCTAAGCATTGGCGGCTTGAAAACTCTGACCTAATCTAGGATTGGGTCTGGTTTCCCTTCTGGGTTGCGGAGGTCAGATGGCAGTCGCTCTGTGTAAAAACCAGTACCCTCGTTCATTCCCCTAGATTAGAAAGCCGACCCCGTAAGATACGGGACAAGGCTAGGGAGATGATGATGCTCTAGGAAAATATTTATTGCATCCGCAGGTATTATTTGTTCTGTATTATCGTTATAAATAATCAGATTAATAAAACACGTAATAAATCTCAAAAAATAATAAAAACACGAGAGCACTTCTTATCTGAACAATTTTGATGTATGTATTTATGTAGCTTATTCGTATATGTATGTATCAATATATTGTTTAGTATATATGTATGTTTATTTAAGATAGTAATATACGGTATTTATTCTATGTATAGGTATGTAAGTATTTTTTTTTATTTGTCTCTGTTAATGTTGCATTTTCTTGTCCCCTCAAAATTTTCTCTTACTACCAAACTTTCTCTTACTACCAATGGGTTGGCTGGAAGAGATCTCTTCATAGAGATAAGTTCGCCCTTGCACACTATATTTCTAAATAACATTTCTTTTGTGTTTAAGCAATAAAGTATATATATAAAACATAATTACTTAGTGCCATCAGTTCATCAATATCAGAGCTAGACAGATAAGTTGAAGATTCGTTTTTTAGTGTCACTGAGTGATAAATGAAATACTTTGGGAGAGGTTGGTAATCTATAAATATAATTAATCTCTAGAAGGGTCGTGTCTGTACATTGAATATTTTTACAAAAAATTAATTGCAGCAGGTATTAACAATATAAACATCAAAATGTTTTTTTTTTAAATATTTTTTGTCTGTCTGTATGTTACCACATCACACCAAAACTACTGAACCGATTTCGATGGGACTTTTTTATTCAACTGTGTTACCCGGGTTGCAACTTAGGATACCTAAAACCACGCTACCTGACTTAGGGGTAGGTAGGAAATTGAAATTTGGCTGTCTCTTAACCGATTTTTATGAAACTTTTTTTATTCGACTGAGCATTATTTAAAATCAAAGTTACGATACAAATAATCGCGCCTCATGACTTAGAAGGTAGGTAGGAAATTGAATTTCGAACGTTTTTAACCGATCTCAAAGGGACTTTTTATTTGACTGAGTTTTTTTAATTACCTGGTGTCCAGTATAGGTTAGAAATAATCACGCAAACCATTCTAATATTGAGTAAGTACCCCTGTTTGGATGGTAAACACGCAGTGTTGAACATACTGAAAACGCTTCTCCGCGCGTAGGAGTACTATCTAGTAGTAGGGTCTACTAAGCGTGTTTTCCATACTAAAACAAAGATCTTAGAGGTTAGCAGATCCCGCTCCTACGCGCGGAGAAGCGTTATCAGTATGCTCGACACTGCGTGTTTTCCATACAAACCGGGCGTATGAAGTCGCGGGCACAGCTAGTCTGTAATAAGGACATCAGTCTCTCACATAGACAATTATGACGTATTTTATCTGTGCCTTTTGGATTAGTAGCTGTTTATTCTGTGTAAGAAAATAAATAAAGTTGTTTATTGTTATTATATTATTACTTTAAAAGATTAATACTTTAGCACATGTTAAACATACACACATATAATCACGCCTTTATCCCTAATGGGGTAGGCATAGCTTAAACGACCTAAACAAAAATCATTCTGCCACGTCTGACAACATTTTGAGGGTTATTTAAGATAAGATTTTTAGGTATATTGCTGTAGCGACAGGTTGTCAGCCCGTCGCCTAAATTGCAATATACAAAAACCCTCGGATCCTTTAGCTGGTTTTTACAGCATGCTCGGGAGGAAAACAGTCTCTCCCAGTCCAGCATGGAAGAATAATATGTTAAAAGTTTTTAATATATGTATAGGTAAAGTCCTTAAATAAGTTATTTGCGGCACCCTTGATGGATATTGGCAATTCTCCATTGAATATTGCGTATAGATAGAGCCTTTAATAGGGTATTGTATTTACGTGAGCCTGATACTGCCAGCGTCTGCTGATATTGAACAGGAATGGATTAAGATATTTTTCCTGATATTTTTTCCGAAAACTCAATTATTTTCCCGCAAACTCGATTATTTTGCTCTTTATAGTGCCTTCCATGCTGGACTGGAATAAATTCTTCAGAAGAAATTCTTTCATGCTGGCCTGGGAGCGAGAGAAAAACATAGAATGTGCCAGCTGCATTTCCTTTCGGGCATGCTGTAAAAACCAGCTAAGGGATCCGACGGTTTCAGTATATTGTAATTTAGGCGATAGGCTGACTACCTGTCACTGTAGCAATATACCTACAAATCTATCTTAAATAACCCTCAAAACTTTGTCAGACGTGGCGGAACGACCTTTGTTTAGGTAGTTTACGCTCTGCTTACCCCATTAGGGATAAAGGCGAGATTATATGTATGTATGGATTAAGGGCTGTATTTATAATCAGCTCTCATGAGTGACAGCGAGTTTGAGTTCGTATCAGAAATGTCATTTCAGCACAAACTGGCCTGTCAAATATTGCTCTCAAGTTTGATATCGCTTCATAAATCCGAGCCTTAGATATTCTTTTTCTATAATACTTACTTCGAAATACAAGACAAATACCTACATATGCCTTTTTAAATGCAGTTTTTTGTCACTGTAGATAGAATATTGCTTTTATACATTTTAAAAAATCGAAAAGCAAAATACAAATCTATCTTAAATAACCCTCAAAACTTTGTCAGACGTGGCGAAACGACCTTTGTTTAGGCCGTTTACGCTCTGCCTACCCCATTAGGGATAAAGGCGTGATTATATGTATGTAAAAAATCGAACTGTATTTTTAGTTGGTAGGCGTTTGTTCAACACGTTTTAAGCAGTGTACAAAAAATATTTGCACATCTCTGTCTACTTTTGTTTGCCCTTTGAGAAATTGCTGAGGTGCAGGCAGTATACACTTGAATTGCGTGAGCTTCTTTAAATATTGACTTGGAGTGTCGCATCCTCGTCGCATCCCATTCCTTAACGCTATGTCTGCAGTATGCCGACAATTTTCACGTTGATGGGGTATACAATCTTCTGTGTGTGGGTAGTAGAATCAAGAAACATACATACATATAATCACGCCTTCACCCCTAATGGGGTAGGCAGAACGTAAACAACCTTAACAAAGGCCGTTCCGCCACGTCTGACAAAGTTTTGCATGCATACATACATAAATCACGCCTTTATCCCTTACGGGGTAGGCAGAGCGTTTAACTCCTCGTAAAAGGCGCTTTCGCCACGTCTGACAAAAATTGAGGGCAATTTAAGATTGTAATATGTATTGCTTTAGTGACAGGTTGTCAGCCCATCGCCTAAATTACAATACACTGTAACCCTCGAGTCCCTTTTGCTGACTTCAACAGCATGCCCGGGAGGAAGGGCAGCTGGAACATTCTATGTTTTTCTATCTCTCCCAGTCCAGCATGGAAGAAAGTTTTGAGCGTTATTTAAGATAGATATGTAGGTATATTGCTGTAGTGACAGGTTATCAGCCCATCGACTATATTGCAATTTACATAAACCCTCAGATCCCTTACAGCATGCCCGAGATGAAATGCAGCTCAAGAGTCAAGAAACCTTCTAGTTATTCTCAAATGATGGGTAGATCAACCAAATCGTGTCTAAGTTTATTAACTACCGATAAGCCTCTACTTTGCTTTTGTAACGAGATCTGTCAATGTTTGCGGTCCTCAACAGAAACTGAATTCCAGGCAGTTAATCTGTTAAAGTCGCCATGTTAAAAGATGATTGTGTTGAAGGCCTCAGATGCTTCTCAAAAAGTCGATCATGCGCAGTAAATAAATAACTTATTCGTTGTCCAGTGGTGTGTATTTTTTTTATGGCGGAAGTTTAACAACCTCAGCTGTCGCCAGCATTCGGTAGGAAGTTTGTAGATTATGTATAATATGAAGGTAGAGCTATTCGCTAGAGTTCCGGCTAATATCAAATACAAAATTGTTGACCACTACTCGGACTTTACTTCTACAATTACTTCCGTACATTTAAAAATGTGAATATAGTTTACTGCGCGGTGTTTAGATTGAATGTCCTATTGAGTTTTGTGTTTATGCTCTGTTTTATCATTGTTTGCAATAGACCTAGTTAAGTTGCAAGTTATACTATTTTTTAATCCATCACTGTACCAGCCCACTGTAATAGATCCATCTGTATGCTAGTCAAGCAAATATCTCGTTAGCCGAGGTCGCACGCGCCACTCGGCGTCTTACGGTCCTTCGCAGACCACCGTTGTCATAGTTGCAGGCAGACTTCTTGAAGTAGATGGGGAACGTTTGCTCATCTTAATATTCAGACTTAACCACTTGGAATTAAGATAGAATTTTCGATGTGAATACTATGCTATTATATCTCAAGTTAATTACCGGGAACTATAGCAGCTGATAGTAACTTGCGTACGCGCAATGAAGAGGGACACGTGTTTGCGTAACATAACAAGGGATATGGGTAATTTGGTACGGCGGCCATGGGAGGTGTAATATGGCATAACTGTGTGACGAAAGACGTCCATGTTTGATTTGTTTTGTCGTGTAATTCATAAACATTATTTTGCTGCCTACACCCTGCAGATTATGTGTGAATTTACGTTTTATTGTTTCTTTTGCTGCCGAAGAAAAAAACCTGTAATCTTATCTAAATAAACGATCAAAACAATTCTCCGCAGTACGAATCTTTAAGAAAAACTTATTAATCTCTTTTATGATTTAAATACAAAATACCTGGCCGATATTTTATCAAAAAATATTATATAAAAGCCATAAAATATTTAAAAAATAAATACCATCTAAAATGTCTTTTACTTTTAATGGCCACGTGTTTTTTTTAAAGGAATTAAACCTCTTTCAGATTTATACAACTTAAGCCAATATTCATCAGGAAATATTGATATGATAACCATTAACTATTAATATAATAAAGTACCAATCATACTTTTTTACATTATTGGCCACACGTCATTATTTTTTTACACGTTCGTACCTTTTTTTTTTTAAAAAATATTACAAGAACTGTTACAGGTTTACATATAAATCGGCCGCTAAACTTAAAAAGTCCAGCCAGTAGTGTGCTCATCACAGAGTTCCTTTCTTAATTTGATACTTTTTAAGTTTAAAATGTTGGTATGGTATTATTGTTTTTTGTTTTAAATTATTTACTCATTATCTCCCTAGCCTTATCATACCGTATACGTGACAGCTCAAACAACATCTTGCGCGCACTCGCAGACCGCTGGGACTCCCCGATACTGCAGCGCTGGGTACGACTACATGTCGATAAGACCCCTATTTAAGGTTGCAGTATCGGCAGACCTTATTACGTGTGATTATTTATTTATTTTAATTTTTGTATGCCTTACTTACATTTATTTTTAAATGTGTTGTGTTTTACTAACAATCTATGGATGAAAATCTGACAATAAAGTAATTATTGTTATTACACTTATCTCACGGGGTCGGCTTCCTAATCTAGGGGATTGAACGAGGTTAGGTACTGGTTTTTACACAGAGCGATTGCCAGCTGACCTCCGCAACCCAGAGGATCTCCTGATGGTATAGTGGAGGGAGAACCCGATTTTAAATTATTTGCTAAGGTATATTTATCCATTCTAATCTGTTTAGAATGATGTCGTGAACGATCGACGATAACGATAGTCTTTACAATATAGGTACTATGAAAAAGGCTGACTGGTCGACATACAAGTAGGTTATTTATGATCCCTGTAAATAAAATAAATTCTATATTCAAGACCACAATCGTAGCGTTCGTTGATGTCTTTTGTATCTTCTTCTTCTTAGCGAGTGGATTCTCGTGTCGAACGACCCGATGAACCCTGGTGTCAGAGCTTTCAAACCGCTTAGTATAAGGCCTCTGACGCGGTTTGAGTAACGACCACTATCAAAAACAGCGAACGGGGCCGATGGCTTAACGTGCCCTCCGACGCACGGAATCGTTTTTCCTTCCGGTCAATCAGGTGATTAATGCAATGTTCTAACCAAACTGGGGCAAACCTAACAAAGTTATAAATTGACAAATTAACTTTGTGTTCCCCCCCTAGGAATCGAATCTAGGACCTCGGACCGGATCGTAAGCCCATGGCTCTGACCACTAGACCACGGAGGCAGTTGTCTTTTGTATGAAAATACGCTATGATTTTTCATACAAAAGACATCAACGAATGCGGAATGTGTTTTTTTTAAGAAAACTCATTATCAATTAAGTTTAAGTTATTATTAAGAAGATCCTCGTCTTTTTTGTTACTTTTGTAATTATTAATTTTGTTTCTGCGTATTTACTTTTTGTGAATTAAGCTATCTCGTATTGTTTTTCTACCACGATATATGATACTTTGATTTCTCAGTACAAAATACCCATGAAGGTAAATATATACGGGGTGAAAGGGACAGCGTCCCGCAAACTGATAGGGGTTACTCAGTCAACGAAACTGAACAATTATCATCAGGAATTTTTCTCAGGAAGTGAAAACGTAGTTGTTTTCCATACAAATTGTCTGATCGAGGTTTTTATGTCAATTTGTATGGGCAGGTCAATTTTGTTTTTTCATCTCCAGAAAGAATTTTCCGGTGAGAGCTGTTAAATTTCGTTGACTGACCAACCCCTGACGCTGTCCCTTTCACCCCGTATAGGTACTGTCCCTCAATTTTTCAATTTTGACGGGCTCACACACTCACACCCGTGTTAAATATTACAAAATAGCTAGTTCCATGCTGGTCTGGGAGCGAGAGAAAAACATAGAATGTGCCAGCTGCATTTCCTCCCGGACATGCTGTAAAATCCAGCTAAGGGATCCGAGGGTTTCAGCATATTGTAATTTAGGCGATGGGCTAACAACCTGTCACTACAGCAATATACCTAGAATTCTATCTTAAATAACCCTCAAAACTTTGTCAGACGTGGCGAGACGACCTTTGTTTAGGTCGTTTACGCTCTGCCTACCCCATTAGGGATACAGACGTGAATATATGTATAAATGTAGCTAGTTTTTTCTGTGATTACATTATTCCAGTTTCTGATTACTGCACAGTTCAAGTTAGCATACATGTTACGTTAGGTTAGATAACCTACTAACTTAGCCCTTATTTGGACGGTTTCGACGACACATTCTGGGCGAAACGTGTAATAAAATAAACTGAGTTAGAATTACTTCAACGAACATTAAGGCCCGTATTGGTAAACTGCACTTGAGACTGACAGCTAATTTGAGTTCGTATCCGAAAAGTCATTTCAGTACAATGTGATCTGTCAAATCTATTCTTAAAATTGCTCTGAAACTTGAGATCACTTTATAAATACGAGCGTTAAAGGCCAATTCGATAGCTTTATAATACCACCCAAGTCTAGATCGAAGTAAGCATTCCGTAAATACTTATTCATGAAAGATTTTTTGATTTATAAATCACAATAAATGCCAATGTCAGTGTGTTAAACGGATACTAATATGATTTATATTTATTATAATTCGCACATTAAATAAATATGCTCATTAAGCAATTTTTAATGCACTTTAAAGTGAACGCAGTAGCTACAAGGTCTCCGCCAAGTATGGCAAAAATATCAAAAACACATTATACATACATACATATAATCACGCCTTTATCCCTAATGGGGTAGGCAGAGCGTAAAAAACCTATACAAAGGCTGTTCGTCCACGTCTGACAAGGTTTTGAGGGTTATTTGAGATATATTTGTAGGTATATTGCTATAGTGACAGGTTGTAAGCCCATCGCCTAAATTGCAATATACTGAAGCCTCGGATCCTTTAGCTGGATTTTACAGCATGCCCGGAAGGAAATGCAGCTGGCACATTCTATGTTTTCCTTTCGCTCCCAGTCCAGGCTGGACATACACATTATCACTCTAGTAATGTAGATTTCTTGCAATAATGAGTAGTTTACTTTTCAATCTAAAATTGCCCTCAATTTTTGTCAGACGTGCCGCCTTTTACGAGGCGTTTATCGCTCTGCCTACCCCGTAAGGGATAAAGGCGTGATTTTATGTATGTATGTATGAGTAGTTTAGTCATGATCATGAACAATTATGAAGAAGAAATACCTTACAGTGATTTTTTCAAAATTTGCAATTTAGTTGGTTTTATATCCATCCATATCCATATCCAATTTATATCCATTAGGATCCTTATCTTTTTCTTTGTAGTTTGTGTTTTTCCTTTCATAAGTCTCCCTAGCCTTATCCCGTATCTCACGGGGTCGGCTTCCTAATCTAGGGGATTGAACGAGGGTACTGGTTTTTACACAGAGCGACTGCCATCTGACCTCCGCAACCCAGAAGGAAAACCAGACCCAATGCTAGATTAGGTCAGAGTTTTCAAGCCGCCAATGCTTAGCACTGGCCTCTGATATGGCTTAACGACTAATATCTACGGTATTAAACGATATTAACCGGGACCAACGGCTTAACGTGCCTTCCGAAGCACGGAAAAAGCACCGAATAAACGTACATATGAAATTCGAAAACCGAAAAACACATTGGTACGTGGTGACTGGTGGGGTTCGAACCACGACCTCCCGCTCAGGAGGCAGCGGCCCTATCCACTACACCATCGGGCTCTCTCTCTTTCCTTTCATTAGTATACCTAACCTAATTTATCAAATGTTCAATAATAGAAATAGAGTTGTTATCCTAAAGGTATTTGTATAGTTAAAAATATTAATATGTTCTGTAAAGGAACGCGAACCAAGAAAAATAATACCTTCTAGGCTTTTAGGAAGCCTAGACTAGAATATACCGCGAATACTATAGTTCGTTATTTTAACGTTGAGTTATTGAAACCAACGTGTTTTGCGGTCCATAAACAGCTTTTTATTTGCAACTTAATAGAAGTTCAAATTTCGGAACCGCAGACTATAACTTCGTTGAAAAAGCAGTTTATGTGCAGCAAAACAAGTTAGTATTGATAATTTAACGCTAAACAAACGAAGTATACAAACTTTTATCTCTAATCTTAACTCCGATAAAGTGCTGCCCCCTAGCGGTAAGCTGCTAAAGGAACTAATAATTTTATTGGTATGTCGAGAATAGAAGTTCTTGTAGCACCAAGCTACACCTTCGTTTTGTAGCTGCTCGTAGCTTTGAGGTATTTCTATAGATGAGTGTAGATGGCGCTGGTACTGTGCTTAGCGTTTTGACTGTTGTGACTTGATCATTAAAGTTATTTCAATTTACTTCTGACTTTATCATATAATATTATGTAGATTTATTTTTACCCCATTAGGGATAAAGGCGTGATTATATGTATGTATGTATGTATAATCATGCCTTTATCCCTAATAGGTTAGGCAGAGCGTAAACGACCAAAACAAATGTATTTTCGCCACGTCCGACAAGGGTTTGAGGGTAATTTCAGTTAGATTTGTTGGTATATTGCTGGAGTCACAGGTTGTCAACCCATCGCCTAAATTGAAATATACTAAAATCCTTGGATCCCTTGGCTGGTTTTTACAGTATGCCCGAAAGGAAATGCAGCTGGCACATTTAATGTTTTTCTCTCGCTCCCAGTCCAACATGGTCAAAAACATTAAAAAACATAGTTGAACTTGAAGCCTACTTACGTAGTGCAGTCAAGTATCTATTATAGATACTATTCTATATATTCTATTATATATACTACACTGTAGAATAGATAATAGTTGTCTACGTAACAGCGTGTATACTGAACGCTGAATTACATAAATGTCAAGTGCAAGAGCTCGCAACCAGTTCTTAAATGGGTCTAGACGCCTGCAGCTTATGTAACTGCAAATGCAACTTCACTGCTCTTGGCATTCGATGCAACGAACTAAATGCATATAAATACTTACTACGTGGTTGCTTGTGGTTGTTCAGTATTTGATTCCTAGTAAAGGTCATTTAGTATTCATTTTTAGGGGATCAAAATACAAACCTCTTCCATGCTGGACTGGGAGCGAGAGAAAAACATAGAATGTGCCATTTGCATTTCCTCCCGGGCAGCTAAGGGATCGGAGGGTTTCAGTATATTGCAATTTAGGCGATGTGCTGACAACCTGTCACTACAGCAATATACCTACAAATCTATATTAAAATAACGCTTTAAAGTTTGTCAGACGTGGTGAAACAACTTTTGCTTAGGTCGGTTACACTCTGCCTACCCTGTTAGGGATAAAGGCGTGATTATATGTATGTATGCAAAATACAAACATGCGGGAGGTTATTTTTTTACTTACTGAAAAAAAAACCTGCAGATAGTTGTTCAGTGTCGTTGACTGAGCAACCCGTAACAGTCCCTTACACCTGGTATTTGTGTAGGTCTTCTTCTTAGCAAGTGAATTCTCGAGTCGAACAACGACCCGATAAACCCTGGTGTGTTGGTCTTCTTCTGTCGAGTGGGTATCGAGTCTATCGACCCGATTAACCCTGGTATCAGAGTTTTTAAACCGCCTAGTAGCACAACTATCAGACCTCTGACATGGTTTGAGTAACGACCACTATCAAAGACAGCGACCGGGACCGACTTCTTAACGTGCCGTCCGAAGCACGAAATCTTTTTCTTTTTCGGACAATCAGGTGATTCAGCCTACAATGTCCTAACCAAACTGGGGAAAAATTCACATAGTGATAAATTCTCAAATATCAACTTTGTGTTCCCCCTGGGAATCGAACCCAGGACCTCCGGATTAGGAGTCCATGGCGCTAGCCACTAGACCACGGAGGCAGGTGTGTTGGTGATATTACCTAACCATTTATGTTTATTAATTTTATTTGTGACAGTTTTATTACCTCCATATAAGTAACCAAGAGTGGACAAGTAATTATAACAATTATCTAAACCTGTATAGTAAATTTTAAAATATAAGATACGCATAACTTGGACATTTCCGCATAATTAAAGCGTTTTAATGTCTTCTTTAACATGGTAGCAGACATAAACAGGCAAAAGGTTGACGGAATTTAAAAATTGTATATTATCATAGTAATATTTATTTACTTCCATGCTGGACTGGGAGAGGTAAAAAAAACATAGAATGTTCCAGCTGCCCTTCCTCCCGGGCATGCTGTTGAAGTCAGCAAAAGGGACTCGAGGGTTACAGTGTATTGTAATTTAGGCGATGGGCTGACAACCTGTCACTATAGCAATACATATTACAATCTAAAATTGCCCTCAATTTTTGTCAGACGTGGCGAAAGCGCTTTTTTTACGAGGCGTTAAACGCTCTGCCTACCCCGTAAGGGATAAAGGCGTGATTTTATGTATGTATGTATGTATTATTTATTTACTGTTTATTGTGCACAAGTAACATGAGAAAGACAATACACAAGGAATACCGACACAACAGGTACAGCTTATTTCTACTAAGAAGAGCTACAGCTGACCTACGGAAGGACCTAAGGAATATTCTTCATTATTATACTTATTATAATAAACATCAAATAAATATTAAACATCATTTATAGTAATAATTACATACATACATAAAATTACGCATTTATCCCTTAAAGGGTAGGCAGAGCATAAAACGACTTAAACAAAGGCCGTCTGACATAGGTTTGAGGGTTATTTAAGATATATTTGTAGGTATATTGCTGTACTGATAGGTGGTCAGCCCATCGCCTAAATTGCAATATACAGAAACCATCGGATCCTTTAGCTGGTTTTTACAGCACGTCCTATGATTTTCTCTCGCTCCCAGTTCAGCATGGGAGAACAAATAAGAACATAATTTAATTACGAAGAACAAATGATTTGTTATAATTACGCCAATGTTAGGAAATATGAAGTAAAATATATACTTCCATACTGGACTGGGAGCGAGAGAAAAACATAGAATGTGCCAGTTGCATTTCCTCCCTATGCTGTAAAAACCAGTTAAGGGATCCAAGGGTTTGTGTATATTGCAATTTAGGCGATAGGCTGACAACCTGTCACTACAGCAATATACCTAAAAATCTATCTTTAACAGCCCTCAAACCTTTGTCAGACGTGGCGGAATGACCTTTGTTTAGGTCGTTTACGCTCTGCCTACCCCATTAGGGATAAAGGCGTGATTATATGTATGTATATATATGTAAATATATAACGAATTTCATAATATTTTTAAAGTTATGGATATGGTAGACATACAAAAAGTTAGTCTGACGGTTGAATAATTAAATTGTTTTTGTTTATCATTAACATATTTTGACGTAATGCCTTCACCAGACACTAAGCAAAAAATATTGATTTATGTTGTATGTTTTTTTTTAAAGTTTTTTGTATTCTATTATTTGGGTTTTTCCAAACCAGTTGTCAAAGTCCTGTAGATGTTTTGTTGTTTTTAGTTGTTAAGTGGAGTTATTTAAGATATTATATATATAGATCTTAATCTTAACATAATTACGTATTTCTGGTTATTCTTATTTGAAGTAGATGCGTGAGAATTTGTGTCATTGAGGATTCATAATCATGAATTTGCTATAAATTTTCAAGGTTTTTTTAATGTGTGCCAGCTGCATTTCGTCCCGGGCATGTTGTAAAACCCGCTAAGGGATCAGTAGTTTTTGGTGTATTCTAATGTAGGTGATGGGCTGACAACCTATCACTAAAGCAGTATACCTACAAATCTATCTTCAACAACCCTCAAAGGTTTGTCAGACGTGGCGGAACGACCTTTGTTTAGGTCGTTTACGCTATGCCTACCGCATTAGGGATAAAGGGGTGATTATATGTATGTATGTTTGTAACTAAAAAAGAAAGTAAAATAACTCAGCCTTAGTGTTCTATAACCAATCAAAAAGGTCATTGCCAAATAGGATGTACTACTACGCGTGCTACGCCGCCGTAGCAATCACTATATTATAGGGGTTCGTTGCTACGCAGGCTACGCCATAGTAGATGCAATTTATTACACACTATAGCCTTCCCTGTCTCACTCGGCAAATGCCTCCCTTTTCTTCTTCCAAACTTCCTAGAGTCGTCTTCCTGGGAGCAGTAGAAATCTGTGTTGCCAATAAAGTCTAATACCATAAATTGTTTTCGTTCTACGCAGAAATACACCTACTATACCACCACTACCACTAACAAAAATCGTTGATTTGAAAAACCGGGAATGAATCGCAGAGAAACGGAACGTAAATTCAAGTAAATTGTAAAGTTAAAGTGTCACTTGTCAAAAAATTGTCTGTGTCACTGTCATGATCATAGACTACTTAGGTTTCGAGTAGTAGAAAAGAAAACGAGTGGTTTGGACCACTCGTTGCAGAGTCGCATACGTATGAGTATTCACAAATAGTGATTTTGGGATTTCGTATGCGAATGTTGCTTTTTCGTATGCGAATTCGGATACGAGCTTTTCAAAAATATAACTCCTGGTCTTTGGTTGTTTCCGACCAGTTCAAATTGAATTGTGCTAAGTCATCCCGCCATTTTCTTGTGGGTAGTCTGTTGCAAATTTTGCCCACCGGTCAAGGTGCATTCGGGTGATGTGGCCTGCCCAGTCCCATTTAAACCTGGCAGCCTTCTTGCCTACGTCTGCAATTATGTACAAAGCAGAATAAATTTTATTTCCGGAATGTTGCAATAACATTTTACAACACAACACGTTATCATACTAATTTACTAATATTATGAATGGGAACGTTTGAATGCTTTGTCTAGTTATTATTTTTATATTATTTATTTAAACTTTTAATACCTCTGATTTCACCAAAAAAATATAAAAGCACGATTGTTAACTTATTTTAAATTCACTCTCGCTGACCGACTCGCAAATATTTTTTCACAGTAACTAGTCCTAGCACAGGCCTAGGTCTTTTTGGACTGTTACTGCACACCTGCAATTTGTAAGCGCTTAAAAGTTCCATCTGTAATTAATTATTTAAGGTGAAATATTTTGTAATTTAATTTTGCATGAAATAAATGAAATGAAAATGAAATGCTTGTAACTCAATCACGCTTGAACACGTTCATCGAGATGAAACTTGGGACACATGCAGGCTCGTATTTTTGAAGCGATCTCATGCTTGAGAGCAATATTAAGTACGAATTTGACAGGTCGTACTGAACTGAAATGACATTTCTGATACGAAATCAAACTAGCTATCAATCACAAGTGCTGTTTACCAATACGGGCCATAATTTAAGTCCTGGAATAGGACATACGAGTAGGCTATTTATCACAGCGGAAAAACTTTGCTTACTGTTATACTTGCTATAGTGATAAGTTGTCAGCCAATTATTGTCTAGAAAGCTTCGATTCCCTCTACTAACTTATTTAACAATTTAGTGTACCCAAAACATTATAAAAAACCTACAGAAGTGATTAATTAATAATGACATTTATGACTTGTAGATCTACAGTATGTAGTACTATTATTTATTCTGTGTCTACAGTATGAAAGACACATAACAGGTGTAAGGGCCAGCGTCCCGAAAACTTGGGTTGCTTAGTCAACAACACTGAACTACTTCCACCAGGAAATTTTTTCAGGAAGTGGAAAAGTAGGACTTTTCCATACAAACTTTCCAATCGATGTAAACATTTTGTACGGAAAAGCCATTCTTTTTTACATACATACATACATAAAATCACGCGTTTATCCCTTACGGGGTAGGCAGAGTGTCAAACTCCTCGTAAAAGGCGCTTTCGCCACGTCTGACAAAAGTTGAGGGCAATTTTAGATTGTAATGTGTATTGCTATAGTGACAGGTTGTCAGCCCATCGCCTAAATTACAATACACTGTAACCCTCGAGTCCCTTTTGCTGACTTCTACAGCATGCCCGGGAGGAAGGGCAGCTGGAACATTCTATGTTTTTCTATCTCTCCCAGTCCAGCATGGAAGGAAATCAGCATTCTTTTTTAATTTCTGATAAAATATCCTGATGGAAGTTGTTCAGTATCATTGAATGAGCCACCCCTATCAGTTTTCGGGACGCTGTCCCTTACACCCAGTATTTGAATCTGTCCTAATACATGTGTATCTGTCCGAATAAGTTTGATGTTGATTATGTTGAAGAGATGAGTATAGTTTAGACTTACTTAGAGTAATAGTCTAAACTCTAGACTCTGCGTAGGTTTCATGATAATGGCTAACTCTTAACTCTCTAATGCCAAGTCTTATGACTAAGTCCATCTATGCAGACAAATTACTACGAGAAAGTTAGTAACTATTTTCTATCCAAACTACTTAATAGAACTTATACTTATTATTTGTCGGATACCATTAAATATTAATACTCTTCTATACTACGGTGAACTGTGTGTTAGTGCTGTAAACTTGGCTCTCTAAACTCGGGGGTCATGGATTCGATTTTCAAGGAAAGAAACAAAGTTGGTGATACTGATATCACTTTGTGAAGTAGGCTTAAATCTGAAACCTACAACTATTACCTTCAAACCCTGAAATCAAGGCTCATCCGAAAACAAAACCAGAAAAAACGAATGTTATGTAATTTTAGGCAATGGGCTGAAAACCTATCACTTTAGCAGTATCACTACATAGTATAAAACAAAGTCGCTTTATCTGTCCCTATATCCCTATGTATGCATAAATCTTTAAAACTACGCAACGGATTTAGATGCAGTTTCTTTTAACGGATAGAGTGATACAAGAGGAAGGTTTATATGTATAATACATGCATAATATAGTAGAGAAACAATGATCATTTCCTCGCGAAGCCGGGGCGGGTCGCTAGTACATTATAATCATCTGTAATAACCCTCAAAACTTGTCAGACGTGGTGGAACGGCATTTGTTTAGGTCGATTTTGCTCTGCCTACCCCATTAGGTATAATGGCGTGATTATATGTATGTATGGTCGTTATTTTTTATTGAATGTTGTTAAGAACTTACATACTAAGAGTCTAGGTTGTTTTTTTTGGGTAGTTACTAAAGTTGCTGATCTTATTGTCCGATGGCCGGTTTAGCGGTTAAAGTCTCCTAAAGAAGTTACATGTGACTTCCATACCCTTTGTTGGTTATATAGTTATACTGTCTCCAAGGTGTGTTATATGGAAATATTAAATTTAAATGTGCTGTAAAATGTGCCGAGAATGAGTACCTACTTAAGCATTTTACAGCCATAAAATCAATACCTAGGTAGTATTATTATTTGTACCATGAAGTTCAAATAAAATAAATCTAGTTTAACCCTTCCCCATATGCGTAAAGTTTGAACATGAATTAAAATTTATGTAAATAAGTTTATTGAGGATAAGATGATTTTAATGTGAAAGAAAATCAACCAATAGCGCTTATTACACCATACCGGGTGTAAGGGACAGCGTCCCGCAAACTGATAGGGGTTGCTCAGTCAACAAAAGTGAACAACTATCACCAGGAATTTCTTTCAGGAGATAAAAAAAAATTACTTCCTATACAAAATGACCACCTCGGTCATACAATTTGTATGGAAAACCAAACTCCTTGTTTCACTTCCTGAAAAAAACCTGCTGATTGTTGTTCAGGTTCGTTGACTGAGCAACCCCTATCAGTTTGCGGGACGCTGTCCCTTACACTCCGTATAAACCTAACATATATCAAACAAATATTCTTAACGCCAAACCAAAAAATATATGTTACAGATATATTCTTAACTTTTAGTGTTCTTAAATTTTCCTCGATTCTTAATTTTAATTATGTGCAAGTTCGATTGTATAATTATTTTAACACCACGTGACCTTATTTTTAATTCAATTAACACAACCTGATACAACTGCTTCTGATTTAGTCGCATGAAATGATGACGTCTTACAAAATTATAGTACGCATTGCGGAATTTGTTCAATGTACCTTAAACTGCAAAAAAAAAGCATGGCTACAGTTAATACCTACTCGTACTGGCATAGTGATATTTGGAACAGATACACATGTTTGAAATCTTAATGAGTATACTTCTTTGACTAAATAAAATGATGTTTAAAGTTTTAATGCAGGAAGAGATAACTCTACAGTCTACACAAACAAGTAAAAATATCTACGAGATAAAACTTCTATCCAGTCCGTACATATCCCGCAGTCTACGCGCCCTATTTCGCCAGTGCTACCAACCTAACAAAATCAGTGCGGCAACATCCGGCCTTATGAAGCCTGCATCCGAGGGAAGTCACCCCAAGCGCGTGGTGAGGCGAAGGTCTTGCGCGCGCAGCCGCCGTCAGTCGATCAGCAGCGTCGGCCGCCGCCACCGGCCGGCAACATACCTACACGCCCTTCGCCCGCCCGCGCTTAAAAAATAAACATTCCAATTTCAAAAATCGTTCATTCGTCCTCGCGTTCGTTTACCTTCAAACCGCTTGAAGAAAAACGAGACTTAGTGTTAATTTGATTAAATGTGACTGGCTGGATTGTTATTATTTATTAATCAGCTGTTCCCGAAAGTGTCGAAATCAGCAATTAGGTGAGTAGTACTTATATTGGAGTTGTATTCGGATACGAAGTAATTATAGGTAGCGTTGGGCAAACGTTTTCGCATAGTTCACAAGACGCTTGAAAGTATTTCAAGGCGATCGTGTGCAGTGCTCTCGCGAAACCGCCTAGGTTTGAGTTTATCGTAAAATCTAAGTTTTTAGATTGGTAACGTGCTACATCATCGCTTAAGCCACAATAATTACTAACACCCAATTAATATCTAATTACACTTTTGTATACAAAAATATTGCAGAATATTAACAATGTTCATGCGGTAATTAAATATTTTCCAAAGGATGCAAATAATTATTTTAATGCCAACAATAAACAACTATTCTTCTATTGCAAGTTAATTCATTCTAGGATATAAACCTAGGGCTTCTAGATAGAACCTAGTCTAGGCGTAGAGGTAATGTTGCAATAGAGAATTCTAAGTTAGCGTGGTTCGATATCATTCTGGAACCTCCAATCATTAGGAAAGGAGAGGCAAACGATTTCTATATGACAGTTTATTATCAAATGATAAAACATATTCGTATTAGTGGGAATAATATTCTTTCAGGTATTATAAAATTTGCATAAATAATAATTTCTATGTAGACAGCTTTATGAATTTTACCGTGAGAATATTATAGTTTCCCGTAGTAAAAAGTTTGTCTATGTTACTTCTGTAACCTTCTAAAAGGTGGTACCTAATTTATAAAACAATCCAATTATAATTTGGTTTAGTTAATAACTTATGAACAAATATTCGAATCTTTCGTCTTCATGCCACTTAAGCTCGTATTTATGAAGCGATCTCAAACTTGATACCAACATTAAGTATGGATTTGACAGGTCAGTTTGTACTGAAATGACATTTCTGATACGAACTCAAATTCGCTGGCAGTTTTAAGTACTGATTATAAATATAAGCCTTATACACACACAATGGTTAAAAACTCCTTTGTTTCACAAGATATTTTTTGGTGTTTAACATTTCAAGGTGTTTAATGAAATCATAACATTTAGTAAGTATAGTGCGTTTGGTTCGCAATAGCAGACGCGCAAATGCAAGGCGGGAAGCAGACATCCTGGTTTTTACAATCGGCCATTTGAGCCAATTATACTTACTGCCACTCACCTACTCTAGCTAAAATCTATAGTATAGAATTTGATGTTTTTGAGACTCAAATTTTCTCATATTTATTTGACGTTCACCAACGAACGAGTTATAATAATTTGACGGTCAATCAAGTTGAATTAATTCTTCTAGAAAAGAACAGTATACATTTTTAATAGTTGATTAATTGTAAAAAAAACTTTTATAAAGCTTGGGTTTTCGAGTCGACGAGCGTTTCAATGACAAAGATTAACGGTTTGTAAAACAAGTTTAGTTTGTAAAACAAGACGGTTTTAAAGTAACTTATTTAGTATGATTTTAAAATATTCAATTGATTGATGAAACCATAATTTTTATTGTAATAAGTAGTTAAAAGGTTAAAATATGACTAAGACTAGAGTCAAGAGCATAACCATAATAAAATAGTAAAGATAGACAGAAGCAGCACAAGATAAACTGCTTCTAAATGTTGACGGCCTTTAAAAAACCGTATTAAGTGAAAAAGTATTTATACGTAGCGACACAGAATTGTTAAGTTTTTTTTTATAACAAGGTATGCATGGCATGGCTTAGAAAATACATTTTGTTCAGTTATTATTAGGACTGTGATAAAAAAATATTTGCTTAATTTATTCTTGGATGATAAGATAAGAATATACTTTATTGCAATAATAATAATAATATTTTATTTTATTTTCTCTTGTGTCTTTTCTGCTCAATAAAGTATATTCTTATCTTATCTTATCTTATTGCACAGAAAAGACACAAGATAAAAAGAAATAAAACAATTAGTAAGTACAAATAGGCGGCCTTATTGCTAAGCAGCAATTTCTTCCAGGCAACCTTAGGGCACAGGAAAATATAAGTTAAACTAGTGGGCTGGTATACATTGCAGGCAATACATTTTATACGTAAATAAAAGATAAAGCTTGCTAATAAAAGATAATGCTATCGATTCGTAGAGAGCACAATAAGGCACAATTAACAAAATCTTGACTATAATTATTGGCGTCCTTTACCGTTCTTTCATGACAAAAAATTACGGGTACATACATACATACATATATATAATCACGCCTTAATCCCGAATGGGGTAGGCAGAGCGTAAACGACCAAAGAAAAGGTCGTTCCGCCACGTCTGACAAGTTTTGAGGGCTATTTTAGACTGAAATGTGTATCGCTATAGTGACAGGTTGTCAGCCCATCGCCTAAATTGCAATACACTGAAGTCCTCGAATTCCGTAGCTGGCATGCCCGGGAGTAAAAGCAGCTGGCGCATTCTATGTTTTTCTCTCGCTCCCAGTCCAGCATGGAAGAAAAAAATAATAATTACGGGTATAGACTTATATTAGTTAAGTCGTGATTTTTGCAACTACGAATTGGTACCAATGTGTCACCTCTAAACTGTTTTGTACTCTACACAAATAAGTTGGATTAACAAATTAATCCATGCAAGTATTATTTCCACACTTTAGGAATTAATTGCAATATTATCAACAGAACTTACAAAGCTGAATCAAGTCAAGGTCGTCCCGATTAAGACCTGTTATCGAGTACTTTCATGGCGATCGACCCAATAACTGAGCCAATAAATAAACAAAAAAGAGACAAAAATTACGTAATATTTTTACTACCATCTAAGGGATATTATACATACATACATACATATAATCACGCCTTTATCCCTAACGGGGTAGGCAGAGCGTAAACGACCCAAACAAAGGTTGTTCCGCCACGTCTGACAAAGTTTTGAGGGTTATTTAAGATAGATTTGTAAGTATATTGCTGTAGTGACAGGTTGTCAGCCCATCGCCTAAATTACAATATACTGAAACCCTCGGATCCCTTAGCTGGTTTTTACAGCATACCCGGGAGGAAATGCCGCTGGCACATTCTATGTTTTTCTCTCGCTCCCAGGCCAGCATGGAAGAATATTATATTATTAAGGATATTATACTATTCCCATAATTACTATATTACGGGCCCTCAGAAGTAAATCTGTGCTACATTAGGGACTAATTACCTCTACCTCTATCTCCTTCCATGCTAGACTGGGAGCGATAGAAAAACATAGAATGTTCTAGCTGCATCTCCCCCCGGGCGTGCTGTATAAATTTGCTAAGAGATTCGAGGGTTTCAGTATATTGCAATTTAGGCGATGGGCTGACAACCTGTCACTACAGTAATATACCTACAAATCTATCTTCAATAACCCTCAAACCTCTGTCAGACGTGGTGGAACGACATTTGTTGAGGTCGTTTACGCTCTGCCTAGCCCATTAGGGATAAAGGCGTGATTATATGTATGTATGTATTTTTTACTGTTTAAGTATTTTCAAAACCGTAGCAAAGCAGTTAGCCTCGATACTTTCAATGTCATCTCCACACTCCTAGCCATTTCATATTCGTATATGAACGTAGGTATATAATTAGCAACATTTTAATGAATAGTGACCTTAAACTTTGTGTGTTGTGTAAAAGTTCCGCTCTATAATTTAAAGATGAGTAAGATCGTTCTTTTTTATTGCACTGGATTGCGATCCGTTATCATGCTCATTGAATTTTCTGATAAGAATAAAAATACATACATATAATCACGCCTTTATCCCTATGGGGTAGGTAGAGCGTAAACGACCTAAATAAAGGTCTTTCCGGCACGTCTGTCAATGTTTTGACCGGGTCATTTAAGATAGATTTGTAGGTATATTGCTGTAGTGACAGGTTGTCAGCCCATCGCCTACATTGCAATATACTGAAACCCTCGGATCCCTTAGCAGACTTTTACAGCATGCTCGGGAGGAAATGAAAAAATCAAATTATAATTCGATTTATTCTATATAATTATCTGCGTAAATGTAATGTGATATTATTATTACTTATTGCACTAGGAGCGAGATCTTGCATGCTGGACTGGGAGCGAGAGAAAAACATAGAATCTACCAACTGCATTTTCTCCCGGGCATGCTGTAAAAACCAGATAAGGGATCCGCGGGTTTCAGTATATGCCAATTTAGGCGATGGGCTGACAACCTGTCAAGCAATATACCAAATCTATCTGAAATAACCCTCAATACTTTATTAGACGTAACGGAACAACATTTATTTAGGTAGTTTACGCTCTGCCTGTAAAGGATAAGGCGTGATTATTTGTAGGTATGATCATTTAAAATTATATGCGAGAAGGTATGCTTTAACTTAGTCTTGGCATTAGAAACTTTTAATTAACTAATTAATTTGGACAAAAAATAACAATCATAAAGATTAAAATAAATTTTAATTAGGTTTTATAACCAACACAGTTATATTATTAAAAGTAAGTTTTTATGTTAATAAAAATAATTAAATGTTTTCTGGGTCAATATCAATCACATTCTTACAACTCGCTGACAGTGATTATGAGGTGTTAAGTAGTCCGTGGGCTACATGTTTTTTTTTACGAATTTGTATGCCAATTGATAGTTATTATAAATAAATATTATTCCGTGGACGCTCTGCCTACCCTATTAGGGATAGAGGCGTGAATATATGTATGTATTATTCTAATAAATATTGACAATGTTAGAGTTAGATAGATAATTTATATATTTCCAAAATACACATCTAAAAATACACAAAGGACAAAAAACAAACTTACATTACAACAAACTTACATAAAACAAAATCATGAAAAATACTGTTATTGGTAACTGGCAGCCTGACCAAAATTTTGATACACGTTTATTTTGAGGTGTTTTTATATTTTGATAAATTCACTTTCAGTTTTGTTATGACAGTTTGACTTGAAAATAAAGCGAATATATTTTTATTGAAGGTAGTCCGCAATAACTGTAGTAGTAAATAGATGTGTACTGCAGAAATCAGGCTATAGCTCAAGTGTGGATTTTGCTCACTAGGAGCAAACACTGATTTTTAGCTATACCTGTGTTATTATACTGTAATAGGATCTGTCAAAGATTACGTAATATTCCTTGTTTCCTATTCAATTCTTTTTATTTGCTACATTCAAATAATATTATAAATGCCATCAAATTCTTTATTAAAAATTATTACTTAAGTACTAAGTAAATAGAATAGAGGAAAACACGAGGTATTAAGAATAGACATACATACATACATCATGCCTTTATCCCTAATGGGGTAGGCAGAGCTTCAACGACCTAAAGAAAGGTCGTATCGCCACGTCTGACAAGTTTTGAGGGTAGTTTAAGATAGTTTTGTAGGTATATTTCTGTAGTGTCAGGTTACCAGCCCATCGCCTAACTAAATTACAACATACTGAAACCCTCGAATCCCTTAGCTGATTTTAATAGCACGCCCGGGATGCAGCTGGAGTATTCTATGTTTTTCTATTGCTATCCAGCATGAAAGGAAATAGAGGTAGAGGTGATTAGCCCCCAATCCTAATGTAGCATACATTTACTTCTGAGCGCCCGTAATATAGTAATTATAGAAATGTAGAGTCATTATAAAAAATGAGCCACGCGTCCAATTTCGCATAGAAAGTAAAGTTGTAATGTTAATATTATCTTTTACGATGTTAATTATCTGGACTCGAAGACTGAAATGAAATTGACATTGTAATAAGATGTTTTATAGAACATCTGATTTACTTGTTACTATGTTACTAACTTAATTCGAGTTTTAAAAAATCTAACAAATGTTGCAGTAGTATTAATATCTTTTTAAAATATTCTATGACATTTGGGCACTTAGTCCAAGAACTACTACTTATATAGGTATACCCCGGCTTCGCACGGAAATTATCAGTGTTTCTCTACTATATTATGCATGTATTATACATATAACCCTTCCTCTTGAATCACTCTATCCATTAAAAGAAACCGCATCAAAATCCGTTGCGTAGTTTTAAAGATCTAAGCATACATAGGGATATAGGGACAGAGAAAGCGACTTTGTTTTATACTATGTAGTGAAGACGTTGATAAAGTAAATAAAAACATGACAGTTGTAAACAGTTGTTTTGCTAAATAAAAAAAGCAATTTACCCGGTGGTGGTCCGGTATCATCTTTTGAAGATTAAGAACGGGATATTACCCGAGACGGTATTTTTTTTTAAAACAAAGAAGACAAGAACGAAGAAAGAACTAATTAAGTTCTATTCTTCTTCTACCGTGTCGATGACAAGACAACATCCTGTCTTTTTTTTTAAATTTCCCTAGCCCAGTACTCCGCAACCCTGACTGCGTTATCGGTTGCCTGCATTAACTGCTTTCGCTAGCAAGTGGTGGTGCATGTGGAGTAAGCTATCAAATGGGACATGGTCTTTGGGTCTACCCCGCATTTGCATCGAAGGTCGAAATCCTGTGTCCCCACCTGAAGCGATTATCTTTGCTCCGTTCTCGTATCTTAGTTCTGTAAAAATACGAAAAATGTTATTATGTTTAAGACCAAGATCTACATTTGGACGCTGAGCTATCGAAGTAAAGTGGCCCCCAAAATGTCGTCGTATGACAAAAATATCCCAAAACTTGATAAACCAGCGTAGTGATCAAGTTATCAATAATTTATATTCAAAAGACATTGAATTAATTAAAGACGATAATAGGATAAGAATAGGAATTAATTCCGAAATTAGTCTTCGATATAAATAGCCTAGGCTTATAGAATTAATAAAACGTACCATATTCTTCCATGCTGGAGCGAGAGAAAAACATAGAATGTGCCAGCTGCATTTCCTCCCGGGCATGCTGTAAAAATTAGTTAAGGGATCCGAGGGTTTCACTATACTGCAATTTAGGCGATGGGCTGACAACCTGTCACTACAACAATATACCTACAAATCTATCTTAAATGACCCTCATAACTTTGTCAGACAGTGCAGAACGATCTTTGTGTAGGTTGTTTACGCTCTGGGAGACGCTTAGGTATAAAGGCGTGACTATATGTATGTATGTACAATATACTAAACCATCATTCATATCAGACAGCCAGGATATCTGTAATTACATCAGGTACATTAGTAATGACGTCATTACCTCAGGACATTACACTGCAATAAAAACAATGTATGAAATATATAGTATGTTCTTCCATGCAAGACTGGGAGCGAGAGAAAAACATAGAATGCGCCAGCTGCATTTCCTCGCAGGCATGCTGTAAAACCATCTAAGCGATCCGAGCAAGAGAGATGAGAACAACCTGTCACTACAGCAATATAAAATAACCCTCTTAACTTTGTCAGACTTGGCAGAACGACCTTTGTTTAGGTAGTTTTCGCTCTGCCTACCCCATTAGGGACAAAGGCGTGATTATATGTATGTATGAAATTAATAATAGGTGATATGAGTTGACACATCGTATTCGTGACACTGACACTTATGGGTGGACATGGACACCACATTGATTATGGTTTTCTGCCTCCGTGGTTAGTGGTGTGAGTTCTGGGGCTCTCGATAAGCAGGTCATGGGTTTGATTCCCATGGAAGCTTTACAAAGTTGATATACTTAATTGTTTGTTTAACATTCTTATTTAACAGTTTATTGTACACAATAAAATACAATGGACATAAAATACAATACATATATTCTTGTGAGATATCAGTTGAATATAGGCTATTTTATTGATGTTAGAGATTATTTAAACTGTTATCCACACATCTTCAATAATAACCTTACATAAAGTCAATAGTTCATTTGATAAATATGAGAAGTAAGAAATTAATAATTTGCCGCCGGCAGGGTTTGAACCTGCGAACTTCGGAATGCTGTTCCATCGCTCTGACGACTCCACAATGTCATGATAAAAAGAAGTAGGATTAAATTCGCCATTTTGACTACCGCCCCCGCTACCGGTAGCTCAGTTGACAGAGCGATGGAACGGCATTCCGAAGGTCGCAGGTTCAAACCCCGCCCGCAGCGAATATTTAATTTTCATATTTATGAATTCTTTTTAGTTTAAGAAATCACATCTCCCTAGCCTTATCCCGTATCTCACGGGGTCGGCTTCCTAATCTAGGGGATTGAACGAGGGTACTGGTTTTTACACAGAGCGACTGCCATCTGACCTCCGCAACCCAGAAGGGAAACCAGACCCAATCCTAGATTAGGTCAGAGTTTTCAAGCCGCCAATGCTTAGCACTGGCCTCTGATATGGCTTAACGACTAATATCTACGGTATTAAACGATATTAACCGGGACCAACGGCTAAACGTGCCTTCCGAAGCACGGAAAAAGCACCGAATAAACGTACATATGAAATTCGAAAACCGAAAAACACATTGGTACGTGGTGACTGGTGGGGTTCGAACCACGACCTCCCGCTCAGGAGGCAGCGGCCCTATCCACTACACCATCGGGCTTTAAGAAATAAGTTCAATAAACATTTCAAGGAACCAAATGTTACTCACGATTCTATTTACCCGTTCTAGGTAGGTACCAGTTTCGAAGGGTCCATAAAACAGGATTCCCGTCGGCTTCCCTTTTGAAATTAAGCAAAATTTGAAATAAAAAAGATAAAACATACATACATACATAAATCACGCCTTTATCCCTTACGGGGTAGGTAGAGCGTTTAACGCCTCGTAAAAGGCGCTTTCGCCACGTCTGACAAAAATTAAGGGGACTATTTTAGATTGTAATATGTATTGCTTTAGTGACTGGTTGTCAGCCCATCGCCCAAATTACAATACAATGTAACCCTCGAGTCCCTTTTGCTGACTTTAACAGCATGCCCGGGAGGAAGGGCAGCTGGAACATTCTATGTTTTTCTATGTCTCCCAGTCCAGCATGGAAGAAACATACATAAGGACTAATATAAGTATGTGTTTACGGCTTCCCTATCGATAAAATTCAGCCTTCGCCACAGGTAGGTACTACTAGTTAATCCTAGGATACTAGGTAGTAATACTAGCTAGTCCAACGTCCTTCCGAAGGCAGGTCACTTGCGATTGGGCAACCCGCTTAGAAGGCCGGCCGGCTGCGCCCGCGCTGCTTAATGTATACTTGTCTACTAAGGTAGCGCGTGGAATTTTGTGACTAAGGTATCGTTTATTTTATTACAAGATATTATTTGGTAGATGTCAGGATAGTTTTCTGGTGGAATGATGTTCTGCACTGAGTCTGGGAGTTGATTGTTCATACGGAGTGTAAGGGACAGCGTCCCGCAAATTGTTAGGGGTTGCTCAGTCAATGGAACTGAAAAACTATCAGCAGGATTATTATTTTAGTAATTGTGAAAAAAAAAGTTGGTTTTCCATACAAATTAACTGATCGATCCATGGTAATTTTTTATAAGAAGTTCATTTTTTTTTCATCTTTTGAAAGAAATTTCTGGTGATAGTTGTTCAGTTTCATTGACTGAGCAACCCCTATCAGTTTGTGGGACGCAGTCCCTTACACCCGGTATTTCTGTTTGCCTAACTACGATACGAGACATGTCTGTCGCTTCTTCATCATTTGCAATCAGCAGTCTAGCATTCTCTGCATGCTTGTCGGCTTGAAGTATAGACAACCCATGAAAAATTGGTGTGGCGCGCTTTGCTGTTCCACTAGCGTTGAATGCGTCTCTATCGTGGTAGACTACAGTGCCACCAGGCGACCCGTATACATATCCGTGTACCCGTATACCACCATTTCTATATAAACGAAAATCTTACAGATAATACGATGATATATATAACCAAACCATTACATTTGCGATGCGTATGCGCCGGTACGTCCTTCCGAGGCTCGCGTGCGCATGCGCGGTTGAGAAACGCATCCAGAAGGCCGCCCGGTGCGTGAATACTTTAGACTTGGCGCATACCTGCCCGAGCGCGAACATTTAAAAGATAAAACTAAAGAATACTGAAAATTAACTAAACAATTACAAAACGTCACAATAAATGAATCACAAAGTCAAACTTAAAAACTAACACCTACTCAATCGAAAAGACCGCCCCGAATCGTACCTGGTGGGAAGGTACCCATCATACTGGCAGCGTTTTCTCGTTGGATAGCCAATGAGATGTGCTGTACCAGATACGACTCGGCGCGGGGGTCAGAACCGTTTTGCCTTAGTGGCCGCCCAAGCTCCTTGATAAATTAAAAAATACTCTTGTCAATTTCTAAATCAGCGATGTGGATGGATTAGGATATGTTGGGTTTAAATGTTGAACTGACGGCTGACAGGGACAAATAGAAGAAGTAAACGTATAATATTTCCAACTCAGTTTTATAATAAAAGTAAACAAAGTATCATTTCTTTTAAAAACACATTTCAAAAATAAACGATACCTGTTGGCAAATTTGTTTAATTACTAAAACTATTATTTCATTATGTTGTTCTATCTAATAGCTAAAACTTATTTTAGAAACAAGATCTGTGATTAAAAGACATGAAAATTTGTTTAGCTTTATTCTAAAACTGAGTTGGAAATACTTATAGGTACTGCACCGACCCCAAGTAATATGGGATATTGGCAAACTAATAATGAGACCGAATCAACACCCAAGTATTTCTTTCTAGCCGAGTCTCCTTACATAGATTTATTTGGAATAAAACAACTGACATTCGTGATTTCAGACTTCTAAGTATTGAAGTGCAGTTCTATACCTACAGCTGGTCTGTTTCGACCCTTAAAGTTCTGATTCTGATTCTGATAATACTTATCATTTAACTTAGCTCAATTCATACCGACTGTGGTTGTTCCAGTTATCAAAAAGCAGCAGTCACGTAAAAATATTGCCTAATAAAGTATGATACTTATACTCACGCCTTTATCCCTAATGGGGTTGGCAGAGCGTAAACGACCTAAACAACGGTCGTTCCGCCACGTCTGACAAAGTTTTGAGGGTTATTTAAGATATATTTGTAGGTATATTGCTGAAGTGACAAGTTGTTAGCCTATCTCCTGAATTGCAATATACAGAAACCCTCGGATCCCTTAGCTGGTTTTTACAGCATGCTAGGGAGGAAATGTAGCTGGCACATTCTATGTTTTTCTCTCGCTCTCAGTCCACCAGCATGGAAAAAGTAAAGTATGACTTGCTTTATAAATCTCTGTGTTGTGTGAAAAGTGTTTTCCTGTTTAATTACTACATATTTAAATTCTGTTGGACTGAACTAAACAAAAAAATATATTGTTTTTGGCTGTGAAAAAATATATATTTGTTCGATAAACTAGTTATGGTGAATATTAATAGACAGATGTTTAAAAAAAAACACATAAGTAGGTAATACACATACATAATGGTTTCAAAGTCCACTTAGTACTATAAAATCTTGAATAAAAAAAAACGTGAATTCTGACGTTAATTATTGCGTTTTCAAAATATTTTTTGTGATTGACGTAAATTGATGTTTTAACCCGTTTCAGACGAACAAAGTATTTTGACCCTGATCCCACGTTAGTTTTTTGCATGATCATTTATTGTTCATTATTTTTGTGTAAAAATTATTTCTTGCAAAAGATTTTTTTTAACAGGGCAAAATCCACAAATAGTTTAAATTAGGAAGATATTTGGATAATTTATATTGATACACCACTTTTTCTATGAGTGATAATTAATACCTAAATATATCCTCATATTTGAACGATATATTTACTTTAAAAACCTATAAATATTTAAAAACTTATACGTTCTTTTATATGTAATGACACTTTTCGTCCACATTGAGGTCAATTTGTCCAAACTGGGCATTTCTCGTTGCGTCTGTGGTACTCGGCTAACTGTAAGACTGGGTTCGTAAACTTTAGGCAAGTTTTTTTGTTACTTTCTCTGCTGCTTTCGCGGCAGCATCCGTTGTTATGCGATTTTTTGCTAGAATCATATATTTTGATTTGACACACATTTTCTTAGTTAACGTAATGCTACTTTTTTGTTATAAGTACCTTACTTACCGATGTAGATTTTCTTTGAAATAGTAGATTTATATCTATCGCAGCTAATCTCCCTAGCCTTATCCCGTATCTCACGGGGTCGGCTACCTAATCTCGGGGATTGAACGAGGGTACTGGATTTTACAGAGAGCGACTGCCATCTTACCTCCGTTATATCTATCGCAGCATTATGATGAAATCGATTTTTAGTCAAAATAACCCTAGATTTTGATCAAAACCCGGATTTCGACAAAATACCCTGACCATGCGCCAAAATCCTCAGAAAATCCATTATTTTGATAAAAAATCCGGATTTTCTGAGGATTTTGACAAAGTACTAGTTTTTTTCTGAGGATCATGATCAGTATTTTGTCAAAGTCCAGATTGTGTTAAAAATCCTGATGAATCGAATATAGTAAATACATGACGTTTTTAGATGACGCTTTGTTTTTGAAGCACTAACTTTAAATAATAATAGTACCTACCTAGCGTACGTTTCATAAACTTATTTTAATACGTATACGCTATTTATAATAGCTAATATATATAGACAAGGCATTCAATTGCATAATAATCTGAAATGCCAATTATGCATTTCCTTGGTTTTTATTCAAAAATTTAAGACGTGACGTGAGTTAATAAACCTCTAATTGTTTTTGTTTATTATGTGGTTCTAGGAAGTATTTAATTATCAATTAGCTAAAAATATGTTGGTTTCCTGTTCAAACTAGAGTTTTTATTTCAAATTCTATTGAGTATAAAAAATCTTGTATAATAATATGTTGGATAAAAATAAATTGACAAACGCATCTATTACTATTTACGGGCCGGCCCGTATTGTTAAAAAGCACTTGAGATTGACAGCTAGTTTGAGTTCGTATCAGAAATGTAATTTCAGTACAATATGACCTGTCAAATCCATACTTAATCTTCTTCCTAGCCTTATCCCGTATTTCACGGGGTCGGATACCTAATCTAGGGGATTGGACGAGGGTACTGGTTTTTACACAGAGCGACTGTCATCTGACCTCCGCAACCAAGAAGGAAACCCAGACCCAATCCTAATCAAATCCATACTTAATATTGCTCTTTATCTTGAGATCGCTTTATAAAATCGAACCAAACTCTGAACAGATTTTTAATTCGATACTCTTGTGTACTATGTTACTTAATTACTATTTACAATTGTAACCTTCGCCTTGCGTATCCAAGGGCCCGTAAAACTTTATTAATTAAACACTGCAACAATTTATCACTCCAGTCAATGAAGAGCGGATTCAGTCAGTTCTAGGTTTATTACTAAACTTGAACTTGTAACATTATAACATTGTAGGTAATTTGCACCAACTGTTTAAGCGTACATTTTCCATGCTGGACTGGGGGTGATAGAAAAACATAGCACGTGCCAGCTGCATCTCCTCCCGGGCATGCTGTAAAAACCAGCTATGAGATTCGAGGGTTATAGTGAATTGTAATTTTAGGCGATGGGCTGACAACCTGTCTCTATAGCAATATACATCATAATCATCACTACATAGTATAAAATTAAGTCGCTATCTATGTCCCTATATCCCTATGTATGCTTAGATCTTTAAATCTACGCAACGGATTTTGATGCGGCTTCTTTTAATGGATAGAGTGATTCAAGAGGAACATTTATATGTATAATAATACATGCATTATATAGTAGAGAAACACTGATGATTCCGTGCGAGGCCGGGGCGGGTCGCTAGTCTGTAATATAATAACCCTTAAAACTTGTCAGACGTGGCGGAACGCCCTTTGTTTTAGTCGTTTTCGCTCCGCCTTCCCCATTAGGGATAGAGGCGTGATTATATGTATGTTTAAGCGTGTTCTTCGGGGTGGTAGGAAAAATACTTGTTATTTATTTTACTAGTTAACTATAATGTCTTATACCATTCTGATACGAAAATATCACTAAAACACCCATTTTATTTGTCATAAAACAATAGCAGAGAAAAATATGTCGAGGCTGGGAAAGCACCGAGCGGGGAAAAATACGTTTATAGGCGTTTGTGCAATTATCCGTAGGTATTAGGTTGCTGGCCTGGGAGAGAAAGAAAAACATAGAATGTGCCAGCTGCATATCATCCCGGGCATGCTGTAAAAACCAGTTAAGGGATCTAAGGGTTTCAGTATATTGTAATTTAGGCGATGGGCTGACAACCTGTCACTATAGCAATATACCTACAAATCTAACTTAAATAAACCTCAAAACTTTGTCAAACGTGGCGGCACGACCTTTGCTTTGGTCGTTTACGCTCTGCCTACCCCGCTAGGGATAAAGGCGTGATTATATGTATGTATGTATTAGGTCGTATCCGATTTGGCCTTCGTAGTAATATTATTGTATGACAGCTGCAGCATTTATATACGTGTCATTTGAAATTTATTCTGATACCAATTCGATACGAATCTAATATGGATAGGTACACAAACACCCTAACAGTTTATAAAAAGATTTACATTATGTGTGACTTGATAGTAAAACCATGGAGTAATATAATATACCGACGTACAAGTAAAAGTAACTTCTATGCTGGCTTGGGAGCGAAAGAAAAACAAAGAATATGCCAGCTGCATTACTTCCCGGGCATGCTGTAAAAAGCAGCTAACGGATCCGAGGGTTTCAGTATATTTTAGACGATAGGCTGACAACCTGTCACTACAGCAGTATACCTACAAATCTATCTTAAATAACCCTCAAATTTTGTCTGACGTGGCGGAACGACCTTTGTTTAGGTCGTTTACGCTCTGCCTACCCCATTAGGGATAAAGGCGTGATTACATGCCTGATGTATCTACAAGTAAAATAGAACACAGAAATACCTATTAAAATCCAATATTGACCAAAGGGCACACCTTCAATAATCAGAAAATATCCGGCGCAGTATTACCAATCTTTGCTTAGATATCGTCAAACGCGCGACCTTCTCGTCGCTAGCTGTGTCGCAACGCAACTTCAATCGAAAACGTGCTAAACTCGTGTCTAGGCGAATATCGGCTGAATAGTCACGTTTCAACCGTGTTCCTCCGACAAACTTAATATCCTTCCTCCAGGTAATAAAGACTTCTTCCTTGATTGTAGAGCGACTGTTGCATAAGGCACGCTCTTGTCGGCCATCGAACATAATAAGTTTGCTAAGGAATTCGTTAATGCGCATATCGTAGCCTTAATTGGTGTATTTTAAGCAGAATATTACGTCGGATTGCAATGGCCTTCTGATTTAATTATTTTATAATATGCGTCTTCAAAGAATTATTATTAGTATCAGGCTTTTCGTATTATATATCTAATAATATAAAATAATATCTAATATCTGATAATATCTAGTAAATATTGGGTGATTTTATTAATTTACAACAGTTTTTTTTCATTAGGTTTGCTTTTGACTGTAGTCTAGAGGTCAGGGACGACAGAGACAGAGTCGACGATGGAGCGAGAGCACCCAAATTATGCCTGTTCACAACTTTGAAGATTTCCACCAAATTTCCACCATTCTAAATTGTTCGGTATCGTTAATTTTTTGCGTCACCACAAGAAGGTTAACAATACGTGTGGAGACAGTCATATTTCAATCTTCATTTGTCATGTCCTTAGACAAGAAGCAAAATCTGAGGACAGAAAGGATGTGTACATACACTGGATTTCCGAAGCAAGGCCCTGCGATTACAACAGGCACGTTTAGTTGCACGGTGCGCATACGCAGCTCCTCATAGACTGGTTTGTCTAAGTTCCACACCAGCTGATAATGCAATAGATACTAAGTTATTCTATATACTAGCTTTTTCCTGTGAGTTCGCACTCGCATCTATAGTTTTAGTGTCTTTATAGGTCCATTTAAAGAAAACGGACGTCCCAAAAAACAAAACCGTATGTTATCTTCCGTCCCTCGCGTCTCTCTTATCTCTTGCTCCCTTTATGTTTATTTCGTCTCTTAAGACCCTAGAGTTACCCGAGTTCCTCTTATCCCACACATCTCTCATCCCTCTCGTCCCTTCATCCCATCTCGTCCCTTCATCCCATCTCGTGTTTCTCGCGTCCCTCCCTGCGATTACAACAGACACATTTAGTTGCACGGTGCGCATACGCTGCCCGGACACCGGTTTGTCTAAGTTCCACATCAGCGGATAAGATGTCTACGCAATAGATTCTAAATTATACTATGCAAGGATTCTATAGTCTGTCATTATAGGTACCTACTACTCAACTCATTATTTCCAGTTGCCTTGAAGGTGGAGCTACTTAAAATTACACATCTCTCAAATATTTGGGTAATCAGGTACTCGTATGTAGCTACCGGAAATGCTATCTAGATATTTAATTAAATAAAAATTGAATATTTTGTCGTTTTCAATGCCTTTCTAAAAATAAAAAAAAAACAATTTTTAATTATTATTTTATTTTAAATTTTAAAACACTTTTCTTAAAAAGTAATTATTTTTATAGACGTTTACAACAAAAAAATACACTTTATTGCGCACCAAAATACTTAGTTAAAACTAAGAGTGGCCAAAGGCTCTGGTATTTGGTGGATGAGTTTATTTACAAAATTATGCAAGTATCGTTTACCTATTAACTAATAATAACACCCAGTATACCTGTCGCATACCTAGACTAGGATGTCCCAAGCCCTAAGCTGGTCTGATAATCATTTACCAGCTAAAGTGCGGATTACGGCAACATCCGACTGCAGCACTTTGGCAATACCACCTCGCTTAAACCATTCTCGATAAAACCAGTTTTTCTCGCTATTTGTTAAACTTCTTCTTGACGGGTGGGATTCGAGCCGATCGACCCGAGGAACCCTGGTGTCGGAGTTTTTATACCGCCTAATAACACACCTAATAGGCCTCTGATATGGTTTGTGTAACGACCATTACCTAAGATAGCGACCGCGTGACCAACGGCATAACGTGCCCTCCGAAGCACGGAATCTTTTTTCTTCCAGACAATCAGGCGATTCAGCCTGCATTGTGATAACCAAATTGGGGAAAATTATACAAGTGAGAAATCGAACCCTGGACCTCCGGATCGGGAGCCCGTGGCTCAGACCACTAGACCACGGAGGCAGCTATTTGTTAAACTGCAACAGTTTGGCAACACCACCCAGCCTGAACCATTCTCGATAAGCCCAGTCTTTCTCGCTATTTGTTAAGTCGTCATGGCTTGGTGGACACGAAAGGTAATGATAGTTTGTTTACTTGAAACAAAATAATGATAGGAAAAAAAAGTTCTCGAGGATTTTGTTGGCGTAGAGCAAAAACCATGGTCACTTGGGCAACGACATTTATACTTCGGATTATAAATACGATTTTATTGCCTTGTACTTAGTCAGAGAACTGAGAGCATGCGGTTATGATTTCAAAAAATACTTTCGCTGATAATAATATAATCACGCCTTTATCCCTAATGGGGTATTCAGAGCGTAAACGATCTAAACAAAGGTCGTTTCGCCACGTCTGACAAAGTTTCCAGAGTTATTGAGACTAGATTTGTAGGTATATTGTTGTAGTAACAGGTTGTCAGCCTATCGTCTAAATTGCAATATACAGAAACCCTCGGATCCCTTAGCTGGTTTTCACATCCCATGTTTTTCTCTTGATCCCAGTCCAGCATGGAAGTAAAAATATCCGGTCGATATAAAGTCCCTATAATATCCGGGTTTCCTCTTAAAGTGAAGTACCTGACTAACGGACCAGTTGTACCACTGATTGCACAATTTAGGTAAAACAAAATGTCCCAATTGTACAAATGATAGCACCATTTTTACCCCCATTTTTAGCCCAATACAAAACATGTTTACATACTAAATTGAGTAGGAAGTTCTGTTACGAGTCAAGAACTAGCACCTAAATGTTGTATTAACGAAAATTGCCATATTGCTTCCAATAAAAAGTCCCCTTGCCTGATGTGTGAAATAAGCAACATTGTAGTGAATAATGCAACATTTCCCTTCGTACATAAAGCATTGACTATGTGGACATATGTTTTGCAAACCGCGTGGGAAAGGCTCTTAATCGACGCTTATACATGATACTTACTTGGTTTTTGTGATCTATCTTGCTAAATGGTTGAGCTATTGTTTTCCACGTCCCATTTTATAGTGTCCTTGCGTGTCGCAGGAGCAATCGATCTGGTACTGGGTTGTACCAAGTCATACCAAGTAGTTACCTTTAGCTCAGCCTTTTCAGGGCGGTTTTGCACTGTTCCGTATCCGTGAAAAAATATATGGAAGCTGTCATACATTTTCGCGCCAATCCATACATTTTTCCATGGATACGAACGGAATAGTGCAAAACCGCCCTTAGACTAGAATGGAAAAAGAAGAATGTAGTTTTTATATCGTACTTCGTACTATTATAGTTCACTGATATCTTCCGGGAGCACAGCATGTGTACATAGTAATTTAATTTCATGCATACGGAATTTATCTATCGAATCCCTCACTTCGCATAAAATCTAGTACAATTTTTTATTCATTTGTGCACTGAGTAAGTAATCAAAACGCTAGGTTTTGCATTTGTGCATAAAATCTAACAAGTATAGCCAGGTATTAAACATACCTATCATAGAAAAAAATTGAGACAGAATAAGAGAGACACTTGTGCAGTTTCTATAAGCCCTTCTCTATGATACCTCTATGACAGGTATATTTAATTCCTGGCAGGGCTATAAAAAATAACAAAAAGCCAATGCAACTTCCGCATGAAAACGCAACGGTCATGTTGCTACCACTTTACACCTATTATCGTGGTTTTGATGGTCCAACCTGCCAACGTTTGGCCACATTTGGCGACGCTCGTTTAGGTATATCGGGCTGGTATCGGCCACTTTCAAATGCCGATCACGAATCCACCACATGATACCCGATCATGATACCTCATACTGCGCATGCGTCATTGTTTATGGCCCTCGTCTTTCAATGTCAAATTCGATGTTTATTGTCATTGTCATGATGATCTGAAGCGATTTAAAAAATGCATTTGCTAAATTAGGATGTAAATGAAGCAATTTTCTCTGATTGTTGGTGATCGTGAAGACCTGTGACTTGCAGTCATGACGCTAAGCATGAATGAGGTTAGTCTCTAATATTATTTATCTGAGAATATTCATATACGGTCTGCTTGCTGCGTCATCATCATCATCACATCACGTACTGAACAGGATATTTTATATCGTTTTATACGGGGTGTGAGAGACAGCGCCCCGCGAACTGATACGTGTTACTCAGTCAATGAAACTGAACAACTACCAACAGGAAGTGAAAAAAAAAATGCTTTTCTAAACAAATTTTTCAAGGTGTTCATTCTGTATGGGACGGTCAAATTTAATTTTCATCTCCTGAAAGATGGAGGTGAAAATTATTCAGTTTCGTTGACTGAGCATCCCCTATCAGTTTACGGGACGCTGTCCCTAACACCCGGTATAAGTATCAAACCCTCCAACTAAATATTCAATGAAAGTTTGTTTTTCTAAGTAATAAGTACAAAAATAATAATATGTATTGGTTGGCTTAGATTGTTATTGGGCTACCTTATAAAATTATAAACGTAAGTATTTATTTTATATCTCGCATTTAACGAACTCAATCTTGTATTTAATGTTCTTGTTGAATTAATTGTCCTATGTTATCATCATAAATTTTCCATAAATTCAATTAATTTCAAATGAATATCAATTTCTCGATTATACTTAGTAATTTCATCACCGACGAATTACTAAGTATTTAAATTCATTACGCAAATATATTTTCATCTTCTCCTTATTATATTCGGCCCTGAAGTACCTTATGAGAATTCGTCGCACAATTTGTATTGTTGTCAGACCTTTTGTTATGCTGCCAGTATTGTCTTGACCATTAATCCAGATTATTATTATAAGTAGACAGGCATCTTCTGGGTGAGCTCGCTCCATCGTCGACTCCGTTTCAGTCGCTCCCGACTTAGAGTAGAGTGAAGAGAGCAAACGCACGTCGAAAAAAAGAAATCTTTAACCGTCTCATATTCTTTTATTGTGTACAATAAATTGATAGATAAATAGATAGATAGATAGATAGATAGCCTCCATCGGAAGTAGATATAGGTACCTATGCTAAAATTAATCCGTATTGCAAAATGTTCTCAAATATTTATAAATATAGCTGCTATGTGAAGGTCACATACGAGTTATTTTATTGAATTGGATTAGTATTGCATTATAATATTTCGCAATAATAATGAGTAGTTTTGTACCTACCACGTGCCTATGTGGATGACCTTTGCATGAAATACGAATGGAGATTTATCGAAAGCGTGGTATGGGACCTACCTCTTAGCGAATCAAAGCAACTCAGTTTAATACCAAGCTAATAAGTACTGCAAAAAAGTCCCACTTAGTTAGTAGGGGTCACTCAACAAGGATTGCGAGCACTTTTTACTATGTAGTCTGGCGACAACCTTCCGTCCTTGTGTGTACATTTTCATGAATGAAAGATGAGAAGAATTAAAGATTTTATTTTAAAAAAACGTAAGAATAAGATAACATATTCTACATCAAAAATATAATTCTGTTAGTGGCAGCCGCGGACTATGTTGTACGGAATATTGATGAATTTTCCTTACCCTACACAATAAAAAAATAAAAACGTCATTTTAATCTGTATTATTCTTTCATCTGTGACAGTTATCAAAGCTATTGAACATAACTGTCACATGACAGTGAGATTCCATCCAGCAGGATGTAAAATCAATGCATGGAATCGATGGATGCAATCAAACGTGACATTATTGTTCAGATCAACCGCAGTTCACAATAGCAGATTGATCTAAGATCATTAAATTCATCTGTGGAATGCTTATTGTATTCTTACAACGTAGTAGAGTTTAGCGATACCAAACGATTAAGATCTAAGATCTAAAAAAAATACATACCTAGTATACCTACAAAATCATTTGATGCTACAACTTTATATCAGAAATTAGCCACTTTAGCGTACTTAATGTTTAGTAGCATATCAGAAAAACGATTGCGAAATGAATGAAACGCTGCTACGTAAGGATAGATAGCTAACTATTCTAAAATATTTTTATACTTATATTAGGAACAGCAATGCAACATACATACATACATATAATCACGCCTTTATACCTAAACAAAGGTCGTTCCGGTACGTCTGACAAAGTTTAGAGGGTTATTTAAGACAGATTTGTAGGTATATTGCTGTAGTGACAAGTTGTCGGCCCATCGCCTAAATTACAATATACTGAAACCTCAGATCCCTTAGCTGGTTTTTACAGCATGTATGGGATGAAATGCAGCTGGTTCATTATATGTTTTTCTCTCACTCCCAGGCTAACACAGCAACAGACAACGACAATATTGTAAATAATTGCAGATATATTATTATGTATTGTTACGAAAATGATTATGCCATTTACATAAGATAAATAGTGTCAATACTTCAGGTAGTATCTATATTAGTTCAAAGGTCAGTATGATAGCTCTAGGTGAATGACCAAGACATAACGATTGTTTACTTAGCGCAGCGTCAGTACATTATTTAAACACGAATATGATACCTAGGTTCATATTAACATCTGCTATTAGTATTGCACGGTACTGCATTGGTATTACATATTTAAGTAAGTTGTTTTTAAAATTTTGTAGGTAAGCATGAGTTTTTGTTTTTAAAATTTTGTAGATAAGCATAAGTTTTTTCAAGCGATATATGGCTTGGCTTGCAGAGCTGACAAAGTTTCCTTTATCTTACGTAATACTTAACAATAAAAAGCAACCTTTTTCTGGCAGTGGCAGTATAATTAGTACAAGCGGTAAAACTGTCTTAGTTAATTGAAACAAAAATGACATTTATATTTGCTTTTTATCTCTGCCCATTAGCTGATCTTTATCACTAAAGTACACAAAATAATCGAGTAACCTTGGCTGCACTCCGAAGGACACGGTATATGCGCGGGAGTTTGTGCAACGCGCGGCGTTCACCAGCCGACGACGCTTCGCTTGCGCAATCACTTTCATTCACCCTGTCTGTATGTGATAGCGTGTTCCTAGAAAAGTAGCTGTATTTTACTAAAACCCAATGACTGCCCTTTATCACTAAATTACACTAAATCGAGTAACCTTGGATGCACTCCGAAGGACACGGTATATGCGCGGGAGTTTGTGCAACGCGCGGCGTTCACCAGCCGACGACGCTTCGCTTGCGCAATCACTTTCATTCACCCTGTCTGTATGTGATAGCGTGTTCCTAGAAAAGTAGCTGTATTTTACTAAAACCCAATGACTGCCCTTTATCACTAAATTACACTAAATCGAGTAACCTTGGATGCACTCCGAAGGACGCGGTATATGCGCGGGAGTTTGTGCAACGCGCGGCGTTCACCGGCCGACGACGTTGCGTTTGCGCCACCGCCCGCTTCCATTCACACTGCCTGTATGTGACAGTGTAGTGTTCCTAGGGAAGTGGCTATATTTTACTGCTGAGGTCATTGATATTTATAAATAACAGGTTGACCTATTGCTTCATATTTGCGACCTGTAAAAGAGGGTGATTTAGCCAAAGTTTTTTTTACAGAAAGTGCCTTCTTTACGGTGGGTAAAAGTCCCACAGCGTCCAACAAACTGATATTTCCTGGTTAAAGTTGTTCAGTGTCAATGACTGACCAACCCTTAACAGTTTGTGGAACGCTGTCCCTTACACTTACTATATTTTTTTTTCACATAAGTTTATCAGGTACGGGTGGTCAAAAAGACGAAGATCTTGTGGATCAGATTTTATCTTTATAGCGGCTTATAGAATCTAGATGTTATTTGCAGAATTCACGTCATAAAAATCTTGCTGTAGTCATTTTTTTTTATTAAGTGATTTTTTTTTTCCAAAACCTAAACATTTAAAATTATAACCATATTTGAACTTCTTAAGTATCTTTGACTACCATCACTTTGAAGGGGTCGTTCAGCCGGACTTATTCACAGGCAAGCCTGTGTTGCCGTTGCCCGGGGTGGACCAATAGGAGGTAGATCCCATCCTACCCAGTCCTTGTTTCCAGAAGGAATTCTTGTAAATTATTAGCTACCTTCATGTTGCAGTAGACGTGCACATAATATAACGTATGATTATCTTATTGATAGCGTCCAGTCACGTTCTTGAGATTCTCTAACACTCTGCACTGTCATCCATTAGCTGTACAATATAAAATAATAAGTATTGTTATTATTTCTTCAATGATTGCTTCCATTTATTGCTTTGATGTTTATTGTGTGGGTTTGTTTACCGGATGTCCTATAAATGCATGGTATTTCGGATTCTTCCATGCTGGACTGGGAACGAGAGAAAAACATAGCATGCGCCAGCTGCATTTCCTCCCGGGCATGCTGTATATACCTGCTAAGGGATCCGAGCGTTTATGTATATTGCAATTTAGGCGATGGGCTGACAACCTGCCACTACAGCAAAATACTTCCAAATTTATCTTAAAATAACCCTCAAATCTTTGTCAGACATGGCGAAACGACCTTTCTTTAGGTCGTTTACGCTCTGCCTACCCCATTAGGGATAAAGGCGTGATTATGGCGATTATGGCGTATGTATGTAAAAATACCAGAAATAAAGCCTTCATAAAGACTTATCATCTTGAGCACCCGACTGTCTGAGTTTCTCTTGACTATCATTAATAGAGATTGCTGAGTGCTGATTGAACACGTAGTAGATTAGCAAAAGAACCGTTCTATAATAATAACGAACTGCCACAAAAACTGCTTGTGAATAACCATTTTGAATTAAAGAAGTAATATTTTTTGTTTCATTAAGCACCTGTCAAGATAAAAACAAAAAAATATTAAGACTTAACAAATTTTGATCGTAAACATGTTTTATTTTTGCAGTTTTCTTTGTTTGGTTTCAGAAAAATATACTTAAATTTTTAAATACATATGGGGTAGGCAGAGCGTAAACGACTTAAACAAAGGTAGTTCCGCCACGTCTGACAAAGTTTTGAGGGATATTTAAGATAGATTTGTAGGTATATTGCCGTAGTGACAGGTTGTCAGCCCATCGCCTAAATTTCAATATACTTAAACCTTCGGATCCCTTAGCTGGTTTTTACAGCTTGCCCGGGAGGAAATTCAGCTGGTACATTCTATGTTTTTCTCTCGCTTCCAGGTTAGCATGGAAGTATTATAACAGGCTAAAAGCAATACATATTTGTTTGGTACCTGAAATCCATTTAAGGAAATAATCTTTGTTTATTTAGGTTCAACTTTTTAGAGGTCTTTTGAGTCTATTGATTCCGGAGTCATTCTGGACATTATGGAAATTTGTTTGTTCCGTGTGTTTTGTCTTGCAAATACATAATATGAGTGTGTATGGAAATTTGCGGTTTTATGACGTCATTTGCCTCATTTATGTAAATATTCTGTTCTGACCTTTGACTTATTCACAAACATTATAAAAGAAAATAACGTCTCGGGTTATATCCCGTTCTTAATCATTCAAAAGATGATACCAGACCACCACCGGATAGATTGCTTTTTATTAACAAAACAACTGTTTTATTTACATTTACAGCTGTAATGTTATTTTTTGACTTTATCAACGTCTTTTACTACTAATTGCGTAATTTATCTTGCTAATAAGTTTTTTCTGTTCTTTCCAGTTACGGCGGCGTGCGGGCAGAAGTGAAACGAGTGATGTGTTCAGTTTTTAAGTGAAAAAGACTTGCAATAAAATCAAAATGGCGTCCGCTGATGTGCAAGACTACCTCCCCGGCATCACACAGGGACCACTGACCAGAGAGATCCCAGAATGCATGCGAGACAAATATACGATAGTCCAGGCTATTCTGGATATTATTGGGTTCTGGATAATGATATATACGCACCTATTTACGGCGCTATATAGGTCGATAGTTGGGCATACGAAGAAGGACCTGAAGGGGCAGGTTGCGCTGGTGACAGGGGGAGGGGGAGGTCTCGGCAGCCTTATTGCTTTGAGGCTCGCGAGGCTTGGCTGCATCGTCGTGCTGTGGGATATCAATAAGCAAGGTAAGTGTTGACTGTATTGTTAATATGTACACTGCGGATATTTGCTACGGCGTAGCTCTACGAGATTTTTTTAAAAACGTTTAGCCCAATGGTGTAGTGTATAGCTGCGTCCTGAGCGGAAGGTCGTGGTTCGAATCGCACCGCGTACCAATATCTTTTTTGGTTTTCGAATTTCAGATGTACATTTATATGACGCTTTTTCCGTGCTTCGGAAGGCACGTTAACCCGTTGGTCCCGGTTAATATCGTTTAATATCGTATATATTAGTCGTTAAGCCTAAGCATAAGCATAACTATTTAAAGCTCTAACTATTTATTGTGAGTCGAACAATGCTGTTGATGAATCTAGTTGTATTTAAATGAATGAAATGTTTTTCCCAATATGAATTTGAAATTGTATATTGTTATGTTATTGACTACATACTAAGTTAACTTTAAATTTGACCTAAAATTTTATGCTTTTTATAATTGACTAATTTGAATTTTATATTGTTATGTTCTTGACCTTTGTGAATTTTTTATTACCAAATTTATCGCAAATTTTATTTAAGTAGTATTGTTACAATGTTATTTTATTAATTACTGTAATAGGGTTACCCGTTGTAATTAAATAATTAAATAAATAAAAAATAAATAAGCGGCTTGAAAACTCTTGACTTAATTTTTAGGATTGGGTCTGGTTTCCCTTCTGGGTTGCGGGGGTTAGATGGCAGTCACAGAACTCTGTGTACAACCAGTACCCTCGTTCAATCATCTAGATTAGGTAGCCGACCCCGAGAGATAGCTGCATTTCCTCCCGGGAATGCTGTAAAAACCAGCTAAGGGATCCGAAGGTTTCAGTATATTGCAATTTAGGCGATAGGCTGACAACCTGTCACTTTGGCAATCATCATCATCTCCCTAGCCTTATCCCGTATCTCACGGGGTTGGCTTCCTAATCTAGGTGATTGAACGAGGGTACTGGTGTTTACACAGAGCGACTGCCATCTGACCTCCGCCCTCACTTTGGCAATATATCATAAGTTCCCTCAAAACCTTGTCAGATGTGGCGCAACGACCTTTGTTTAGATTATTTACGCTCTGCCTACCTCATTAGGGATAAAGGTGTGATTATGTGTGTATGTGTTAAATCATACATAACACACTATGTTTTGTTTCTGTTCGATTATCTTTTAGTATTTTAGAATAATTAAATATAAATAATTAAATAAGTATTAACACATTTATAATATCAGGTAGAGAATATGGCGCATTATGTGTGGTATATAAACGACAAACGCTTAATGGGCATTATAATTTATTTGTCATTATGAGTTCATTGCAATCTATTCTTATTTAAGGCTAGTGAACATAATAATATCGCATACCTACCTACTTACAATTACATACATACATACATAAAATCACGCCTTTATCCCTTACGGGGTAGGCAGAGCGTTAAACTCCTCGTAAAAGGCGCTTTCGCCACGTCTGACAAAAATTGAGGGCAATATTAGATTGTAATGTGTATTGCTATAGTGACAGGTTGTCAGCCCATCGCCTAAATTACAATACACTGTAACCCTCGAGTCCTTTTTGCTGACTTCTACAGCATGCCCGGGAGGAAGGGCAGCTGGAACATTCTATGTTTTTCTATCTCTCCCTGTCCAGCATGGAAGAATACAATTAGGTATACAAAACCCTTTAACGATTGAACATAAACAGTTATCAGTTATGATTATGAAGCAAAACTATAGCAGGGCCTTTGAAAAGTACCCAAAAGATCCTTATGTACATATAATCACGCCTTTATCCCTAATGGGATAGGCAGAGCGCAAACGACCTAAACAAAGGTCGTGCCGCCACGTCTGACAAAGTTTTGATGGTTATTTAAGATATATTTGTAGGTATAGTGCTGTAGTGACTCCTTGTGTAAGATTTTAAAAATGTCTCTAAATTGGGTTATGTTGCAAAAACGCTTCCAAAATTATGCTACGCATTATAACTTAACATTATGTGGTGATTGTTAGCTCTTAAGGCAGTTGAAATAAGAACTAAATCAAACCTAATATAACAAAATGGACTGTACTTTAGTACGCGATTCACGTAAACGCAATAGTCTCTTTGCTAAATCTTACCCAACGAATGGCTACAGACTTTGTTATCTTCGCTAATCAACAACAATATATTTTATCGTTTGCAAAATTCGTCATAATACTTGTCATTTTGAACTGCCCACAATAGCTGCAACTAAGTAAGGAGTTCTTGTGTTTGTAGAGTTTATCTACGACTCTACAATATATATTTATTTATATTGTAGAGTCTAGTGGCTAGTGTCATGGATTCCTGATCCGGAGGTCCTGGGTTCGATTCCCAGGGCGGAAACAAAAAGTTGATATTTGAGAATTTATCACTTTGTGAATTTTTCCCTAGTTTGGTTAGGACATTGCAGGCTGAATCACCTGATTGTCCGAAAAAGAAAAAGATTTCGTGCTTCGGAGGGCACGTTAAGCCGTCGGTCCCGGTCGCTGTCTTTGATAGTGGTCGTTACTCAAACCATGTCAGAGGCCTGATAGTTGTGCTACTAGGCGGTTTAAAAACTCTGACACCAGGGTTCATCGGGTCGATAGACTCGATACCCACTCGACAGAAGAAGATAAATATTAAACCTAGTGTAGGTAGAGTATGCCGTGCATTTAAACTAATATTCTATTCCATGGTAGTAGTTTGCAAACAGCAAAGTTTTTAAAAGAATTTCTGTTTTCGAAAATGATAACAATTTCCATTAATGAGCAGGTACTTTATAGAAAAGATAACACTTGTAATCAAACAATAAGAATTGTGTAGAACTTATTTATTAAAATACATACATATACTCACACCTTTATCCCTAATGGGGTAGGCAGAGCGAAAACGACCCGAACAAAGTTCGTTCCGCCACGTCTGACAAAGTTTTTAGGATTATTTAAGATAGGTTTGTAGGTATATTGCTGTAGTGACAGGTTGTCAGCTCATCGCCTAAATTACAATATACTGAAACCCTCGGATCCCTTAGCTAGTTTTTACAGCATGCTCGGGAGGAAAGGCAGCTAGCACATTCTATGTTTTTCTCTCGCTCCCAGTCCAGCATGGAAGAAATAAAAATGCAATTCTAACTTTATACAAAAACGATATTATAACTGCGTGTTATGGTCAATAAAACTAATATTATACCTGTATGAATATTATGGTACATGAAAACAACATTGAATATATGAATCACCTATCTATGCATTAAGCACGGTCTTTGTTCACGGGCATTATATAACCTACTATTATATTTACCTACCATTATACTTCCATGCTGGACTGGGAGTGAGGGAAAAATATAGAATTTGCCAGCTGCATTTCCTCCCGGGCATGTTGTAAAAACCAGCTATGGGATCCGAGGGTTTCTGTATATTGCAATTTAGGCGATGGGCTGACAACCTGTCACTACAACAATATACCTACAAATCTAACTTAAATAACCCTCAAAACTTTGTCAGACGTGGCGGGACGACCTTTGTTTTGGTCGTTTACGCTCTGCCTACCCCATTAGGGATAAAGGCGTGACTATATGTATGTATGTATATCAATGCATTATGCACGGTCTTTGTTCACGGGCATTATAACCTAGGTGTGAAAAATAACAAAACCTAGGATTCTTTTCATAGCTTCACAATACACAAACAAAGGTCAAGACCGCACAACAATATTGCAATATTATCCTTGTATTATTATTTTATCCTACCATAAAATCTTAGAAATATCCGTGTTTGACTCGCAAAATTACCTTATTACTAACGAGATGGCCGGAGATTAAAATTAGTGTTTCATAAGATTACGGTAGTTAAGAACAGTGATTATATCGCACAGCTGTTTGCGCGCGACCATGCGGTTTCTAATCGCTCTATGGTCTATGGTCAGCCAATGTCTATTCGTTCTTTCTAGATTGTTCTACAAGTTTATGGTGATCTATAGAGAATTATGTAAATTATTGATAATGGATGATATGTGTCTTTTGTAATACTTTCCAGTTTGTTTTATAAGGTAGCTTCTTCTAAGCGAGTGGATTCTCGAGTCGAACAATCCGATGAACCCTGGTGACAGAGTTTTCAAACCGCCTAGTAGCACAACTAATAGGCCTCTGATATGGTCTCAGTAACGACCACTTTCAATGACAGCGACCGGGACCGACGGCTTAACGTGCCCTCCGAAGCACGGAAAACGGAAAGCACGGTAAGGTAGCTAAAAACTTACCTTTACATTTGTTCAGGTCGCCCATTTGTCCATATTTGAGTTCTTCTCATTTTAACTTACGAAAACCATAATATCCAAAAAGAAACAAACAAACAAGCTGCTTATCATGGTTTATTATAAAGCTTTTGCCGAAGTGCATTTTTAGTAACGTAACACAAAGCACCTGACGCAAAGTCGACGACCTCTAAAAAGCTTCCGATTTTGGCAACCACTGGTACTGGCCCCAACCGGTTCCTCTGCGTCTTTCTGGTGAACATTTTTTTTAATTTCGAAACTGCAGTCAATGTCCGAAGGTCATACCATTCCACGGTCACGATTGTACAACCATAGTCACACATAACACACTTCGCAAGATCCTAAAATGCACCATAAGAACCACGACTTAGTGAACCGTGATCCACCCATATAAAGACACTGATTCTATGAATGAGTTTGACGGATTGTACAACTTGTTTGATAGGCTGTACGCCTATTGCTGGGCTAGTGGTAAAATATTTGTCCCCAACTAGAGAGCTGTCGAAACCAATATTTGCTATACCACTCAGCACTGAGGCCGAAATCGCTTTTGCAACGGCTATTCATAATCAATGTGTATCTACTACAGAAATATGATTATAATCTTCGTATTTAATAAGCTCATGCCATGAAATTGCTGTAAGAATATTAATGCTTAATCAGTAAATTTTAACATAAAACTTTACCTATATTAATATTAAATTAAACATTTTACTAGCATGCAGGAAATAAAAGATAATAGCAATATTATAACTAAAAAGACGTTTATATTCATTGTTAGTACATAGGTCATTAATTTACCATATGAATATTAAAATATCAGATTTTAATCGTCATCTTTAAGTTTTACTAGCATGCTGCAAATAAAATTGCTATCAGGAATAACCACAACGAAAATAATCAAACTAATACAATATTTAATACTATACAGATCACTTATTCTATTTCTCTTTACATAAGTGGGTTTTTCGCTGTACATATAATTTATGTCTCCTATCCAAGTACTTCAGTTGTTTTTACTAACGCATGGGTATCACGCTTGCACGGCCTGCGCTGACCACATTTAGTTGACTTAAGGTCATTGGTTTGGGCATTTTTTTTTTATAATTTAAGTATTTTAATGACACAAAGCGATGTATGAAATATTTAATACCCAACATTGAGCCTTGGTTTACACCGTTCACTTAATTACTTGATTGATAAAAAACATTTGGTGCTTGTTTTTAAAAATTATACCTACTCTTAATCTTATTCTTGAAATCCTCATTATAATGAATATCATGATCTTAGTTACAGCCATATTTATACCGGCCTGTGTAGATTTAAAACACTAGGTAACATTATCAAACGCCTTACAAAGGTCAGGCAGCGAGTTTCTTTAAACACAATGTCAGTTATCAGGTGCCAATTTGAATAGGTTCAATGCAAGTTGCAATTGCAGAAAACTGTTCATTGAAGCGTGATAGACCGGCCTTGTGTTCGTTGCTCTTGCCCACTTGCCTACTGCAGGCCTGCGCGTACGCAGCGTTTGATCGCTCGACACTGAGGCCGTGTCCGCTGCAATAATGTTGGATCCCGCAATAGTTGATCTCAATTTTAAAGGGTAGTAGTTATTGATGGTTATTCTGAATGATATTGATTTCTGTATTATACGTGTCTTGCCAGTTTCAAATAATGTTTTGAATTTAGGCAAACCTATTTCTGAACTAGTTTAAAATCAGCCTTGGGAATCTTACGTTGCAGTCATTCAGACTTAACATCTTACAGAGCTCAAGTCTGGTGTTTATTTTTTAACTCTTCCTTTATTTAGAAAAAAGACAGTTCTAAATTATACGTGAGTTTGAAAATGTGTTTACCCGAATTGACCCCAATATCATGAAACAAAAATCTGTACTTACCTACTAAGATATTTTTGTATATTACCAGCATTCTAGTCATGCGAAGTTAATACCTGCTGTTCGTGGCAAAAAGCCTAACAAAGCCTCTCCTGTATTAATGATGTGCGTAATTAGCAATTATTTGGCGTTTATATCGAGTTTCTTTGTTACGTATTTTAGGTCTTGGCCATATGACTAGTTGATTTGGATGTAAATTGATTTCTTTCGGATAATATTAACATTATGTGTCTGAATATCATTGCATATTTTATTTATGACAGTGATTTTAATAATATATGAGTGTGATGGATATCAAATTTAAAGAAAATGTATAAGCATGATAGACATTCAATGCTGGTTTTTAGAAGGTCTTGATCATACTCCCATTTAATTTACACAATAATAAAAAAATTGAACTCAGTCATTCATTCATTCAATCATATCCTTATTTGGTCAGTTTTACAATAGAGATATGATCAACTAATGACTACCTATTATTAGTGTTACAAAGTATAGCCATTTAAAGTTCAGCTGGTTCAGAAATCACGGTCGATGTTATGAAATTTATAAGTTCAATGTCAGTATTAAGTATACCTAGAGCTATATTTTGCAAGCGTTTTATGTGTTTGTAATATATATTGCGTAAAATCACGCATTATTCTTTATCTAAAGTATATAGTCTGGGCCTAGCATGAACTGTTTTTTTTTACCATGTGTATTTGATATGTTATAATTTTATTATCATTACTAAAGTTCAGAATGATGGAGCAAGTGTTATCAATAGTATGGATATGTCCTCGAATCCAGTACTAGTCGATCTCAGTACAATTGTGTCGGATTTATATAATCACGCCTTTTTCCCTAATAGGGTAGGCAGAGCGTAAACGACCTAAACAGAGGTCGTTCCGCCACGTCTGACAAGTTATGAGGGTTATTATTTTACAGATGATTTTATGATGATATATATTGCTACAGTGACAGGTTTCTAGCCCATCGCCTAAATTTGCAATACACTATAACCCTCGAATCCCTTAGCTGGTTTTTACAGCATGCTCGGGAGGAGATGCAGCTGGCACATTCTATGTTTTTCTATCACTCCCAGGCCAGCACGGAGGATTTGTCTAATATGTGCTTAATTGAATAGTTACTAGTATAATACGAGTCGGATTAGCTGAATTAGACATGTTTAGATAACATTAGATCTTGGTGTCCTTCATTTGAGACTTTTATTATGCTCTTACAAATAACAAACGCAGAGATGTAGCTGTAAAATCACAAAGTGAATGTACGCTCGAGGCTCGACATTTTCGCAAACGCGTATTTCGTAGTCGTAGTACTCGGTAGTACTAAATGATGCGCACATTATAGTAGTAGCTGATGCATTGTTAATGCATTTTTTTATTAATGCCTCGGAGGCCGACATTGTGGCTTTATAAATTTAAAGCAAGAGAGATGAGAGACAAAGAAAGTAAAAATCAGTGGTACATAATCCTTTATCAATATATCCATTTCAATAGTTCGGACTAAAAGTTACGTAGAGAGGCATCGCTACCTGTTAAACCGTATTTCAATAAATACAGTAGATTGTTCGTATTGAAACATTTAATATTTTTAACCCTGGTAATGAAATTAATAATCGAGATTAGTCAAGAAGAAAAGGGAGAGCGGCTGGGTTCTTTCGAAGGTAAATCAATAAAACACATTTTCTCCTTAAAAAAATATGTATAATATGAAAGAAAGAAAGTGAATAAATTCGCCTCGGGCAGGACTCGAACCTGCGACTCAGGAATGCCGCTCCATTGCTCTGTCACTGAACTACCGAGATGGAAGTGGGAATGACGAATTTATCATAGTCTTTCTTATGTACACGTCACAGCATATTTTATGAAATAAAATAGTACTGTAAGTGCTAAAAATCCTCCATTTCTTCCTGCTGGCCTGGGCATGTTGTAATTTAGACGATGAACTGACAACCTGTCACTACAGCAATATACCTACAAATCTGTCTTAAATAACCCTCGAAACTTTGTCAGACGTGGCGGAACGACCCTAGTTTGGGTCGTTTGCGCTCTGCCTACCCATTAATGGCGTGATTATATGTATGTATGTATGTAAAAATCCTCTAAAAAAATGTAGTATACATCTCATCTCGCAGATCTTACTCCAACCCTAGCCGCCACAGCTGAGCAGGTTTCGTGGTCTCCATGACGAGATAATAATTTGGTTGTGCAAGATGGATGTCATCTCCGCGCTAGGTGGCCTCGGCACGCATGCGCCAAGCCACCATTGTAGGGAGACTTGCCTTTGCACACTGCACACATTGCGCGCCAAATATTGCTTTGTAATTTGTGCAATTTTCATACATATAATCACGCCTTTATCCCTAATGGGATAAGCAGAGCGTCAACATTCTAAAAACAAAGGTCGTTCGGCCACGTCTGACAAGTTTTGAAGGTTAGGTATTCCATATAGATCTGTATATTGCAATAGTGACAGACCAGCCCTTCGCCTTAATTACAATACTGAAACCCACAAATCCCTTAGCTGATTTTTACAGCATGCTGGGAGGAGATGCAGCTGGCACATTCTATGTTTTTTCTATCTCTCCCAGTCCAGTACTTCATCAGTCCATAATTTTCTAACCGTAATAATTATTAGAGTCAATATAATAAGAGTTCTCTCTCTTATTTTACGCACTCAGTCTATAGTAGAAATATGTTAGCCTGATAGAATTTCCTGGTGAAAGTTGTTCAGTTTCGTTGACTGAGCAACCCGTACCAGTTTGCGGGACGCGGTCGTTTACACCCGGTATTTAGGATATGATCCAATCCAATGCACAGATAACAGAAGATCCAATGACTACTAAATTTGAAGACAATATAAAATTGTATTATTAAAGGTCACTTTCTACGTCAAATATCTTGTCATTTTGATTTTGACTGCTGATCGTATTGTTATTTTTGTGATATGTATGACGCATTTTATAATATTCAATAAAACATATATAATGTTATTTGCGTAGTTAACTCATTAAAATTCGTAAACAACTTTATGTAGTTATCGAATCCGGTCAAACCAGTTCGAGACGATTGAAATTAAGTTTAAAAATGCTCCAAGATAAATCTTCTTAAATAACAGTACCTAATTTTAATTTTGTAAGTATGATTGATATTAGAACATACAGTTAACTGTCTAGAATGCTTGAATCAAGTTTTGGTGACGGTGAATGACTTTTATATTAGGAATTTTACATCACAATATTCTATTCTCATGTTATTATGTCGGTAAATACAAAATTCATGATATTTTTGTCCAAATCTGAGACCTATAAATGAAGCCAATGTGTTTAATTTTATTAAAATAGGTCAGAGGTCACGGAAACATAGCAACGACAGCAAACAAGCCTTAAATATCTGAGGAAAACAAGCAAACAAAGCAAGCAACAAGCTTTTCTTGACATAACCGACATGACAGTTTCAAGTCAAAGAGAAACGGCAAGCAAACAAACTGCGCTGCGCGGGTGCCGGTGTCGACGATGCGACGCGTCCCTGAGATTCGACACTCTCGCTTGTGTAACCTTGAAAGCTGATCAAGCGGAACTTCCGGTGTTGCCATTAATTCACAGTTGAATGAAAGCTAATGCAATGTTTTTTTAGAGCAAAATAATGGTATACAAGCAGAGTATATGGTTCACGTAAGTAGTAGTAGGATCTTACCTCTTATCTTATCTTATCTAGCCTATAAATGATACCTTATAGTAGGATACAAAAGAAAAATCAAAATTTCTTTAGTACATTATATATATCAATGGTAAATACACGGTAAAAATCATAAGCGTTTCTTAAAGTTGTCAAAATAAATAGTATCCTTTACTAAATGCTAAACTTTATATTTATATTTACCAAATTTAAATTTATATATAATTAAGATATTTTGAAACAAGTTCACAAATAACCGCACCCTGACAGTATATTTACCAAATTTAAATTTATATATAATTAAGATATTTTGAAACAAGTTCACAAATAACCGCACCCTGACAGTATATTTACCAAATTTAAATTTATATACGTGGGACACTCAGAAAGTTTTGCGACACTAAAAAAAAATGTTCTACAGGTACATATATTTTTATTAAATCTTTTCAAAGTACTCTCCACCAGCCTCTATACAAAGATTCATGCGTCTGAACCAGTTTTCAAAACACTTTTTCCAGTCCGCCGTAGACACCTCGTTTACAGCCTGCTCGAACGCAGCCAGCGCATCTTCCGGCGACGTAAATTGTATCCCCTTGAGCTGATTTTTTATTTTTGGAAATAAAAAGAAGTCACACGGTGCTAGATCAGGGCTATAAGGAGGGTGACCCAGGAGTTTGACTGGTGTGCTGTCCAGGAAGTCCCTCGTTTTGAGCGCGGTGTGTGCAGGCGCATTGTCGTGGTGGAGCAGTAGTCCGCGGAGCCCTGTGTTTGGTCGCTTGTTGCTCACAACAGAAAAAACTTCTGGTAAACATTTGGTAGTATACCATTCGGCGTTAATGCTTCTTTGATCTCGTAAGGGAATTGAGGCCAAGTGGCCAGTCAATTTAAAAAAGCTGGCGATCAAAATCTTCCCCCCGCTTCGAGATCGCTTCACTTTGGTAGGCGTTGGTTCATTTTGAAACACCCAAACTGTCGACTGGTGCTTGGTTTCTGGATCGTATTGATAAATCCAGGACTCATCACCTGTTACGATGTCGTAAACACGCCGAGACGAGCCTGCTTCAAATTTGTTCAGCATATCACGGCACCATTCCACCCGGGCCTGCTTCTGAGCGTCTGTGAGGTAGTGCGGCACCCAGCGCGATACTATCCTCCTCACGCAAAGATGCCCATGTAGAATCTTGTGAACGCTTCCCGATCCAATCTTTAATATGTGCTGAATCTCCTGATATGTAATTCGCCTATTATCTTGGATTAAATTTTTCACTGCTAGCACGTTTTCTTCCGTAATAGCCGTCAAAGGGCGACCGCTTCTTTCTTCATCCCCCAAGGTTGGTCGACCGCGCCTAAATTCGTTATACCAACGATACACGGTTGCCTTTGATGGGCTTTCATCCATAAATGCCATTTGAAGTCTATCGAACGATTCATCCGGTTTCAGGCGACACTTGAAATCGTAAAAAATCATAGCTCTAAAATGTTCCCGGCGCAGATCCATTTTTCAGTAAGACACGATACTTTGAATTGGCTCGCAAAAAATGTGGAGGGAAATTTTGAAAATGGAACATACATATTTTTACTTACAAGTAATCATATTTTCAAAAAAGATTATAACCGGCCAGTCTGCCATATATAAAAACTATTTATCGCAATACTTTCTGAGTGGCCTGGTATAATTAAGATATTTTGAAACAAGTTCACAAATAACCGCACCCTGACAGTATATTTACCAAATTTAAATTTATATATTATTAGGTATTTTGAAACAAGTTCACAAATAACCGCACCCTGACATTTTCTTTTAAGTCATATATATCACTATCACTACATAGTATAAAACAAAGTCGCTTTCTCTGTCCCTATATCCCTATGTATGCATAAATCTTTAAAACTACGCAACGGATTTTGATGCGGTTTCATTTAATGGATAGAGTGATTCAAGAGGAAGGTTTATATGTATAATACATGCATAATATAACAGAGAAACACTGATAATTTCCGTGCGAAGCCGGGGCGGGTCGCTATTTATATTTAAATTTTGATATGTGAACCGTGATGAGTGGAAGACCGCGGGGGAGGGATTTGCCCAGTAGTGGGACTAATAGGCTAGCTTTAATAAAAATAATATTTTGATTGACGTCAACAATTTTATTATGCTAAAAATAACAAGTTTATGTGAAAATTAACACCTTAATGTATGTAGGCAATAAGTCTTAAAAGCTATGTAAATAAATAGACACATAAAAGATGACCTAAGTCTACCGATTCTAATCCTTACCGACTCCTATTCACATTTTAACATTTAATTTAATGCATAAAATACAAAAGAATATATTATGTAGAGCTTGGAAAACATATGTTTTTCTTTCCAAGAAAACATATACACGGTATAACTATGGAGTAATATAATACGTAAGGCAGTCTTATGAGTAAAGAGTATTAGTACATACAGACATACCATCACCTAATTGGGTAGGCAGAGCGTCACCAACCTAAACAAAGGTCGTTTCGCCACGTCTGACAAGTTTTGAGGGTTGTTTAAGATTGATATTTATATTGCGAAACGAGTATTAGAATTATACATTATAGACATTCTCGCATCTTCCGTGCGTGTCTCTTACGGTTTTGTCTTATCACGCGTGTCTGCTCTGTTCCTATGTATGTTTTGTAACACCAGTAATACATTACTAGGCAAAAAAACGAATCGCTGCTCTTTGGATTGCGTCATACGTAAAAACACTACGTAGACAGTTTTACCACTATAGTTGAGATTGTGACGAACACTTATTTGGTGACGATAGTATTGTTGACAACCTGTCGACAATATGCTGATGCGATCTCCAGATTGAGAGTAGTATCAAGTATGGATTTGACAGGCCATAAGTACTGAAATGACATTTCTGATACGAACTCAAACTCGTTGTCAGTCTCAAGTGCTGGTTACTCGTAAAAATACGGGCTTAAATATAGTATATTATAAGTACAATCCTTTGTTCTGACAAACACAATTTTTAAATAAATAAATTTATCCTGCACAAAGAAATACGCAAATATGCAAAGAAGATGTCATTGAACCAAAGACTCAGGATGTATATACCTAATGAAGTTATTTTATCATACAGGAAGAATATTTCTGTGCGACATTATAAAAAACGAGAATTTAAATGGCCAACATAATTCGAAAATGCTGTCGGTCGATACATAAAAATCCAAAGAAATTGTGCTTATGTCACATATATTTACAAACAGCATTTATAAACAGCAAACTTGAACCACATAAAAATATAAATGATGACATATCCGTTATGAAGAAACAAAAAGTTATTCGGTTGGTATCTAATTGTTTTTTTTTGTTTTGTAAAACACGGTAGACAACATTTGATCCGATCTTTACATGTTTTTGTAAATAACAATTTGGCAAATATAACTTTAGACGTCTTTTAGTCTCCCTATCCTTGAGGTGTCTTTTATTATGTTCTGGGAAAAAAAATTTCAGCAAAAAAGTGGAAGGTTTCTACATAGAATCATATTTTGTTATGCTACATCATACATACATACATATAATAGCGTAAACGACCTAAAAAAGAGATCGTTCCGCCATGTTTTACAAAGTTTCGAGGCTTATTTATTATAGATTTGAATGTATATTGCTTTAGTGATAGCTGGCACATTAATGAATGAAATAAATGACTTATAAAGAATGTGGCATACGTTATTTATAGTATAAAATTAAGGTTGTATGTTAAGCTCAGTGCTAAGTCCACAAAAAAAATATTATTGGGTCTCAAATACAAACTATTTCATGAATATTTTGCGTTTTGCGAAAATTGGAAGGAATTCTTCATTTTGTAATCCGTAAGGTAATAATTAAAGATAAAATAAAATATTATAATAAAATTTACACTTAATATCTAAGCTTTAAATGTCGATCTTGCCAAAAGTAGCCACTTTTAACAAGCTCGAGAACGACTATCAAATCCTGCTGGATTACAATGCAAAAGCCTGATGGATTACAAAATGAAGAAGAATTACTTGCGATTTTTGCAAAACGTTAAACATTCATTCATTTGTATTTGAGACACAATAAATTTATCACTTGTGGGGGCGCCACTGAGCTCATCAAACCAACTCAATTCAATTGCTCAGGTATAATGATATTATGACAATCATTACGTGAGAATAAAAAATGCTGTTATCTTATTGTATTTTCTATAATATGTGAGATCTAGGCGTTTGCGTGCGTATAAACATTTGTTAAATAAAATTATCGTAATTTCAGTGATGTAAACTAAATTAGTGATGTGTAATGTATTATTATTATTTACGCAACTAAATGTCATATTTTGGTTTGAAAATTTGACACAAGCACGATAGCCTAAATATTCTTTCTATTGCGTACAAGTTGTTCACTCTAAGACGCTATGGAATAAAACAAGTTTAAAAGTAAAAAAACAAAATTTTTTTCAGTATCAACGTTTTTTTATGTGGTGCTGATGGGTAATGATAATATTGAGGTTTTGCTCTTATCTTCTGTGATCTCAGAAGAAAGTTATTTTTCATAACGTAGGTAGTTGTTATCTTCTGATGTTGTAATAAACTTTATGTTGTCTCCAACATTAATGTTAAGACAGTTTATAACGTGAAAGCTAATAATAAATAAAGACTGCAATGTTAATAATAAATAAAGACTGCAATGTAACATTAGTTAGACTAGACATAACTTCCAATGACTGTCAGATTCAACTGTTAACTATATGTTTAACGTATGCCTGACTCGAAAAAGAAACAAACATTCTGGTCTAGCAAGTGGACTTTAAAATCTAGATTGGTTCCTTGATCAGGTTTTTGTTTGTGTCTTCTATTGACATATTTTTTTGTTATATTTCGTAGTGTGAACCCAGTCAACCTAGCATAATATTTCAAACTAGCTAAAAATTTGGTTTAATGGTATAAAAGGAGTATTGTTCAATATAATTTAAGCAAGATCGGTTTATTATATTTTGTGGAAATTTTGAAAGAGGTAATTAACGTATAGACAAAGTTTTAATTAACTTATTTATTAAATATCATACTTACCACAGTGCAAAACTTATTTTTTTTATAAATCTCTTATTTATATTCATACAATATTATATCCTGACCTGGGAGCGAGAAAAAAACATAGAATGTGCCAGCTCCATTTTCTCTCGGGCTTGCTGTAAAAACCAGCTAAGGGATCCGAGGGTTTCAGTATATTGTAATTAAGGCAATGGGCTGAGAACCTGTAAAAGAAGAGCCCGATGGTTTAGTGGATAGGGCTGCTGCCTCCTGAGCGAGGAGGTCGTGGTTCAAATCCCACCACGTACGAATGTGTTTTTCGGTTTTCGAATTTCATATGACCGTTTATTCGGCGCTTTTCCGTGCTTCGGAAGGCACGTTAAGCCGTTGGTCCCGGTTAATATCGTTTAATACCGTAGATATTAGTCGTTAAGCCATGTCAGAGGCCAGTGCTAAGCATTGGCGGCTTGAAAACTCTGACCTAATCTAGGATTTGGTCTGGTTTCCCTTCTAGGTTGCGGAGGTCAGATAGCAGTCGCTCTGTGTAAAAACCGGTACCCTCGTTCAATTACCTAGATTAGATAGCCGACAACGAGAGATACGGGATAAGGCTAGAGATATGATGATGCTGGGCTGAGAATCTGTCACTACAGCAATATACCTACAAATGTATCTTAAATAACCCTCAAAACTTTGTCAGACGTGGCGGAACGACATCTGTTTAGGTCGTTTACGCTTTGCCTACGCCATTAGGGATAAAGGCGTGATTATATGTATGTATGTGTAAATATTATATTCACACTCACTATATTGACCCGTCATAGATAATATGATTTGAATAATTACAAAATCATAGCAATTCTCATCTCAGGCAACGTAACTTTATTGTTATTGAATAGTTATGTATAGTTAGTTATGCTGTTACAGTTATGTAGAGTCGGTCAAGTTCAGGGTTAACTATAAATAAAAGCTCATAGGTATTAAAACTGAACAATAGCAGTAAAATTGATTTAATTATAGCTTTTGGGTAACAATCGCCGTCAATTACTTTAGTTTCCGATCTAAACACAGTTGCATTTCAATTCTTCAAGACAAGAACTAACTTTGATGTTAACACCTTTTTGGATTAACTTTTTTTTGGTTCTCTCTTCCGGCTTTTCTAAGTATATAAAAAACGGTTTTATATTCTGTACTTACAAAATACATCCATGCTGGACTGAGAGTGAGAGAAAAACATAGAGTGTGTTCGGTGCATTTCCTCCCTGGCATGCTGTAATTTAGGCGTGGGCTGACTATCTGTCACTACAGCAATATACCTACAAATCTATCTTAATTATCCCTCAAAACTTTGTCAGACGTGGCGGAACGACCTTTGTTTAGGTCGTTTACGCACTGCATTAGGGATAAAGGCATGATTATATGTATGTATGTAAGTCTAATATTCACACTCAATATATCGACCCGTCATAGCTAATATGATTTGAATAATTTCAAAAGCATAACAATTCCCATCTCACACAATGAACTATATTGTTATTGAATAGTATAGTATCTGTTACAGTTATATAGAGTCGGTCAAGTTCAGGGCTAACTAGAAATAAACGCTCATAGGTATTATAACAAAACAATAGAATAAAAAAAAGAGATTTATATTATAGGTTATAGTAACATGTTACTTCCATGCTGGCCTGGGAGCGAGAGAAAAACATAGAATGTGCTAGCTGCATTTCCTCCCGGGCATGCTGTAAAAACCAGCTAAGGGATCCGAGAGTTTTAGTATATTGCAATTTAGGCGATGGGCTGACAACCTGTCACTACAGCAATATACATACAAATCTATCTTAAAACTTTGTCAGACGTGGCGGAACGACCTTTATTTGTGTAGTTGACGCTCTGCCTATCCCATTAGGGATAAAGACGTGATTATATGTATGTTTTTGTAACAATCATCGTCAAATTATGCAGTTTTCGATGCTTACACAGTTACATTTCAATTCTACAAGATAAAATCTCAAAAATGAACTAACCTTGTTGTTGACACATCTTTGAGGTTCCCTTTTTTTGGTTTCCTCTTCCTGCTTTACTGAAATAATAAAAAGGGATTTAAATTCTTTTAACTTTCATACATACATAAAATCACGCCTTTGTCCCTAATAGGGGTAGGCAGAGCGTAAATGACCTAAACAAAGGTCAGTCCGCCACGTCTGACAAAGTTTTAAAGGGCTTTTTAAGATAGATTTGTAGGTATGCTTTTAACTTGCGTGTTCTAAACTTACCAAATCTTCTTGTCTTTTCGTAACAGCTAACTCGCTTTCCCTTACATTAGGCATAATAAAGGTATGACCCAAAAACATTTAGTACAAGTTCATTAGTTCCTTTCAGCTTACATAACTTTACAAAATCTCGTAACGAGAGTCGTAACTTTTTCCATTAAAAGAAGGAAATGTATGGTAAATTAGAAACAAAGTCAAATGAAGCAACGGTAGTGAGTAGGCTTGAAAAGGCTTGAATGGAGTCACCTGCGCACGCGTCTATAGAATAGCAAAGAGTCTAGTCAGTCAATACATGACAAGTAGCTAAGACAAATGAATGCTTTGAAAACACGAGTAGATTAAGCCGTCTGTTAGCTCTCTTCGCTTTAAATTTGATGAATAGCAAGACATCGGCTTTGAACATCCCTTTTGTTTCTTATCTTTTTGTTTACTTTCGTTGTAAGAAGAGTTTATGTAATGTTATATATATCCTATATTGCATAAACGCAAGAGAAATGTAATTCAAAAACATAGTGTGCAAGGGCGAACTTATCTCTTTGAAGAGGTCTCTTCCAGCTAACCCAGTGGTAGTAAGAGAAAGTGAATAATTTTGAGCGGACAAGAAAATGCAACATTAACAGAGTCTAATAAATCAAATTAAATACTTACATATCTATACATAGAATAAATGCATACTAGACAAGACCTAACAATGCGAAACAAGCTTCCGCGCGCGGGTTAGAAGACCCCGCTCCTACGCATGGAGAAGCGTTTTCAGTATGTTCAACACTGCGTGTTTTCCATACAAACCGGGCGTACGAAGTCGAGGGCACAGCTAGTCTTAAATAAACATACATATATACTAAACAATATATTGATACATTCATATACGAATAAACTACATATATACATACATCAAAATTGTTCAGATAAGAAGTGCTCTTTTTATCTTTTCTTAAAGATATTTACAGAGGGACTTTCTTGAATTGTCTTAGGCAGTTTATTCCACAGTTGTGTTAGTCACAGTAATAAATTGTTAGAAGCTTACGATTCAACTCTATAAACGGAAAATTGATCGGGATCGCGTTAATGTCTTTTCTAGGGAGATTGACCTAATTGATCCATTGTACAATAAGTTTATTTTTATAACTATTAATGACTTCTTCCATGCTGGCCTGGGAGCGAGAGAAACACTAAAAATGTGCCCGCTGCATTTCCTCCCAGGCATGCTGTAAAAACCAGCTAAGGGATCTGAGGGTTTCAGTATATTGTAATTTTGAAGATGGGCTGACAATCTGTCACTACAGCAATATACCTACAAATCTATCTTAAATAACCCTCAAAACTTTGTCAGACGTGGCGAAACGACCTTTATTTAGGTCGTTTACGCTCTGCCTACCCCATTAGGGATAAAGGCGTGATTATATGCATGTATGTATTAATGACGTAAAAAGTAATAAAGGAGCTACTACTACCTAGTAGTACCAGGTACCTACCTATCTTTCTATAATAAATATAGAAATATAAAGATTCTTAGTTGTCTGGAAATAAAACACACATATATAAAATATTTCCATTTATGTCATGTCAAATAATAATACATTGTATCTAATACATTCCTATTTATGAATGCGCTATGTTAAAGCCTGACAAATATTGTTATTATGTTTCTAGTAAATTAATACGTAAAGTAAGTTTTTGTCTTCTCGTGTATATTAATTGAATATTTAGCACTTGTCAACAAAGTTATTCAGAAATTATATAAATTGAATTATCCTAACTTCAATCACATAAATTCGTTATTTACCAACCGTAGTATAAGAAAATAGTACTAACTAATAAACACATATTTCTGTTTTCTAGAAACAATTAGTCTTAAAGCATATATAAAGTTTTCATCAATAATTTCTTAGAACCGACAAAACAACCAAGTTTGTATGTCAGCAAATTCTACCTCGAGAGAAGTTTCAAATGTACGAGGGGCGGCTGATATAAAATCTACTTTGTTAAAGAAAGTTTTGAAAATCGAACTGGCCATTGCAAAATCATATTCTATATTTATTCCTTTTTCAAAATAATGACGCTTATTTTTTTTCGCTTGCTTTTGTTTTTTTGGCGCGGCTTTGATTTCACCATGTCGAAAGAAAATTGCAAAATGATGAAATTTGAGCATCGACCAGTGATTAAATTCCTAAGTAAAGAAGGAAATACGCCTACGCAGATCAGAGAGCGCATGTTAAAGGTGTTTGGTGATTAAAGTCCTTCTGAATTCGTCATAAAGTTTTGGTCGAAGCAATTTAAACATGGCCGTGTGAGCCTGGAAGACGACACACGTAGTGGAAGGCCAATTTCTGCTGTTACCGCAGATAATGTTGAAAAGGTGAAGAACCTGATTCTTGCAGATCGGCGAATCAAGCAGTGGGAGATAGCCAGAGATGTGGGCATTAGCAAGGAACGAGTTCATGAAATTATTCACGAACATTTGGGTATGTCCAAGGTGAGCGCGCGTTGGGTCCCTAGAATGTTGACCCCCTATGACAAACAAAGGCGAGTAGAATGTTGTCAGGCATTTCTAGACCTGGTCAAAGGTAAAGAAGAAGAGAATATCTCTCGAATTGTGACCTGTGATGAAACTTGGATTCGCCAGTGGGATCCGGAAAGCAAACAAGAGTCAATGCAATGGAAATTTAAAGGAGAAAAGCCGCCAAGGAAGTTCAAGGTTCGGCCGTCGGCTGGAAAACTAATGGCCACCATATTTTGAGATGTCGAAGGGATTTTGATGATAGATTATTTGCCTAAAAATACAACAATGAATGCTGAATATTATGCAAACTTGCTTGACCAGCTTCGTGAACAAATCAAAGAAAAGCGGAGAGGCAAACTCAGCAAAGGTGTTCTGATTTTACAAGACAATGCTCCTGTACACACAGCCTTAACGGCGAGGTCAGCCCTGAGCAAAAACGGCTTCACAGAAATTAACCATCCACCTTATAGTCCAGATCTGTGCCTATTTCTTATTCAAAGATTTAAAGAAAAAATTGAGGGGTCGCAGATTTTCGACGGACGAAGAAATGAAAGAGGCTGTGACTGGCCATTTTGACGAGCAAAATAAAAATTACTATTATAACGGCATGATGTCACTTATTTGCAAATGTAATAAGTGTATTTCACTTGCAGGAGACTATATAGAAAAATAAAAAATAAACTAGCCATCAAAGTCTTTTCTTTCATAGTTAGGTAGATTACTTATCAGCCACCCCTCGTAGGTATGACAACAGATTAGATAGATTCAAGCATTTTCATAAAAACAGAAAACATAACCTTGTTTTTGCCTTTTTATGTCCTTGAAGACAATTCAGTTTTTTGTAATACTTAATAGAATTTGCTAGCTGCATTTCCTCCCGGGCATGATGTAAAAACCAGCTAAGGGATCCGAGGGTTTCAGTTTCAGTTTTATATTGCAATTTAGGCTATGGCACAGCTCGGACACTCCTAACTACAATGTCATTTTGGTCACACATCGACAGACGGCATGTTGCACTTGGCATGCGTTTGTGTGCTTGTTATAAGGGTTGACAAATTATGTTATACCGGTCATAATCATCACTTGATTAATCTGGTTCTTGATTAAACCAACGTTTTAAAGTAGTTCACTGTAACTGAATAGTTAGAATAGATTAGGTTGCATATTTTGTATGAATTTACTTACCGTCTCTTATCACTGTGGAATCTAAAAAAAGTTCCTATTGGAGTCATATCTTGTGGTAGAAAGACATCCGTACACGGAACAGTACCTAACCATCTTTGTAACACAAAACTTTATTATTTCCGTTACTCTGGGAAACATGCGCGCGCCATACCCGCTAAGCGTACGCTCAATGTGGCCCACAATCCGGCGCGGAGTGCGACGTATGTCGGACTGTGGAAGGGATGTGAATGTCCATTCTGTATGTAGTACTATTATATATTCTGTGGCTATGGACTGACAATCTGTCATTACAGAAATATACCTACAAATCTATCTTAAATAACCCTCAAAACTTTGTTAGACGTGGCCGAACGACTTAGACGAGGCTGAACGACCTTGTTTTGGTCGTTTACGCTCTGCCTACTCCATTAGGGATAAAGGCGTGACTATGTATGTAATACTTATTGGTGACGCGTATAAAGTGTCCATCCTATATCTCAATTATGTTAACATAACAACACATAACCGGTAACTTAGCGAACTACTTAGATGAGCAAAGATATCGCTGAGTCTGTTTGATTTCTGACTCGGAGTAAAACCTTGGAATACTTTTCCGCATGTAAACCAGTAGAGAAGTCGTTTTCCTTCAATAGCATGCTTCTTCGCATGTTTTAATAAGTATCGACCGGTATACTGTCTTTTCATTGCAACTATATTTTTTTTTACATATCTTTATCCCTAATGGGGTAGGCACAGCGTAAACAACCTAAACATAGGTCGTTCCGCCACGTCTGCCAAAGTTTTGAGGGTTATTTAAGATAGATTTGTAGGTATATTGCTGTAGTGACAGGTTGTCAGCCCATCGCCTAAATTACAATATACTCAAACCCTCGGATCCCTTAACTGGTTTTTACAACATGCCCGGGAGGAATTGCAGCTAACACATTCTATGTTTTTTCTTTTGCTCCCAGTCCAGCATAGAAGATTTATTTATTCTGTGCTAAGGATTTGACTTTATCATTTAGATTAATTGCTTTCTAGGTTTGCTGTTGTATGTTGCGCTTGATGACATAAGACCTTTCAATTATTATTTATCCACCATTTTCACTCAAATAGCATAAGAACATTTTGATATTTTTGTGTGTGTGTGAATGACCATGTCGTCAACCCATATTCGACTCATTTTGCCAATGTCAATAAATATGCATACGATTCATATGTGGTCAAGGTCATCAGTATATATATATCAGTATATATATATATATATCTTCTCATGTCTAGGTCGACCCTCTCAAATCCTACTCCCAACTTTTATTGGTACACTCACTTATATTAAAACATACATACATATAATCACACCTTTATCCGTAATGGGGTAGGTAGAGCGTAAACGACCTAAACAAAGGTCGTTGTGCCACTTTTGACTGAGCCTTGAGGGTTATTTAAGAGAGATTTGTAGGTATATTGCTGTAGTGACAGGTTGTTAGCCCACCGCATAAATTACAATATACTAAAACCTTTGGTCCCCTAAGCTGGTTTTTACAGCATTCCGGGGAGGACATGCAGCTGGCACATTCTATGTTTTTTTCTCACTTCTAGGAATGGAATATCAGAGAATACTCGCTGATCGTTCAATTTTTAATTTTCAGTTATCAGAAACTTAAGTTTTCTTTTATTTTATAAATCCCATACGATCTAATTCAAGCAAGGAGGTCTTTATTCTAGGGTTTAGTCACTATTACAACAGAAATACCTGCATCATCGCCCTTTCAGGAACGATACCAAAAATATTTAAAAAAAACCACAAGAAATCCTTTTTTTGGAAGTCGGTTAATAATAACAGTAAACGTAAATGATATCATTGAGGTTATGGATATTTATTCCTATTCTTACTCTCATATTTTCACTAGATAACTATACATACATATAATCACGCCTTTATCCCTAATGGGGTAGGCAGAGCGTAAACGACCTAAACAAAGATCGTTTCGCCACGTCTGACAAAGTTTTAAGGGTTTTTTAAGATAGATTTATACGTATATTGCTGTAGTGATAGGTTGTCAGCCCATCGCCTAAATTACAATATACTAAAACCCTCAGATCCCGTAGCTGGTTTTTACAGCATGCTCGGGAGGAAATGCAGCTGGCACATTCTATGTTTTTCTCTCACTCCCAGGCCAGCATGGAAGCTACTAGATAACTATGAATGGAAGTGTATTGATGTGGCCTCGATCGGTGTCAAGATATCATTACATTTTATTGCAATAAATTACATATGGCTGCACGAATCGACCTAATTTTCTTCTGTGAATAGAAAACTACCTATATATATATCCTCCGTTTTATTGTAATTTAACATTTTATTCAAGGTTGTTTTTTTTAGTAATAAATATCATATGATATTTGATGTTGATAGTAAATGATTGTTCAAGAATAACCATTGAAGCATTTCTAAACATAAATAGGTCCAGAAAGTAAATAAATTATCTGAAAACAATACTTCATATATCTTTTGTATAAGTACTTACACCAAAGTGGTATATCTGTTTACCTGAGTATATTATTTAAACATCATACTCTTACATTGTGTCTACTTAGTAAATAGGCGTGTATAATACATTATGTATTCTTACTGTCATACTGCCAATGATGCGTCTCACTTAAGGGGCTTCCTGGTGCACGCCAGCGCCCCCATCAGTTAAAAAATCATTACTCACTGAAAACGCAATTAATGGAAAATCCGGTAGATCAGATTGAAGTATAGGTATCGGAATTTATTTTTAGCATTATGAATTTAAAAAATTGTGTTCATTGCAGTTACAGATAGCAAAAGTGCTAAAAGTGGCCGTTTTTCGCAAATTTTCTATCTGTAACTATAACGAACTATAAGTTGCAACTCTATGAGGTTCTTTGCTTTGCTATTGACCTTCATTGCTTTAACCTCAATCTGATCTACCGGATATTCGATTGATTGTGTTTTCAGTGAATTATGATTTTTTGACTGATGAGGGCGCCACTTAGCCCAGGGAAGCCCCTTAAGGCGACGATACCAGCCAAGTGGCGCCCCCATTAGTAAAAAAAACGTAATTAATAATGGGGGCGTCAGTTAGCTAACCTTAAGAGTTTTTTATGTCAAATACTTAGGAAAAATACTAGTTATTCATATTTTTTGTTTGTTTTGAATAGTTTGATTTCGAAGATCAAGGTTAAGGCATTGCACTTTGCTATCTTGTATTGAACGAAAAAAAAAACTTAGTTGTTTATAAGTTTATACATACTTTATTTTATAAAGGTTTTACAAGTTTCATAAACATTTCGATAAATTGTTTTAGAATTGGTGATTTAACAGTAGGAAAATTGCGAATATACGGCAGAATATTTCTTCCAATAAAAAAAAAAATTGTTTCCAATTACAAAATTAGTAGATCGTATATCATAAAATATTGCATGTATGTAAACAATTTGTAAGATGCAGAAAAAACATATAGATAATAAAGCAATAAATATTTCAAACTCAACACGCAAAACATAGTAACAGAGGATCTTGTAATAGAAGATCTTGGTCTTGACCGAATATTGATTGTAAGTACAGGGTGAATAAAAATATTCTAGTTGTATTTTACGCCTGTTCGTTATCTTGGAACTTATTTATACATTTATTTAATTTTAATCTTCTTCGTAGCGAGTGGATTCTCGAGTCAAACGACCTGATGGGCCCTGGTGTCAGAGTTTTCAAACCGCCTAGTAGCACGGCTATTGGCCCTCTGACAACGTTTGAGTAACGACCACTATCAAAGACAGCGACCGGAAACAGCGACTGGCAAAGTTTTGAGGGTTATTTAAGATAGATTTGTAGGTATATTGCTGTAGTGACAGGTTGTCAGCCCATCGCCTAAATTACAATATACTGAAACCCTAGTATTCTTTAGCTGGTTTGTACAGCAGGAGGAAATGTAGTCTGCACATTCTATGTTTTTTTCTCGCTCCCAGGCCAGCACCTAATACGCTATTTGCCTTCTAGTCAAATCAGCAACTTTTTATGAAATGTCTAAAACGCTTTTTGTATGAAAATAGTGGGTTATGACGTCACTCACCAGTAAATATTGACTACTCAAATCAATAGCTTCTATATTTTTAACTCGATTATTAAATCTTGATGTGTATTTTTTTTTTAATAATGAATGATATCCGCATTATTTTTAGCCATCAGTTTTAAGTATAAACGTATTGAATATTTTTAGCCACCCAGTCAACATGCCTATTGTTATAAAATACCTAAAACAAGATTCAAACATCAAGTCGTGAGTTGATGACTACCTACTGACAGTGTCCCATTCTATATCATTCAAAGCAAAACACTTTTCATCAGATCTTAAATTTATTGGCTAATTTATATATTATCATATCTACAAATCTATCTTAAATAACCCTCAAAACTTAGTCAGACGTGGCGAAACGATCTTTGTTTAGGTCGTTTACGCTCTGCCTACCCCATTAGGGATAAAGGCGTGATAATGTATGTACATCATAATCTTCTAAAATAACCCTCAAAATTTGTCAGAAATGGCGGAACAACCTTTGTTTAGGTCGTTTATGCTCTGCCTACCCCATTAAGGATAAAGGCGTTATTGTATGTATGTATGTATTTATTAATTTCAAAGTGATTTTTCTGATGAAAGTCTAATTAAATTAAAGATCTTGTGGGTTTAAACAATTAACTTCAGCTATGTACATTCTACGTCATTTTAATATTTTTTAACAGTTTAATATCCTGGCATTGTTTAAAACCTCTTCAAGGTTCCCACGTTCAAACAACATTAAATATATTAAATAACATTATCAGTTTTGTATATGTATATGCCACAGGGTTATGATGAAATTGGTTTTTAGATAAAATAACATTGGTGTGTGTACATACAGATAGACAGACATGGCGAAATTATAAGGGTGCCTTAGTTGACAACGGAAGTCTAATAAACTAGAATTTTGATCAAAACCCGGACTTTGACAATATACTGGTAATAAACCAGAGAAAAGTCTAGGATTTTGCCAAAGGCCAGTTTATAGATTAAAAATCTAGTACTTTGTCAAAGTCCGGGTTTGGATAAATTAATTTGATATATTTTTACACATTTAGAAATATTCAAAAGAGGTAAAACAAAGCTAAGTGTTACCCATTGAATTAAGATAATTATAAGATATCATCTCCCTATTTAGTTTTATTCAAATATAAAATAGGAACCGATATTGATTTTATCATAAACCATAGAGTAATTGAGCAAAACCCGAACTTTGACAAAATACTAGTTTTTTGATCAAGACTGAATTTTTCAGGACAATGACAAAATCCTAGACTTTCCTCTGAATTATTAGCATTTTGTCAAAGTTCGGGTTTTGATAAAGAACCTAGATTTTGGATCAATATCATGACAATCCTGCGACATATAGATTATGAAAGGTGGCCGGAGTACTAAAACTTTCCATCATATCCATATAAAAGATTTTAACGCGTTTAACTCATTGTTAAACATTCATCTAAAGTTCCGATATATGAATGAATACATAAATACATTAATTTTGCTTTTGTGCTCTGTAGCTAGTCCATTGAATTTGTGAGATTGAATTAATTCGTTGTGATACAAATGTCAGCTATCAATATTCATCAATATAGATAAATCATTGACTTTAGATAAAAACATGCTCGAGCGGTGTACGAACATTCAAAACTTGAGGGCAAAACACTGGTTTCTATATATTTCATAGCATTTACCTTGTAAAAAAATTTGAACTGGGAGCGAGAGAAAAACATAGAATGTGCCAGCTGCATTTTCTCCCGGGCATGCTGTAAAAACCAGCTAAGGGATCTGAGGGTTTCAGTATATTGCAATTTGGGCGATGGGCTGACAACCTGTCACTACAGCAATATACGTACAAAACCATCTTGAATAACCCTCAAAACTTTGTCAGACGTGGCGGAACGACCTTTGTTTAGGTCGTTTACGCTCTGCCTACCCCATTAGGGATAAAGGCATGATTATATGTATGTATGTATGTAAAAAAAAATCATGATAATGAATACGACAGTTTTTTCTGCTTTACAATAAATTATAATAAAACTATGTCACTACAGCAATATACCTACAAATCTATCTTAAATAATCCTCAAAACTTTGTCAGACGGGGCGGAACCACCTTTGTTGAGATCGTTTACGCTCTGCCTAATCCATTAGGAATAAATGCGTGATTATGTGTATGTACGTATGTATAACAAAAATAACTGAATTCCTTCTAGAACTTCCGATCAGTCTCTTCACGATTTCTTCATTAATTATTCATACTTACACATGACGCAAATCAGCGTCGTAAGAAAATTATACTATGTGTTTAAACTACACTACTTAATACAGAGAAAATTGTTTGTTTGTTCGTTATGGATAAACTCAAAAGATACAGGCCTATCATCATGATCTCCCCAGCCTTATCCCGTATCTCAATGGGTCGGCTACCTTATATAAGGGATTGAACGAGGGTACTGGTTTTTACACAGAGCGACTGCCATCTGACCTCCGCAACCCAGAAGGAAAACCAGACTTAATCCTAGACTAGGACAGAGTTTTCAAGCCGCCAATGCTTAGCACTGGCCTCTGACATGGCTTAATGACTAATATCTACGGTATTAATTTATATTAACCGGGACCAATGGCTTTACGTGCACGGAAAAAGCGCCAAATAAACATACATACGAAATTCGAAACTACGGGCCCGATTTTTTAAATTCATTCACTATCTACTCGTATTAGATAGTTAAATTAACTAAGAGGGACTCTACTCAACTCATGCTACTTTTTACTGCGAATAAATTACTTATTCGAGACTATAAAAAATATTTACTATGTTTACGAGAAAACTTATAAAAAAATGCTATAACACCGCAGGATGGATAGCTAAGCTAGTTTATTATAAAAGATATAAAACATTGTAATTTATTCCCAACATTTTCTAGTCGGATACACCGCACGTCCCCACGGCCAATAGGCTTATAAAATTTACTAAATCCACGGCCATTGGACTCATAAAACAATAAATTGACTAAATGCTAGGTATAGTATAGGCAATCAACTTGACATAGAATGGCATAGTTTGCGCATCGAAAATTCAACCTTAAATTCAAGCGATTAAGTGTGAATTCAAGACGGCAAATTTTCTCCCTCTACCTCAAGTAGTCTGCCGGGAACTGTAACAAAGTAGCCGAGCACCGAATTCGGATGTCAAGGTGGACTGCGCTTGCGCAAGTGATCTAGTGACGCGATGCTCGGTTCAAGTTCTAGACCAACGCACCTGCTAACCGGATTTAACAATAGGAGGAGGTGCTGAGCACATTGTTATTTTTTTAACAGGTGGTTGATATCGAGCATGACATGTATACTGTAGGTAATATTTCACTTGACATATCTAGGATAAATACCGTTTGAAGAATACAAATGCGCCATCGAACAAAGACAATTCATAGCATGCCTACCTGATGCGTGAAAAAAAAGTGCTTCAACCCCACGCAAGGTCGTATAATTTCCATTTCACGTCAATATTCTTATCGTCCAACTATAAATAAAATAAACGTCAAAAAGTAAGTTCTTCCATGCTGGCCTGGGAGCGAGAGAAAAACATAGAATGTGCCAGCTGCATTTCCTCCCGGGCATGCTGTAAAAACCAGCTAAGAGATCCGAGGGTTTTAGTATATTGTAATTTAGGCGATGGGCTGACAACCTGTCACTACAGCAATATACTTACAAATCTATCTTAAATAACCCTCAAAACTTTGTCAGACGTGGCGGAACGACCTTTGTTTGGGTCGTTTACGCTCTGCCTACCCCATTAGGGATAAAGGCGTGATTATATGTATGTAAGTTTCCTTAAAAACAATCTTAGGGAAAATTGTTCAGTGTCGTTGAACGCCTTTCAGTTAATGTGAAGTTTTCCCTTACACCCTTAAAATATAAGTTATTATTTGATGCTATAGTTAACTTATGGACAGACCATCAGTTTAATCGAAGCAAGTTCGGCTTGCAGAGCATGCCGGCTGATGGCGTCGCGTCGGGGCGCAACAGTTGCGTCACGACGCGCACGGAAACGCTTCCGCGGCAAGGTGCGCGCGCGCAGCATTGACACACATTCGCGTCTGCGCCACGCAATGCGCTCGGTTAGGCATAGGGTGCGAATGTTCCAGAATTTTATGGAGTTTTTCCAAGGCATATAAAATTTAAATAATTGATCATTTTGACCAACCCTGGTTTCAGGAACATTTAAAGGTCTTATAAACATTGTTGAATCATCTGTCAAGATGAAAAAAGGCCTAATGATGATAACACAATAATAGTTTAATAACTCCAATTTAGTAGAGGGATAATATTTTTTACAAAGTCCCAAAAAAACATCAATGAAAAAAGTATTTTACAGAAATCTGCCTATAAATACATACCTTTATCCCTAACGCTCTGCCTAGCGTAAACAACCTAAACAAAGATTGTTCCGCCACGTTTGACAAAGTTTTGAGGGTTATTTAAGATAGATTTTTAGGTATATTGCTGTATATTGCTATAAGTAATAGGTAATCAAATTGAAATTAAATATTTAAACACATAAACTTGACCTAAAATCTTTTTTTTTCCTTTTGTCTTGCATTCTTCACTAATTATTCATTTGCGGTTTATTATAAAACGACAGATAAAATCAAAGAAAAGAAATAGAAAGACTAGAAATGGTGCCTCAGTAATGACATTTTTTTATAATATCGGATTGAGGCCAGCTGCCGGATAAATGCAAATCATTTTGTTGTTATTACTCTGCTTAGTATGAACTAATGCTGAGTGCTGACATTTAATTTATTAGAAACTCGGTTCATTAAACTGACTTGTAAAATGAGCGGCGTAATTTTCAAGTACCTAACTATGTAGAGTTTACTGTGTGCCCCTTGCGCAGCAGTAACATAGCGTTGTTACCAAGTGTTTCGGTTTTCTTTAGTTACTTCTTGCTACAAACATACATATAATCTTGTTTTTATCGTAGGCAGAGCGTAAACGACATAAACAAAGGTCGTTCCTCCACGTCTGACTAAGTTTTGAGGGTTATTTAAAGAAGATTCATAGTTACATTGCTGTAGTGACAGGTTGTCAGCCCATCGCATGAATTGCAATATACTGAAACCCTCGGATCCCGTGGCTGGTTTTTACAGCATGCCCGGGAGGAAACGCAGCTGGCACATTTTTTTATCTCGCTCCCAGTCCAGCATAGAAGAATCAAATCTTATAGAAATTAATATTTCTTCTTTTAGAATTAACACTTCTTGCTGACATAGGAAATTGGAAATAATTAGTAATCATTTACTTTACACATTTTTGAAGCGTTATTGGCTTCTCTGTCGGCAGCTTCATTGCCTATTTACCTGCACACTATTATATAACGACTCTGTACCCAGTTTATCTGTATGGACCGTATTTGTAAACAGCACTTGAGACTGACAGCGAGTTTGAGTTCGTATCAGAAATGTCATTTCAGTACATTATGAACTGTCAAATCCATACTTTATACTGCTCTCAATCTTCGCTTAGATTTAGATCACTTTATACACACGGGCCTATGATACCTTTATTCCTATAACCATGCAGCAACTTATGTATCTGCGTGACAAGTGAGTGGGAATGACATAGTGAGTATTGTGAACTATACTCACTAATACGTATACTTTCATATTTACCTAACCTACATCACCTTACTAACTTTCATTAAAATCTTTAAAAAATTAAACAAATTTTTCGCTAGGTTTTTGTTTTGTTTCCTATTTTTTACTTTTCTCGATCATCTAGCTAGAACATAAAACCTTAAAGATTTTTTTGCCTCTTAGGTTCAGTGGTGATTTTCTAAAAATACTATAATATTGGTCAATTTGTAGTAGAAAACTAATATTACAATAAAATGTTGGTTCGTTTGTTCATTATATTTAGAAAGTTGTCAGTTGGCTACGCTCGCGGAGATGCGTTAATTGTACATTTCGCATAGTTATAATAATTCGAGATAGCGTTTTCAATAATAACTATTATTTTCTTGTTTGGTTCTTATTAGTTTTTTTCGACTGTTTGTTTTTGACTCCTTTTTTATTTATTTTTATTAGAAATGAGCATACCGCTCTTGACTCTAGACACTAGGTCAGGAATGACCGTGACAGAGTCGACGATGGAGCGAGTTCACCCATTAGATGCCTGTTATGGCACTGGCAATCTCACGCACCGACGGAACACAGCAAGCTGTTTGGCGCCGGACTCCGGTGAGAGGGTCGCGAGTCAGGCGGCCCCTTGCTAAGCCTACCACCGCTTTGCTGGGATCGTTCAGCCGGGCTTCGTTATTCACAGGCAAGCCTGTGTTGCCGTTGCCCGGGGTGGACCACAAGGAGGTAGATCCCATCCTATCCCACTCTATATCAATCCATAGTACCTGAATTAGAGTTGATGTTTCAGAGAGCGCATCCAGAAGCCTAAAATTAAATCGTATTTTCAAATTTACGGAACACTGCTAGCTAATTGCTAGGTGGTAGATTTCGGTGGTCATTTTATCCACTCTAGGGGCTCTATATTGAATTGTATTCCAATACCGTCGAAAAACACAATTCTCTTTTTTTCGAAAAACTTTTGTGTGATATCTTTAGTTAAATTTATACAGCAAGCCGCGGTTATAATCATCGTCTATTATTTATTGAGGACAGTTAGAACAATAATTCATTATAATAAGGAATACATTAGTTTGTGCTACAATCGCAGACCTGTCAGTCTTGCAAATGATGAAGCACCGACAAGTTTAATAATAATGCACATTAGACTTAATAATGCAAGGTCCATGCATGAAAATCGAATTTGACTGCATTTGTCAAAAAAAATATTTCTTCTTCAGTTCTATTCTTAAGATAAGATAAGAATATACTTTATTACACAGAAAAGACACAAGAGAAAATAAAATTAAATGAAACAAATAGTAGTACAAATAGGTGGCCATATTGCTAAGCAGCAATTTCTTTCATTCTTAGGCATTTTCATTTTATTAATGAAGTCAATAATATCAAATAGCCATCATATTCTATGCCAGGGCTGGCCAGGTCGACTGGTCGACCGTCACAACAAATTCGGTAGCCCGCAGACATTCCTCTTTTAGGGAAAGAGTTCAATGCAACATGTTTTTCAAAACAAGAACATTGAAAAGTACGTTTTTTTATAATCTGATGCAGAAAGGCAAGTTTCTATTACATGTCTAGGAGAAGTAATTCGTTTCTGTTTGACAAATGAGCAGATAGATTGTAAAACACGACTTTGTCGAAAATTATATACTGTGAATAATCAGCAAGCCAAAAACATTGATAATTAAATAATAAACATCCAATTTATTATGTTTTTTGGGTCTTGATTCTATTTAGAAAAAATGACATGGCGGTGGTTAGACCCCAAAGAGATAGTGATGGTGAAATCTAGACCGCACACAAAGTTTGGTCACCCTTATTTATTTATTTATTTAACAGTTTATTGTACACAATAAAATACAAAGAACATATACATATAAAACAAAGATACAACATGCACAGCTTATTTCTAAAAAGAAATCTCTTCCAGCAGACCTAGGCTAGTGAAATAGCATTCTTAAAGGCAGATACGACGTGCACAATTAAAAATATTGAAAACAATAAATTATAATTTACTTATCACTAAAAAAATAAAAACAAACACAATTACTTGAAAAATATGCTAAATAATCCTGCTAATAAATACCCTTGTTCCATACAAATAATAAATTAACAAATGTATTTCAAAACAGCAATTTATAAATATCTAAAAACTATCGTCAAAGGATGGGTAGGTAAATGTGTAAATCGTATTCCTGCGAATGCATAGTCACGAGTATATATAATGAAGTAAATAAAATATCTTGTAATTAAAAAATGAACTCGGCCTATTAATATTAACCTCACTATTGTTTTTATATTTATATTCTGCGCACCAATTAGCCAAGTCTGCTCTGACCCTTACACATTATCTTAAAGATGTCTACAATTTATTTATAAGTAGTTACTACTATTGTTGTCGTGATCCTTGCTATCGCATATCCAAAGTTCATACTTGTTTATGACAATGCACGTATTAAATAATTTATATGTAAATATTCATTTAGGACCAAGAGGTCTAAGATAAAAGAATCATTCATTCGAATTAGAAGGTTAATGATGCTGACTTATGGTTGAACATGTAAAGCACTGAAAATTAACTTATATTGTGCATTGACTTATACTAATGATCTTCCATGCTGGACTGGGAGCGAAAGAAAAACATAGAATGTGCTAGCTGCATTTCCTCCCGGGCAAGCTGTAAAAACCAGCTAAGGGATCGGAGGGTTTCAGTATGTTGCAATTTAGGCGATGGGCTGACAGGTTGTCACTACAGCAGTATACCTACAAATCTATCCTAAATAACCCTCAAATCGTTGTCAGACGTGGCGAAACGACCTTTTTTGGATCGTTTACGCTCTACCTGCCCCATTAGGGATAAAGGCGTGATTAAATGTATGTATGTACGTATACTAATGATAAATTTATTACAATCAAGTGGTCTTGGATATGTTAATACTGATTGTTATGCAAAAAGATGGAATAGCTTACACTTCGAAGTTATAAGAATCAAGAAACGATGCCAACTTCGACTAATGCCTGTGCTTGAAACTTTATAAGTTATATTAGCAATAATCATTTTAAACATAGAATGTGCCAGCTGCATTTCCTCCCGGGCATGCTGTAAAATCCTGCTAAGGGATCCGAGGGTTTCAGTATATTGTAATTTAGGCGATGGGCTGGCAACCTGTCACTACAGCAATGTACCTAGAATTCTATCTTAAATAACCCTCAAAACTTTGTCAGACGTGGCGGGACGACCTTTGTTTAGGTCTTTTACGCTCTGCCTACCCCATTAGGGATAAAGGCGTGATTATATGTATGTATATATGTATCATTTTAGGATAGTATGGGATGGGAACTTCCTGCCGTGTCTGGTAGAAATTGCTACCATAGCATTAAGGCCGACACATTGTACTCTTTTACTTGTGTTACGTTGATTGTTTATGGTGCAATAAAGAATACGTATTGCATTATATATTTTATCTATTTATGGACGTCTACCCATTAAACTTAGATCCTGTCTTGAATAACCCTGTTACCTATTTTGGGAATCAATCAATTTACAATATTTCACCAAAGAAATCTTTTGCTTTTTGTTACTTGGCAGTTTGCGCGCTTGTATAAAATTGTGGGTCATATTAAGCCCGTTACTTTCGAGTGCACTTGACCACTGGCTTTGGCCTCGTCCGAATTCAACAAAAAACTTATAACGGACCGCGACTAGATTCAAAATTGAGTGGTGTGTGGTTCCATTGACCATCATCACGATTCTATATCGGACGATTACATCCGGATTATACTTAGACGTCAGGGTATAAGGGACAGCTTTCCTCAAACTAATTGGGGTTGCTCAGTCAACGAGACTGAACAACTTTTATTGCACAAGAAAATTCTTAATGGAAATTAGGTCCCCTATAAAAATTGTAGCAGTCAATTGTTTTTTAATTTCCTGAAAGAATTTCCTTGTGAAAGCTTTACAATTTTGTTGTCTGAACAACCCCGTGTAACAACCCCATGGAAGACTTTATACAGTTTATTTTTAATTTACTAATATGAACTTCTTCTACTTTCATGCTGGACTGGGAGTGGAAGACAAACATGTGCCAGCTGCATTTCCTCCCGAGCATGCTGTAAAAACCAGCTAAGGGATCCGAGGGTTTCAGTATATTGCAATTTAGGTGATGGGCTGATAATCTGTCACTAAAGCAATATGTCAAATCTATCTTAAATAATCCTCAAAACTTTGTCAGACGTGGCGGAACGACCTTTCTTTAGGTCGTTTACGCTCTGCCTACCCCATTAGGGATAAAGGCGTGATTATATGTATGTATCTATCTTAAATAACCCTCAGAACTTTGACAAACGTGGCGGAACGATCTTTGTTTAGGTCGTTTGCGCTCTGCCCACCCTAATAGGGATGAAGACGTGATTATATGTATCTTCTGTCGTCCTAACTACTATTGTATTCTATTCTAACAGATAAGTACCTCGTGTATAACTCTCCGATATCGTAAGATACAATGAGAACGTACTCAACAATGAGTAAAGAAAGTATATTTAATCGCAGCATATTTAAATGTTGGTCTCGCCAAACGATGGTCATTGACTGATGGCTTGTTTCTTTTATTGTCTTGTCAAAATACCTGTTGCTTTTGCTCCACCCACATGATGCTAGAGAAATAATTTTAGGCACTTCTCAATGACAAACAAGCGTCATTATTATGCTGCTTCTTCTAAAATGTGTTTGTACAGTTATGAAAAATAATTTATCGATAATATCACGCCGCTTTCCAGACAATATTCGACGATTCTTTTATATAAGTTGCTAAAATAATAGTCAATTTTAACAGTGCTATTGATTCGTAGAGCGCTCTTAAATTCATTTTGACTAAAATGATTGCCGTCTCTTTCTGTTCTCTCATTATAGAAAATGACAGGTATAGAATTGTATTAGTTAAGTCGTGATTTTTGCAACTATGAATTACTACCACTATTTCTTACTGCACTAACTTGTGTTTAAAGTAAGGAATGTTTGGTGGATAGATAACCTGTAAGGTATAAAAAGGCTGTAAATGACTCCATGTTGTTAGTGCTTTAATGTATTCTTTAGAAAGTCTATAAAATTGCCACTTTATAATTAGTCATTTCTTGGAACAGCCTATAAAACAGCCACCTACAGTAGCTATAAAAAAGCTCTGTAATTAAATTCCTGACAGTGCGAAGCTAAATGATACTTTTCTCGTTTGTATGCCCGATATATATATTTATTTTGCAAAGCTTAAATTTGCTATGAAACTGCTAAGGAAAGTAGAGTATGTCGAACATAACTCTAAAATTTTATAAAATAGTACCAGGCCACTCAGAAAGTATTGCGATAAATAGTTTTTATATATGGTAGACTGGCCGGATAGAATCTTTTTTGAAAATATGATTACTTGTAAGTAAAAATATGTGTGTTCCATTTTCAAAATTTCCCTCCACATTTTTTGCGAGCCAATTCAAAGTATCGTGTCTTACTGAAAAATGGATCTGCGCCGGAAACATTTTAGAGCTATGATTTTTTACGATTTCAAGTGTCGCCTGAAACCGGATGAACCGTTCGATAGAGTTCAAATGGCATTTATGGATGAAAGCCCCTCCAAGGCAACCGTGTATCGTTGGTATAACGAATTAAGGCGCGGTCGACCAACCTTGGGGGATGAAGAAAGAAGCGGTCGCCCTTTGACGGCTATTACGGAAGAAAACGTGCTAGCAGTGAAAAATTTAATCCAAGTTAATAGGCGAATTACATATCAGGAGATTCAGCACATATTAAAGATTGGATCGGGAAGCGTTCACGAGATTCTACATGGGCATCTTCGCGTGAGGAGGATAGTATCGCGCTGGGTGCCGCACTACCTCACCGACGCTCAGAAGCAGGCCCGGGTGGAATGGTGCCGTGATATGCTGAACAAATTTGAAGCAGGCTCGTCTCGGCGTGTTTACGACATCGTAACAGGTGATGAGTTCTGGATTTATCAATACGATCCAGAAACCAAGCGCCAGTCGACAGTTTGGGTGTTTCAAAATGAACCAACGCCGACCAAAGTGAAGCGATCTCGAAGCGGGGGGAAGATTTTGATCGCCAGCTTTTTTAATTTGACTGGCCACTTGGCCTCAATTCCCTTACGAGATCAAAGAAGCATTAACGCCGAATGGTATAGTACCAAATGTTTTCCAGAAGTTTTTTTCTGTTGTGAGCAACAAGCGACCAAACACAGGGCTCCGCGGACTACTGCTCCACCACGACAATGCGCCTGCACACTCCGCGCTCAAAACGAGGGACTTCCTGGACAGCACACCAGTCAAACTCCTGGGTCACCCTCCTTACAGCCCTGATCTAGCACCGTGTGACTTCTTTTTATTTCCAAAAATAAAAAATCAGCTCAAGGGGGTAACAATTTTCGTCGCCGGAAGATGCGCTGGCTGCGTTCGAGCAGGCTGTAAACGAGGTGTCTACGGCGGACTGGAAAAAGTGTTTTGAAAACTGGTTCAGACGCATGAATCTTTGTATAGAGGCTGGTGGAGAGTACTTTGAAAAGATTTAATAAAAATATATGTACCTGTAGAACAATTTTTTTTAGTGTCGCAAAACTTTCTGAGTGTCCCACGTATGTATCGAGAAAAAAAGACAGGTTGGTAGTGAAATGAAATAAAACTTTGCTAGTATTAAGCATAAGCTCACAAAAAAATATGCCCGTGTTAAATATACCGGGTGTAAGGGACAGCGTCCCGCGAACTGATAGGGGTTGCTCAGTCAACGAAACTAAACAACTTTCACCGGGAAATTCTTTCAAGAGATGAATAAAAAACTGACCTGTCCATACAAAATGACCACCTCGATCAGACAAATTGTATGGACGCAAAAAAAAATCTTTAGCTACCTGTTTTTTTTTTTCGCTGATAGTTGTTCAGTTTCGTTGACAGAGTCATCCTTATCAGTTTGCGGGGTGCTATCCCTTACACCCCGTATAGTTGATATCCGAAATTATAGTTTTTCCCTGACCAGCAAATTTTAGCTAATCTACATTCCTCTAATTCCTTAGCTTCCATGCTGGACTGGGAGCGAGGGAAAAATATAGAATGTGCCAGCTGCATTTCAAAAACCAGCTAAGGGATCCTAGGGTTTCAGTATATTGCAATATAGGCGATAGGCTGACAACCTGTAACTACAACAATATACCTACAAATCTATGTTAAATAATCCTCAAAACTTTGTCAGACGTGGCGGAATGACCTTTGTTTAGGTCGTTTACGCTCTGCCTACCCCCATTAGGGATAATGGCGTGATTATAAGTATGTATGTAAATTCCTCTAAAAACCTTTTTTTTCTCACGGTAACCTCTCCTTGTTTCAGGTTTAGAAGATGCAGTGAAGCTGGTGAAAGGTATCGGCGGCAAGTGCCATGGATTCGTGGTAGACCTGACCAACAGGGACGATATTTACCGGGTGGCTAAGAAGACCAACGAGGAAGTTGGCAGGGTGAGCACAGTTATACATACTTTCATGCCAAAGCGTACACGATTACTTACACGAGAAAACTTTAAGGGTATGGAGTCTAGTGGCTAGTGCCATGGACTCCAGATCCGGAGGTCCTAGGTTAGATTTCCAGGGGGGAAACACAAAGTTGATATTTGAGAATTTATCACTTTGTGATTTTTTTCCCAGTGGTTAAGACATTGCAGGCTGAATCACCTGATTGTCCGAAAAGGAAAAGATTTCGTGCTTCGGAGGGCATGTTAAGCCGTCGGTCCCGGTTGCTGTCTTTGATAATGGTCGTTACTCAAACCATGTTAGAGGCCTGATAGTTGTGCTACTAGGGGGTTTAAGAACTCTGGCACCAGGGTTTATCGGGTCCAGAGACTCGATACCCACTCGACAGAAGAAGAAGAAGAAGTACTTTAATTTCTTAGACTGATTCCTGTGTAACATTTATACAAATACACGGTGTTAAAGGGCATATCTGTGAAAAATATTTCATACAAAATAATCGCACTATTTACTCGTTACTAAAAATGTAGATCTATAAATTAATGTCCATAATTTGATGTCTATTAATAAAAAAATATTTTCGTATTTTATATAAATCGTATGAAGAATTTATTCTTGTTTTGTGTCTTATTATTTGCTTTTTAGAGAAAGGTGCTAAACTATCTTTAGAAACCTCGTGAATGTAGATAGCTGTGTAAACTTTACAACTTGATACTTTCCAACAAAAGTTAATATATTTTAACACTCGTCTAATGCAAGCTATTAAGTTTCGACAAATAAGTGTTAATTTTATTGCTGGGCATAGTAATGCGGTGAATGGAACCATTATTTATAAAATACATTCGAAATGTTTAAACGCATGCAAAGGTATTTGAAGATCATAGGTTCCAAGTTGAGGATTGATTTCTTATTAATGTCAAAGATATATTCGTTAAAATATGTGTCTATCGACTCGAGAATCCACTCGCTAAGAAGAAGAATATGTGCACACAGATTTTACACAGTTCTTAATAAAATATACGATTACATAAATATATATATATATATATTTAATATTTATATAATTCAAGAATTTTTATTTTTAGATTCCGTGCAGTAGATTTTCCAAAAATACAATATTATTATCACTCATGCATGATCCGAGAACAGCACAGAAGCTACATCGCAAATCAAAAATATAATAAGGGATGAAGAGTACTTCTACGTAGTTGCCATGCCAACCTTTATGAAAGAAATTATTGTTAACCTATGTAATTATCATTCCAACAATGTAGTTAGATAAGTTAATTAAGAAAAAGTTAACTAGACTAGAATTATCCCATACAATGCTCAATGCCATCACAACTCATTATATCCTGTTGACACTATCAATAAACTTTTTTTCTTGAAATTCTGAATCTTCCAATTAGGCTGTAATGCTGTTGTGTCAAGTAATTTCTTGGACAACAATTTTTATAATAGGAAAGTATAAAAACTTGCACCTATTGTTATGTGATGGTGTTCTTTCTCATCGACAGCAATTTTATTTTTATTTCTTATTATCTGCAATTTTGTATAACGCCGTTTATTTATGTAACGACCTAGTGTCATTTCTATTTATCTCTGATTAATACGTAATTATATTTTTGCTTTCACGTGCGAGGCTAAATAATTCTTGTTTTCCCACGTTACGCCATAAAAAGTTGACATCCGTAAGCAAAGCGCAACCAAGCTTTTATCTACGTAAAGGTCGGTCGGTGCAGCATTTATGTTACGAAGAGTTTACAGATTTATTTTTTACAGAGACAGAGAAACAAAGTTTTGCAAAACTAATGTGTGTATATCCCAACCACTAATGAAAAATCAGAAGAAGTCATCATTAATATTATGATTCATATGAATGAATGAGACGGTGATTATGATTAGTATGATGATAGATGAATCTTTTAAGTGTTTCTCTTGGATGTTTTACAGTACTGCATTTTTATTTGCAAAAGGTTTTACCATTTTGTATTCAAGAAACAAACTAAGTTAAAATGAGATTTATCAAAGAAACAAAAAAATCCTTGTTGACAAAATTGATTTTTACGAAAAAAATAATATCCCTTGTTGGCAAAATTTTGAAGTCGTTGTTTTTTTTTTCAGGTATCAATTCTAATCAACAACGCTGGAGTGGTATCCGGCCAGTACCTGCTGGACACTCCGGACCACCTCATCCAGAGAACCTTCGACGTCAACGTCCTCTCTCACTTCTGGGTAAGCTTCAGCAGTACCGGTATTAGGAACATATTCGAGATTCATTGATTAGGTATCTGGACGGGCATGATGTAAAAACCAGCTAAGGGATCCGAGGGTTTCTGTACATTGCAATTTAGGTAATAGGCTGACAACCTATCACTACAGCAATATACTTACAAATCTATCATAAATAACTCTTAAAACCTTGTCAGACGTGGCGGAACGACCTTTGTTTACGCTCTGCCTTTATCCCTAATGGGGTACCATTATAAAGCGTGATTATATGTATGTATCTGGTACTGAATTTCCCTATGCGGATTGGCTAACTGAATCAATTTCGATAATTTATCCTCTATGTCTTTAACAACACCTGCGGGAAGAGATGAGTTGGTAGCATTCTGCATAGGCATTTGTAAAATCCCCACGCAATTTGATTATACGTACGTACATACATAAATATAATCACGCCTTTATCCCTGATGGGGTAGGCAGAGCGTAAACGGCCAAAATAAAAAAATCATTCCGCCACGTCTGACAAAGTTTTGAGGGTTGTTTAGAACAGTTTTGTAGGTATATTGCTGTACTGATAGATTGTCAGCCCATCGCCTAAATTGCATTATACAGAAACCCTCGGATCCCTTAGCTGATTTTTACAGCATGTCCGGGAGGAAATGCAACTGGCACATTCCATGTTTTTCTCCAGTCCAGCATGGAAGAATTTGATTATGCCCGAAGTGTGAAAATGATATTAACGTTTTTATTTCCAGACGGTAAAAGCCTTCCTCCCGCAAATGATAGAAAGCAGCGACGGCCACATAGTGACCATCGCGTCAATGGCTGGTCAAGTGGGCGTCGCCAAACTAGTTGACTACTGCGCGTCCAAATCAGCTGCTTGCGGCTTCGACGAGGCGCTGAAAATCGAGCTGGAAACCCGCGGCGTGAAAGGTGTCAACACTTCCCTGATCTGCCCGTACTTCATTCGGGCTACTGGAATGTTTGAACAGGTTGACTCGAGGTGAGTGTCATTTTCTTTTAGAGAGATTTCAGGGCGTGACTACCGCTGAGTGAGATACCATACTATAATAACATTAGTTATATTTGATGTGATGTAAACAGTGTTATTATAGCGCTTTACCTCTGTATAGTTTCTTACTGACTCTTGTGTCGTACATTCAAAGTCAAAGTCAAATCATTTATTTTCAAATAGATTCCTAAAAACACTTTTAGAAAGTCACAAGCGAGTCTATTACAAAGAAAATTATATCTGTGTCACAAAATAAAATAAAACTATATCACAATGAAGAAGAAGCATAACAAACTCGCACTTTGCGCCCCTCCCTTCGTTTTATCTTATTCTTACTTTTGTTCTTCTTATTGTTCATTACAACTCTAACCTACATAATATTTTCCCTTAGGTTCGTGCCGCAACTGAACTCGAACGAGGTAGCGGACCGCGTGGTATCTGCCATTCGCACCAACGAAGCCGTGGCCGTCATCCCGGGGTACTTCCGCTGTCTTATGCCCTTCAAATGGTAAATATAAATATATTAAAATATTTCACTGTTATTAAATGAACACGGTCTAACGGTCTGAATTTTTTTTTTTTTTGAATGGACCTGTTTGCAAAATACTACAAAGTGTATATAATGCGTCACCGGGCTAAGGGGGGGAGTTGCTACACGCAATCTACACCCTTAATGAAATGGCAACTGCCTAAGGGCGCCCACTAGGGCTCGAACTTCGGCTTATGGCGTTGCCTTGGGGACTCCTTATCGGAGAGAATCTGCCCGGTACGTGCCGGTAAACCCCAAAGTGGGGAGCAAAGGAGGGACCTCCGCAACCCCGCCGGCGGGGTGCGCGGTTGCTGGAAGAGCTTGTGCAGAGTGTGGCTCGACTAATATTGGCAGCATTAAACGCAAGGGTAATTTGGTCATCGCCGTCGGTAAGGACATGCCTAGGTCTTCGTTTGTAACGAGTCGCAGGTTGGGGAACGTAGTTAGAGGCGCTAACTACAAGAGGGTTAGGGTGGTGAGGGGCTTTGTCGAAGAAGCGTATGGCCGCTTGCTTCATGAACTCTTTGAGGGACGGAACATCGAGATCGATGTGAATGTCAGAATTGCGGAGGTACCAGGGGGCCCCGGTTGCCCTCCGCAAGAAGCTGTTTTGAACTACCTGGAGGGTGTTCAGATAAGTGGGGTAGGTGTGGCTGAAGGCCACACTGGCGTAGGTCATTATGGGTCGAACGCATGTAGTGTAAAGCCTCACCTTATTTCTAAGGGAGAGTTTACTGCGTTTGCGTATGATTGGGGTGAGCCGGCCCATGACAAATTTGGCGCGGTTTTTGACTCTCCTGATGTGCTTCGCAAAGTTAAGCTGGGAGTCAAGAGTAACCCCCAAGTACTTGGCGTCTTTGGACCATGGGATGGGTCGACCGTACAGCTTTACAGCTGGGAGGGTACGACGTAATCTGGCACGAGTAAAGTGCACGGCGGTGCTCTTCTCGGGATTACCTCTAACGGTCTGAGCTTTGAGTTCTTGTTCTTAGTCGAGGGTTCAATTTCCACCAATGGAACGTACACAAAGTTTCAACCCGCTAAAGTCGAGCTAGGGGGTTCTAAGGCCTAGATGATAACAATCATTAGCCTTATTTTAGCGCTTTTAGCCTTCAGACACTTAAATGTTTACCAGACGCCATAATCAGTATCCTAAATTTCACGTTATATGCTATCAGTATTTCCGAGACCTAAATACGTGTTTTGTGTTTCTATCCAAGATATTTAATATTCAAATCAAGAAATGTGATAATTTAATTGCGATGTATAGAGCTAGGTACTTATCCGGGTGAAACCCCAACGTCCTTATTTAAAATTCCGGGTAAATACCCATCTCTACAGATTGTTTATTCAGACGTACATACATACATATAATCACGCCTTTGTCCCTAATGGGGTAGGCAGAGCTTAAACGACCTAAACAAAGGTCGTTCCGCCATGTCTGACAAAGTTTTGAGGGTTATTTAAGGTAGATTTGTATATTGCTGTAGTGACAGGTTGTCAGCCCATCGCCTAAATTACAATATACTGTAACCCTCGGTTCCCTTAGCTGGCTTTTACACCATGCCCGGGAGGAAATGCAGCTGGCACATTATATGTTTTTCTCTCGCTGCCAGGCCAGCATGGAAGAATTTCTTCAGAAGAATTTATTCAGACGTAGCTGGAGGGAATTCTGTGATACCACACCCAAGATGGTGCTAGGAGATAGTATCTACGCATTACTTTTACAGCAGGTTCAAGTGATGGCTGTATTCTGAACAGAAACTCAAACCTTAATCATGTTTCTTCCAGGATCGTGCCTTGGGGCTGCATATCGGAATTCCTGCGACTGCTGGTAAAAGACGCGGCACCGACACATCACGCTCCACGCGTCGCTGAGAAGCCAGTCATGAACGGAGTCAGCAAACCGGAGTCGCGCCCCATGACGCTGGTGCCTCCAGCACGACACGACCGGCACATGTGATGACGCAGGGGGAAGAAGTGAGGGGTTCTGGCGACTGGTGGCTACTGAACAAGCTGGTCTGTGATTTGTAGGTTTCAGTTAAGCTGTATAATGGTAGATCGTTGGTGAAATTTTCGCGCCTTTTTGCGCTTTTAAAGTATTTTTTGACTGGATAATATTAACCCAGTCGTTTTGCTACTTGAAACTGTTGCGATGCTAGAGCTTCATAAATAAAATCTATGGATAATATTTGGTCCTTTTCCAAGTCGTAGGCCAAGATCCACTTCAGATCGCTGAGCCAGAGAAATATTTGTGGAAGTAGAAGTACTTATTAGTAGTTCCATGCTTGTTCAGTTTCTCTACTAGCTTGTCAAAACTCCTCACATTATGGAATAAAGTATAGACGGTGGTTACGGTTAGATTAAAAATAAATCGCTTGTCAATCTTGCTGTCGAATGGTGATCTGATTTTAATAAACAACGTTACCTTTTGCCTGGCGAATTGTTATGATGCATTTGACTTATAAAATAATAAGACCAGGGGCCTTATACACTTGTAACAATATTATTCTAGTATGTAAAGGGGCCTCACAATATTAGTATAAAGATTGAATAAAAAATAAGTGCCTATATCTTTATAATTAGGTACAGTAATTTTTAGTCTTTACTAATTAGAAATGGGTATTTTTCAGGGTTTGTGCCCATATGGGTATTTACCCGGATAAGTGACCTGGTCTACAACCGAAAAATATCTTGAAATCAATTTTTGTACCTTGTCTTGAAGTTCGAATATTAAGGCCTATATCATTAAATGGTGCAAAAGTTTATATTTTACAAGTTAAAACGTATATTTCAAATAAGATTTGTTAAACTGTCGAATTTATGGAGCGTATTCAGGTAGGGCATACTCCTACGATGTCGAGTCATTCAGAATTAGTTTCCAAGTTCTGTTCAGATCTTCCTACTCAATGTCCTCATTCTTGAATATTTCCTAACTTCCAAAATTGTTATATTATTTAAATTACAAAAATACTTCGATCAAATCTTTTGTTTTAGCTCGATATTTTATTCGTTAAAATTCACTCTAACACTTGGTTGTGATATTACTTGAAAATACATTCCATAAATAAATTAGTGTGAAATTATTGTTACGAAATTTCATAACTATAAGTGTTTATTTACTTACCAAGTTTACCTTACGTTAACTTAGGTCTAACAAGTAATATTAGTTAATACTGTGGTACTTAGTCAAACTAAGGTAATGTAATATTATATACGCGTTTGTGGATGTGATTTTAATTATTCTAGCGACTTTTTGATGCGCTGTAACATTTCATATAGTTTAGTTTAGACCCCGCATACACTAGAGACGCTAGTACTACTGTCATTTTGTGTCATGAGAGAACAGAAATGTACGCCAATTATTTTATTCAAAATTTAGATAGCACTTTCTGTTTGCGTTACTACACAGAAAGTAACAGTTACTATAAATTGCAACTAAAATGGTTATAAGTGCAATGTTTCATTGGCAAAGTGAAATTACCTATGTGTTTGTGGTGTTAGGGTCCCCTGGCAAAATAACTATACCAACATTTAACAGTAGTCTTAAAACAATTTTATTGTAGAAACGATCTGGGATTTTCTAGAAGTAATTAATAATTAAAAAGATTGACAGTTCCGGTACACGTTCAGTGCGTCCCGATAGTCTGAAATTCATACGGTTTACATTGAATACTGGCCGTCTGAACGCAACCCTGGCTATATACGTATTTTTACTGGAACCACGTTCCTAAAGTCATGGTATAAAGAGCCCTTTACCATATCACCAGATTATCTCAAGTGTATGCGGGATCTAATGACGTCTTGTCACCCACCAAACTAAACACAATTGTAGTACAAATGTAACGAATTAAATCTACAATTCCATTAACGTTTTCTGTATAAAAATAATTAGTAAAAACTGTGTAGCATTATTAAATACTATGTAATGAGCTCGATTCTAGATTTGCCGGCTAAACCTAAAATTAAAATCTATTTGTCACTAAGCACATTGGAAAAGGACAGGAGATCTATTATCTCCGGTTTTTTGTTTATAGTTGGTGGTTTTATGCGTAATCTGTCATTTTTATCCGCCATCATATGATAAAAATACAGGGGAAACGTGCAAAAGCGCGTCATAATCTAGCGGACAAAGTTTAAAACCATAGAGTATAAATCGCCTGTCCTTTTTCAATTTTATTATTTTTTAAGTGACAGGTAGATTTAAATTTTAATTTTAGCCGGTGGTATCTAGAATCGAGCTCAAATATCGTTTTATATTATATGTACCTTACTTTTTCGGTGATATACATTATAATACGCATGTTAAACATAGGAAGGATGGGTGTTATTGCTCAATCATTGGCTGGTTTGTAAATATAGATTTATGCGAAACTAAAGAGGGACTTCATAATTGTGACTATGCCTGCAGTATGGAGGGACAGGTAAAATTGTGTCAAGACAAATACCAAAGTATCTGGTTGTTTACTCTACATCTGTCTAGTTGAAGAATACTCTACCAACTAACTTATATTTTGTACGTAGTAATTGTAAGTAAAGTAACTAAGGCCCGAATTATAATTAGCTCTCGAGGGTGACAGCGAGTTTGAGTTTAAATCAGAAATGTCATTTCAGTACAAAACTGCCTGGCAAATCCATACTTAATATTATCTTGAGATCGCTTTATTAACGAGCCTATGTACAGTAAAATATTCACTCCCATTGGCAAACAGAGCTAACCAGCCACGTTTCGATCTTTGGGACTTATTACTTGTCACTACAGCTGTCCATTATCACTACATAGTATAAAACAAAGTCGCTTTCTCTGTCCCTATATCCCTATGTATGCTTAGATCTTTAAAACTACGCAACGGATTTTGATGCGGTTTCTTTTAATGGATAGAGTGATTCAAGAGGAAGGTTTATATGTATAATACATGCAGAATTTAGAAGAGAAACACTGATGATTTCCGTGCGAAGCCGGGGCGGGTCGCTAGTTATATTATAATAAGTGTGGCTACTTAAAATACCCAAACGGCATGAAGTTCAAGTGTCGTTTAAGAACTTACTGCTTTCGCTTACAAGTATTTTACTCAAGTTCACTCTACCACATTTAAAGCTGTTACTTTACTGTTTACCGTGAGACACTGGCCTTGTATATACACAGCCAATAATGGAAGGTACCGAGAAGTATCATAGGGCTTTCGAAGTATATTTTCTGCAAACTCAACAATTTTGAACAAGAGTGTAGTCGCTCGTACCGTAGGCAAAGGACACAATTTTGAAACTTTAGATACAAAACTTTTTATAACATTTTTACTTTAAATTATTGTACAGTTAGTCGAAAACATGGTTTACCCTTTTCACCTTAAGATCGAATAATAATGAGTTTTGTATGTGTTTTATTTTACGACACTTATTTCTTACATGTAAGTGTTTTATCAACACTTGTTAACCATTTTCGTGACGAACTGTACAAGTGTACATTTTGTATGGAATTTGTATTTTAGGTTTTGGTTAATTCTAACTTAAGTTACATGCAGTACTTCCAAAGTGCGGTGTTAAGTTAGCCAATTAGTTATAAAATTATCTGTAAAGGTATATTATTTTGCAATATAGGGTGTTAAGTTTTTAGTTTTTATGAAATTATACTAGGTGTAATACATGTTAAAATAAACGCCGATCAATATTGTTCAGGAAATTTCGATGTTTTAACGACTTTTAAGTCCAGAGTTATTTAACACCCTTTATTAAATATATCTGGTAAAAATACCTCTTGTAACAACTATACCATAATTTTGTATTGAAGGGAATTGTTTTGTATGTGGCATTTATTATAAGAATTGTTTTCATAAATAACACTTTGTACACAAAAATATACATGAGAATAATTTTTATAATTATGTTGAGAATAGAAATAAAACGATGGAAATTATTTTAAATTGTGTTTATTTTTTAGTTCTTCAAATGCCTAAAATAACGTGTTTTTAAGGTACCTATCTTATTTCAGGAACATTAAAAGACCTATTTAAGTGCTAAATAAGTTCACTAAGCTAGATTAAGTACATATTTAATTTAAAAGACTAGTAATGTTTATTAAATCTACTTGAAGTTCATAGAAAAATACTATTTTGGAAAGATTTGTACTCAAAGTTACGAACATCTTAAGTGTAAAAAGACGGACTAAGCGCTGTATTAACAATTCAAACAATGGTAGACTAGTAAAACTCAAAAGAAGTAAAAAAAATATAAAATAGCTTTTCCCAACCTCGGCGTCATGTTATTGATTTAAAACTATTTTTTTAATTGGTCACATTCATAAAACGCAAAACTATAAATTCTCAGACATTCAAACTCAATACAGCTTAGAATACAGTCAACACAAAAACCTATAAAATACTAATCGTTCTTGTCTCTAGGAAACGACTCTGGTAACCGAAACTCCGTGATGGGCGAAATGTACAGAGGATTCATCTCATGCGCACCTTTTCTGCTCTCATTGGCTTCATGCAAGAACTTGGCATAAGCCCTTCTGTCGGAGACTATTTGCGCAATCTTAATGACCAGTATCACTACCAATCCAGCTCCAATGACACAGGCCATGATAACTAAAGCGCTGACCATGATTCTAGCACTGGTCGGTTGGAAGCACTGTCGGGACCTGATGATGATCTCCAAGGCGACGAGGGCTTTGGTGCCCGCGGTGTAGGTGTATGCGTACTCGCAGTCGAGCTGGTCTGCCTCGGAGTACCGACGGAAGATGCAGGAGACTTCTTTGTAGTTACTTGACACTGTGAACAAACCACAAGTGTTTTAATAATTAATTTGAGTTTATGTTCCATTTTGAAGTTTACAGCAGGCGTGGTAGAGTAAGAACTTCTTTGCACTGCGTATTAAATATATGGATTGGCGCGAAAATGTATGACAGCTTCCATATAATATTTCACGGATACGAACCAAATACGGAGCAGTGCAAACACGCCCTAAGTTGTTCTATAAGACGTTATCAAGGTTCATTAGTGGATAAATTATATTTAATTTAAATAATTACCTAATAGGTAGAAAGAAGAGAACCAACTCACTCATAAAGTACGTGCTACGTGTTCATAGCTCATTTATCAACAGTTAGTTAGACTACAAGAAGAGTAGAGATATTAGGATAAAATGAAAACACCAAAAGGATACAAAGTACATGATCTTTTGAGTATTGTTATCCGTTTTTTTTATCTTAACAATATTATTTTTCAGCAAACCAATTTGTAAGAAGGTACAGAAAAGACACATTTAGTAAACAGAAAAAGTCTCAACCGTAAATTTCATCGTAATTCATATTCAGTTAAAAAAAAGCATATTGAATGATCATGCTATTTTGCATTCTATTTGGTGACTTCGTTCATTCCACCACTTCATCCACATTTTAATCTGATCTATATTCCACACCATAGAATCATTAACTTCAAAAGAAAGTAACAAACCGCAGAATGTGGGCTAATAACCACGTTTTAACTGTTCGTGGTCACATGACGGTGCTTAGATAAACCATGCCAGTTTGTATAGAGATTATGGTTTGTGGTTGCGGTAAATCGAAATAGAACTTCAACTTGAAATGTTGTTGACTGTTTTAACAGAGAAATGCAAGTTAGGTACTTAACTTGAAAACTTTATTTCTTAAATTAAAAATATTGAAGTAGGTAATCCGACCATTGATCTGACGACCACAGCGGACAAGCGACATAATCAATCAGTAAACGGTCGGTCACTGATTTGTGTAAAAAAATATATTGTCAAAAACATGAGGCTTGATATACAAGCATAAGGCTTTCATGGTAACCTCAACCTGTTGTATTTGTTAATTATTATGCTGCTGCTGTCGAGTGGGTATCGAGTCTATCGACCCGATGAACCCTGGTGTCAAAGTTTTTTAAACCGCCTAGTAGCACAACTATCAGGCCTCTGACATGGTTTGAGTAACGACCACTATCAAAGACAGCGACCGGGACCGACGGCTTAACGTGCCCTCCGAAGCACGAAATCTATTTCTTTTCGGACAATCAGGTGATTCAGCCTGCAATGTCCTAACCAAACTGGGGTAAAAATCACAAAGTGATAAATTTTCAAATATCAACTTTTTGTAGTTGTGTTAGTTAATTAAAATTAATTATTTTATTTAAGAGTTAGTTTCGTTTACCTGGGTCATCTAATCTCTCAATGACAGTGTAGTTAGCATTCCCGATAGTGCACAGGTCTGTGCAGTTACTTTCGATGTGGCAGGCCACGCAGGGCTCGGCGGTGATGCAGAGAGCGTTATCATCACACTCACCTGGATCATCCAACCTCTCAATGACAGTGTAGTTAGCATTCCCGATAGTGCACAGGTCTGTGCAGTTACTTTCGAGGTGGCAGGCCACGCAGGGCACGGCGGTGATGCAGAGAGCGTTATCATCACACTCACCTGGATCATCCAACCTCTCAATGACAGTGTAGTTAGCATTCCCGATAGTGCACAGGTCTGTGCAGTTACTTTCGAGGTGGCAGGCCACGCAGGGCTCGGCGGTGATGCAGAGAGCGTTATCATCACACTCACCTGGATCATCCAACCTCTCAATGACAGTGTAGTTAGCATTCCCGATAGTGCACAGGTCTGTGCAGTTACTTTCGATGTGGCAGGCCACGCAGGGCTCGGCGGTGATGCAGAGAGCGTTATCATCACACTCACCTGGATCATCCAACCTCTCAATGACAGTATAGTTAGCATTCCCGATAGTGCACAGGTCCGTGCAGTTGCTTTCGAGGTGGCAGGCCACGCAGGGCTCGGCAGTGATGCAGAGGGCGTTCTCATCACACTCACCTGGGTCATCCAACCTCTCAATGACAGTGTAGTTAGCATTCCCGATAGTGCACAGGTCCGTGCAGTTACTTTCGAGGTGGCAGGCCACGCAGGGCTCGGCAGTGATGCAGAGGGCGTTCTCATCACACTCACCTGGGTCATCCAACCTCTCAATGACAGTGTAGTTAGCATTCCCGATAGTGCACAGGTCCGTGCAGTTACTTTCGAGGTGGCAGGCCACGCAGGGCTCGGCAGTGATGCAGAGGGCGTTCTCATCGCAGGACTCGCAGGTCTCGCAGTACAAGCCGAAGTACTTGTCACCGTCGACGTCGCTTGCACATTCGCAACGGCCTGAAACAGGTCAAATTTGAGCTGGAGATAAATCTATCTTTCTTATAAGGTGAGAAACAAGCATGAGGCTTTTCCGTTCACTTTGTCTCTAAAATCATTCGTGACCAACAAGTCGGTTCCCCTGGAATTATCAAAGTTTAACTGGAACTGGTCCATTTTAACTTTCTATGCTATGTTTAAGTATTCCTGTATTTTTGCTATATTACTAAGATACGATAAAATTATCTCATGCATACAAGCATAAGCCTTTCCCCATAGTAAACGGTACATAACCGGAAGGGGTGATCTCGCCAAAAAGATTCAACTAGACTTCCATGCTCCAACGTACCACACACGCAATCTTCTTTACCGGAGCAGAAGTCCGTGCTACCAGGCGCTATGCAGGTGTCTGTGTTAGCTGGACAGTCGCAGGCGCACACGTGTAGGTTACACGCCAACATAACGGTACTCACCTTCTATGATAGCTACATACATACATATAATCACGCCTTTATCCCTAATGGGGTAGGCAGAGCGTAAACGACCTAAACAAAGGTCGTTCCGCCAGGTCTGACAAAGTTTTGAGGGTTATTCAAGATGGATTTGTACGTATATTGCTGTAGTGACAGGTTGTCAGCCCATCGCCTAAATTGCAATATACTGAAACCCTCAGATCCCTTAGCTGGTTTTTACATCATGCCCGGGAGGAAATGCAGCTGGCACATTCTATGTTTTTCTCTCGCTCCCAGGCCAGCATGGAAGAATATGATAGATAGCTGGCCAATAAAACAACACACTTACCACACACACAGTCTCCTCTACCGGAGCAGACGTCTTTGCTGCCAGGTGCTATGCAGATGTCTGTGTTAGCTGGGCAGTCGCACGCTCGCCCGCTCCAGCCGTCGGCGCACGTGCATTCACCGCAAATGCACTCGCCGCGGTCGCTGCCACCGCATTCCATGCCGTTTTGTCTGGAAATAAGGTGTAATTTTAATTTATACGTTATAATAAAAAAAAATTGTGTGATTTTACTGTGCTATGTGCAAAATAAAAGGCGCTTCATATATTATAAAGAACATGAACCGAAATATATTTACGAACCAGACAGACTTATTCGTAATTTGACGAAATGTTACGTAAGATATTTTCTAGATGACCACAGACCAAAAACTGTATAACAGCGTATAGTTATTAGGTATGATGCAAAGATAACCATTGTGATTGTAATGTATAAGTTACTACCTAAAGACTTTACCTAAGAGCCCGATGGTGTAGTGGATAGGGCCGCTGCCTCCTGAGCGGGAGGTCGTGGTTCGAATCCCACCACGTACCAATGTGTTTTTCGATTTACGAATTTCATATGTACGTTTATTCGGCGCTTTTTCCGTGCTTCGGAAGGCACGTTAAGCCGTTGGTCCCGGTTAATATCGTTTAATACCGTAGATATTAGTCGTTAACCCATGACAGAGGCCAATCCTAAGCATTGGCGGCTTGCAAACTCTGACCTAATCTAGTATTGGGTCTGGTTTCCCTTCTGGGTTGCGGAGGTCAGATGGCAGTCGCTCTGTGTAAAAACCAGTACCCTCGTTCAATCCCCTAGATTAGGTAGCCGACCCTGTGACATACGGGATAAGGCTAGGGAGATGATGATGACTACCTAAAGACTTTATTTATATTAATGTAATGCAAACTTACATAAAAAGGGTATAACATGTCATAATCATGAACGGCTTCATGGCGCTCAAGGGCAGTAGGTATACCTACTATAATACAAACATTCAGGGTGAGAACTAAATGCAAAACAAACAGAAAAGTTTTTTGCACGTGTTTTCTGTCATTCATTATTTGAGAAAAAGAAGCCAAAAAGACTGGATTCCTAGCCAAGACTATTTACAAAAATAAGAAAAATCAAATGTCAAACGCAGCTGATGATAACACCGATAACACCATATTTTACCGGCTGAAAAGTGAAAAAACTACGTATAATTAATGAATTTGTGTCCGATAAGATAGTTGAATTGCTTTTGAGACGTGTTTATTAACTTGAAGAGTGAAAAATAACCAAGAATGTACGAAAAACAGAACAGCGAAAAGATGGAGTTTTATAACTTTTTCAAGGTCCTGGTAATTATATTTACAATTTTCCTTGTATACAACCAGTATAATCTGACTCCTGATCATTTAATCCATATTAAACACCCAGAGTTTTCTCTCCTGGGGCCGTATAACACTACAAAATATAATATGAACGATGTGCATGACCAACTTATTGATTTAAAGAACTTCAGCTTCAAAATCAACCCGCAGCCTTGTCAAAACTACAACCAAGGCTTGTTACTGATTGTAATCGTGTCTTCGAAACCAGACAACTATGAAAACAGGAGAGTGATACGAGAGACTTGGGGCCGTTCCATTGATTCAATGCAAGTTGTGTTTCTATTGGGTGAGACAAGTAAACCGGCAATAAAAAGTCGTATTGAGAACGAAAGTTTAACTCACGGAGATATTGTACAGGGAACATTCAAGGATGCATATAGGAACATGACCTACAAACATGTGATGGGACTGAAATGGGTGTCACATTACTGTTCAATGGCAAAATATGTTTTGAAGACTGATGACGATGTTTTAGTAAACACCCATGAACTGCAACATTTTTTGGCAAGGGAGTTGTCCCCGTGGGGTACAAAAAACCTAATTTTATGCAAACTATTTATACAATCTGAGGTAGTCAGGACCAAAACCAAGAAATGGTACGTGACGGATGCTGAGTACTCTGGAAAATACTATCCAATATATTGTGCAGGTTTGTATTTAAATGATTTTAATTTCTTTGTGTCCCATCAATTTATATCAATAACTATTTAAAAATTTGTGCTCTGCAAATTTGCAAATTTTTCTTCCTATCTATTGTCCCATTATTTTAAGAGTCAGGAAAATGTTCAATTTAGAATTTACAGTATCAATTTTATTTATTCTTTTTTCAGGCATGACAATCATTTATTCTCAAGATGTAGTCCCAAAGCTGCTGGCGACAGCTCAAAACATTCCATACTTCTGGATTGATGACGTCCACATCACGGGTGTAATAGCAGGGAAGAACGGAATAGCTCGTACTCCACTATCAAGCTTGGTTTTAACCAAGAAACGTGGGGACTTGCTAATATCCCAAGGCATTGAAAGTGCCGGCCAGTTCCTGTTTGGACCTCAAGATTTGAAAACAGATAAAATTGTTGAGATGTGGAAAGCTATTCCTCAATAGAAGATGGAAATAAGAAAAAAATTAAGAAAGTTGAGAATAGTATGTGAGCATTTATTGTAATGTATACAGAGATTTTCCATCAGGCAAGGAAGTATTCTAACTTGTGATTTTCCTTTGCTATTATATTCCTTTTGGTTCTTTAGTCAATAAGAAACCATTGATGCATGCCTTCACTGTATGTTTGTGTGATATTAAAGACTAGGAGAAAATTTTATTAGGTATAACCATAAAGTGTAACCTGTTTAACTGCCTCCGTGGTCTAGTGGCTAGTGCCATAGACTCCTGATCCGGAGGTCCTGGGTTCGATTCCCAGGGGGGAAACACAAAGTTGATATTTGAGAATTTATCACTTTGTGAAGTTTTCCCCAGTTTTGTTAGGATATTGCAGGCTGAATCACATCATTGTCCGAAAAAGAAAAAGATTTCGTGCTTCGGAGGGCACGTTAAGCCGTCGGTCCCGGTCGCTGCCTTTGATAGTGGTCGTTACTCAAACCATGTCAGAGGCCTGATAGTTGTGCTACTAGGCGGTTTAAAAACTCTGACACCAGGTAACATACTGTCTTTGCTTGCTGTAGTTATTATTATTAGTTGGAATACTTTTCAGTATCACGGGTCCACAGGGACCCGGTCCTTTGAGGCATATGTTGGGCCAAAGCCAACAGCGCAGAGGCCTTTTTATACCAAATAATGTATTGTGATGTTACTATTATTATGATACTAGCCTTAACTGTCCTACTGCTGTAGTAATACAGAAAAAACATAGATTGTTGTTAAAGTGTATTTCTTGTTTAGAAATGAGTGCTAGTCGTAAAAGTGCCGAAGAAGTTATTTAGTTTAAAACTATTAAAAGTATAGTACCAAGTATTTTTGTGATAATTCCGAACGAATGCAATGCTATTTATATCGCCAACAATTGCGAACTTTATTTAAAAAGTATTTAAAAAATACCTACATAGGTATTTAGTTTACATAGCTTAGGTATTTAAAGCAACTGAAGTACCAAATAAAACATTACAAATAGGCTCGAAAAAACTAGTGATTAATTATTAGTTTTAAGATGTTAGTTCTGTTGTTCATATATGATAATTTAAAGCTAAGAATCATATTTCATATTCCTGTATTGTCACAAATAAAATATACGTAAAAATAGTAGAGCTTTTATTACATTGCATCTCCCATTACATTACATACCACTCGCATTTTTTTATTATTTAACAAACAAAGCATTTACACACGTCGCGTCGCCGCCGTATTAGTAATCTGAGGTGTTCAGGATTTTGTTATTAGTAATGGAACGCCTGTCGTAAGTGTTAGCGCAAATGTATAGTTTACCTACAAATCTATATATAACCCTCAAAACTTTGTCAGACGTGACGAAACGACGTTTGTTCAGGTCGTTTACGGTCTGTCTACCCCATTAGGGATAAAGGCGTGATTTTATGTATGTATAGTTTTCGCTATACCTCTTCTCGCTTTCGATAAAAAAGCAGCTCGAACATTAAATGTTTTCCTATCGCTCCCAATCTAACATTGAATTATCACTGCCTTCAGTAGTTGCACTCGCTCGTGAGTGGCGTTCGGTTCCCGGCATTGCACCACCATAAAGCTAGTTTTTAAATTACTAGAAGTAACTTACGTGCTGAAGTCGCAGGCCTTGCACTGGCAGTACTTCCCAGTATACTCGTAGTCGCACTCGCATCGCCCACACAGACACTCGCCTCTACCAGAGCACGGTAACGAGTGAGTGGCGTTCGGTTCCCGGCATTGCGCTACTAATGCTGCTGAGGCTGCCTCGTCTTCTATTGAGCAGTCGCAGTTAGGGCCTGACCTGGGAAGAGATCAGAAGTGTATAAGAAAATTTGTTTTCTTGTGTAATCGGATAGGTAAGGGTCCAAAAGAATTTAACCTGGAACGCCTTCCTTCCGGTCGAAGTGGGAAACTAAAAGCTAACCCCGAAGATAATTTTGCACGAACTTTGACATAAAGGCCTCTCATATATCATAAAAGGGCTTTATTGTCGACGTTGTCAATGAGAATTTTTCCGGCAGTCGGTTGACGCCTCAACTTAGAGACAAATAATGGTATTTCATCATGGTACCATAAAAAAGGAAACGCATAGGCCATTACATTATTTTTCAAAGAACTGCACTGTACATGAACTGATGACACAAGAGATATCGCACATTACGCTATTACCATTAACACTAATTGACCATCTGATGAAGCCATCAAGCTATTTTCCTGCAATATAACGTTGTCTTCATTATGCAACTATGTAACCTTAATCGTTTGTAGGAAACATTATTTTAAAAAAAACTGCATGCAGGAGGCACTAAAAGCTATTTTATTACCCTTGAGAATAAAAGGTTTAGGTCCGAAATAACCTAAGAGCTCTTTCGTCTTTCCCAAGGCTTTTGATACCGATGTTATTTTTTATTTTTTTATGGTCGCTATCTCTAAGCTACTTCACGCGCGCCAGTAAGTAAGTTTCGTGCAAACGGGGTTACGTAAACAAGGCGAGTAAATGAAACAGTCTGAGCTATACTATAAGCTGTTCTGTGGCTATTCTTAGGTCTTAATGAGATTCTGCTGATTGAAACCATTTTCAACATGTATCTGATTCGTGATTAAACATCGATCGCCTCTCCATTATTACTAAAGGTTGGCCGTCAGATCCGCATATTTTCTTCAGTCCCTTGCCAGAATCATTTTAATGTATCGGAATTTAGGAAATGGTTTGACAACCCCTGACTTCGGTACTCTTGCCTGGTAATAACTGACTCACCATCCCTTATTGCAAAGACAGACCCCGCAGACGAGATGTTTGTTGAACCCACAAGTGATAGACATGTCATTCTTAGGAGTCGAAGGCTCTTCCTGACAACTGCAGCCGCACTGGATTTCCACCTCCAGGGTGAGGGAGTCTTGGCCTAGCTGGCTTTCAACTATCTTAATTGTTTGGGTTTTCTGGAAAAAGAGCATATCAAGAATCTATGGTCAAAATGATATACTGTACGTGTTGAAAATACGCTTTCTTAGTTTGCTTTTGTCGTGTGCGGGAATGCATAAGTCAAGCCTTTTATGGTGAATTTTATTGTGATAATGCAATAAAGTATGATGACTATCGTCCACCTCTTACTTTGATACATACATACATACATACTATCACTTCTGTATCCCTAATGGGGTAGGCAGAGCGTGAACAACCCAAACAAAGGTCGTTCCGCCACGTCTGACAAGTTTTGAGGGTTGTTTAAGATAGAACTGGATATTGCTGTAGTGACAGGTTATCAGCCCATCGCCTAAATTACAATATACCCTTGAATCCCTTAGCTGGTTCTTACAGCATGCCCGGGAGTAGATGCAGCTGGCACATTCTACGTTCTTCTGTCGCTCCCAGTCCAGCATGGAAGCTTAAATAGTGTCTTACTTAGATAGTGCGTTAAATTTGCACTTGTTTGGTCGATTCGGTCATACTAAAGCTTAAGCTTAGCAATTCGAGTAGGTAGCAACGAGTTTAATAAACTGTTGAATTTATTGTTTTCATTAAAACATTAACCTAAAAGCAGATAAGTGTTTGGTCCACCCACAATACGATTTGCGGAGTATCGAATTACATTCTCTATTGAATGGTGGGCGGTAATCTCTGACAAAACAATTAATCGTGGACAAAAACCAATCTGAGTACAAATATTATACCTACAATTATTTGTATTATATCCGGTTGCGTAGATGTATTTATGACATCGCTCTTCTTATAATTAAATCGGATGTTAAATTAATATTGAAACAGCAAATAACCCATTACGAACACGCATGTAAAAAACACCGATTCCTTGAGGGCACAACTTAACTAAATCTTGACTAATATTGTTGTCGTCCCCTTCTGTCCTCTCATGATAGAAAATGTCAGGTATAGTCTTATATTAGTTAAGTCGTTATTTTTACAATTACCCTACTTTACTCTACTTGTCATTGGCGTCGTCTCAATCTAAGTCGAATCGATAAAGAAATATTTTTTTATGTAGTTTGTTCTCTAGCAAGTTCAAATCAGACATGCTCACCTTTTTGAACTCCGGGCATTTCTCTAACGTGACATGAGCTTCATACTTGAGCGTCATCCCAAACTCCACTCCGGAACACTTGGTGGTCTCCACTAGGGGCCCTCCCTTCACCCCGCAGTCCGTGAAGTATTTAACCTTGACGGGTCCCAAGTTAGAGTCATCCTTGAAGTCCACCACGCTGACGACGTCATCATACCCGGTTTTAACCAGTTTCAGGACGTTGGAACTGTCGCTCTCCAGTCTTGCTACATAGGTGAAGTCTTCAAGTAGTGAGTGTAAGCTGTCGTAATGAGGTTTCACGTCTGCCGTTACAGCGAATATTACATTGACCTGAAATCAACGGATCTGGTTATGATCATCCCGATTAAACTATCCACAGCTTCCATAATAATGTAAAGATAAACGACTCTGTCTGTATGTTACACTTTCACAGCATAAGCTCATAACTAATCTTTATTTATACAATCACTCCTTTATCTGTTAAGTTAATCCGTAAAGGCGGTTCCGCCACGTCTGACAAAGTGTTGAGGATTATTTAAGATAGATTTGTAGGTATATGTTTATTTAAGATAGTAATATTCGGTAGGTATTTTTAGGTATTTTGATTTATTAGTCTCAGTTAATGTTGCATTTACTTGTCCCCTCAAAATTATTCACTTTCTTTTACTACCATTGGGTTGGCTGGAAGAGATCTCTACATAGAGATAAGTTCGCCCTTGCACACTATGTTTTTAAATTATATTTCTTTTGTGTTTATGCAATAAAGTAAATATAATATATTGCTGTAGTGATAGGTTGTCAGCCCATCGCCTAAATTGCAATATACAGAAACCCTCGGAAATGCAGCTGGCACATTCTATGTTTTTCTCTCGCTCCCAGTCCAGCATGAAAACATCTTCATCTTTATTTATGGCAGGAGATAGTTGGTTTTCCAAACTATATAAATATATACATCTGCTTTACTTCGGTCAAAATTAACTTCTATTCATGGCAAAGCTTACAAAATCAATAAGTCGCAACATTTTGTTTAGTCTTTCTACTCCGTGAGTCTTTCAGATTATTTTGAGGGCTGAAGAGTAAATATCTACACGAAATATGCAGAAAAACACGAGCGAAGCCATAGTTTAATCTAGTAGACGAACGCGTGTACATTAGCCTAACCTAAACACATCAGTCGTGCGGTTATAAATTTGCGGACGTGGTTAAGTTGTAAATTTGTCTAGAGTAATAGATTGGCTGCACTTGTTAGTAATAAAGTGGCAGAGATTGAAATAGATTTATTTGGAGAAGTGGATTTTGCAATGCAAGATAAACTAAGAGTTAAAAACTTTTGCGAAAAAAACATAGTGTATAAGCTGTTTTTCTTTTCATACATACATACATACATATAATCACAGCTTTATCCCTAATGGGGTAGGCAGAGCGTGAACGACCTAAACAAACGTAGTTCCGCCACGTCTGACAAAGTTCTGAGGGTTATTTAAGATACATTTGTAGGTATATTGCTGTAGTGACAGGTTATCAGGCAATTATCTAAATTGCAATATACAGAAACCTTCGGATCCGTTAGCTGGTTTTTACAGCATGCCCGGGAGGAAATGCAGCCGGCACATTATATGTTTTTCACTCGCTCCCAGTCCAGCATGGATGAAAGTTTCTCTTTTTGGGCATGCTAAATGCAAGTAGAGGTACTAAAAAGTTTCGGTAAATAGACTGGCACATCTAAAGATAAATAATAACCTTGTGTTTGTCTAGCAGCCTATGCACTTGTGCTATAGAAGGGTAATCGTAAGTGACGGCGTCCGAGTAGTAACCATTCTCGTCTAAATGACATTGCTCGTCGTTTTTCCTGATTGCACCACCTGTAAAGAAATAGAGTTTTGTATTTTGATTACATTTTGCCTGTACTCGTTATCCTGACCACATAAAATCTAATCTGTCCAGCCAATCTTCTCCCCACACGTCACCACTTGAACTGTTATCTTACCTAACAGCTCATCTCCAGAAGTACCTATCTAATGGAATGATGATCATTCCATCAGAAAGTATGAGGCAATCTTCCTGCTCTTATCTGCCCACCCAATCCTTTTCCCACATGTCACCACTTGGACTAAAGCCTCCAGTTGTGATCTTACCTAACAACCCATCTCCAGCAGTATTCATCAGTCCATCAGAGAGAATGAGAACGATCTTCCTGCTTTTCTCTGCCCAGCCAATCCTCTCCCCACACGTCACCACTTAGACTCTCTAGTCTCCAGTTGCTATCTTACCTAACAACCCATCACCAGCAGTATTCATCAGTCCATCAGAGAGTATGAGAACGATCTTCCTGCTCTTCTCTGCCAAGCCAATCCTCTCCCCACACGTCACCACTTAGACTCTCTAGTCTCCAGTTGCTATCTTACCTAACAACCCATCTCCAGCAGTATTCATCAGTCCATCAGAGAGTATGAGAACGATCTTTCTGCTCTTCTCTGCCAAGCCAATCCTCTCCCCACACGTCACAACTTGAACTGTTATCTTACCTAACGCTCATCTCCAGAAGTACCTGTCTAATAGAATGATGATCATTCCATCAGAAAATATGAGGACAATCTTCCTGCTCTTATCTGCCCAGCCAATCCTCTCCCCACACGTCACAACTTAGACTCTCTAGTCTCCAGTTGCTATCTTACCTAATAACCCATCTCCAGCAGTATGCATCAGTCCATCAGAGAGAATGAGAACGATCTTCCTGCTTTTCTCTGCCCAGCCAATCCTCTCCCCACACGTCACCACTTAGACTCTCTAGTCTCCAGTTGCTATCTTACCTAACAACCCATCTCCAGCAGCATTTATCAGTCCATCAGAGAGTATGAGAACGATCTTCCTGCTCTTCCTGTCCAGCCGATCCTCTCCCCACACGGTACCACTTAGACTCTCTAGTCTCAAGTTGCTATCTTACCTAACAACCCATCTCCAGCAGTATACATCAGTCCATCAGAGAGAATGAGAACGATCATCCTTCTCATCTCTGCCCAGCCAATCCTCTCCCCACACGTCACCACTTGAACTGTTATCTTACCTAACGCTCATCTCCAGAAGTACCTGTCTAATGGAATGATGATCATTCCATCAGAAAATATGAGGATAATCTTCCTGCTCCTATCTGCCCAGCCAATCCTCTCCCCACACGTCACCACTTAGACTCTCTAGTCTCCAGTTGCTATCTTACCTAACAGCCCATCTCCAGCAGTATGCATCAGTCCATCAGAGAGAATGAGAACGATCTTCCTGCTCTTTCTGTCCAACCAATCCTCTCCCTACACGTCACCACTTAGACTCTTTAGTCTCCAGTTGCTATCTTACCTAACTGCCCATCTCCAGCAGTATGCATCAGTCCATCAGAGAGAATGAGAACGATCTTCCTGCCCTTATCTGTCCAGCCAATCCTCTCCCCACACGTGACTACTTAGATTCTCTAGTCTCCAGTTGCTATCTTACCTAACAACCCATCTCCAGCAGTATGCATCAGTCCATCAGACAGAATGAGAACGATCTTCCTGCTTTTGTCTGCCCAGCCAATCCTCTCCCCACACGTAACCACTTGGACTAAAGCCTCCAGTTGAGCCTCTGCGTTGTCCAGGTTCCCCGTCACTGAACTCCCGTTCACCTTTTCTATAAAGTCAGTTACCTGAAGAAATGATTAATAGTTTAGGAGTTTGAATTTTGAGGCCAGTCGGGTGGGAATTTATCTTTTCTAGAAATTCTAGATGTCTGCAGTTTGTATAGAGTAAAGAATGTCCCATTCAATACGATAACAGTAGAACAATACCAAATTTGTTACTAGTTTTAACTGTTCAAGGCGACATTAATCAAGTAAGTAACTTCATGAAGGTTGGAAAACACAGGTGAAGTGAAACTGTAGACTGCTTTTGAACGAAGTGCATGATTTGTTGTCCTATTTAATACCTATATTTTTTATGGAATGGTTTTGATCATATTAAGACATTATGGTTGATCATAAAAAACACACCTATTTATTTGATATTATAAACAAACATGTTATACAAAATATTTTATCTAATAGATATTAATTAATATTGAATAACAATGGTAGACATTTGACACCATTATGACACGCAATTTAAAATATATTTTTTTCTGTCATCGACATTGGGTAAAATATGTTTGCTGCGTAATATAAATGATTAGTATTGAATATTATAATGAACATTTTGATCAAGTCATAAAAAGAAATATGAAAGATTATCCTTACCTGGTCGGTAAGAGACAGGTGATGCTTAAAACTATAAGTAGCTTCGCACTGTTCTCCTTGCATGATGCAAGGGTTTGCCTTATTTTTGGTGTCAGACAGGATGTAGGGCATCAGGGGTTTATCCGCAAAACTGCCGAATCCTAATCTGAAACCATTACAAAATTGTAAACGTTACCTGTTCCCTGGCCTAGCCTAGACTCAAGAGCAAATCACATCATCAGATTCTTATCTCTTCATCTTAGCGTGTCGATGGAACACGAGAAATTACATCATAGAGGCCCCAAATTCGGCGACTTTCATTGCAGATAAGCTGCCGTCCATTAAATCCGCTGGCGTGCAGGTATTGTGGCACGCCGGGCACGATGTCAAGTGTGTTAAGTTTGCACTGCACCGCAAAACTGTATTTTTATGATTTTAATATTGATTTGAGAATACCTTTCTATACATTCTACTTACTTGAAATTATCGGTGAGATTCTTCAACATGAGTGGAAGTTCATCCCTCAAAGACACCAAAGTCTCCTTGTCATCCTTCATAGACCATGTGAGATCCATCAAGTAGTACAGATCTAAGGGGAAGTTTCTGGCGGGTCTGTACAAAAACTTGATCTTCCTAGTTTCACCTGTGCAATAAGATTTAAAAAACTGTGGAAAAAAATGCCATTGACAACGCCGAAACTCTGCGAGCTCCGAAATATTTCTTTATCAGTTTAGTTTTGCAGCAGATACATCTAACCTAGTTATTTTCCCATTTATAATCTAACCTGACACCAGGGTTCACCGGATCGATTGACTCGATACCCACTCGACAGAAGAAGAAGAAGAATCTATCCTCAGCTATTTTACTTAAATTCCGTTAAAAACAATAACTCTCACGCAATGGAACTATCAATTTAAAATAAACATACATACATACAATCACGCCTCTATCCCTAATGGGGTAGGCAGAACGTAAACTACCTTAAAAAAGGTCGTTCCGCCACGTCTGACAAAAGTTTTGTGGGTTATTTTAGATAGATTTGTAGATATATTGCTGTAGTGACAGGTTGTTTAATTGCAATATACTAAAACCCTCGGATCCCTTAGCTGGTTGTTACAGCCCGGGAGGAAATGCAGCTGGCGCGTTCTATGTTTTTCTCTCGCTCCCAGTCTAGCATGGAAGAAATTTGAAATAAAGGTCAATATAAACTTGATCCTTAAACCATTAAGATAAGAGATTAGGCATCTAAATTATTATCTTGTTAACTGTTTGCAGAGATTTTGCTGCGTAACTATCCTTGGCTTAATCTAACTAATGTAACAGATTATCTACGCTTAATTTACTACCTACTTTATCTAATTAATAGCCTATTCATAAGCAAAGAGATACTATGTACCAAATTAATCCGTAGAGACAAGTTTCAAGTTCATGGAATTATTGTAATTATCTTTCTTATTGAAATTAAATATCTAACTAAATATTTCGGGGTGTAAGGGACAGCGTCCTGCAAACTGATGCTCAGTCAACGAAACTGTACAACTACCAGCAGGATATTTTTTGAAAATGTTCACCTCGTTCAGACAAATTTGTATGGAAAAGCCATTTTTTTTTACTTTCTTTTTAAGTCAGCCAAACCTTGGTATTATTTGTACTTTAGTATGAGTAGTAACTCTGTGGTATTATATTTTCTAATTCAGTAACAGAAATTATATAGGATTGGACGTCTGAAATAAATATTATTTTAGTTAGGTTTCGTCACGTCTATACTAGATTGTAGTATAATATGGTGTCTTATTTGTCTTGTATATGGATGACTTGATGTTTACTTACGAGGCTTGAGCGATAGTTTCACCATCTGCGGCTGAATCTGCACCACCTTGTCAGCCTCTGAACTTCCTGGCTGCATGTCCTGGAGGGATCGGTTCTCAACCACGTTCCATATTGACAGGTCTGGTCTTTGGATCATGCTTTGGCTGCAACTGGCTTTTACTAAACTGAAGAGAAAATAGAACAATTTTATAATCAAGACTCTCTACGGTGCGTAATGTATAGGTTAAATTTTAAGATAATTATTTTATTTTTATGGAGATGATGATGCCTCCATGCCAGACGTGGTGCTATTAAAAACATAGAATGTATTGTTATTGGGGCGATGTAGATCAAAACGCCATAATAATATGCATGTACGATTTTTACAAGTAAGAAGTACGTGTAGTTATCTCTCGGTTTCCAAAGGGACAAAGGGACTATTATTGAGATGCATCTCATTTCTCTAGACTATTACAACAATAACGTCTTTTAAGATACAATAACCTTCCATACTACAACTTGTTGCATTAATATACGAACATAAACACATTCTGTCTACGAGTCGGGGACCCCAACATTGACCTCAAATGTTCCAATGGATGCTATTGCTGATAAGATAATTTCAAGAAGCGTCCAACAAAATCATTCATAAAAACTAGTGATAGCTCTAACGAAATTAACTCGTATAAATTATCCCGGGTTATCAAAGGTCATTCCCATCAACTCCGATTTCTAAACCTTGCGCAGCGTGCGTCGGAATTGGTCTATTGAAAAGTGCTGAGCTGCGCGCGCGCATGATCGTAATCAACTATCAATCAAGTGACGATCGCTTGATTGGAGCGGTGAGGCGGAGTCAGAGTGCAGCGGTATTGGAATATTCCCGTTGCTATTATTATTCAGTTTTTATCTATAATCTCTACTATCTATTTTTAAGTGTCCAGATACAACAATACCATGCCATTATTCTATTTATTGTTGTCTGCTGGAATTTAACGATACTTTTTATCAATTGATTATGTTAGCATTAATCTGACATGTCGTTTTGTGAAAATAAAAAAAAATACTTCCATGCTGGACTGGGAGCGAGACAAAAACATAGAATGTGCCAGCTGCATCTCCTCCCGGGCATACTGAAAAAACCAGTTAAGGGATCCGAGGGTTTCAGTATATTATAATTTAGGCGATGGGCTGACAACCTGTCATTACAGCAATATACCTACAAATCTATCTTAAATAACCCTCCAAATTTGTCAGACGTAGCGGAGCGACCTTTGTTAGGTCGTTTACGCTCTGCCAACCCCATTAGGGATAAAGGCGTGATTATATGTATGATTATATGTAAAAAAAATGTAGTGACTCAAACAAATATAAATTCTACGTCTCACTAGTTTGTTAATGATGGATGATTGTTGCATTGTATGCGTCAAAAGTTCTTTCGTTGACCCTTCTTTGAAAATGTTTATTGATTAAATTAGTTAGATGTTGACTTTGAGAATAAACCACTACGCAGTCTACATGTCAGCGCTGGTTGAGACGCTGGCGTGGGAAAGGCTAATCCAACGTTCATTACGCACCGATTCACCGACGGATGAACCGAACATGCGCTTGCGTTGCATCTAAGCAAACTTTACATACGTGGAGAAGGCACCATAAAAGTTTTAATTAGGTATCCAAGTGAACTGGAGGACCAGGTAAGGAATTCGCGCTTTTGAAGATAGCTGTATCATTAATTAATTCTTTTTTGATTAATAAATTTCTCTAATAAATCAAATTAATGTTGTCTTCGAGAATGACCCACTCCGCAGTCCGCATGTCAGCGCTGGCGTGGGAAAGGCTAATCCAGCGTTGATTACGCACCGATTCACCGACTTGATCCGACCATGCGCTTGCGTCTTTAGACGTTCAGACGTGTAGAAAGGGCACAGTGAAGATAACATTCCATTTTAATTCGTTTTTTCCTATGTGAATTAAAAGGCAAGAGATGGCCTGTCGCATTTTGTGTATGTATGTATGTATGTATGACGCCTCTATCCCTTACGGGGTAGGCAGAGCGTTTAACGCCTCGTAAAAGGCGCTTTCGCCACGTCTGACAAAAATTGAGGGCAGTTTTAGATTGTAATATGTATTGCTATAGTGACAGGTTGTCAGCCCATCGCCTAAATTACAATACACTGTAACCCTCGAGTCCCTTTTGCTGACTTCAACAGCATGCCCAGGAGGAAGGGCAGCTGGAACATTCTATGTTTTTCTATCTCTCCCAGTCCAGCATGGAAGTAAAACCTTTTGATACTTTTTGTCTTTTGTCCTGACGCAGCGGATATTACCGCATTCCACTTGCTCGATCACACCAGCTTATTCTGCAGCTGATGATGATGATGATGCTGGCTTACCTCTCATCATCGTCGCATCTTGGCGCGGTGGACTTGAAGTAAGGGTCTGCGCACCACCGGCAGTGAGATGCGGCTGATAAACAAGTCCCACATTCCACTTGCTCGATCACACCAGCTTATTCTGCAGCTGATGATGATGATGATGCTGGCTTACCTCTCATCATCGTCGCATCTTGGCGCGGTGGACTTGAAGTAAGGGTCTGCGCACCATCGACAGTGAGATACGGCTGATAAACAAGCCCCACAGTCTTCTTCCTCTATGCATACCAGCTTATTCTGCAGCTGATGATGATGATGATGCTGGCTTACCTCTCATCATCGTCGCATCTTGGCGCGGTGGACTTGAAGTAAGGGTCTGCGCACCATCGACAGTGAGATGCGGCTGATAAACAAGTCCCACATTCCACTTGCTCGATCACACCAGCTTATTCTGCAGCTGATGATGATGATGATGCTGGCTTACCTCTCATCATCGTCGCATCTTGGCGCGGTGGACTTGAAGTAAGGGTCTGCGCACCATCGACAGTGAGATGCGGCTGATAAACAAGTCCCACATTCTTCTTGCTCGATGCATACCAGCTTATTTTGTAAATTTTGTGGTTCTGTGGAAAAAGTAATTTCTTTTTACATACATACATACATAAAATCACGCCTTTATCCCTTACGGGGTAGGCAGAGCGTAAAACGCCTCCTAAAAGGCGCTTTCGCCACGTCTGACATAAATTGAGGGCAATTTTAGATTGTAATGTGTGTTGCTGTAGTGACAGGTTGTCAGCCCATCGCCTAAATTACAATACACTGTAACCCTCGAATCCCTTTTGCTGACTTCTACAGCATGCCCAGGAGGAAGGGCAACTGGAACATTCTATGTTTTTCTTTCTCTCCCAGTCCAGTATGGAAGATAAATTTCTTTTTATTTAAAATTATTTGTGTTTTGATCATAATCTTGGTCTTGGTAGGTAAAAGGTTGTTGACAATGGAACGAACACACTCAGAATATGTAAAAAAAATTATTGTCGGTACTTCCTATTGAAGCTGTCACTACTAAAATTAATTGAAACTTTTGGTTATTCCTTTCCAGCCACGCTTCATCGATCTTGGAATGCTTTTGGCTGCTCACTCCCTAGTTTAAATTTTTATTTCCCTTAATCAGATTTTACGACAGACACGAGAAGAAAATAATGTTTATAGGTACTATTTCCGATATAGAACATGGAAAGTCAATAAGTTTAAACATGAAACGGTCCCATAACTTAACATAAATAGTTTCAATTAACATTTAACAGTTTCATCTCAGGAAATCGTCTTCAATGCTGGACTGGGACCGAGAGAAAAACATAGAATGTGCCAGATGCATTTTCTCCCGGGAATGCTGTAAAAACCAGCTAATGATTCGAGGGTTTCTGTATATTGCAATTAAGGCGATGGGCTGACAACCTATCACTACAGCAATATACCTAAAAATCTATCTTATATAATCCTCAAAATGTTGTCAGACGTCTTAACGGCCTTTGTTTAGGTCGTTTACGCTCTGCCTACCTCATTAGGGATAAAGTCGCGATTATATGTATGTAATCTCAGGAAATGTCGTCTTGTACGAAGCTCGCAAACTTGTCATCAGAATTGGTTTTAGAGGATTTTATGGGATGCTATTAAAGTTCACATTTAGATGTAGACGAAACAGAGATTGACCCAATTTGGCCAGACAAGTTATAGGAACTAGGAAGTGGGAGTTTTGGTATGATGATGATCAGTAGATAAACGGCAAAGTTTAACTTTACAAAACTATTTTGTCTTATATTAAGTCTTATCTTCCCGTCCAGCATTAAAATAAAAAATATTTTCAATTTTCAATAATTATTTCAAGTAAGCTGCACATCAAAACTTTACAAAATGTCTATTATATTATTTGACATAGAGATATGTAAAAGAAAAATAATGCTGTATACCCAACATTGGCTTTAGTAGATATTTCCAAACGCTTATAAGCTGACCCTAACTCTAACTAATCAGTCCTAAAGCCAATCGATTGAAACTTTTGTGCCTAACTCTTACAACTTAATTGTTAATGCCATGTTCACAGTTAAGTAGGAGCATCTTAAGATGTTAAATAATGGTGAAACAAAAAGCATAGTGACAACTTAATCCCCCAAAATCTATTCATATATTCGGCAGTTCCACATCCAAATCTACGATCCGACTTAGTTTCGACAAGCAATAAAACTAAATGCGGCGTGGCCGTAGCAGCAGCCCAAATCGGGCATCCGAATACAGTCAACCGAAACTAGACTATACCTCTTCAAAGACTCTTACGCCCTTATGATAAAGATCAATTTAAATCAAACTGGGTGTGTGGTTTCCTGTACATATGGACCACCGAAAACGTTGTATAACAAGTGGTATTGTGTTGCGATGACACAATTTACGTGGGCGTCAATGATCTCGGAGCAGATTACGGTCTATTTGTACAAATAGAGATGAAATGAGCTATCGATTAGGCCAAATTGAATTGAGTGACAACCAGCTGTGCTCAATATATATTGTGTCACAAGTTGTAACGTTGTACTCACAACATATGAAAGAATTCACAGACATTAAAATAATCCGCAAGTACATACATTTTTTCCATGCTGGCCTGCGAGCGAGAGAAAAACATAGAATGTGCCAACTGCATTTCCTCCCGGGTATGCTGTCAAAACCAGCTAAGGGATCCGAGCGTTTCTGTAAATTGTTATTTAGGCGCCGGGCTGACAACCTGTCACTGAGAAATATAACTTTAAACCTATCTTAAATAACCCTCAAAACTTTGTCAGACGTGGCGAAAGACCATTGTTTAGGAGTTTACGCTCAGACTACCCCATTAGGGATAAAGGCGTGACTATGTATGTATGTATATAATCACGCCTTTATCCCTATGTAGTAGGAAGAACGTAAACAATCTAAACATAGGTTGACCAAGTTTTGAGGCTTATTTAAAATAGATTTGCAGGTATATTGCTGTAGTTACAGATTGGCAGCTCATCGTCAAATTAGAATACACTGAAACCCTCAGATCCTTTAGCTGGTTTTTACAGCATGCCCGGGAGGAAATGCAGCTGGCACATTGTATGTTTTTCTCTCGCTCCCAGGCCAGCACGGAAGTAATCCTTGAGAATTTGAGGTAAGAGAAGTTAATGTGTGATAAGAATACGGTCGCTCTGTTGTATAGAGTAGTGGTATGGATCGCCATGGGCCTTCTGATCCTGTTCGCCTAACATGATAAACTTAAGTTGTCCAGTTAAGTTTCTTCAATGCTGGACTGGGGGAGATAGAAAAACATAGAATGTTCCAGCTGCCCTTCCTCCCGGGCATGCTGTTGAAGTCAGCAAAAGGTACTCGAGGGTTACAGTGTATTGTAATTTAGGCGATGGGCTGACAACTTGTCACTATAGCAATACATTACATATTACAATCTAAAATTGCCCTCAATTTTTGTCAGACGTGGCGAAAGCGCCTTTTACGAGGCGTTAAACGCTCTGCCTACCCCGTTAGGGATAAAGGCGTGATTTATGTATGTATGTCCAGTTAAAATGTATAAATTGAGATCCAAGTACAAATTTTCCAGACGTACCTACACCTAGTTACTGACTCTACATCTGCAAACATACGGACGTGTCTAACAGAAACAAGTATCATTTAGGTAGACTTATTTTGTTTACCTTGCCTACTCTCTTGTACAGATGTGAAGTGGTGATGGTGAACCCCGCTCTTTACTCTTCATATTAACGCCACAACCTTTTGCTAAGTAGGTGAGTATGTCGTTATACCATATTGACAAGGGTCGGAAGATATCGTAAAACCCTTCATTAGTTATTCAAATGTTGTCACAGTAATATAATAAATAAAATACAGCCTGAATAACAATTACGCCAGTTAACATATGTGTGATAGTTGTGTTTCCAATCAACAAGATAAAATATGATATTAAATTAATTTGACACAATATTTCATATTTCAGTAGTGAAAGGTTTTGCAATCCTCGAAAACCCTATTATCTCTACTGAAGAAGCTGAAATATTCAATGTTTTTTTTAACTAAGGCTAACCTGTAAAGGTTGTACTAAGTTGTGTCTGGTATGTACTGAGAGAAAAAAAGATAAGGGGCCTTGTAGCCACTCATCGACTTGATAGGAGAAGAAGATCAAGCATGATAGGACTTTCTTTCAGGAATTTTCTATTGTAAATTCCTGAAACCATATTCGTTAGCCAGTTTATAGTATTATAGGTATATGCTGTGGTTGTAAGATAGATCAGCTAGCTACAAAAAACAATGCCACGTGCGATGCCGTCCCTTCTGCACAGCTCCCCAACAAAATTGATAGGCGCGATAACATTTGTGGTAGGCAGAGCATAAACGATCTAAACAAAAATCGTTCTGCCACGTCTGACAAAGTTTTGAAGGTTATTTAAGATATATTTGTAGGTACTTTTATGCTGGACTGGGAGCGAGAGAAAAACATAGAATGTACCAGCTGCATTTCTTCCCGGGCATTCTGTAAAAACCAGGTAAGGGAGCCGAGGGTTTCTGTATATTGCATTTTAGGCGATGGGATGGCGAAACTGTCACTACAGCAATATACTCGTACCTACAAATCGATCTTAATTAACCCGCGAAACTTTGTCAGACGTGGCGGAACAACCTTTGTTTAGGTCGTTTACGCTCTGCCTACCCGATTAGGGATAATGGCGTGATTATATGTATGTATGTATGATTTGTAGGTATATTGCAGTAGTGACAGGTTGTCAGCCTATCGTCTAAATTGCAATATACACAAATTTTCAGATCTTAGCTGGTTTTTACAACATGCCCATGAGAAAACGCAGCTGGCACATTCTATGTTTTTCTCTCGCTCTCAGTCCAGTATGGAAGTAGAATAGATAACATCGATACCTAATAATTATACCTACCTATTGATGTGAGCACGAGCATGGAGCCCATCGATTTTTTATTAACCATTGATTAGACTCGGCTGGTTAATAATCGATTTAAATGTTATCTAAGATCTTTATTATATGAGGAAGATTAACCGGATACCCACTTATAATTTGTGGGTTCTCAATCCAGGAGTAAAAGTTATCTGTGTTGTGTATTTTACAGGTGCTTTCTCTGAGCATGTCACGTCTGTCTGCTGTTCAACAATGGCGTTAATGAATGACAAACATACTTGTATTCGCATTCGGAGAGCCCGATGGTGTAGTGGATAGGGCCGCTGCCTCCTGAGCGGGGAGGTCGTGGTTCGAATCCCACCACGTACCAATGTGTTTTTCGGTTTTCGAATTTCATATGTACGTTTATTCGGCGCTTTTTCTGTGCTTCGGAAGGCACGTTAAGCCGTTGGTCCCGGTTAAATATCATTTAAAACCGTAGATATTAGTCGTTAAGCCATATCAGAGGCCAGTGCTAAGCATTGGCGGCTTAAAAACTCTGACCTAATCTAGGATTGGGTCTGGTTTCCCTAATGGGTTGCGGAGGTCAGATGGCAGTCGCTCTGTGTAAAAACCAGTACCCTCGTTCAATCCCCTGGATTAGGTAGCCGACCCCGTGAGATACGGGATAAGGCTAGGAAGATGACTTGTATTCGCATACATACATACATATAATCACGCCTTTATCCCTAATGGGGTAGGCAGAGCGTAAACAACCTAAACAAAAGTCGTTTCGCCACGTCTGACAATGTTTAGAGGGCTATTTAAGATAGATTTGTAGGTATATTGCTGTAGTGACAGGTTGTCAGCCCATCGCCTACATTATAATATACTGAAACCCTCGGATCCCTTAGCTGGTTTTTACAGCATGCTCGGGAGGATATGCAGCTGGCACATTCTATGTTTTTCTCTCGCTCCCAAGCCAGCATGGAAGAATAATAATAATATATAATACTTGTATTCGCGTTTTTTATATTATGATTGATTGGGTCTGGTTTCCCTTCTAGGTTGCGGAGGTCAGATGGCAGTCGCTCTGTGTCAAAACCAGTACCCTCGTTTAATCCCCTAGATTAGGTAGCCGTTTCCGTGATATATGTGATAAGGCTAGGGAGATGATGATTTTCTTGTCTTCTTACCTACTCAGAATCTTTCTTAAATTTTTAATTACGATACAAGTTAATTCGCAGTTGTATTTTGAAAGGATTTTGCTGTTAAATCTAGTTAATGACCGAGATATATTACGTGTTCTGAAATAATTACTTTTCTGTTTTCACAGCTGCATCACGTCGCAGAATAATTAAATAGAGTATCGCTCTACATTGAATTAATTCGATACATTACACAAATTACGTTACAAAATAGAGTAGTTTGCACTTGCACTTGTTATTTCTTTCATGCTAGACTGGGAGCGAGAGAAAAACCTAGAATGTGCCAGCTGCATTTCCTCCCGGGCATGCTGTAAAAATCAGCTAAGGGGTCCGAGGGTTTCAGTATATTACAATTTAGACGATGGGCTGACAGCTTGTCACTATAGCAATATACCTACAAATCTATCCAAATTAAAATAACCCTCGAAACTTTATCAGATGTGGCGGAACGACCTTTGTTTAGGTCGTTTGCGCTCTGCCTACCCCATTAGGAATTAAGGCGTGAATATATGTATGTATGTTATTTGAAAATACCATGTCTGTTACATAGAAATACCACTCCTAAATGGACTGTCGCTTCCATTTCCAGAAGTTAAAAATAACTGACAATCCTATTTGACTGCTTCACTTTTTTGTTTGGAATACTTGAGCACACTCTTGAAATAATTTTCTATTTGGGCCCGGCTCGTGTTAGCTCACTGGAAGCAATTCGGTAAAAACACGACTTAACTAAATCTCTGAGCTAAACAACTTTCCCCAAGGAACATAGAAAATATGAAAAAAATGGCCTTCCCATACAAAATGACTCGAGCCGCTGACACCATTTTGTATGTGAGGGGCAAGTTTTTTTCCATATTTAAACCTACTATCTTTGAGGAAAGTTGTTCAGTTTCATGAATAAAAAACATTCCCTCCCATACAAAATTACTAGAGCCGCTGTCACCATTCGTATGGCAGGGCCATTTTTTTCATATAACGTTTCTTGGGGAAACTGGTTCAATTTCATGGTTAAAAAAACATACCCTCCCATACAAAATGACTCGAGTCGCTGACACAACTCTATTTTTTTTCATCATATTTCTACGTTCCTTGGGGAAAATAGTTCAGTTTCAGTTGGGTAGGATCACACCCTAAAGTTTGATCCGCAAATTTATTTACTTCCTGTATTAAGTCGTGTCATTCGCAACGCCGAATTGCCTTCAATGTTAGCTTGTATGTGGCTTGTATCTATAAATTGTCCTTTAAGGAGTATTTTCTAATAGGGCACGCTTGGCCACTTGTTTCCTAGTGTTATTTATATCTTTTACGGAGAAAACAGCTCGCGTGCATGTGAACTGTCACATGAAGCTAATTAATAGGAAACGGGATTCAACTAATCTTGCTATCTTTACCCTGCACCCCCTGTACCACAGAATTTATATACCTGTACAGTGTATCTTACCTTAAAAGCGAAGAAATCTAACTTTACACGGACGATTGTAGAGGTACAAAACACGAAGGGGTGTTTTTATCATATATACACCTCCAATATATCTTAAATAGCTCTCAAAAGGTCTTTAGGTCGTTTACGCTCTGCCTAACCCATTAGGGATAAAGACGTGATTATATGTATGTAAGTACATTACATACATTGTATATTACATACATTGTATGTAACGTATGGTTCATAATTATTAAATTCATATTCGCAGAAGAATCTTTCTTTCACAAACACACTTGCATGTATCTATTTTTTGTAACATCTCGTATAGTATAGGCCAGGCGCCAGTGCCACTACTGTCCGTCTGTTTGTCTATTTTAGGCCAGGATGCAGCGACGTAAAATAAATCTCTTTTGAAGTTACGTTTATACCGTACATAGATAACGAATTAGATGTTCGGCTGTTTGTATTTTGGGGCACATTAAATGTATTTGTTTTTACAAATGTATCGACATAACGACGAGAGGAAAAATAAACGATATTTTATTTACCTACATACATACATACGTATAATCACGCCTTTATCCCTAATGGGGTAGGCAGAGCGTAAACGACCTAAACAAAGGTCATTCCGCCACGTCTGACATAGTTTTGAGGGTTATTTAAGATAGGATTCTAGGTATATTGCTGTAGTGACAGGTTGTCAGCCCATCGCCTAAATTACAATATACTGAAACCCTCGGATCCCATAGCTGGATCTTACAGCATGCCCGGGAGGAAATGCAGCTGGCACATTCTATGTTTTTCTCTCGCTCCCAGGCCAGCATGGAAGTAATTTTTATTTACCTACATGTAGGTATCTTAAAATATTTATGAATTGCACTTAATTAATATTATTTTATATTTATTAATATTGATGATTATGTTTTTATAGCAGTTAAATATTTGTATTTTTTATAACGGAAGTCAAAATTATTGTTTTGTTAAATACTACGTACAAATACTATGTAGGACTATACAAAAATAAGATAAAAAAATCCCTTGCAGAGTAGTTAAAGGAGCGTCCTATTATTATTTTTGGTTTTCATTTAGATTTAAGGCATTATTATATTATAAGTTTTCTACAAGGATTTATCGCGTTATCAGCAAGCTTGTCTTTAACTAACATTACTCACTGTCGTTTCAGCGTATGAAACAATTTCAACACCTATTCATGCACTATCAGATAGATAAATGGAAAATTTCAGCATCAGAAAGAAAACATAACAAACCTTGACCGACACATCCGCATAGCACAAACAAACACACACAAAACTTTATTAGAAACACTTTTCCAAACATGATCACTTATAACTGTGATATTCGCACGTGCGTTAGGTGCGGTGGTGGCGTTTGGCGTATCAATCGGTTTTGCGATGTAGTGATAAGGGGTGTGATAACGTGGTAGTGTCAGTGATAAGACGCGGCGGTCGGCCCGCCGGGCCCGCGTGGCGCGACGCTGACATCTGCGTACAGTCTGAGCTCTACTGAACTACAGCGGTTCTACGGCCTCTACGCTCTCCTAGACGAGAGTAAAGTATACAGGGTGTAAGAGTCGGCTTCCCGAAGACTGAAAGAAGTTGTTCTTGCTCAGTCAACGTAACTGAACAACTTTCATGAAGATTATTTTCAGGGAAATGAAAAGTAACTTTTCCGTGGTTCGTACAAAATTACCATTTTCTTCAGACAATTTTGTATAGGTCAGTCAAGAATATTGTTATTTCACAGAAGAATTTGTGATTTTTATTACATCCTTTCTACCCCTTTTATACCCCGTTTGTTTTGAAGTCGGAACTGAGAGTGTTTACTCTTGTTCTAAGAGATTCAAGTCTCTATACAAATTTCCTCGATCCAATTACAAAGACCTTGAAATCTGCTCAATATTCGATCAAATTTCAGGCATTTACTGGAGAAAACTTCGGATAAACTTGTTCAGAATTCTTAATGCAGAGAGTAATGCAGGTAACATTTTCTATCTCTGAGTATCCAATAATATGTTCTTAAGATTTTTCAAAGTATCGAAGCTATCGACCATATGTCAAAGTATGCGTAACTGCATCCGTGGTCTAGTGGCTAGTGCCATGGACTCCTGATCCGGAAGTCCTGGGTTCGATTCCCAGGGGGGAAACACAAAGTTGATATTTGAGAATTTATCACTTTGTGAATTTTTACCCAGTTTAGTTAGGACATTGCAGGCTGAATCACCTGATTGTCCGAAAAAGAAAAAGATTTCGTGCTTCGGAGGGTACGTTAAGCCGTCGGTCCCGGTCGCTGTCTTTGATAGTGGTCGTTACTCAAACCATGTCAGAGGCCTGATAGTTATGCTACTAGGCGGTTTAAAAACTCTGACACCAGGGTTCATCGGGTCGATAGACTCGATACCCACTCGACATCTCAGAAATTTCTATAGCTGCAGCAGGTATTGAAATAGAAGTAACAATTTGCTCGCAGTATTACTAAGTTGCGTACCAACGATTAGTATTAATATCTGCAGTATTTCCCCTCTAACCTTTGCAGGTACTACGGCTAGATTGAGAACAGCACAATCTAAACGCAGGTGTGTGCTATTGGCATTTTAGATTATAATTGTGCATGGTACAAACGCAAATAAATAACAATTTTCATTAGGTAGGTCCTAATATTGTTCATCTTTTCCAAGTCCTCATGAAACTTCATGAACACAGCGAAAAGAATCTTTAGACAAAAGTTGAAAACAAAACATTTTGATAAAGACGGATAGAATTCAGTGTAGGATAGTTTACCTACGGTTTAAACGCGGCTGAAAAAGTTACTATAGGCTACAAAAAAAACACGCCAAAATACCTCAGTTCCACGGGAAAACTCATTTTCTTGGCGAGTGAAACCACGGGGCGGCAATCTAAGTTTGTTTGTTATCTTTCCTGTAATTATAAAGTAATCCTACATAAGTGCAATAATATCAATCTTGCTAAACCTCGAGATTCGCACACGCAGGTTGCATCACGTTTCCTTCATAAATCATTAAAATTAATGAAGTGCGAAATAATCATACTTACACTTACATACGTAGGTATAACATCCTTCTCTAATTTATTAGGTCTGAAATAATCAGCAAACAAACACTCATGGGAGCTGATTATAAATACGCCCTACTGGTTGAATACATACTTACGTATCAAATATTTTCCATGAATACGAAAAAAACTTACTCTGTTTAAGTATACTAAACTTTGCAATTCCCGAATTTTTCATTTGGTTACCGATACTGAGTCTTCTTAGAATGTTTTTATAGAAAGAGAGACAGCGACGCTCAGTTCAACATGCACTCCGAAGCACAGAATTATTTCTGGAATGTTAACATTACAATTACAATTTTAATAATACATAATCTATTTACAATTTTATCACCGCATTATCTCGGTGTCTCGAATTTATTTCAGTACAGTTCGTTAATATTCGCTTTAATTGCAGCTTTTAGTCCATACATTATATCTAACAACACAGCCGTACAAATCAATGTCCTTCAACGAGCTATTAATCCAACGTCCTTCCTTAAACACTAATTATAATTACGTCAAAACGTTAAGCTTACATCAAAACTTCACAAGATACATGGCTTCAAGTCACGCAGCTGCCATGCTGCCACTCCTAAGTTTTAGCTGACATACTATCATAAATAGACCTTTCCCTTACAAATAGAACGCTAAAATATAGAAAGAACTTTCAAATGCATGACGTGTGTTACGGCTCTCCCTTATTTGGTCGACTCGTAGGCGTACAGTCGAGGTCAAAATAGATGCTAGTTAATATTATTGGTTAGATTAAAAAGATGTGTTAGGTTTACAGTGCTGATATATCGGATCTACCGGGTGTAAGGGACAGCGTCCCGCAAACTGATAGGGGTTGCTCAGTCAACAAAACTGAACAACTGTCACCAGGAATTTATTTCAGGAGATGAAAAAAAATGGAACTTCGCATACAAAATTACCACCTCGTTCAGACAACTTGTTTGGAAAACCATTTTTTTTTACTTACTGATAAAAAAAACCTGCTGATAGTTGTTCAGTTCCGTTGACTGAGCAACCCCTATCAGTTTGCGGGACGCTGTCCCTTACACTCTGTATAGGCAGCTGTGAATGTGCTTATGAATTGATGATATTTCCAAAAGGAAACAGATGTTTAAACTTCTTCCTACTGTTTCGCTTGCTACACGTTTGGAGTTTTACGTAATTATATAATATATCTTCTAGAGGGTCATCCCCCATAGGGCCGCTGCCTCCTGAGCGGGAGGTCGAGGTTCAAATCCCACCACGTACCGATGTGTTTTTCGGTTTTGGAATTTCAAATGTACGTTGATTTTTCCGTGCTTAGGAAGGCACTTCAAGCCCGGTTAATATCGTTTAACACCGTAGATATTAGTCGTTAAGCCATGTCAGAATGTCTGAGGCCAGGCCAGGCGGTTTGAAAACTCTGACCTAATCTGGATTGGGTCTGGTTTCCCTGCTGGGTTGAGGAGATCAGATAGCCGTCGCTGTAAAAACCTCAGTACCCACGTTCAATCACCTAGTTTAGTGAGATACGAGATAAGGCTAGGGAGATGATGATCTCAGGGTCATCCTGATCACCGGCAGCCCAAAAACCTGTGTCATTCTTTCTGAACAACGCGACGCTACATAAGCAGAAATTTGCGAAAAGTTGGTAATTAAAATGTCAGCTGTTGTGCTTGATGAGCCTCTAGAAAAAAGATAAGTCCAAACGTGTAGCAAGTGAAACACTAAGACGAAGTGTATAATAGTAATCTGTTTCCTTTTGGAAATCTCATCAATTCATAAGCACATTCTCAGCTGCCTATAGATCCGATATATCAGCACTGTAAATGTAACACATTTCTTTTTTTAGTAGTCACATATCTATCCGTTTCCATTCATTGTACAAGTTTTATATTTGCAGTCATTGTACAGCCATTTAACTAGCTAAGCTTCGGCAGGGACAAGTTTGGACGCTCGTAGGTGGCGATATGTCTACATCTCTCTCTAGGTGATGCTGATGATGCAACCTTCACGCCAAACGCAAACGGCAGAGTTTCGCAATGAATCTTCCCATCAACAGGTGGTCCTTCGGTTACAAAAGTTAAGCATAGGAAAGTCGAGCGGACCCTTATATGGATGTAGCATGAATGAGTTGTAAGTTAATTAGAGCTTTGTTCGTATTTCGGAGAACACGTTTTCAAGAATATGGTGTGCGCGTGTTAATAAAAGTTTTTATGTAAACCACACAAAATATATTTTGTTATTAAAATAAAATAATACGGGGTGTAAGGGACACCGTCCCGCAAACTGATAGGGGTTGCTTAGTCTAAGAAACTGAACAACTATCACCAGAATTATTTTCAAGACGTGAGAAAAATTCCTGTGTTTTCCATACAAATAGTCTGATTTAAGTAGTAATTTTTTAAGGGAAGGTAATTTTTTTTCATCTCCTGAAAAAAAAACTCGGTGAAAGTTGTTCAGTTTCGTTGCAACAACCCCTATCAGTTTGTGGGACGCTGTCCCTTACACCCGGTAGAGGTAGTGCATTAATAGGTAACCAGCTTCTTCTCCAGTGGTTCTAACTAAACTTTTACAATAAATATTGTTTAAATATAAACTCCATAAAAATAATATGTTGTAGGCACTTGCACTTTAAATGTAGGCAAGCCTTGTTGTTTTCGAGTGTATAAAAAGAGTTGGTCTTTACCGTAAGTGGGTTCAAATTGAAGTGTCACATAGATCTTAACTACTTGGTTAACTGTACCTACTTAGCGGCAACAAGTAGGAAATGCCCTTTCTAAAAATATTGACACGGCGGAGAAACTCAAGTATCCATTTCAGATTTATAACACAAACATTTTTTTTTGTGATAAATATAACTGGAAACATTTGTATACTCGAAAAACTGTAATATTCATCATGTATTTTTGAAATGTGTTTTTAAATAAAAAGACATGAAACTATGTTTACCTTTATTCTAAATCCGAGTTGGAAATACTATAGGTAATCCATAGGAATTGCATCTGTCTCATTACAGCTACCATCTGAAGAAACTCAAGTATCCATTTCAGATTTATAACCCAAACATTTATTTTTGTGATCAATATAACTGTAAACATTTGTATACTCGAAAAACTGTAATATTTATCATGTATTTTTGAAATGTGTTTTTAAATAAAAAGACATGAAACTTTGTTTACCTTTATTCTAAATCAGAGTTGGAAATACTATAGGTAATCCATAGGAATTGCATCTGTCTCATTACAGCTACCATCTGACTGATTTTCAAGTATAGTCAATAACAAAGTGAATAAGCAGGTTATGTATGCTACTCAAAAGTCAGACAAGGCAAAAACGGAAAATGATTTTTATTGTTCGATTCCCATTGATATTTGTCAATTTATTACTTTGGAAGGTTTTCTCTAGTTTGGTTAGGACATTGCATGCTGAATCACTTGATTGTCCAAAAAGTGAAAGGATTCCGTGCTTCGGAGGGTACGTTAAGCCGTCGGTCCCGCTCGCTGTCTTTAATAGTGGCCTTTACACAAACCATGTCAGAGGCCTAATAGCTGTGCTACTAGGTGGTATGAAAACTCCAACACCAGGGTTCTTCGGGTCGTTGTTCGACTCGAGAATCCACTCGCTAAAAAAGAACAACTCAAAGACGCAATGGACCTAAACCTAACTAGCACAAAGTAGTTACCGTTCAACAGCTCTTTCCCAATCTGAGCTTTAGCTTTTGCTTGTTCGTTGGTTAGCACCCGCTCTATCAATTGTTTAGTTTGTAGTACTGATTGTTATGTAGCTGTGCCTGCTTGGTTAAATTAAACAGCTTGGTGACGAAATGTGCCATTGCTCGTTTACTGCAGCTTGCAGGTGTTGCTATCAGTAGGTACCTAGCTGCCTCCGTAGTCTAGTGGTCTGAGCCATGGGCTCTCGACCCGGAAGTCCCGGGTTCGATTCCCGGCGGGGGACAATGACTTTGGGTTGTAGTTTCTAGTTTGGTTAGGACATTGCAGGCTGATCTAATCTAATCTACTAAGATGATTCATCCTGTCGGATGGGCATGTAAATAGTCGGTTTTGCGCCTGATTTCCCTCTGGTCGTGTCAGTCAATATGTCCCATCAGATTAAGAGATTGAAGGAATAGAGAGTGCACCTGTGTATAGGGACAGTTTCTTACTTACTGTAAGGGACAGTTTCTTACTTACTGATGGTAAGTTAGTTGGCTCAGTCAACAAAACTGAACAACTTTCACAAGAATCTTCTTCGTAAACTATTTCCTTTATCAGTTTGTGGCTGTCCCTTACATTAAACCATTTATGAGAGACCTGCTGTACTGAAGGAATTAAAATCTAGGTAGAATATGTTAAAAGAAATATATAAATATATTTTTTCCATTTATAATTAATTAATCAATCAAAATTAAAATAAGTAATAGGCACAGGATCTCGCCCGAAAATCTCGATTATCCTTCATCTTCAAACTATAAAAGACAGGTATGGGATGAACTACATTTAGGCAGGTATGGGATGAACTGCCTCCGTGGTCTAGTGGCTAGTGCCATGTACTCCCGATCCGGAGGTCCCGGGTTCGATTCCCAGGGGGGAAACACAAAGTTGATATTTGAGAATTTATCACTTTGTGAATTTTTCCCCAGTTTGTTTAGGACATTGCAGGCTGAATAACCTGATTGTCCGAAAAGAAAAAGATTTTGTGCTTCGGAGGGCACGTTAAGCCGTCAGTCCCGGTCGCTTTCTTTGATAGTGGTCGTTACTCAAACCACGTCAGAGGCCTGATAGTTGTGCTACTAGGCGGTTTTAAAACTCTGACACCAGGGTTCATCGGGTCGTTAGACTCGATACCCACTCGAAGAAGATGGGATGAAATTTTTTCTAATTTATAATTTTAGACTCTTGTCCCCCAATCCTAACCTTCTTCTTCTGGTCTTGAGAGCTGAGCGAACTCTGCAAGGTCTTGGTCGGTGATACAGGTGCCGTTTTGTGCCCGACCGGCGGCTGCCTGTACAGATTGAATTCCCTACGCCTCTTTCTGATCTCCGCCTTATCTAGGACATTCTCCAACATTGTATAATAGTGGTTCATAGGTTGAAGCCAAGCATATCCTTGGTCTGCTTTGCAGACCCAGATATGGCCGTTGGGATCTGTCAATTGTAACTGGCCTACCGGACAGTTCTTTTCAAATTCGCAGGTTAAGACGCTGCCGTCTGGGTATGTGTATCTCCCCTTGCCGTTGTAGCATCCATCCTTGAAGAAGCCTTCGTATTTGGCACCGCTGTGGTAGGATATGGTGACCTCTTCGCCGCCGAAGCCGAAATTATTGTTGTCCCATATGCCAGTGTAAATGTCGCCTTCGTTGGTAGTGTACGTTCCTGGACCTAGAATTATTAATATAGATGAATTGAGAGTTATGTCCGTCCAAGATATTCATGACGTATAAAATAGTATGTATGGAAGTAAGAGAACAACTTATTACAAGGACATCTGAGCAATGGAACGGCTTAGGTACCAAAGATCGCTGATTCAAAACCAGCCTCCGTCGAATGTTTGATATTTCTCTCTGGAATGTTAGTCACTTTACATTTGGTAGCAATTTCTTTTATTTTCTTTTTACGATATTGTATTGTAAGCTAGCTCTATCATGTATAAAATGCTCTCATCTATACGAAAAAAGGTTCGGATTACAACACATAAACAATCAGAGCGTAAAGTGCGGAATGGATGATACTTTACGCTGGTCACACTCCATTACTCTGAAGATAAACGAGTGTTTAGTAACGGTCCAATGACGCACAGATTTGGTGCCATACCTTATGAGTTTAGAAAACTCCTATTCAAATTCACTGATGGGTTTGGCTAAATAAGGTTCCAACTTTATAAAAACTCGTAAAATCTACGGCACTTTTATAGGACGGTCAGTGTTGTGCTGTCACAGGGTCGACCACAGGTGGAGTGCCGGATTATAATGGTACCAACCAAAATAGCTACAAGGAACTGCTAAATCTAGGGATCAACCTGCCTGCCAAGCGTGGTGGATATGGAAAATGCCTCCAGCCCATGTCCAGCACTGGATTTTCAGTGGTTGTAATGAAAAGCGGCAATCAACTCGTTTAAAATTACTCTTCATCTTCAACAACATTCAACACTACTACACCTAATTGCACTCAACAACTTCGATTCTAAGAACAATAAAACTAGTCTTAGCATGCATCCTGACGCTCCTATCCTTCTTCAAAGTTGCATGGTACTAGCGTCGTCAAAAATAATTTATCAAAATCTAACCTTGCATTCTGAGGCTTTTATCCTTCTTCCTAGCCTCAAAGAATCCTTCATACGTGTCGCCTGTGGAATGTTTAAAGAACCCAGTGGCTTGTACGACTAAAACCTCTTTTTCTTTGCCTTTTTTCGGCTGCATCTGCATGGTACTGGCGTCATCTGTTTCGGTGTACGACGACATTTTTCACGGCTCTGTAATTAAGTAGGTTTGCACCATATTTGCACGGTCAAGCAAAGGTTTAGTTGGTGAGGCTGACTATTAATTTAGTACGAAAAAATACTTATACTTAGCCACACCTATATATGACCTAACTACATACATACATACAAACATATAATCACGCCTTTATCCCTAATGGGGTAGGCTGAGCGTAAACGACCTAAACAAAGGTCGTTCCGCCACGTCTGACAAAGTTGTGAGGGTCTTTTAAGATAGATTTGTAGGTATATTGCTGTAGTGACAGGTTGTCAGCCCATCGCCTAAAATACAATATTCTGAAACTTAGCTGGTTTTTACAGCATGCCCGGGGGGAAATGCAGCTGGCACATTCTATGTTTTTCTTGCACTCCCAGTCCAGCATGGATGACCTAACTTTTATGTGCTATTTTATTTAGGCAACAGAGTGAAACTTCTGGTTGCTTATAGGGTTTACCAGTTTTCAATACAACTACTTACTCCTGTGACAGGAGGTCGTAGTCGTTATTATTAAATACCTGACCTACCCTGTTATACAAAAAAGTTTACCTTTTTCACGGTAGCAAATTAGACCATTAGACCAAAATATTTTGATTAACATTACATGACATGCCATCAAGGATGTCCGTGACATGGAATCTTGACACACCCATGATTGACACGCAATGAAAAAGTTTGCAGCCATGACCTAATGAGGTTAGAATACCTAATTAGAAAAAAATGTATTAACAATTTTCACAAAAATAATAGTATGGGAAAAACCTTGGGGGAAACAAAAAACATGTTTCATTTTCCATTCTTTTTTTTGAAAGTTGTTGTTTTCGGGATACTGTCCCATAGTCACCGCGCGGACACTCCTAACTACAATGTCATTTTGGTCATACATCGACAGACGGCATGTTGCACTTGGCATGCGTTTGTGTGCGTGTTATAACGGTTGACAAATTTTGTTATACCGGTCAAAATCATTACTTGATTAATCTGGTTCTTGATTAAACCAACGTTTTAAAGTAGTTCACTGTAACTGAATAGTTAGAATAGGTTAGGTTGCATATTTTGTATGAAGTTACTTACCGACTCTCATCACTTGGGATCTAAAAAAGTTCCTATTGGAGTTATAACTCTGTCTCAGAATCTATGTCTTTCTACCACAAGACATATCTATCGTACACGTAACAGTACCTAACCATCTTTGGAACACAAAACTTTATGAATTCCGTTACACTGGGAAACAAGCGCACGCCATGCCCGCTAAGCGTACCCTCAATGTGACCCACAATCCGGCGCGGAGTGTAACGTATATCGGACTGGGGAGGTGTGTGGCCATTCTGTATGTAGTACTATTATATATTGTGCCATAGTGTAGATTTGTGTTTGTGTGTGATTTGACACTTTACATTTGGTAGCAAATTTTACTTTATACGAGATTACATACTGGGTATAAAGTTGTTGGCAATGTAATAAAACAAAGAAATTTATTTATAAATAAAATATATTCCACTAACGTTCATAAATCACCGGCTTTAAAACATCTCAAAACTGTTGGTAACAAAACATTTACTGACTTTTGTGCCTTGCGTCCAATCACAAAATTGTATATTTACACTGACAAAACTATACAATATTTTATACTGTAAGTCTCAGAAATAATTACATAATTTAAACGATAATAAATAAATACGCTGAGATATAACTATAGGAAAGATCCTTGGCTCCGAATCGTAATTAAAAATGAACATGTCTATTAACAAATGCAAGTTTAATCTTTCGTTGATAATAGTTTTTGTAACATCGATTTAGCTTAAAGCGTATTTCGTACAGGATATGTACAGGAAAATGATTTTTGGAATTATTAAAACTAGAAACGGTTAATTCACAGTAAAAAGATATTTAAATTACGCAAAACGTAACATATACTCGCATATTCACAGTTCAAGTAATTCACACTAAAAAAATAGCATTCACTCGAACAAAACTCACGTTGAAACGTTGTAAGTAATGCAACATCTTTTTACTGTAACATAACCTCAATCTCACAAATGAATTATGAACAACGGCGATCGCTGTATTTCGATACGGTTCAATTCTTAAATTATAACTAAATAAATAAATAATTAAATTTCTTAACAACGTAACCGCACACCCTTCGAATAACGTGGAACCTCTGTAGACATTATAAATTATTCTTCCCAAGAAGCAGGTATTCTTAAATCGGTATAAAAAGATTCATCTATCACTTGACAAATATACGTATAACAAGATCGATTGTAGATCCAATATAATCGAAGGACATGGCAGTATTATACCTCGAGACAATTTGTTAAAAGGTTAACGAATAATGTTTCTTGATAGCTGTATTTTCGGTTTAGATTTGCCTAAAAAAGATAACAAAATATATAAATACAAAGGCAAAATAAATATATATCAAAGTAGTCTGAAATAAAAATAACATATCAGACTACAAAGATAAAAAACAAATCCGTTTACATAGATCATCGTCTGGCATAGGTCTATCATTTACATAGAAAGTTGTTTCAACATTTTCTTGGCGACGTTCAACTTGGTACAAAAACCTTTCTGTGCATTTCACATAGAGGACACAATTTTTGACCAATGGAACACTTTATCATTCGCCAGAAAACTCGGCAGAAAAGCAATACCTTAGCAAAACAATTCCTTATCTATCCTGTTATCCCTCTAACAAATCTCTCGTGTGCTATATAGGGTGTTTTATACAGGGTGTTTTGTACAGGGTGTATCCTAGAGGATGATGTTGGCGGGATCCTCCATGCACTCCTTGAAAGCCTTCATCCACTCCGCGCCGACCGCGCCGTCTATCACGCGGTGGTCGGCAGACGCTGTGAACGTCACGAACTTCGCTAGTCTGAAACTGGAATAAGAAGAAATCGAATTTGGTCTTTACGTCTTCCATGCTGGACTGAGAGCAAAAGAAAAACATAGAATGTGCCAGCTGCATTTCCTCCCGAGCATGCTGTAAAAACCAGATAAGGGATCCGAGGGTTTCAGTATATTGCAATTTAGGCGATGGGCTGACTACCTGTCACTACAGAAGTATACCTTCAAATGTATCTTAAATAACCCTCAAAACTTTGTCAGACGTGGCGGAACGACCTTTGTTTAGGTCGTTTACGCTCTGCCTACCCCATTAGGGATATAGGCGTGATTATATGTATGTATGTATGTATGTACGTCTTTAGGCATTAGGTTACATTAATACTGCAGAAAGACCTGGTTTTTTAAAGCTGATTTGATGTACTCAGCCAACACATTAACGAAAACTACGTAGCATTCAGAAAGGTGCGGACGCAATACCAAAAGTTACAGTAGTGAAACGATATTCCTTAATATTATCAAGGGGAGAGAATCGTCAAAGGATTTCTATGCTCTAGACATCATCATCTCCCTAGCCTTATCGCTCGGGGTCAGCTACCTAATGTAAGTGATTGAACGAGGGTACTGGGTTTTACTCAGAGCGACTGCCATCTGACCTTTCAAATTAGGTCAGACTTTTCAAACCGCCAATGATTAGCATTGGCCTCTGACATGGCTTAACGACCAGTATCAACGATATTAAACGATATTAACCGGGACCAACGGTTTAACGTGCCTTCGGAAGCACGGGAAAAGCGCCGAATAAACGTACATATGAAAATTCAAACATCGAAAAACACATTGGTACGTGGTGGGATTCGAACCACGACCTCCCGCTCAGGCTGCAGCGGCCCTATCCACTACACCATCGGGCTTCCCATTTCCTTGAATTAACCGCCTCTGTCGTTTAGGCGCCTGACCAATCTGTCCATCCTTACTCTATCCAGAGATCGAGGGAGACATTCCCTTGGAGCACACAGCTGATTATATCACTTTGCCTAATCAGATATATTTATATCAGTTCCATAATGTAGGGTGAACCCCTTGATTGTCTATTGTGCTTCGAAGGGGCGTTAAGCTGTCGATCGAACCGCTATACCAGTGATCCGGAGGTCCTGGGTTCGATTCCCAGGGGGGAAACACAAAGTTGATATTTGAGAATTTATTACTTTGTGAATTTTTCCCCAGTTTGGTTAGGACATTGCAGGCTGAATCACCTGATTGTCCGAAAAAGAAAAAAAGATTTCGTGCTTCGGAGGGCACGTTAAGCCGTCGGCCCCGGTCGCTGTCTTTGATAGTGGTCGTTACACAAACCATGTCAGAGGCCTGATAGTTGTGCTACTAGGCGGTTTAAAAACTCTGACAACAGGGTTCATCGGGTTGATAGACTCGATACCCACTCGACAGAAGAAGAAGTTCACAATGTAGGGTGAATCCCTTGATTGTCTTTTGTGCTTCGAAGGGCCGTTAAGCTGTCGATCGAACCGCTAAACCAGCAGACGTTGCTATATAAAATAAATATATCTGATCATGGCAAAGTGATATAATCAGCTGTGTGCTCCAAGGGAATGTCTCCCTCGACCTCTGGATAGAGTAAGGATGGACAGATTGGTCAGGCGCCTAAACGACAGAAGCGGTTAATTCAAGATCATTGTCAAGAGCATATAAATCCTTATACTATTCTCTCCCCTTGATTCTCTCCCGTTTTTTCGTTCGCCTACTACACTTACCCTTTCTCTGCGTTCTCGTCAGGGATAACCAGCTCCTGCACGCCGCCGCACGCCAGGATCAGCGCCTGCGGCGGGTTGATGATCGCGTTGAACATCGTGATACCTGCGACAGAAAAGGTTATTATACATGCGTTATGATTAGTCGCTCCGTGATCATAACACATGAAACTGCGTTGTAATATCGGGCACTCATACAAAACATTTCCACGGTAAATTTCCCGTTTTTAATCATGATAATGCCCGCTGGGTCAAATACTGCAAATGATTAATTTGCACAGCTGCTCAAACTTATGCCAGAAGTATTTTTACATACATACATACATATAGTCACGCCTTTATCCCTAATGGGGTAGGCAGAGCTTAAACGACCCAAACAAAGGTCGCTCCGCCACGTCTGACGAAGTTTTGAGGGTTATTTAAGACAGATTTGTTGGTATATTGCTGTAGTGACAGGTTGTCAGCCCATTCGCCTAAATTGCAATATACTGAAACTCTCGGATCCCTTAGCTGGTTTTTACAGCATACTCGGGAGGAGATGCAGCTGGCACATTCTATGTTTTTCTCTCCCAGTCCAGCATGGATGACCTAACTTTTATGTTCTATTTAGGCAACAGAGTGAAACTTCTGGTTGCTTATAGGGTTTACCAGTTTTTCAATACAACTACTTACATCTGTGTCAGGAGGTCGTAGTCGTTATTATTAAATACCTGACCTACCCTGTTATACAAAAAAGCATTATTTACCCTCAAGCCGGTCATATAAACAACGTACCAAACATTCCCAAGTTGGACACGGTGACTGTGCCGCCCTGGTACTCCTGTGGCTGCAGTTTGCCGTCCTTGGCCTTGGCAGCCAGTTCCTTCACATTCTTGGAGATGTCTATAATGCCACGCGAGTCCGCGTTGAAGACTATAGGGGTGATGAGGCCTGTGCGGGTCGCTACTGCTACGCTGACGTCCACGTTTGAGAATCTGGAATAACAACTTATTGGTTGCTGCCTCCGATCCGGAGGTCCTGGGTTCGATTCCAAGGGGGGAACACAAAAGTTGATATTTGTAAATTTATCACTCTGTGAGGTTTTCCCCAGGACATTGCAGGATAAATCACCTGATTGTCTGAAAAGAAAAAGGATTCCGTGCTTCGGAGGGCACGTTACGCCGTGGGACCTAAAATTGATACCTTCATGGTATTTGATTACCTTAGTAATAATTTATAATTATTCCGTACTGGACTGGGAGAGAGAAAAACATAGAATGTGCCAACTGCATTTCCTCCCGGGCATGCTGTAAAAACCAGTTAAGAGATACGCGGGTTTCTGTATATTGCAATTTCGGCGACAGGCTGACATCCTGTCACTTCAGCAATATACCTATCTCATCAGCAGCAACCTACCTAATACATTGCAGGCATGTCACTACATTACATGTTGTCAGACATGTCACTACAGCAATATACCAAATCTATCTAAAATAACCCTCAAAACTTTGTCAAACGTGGCGGAACGACCTTTGTGTAGATCGTTTACGCTCTACCTGCCCCAATAGTGATAAAGGCGTATGTATGTAGGTAGATTTAATTTCATACAAGTTTGATTACTTACTGCCTAATGTAAGATTCCATCCAGTGAGAGTTGGCGGTGGGCACTCGCTTGCAGGCCGCCGCCACCGCCTTGATAATGAAGTCGTTCACAGATATCTGAAGAATACGCATAAGAACATTACATATGAATAACAAAGTAGTTTTCTTCCGAGCTCTCGAACAAACTATGGCAAGCTAATGCTAACAAAAGGTGAAATACAACTTTACAATACAATATACTTTATTGCACAAAAATTTAGAAACTAGAAATTGCTAAAAAGAAAAGAAGTACAATTGGCGGCCTTATTGCTAATGTAGCAATATCTTCCAGGCAACCAGGCAATATGAAACAGAGGTATAAAATAAATTGACGCGGGCAACTTTATAATTATAAGCTTACCCTCAAATATTACAATCCTTTACTATTTTAAAGAAAAAGCTTGCTCATTATATTAAAGATAAAATTAAGTAATGTTTAAACATTAATGTTATTGAGATGTCATTGGTGATAAGATGGTGTAATGTTTACTGCCTAAGCGGAGAAAACTACTACCTAGTTATACTGCAAGTTTTGATATTGGGATTGAATTACCTGCAGAATACGAACGATTTTGATAATTTTAAGTTATAGTCTTGATCTCATGTAAGTGACTAATAAGGTCCTTTATGAGAATAAAGTTTCTTTAAACCTAACCCGAAAGCGATATAATAATTAATAAAGGGTGGTGATGATAAATTTTCTGATGGATGTGACTCTTCTCATGTAACTGAACAACTTTTTCCAAGAAACAACGTGTGAAAAAAGAAATGTCTTCCCATACTGAAGGAACTGCTTTTTCCCTCAGTTTTTGACTAATGTTTCTTAGGAAAATTTGATCAGTTTCATGGAATCTGTCCACAAAAGAAGTCGTTTAAGTTTTGTCGACGAAATAGGCGTGGCCTAAAGGTCGTGGGCGTGGCCTACCTTAACTCCACTCTTGTCCATAGCCTTATTCATCAATGCGCGAATAGCCAAAGTCTTCTCCACATTGACCGTAGCACTTAGTTGATAATGAGGTATGCTCTGCTTAGCAGCCGACAGCCTCTTGACGATGGTTTGCCTCGTGCCGGAGGGTATTGAAGGCAGAAGAGGCGTGGCTTACCTTGACACCACTCTTCTCCATAGCCTTATTCACCGCCACGCGCTTAGCCTAAGTCTTCTCCACATTGACGGTTTGCCTCATGCCGGAGGGTATTGAAGGCAGAAGAGGCGTGGCTTACCTTGACACCACTCTTCTCCATAGCCTTATTCACCGCCACGCGCTTAGCCTAAGTCTTCTCCACATTGACGGTTTGCCTCATGCCGGAGGGTATTGAAGGCAGAAGAGGCGTGGCTTACCTTGACACCACTCTTCTCCATAGCCTTATTCACCGCCGCGCGCTTAGCCAAAGTCTTCTCCACATTGACCGTAGCACTTAGTTGATAATGAGGTATGCTCTGCTTAGCAGCCGACAGCCTCTTGACGATGGTTTGCCTCGTGCCGGAGGGTATTGAAGGCAGAAGAGGCGTGGCTTACCTTGACACCACTCTTCTCCACAGCCTTATTCACCGCCACGCGCTTAGCCTAAGTCTTCTCCACATTGACGGTCGCACTAAGCTGGTAGTGAGGTATGCTCTGCTTAGCTGCCGATAATCTCTTCGCAATAGCTTCCCTCATGCCCTAAAGGGTATGTCGACTAAAGGGGCGTGGCTTACCTTGACACCACTCTTCTCCATAGCCTTATTCACCGCCACGCGCTTAGCCAAAGTCTTCTCCACATTGACGGTCGCACTAAGCTGGTAGTGAGGTATGCTCTGCTTGGCAGCGGACAATCTCTTCGCAATGGTCTCCCTCATGCCGGAGAGGGGTATGTCGATGTAGGTGGCGCCGGGGGCGGGGGCGGGCGCGGAGGGCGGTGGAGCAGCGTCGGACGCGGCGGCCATTCCTGAGAGGTCGCCGCTCTTCAATGAGCCGTATAGACCGGACCCTTGGCCTGTAGATGGCATGTTTACGTTTTGGTAATACGTAGAGTAATACTACTCTTTTAGATTAGAATTCTACTTATCTTTGCACCTAATATGATTAGAGGTAAAGATTAAAGGAGGAGGATAGAAAGTAGAAAAATAATGCTGAATATTTGTCTTAAAAGTAAAAAATCATACCATCTACAAGACAAGGATCAGTGATAAAGTTAACATTATTTACACACATCATAAATAAATACATACCGGGTGTAAGGGACAGCGTCCCGCAAACTGATAGGGGTTGATCAGTCAACGAAACTGAACAACTATCACCAGGATTTTTTTTTCAGGAGACGAAAAAATTAATTGACCTTCTCATACAAAATGACCACCTCGATCAGACAATTTGTATGAAAAACATCTATTTTTTTCACTTCCTGATAAAGAAAACCTACTGATAGTTGTTCAGTTTCGTTGACTGAGCAACGCCTATCAGTTTGCGGGACGCTGTCCCTTACACCCCGCATAGGCACTTATAATAAGGTAATGAAGAAAATAAATTTAATTTACAAAATATGAGAGGCTATAATTTTTTTTCTAACAAAACAGTGTTTAAAAATGTGTCTAGTTTATAAAGAGTGAATTCGTAAGATTGATCCAGCTGAAGAATTTAAATCTATCATCATAACAATAAAACTCACCACCAAGCCGAATGTTTCTAAGCTCCGCGATTTTCTTAGCGAAGGGGCTGGCGTATACCCGCTGACCCTGCGCAGGCGCGGCGGGGGCAGCAGCGGGGGCGGGGGCGGCGGGCGCGGGGCGGGGCGCCGCCGCAGGAGTAGGAGGGGCCGGTGCTGCGGCGGCCGCTAGGTACAGGATAAAATATTGAAGAAAAATAGTAGAGTGATATCATCACTAGACTGGGATAACGATAGGCAGGAGGTGGAAAGATTGAAACTACCTACTTTCTGCCGAGCTAACATGCGCGCCATGACATAATTTTGTCACCGCGCGCTGCGTATTTCACATTGAATAACGCCTTGCTTTAGGCGTAGTGAAGTTTCGCACGCACGAGAAAACATACATACATATAATCACGCCTTTATCCCTAATGGGGTAGGCAGAGCGTAAACGACTTAAAGGTCGTTCCTCCACGTCTGACAAAGTTTTAAGGATTATTTAAAATAGATTTGTAGGTATATTGCTGTAGTGACAGGTGGTCAGCCCTTCGCCTAAATAACAATATACTGAAACCCTCGGATCCCTTAACTGGTTTTTATAGCATGCCCGGGAGAAAATGCAGCTGGCACATTCTATGTTTTTCTCTCGCTCCCAGACCAGCAGGGACAAAAATGCGGAGACATGTTAGCCCTACTGGAAAGATCATGATATTCTACATTCAGCACGTTTTTTTTTAAATAGAAGGTATACTAGATTCGACATAGCAAGGGTGTGGTGAAAGCAGGATTGATGAATGAATAGTCCACTAAGTGCGTAATGGTTATTTCTTTCACATCTCTATCCACCTGTCATTGGTACCATACTCCAAAAGTGTAGAGTTGAGAAATACCAACACCTTTAGATCCAACTAAGCTTCAGGCAATGAAAGTTCAGAAGTGTATGCATAAGAGAAATATGAAATATTTTTTAACTGTTAGTGCATAAATAATACTTACAGCTGGATACTTGCTTCTTCACAGGTTTCATCGCCGGCATGGCAGGAGCTGCATGTTATGGAACAGCATGTATTAGTATCACCCCATGCATGTAGGAGGCACGGAAGCAAGGACACACCATCTTCAATTTAAGTCACCTTATTTATTCAGCTTCTACTGTTCTACTTCTTCTCTGCAACCTTGACCATCCGTCGCCTTCGGCTCAGCTCCAACCAGACTCCACTTCCATACTCATTCCCTTTCGCACTTGTACAGCATAACTCTATCACCTTCACTTTCACAAATCTTCGTCTAAAAACTATCATACTTCATCGTTCGGAAATCATCTAAACGCCATAGAGACCCAATCCCACACTAGGCCATCCGGCACGATATCTGCCATCCGGCACGATATCTGCCCTCCGGCACGATATCTGCCTTCAGACATGTACAGTCAAAAACACCTTTAGGGTAACAGGGCCGCCCCAAACAGATGAAGATTTCTCGGGTAATTGTTTATGCAATTTCATGACATTTCGTATAGTTGTGCGAGTTATTTAACTGTTCAATTGTATTAAATATTATCTTAATATGTATATAAACACCTGAGAAAACTCCATTGCTTTGCAGCAGCCCTGTTACCCTATAGGTATTGTTGACTGTACCATACCATACTCGGTCTTCCTCGGCTATATGTCTTCTGCACTCAGCATTATTCTAGACATGGTTACCCATCACACACTTAAACGTCTCCCACTTTTCACTTCCACTTCACAAACCTATTAAAACAACTTATGATAAATAAACTTAAATATTTCACGTTATAAATAAACAAAGTAAAAAACACATCAAATATAAACACAATAATCTTCTTCTTCTTCAAGGCGAATAATCTTGAATTCTTGAAATGAGTAACTTATTTCGTGCTCTTTTCGTGAAACTCACTTACTCCGGCCAAAAAACTTCAGAAGGTCTCATCAAAATACGTATGGTCTTTGTATAGTCGTTCGTCTTTCTGCACTACTTATTCTTCGCATTTCTTCTCTGAATGTAACCCTGAATTATCCGTATTCACCTTTCCATCTTCTGTTCGGCTTTCCGTTGATTCGAATATCTCAACTACAGAACACGTTATCGTGTCTTCTTTCGACTGTGTCTCTTTTATGTTGTATTCTTGCACACATTTCTCTTCAAGAACGATATATTCCTGCATCTTTTCTTGGGTATTTTCTTAGTTTTCTGCTACAACTTTCGTTTAATTTATCTTCAATGTTTTCTCTTCGTCTGTTAATTGGTCTGCGCAGTACTGCAGCAGGTTTGTGCATATCGCTTCATCGGCATTGCTCAGTAGCGCTTCGTGTTCTTCGGCTTCAAATCTTAGCTTCAAATCGTAACTCGAACGTGGTCGGAGTTTGCCGATTGTTTGCGTCAGTCGCCATGGTGCTTGAAATGACATTTGTCAACCACTTTGCTTCTTCTATTCTCGGTTGGTGGCGCCACGATTGCGCTGCCATCTTAGCGTCACTGTCCGGGCCATGGTCCGCGCATGCTCGGATCACTCGAATGCCATCTACGTTCACAGAGTGCTTCCGAATATTCACCATACGTCGATCTCTGGCTGTTTTGGCACTCTTCGTTGCCTGTTGGCTTTTTGCAAGATGACGCAAAATGTTCTAAATTGTTTTGGACTTTTGCTATATTTGGGCAACTGGATAATAATCCAGTTCATGCGTCATTTTGCACTATTGTGTATGTTCCACATTACACACGGTATTTTTCTTGGGTAAAAACCGCTGATGCTTTGTCAGTTTCGACTTGAACAGCTCGTAAACGTCAATTTTCTCTCCAAGCTCAGAGACAGTAGACCATACAACATGATCTTGTTACATTCGTCATCAGTAATGCCGTCAACAACATACTTTATCACTACATGTTCTTCTAGGTTTGCCAAATTCATTCATAACATACAAAGACTCTTGACAGCTTTCGTTGTTTAACTTCCTTCTTGCACTCATAATATCGTGAATCGTCTTCGTATCCAGCACTGAGGGGAATTCTGTTTTTGATCTCGTCTTTGAGTTCGTTCTATGACTGAAATACACGCTCAGACTTCAACCATAGCGCGTTGGTTCCGACGAGAGATCGCCGTGCCACCATGAGCTGTTGCAGTGGTGTCCACTGGTAACTCGCTGCATTGTCTTTGATATCCTGGTCTGCCGAATAGTTGTCTTGGCCAGTGAATTTGCGAACAAAACCCGCCGTCATTTGAATATTGCTCATCTTTGCGTCTTTACCGTAGTCTTCTAACGTAGTCTCTTCAAGGCTTCTTCCTTAGCAGTGCAGCTATGTCCATGCCGCATCATTTGGTCACCAGCTAGTCACTTTTTCCGCCAATACGCAGCTCTCACTCGTTTTTTTTTTTCGTGTACACATCAGCTCATGCGCTGTTTTACTGTCCAGCGTGGACAGAAATTCCTTTTCTATCGCGTCCTTACCTCGGCTCACGATCGCATCAGTCGTTCTAATTGTAGCCACAATGCAGCAGTGCCCACAAGGGATCGCCGTGTTGCAATCAGCTCTTGCAGTGGGGTCCATGGGTAGTTAGCAGCACTTTCTTCATCTTCAGTTTTTTTTATTGTCTTCGACACGAACCCCCAACCGTCTTTAATTTTAAGTCACCTTCTTTATTCAGCTTCTACTGTTCTACTTCTTCTCTGCGACCTTGAATATCCATCGCCTTCGCCAGCTCCATCCAGACTCTTCCTCCATACCGATTCGCTCTCCCTTTCGCACATGTACAACATAACTCTATCACCTTCTCTTTCACACATCTTCGTCTAAAAACTATCATACTTCATCGTTCGGAAATCAACTAAACACCATAGAGACCCAATCCCACATGCATATGGAAAAATCAACACATATGGAAATTTAAAGGAATTTCTTTGTAAATATATCCTCTCATAGTTATTTTACTATGCATGCAAATACCCATTTTGACTATAGATTAGTCAATACAATGGTTGATTATTTTTGTTCTTAGGTATAAATCTTGTACATTCTTACATATTTTGGAAAAAAAAAACAAAACATACGTATATATGACCACTGTTTTTTTCTGTTCTGTGTAATTAACAAAATGACGATGATGACAGATAACAGAATAAAGTGCTTCCCGAAGAACGAAAAAAACGCCGAATAAACCTACATATGAAATTCTAAAACCGAAAAACACATTGGTACATGGTGGGATTCGAACCACGACCTCCCGCTCAGGAGGTAGCGGCCCTATCCACTACACCATCGGGCTCAATAAAATGCTGTACAGTACAACCCATAAATGAATGGTGTTATCTTTCAATCAACCACACACACACACATATATCAAGACAATTAACATTCTAATCATTGCATAACCCTCATTAGCTGTGCAGTGCAGGTATGCAATTGATTTTCAAAGATGAGTTATGTATCATAAATGATCAATATAAAAAAAAAACACTTTTGTTACACAAACTGTAGAAGTAACAATTTTTTTTAAATACCGGGTGTAAGGGACACTGTCCCACAAACTGATAGGGGTTGCTCAGTCAACGAAACTGAACAAGTAACACCAGGATTATTTTTTCAGCAGACGAAAAAAATATTTACTCCCTCATAGAAAATAACCACCTCAATCAGACAATTTGTATGAAAAATCAAATTTTTGGTTTCATTACCTGCTGATAGTTGTTCAGTTTCGTTGACTGAGCAATTCCTTTCAGTTTGAGGGACGCTGTCCCTTACACCCCATATAAGTAGACAAAAAATTGTAATGAATACTACAGGGTCCTACTTTATAAATATGTTGGTAAGTGGAATCATTCTGTGTTTCTGAAAATCATTACTAATTATTTAAATTTCAATCAAAAAATCAAATATTTACAAAATTATAATAAAGAAGGATCTGCTTCATTCTATTTACAATCAATATGATAAAAAAATGTATATGTATTTCAATTTCACTAATAAAAACCATGTGACCATTCCAGGAGAAATCAAAATAAAACTCACAGTCATCCTTGAAGTCCTTGAAAGCTGCCACATCAGCCTGGTTTTCCACAATAATGCACACGAGTTTTCCCACGGGAACTCCCTTTGTGCCAGATGGAATTACGATTTTAGCTAGATATCCCTCTTCTGGGGTTTCAAAGCCCATTGTAGCCTTGTCAGTTTCAATCTCACATAGAAGGTCACCTGTAGGAAATGGGATTATAAATACTTGGTTTCAGGTAAATAAAGAAAACTCAACAAAGTAAAGTTGGATGCGGGCGTTAGTTAGTTGTTCCAAATGCTTGCCCGTATCAAAATGACAACAATGATGGGCTTGTGATACTGAAAAGTATACCAACAAATAAAAATAATAATAAAGTCCGGGACTCAATAGTCCCGACAAATGGAAGACATACATAATAATAAATATATTTAGTTTTCTGTAATAAATAATAATAATCTATAATATAATTTTAATGTTCACCTTGAATTAATTTTCCATAAGTACATCAATCTTATTTTTCAGGCAAGGCTGTTGTCTGTTTTTTATCAAGTTATGCCAAATGAAAAGAACTACACTAAACTACAATGGCAAATAGGAAAAACATAGGTAAATAGAATGTTTGTTTATATCAAAACATATGACTATTCAAGTCCATTGCTACCAATGCCAATGAGATGTGAAAATATTTGCTATTGTTTTATTGTTATGAAAACCAATACACAACATAACTTAAAACCTACAAACTTATAATGTGTTCTCATAAAATATATTGTTTCGCATAATTTGAAGAACACAAGACCAATAGTCAAGAGTCTTCTCAAAACATTTAGAAACATGTTATGGATTTTCCACATCTACTAAAAAATCTTTCATTTTATTTGATACATTTTCACACAAGAAATATGAGAACATCAAGGCTTAGTCCTAAATTCTGTAATCTCTTACCCTCGTTTAGTTTGTCTCCTTCCTTCTTCTCCCAGCTGACAATGGAGCCGCTTTCCATGGTGGGGGAGAGTGCAGGCAGGTTGACTTTGGTGTGGGTGGGCAAGTCGGCATAGTATCTGACCTGAACACCCCATTGCGGTGATAACACCTTTTGTGTTTGTGGGGCTAATCTAGATAAGAAAAAACAATAAATGTAAAATTTTACTTAGTTTAGTGTTTGGTCTTATAATTGCTATATGTAAATAACCTGTAGTAAGTAGCAATAAAATTCAAGACTAAACTTTATTAAGATATATATATATATAGACATAAAAAAATCTATGACAACTACAACATTTCTATTAAATTAAAGAAAACTCTGATATAGAATATTACCATACGCATGTAAGATTGTATTTTATCACTAAACAATGAACAAGTGTGATCCATATTTATAAAATATTCGGCAACTCAGAAGATCCTCATATAGGGTTCCAACATCTGAGTTGCTGAATATTTTATAAAAATATTTATCTAAAATAATATGTATTGCATATTATTTTAGATTTCTATTATTATACTTTTTCATTACATAGTATAAAAATAATATCTTTAACTGCTAGCTAGACAAATGTCTTCATCAAAAAAAAAATGAGTAATATACAATCTGTTAATACAGCAGACATATTATCAGATTGAATAGATACCTACTGAAGATTTAGCAGACTTCCTGTCTATCAGGCTTATGTAAACATTATTATCAATAGCAATGTTATTCAATGACAAAGTGGTCAACTGGTAATGTAATACAAAAAAGAAAATTATGGACCAATATTAAAAATTGAAACACATTGCAAAGTTTTTAAAAAAATACCAAAATAAAAGAAAGACAATTTTAGCTCTCATTCTTACAAGTTTAACAATACCTCTACTCAACCAGAACCAAGCATTGATTAAGTCTTGGTAATTTATTAGTATCAGTATATAATGCTTTAAAATTTAGGTTTACATTATAGTAAAAAATAATCTATTATAAAGCCATGAAGGAAAACATAATATATGGGAATTAAAAACTACAATTAGAAGTGTAAGTTTATGGCACTTTTAGCCACTTCCCAAAACAAGTATCAGTAGCAGTTTCAGCAGTTCAAGGACTCTTCAAGGCCGAGCAGCCGGCACGAGATGACAGCATGTGTTCCTCCGGCGACTTTCCGCGACGTTTGACGTTTTGGTTATGCAATTGCCATCACAAACTTGATACTCGCTACACCCCTCTATCCACTGAATATTCAACAAACATCAAACAAACTACACCCTTACATGCAAATACAATGTAAATAACTAAAAACACAGCAGTAACTCACTTGCTAGATTGTTTCCTCCTCATTAACTCTGTGCTCATACATCTCGTGATGTTCGAGCGAACAGCTTTTCTCAAGGTGCCGCTAAGGGCTTGGTTTCGTAGCACAATCGTTCGCAACATATTTGGTTTTGAGTTTAACTAATACTATGCCGTCCAGGTGATCGGGACGGTTTTAAGGAACCGCGGAGGGATCGACCTTTTCCAATTTGTAGGTCGTTGAAATTGTCAATGAAAATTACGAATGACAGCTCGCTGGACACTTGTCGCGTGCGTGACAGTTGCACTTTTTTCGCACATTTTTAGTAATAAGTATGTGATTCTCAATTGCTTTACGTAAATATATTTTATACATATTAAATCTTTACAAAGGATTATACGAAAAGGATTATATGAAAATAAAATCGTCGATTACCGCTGCTCCGCTTTGACTGAGCGTTCGGCCTAAAGCCTCCAGCGACAACGGGTGACGACGGGCGGCGTGACACGGCATGCGGCATGAGATAGAGACCACGTTATAACTGCCTCGTTCTTCCATGGGCCATTATATAATAAAATCAGCACTTTTGTGGGAACCCCAGGATCCGGAATCAGCTCAGTCAAATGTCTGATTAGAGCCAAGTGGCAAACTCAATCGAGTCAGTTGGAATCCTAGATAACGCAACTTCTGTTTTCATAGACACTGGATCTTTAATCAGTTTTCCCTTGCCTTCCAGCCTCGAGATCCCAAAGTTAGCCGTTGTCTAGTGGTCAGAGCCATGGATTTACGATCCGGAGGTCCTGGGATCGATTCCCAGAGGAGGGGATTGGACTGGAGATTTTGTCATTTTATCACATTGTGAGTTTTCCCCAGTTTGCTTAGGACATTGCAGGCTGAATCACCTGATTGTCCGTAAAGAAAGAGGATTCTGTGCTTCGGAGGGCACGTTAGCCCATCGGTTCCGGTCGCGTGTCGCTGTTGTCGCTGTTTGATAGTGGTCGTTACTCAAAACCATGTCAGAGGCCTAGTAGCTGCTGTGCGGGCGGTTTGAAAACTTTGACACTAGGGTTCATCGGGTTGTTGCTCGACTCGAGACGAAAATCCACTCGTTAAAAAGAAGAAGTACATACATACATAAATCACGCCTTTATTACATACATAAATCACGCCTTTATTACATACATAAATCACGCCTTTATCCCTTACGGGATAGGCAGAGCGTTTAACGCCTCGTAAAAGGCGCTTTCACCACGTCTGACAAAAATTGAGAGCAATTTTAGATTGTAATATGTATTGCTTTAGTGACAGGTTGTCAGCCCATCGCCTTAATTACAATACACTGTAACCCTCGAGTCCCTTTTGCTGACTTCAACAGCATGCCCGGGAGGAAGGGCAGCTGGAACATTCTATGTTTTTCTATCTCTCCCAGTCCAGCATGGAAGAAAGAAGAAGAAGTAGAGAATCAAATTTCCTATTCCTTCTCTACTAAAGCCATTATATTAGGTTGGCTGGAATAGATCTCTTATAAGCTCGCCTATTGTTTTGATGTTTAAGTTTACTTTTATGTTTATTCTTAAAACAATAATCTTATATCAATCATCTTATAATAAAGCTAAATGCAAATACTGAACTGGTATTTTAATGTAACTATTATTATTTTGTAATAGTAGAAGAGTAGCTCTATTATATTATTTTTATTTAATTATACAGGTCATCAGTTTGTGCGACAAGGATAGCGCCATATAACAAATGGTATTTTTTCTCTTCCTGACATATTTCTTGTATCAAAAATATACAATTTCAATCGACTCCCGGTTGTCAGTTCTTTCTCTTCTGTCAACTTTTGCGTTAGACAGGTTATCCAAAATGGTGAGGAATTAATTTGAAAATATTCGTGCAATCATGCTAGCTAAATTGTGGTGAAGTGTATCAAACAAGTGCCAATGAAGTGATCTAGTGGTTGTGAAAATTATTTTTGTCATCCCCTGTCACCGGCGCCTGAAAATGATGGTGCCACTTCGACTACCAACAAACCTCAATGATTTCATTATTTTCAGGCCAAACGCACGAAGAAGGTCGGAATCACTGGCAAATATGGCACACGTTACGGTGCCTCACTCCGTAAGATGGTCAAGAAAATGGAAGTGACCCAGCACGCCAAATACACTTGCTCCTTCTGTGGCAAGGTTAGTATGATCTCCTCAATCGCTCAGTTACTCATTGCAGGAACTAAAACGTTCGCAATTCTTGCCTCAGTTCTCTATTCTAAAGTTCGGTGCTGGTGTTTTGATATAATATTGTAGTATTTGTGCAATGTTTACATGAGTTTCGAAATATAACCTCAAAAGCTGAATACCTAATTTCAGTATTGTACTTAATCAATGCTCCTGCATCTTTCTTCTAGTTACAAATTTAATTACTCAGGGTGGTTGAAATTGTTCAAGCTGTATGTATAGTTGGTAACTACAGTTGGCAAGTTGAAATGTGTAAACAGTTCTCCCAGTTGGCTTTCAAGTTGTATTTCAATTTCAAGTTGCCTTTCAACTTAAATCAAAATAAAACTAGGTACTGGAACCATGTAAACGTTAACTTGAAAGCCAACTTACTAACTTATACACGGTACTTACAACTGTCCTAATGTAAACTGTCTTTCATATTAATGTTAATACCCACTGTTCACTAATCTTTTCAAACTATTTTATTATTATTATTATTTAATAATAGCCGAGCAGCAGAATTGCTGATGTGGCTATATCCGTAGCTGGTGTGTGCGCTAGTATTTGATTAAAGTCCATTGTATGATTCACTTGAAAGTTTTACACATTGTATGTTATTTTATTATACACTTTTTAAATTTTATTATTAATTAACCACTTGTCAAGTCTATTTTTAAAAGTGTTTGTGGAGGGAGCATCAACAATATCTTGAGGGAGATTGTTCCAAGTATTAATGACTCTGTTGTTGAAAGTGTGGTAGCCAACATTTGTATTGGATCTTGTCCTTGCTAGTTGTGCATTATTCATATGCCTACTTCTATTAATATATATTTGTTTATTAATTCCATTTATAAGTTATCAGAGAAATCAAGCAATAACTCATTTGTTTTCATTTCAGGACGCCATGAAGAGATCTTGCGTTGGTATCTGGTCTTGCAAGCGCTGCAAAAGGACTGTAGCCGGCGGTGCCTGGGTATTCTCCACCACAGCAGCGTCCTCCTGCCGGTCAGCCGTCAGAAGACTGCGTGAAGTCAAGTAAACATCTGACACTAGGTTAAGCCAATAAACACAAAAACAGCAAATAATTTTGTTTCATTTCAAACTAATTAAGCTATAATTTTGGAAAACTATAGTCCTTTTACATACCCCTAAAGAGTATTTTTAAGTGTTTGAATAATGCTTATATTATGTAATTAGTGGTTTTAATTTATACTTAATCAAAATACTTTGATAAATATAAAACTACTATTTTCTTATCACCTTGCATTACTAATTTAGCTAGTTCAGGTTTTATATTATTTCCAATGCGAATGCTATTTGCCTTATGGGAACAGAATACTTCGCTTTAGCCTACTATAAATAATAATAAATCATTTATTTCTTTTTACGAAGTTATACTGCATAACAGATTTGATTGATACCTACTTTTACGCCAAAGGCCTATGTCAGGAGTCAGGATGCACCACTCTTCCATAAAACTATCTTAAATATATGCTTGTTCTATATTTAACACCCAGTTTCATCCTACTTGGTCTAGGTCTAGGGGCATATTAAGTTATAAATCTCAAAAAAAAACTAGAAAGATTATCGAGGGTTGAGAAAATAATTTAGTTTTTTCAATAGGTACGTCTCTAGGATCTCTCTCTAAATCTGATATGGTATCAGTTAACTTTCAAGGGGCAAAATGTAGTTGAACGCTTATCAAATTGATAAAAATAATTTACAATATTTTAGTAAACATATTTCTTATACTTATGTTTATGATAAAAACAAATAATATTTATGAATATATTTATTTAATAACTTGACTAATTAAATTAAACCTAGTAGAGAATTATAAAAATATAACAAGTAGCACCAACTCATTGGTTATATACTAATACAGTATTCTAAGTACATGCTAAAAATGGCTGTATGTACTTATAAAACTTAGGCTAGCCTAAATTTGATATGAAAGTCCATGTTTTCATTTTAAAATCAAATAAGTTAATTATTTTAAAATAACTTAAATAAAATATTGTACAGACAATTAATTGCATTCAAGTCTTTATGTTAAACAAGTTATCCAATTTGGCAGTACAAGTTCATAGATTTAGCACAAATCAATTTTGATGGCACCATTATTAAGAAATGCCTCTTTTTATAATACTATTATTTTATCTAACAGTTTGAGCATCTTTTCTATGCTAAACATTATGAAATATGTACAAATTAATCACCCAAGTCACTGTCTTTATCTCCAATAGCATAAAGTATGTGGAATGCTATTCCTAAAAGTGCTGTGCCAAGTAAATCACCCAGTGCAGTCAAATATGGAATAGCAGAGTTGTCTGGATCCATTCCAACCCTCCACATCAGTAATACCATGTAATGACTTATAGTTAACAAGAGAAACACTTGCAGAAGGGCTGCAGACATGTATATTAGAATAAAAGTAGGGGTTACTGAGGTGTGACCAGCTTTTAAGTAACTAATTGTGTAGATAAATATTAGTTGACCAGGTATCACCATCAGTAGTAGCAACTTGGTGGTACTGCTCACAACACCTGTCTCTTTTTCTCCTGTGTGTAGTAAAGTGGACAACCTTGAAGCATGAACAGCAACCATGTTGCCTCCAATACCATTAATAACTAATTGGAATACAGCGATTCCTTTGTAATTTGAAACAGTGTAGTCTAATATAAGTCCACCAATACTGCTTATGACCATAGCAGATACAACTGGCACCCAACCCTCATCTAGGGCTTGTCTAGTAAACTGATTTTTCCAAGCTACATAGCCACAAACTGGCACTAATGCAGCGCCAACAATTATAATTATAGATGGCAAAACCACACTAGTGCCAATTGATCTGTACAACAGAGATGCTATCCAAGACAACAGTGCCAAGGTTGTCAGGTCTCCCAGACTGGCAGCAATCGGTGTGGCAATATTGTCAGGATTTATATTTAATTTCTTTGATATCACAATTACACCTATCATTATCAGTCCTAAAACAAAACTGGCTAAAGAAGCTGTTAATACACTAGATGCGCCCAATAAGAGTGCGTGATGAATGTCAAAGTCTCCATCAGGTATCCAGCCCATAGCAACCGCAGCAGTTGCAGCTAGAAACCCTACAAGAACTGCTTGGCATTGTACCAGGCACAAGTTCCCCACCACTAAGGCACTCAAATTAGTATCTAAATGTCCTAAATGAGCGTGAGTCGAAAGTCTCGCCGCTAACGTCATTTCTAGATTTCCTTTGAGCCCAAGTAGGGCTGGAACTAGAATGTACACTTCTGATATCTGTATGAAGACTTGCCAGTGCTGCACGACGTCGAGTAGGAGGCTGGCGGCCACCATGCCGAAGCCGGCCAGCAGGAACGACACGAACATCTGCACTCCAGCCACCCAGGAGCTCTCCTTGCCATACTTGATTGCTATATCTGGCGGCGTTTTCTCATTCGTTATCAAATGGTAAGGGTTCATATTCACATCAGATTCTTCGGCACCGAAAGAAATTCTTCCCATCTTGGAACTATTCTTGTTGGCTCTGTTCATAATTACAAATATATGACCAATTAGTGATCCTGAGTACGAAGACACGTAATCAATAGAAAAAAATAAGTACTTGTGGCAAATATCAATCGACATCACTCCACTGGGTCAAGTCTGCACTGACTGGGGTCGCGGTGGCGACTCCTCGCTTATCAATAACATGGTAAATAAATAAATTATTCAGATAAAAATAACTTGCGAATTACTTTTTTTGCTTTTTTGACAAATACGATGACAACCGGAGATAGACGCATAGACAATAGAAAAACGTCACAGCTGATTTTGACAGCAATAGTGTCTGTCTTGTGCGTATTTACTAGGTACTTTTTATTATTCGTTCATCTTATTTTATATATAGCGCTCGTCTGCCGCCTCTTCAGGCTGATAGAAGAACAGCTGAGCAGCCTTTGTTCTTCCTCTTCCATGTCCCTGCCTTTGAACAAGCGTTTTGAATTTTTATACAAGGACTACGTAACGCAAGCAGAATAACAGGTAATATTAGGTACAATCATTATTGAACGTGTGTATCCGAACAGCGAAGCGACACGCACAACATGCGAAAAAAAGAAAGTTTGACGTATACGTTTGGCGATTGTCGACCGCAGCTCGTCGATTACTTTTGTGGGGAAAATTTTATTATTTCCTCACTGAAATTATAAAGAAATTAATAGTGAATATCAAGTACGCACGTGAGTTCATTTGTGGACATTTGCAACTACCCGTGGAAGTGAATAAAGACATAGATATATTCAGAAGTTTGTGAAAGATTTTGTGCACTATCCTTACATCCGGAAACCTACTTTGTATTTTGTGCATTTCAATTTGCACTTGTACGGCTAAGGCGTCGTGTGACCAGCCACCGTGGCCCGAGCCGCGGGCTTAGCTAATTAACAGTGTCAAAGTTTAATTTTGAGGTACCGTCGCAACAAATTGGTCAAATTAGTTTTGTGACCTTTCAGGTGGTCGGCTAGGCGAGATTCCCGCGTTGAAATTGTCATGTGGCAGTGTTAAAGTGCTAGTTATTATTTACAATGTTCCGAAGTAAGATCAGGATCCACACATGCCGCATAATCTTGCTGACTTCACTGGTGTGGCTGCTGATCGACGTGATCCTGCTGGCCACGTACTCCGACTGCTTCAGCGACGGGTGGGAGTGCGGCAAGAGGACCAACAATGATATCGCCATAAGAGTAAGTCTATACTTTCGTTACTTAAGCAGTCCACTTTGTATTAAGTTAGCTAATCAGATTGTCAGAGAAGTTCAGGGTGGAGTGTAAAAGTTGAAGAAATAAATATATATTTTTGGACTTAGAATTTCTGATTAAATTGACTCCCCATGAAAAGTGTTTTTTTTTCATAGTGCCTGAAGGTTACACTCCAACCATATACAGCCACTGCAACCTGGAGAGATCTATGGTAGATAACCCTTACTATCTATAGGACTTCATCTATGCTCTCCTGAAAAAATCAGACATTACTTTCAGTTAAGTTTTTCTATTTGTCATGGGTTATAATATTTTTATTAAAAAACAGGCATAAGTAATCACCATGTTCATAAAATATGTAGTACATATTTGATAAGATTTCCTTTAAAAGCTTTGGTAAGGTAATGCCAGATATGACCAAGTTTATTTTGCCAAATAATATTGTCTAAGAATATTGTAAGTGTAAAATGACATCAGGAATTGGCAATAGAACAAGAATAAAGTGAAAGGGAATTCTAACTGGTTCCTAATATGATTGACAGAGCCACTTGTTTACAATTTCGATTTCCCTAAACAATATTGCATACAAACTTATGAAATAAACATTTTGAAACAACAGCATTAGGATAACTACTTAGAAACTGAACGGAAATGTAGAAATTATAAGGAATGTTAGAAATTAATTATTAGTATTTCTAATATTCAATCATTTTAATAAAAATCTCAATAACAAAAAAAAATACTTTCCTCTGACCAAAATTAGATAGACCTTATACCTCTGCTAGGAACTAAAAATATCTGTCATAGAGAAAAATAGACACAGTAAAAGAGAGGGACTTATGCATTTCCTATAAGCCCTTCTAATTGGTACCTCTATGACTGGTAGTTTTAATTCCTGGCTGGGGTATACAATTGAAGAATAGACATAAACTTATCATATTCTCTTGTCTAATCTATCTGTTAAATCAGTTTTTCATTCCATAATTTGTTTGAGCTATAAAGATAATAGATAAAAATGTTTTTAATGCAGTTTTATCTTTGCTACAAAATATTTTATGACTTGTACATTTTAATAGGTTGTATGTTCAAATATTTGTCAAACATTAAATTACGAGTTATCTGCAGTTTCATGACTGATTTTAAGTGCTTATTTAAAATCATTCACAGTAAATAATCCTAAGTAAACATAATTCCTTATCTTTTTAATTTACTTATGACAATAAAGTTGAATTTCATAACTGTAAATATATAACATAATGATTTAAAACATTTGCCACTAATTATAAAATTTAAGGCAAATATTTTACAATTTTGAGTTTCAAATTCTTTATTGAGTTCTGATTTCAATTGTAATAGGAAATTGACTTCTATACAGCAAGTATGTAGCTCAGGTTTGTACAAAATCATAAAGTACCTATTTTCAGACTTTATAAATGTTCCCAAATAGGATCAAGAAGACTACCGAGGGAAGAAAGCAGCAATAGCAGCGGGTTTAAAAAGAGAAATAGACCAGGATGACCATGAATCAAACATGGTGTTGATGAGGGATGAGAGCAATGCCTTGGATGACGATGTTGGTGATGAAGGGCTAATATTACTACAATATCCTAAGTCGAGGCTCAAACGGTGGAGGCCTTTGGCGCCTGTCAGACCACATGAAGGACAGCCTGGAGAAATGGGTAAGTGTTTCTGAATAATTATTAGAAAAGATAAAATGTCCTCTCATACTACTAAGATGTCCTTTATCACAATACTGCTCATATAATCATAAGTGCATCTTAACACTATACCAGGTAAAAGTCCCGCAAACTGATAGGAATTGCTCAGTCAATCTTCTTCTGTCGAGTGGGTATCGAGTCTTATCGACCCGATGAGCCCTGCTGTCAGAGTTTTTTAAACCGCCTAGTAGCACAACTATCAGGCCTCTGGCATGGTTTAAGTAACGATTACTATCAAAGACAGCGAACGGGACCGACGGCTTAACGTGCCCTCCGAGCACGAAATCTTTTTCTTTTTCGGACAATCAGGTGATTCAGCTTGCGATGTTCTTACCAAACTGGGGAAAAATTCACAAAGTGATAAATTCTCAATTATCAACTTTGTGTTTCCCCCCTGGGAATCGAACCCAGAACCTCCGGATCAGGAGTCCTTGGCACTAGCCACTAGACTACGGAGGCAGTCAATGATACTGAACAACTTCCAGGAACTTTCTTCAGGAAGTGAAAAAAAAAATGGCTCTTCCATACAAACGCTGTCCCTTACACCCAGTATAATCATGTCATATAATTATGCGGACCCGAACATCAGGCCGGGAAAACGCTAGGCAGAAGAAGGAGACTATATAATCATGACTTAAAAAAACTTTAATCAAAATATCTTTAAAATAACTTATTTCTAGACAATTAAAGCGAGCACCTAGATAACACATTAAGATAATTTTCGATATAAATCTAATGACTCATTTATATTCTTCCATGTCAGTAGATTAGATTAATATGCTAATAGTCATTTGAATGATGTTTACTATTTCTTTACTGTGGATGTAGACACTGAGAGAATGCAGAAACTTTCATTGTCTCATCCATAGTAATGAGTCATAAAATTCACTGAATTGTGAACTGAGGACATCCTATTATTATATATATGTACTAGCGGTCCGCCCCGGCTTCTCACGTAAATTATCAGTGTTTCTCTACTATATTATGCATGTATTATACATATAAACCTTCCTCTTGAATCACTCTATCCACTAAAAGAAACCGCATCAAAATCCGTTGCGCAGTTTAAAAAAATATGCGTTCATAGGAATATAGGGACAGAGAAAGCGACTTTGTTTTATTCTATGTAGTGATACTAGCCTTTTACGCCTCAGTTTCACCCGCGGCTTACTTGATGAGATTTACTGTGGGAATCAAATTTTTTCCTGCGGTAAAAAGTAGCCTATGTTACTCAGGGTGAATTGATGAAATTGACCCAGTAGTTTTTAAATTTATTCGTTACAAACATACAATACAATATACTTTATTGCACAAAAACACAGAAATTACAAATTGCTAAAAAGAAAAGTAGTACAATTGGCGGCCTTATTGCTAATGTAGCAATATCTTCCAGTCAACCAGGCGATAGGAAACAGAGGAATAAAATAAATTGATGCAAACATACAGAAATTAAAATCCTTCCTCTTTATAATATTAGTATTGTTTAAAGTCCTTACATCTTATTATAGAGCTGTAACTAGTAGGGAAATATCGTCAAAATTAAAAAATATTGTATCCGAAAGACAAGGCAAGTTATACCGGGTATACCTAATTCAAGTATTGTACACCTAACCAGATGGTCTATACTACATAGTACACGTTCAATAGATTTTGCAGGTAATCGCGAGTTTTATAATAGAATTAGCGACCCGCCCCGGCTTCGCACGAAAATCATCAATGTTTCTCTCTATATTCTGCATGTATTATACATATAAACCTTCCTCTTGAATTACTCTATCCATTAAAAGAAACCGCATTAAAATCCGTTGCGTAGTTTTAAAGATCTAAGCAAACATAGGGATATAGGGACAGAGAAAGCTACTTTGTTTTATACTATGTAGTGAAATGTAAGGTAGGTACGTATGCGTACGTAACTATTTATTATTAAGTCTGGTTTTTTTTGCTCACTGGACAGTGGTATGCTGAAACCACCAAGACAATGATAACCATCTGTGTAATTGTTCACAGTGATTGGTTACTAATTGACGTACCACTCATGGCGACGATCGGCGTAATGCCTGTATGAGTACTTGTATTGTGGCTAATGGAAATGGGCTTCATATACAACGCGTAACAGAAAGGGCATATGCTTCAAGATAGGTGGAAATCTACTAATAAACTGAACAATTTTCCCTAAGGAACATAGGTCGAAAAACGAAAAAAAAATGTTGACCTTCCATACAAAATGCATCAGCTGATTTAGCATAGGTAGTGTTTCGACCTATGTTCCTTAGGGAAAATTGATCAGTTTCATGCGTGGATTCACATCTTTCTCGATGCATATACCCTTTCTGTTTCACGTTGTATAACCAATAACTAACCACGGACCACGGATTGTCTTTGATCGTAATCAAAGATGCGATGTCCGTTTGGTATCGGGTTGCTGTCTTTGATAGTATTCGTTATACAAATCATGCCATATTAGCTGTGCTATTAGGCGGCTTAGAAACTCTGACACCAGGGTACATCAGGTCGATCCCCAAGAAACACACAGACGACAGAAGGAGATCCGGTCAAAATACCTATAGCATCCCACCCCTTCTCGGTAAATAATACATCTCTTGACGCGGGTTTCGTACTTAAAGCTGAATGGGGAGGAGGATTAGGGATAAATACACTTAAAGGCGAAACCTTTTTTTTTATTTCCACCACACTGTAATAAATTTAACCCGAGAGAGCCCGATGGTGTAGTGGATAGGGCCGCTGCCTCCTGAGCAAGGAGGTCGTGGTTCGAATCCCACCATGTACCAATGTGTTTTTCGGTTTTCGAATTTCATATGTACATTTATTCGGCGCTTTTTCCGTGCTTCGGAAGGCACGTTAAGCCGTTGGTCCCGTTTAATATCGTTTAATACCGTAGATATTAGTCGTTAAGCCATGTTCGAGGCCAGTGCTAAGCATTGGCGGCTTGAAAACTCTGACCTAATCTAAGATTGGGTCTGGTTTCCCTTCTGGGTTGTGGTGGTCAGATGGCAGTCGCTCTGTGTAAAAACCAGTACCCTCGTTCAATCCCCTAGATTAGGTAGCCGACCCCGTGAGATACGGGATAACGCTAGGGAGATGATGACTGTTATAAATTTAACGTCTGCATATTTGTAAATAAAATAAAATTATAGCCTCGTCTAAATGCAGCCTTAGGTCATTTTTGCATTGCTCTGTATTCGGTACGTATCCGTGAAAAAATATTATGGAAGCAGTCATACATTGGCGGATTGGCGTGAAGCCAATCCATATAATTTTTCACAAATTAATTCAACCAACATAAATTTTTATTCAGCTGATTACGAAACTGCAAAACGCCCGTGAACTTAACACATATAAGTGTGTGTAATAAGTAGACACGTGAAAATTCTTGTATGTATTCCGGTTTTCAACAATAGACGCTAGTAAAAGTTCATATTGCCTAGGACAATGCGAATTACCATTCTCTGATGATGATTCATTCAGACAACTAAAGCCGTGACTGCTGCTCTCAAATATTACAGAAAACATACCCCCGCGGGGCAGAGAGGGGAAGAGAAATATTGTATAATACCTATTTGTCCCGCGGGGTATGTTTCGTGTTTTGTTTATGCGCTGGAAACTCGGCTTAAGAGCTGAAATATGTCTACCCTAGGTCTGTATTTACGATTTTTCGTCTAAGGTCCTCGTGAGATAGACAAAGCGTTATCGACCTAATCACATACATACATACATATAATCACGCCTTTATCCCTAATGGGGTAGGCAGAGCGTACACGACCTAAACAAAGGTCGTTCCGCCACGTCTGACAAAGTTTTGAGGGTTGTTTAAGATAGATTTGTAGGTATATTGCTGTAGTGACAGGTTGTCAGCCTGTCGCCTAAATTGCAATATAATCACAAACAAGGGAAATCTCATGGCAACCACAAAAAGAAACACAATTTGATTCACCTTACGTAGGTTTACTTACTGCGAAAGTATTTCTTTTTAAATCGGACAGTAGTTCTATACTCTAACTAAACACCACCAAATCTACTTACATACATATAATCACGCCTTTATCCCTAAGGTAGGCAGAGCGTAAACGACCTAAAAAAAAAGGTCGTTCCGCCACTTCTGACAATGTTTTGAGGGTTATTTAAGATAGATTTGTAGGTATATCTACTTATCTTACGTTCAAGGATCATTTTGGCGTGCGTCGACTCAAAAATCCAGTCAATAGAAGAAGAGATTTGTCCTAATAAAACTGTTACATCCAATGATATTTTAAGAAAGATACGTTACGTTCATACTGCACGCACATTTTAATTGTTCCGCGACACATATACATACATATTTATAACATTGCATATCTAAACAAACGCTGAGTGCGACACAAAATAGGCAAAGCGTAAGAGTGATACAGATAGCTATTTGTAATCAGTGCAGCCTTGAGTATAATTTAACTTTTTTTCTCACTTCGCAGCTCGACTGCCTAAAATGGTCACAATTAGGACCATTTGACGGCACGAGTTTCGCGCGTTGGTAACGTATCCCCTATATCACCTATATATAATATCATTGGTAACATCCAACCGAATTTCAATACAGACAATAAAACTTTCAATCTCTATCTGGGCCATTCATTAATGACGATTTGAAGATTCTCCATATCGTCCGCTAACAATGACTACTTTCCATTCGCATTGGCGGATTGCTATCAAAGATCATTGTTCAAAGTGTGGATGTTGTGACGGGAAAGCCATCCGCTTTCCTCACGAAAACATATTGCACTAGTGTTTTAAATGCGAAAGTTTGAGCGTATGTTTGTTTTGACGAATTTATGCTGAGCTTTGACTGATTTTGGCCTGGAAGACACGAGAAAAGCTTATACGCCGGTTTAAAGATAGTTTTATCAAACAGATTGGAATAAGTATTCTTAACTAGTAACAACCTGTCACTACAGTAATATACCTACAAATCTATCTTCAATAACCCTCTAAACTGTGTCAGACGTGGCGGAACGACCTTAGTTTAGGTCGTTTACGCTCTGCGTATCCCATTAGGGATAAAGGCGTGATTATATGTATGTATGTATTCTACTTTTAACTGCAGGAGAATCCGCAGTACGAACGACTAGTTTGATTCTAATACTATTGCTTATATTGCTATCGATTCGTAGAGCGCACAACTTAACTGAATCTTGACTAAATTATTGGCGTCCCTTTCTGTTCTCTCATGACAGAAAAAGACAGGTATAAACTTATCTTAAAAGTTGCGATTATTGCAACTACTAATTGGTACTATTGTTTACCATTAATAAATCAGTGAAGTAGCGATGAAATGAATAGGTTCTTTTTTACCGTATTGTTTATCTAGGTTATTTATGGATTAGTGTGTCATTGTTTAGTTTGTTTTCGAAGAATATTATTTTAGATTGTGTTAGGGCGCTTTTGCACCGGTCCGAATCCGTACCCGAATATTTTCTGATCCGAATTAGCCTTCCTAGTAAATGTATGACAGCTTGCACACCCATCCATATCCGTTTTATATGGAAATTGTATATCTATATTTTTCTCTCGCTCCCAGGCCAGCATGGAAGTATAACAACCGACTATAATTTGATGTAGTCATAAAAATGCAATTTCCTGGAAAAGTAAAGCGTAATTTAATATTACAGCCAATTTGCTCCAGTCAATATAGTAATGACGACCGTAGTGACACTAATGAAAGGGAATATGTGTGAAAGTGAATGAGAATCATAAATAATGAAAGTGCTTGAATTATATAGTTGGGGTTCTATTCTATTCGGGGAACTGGACTGAATCGTTGAAATATAAAGGGATTCATTAATACTGAGATACTTGGAAACCTCAGAATGTGCTACATTCTAAATTAGATACGGAAACGATGAGTTCCTCTCACGGGACTTTAGAACTTTAGTTTTTAACACGGGAGATTAACACACTTACGAGACACATTTATGAACCGTAGATTGGATCTACTGGAGAAGACATTTTGGTTAAAAATATGGGCCTAAGAGTTGGGGTTTTATTTTCACCGTAAGCTTTCGTCGGTTCCGATAAGAACATACATACATACATAAAATCACGCCTTTATCCCGGTAGGCAGAGCTTAAAACGCCTCCTACAAGGCGCTTTCGCCACGTCTGACATAAATTGAGGGCAATTTTAGATTGTAATGTGTATTCCTATAGTGACATGTTGTCAGCCCATCGCCTAAATTACAATACACTGTAACCCTCGAATCCCTTTTGCTGACTTCTACAGCATGCCCGGGAGGAAGGGAAACTGGAACATTCTATGTTTTTCTTTCTCTCCCAGTCCAGTATGGAAGATAAGCACATATCTAGAGTAAAGCTACGTCAGTGGTAAATGAGGAAAATCCAAGGTTTATAAAATTATAAATGACTATACAGTTTTTTATCGAGACTCGAGAACTCAAAAAGTCATTGCCCTGCCAAAGGTCACCGGCAGTCAGATCAAATGTCTTATAGTAATAATAATAGTCCGCCCACCGATTTTCAATGATGGTGGCCAATCTCCTAGAGATCGGCAAACTGCGCAGGACTAGTTTTTAGTGCCCAAGTATTTGCGCTACACACAGATGCACTCTCTATTCCTTCAATCTCTTGTTCTGATGGGACAGGTTGACTGACACGACCAAAGAGAAATCAGGCGCATGACGATTGCTATCGGATGGGCATGTAATGTAAAATAAGCATGGATCATCTTAATTTCGGACAATCAGGTGATCAGCCTGCAATGTCCTAACCAAACTAGAAACAACACTACGAAGTCATTGTCCTTCGCCGGGAATCGAACCCGGGACCTCCGGGTCGAGAGCCCATGGCTCAGCCCGCTAGACCACGGAGGCAGCTTAAAGTATGACGCTAACCACACTCATTATTGCAGGTAAACCCGTGAACATCCCAGCGGAGCAGGAGAAGCTCATGCTGGAGAAGTTCCAAGAGAACCAGTTCAACCTGCTGGCTTCTGACATGATCTCACTCAACAGATCGCTCGTTGATGTACGGTTTGAGAAGTAAGTATCTTATCTACACTTTTTTACGGTATACTAGGACTGGTTGGGTACGTGCTGAGTTTACCGCCAGGAGACCAACTTTCGTGGGCTACCTGGAATTCTCTTAATAGGCTACGAACAGGCGTTGGAAGGTGTGCCGAGAACAAAAAGAAATGGGGTTATACGGTCGATGACAAGTGTAGTTGCGGGGCTACCCAAATTATGAGCCACTTGCTGTCATGTCCCAGCCTTCCCACCGCAGAAGACCTAGGGCTACCCCAGACTATGAGCCATTTGCTGTCATCTACCGAATTCCTGCACCGCGGAAGACCTCGAGGCAACCAACGGGCAGTTAGCGTCGCCAATTATTTGAGATTGACAGTATGAGTTAATAAATTCACTACACTCGGATAAAATAAAATAAACTGCCGCCAAACTTCTTCTTTTCGTGTCACTTGTTATTATTATTAGTGTAGTTTAGTTCAGGAGCCGTATTTTTGAATCATTCAAATCGAATTTTCAAGACTAGCATTCGCCTGCAAAATCGAGAGCGGTTCAAAAATACGCCTCTTGTTCCTAAGCAAACCATTATACTACTTACACTTACACCTGATGTTGAAGAAAGAAATATATAGCGGACAAACCCTAGGCCTTAACTTAAGAGTAAAAAGGCTTAGAAGAAGAAGGAAAAAGGAGTGACTTACGTCTGTTTCGATATTTTTTTATTGTATTGAAAATTAACGCAGCAAAATATGTACATATTCGTACAAGCTATCTTTATGACACTTTCCATAATCGGTTGCTATCCGTATTACATATATTATTACTATATTATTATATTGTAATAATATATGAATTTCTTCCATGCTGGCTGAAAAATATAGAATGTGCCAGCTGCATTTCCTCCCGGTCGTGCTGTAAAATCCAGCTAAGGGATCCGAGGGTTTCAGTACATTGTAATTTAGGCGATGGGCTGACAACCTGTCACTACAGCAATATACTTACAAATCTATCTTAAATAACCCTCAAAACTTTGTCAGAAGTGGCGGAACGACCTTTGTTTGGGTCGTTTACGATCTGCCTACCCCATTAGGGATAAAGGCGTGATTATATGTATGTATGTATTATCTTGTAAGGAATGCCCAATTTTAAAGCATTGGACCTATGTTTCAGAGTTTAATTTGTTCAGTTTCATAAGCAAATCAATATCTATCATGAGAAACGCACTCTAATTAGGTACATCCAGTGTATCAAACTATTTCGTTCCGTAGACGACGTTAGGCACGCCTTGCCGCACTCGATTGCTGAGATATCGTTCATTAAATACCGTTGCAATTTGGTTTCATACTCAATCAAGATGTTTGAACAGCACTGGTTGACTCATACGAACAATTATTGTGTGTACGGACGAGTGTTTCAATTCAATTCAATACTTTATTTATAAAATAATAATTTTAGACGTCACATAATGTATTATACTTATAATACACGATGGTGTCCGTGACTGTGTTGCAGCTAAGAACATACGGGGTGTAAGGGACAGCGTCCCGCAAACTGATAGGGGTTACTCAGTCAACGAAACTGAACAACTATCAGTTTCTTTTTTTTTAGGAAGTGAAAAAAATATATTTGCTTTTCCATACAAATCGGCTGAACGAGGTGGTAATTTTGTTTGGGAAGGTCAATTTTTTTTTCATCTCCTCGAAGATATTTCCGTTGAATGTTGTTCAGTTTCGTTGGCTGAGCAACCCCTATCAGTTTACGGGACACTGTCCCTTACACCCGGTATTATTTTCATTAGTTTTTTTCTCAAGTAAGATATTTTTTGATTTGTTGGTTACTAGTTTTTACACATACCTAAGTGAAAAATCTGAAAATATAAATGATCAGTTGGTAATATTACTTCAGTCACCATAAGTGTGAAAATAGAATTGAAATAGTCAATTAAATGCTTTGCTCTTCTCTCTTGGTTTATCTTATTTGGACAGCGTTTTAAGATTTACCTGTTGCTTCCCTCTCAGTTTTGGAACTGTGCCAATATAGATTTTAAGCTGTGAAGATCTCGAAATATTTTGATTCTGTGGGGATAAGGCGCTGGAACCATAAAGGTCGTCAAAGAAGTTTCCAAACGAGTGAGAATGCATTGACAAGTTACATTGCACCCGTGTTAATAACTTAAGTAAATCTAAATACAAGTTAAGCGGTATATCGGTGTCAGTACAAGCCAGGCAAGAATACTTGAAATGACTTACGAAGTTTGATTTTATTTTCCATGAAATGAACAGACTAACATAATGCACTGTGCATACCAATGATTGTAGACAGATATACTAAAGGCTTGAAATAACTGGCGAAACTAAGTATCCTAAACACGTAGATGCTTAAGCTTTATGAAGTATGCGTTCTTGTTCTCAGATATGTCATATTTGCGCTTATTCCATGCAATTTTTAACTCGTTTATGCAAAGTTAAAGATTATAAATTCAGATCATAAAAAAATTACCTAATAAAAAGCTATTGGAATTATATTGTATTTTATATTCTGATCGATACCGACCTTTCTTCCATGCTGGCCTGGGAGCGAGAGATAAACATAGAATTTGTCAGCTGCATTTCCTCTGGAGTATGCTGTAAAAATCGGCTAAAGGATCAGAGGGTTTCAGTATATTGCATTTTAGGCGATGGGCTGACAACCTGTCACAACAACACTATACCTACAAATCTATCTTAAATAACCTTCAAAACTTTGTCAGACGCGGCGGAACGACCTTTGTGTAGGTCGTTTATCCTCTGCCTACCCCATTAGGGTTAACGCGTGACTATATGTATGTAGTATAACACCTTGCTACTGTAAACTGAATGTCGAGAACAGAAATTAATAATTTGAGTATAAGGATTGTTCCGGATTCCGGTTAAGGATTCTTCCATGCTGGACTGGGATCAAAAAAAAAAACATAGAATGTGCCAGCTGCATTTCCTCCCGGGCAAGATGTCAATACCAGCTACGGGATTCGAGGGGAGGTTATAGGGATAGTCTCGACTGCTTTTGCTGACCAGCTTAATCTTTCCAGATGCAAGAACAAGAAGTACCCAGACCTCCTGCCAACGACGAGTGTGGTGATAGTTTTCCACAACGAGGCGTGGTCGACGCTGATCCGGACGATATGGTCAACCATCAACCGGTCGCCGCGGCCGCTGCTCAAAGAGATCATATTGGTCGACGACGCCAGCGAAAAAGGTAAGAGAATTGTTTGTCATTCATCAAAAAACAATTCTACAGTTGCCTTTTTCTGAGAAAGGGCAGAATGCGCTCTTTTTGAACGGAGCTCGACGGTTATTATTATTACTCGATCGATTAAATTCGCCCTTGTGAGACTTGCCTTTGGTTCGTCGTCGTTCTGAAACTGTGCCAAAATATACTTAAGCTGAAAACTTGTTTGGTTAGGACATTGCAGGCTGAATCACCTGATGGTCCGAAAAGAAAAAAAGATTCCGTTTTTCTGAGGGCATGTTAAAACGTCGGTCCCGATCGCTGTCTTTGATAGTAGTCGTTACTCAACCATGTCAGAGGCCTATTAGCTGTGTTACTAGGAGGTTTGAAAACTCTGACACTAGGGCTCATCGGGTCATTCGACTTGAGAATCCATTAGGTAAGAAGAAAGCTGAAAACATCTCAAAATATTTACTTTCCGAAGACCAGATAGCTTCAGTTCATTCCAAGTAGCCCTAGCAAAGAGCAAAAATATCAAATAAATAAACTTTGTAGCAAAAGGCATGATTCATCTCAAGGTAATGCGCACACGCCTTAACCATCGAGGCATATCATTGTCAACAAACGAGTCAGTGACCTTGAACTTCTTTATGTTGATAACTTGATAGCAAACAAACAGGTTAATGATGAAAAATAACCCAATTTATTGTGTAAATATGTAAATGCCTTACCTTATTTGAACTTAAACTTCTTAATTTAGATATTATTTTTTAACCTTTAGGCAAAAAACTTAAACAGTAGGTAATTTTGTCTAATAATAACAATTCTCTGAATAATAGGTTCTTATATTAAGCGTTCAACACGCTTGTGGGAGTAGCTAAAAAATAAATCAAGACATAGGGAAGTTATATTCAAAACTGATTGATGACTTAAATATGTGGAACTCATTCATAATTAAAAAAAATATATTCTTTTATATTTAATAATAATATAAAGTTGAATGTCTTTTTATTAAAAAACACATTTCAAAAATAAATGATACGTGTTGGCAAAGTTAAATTACTAAAACAACTATTTCATTATGTTGTCATATCTAAAGCTAAAACTTATTTTAGAAACAAGATCTTCGATTACAAGACATGAAACTTTGTTTACGTTTAGGTATTCTAAAACTGAGTTGGAAATACTACAGCGTTTTATACGTATAGTATACCGTATAATTGTTTACGTATGTTCTAGTGTATACTGAAGAAAGTAGGTATGCATTGGCAATCTATCGGTATTCCTACTAAATATAGTGCAATAAGATCCATATGTTTCATTTGCTACATTCATCATCTCCCTAGCCTTATCCCATGCCTAACGGGGTCGGCTACCTGATCTAGGGGATTGAACGAGTGACTGCCATCTGACCTCCGCAACTCAGAGGGGAAACCAGACCCAATCCTAGATTAGATCAGTTTTCAAGCCGCCAACGCTTAGAACTGGCCTCTGACATGGTTTAACGACTAATATATACGGTATTAAACGATATTAACCGGGACCAACGGATTAACGTGCCTTCCGAAGCACGGAAAAAGCGCCGAATAAACGTACATATGAAATTCGAAAACCGAAAAACACATTAGTACGTGGTGGGATTCGAACCACGACCTCCCCGCTCAGGAGGCAGCAGTCCTATCCACTACACCATTGGGCTTATTTGCTACATAAAATGAAAAAAATACAGACCATTGTATTGCCGATTATCTTGTGCTCTTTTTGAGCACATAACCATAAAATGTTTAAACATATGTAAATATCATTGAACATTCATTTATAATATGTATTTAAGTTTCATTGGGTCGAGGACAAGTAAAACTATTTGATTTCTTCATCGTCACATCACTGTTGCCATCTCATTATGTCTTCGATCTCGCAAGAATGTATTGGACATGTTGAGATGTCTGATAGTTTTTAAATAGCTTAGCATTCCATTCAACCAGGCATAGAATACAGAATATTTATATAGAGATTATCCCAAGTGATTTGAAACATATATCACAGAGGCAGCTTTAAAATAGAAATAATTAAATGTTTTATTAATCTAATCTTAATATTAATATTTCATGCTGGACTGGAAGCGAGAGAAAAACGTTGAATGTGCCACCTGCATTTCCTCTCGGGCATGCTGTAAAAACCAGTTAAGGGATCCGACGGCTTCAGTATTTTGTAATTTAGGCGATGGGTTGATAACCTGTCACTACAGAAATATACCTACAAATCTATCTTAAATAACCCTCAAAACTTTGTCAGACGTGGCGGAGCGATCTTTGTTTAGGTCGTTTACGCTCTGCCTACCCCATTAGAGATAAAGGCGTGATTATATGTATGTATTGTATTTGTTAGTATGTATTTATTAATCTATATTCGTCCAGGTAGTGACCACTACACGTTATTAGTGAAATAACGCACAACCTCACATGTGACCATATTATGTCTAAACAATATACTGAAACCCTCGGATCCCTTAGCTGGTTTTTACAGCATGCCCGGGAAGAAATGCAGCTAGCACATTCTATGTTATTCTCTCGCTCCCAGGCAATCATGGAAGACTCATACTCATAATATCATTAGCCATATAATAACCATAAATAACTAGCTGCTATACGGGGTGTAAGGGACAGCGTCCCACAAACTGATATGGGTTGCTCAGTCAATGAAACTGAACAACTATCAGCCGGATTTTTTTTCAGGAAGTGAAAAGAAAATTTTGCTTTTTCATACAAATTGTCTAATCGAGGTGGTCATTTTGTATGGAAACGACAATTGTTTATCACCTCCGGAAAATAAAATCTGTTGGTACTTATTAAATTTCGTTGACTGAGCAAGTCCTATCAGTTTGCGGGACGCTGTCCATTACATCCCGTACATACATGCATATAATCACGCCTTTATCCCTAATGGGGTAGGCAGAGCGTAAACGACCTAAACAAAGATCGCTCCGCCACGTCTGACAAAGTTTTGAGGGTTATTTAAGATAGATTTGTAGGTATATTTCTGTAGTGACAGGTTATCAACCCATCGCCTAAATTACAAAATACTGAAGCCGTCGGATCCCTTAACTGGTTTTTACAGCATGCCCGAGAGGAAATGCAGGTGGCACATTCAACGTTTTTCTCTCGCTTCCAGTCCAGCATGAAATATTAATATTAAGATTAGATTAATAAAACATTTAATTATTTCTATTTTAAAGCTGCCTCTGTGATATATGTTTCAAATCACTTGGGATAATCTCTATATAAATATTCTGTATTCTATGCCTGGTTGAATGGAATGCTAAGCTATTTAAAAACTATCAGCCCATCGCCTAAATTGCAATATACTGAAACCCTCGGATCCCTTAGCTGGTTTTTACAGCATGCCCGGGAGGAAATGCAGCTGGCACATTCTGTTTTTCTCTCACTCCCAGGTCAGCATCGTAATATCATTAACCATATAATACAGAGTAACTAGCTGCTATACCGGGTGTAAGGGACAGCGTCCCGCAAACTAATAGGGGTTGCTCAGTCAACGAAACTGAACAACTAATACCGGGATTTTTTTTCAGGAGATGAAAAAAGAGTTTGACCTGCCCATACAAAATCAACAACTCGATCAGACGATTTAGTATGGAATACCAATTTATTTTTTTACGCTGGTAGTTGTTCAGTTTCGATGACTGAACAACCCATATCAGTTGGCAGGACGCTGTCCCTTTCACCCGTTATAGTAATTGGATATCTTAATAAAGAGATAACAAGATACTCAACTACGTAAGTGATAACGACGGATAGAGCACGGGTACGAACTGTGCATGGCTATGGCTCAGGGAACATTATAATTGTATCCCCTTCAACTTAATTAAGATGTCCAATTAATATCTAGCGGTCAATTACCCAGTGGGGTGCCGGGTAAGAACAGCATCATCCTAAACGGGGTGTAAGGGACAGCGTCCCGCAAACTGATAGGGGTTGCTCAGTCAACGAAACTGAACAAATATCTGCAGATATTTTTTTATTAAGTGAAATAACCTACTGGACATGTTGCCAAGCGTATAGTTAGATTTTTTTACGTTGCGTTATCAATACGTGTTTTGCGATCCGTAAACAGCATTTTTTTTGCAACTTAGCAGACGTTCAAATTTCGTAACCGCAGACTATAACCTTGTTGCAGTTTTTGGGCTGTAAAACAAGTTGGTATCGATAACTCAACGTTAAATAAACGAACCTGAGTGGAAAACACGCGCCAACTATGGAAGGTTCATCATCATCATCTCCCTAGCCTTATCCCGTATCTCACAGGGTCGGCTACCTAATCTAGGGGATTGAACGAGGGTACTGGTTTTTACACAGAGCGACTATGGAAAGTTCATATCCAGCAGTAAGCATAACATAACAATACTTAAATGCACGTAAGAATACAAATCATACAACACAACAGTAAACTTGCATTGCAGCTGTTAATTATGATCAATTGTCCACTAAGTTTATCCGAAGCTAACGACACATTATTTTCTAACATTAAATAAAAGTAGGTACTAGATAGAGATTGATAGAAAAATTCTTCCGTGCTGGACAGGGATTGATAGAAAAACATAGAATGTGCCAGCTGCATCTCCTCCCGGGCATGCTGTAAAAATCAGCTAAGGGATCCAAGGGTTTCAGTGTATTGTAATTTAGGCGATGGACTGACAAACTCACTACAGCAATATACCTACAAATCAATCTTAAAGAACCCTCAAAACTTTGTCAAGACGTGGCGGAACGACCTTTGTTTAGATCGTTAACGCTCTGCCTACCCCATTAGGGATAAATGCGTGATTATATATATGTACGTACGAATTTCCTGTGAATATAAACCTACTTCCATGCTGGACTAGGAGAGATAGAAAAACATAGAATGTTCCAGCTGCCGTTCCTCCCGGGCATGCTGTAGAACTCAGCAAAAGGGACTCGGGGGTTACAGTGTATAGTAATTTAGGCGATGGGCTGACAACCTGTCACTATGGCAATACACATTACAATCTAAAATAACCCTCAATTTTTGTCAGACGTAGCGAAAGTGCCTTTTACGAGGCGTCTAACGCTCTGCCTATCCCGTAAGGGATAAAGGCGAGTTTTTTTTTTGTTTTTTTTTTAATGTATATAAACCTTCTATCATGCTCACTATTCACTATAGTTAAACACACCCCAATCAGGAAAGGTCCATCCATCACTAGCAGTAGACTTTTACAGCTGATGATAATAGTCACTTCTCCACCAAGCTCCTGAACGACACGTTATTTTTCTAACATTCACGTAGTAGTTGAAAAAGCTGTTTTCTCAAGTAAAATGTGAATTGACCTACTTGCGCCTACTGGTCATATTTCTGGCGTCTTGTCGTGTCCGGAACTAATCTCATTAATTGCTTGATTTACGTGTTAATTTCATGGCTGTCGGGGCTGGATAATTGTTCTAATTATGCTTAGCTCTGATAACGTGTGATTGATTCTGACATATAGAAGTAGCCACTTGCCCTATAGCGTCTTATACGGTATAAGAGACAACTGTCTGCATACTCATAGGGGTTGCTCTGTCAACGAAACTAAACAACTGTTACAAATAAATAAACTTGCTTTCCCAAATGGTCCAATCGAAGCGGTATTGAGTAGGTCTTCTTCTTCTTCTGTCAAGTCGGTATCGAGTCTATCGACCCGATGAACCGTGGTGTCAGAGTTTTAAAACCGCCTAGTAGCACAACTATCAGGCCTCTGACATGGTTTGAGTAACGACCACTATCAAAGACACGTTAACGTGCCCTCCGAAGCACGAAATCTTTTTTTTTTTCGGACAATCAGGTGATTCAGCCTGCAATTTCCTAGCCAAACTGGGGTAAAGTTCACAAAGTGATAAATTCGCAAATATCAACTTTGTGTTTCCCCCCCTGGGACTCGAACCCAGGATCTCCGGATCGGTAAAAAACACATTTTCGTTTCCTAAATGAATTTCCAGATGAAAGTTGTTCAGCTTCGTTATGACTCTGTCCCTAACATAAAAGTTGGTCATATTATGGTGTGCAATGCAGGCAGTTGCTAAGCAAGGAAATAGTGCTCATTAAAAGTTATAATTACTTGCACACACACAACCCAATTACTGCAGGAGCACTCCACATAAACAAAGGTATAACGTATCCGCATAAGCAAAGGTATAGGTATAAATTAGCGCATAGCAAATGCTCCGTAAAAGCGCTGTAGTCTATTTTGAATCTAGTAAAAAAGAAATGTAATTTCAACCACGATATCAACATAATTTCTTTTTAATGGTGGCAATTCGGCTTTACAAATGACAAGACTTAACTAATATAAGTACATGCCGGCCTATTCTTCCATGCTGGCCTGGGAGCAAGAGAAAAACATAGGATTTGTCAGCTGCATTTCCTCCCGGGTATGCTGTAAAATCCAGCTAAGGGATCCGACGGTTTCAGTATATTGTAATTTAGGCGATGGGCTGACAACCTGTCACTAAATCAATATACCTACAAATCCATCTTAAATAACCCTTAAAAGTTTGTCAGACGTGGCGCAACGACTACTGTTTAGGTCGTTTATGCTCTGCCTACTCCATTTGGAATAAAGACGTGATTATATATATGTATACCTGAACAGAAAGGAACGACAATAATTTTAGTTGTATTAAAGTCCTGGTCTTACCGCATTGCTACTATTACATACATACATATAATCACGCCTTTATCCCTTATGGGATAGGCAGAGCGTAAACTACCTAAACACAGGATGTTCTGCCACGTCTGACAAAATTTTGAGGGTTATTATATTTGTAGGTATATTGCTGTAGGGTCAGGTTGTCAGCCCATCGCCTAAATTACAATATACTGATAATGGCTGGTTTTTACAGCATGCCCGGGAGGAAATACAGCTGGATTATTCTATGTTTTTCTTTTGCTCCCAGTCCAGCATAGAAGTAACTATTAGGTACTTGATATCTACGCAGGTTGTAATAGTTTACAGTTTAATGAGCCGTATTTATTTTTCGTTTCTTCCATTCACTTACATATATTTTCTTCTCCAACAGATCACCTAGGCAAGAAGTTAGAAGACTACATCAAGACTCTACCGGTGTCCACGCGTCTCTTCCGCACTGAGAATCGGTCTGGATTGATACGAGCGCGATTACTAGGCGCTAAGCATGTCAAAGGAGATGTTATTACCTTCTTGGATGCGCATTGCGAATGTACAGGTAAGATTTACTCATTAAAAACAGACCAAGTGCGACACGATTTTATTGCACATGAATGACTCTACACCCACACATCTATATCACCCACATACACATTTGCCCGTGTAAAAATTACAGTTGTCTCTAATGAGCCCGGTTTTGTAGTGTCCGAGGTGTGATTCAGTCATAAAAACTAGAAGTAAAAGCTAATGATCCGTCTATTCCGCACTGAGAATCGGTCTGGATTGATACGAGCGCGGTTACTAGGCGCTAAGCATGTCAAAGGAGATGTTATTACCTTCTTGGATGCGCATTGCGAATGTACAGGTAAGATTTACTCATTAAAAACAGGCCAAGTGCGACACGATTTTATTGCACATGAATGTTTCTACACCCACACATCTATATCACTCACATACACATTTGCTCGTGTAAAATTGACAGTTGTCTCTAATGAGCCCGGTTTTGTGGAGTGTCCGAGGTGTGATTCAGTCATAAAAACTAAAAGTAAAAGCTAATGATCCGTCTCTTCCGCACTGAGAATGGGTCTGGATTGATACGAGCGCGGTTACTAGGCGCTAAGCATGTTAAAGGAGATGTTATTACCTTCTTGGACGCACATTGTAAATGTACAGGTAAGATTTAGGCTTAAAAAAAGAAGAAAATAGAAGAATAAAAGTTGGCGTTTAAACGGTGGTGGTTTGACGGTCGTCACTCAACGCCCCTCTGAAGAACAGAATCGTCTCACGACCATTCGACGTTCGACTGGCTTATGTCCTGCAGTGAACATCAATAGGCTGAAACGTTTGTAAAACAAAATCGTGAATTCCATTTTTTTTTCACCATTCATTCGGAACACTTTCCGCTTTTGCACTTATGGCTTACGGTCCGCAAGTAAAAATCATTTGACCTAAATGATAAGTAGTTACAAGCGTGTAAAGATGTTTCGAAAGACGCCGTGTTGTATTTTGTAGTACAAATTGCTGTGAATAATACCGTATCGAACGGATTAACACACTGTATGGCCGTAAGAGGATTGTGTATGGGATGTTTGCATATTATTTTGCTCAAACACATTTGAGTGTAAAATTATATTAAACTTTTGATTACACAGTCTGGAAGTTTCGAAAATAACCGTTTTGACAACAAATAAGTCCAGTTACTATTACCGCTTATTCGTTTTAAAGTTGAAAGTCATATGGTGTGGTGTGGTCTAATGGTCTGAGCCGTAGATAGTGGGTTTGATTTTCATACACAAACTCGATATTATCGCTTTGCGAAAGTGATTGCAGGCAACGTAGTCTGAATCAACAAGTAAGTCGACTGTTCCGTGGTTTTGAGACCAATTACGACGTGAAGTCAGAATGGTGAAAGGCCTGGAAGAACTTTGACCACCTACAGAAAAACCTGGTTCATCCAGAACCAGGGTTTAAAAACTTGGTTCTGGATCTCAATAATAAGCCCCCTGGTTACAATGCACAACGTTCGGTATGGTTAAAAGGCGAACCGGTTTAGACCGTGAATCGGAAGATCGAACTATCATCTTTACAAATGGGTGCTTAGGGAGTCACCATCCTGTGACTTTCCAAATCAGATTTAGAATAAAGGTAAACAAAGTTTCATGTATTTTTATTCAAAAACACATTTCAAAAATAAATGATACGTCTTGGCAAATTAGTTAAATTACCAAAACTACTATTTCATAATGTGGTCATATCTAATAGCCAAAAGTTATTTAAGAAACAAGATCTTCGATTAAAAGACATGAAACTTTGTTTACCTTTATTCTAAATCTGATTTGGAAATATTATTATTATCCATTATACACTAGCAGCATGTATTGCTGATGCGTGTATATCACTGCACTTGAGTCAATAAATATTTATCTAGTCAGTTTTTAAAACAGTTTACTGAGGGAGCACTGATCACTGATTCTGGTAGTTTATTCCACGAGTCCACTACGCGGTTTGTTAAGACGTGGTGCCTGGGATTGCTTGTACTCAAATAGTATAATAATAAGGAATTTTATTTTAGAAAATGGCTACCTATTTAATTTTGTTTATATTTTGTAGAGGGCTGGCTGGAGCCTCTATTGGCCAGGATAGTGGAAGACAGGACGACGGTGGTGTGCCCCATCATCGACGTGATATCGGACACAACCTTCGAGTACATCCAGGCCTCAGACCAGACCTGGGGAGGGTTCAACTGGAAACTCAACTTCAGGTGGTGAGTACCATATCTATACCCTGACCAAAAATATATAACATACAGAATCGACATTCACCTCCCTTCCCCAGTCCGACATACGTCACACTCCGCGCCGGATTGTGGGCCACATTGAGCGTACGCTTAGCGGGTATGGCGCGCGCATGTTTCCCAGTGTAACGGAAATAATAAAGTTTTGTGTTCCAAAGATGGTTAGATACTGTTCCATGTACGGATTTCATTCTATCACAAGATATGACTCCAATAGGAACCTTTTTAGATTCCCAATTGATGTGAGACGGTAAGTAACTTTATACAAAATATGCAACCTAATCTATTCTAACTATTCAGTTACAGTGAAATATTTGAAACGTTGGTTTAATCAAGAACCAGATTAATCAAGTGATGATTATGACCGGTATAACAAAATTTGTCAACCCTTATAACACGCACGACCTCATGTCAAGTGCAACATGCCGTCTGTCGATGTGTGACCAAAATGACATTGTAGTTAGGAGTGTCCGAGCTGTGCCCTGACTAAGATTTTAAAATGCCTGTCATAGATGTACCATATAGAAGGACTTGTATGAAGTCCATAAGTCCTTCTCTTATTCTTTCTCTGTAAAAAAGAGAAAGAAAGGTAAATACATATCTGTTTCTTCATTTTCTTTCTTTTAAAACTATTAAGAAAACACTTCGCTGTCGGTTGTTCGGTCGCTTTAATAAATAATAGATAGTGGAACTAGTGTAAAAGGTGTTTCCTTAATAGTATACTATGGAGTTCCATCAAGAAATATCAACACAAAGTGTAACAAACTTTCTTTTAAAAATTTGGTTTATTTATCTCTTCCTTATTATTGTTAAAAGATACAAGAATACTACTAGTTTATGCCTAGGTATAAGCCTCAAAATAATTATCTAGGTAATTACAATATTCGCCACTATTATTTTGAGAACGCTACTGTCTGATCTATGGATATAATAAGCGAATAACTAACTGGCTCCGTGGTCTAGTGGTCAGAGCCATGGGCTTTTAAGATCCGGAGGTCCTGGGTTTGATTACTAGGGGATTTGCAGGCTGAATCACCTGATTGTTCGAAAAAAAAAAAGGATTCCGTGCTTCGGAGGGCATGTTAAGCCGTCGGTCCCGGTCGTTGATAGTGGTTGTTACTCAAACCATGCCAGAGGCCTTATAGCTGTGCTACTAGGCGGTTTGAAAACTCTGACACCAGGGTTCATCGGGTCGCCGTTCGACTCGAGAATCCACTCGCTAAGAAAGGAAGCGAATAAACAAACTATTATAATACATAATAACGTACATATTATAGCATAGCAGTTTACGCCTACTGTTATCATATTTTTTCCGCTATATAATTATAGTATTTGCGATTGATCGCAGGAAACAATTTATGTTATTAAGTTGTCACATGTGCAATATGTGCATTTACCCAATATATTTTATACAAGCCACAATTTACTTTCATGCTGGACTGGGAGCGAGAGAAAAACATATAATGTGTCAGCTGCATTTCCTCTCGAGCATGCTGTAAAAACCAGCTAAGGGAAATGAGGGTTTCAGTATATTGTAATTTGGGTGATGGGCTGACAACCTGTCACTACAGCAATGTACCTACAAATCTATCTTTAATAACCCTCAAAACTTATTAGATGTGGCATGTGGCGGGACGACCTTTGTTTAGGTCGTTTACGCTCTGCCCCATCACTAAATAGTATAAAACACTTTCTCTGTCCCTATATCCCTATGTATGCATAAATCTTTAAAACTACGCAACGGATTTCGATGCGGTTTCTTTTAATGGATAGAGTGATTTAAGAGGAAGGTTTATATATCTAATACATGCATAGTATAGTAAACTCTGATAATTTCCGTGCGAAGCCGGGGCGGGTCGCTAGTTAGGGATAAAGGCGAGATTATATTTATGTATGTATGTATTTAGACGCTACGTGCGACCTTCACATCATCATACAAGAGTTCAAGTACAAACGCTATCTATAAGCTATCTAATATGAAAAACAAACACTTTTTCGTTTGTTTGTTGTCTGTAAATTTAGACACTATGAATCCAATTGTAATATTTTATTACCATTAAAAAGCTACAATACCCAGTTAAGGAACATTAGCTACTTTTCACCGAGGTATACGTATTGTTATGGTTACAGTGTATTGTAATTTAGGCGACGGGCTGACAACCTGTCACTACACATTAGCAATACACATTACAATCTAAAATTGCCCTCAATTTTTGTCAGACGCGGCGAAAGCGCCTTTTACGAGGCGTTTAACGCTCTGCCTAACCCGTAAGGGATAAAGGCGTGATTTTATGTATGTATGTATGTATACGTATTCCTTTACGACATACATAAAGTTAGGTTGGTTACAGGGTAGGCAGAGCGTAAAACGCATAGCAAAAAGTGTTTTCGCCATGTCTGACAAATATTAAGGGCAATTTTAGATTGAAATATATATCGCTTAAGTCTCGTGACTGGTTCTTATCTCATCGCCTAAATTACATTTTAACCCATTCGAATCCGACAGCTGGGTTTACAGCATGCCTGAGAGGAGAAGCAGCTGGCACATTCTATGTTTTCCCATTCCAGCAAAAGCAAAACTCATTATGGCACGAGTGAAACTGTGAGGCGGAAAGCTAGTGAGTAATAAAGTAGTATATTGGTAGTATAAAGACTTCGATTGTTCTTTTTCAATGGGCTTGTTTGGATAACGTTACTACTGTGCTCGCTCCATTGTTTGATATCGAATTGTTTTATTGAGTCGAAACGTTTTGTTTAGTTGATAAATTGTAACAATTAGGAAATTAATGACGTTTTTTTATTACCATTGTTTTTACCTTTGCGTAATAAAATAATAGTGTATGTAGTCTACCTTACTATGTTTGAACAATCGCTGTCTAATTATGTCTAATTTAGACAGTGATATTTCCTAAAATGTGCTGCACCATGTTGCAAACTAAGAAAAGGTTTATTTATTTATTTATATATTTAACAATTTATTGTACACAAAACACATCATAAACACAGGACATAAAAACAAACAGACAACAGGCACTGCTTATTTCTAAAAAGAAATTTCATACAGCAGACCTACAAAAGTGATAATTTTAACGATACGCGGATAAACGTGCACAAAATTTAATACCTATCAATAAAATAATACTACTGTAAAATAATATATAATATAATAATCAATACTTATAGCTATTTATATAAAAATATATACCCTAAACACGGATTACTCTGACAGGTAAAAATAATGCTCTTTAACTCTTTTAGTCTTTTGACGACAGCGATATATAAGATATAAGGTTTCATCAGGTTTGCGTATGTCAAACATTAAATAAAGTTTAAGACATTTAGACCATCCGCCCTGAGGGAAATTGTCGTCTTTGAAAGAATTATTAAACTTGTCGAGAGTTTTTAATTACTCAAACTTTGCGTGCTGGCCTGGGAGCGAGAGAAAAACATAGAATTTGCCAGCTGCATTTCCTCTCGGTCATGCTGTAAAAACCAGCTAAGGGATCCGAGGGTTTAAGTATATTGCAATTTAGGCGATGGGCTGACAACTTCTCACTACAGCAATATACCTACAAATCTATCTTAAATAATCCTCAAAACTTTGTCAGACGTGGCGGATCGACCTTTGTTTGGGTCGTTTACGCTCTGCCTACCCTATGAGAGATAAAGGCGTGACTATATGTATGTATGTATGTATATTTAGACCATCCGCCCAGAGGGAAATTGTCGAATCTTTTAAAGAATCATTAAACTTGTTGAGAGTTTTTGCTAACTCAAACTTTGTCAAAAGCATCGTGTCTCAAACTCTTGTTTCGCGGTTCACTGAAATGTCGCGTCTATTTCAGAAATGGGGCGATCGATCTTCGTTTTGTTTCCCTCGAAATAACTAACGGAGTGAAATACTGTCTCCACTTTGAACAGAAACCAACCAATACGTTTTATTTTATTGTTTATTTCCTTCATGATTCACTACAGCAATATACCTACAATTCCATCTTAAATAACCCTCAAAACTTTGTCAGACGTGGTGGAACGACTGTGTTTAGGTAGTTTACGTTCTGCCTACCCCATTAGGTATACAAAGTTTTGAGGTTTATTAAAGATAGATTTGTAGGTATAATGCTGTAGTGACAGGTTGTCAGCTCATCGCCGTAATTACAATATACTGAAACCCCAAAATACGGACCCCTTAGCTGGTTTTTACAGCATGCCCACGAGGAAATGCAGCTGGCACATTCTATGTTTTTCTTACGCTGCCAGGTCACATGCAAACCCTTTTTTCAGTTATGTAAAAATTATATAAAGTCTTCAATATGACTACTAAGTACACTCTCATAGCATAATAGATAATTTGTCGATCATTTATTGAATACTGAATAGTCTTTGTTGAATTATGGAATCAATTAAAATCCCATTGGTCTTCTACTTCACACACTATAAGACAATGAAATCGCAATATAAATCATCGTATTAATTATCTTCTTAAGATTATTAATACGTTTTCCCATCACTTTATTGTCAGTAGTTAGGTTATACTCGTGATCTAACCATAACTAAGCCGCCTCCGTAGTCTAGTGGTCACAGCCATGGGCTTACGATCCGGAGGCCCTTGGTTCGATTCCCAGGGACAAATGTCAACACAAAGTTGATATTTGTCGATTTGTCACTTTATGAGGTTTCCCTAGTTTGGTTAGGACATTGCAGGCTGAATCACATGATTGTCTGAAAAGTAAAAGGATTCCGTGCTTCGGAGGAAACGTTAAGCCATCGGTCCCAGTCGCTGTCTTTGATAGTGGTCGTTACTCAAACTATGTCAGATGCCTAATAGCTGTGCTACTATGCGGTTTGAAAACTCGGACACCAGGGTTCTTCGGGTCGTTGTTTGACTCGAGGATCCACTTGCTAAGAAGAAGAAGACCATAATTTGAGTAGTATTTCCACTGTATTTTCGATTATAAACGTAAAACGATATGCTTATAAGATTTTTTTTTAAATCGTGTAAGGTAAGCAGTAGGCAGGACTCTGTACAAATAAGTTATTTACCACTTTCGGTGTAGATTTGCTTCCAGCTTGACCTATATTTATGGAGTGTTAAAAGATCGCCACAACAACGTTAGAAAAAGACATACATAAATACAATACACACATAAAATCACGCTTTTATCCCTAATGGGGTAGGCAGAGCGAAGGACCTCAACAAAGGTCTTTCCGCCACGTCTGACAAGTTAGGGAGGTGAGGGTTATTACAGATGATTTTGATATATATTACTATAGTGACAGGTTGTCAGCCCATCGCCTAAAATTGCAATACACTAAAACCCTTGAATCCCTTAGCTGGTTTTTACATTATGCCCGGAGGAGATACAGCTGGCACATTGTATGTTTTTCTATCATAGCATGGTCTTTCCAGTCCAGCATGGAAGAAAAAGACACTTTTTTTTGGTGATCGAATCATTCGAACAGTTACGAACATTTTATATGCCTTATGATTTAGGACCTTAAGCAGAAAAATTCGCAAGTACATATTGTAATAGCTTTTTTTGCGTTGCGGTGCAAAACATTATTCATCACGATTTGTCGGTTATTCATCTCATTTACATTGTTGGAGGCAATGTTGATAGATTCAGGTCGCCATTTTCCATTATCATTAACTCAAATAATCGGGTTTTCATCCATAAAGCTAATAGTGTCATGCAGTTTCATCCGTAAATTGTTCTGCACTAATACATAAAAATAATATTATATGCTGGGTGTACGGGACAGCGCACGCAAACTGATAGGGGTTGCTCAGTCAACGAAACTGAACAACTATCACCAGGAAATTCTTTCAGGAAACGAAAAAAAAATTACCTTCCCATACAAAATGACGACCTTGATCAGACAATTCGTATGAAAAAGCATTTTCTTTTCTTTTCCTGAAAAAGAATCCTGCTGATAGTTGTTCAGTTTTGTTGAATGGGCAACTCCTATCAGTTTGCGGGACGCTGTCCCTTACACTCTGTATGCTTTAGGTACTCTTTACTATGTGAAAAATAATATCGTGAGTATTTTACCTAGACGCGATTAATAAATAAAATGAGTGGAAAAAATATAGAAAATTAGGTGTGACTAAAGTAATGCGATAAAACTATACTTTATTACATAATTGTTAATGTTTGATTGTTGGGCGTGAGATGACGCAATTATTACTCGTGTACTAAGAAAGATTTAATATGTATTGTTGCGGTTTTAGATCCGGAGATGTGTAACGATCGAGGGCAAAAAAATACGTGTAATAGTAGTTTGAGCGATTGCTCTGTTGGTTAGAGAAACGGATCACCAGGCGATCAAATCCTATCAACTGTCTAGCTGTAATATACCTGGTGTAATATACCATTTTTTTTCGTTGTTCAGTTTCATGAGCTGGTTCATATTCTTTCCGGTACATATACCCTTTCTGTTGTATATATATGTATATTTCCCCCCCAGGTACCGAGTGCCGGAACGCGAGATGGCCCGGCGCGGTGGCGACCGCACTGCACCTTTACGCACGCCAACAATGGCCGGCGGTCTCTTCGCGATAGACCGAGACTACTTCTATAAGATCGGATCGTATGATGAAGGCATGGACATCTGGGGAGGAGAGAACCTTGAAATGAGCTTCCGGGTAACGTATTTGACTATAAGTTTTCTTTGTATTTGGATGTCGTATGTCTAGATTAAGGTTGTAACTGAAGTTTATCCTGTGATGCTAGCGATAATATTTGTGAAAAATAAAATGACTATGCGGATTTTTGCCAATACCAATTTTTGACGACATTTTGTAAGCAGGCGGCCATTGCTAAATTTATAATTAATCTAATGAAGTTTAGTACCTACATTACAAGTTTTATTTTGCAAAATGCGTATTTAGACAAGTCAATTTATCTTTTGCAAACTAGTTCTAGTATTTCTTAAGATAAATCCTTATAAAACATTTCTAGAACTTAAATATACGTAGCCACACGTAGCCATATGAAACCCAACAGGAATGGCAATATTCCAGAAATACTTATATTTATCATAGTTAATTTTAATGTATTTACTAGTTCCTCTCTGCCAAAAGTCGCATATGTTTACAATGAGCACGTGTTATGCAAATATTTTATTACTATATTGAAAGATGCCTCTATAGTGAGGCAGAAGGAAGTCGATGAAGAAGTAATATATAGCTATAGTATTTCCAATTTGGTTTTCGTAAAAAGGTAAACAAAGTTTCATGTCTTTTAATCGTATAAGTTTTAGCTATTAGATATAACAACATAATGAAATAGTAGTTTTAATAACTTAACTGATTTGCCAAGACGTATCACTTATTTTATAAATGTGTTTTGAATAAAAAGCCATGAAACTTTGTTTACCTTTATTCTAAAACCAATTTGGAAATACTATAATTATAATTTGTAGTCTAAACCTATCGCCAACTTCTGTAAAGGGTAACAATTTACTAGTGAAGTGACCGATACTTTATAGTATATCTGTTACTTATGCTTCCTGTAAAAGTTAAGAGTTATCGTCAATAAAACCTAATTTCAAGCATCAGCAGTCACTATTAAAGATTCACCATTCGGGGTGTTAGGGCAGATAGTGTGTTCTTTCATGGATTGCCCCCAAAAAGAATCAAAATTTCAGGCGGGTTTTCTCAGCTTTGGTCCCATATGGATAGTCGTTGAATAGACGGCACTGATACCTTGAAAGAACACAGTGCTTGCCCTTACCGACTGTATATTAACACCCGTTTGGGGCGAGAAGGTGTGGCAGTGCGGCGGCACACTAGAGATCCTGCCGTGTTCCCACGTGGGCCACGTGTTCCGGGACAAGTCGCCCTACTCCTTCCCGGGAGGAGTCACCAACATCGTGCTGCACAACGCGGCTCGTGTCGCTGAAGTCTGGATGGACGAGTGGGGAGAGTTCTATTACGCCCTGAACCCAGGTTCGAAACGGACGAACGCTTCTGTTGCTAACGTTTTGTTGAACCGAATTAAAAGCATACCGAGCCGTAGGTGTGGCAAAGTAAGGCTCGTATTTATGAAGCGATATCAAACTTGAGAGCAATATTAAGTATGGATTTGACAGGCCAGTTTGTACTGAAATGACATTTCTGATACGAACTCAAAGTCGCTGTCACTCATGAGAGATAATTATAAATACGGTCCTTAAGGCTTTTTTGCGTTGTATGTTGATAGACATCAAGCTAGATCGTATATGAGTTGTCAATGGATTTCATTGAACCTGAGATCACGTACAATAATGCAGGTCTTCAGTCGGTGAGAGACCTGCAGTCAGAACAACAAATGCAAAGCAAAACCGCCGTAAAAGCTGCCACGCCTCCGATAAAGTGTGTAATCAAGATTTGGATGTTATGAGGATGTTCAGATTTCACGTAGGCGGAACGTGTGAGGTCCAATTTCAGCCAATCACAATATCGTATTCAATGACTGAATTGAAATCTGATCACCTTCATTATATCTAGGTATAACCTTGCAATATTTAACTTGTCGCGAACCATGACGATTTTACTTTCATATGTTTTGATAGTGGGTTTATCACCATAACCACCTATTGTTTGCTAGTTTTTAAATTATACAACAAAATATTAGCAACAGAAGTACAAGAAAAAGTTTTGTTGTGGCTTGGGATCCGACTAACAAATAAAAACGCCAATTAATTTGTGGGCATTATACAATTAAAAGATTTAGCTTCTTAAAACAATAACATTGCAGCTGCATACACTTCACCTACATAATGCATGCCATCGCCATTTCATTCATATTTTCGCTTCATATCATTTCTTACTATTTTTCTGTGTTGTTTTTTTTTATTATTTTATACATGTTTAACGCGGTTCTTAGACTGCGAACAGAATCTACCGAAGTGAGCGTGATTGTTTATGGTCCCATATTGGCGGCGATTCTCGCAACATAATCCTAATTCTAATTCTTTGCTAGCGCTGTCACTTTCTTGACTTTGACATAAGATCAGTATAGCAAATAGCTACATGATTTTGACATTCCTAATCTGACATAAGACTGCTATTTGACGTAAAATAAGGAAGGATGCCCTATGCTCAGTTCTTCGCTTTAAACGTCTTACGTCAAATTAGGAATGTCAAAGTCATGTGTTCATTTGCTATCCTGTTCTTATGTCAAAGTTAAGAAAGTGACAGCGCTAGCAAAGAATTAGTTCAGGAATAGTGCGTCCAGAATTTCCGCCATTGTGTTGATCAATGAAACCATAGACAGTATCTGCCCACTCCAACAGATCTGCTTTCAGTGTGAGAATAGCCTTAACTTACCTATTCTATTTTATTATTGTTGTTGTAGGCTTTTGGTTCTGTTGCTGCTCTTAACAATTATTTGCTCTTATCGTTCTATGCTTCTTCTAAATGCAGAAGCAATGGATAGTAAACGGATAAAAATGTATAACTATGTACGTAACCACAGCAACTCTTCTAGAGTAGGAGCTGTGGCAAAGATAATAATTTATTATGAAGTCCTTTCTCTCACTCACATCCCACACTATCCTCTCGTCTCAGTCTTTCCTCCCGTTCCCCACTGCCCTCTAGTCCCGTCCCTCCCGTCCCTCACTTTGTTCTCATTTCTCCTTGCCTTTCACTCCTGCCTTCCCTCACTTCTCTCTCGTCACTCACTTCCCTATAAGCTATAGTCCCGTCCGTCTCGTCCCTCACTTTGTTCTCATTTCTCCTTTCCTCTCACTCCTGCCTTCCCTCACTTCTCTCTCGTCACTCACTTCCCTATAAGCTATAGTCCCGTCCGTCTCGTCCCTCACTTTGTTCTCATTTCTCCTTTCCTCTCACTCCTGCCTTCCCTCACTTCTCTCTCGTCACTCACTTCCCTATAAGCTATAGTCCCGTCCGTCTCGTCCCTCACTTTGTTCTCATTTCTTCTTTCCTCTCACTCCTGCCTTCCCTCACTTCCCTATAAGCTATAGTCCCGTCCGTCTTGTCCCTCACTTTGTTCTCATTTCTCCTTTCCTCTCACTCCTGCCTTCCCTCACTTCCCTATAAGCTATAGTCCCATCCGTCGCGTCTTTCACTTTGTTCTCATTTCTCCTTTCCTCTCACTCCTGCCTTCCCTCACTTCGCTCTCATCACTCACTTCCCTACAAGCTATAGTCCCGTCCGTCTCGTCCCTCACTTTGTTCTCATGTCTCCTTTCCTCTCACTCCTACCTTCCGTCACTTCGCTCTCGTCACTCACTTCCCTATAAGCTAAAGTCCCGTCCGTCCCTTGTTCTCTTGTTCATTTCTTCTTTCCTTTCACCTCTACCTTCCCTCATTTCGCTCTCGTCACTTACTTCCCTATAAGCTATAGTCCCGTCCGTCGCGTCCCTCACTTTGTTCTCATTTCTCCTTTCCTCTCACTCCTACCTTCCGTCACTTACTTCCCTATAAGCCTTATATTATTCATTTTCCTCTTTTTGATATAATTTATAATCTGCTAGACTGCAGTAACGTAAACAAGGTAAGGTCTGTGTTTTTAACGTTGCGTTCGACATAAAAGTGTTTGGCGGCCTATAAACTGCTTTTTCTTTGCAACTTAACAGAGGTTCAAATTTGGAACCGCATACGATAACCTTGTTACAAACATATGTTTTGCGGTTGACTTTCTTTAAAGTTGTAAAGCAATAACAGTTTATGGGCCGCAAAACAAGTTGGTATCGATAACGCAACATTAAAAACACGGACTTTATAATATCGCGGTTTTTCCATATTCCTAACTCAGGATGTTTGTTTGTACTATAAATGTTTGCTACAACTCTACTCTATTTATTCATGGCTTAATAGAATATAACGTACTATAACTATTATGTAATTAAATCTAGATAAAATAACACTTAAGAATCATAATAATTATTTTGGCTAACTTGACATTCATCCAACCTATTCATAATAATTATTTAACATGGGCAAAAATATACTTACGATATTTAATATTATGTGTATTTTATGTATTTATAGGAGGTACAATAATTAAGTATTTGGTTATTTGCGTATAAAGAGTACAGTAAAAAGATATTTCACTATTATACCAGGTGTAAGGGACAGCGTCCCGCAAACTGGTAGGGGTTGCTCAGTCAGTGAGACTAAACAACGTTCAGCAGGAAATTCTTACAGGAGGAGAAAAAAAAAATTGACCTTCCCATACAAAATGAACAACTCGATCAGACATATTTTATGGTAAACCATTTTTGTTTTCACTTCCTGAAAACAAAAACCTGCTGGTGGTTGTTTAGTTTTGTTGACTGAGCAGCCCCTATTAGTTTGCGGGACGCCTTCCTTTACACCCCGTTTATCCAGGAAATGACGTTAACATTCCTTAGAAAAACTTGAAAAACGTATCTGAAATTATGACGTGTGTGTGTACAATAAAATTACAATAACTATTTATGAATTACGCACATAACCTTATTCCATAATACTATTAATAATTATAGAATAAATATTAACACAACTGTACGTAATGGTGTTGATATTAACGTAACTCATGTTCATGGACTCTTCGGAATTGATAACAACTTTCACAATGGGCTTAATAATGTGTCACGTTCACAATAATAGAATTAAAAAAGGACAGGAGGTTTATACTCTTATGGTTTTACGCTTTGTCCGCAAGATTATGACGCGCATTTGCAAGTTTCCCCAGTATTTTACATGGCTGATAAAATTTACAGATTACGCATAAAATCATACACTATAAATCGTAAACCGGAGAGAATAGATCTAGTGTCCTTTTTCAATATTTTTCGTCTGAAGGTGACAGATTTTAATTATAGCTTTAGCGGTGGCATCTAGAATCGAACCCACTAAGGTGCTATTGAATAAATAAATCTGTTCTGTCTCTGCTCTACGTTAGTAACATACTATTACTCCTTACATACGATGACGCAGTAAGGGCAATATACTAGTTAAGTTTCATATTTGTTGACTTGATCAGAAATCATTATTTTATTATCAAAGACTTCGTAGTCTACCTACATCTGTTTAAATAAATAAATAGTTTAACGTCACTAATAAACTAATTTTAGAGTATATAAGGAACACTAAATTTATAATAACTAGCACTATTTTAGCGGGATTTTGTAAATTAAAAGAAGTTTAATAAAAAAGTGCAGTAATTATTTGAAGTCAAGTAATGTTAAGTAGGAAAAGACCAGCTAAAATAGTATTACGGGTAATATAAGTATAATATTCACAAGTATTTATAGAAAGTAATGATGTTTATATACGTACTGTTTGTCGTGTGTAACTAATTGTATTTTAGGCTTTATCTAAACTTATATTTATAATTAGCTTCATATTAAAGTTTAATTAATAATTATTGTGACCCTAGCATAACTAATCATTTAACACTTTTCATTTCATTTGGGAAAACGTGTTGTTAACTTTGGTATTGTAGTTGCTACGCAGTTCGAATCGTTTTCACTTTATTCGTTTTATGTTTTTAAAATTTCCAGTCAATATTATGATATTAGTTTACTACGAAAAAAGTTTATCGCCATTATTATGTATTTATGTGAATTATGGTGACGATACTAGCCAATTGGCGCCCCATTAGTAAAAAAAACGTAATTCACTAAAAACGCAGTGAATCGAAAAACTGGTCCAACAGAATCAAGTTATAGTAATTAAGATGATTTAGAACCTTACAAATTAGCGATTCACAGTTCGTTGTAGAAACAGGAAGAAAAATTGCGAATAACGGCCACCAACGACAATTTTCTGTTGGACCGATTTTTCGATTCATTTGCGTTTTTAGTTAGTTTCTTTTAGTAATGGGGGCACCACTTGGCTATTATCGTCACCTTGATAACTGCTTCAGTAATCCAGTCCATTGGTCAGAGACTTGATCCGGAGGACATGGGTTCGATTCCCTGCGGGTAAAAAGTTGTCATGTTACGCCGGTTAACCCAGCAGTAAATGCTATAAACAAGCCGTCTTGCTTACTCCCTAAACCCACTTTCGTTCACACTGGAAGCGACAGAACTGCTTAGCAACTTCTCATACTAACCGGGGCTTAGGTGTGGATGTGCGGGGGCACGTTGGAGATCGCGCCTTGCTCCCATGTCGGCCATGTCTTCCGCAAGACGACGCCCTATTCCTTCCCCGGGGGCACGGGGAGGGTCGTCAACCACAACAATGCAAGACTGGCTGAGGTGTGGCTCGACGATTGGAAGAACTTCTACTACCATATCAATCCAGGTTTGAACCTAGCCCGATTTTTGTCTAGCGAGGCTGTTTGTCAATGGACCTATAAAGTCTATAAGTACTATCAAGAATCAAGTTGGCCATGTATTCCGCAAGACGACGCCCTATTCCTTCCCCGGGGGCACGGGGACGGTGGTCAACCACAACAATACAACACTGGCTGAGGTGTGGCTTGATGACTGGAAGAACTTCTACTATCATATCAATCCAGGTTTAAACGTAGTCCGATTTTTGTCTAGCGAAGCTGCTTGTCAATGGACCTATAAAGTCCATAAGTATTATCAAAATGGTCATGTTTTCCTCAAGACGACGCCCTATTCCTTCCCCGGGGACACGGGGACGGTGGTCAACCACAACAATACAACACTGGCTGAGGTGTGGTTTGATGACTGGAAGAACTTCTACTATCATATCAATCCAGGTTTGAACGTAGTCCGATTTTTGTCTAGCGAAGCTGCTTGTCAATGGACCTATAAAGTCCATAAGTATTATCAAAATGGTCATGTTTTTCCCAAGACGACGCCTTATTCCTTCCCCGGGGGCACGGGGAGGAACGTCAACCACAACAATGCAAGACTGGCTGAGGTGTGGCTGGATGATTGGAAGAACTTCTACTACCACATCAATCCAGGTTTGATCTTGGTCTTTTGTCTAGCGAGGCTGCTTGTCAATGGACCTATAGAATCCATAAGTACTATCAAGATGGCCATGTTATCCCCAAGACGACGCCCTATTCTTTCCCTGGGGGCACGGGGAGGGTCGTCAACCACAACAATGCAAGACTGGCTGAGGTGTGGCTGGATGATTGGAAGAACTTCTTTTATCATATCAATCCAGGTTAGCTTTTAGTCTAGTCTTGCGATGGGAAAATATATGGTTTCTTACGACCACTTCCATGCTGTCAAAGATTTGCTGTTAATTTTCTCGAACTTCATAGCTAAACTAGTACTATTATTAGTGCGAGAGAAAAATAGACGGGGGACGAAAAAGGAAACTGACAGAGGTAGACCATTTCTATCAATCCTTTCTTTTGCCTCCAAAAATGAAGCTGGTGTGAAAAATGTTCGTACGGGTGTGCAGAATGAATGTAAGTACTTACCGATTATTCTTAGTTATGTACCTAATAACTAATTGCAACTGGCCTATGATAATTCAGACATGGGCAAATCGATTTTGCTTCGATTTCAATCAACCTCTTTCTAAGAAGTAAGTCAACGATACGATGACAATGACCTCAATAGAGTCAAGGGAAATATAAAGGAGTCTTCTTTTATAATTACAATATTATTATCTTTTAATAATAACAGTTGTAGCTTTGTAGTAAGAAAAAACGTAAACAGATAATATTGGGTGACTTATTACCCGACTGTCAAGGAAGGGTTATGTTTTTCCCGTGTATCTTGTATGTATGTATGCTTTGACATTTCTTTATTACCTCGTATCTCCGAAACGGCTGGATGTAATTTACGACAATTAGGGTATCGTTCGATTGGTTTCAATTACCCGAGTGTTCTAAAGTAGATATAATAAAAAAAAAAGCGTATTTTAGACGTTTAATAAATTGTAAGTCTTTAATATATTTCTTCGACTTAACTGTCGCGTAGTGTGTTAAAATAAAGGTAATTAAAGGGAGATTACAAAAAAATATATGGTCCATAATGTTAAAAATAATTTTCTTTAGAACAATTGATGCTTTCAAACAATTTTTTAAGTACTTCGATCGGGTTGTTTGAATTCTTTTAATTACTTAAGTATCGGTCAATAATAAAAAGTTGTCTTTATTGATATGTTTACGTTTTTATATCGTCGACTTTACTACTACAAAGCTGCAACTGTATTTTTTTAAACTGGATAGTAATTTTATGATGTTTTTTTTAACTATTTTCTTTTTGCAGTCATATAATGTCGTAATGTCCGTTCACCTATTTATGAATCCGTTTGATGCTATCGTCATATTGTATCCTATCTGGAGTATATTATCATGACATGACACCTTGCTTTATTTGTTTTTGTGATAAGTAACTGCAGTTATTATGTTTATTTTATTCATACTATTATATTTTATTATAAAGTTGCGTATAGTGGTAATTTGCATGTATATTTTGCGGAGTACAAGTAATTTAACATTTAACTTATTAACAGTTTTACTAATGTTTTAATCATCACATCATCATTCATTGACCATTATCACACCACATCACCATTGGGTTAAATTAGAATACACAAAAAAATATGCCAATTTTAAAAGTTCCTATTTATACGGGGTAGATGGGACAGCGTCCCGCAAACTGATAGGGGTTGCTCAGTCAACGAAACTCAACAACTATCAGCAGGAGTTATTTTCCGGAAATAAAAAAAAATGGCTTTCCCATACAAATTGTCTGATCGAGGTGTTAAGGTAATTTTTTTGTGGTGGTGGGAAGGTAAATATTTTATTCATATCCTGATAAAAAATCCTGCTGATTGTTGTTCAGGTTCGTTGACTGAGCCACCCCTATCAGTTTGTGGGACGCTGTCCATTTCACCTGGTATGAACAGTCTGTGTAAACTTGCCAACTGAACTTAACCTACTGTGTTCTGCAGGTGCCTTAAACGTCCCAGTGGGTGACGTCAGCGAAAGAAAAGCGCTTCGAGAGAAATTAAAGTGCAAGACCTTCCGCTGGTACTTAGAGAACATCTACCCTGAGAGCCAGATGCCTTTGGATTACTACTACTTAGGAGAGGTGATTGTACAATACATACTTGGCTTGCTGTTAAACATGTTTGTTCTTTATATGTTGCATACGAGGTTTGAAAGGTATTTGCAAATGCGTGTCTGTTTATATGAGTAATAAATATATCGTGTAATCACAGTTGATTTGTATTGTTCTACTTCATGAGTCGTTTTAAGTTACTTGTCCGTGTCAGTTTTGAGTCATTATCATAGCGAGAGGGTTTTCGAGTCAAACAACGTATCGATGCACCCTGATGTCAGAGTTTTGAAACGGCCTTGTAGCACAGCTATAAGACCTCTGACATGGTTTCATGAACGACCTCTATCACAGACAACGACCGGGACCGACGGCTTAACGTGCCCTCCGAAGCACCGAATCCTTTTTCTTTTTAGACAATCAGGTGATTCAGGCTTGCAATGTCCTAACCAAACTCGGGAATATCTCACAAAGTGATAAATTGACAAATATCAAATTTGTGTTACCTATACCAATCGAACCCAGGACCTCCGGATCAAAAACCCATAGCTCAGACCACTCGACCATGGAGGCAGTTGTAATAATGCGATTTGAGTAAATATTATGTTAGTCGTATTTTTGCTTCTTGTACTGATACGAAATGTCGTGATGTATTGTATAATAATAGTTAGTAGACACATAATGCTTTGAAATATTTATACGAAATAGTAATTAATAATATACTGTGAGAAATTATTTTTACAAGTAAGTGGCGATAATGCGCCATGTAAACACTTTATATACACAACAATAAAACTCAGTATTAAGGAAATATATGATCGAAGCCCTAACGGCACCACTTAAAACACTCTTTAAACAACGTATTACTATTATTGATAAAATATAAAGCAGTTTAAAAATTGAGGAACGTTTGTAATAGATTTTTTATGACAGGAGTAAAATCATATTTATTTTTGGTTACTATCGATTATTTAGAATTAATATTTTCATGTATCTAATTCAAGACCGCAATTTCTTTTTAATTCCTAGCCCTAACACATTATTGGCACTACAGCAAAAAAACACGTTCTCTCTTATCGCTATTTATTTCACAGGCGATAAAGCCCAGAACATTTACTAGTTAGTTACTATGTAGTTAACGTACATTACTGTACGTGTTGATCGATACGGTCTTACGTGGTTTTCTTAGAAGTTCTCAGTGATCGACAGAGATGGCGCCACTTACTTCCTATTAAGTTTAAAAACATAGATAGCACTATGAAAACTGATTGGCTTACTTGTTTGTATTGAAAGGAAGGTTAGCCCTCGACGACCTCGACCGCAGTCGAAGGTTGCTCTTGGCGGGCGGTGGAGTGTGACTTTCTTCTCTCCTGATGAAGATCCTCGTCGATAGGATCGAAATATCAAGGGGTAAACCTCCTTTCAATACAAACAAGTAAACCGATCAGTTTTCATTATGAATAACACTTGTTTATCGTTTAGTGTTAAAATAGATAACACTGTACATTATTTGCAAATACATACATACATAAATATAATCACGCCTTTATCCCTAATGGGGTAGGCAGAGCGTAAACAACCTAAACAAAGGTCGTTTTGCCACGTCTGACAAAGTTTTGAGGGTTATTTAAGATCAATTTGTAGGTATATTGCTGTAGTGACAGGTTGTCAGCCCTTCGCCTAAAATGCAATATACTGAAACCCTCGGATCCCTTAGCTGATTTTTACAGCATACCCGGGAGGAAATGCAGCTGGCACATTCTATATTTTTCTCTCGCTCCCAGGCCAGCATGGAAGCAAATATGACCTGAAAAATTAATACTGACTTGTAATTTGTTGTTATATTTCAGATTCGAAATGCGGAGACGTCGAACTGCTTGGACACGCTGGGTGGTAAAGCAGGCCAGCCTTTAGGCATGGGATACTGCCATGGCATGGGAGGCAACCAGGTAATTCGAACAGTCAACAACGTTTAGGGTAGCAGAGTTGCTCAAAACTGACCTAGACTGGAGTCAAGAGCAAACCCATTTTTAATAAAAAAATAAATTAAAAAAAAAACATTTTTCTTAGGTGTTAATTTATATAAAATTTCATATATTTGTACAGTTTAATATATCCTGCACAACTATACGAAATTTCATGAAAAAGCATAAACAATTATTCGAGAAAACTTCAACGGCTTGGAGCAGCCCTGTTACCCTAAAGGGGTTGTTGACTGTACATTCATTCAATTTCTTTGTCATTTCATGTAGGGAAAATAGGGTCCGCTGAGTTAATACTGGATGCTGTTGTTAAATAACAAGCTTATATTGAACCCAAATGCTTGACAGAGCAGACACCCTAAAGTCTGGCGCGGCTCAAGGTTAAGGTTGAGTTACGTACAGATTGCCTGGCAGGTATGCTAGCGGCATGTGTGTAGGAGCCTTAAAACGCTGCTAACAACCCTTTTTTTAAAGTTTGATGTGACACTGGCTTTGGCGCACATGGCTTCAACCCGAATTAAATGAGTTTTCCCACAATAAGAGTAGTCTATGTCCTATTCCAGGACCTTACGTTTATGTGTGCTAAGTTTCATCCCGATCTGTCCAGGGGGTTAAAGCGTGATTGAGTAACAAACTTCCAAACTTTGGCATCCACTATATTAGTAGACTGACTGCCTCCGTGGTCTAGTGGCTAGTGTCATGGACTCCCGATCCGGAGGTCCTGGGTTCGATTCCCAGGGGGGAAACACAAAAGTTGATATTTGAGAATTTATCACTTTGTGGATTTTTCCCCAGTTTGGTTAAGATATTGCAGGCTGAATCACCTGATTGTCCGAAAAGAAAAAGATTTCGTGCTTCGGAGGGCACGTTAAGCTGTCGGTTCCGGTCGCTGTCTTTGATAGTGCTCGTTACTCAAACCATGTCAGAGGCCTGATAGTTGTGCTACTAGGCGGTTTAAAAACTCTAACACCAGGGTTCATCGGATCCATAGACTCGATAACCCACTCGACAGAAGAAGAAGTAGGATTTAACCCATTTTGAAGATTATATTACTTGTAGCCCAATGTTTTAACATTGCTTTCAGATACCTATACGTTCATTAGTGCGTTTAACAAAAAATCCAGGCCATCAGGTTGAGTATTTCACGTGATTTTCTATACGGAGGGATATACCACTAAAAGTCTTCTTATTTCTGGCAAATCTGGTAAAGCGTGGAATTTATAAATTGGATTAAAATATTTCATTGAATAGCCTTTCCTTGTAATTTCTTCATCTTCTTCTATTGAGTCGACGGCAAGTCAAACCCCATCTCAAATTTCTCTAGTCCAGTAGTCGGCTACTCTCACCGCATCTTCTGTGATTTCAAATAACCGGGACGATTATAGCTGGTATGGTAGTATATCTACCAACTTCTTCACTATTTAGATATCTTGTTTAAAAATAGCGACTGGTTTTACACGTTATGTTATTATATTTTAATATTATGCTTTATTAGTGCACGCCTAATTTGCCTCTCAATTTTAGTCTCACTTCCGTAGGTCAGCTGGAAGAAATTTCTTGTAGAAATAAGCTGTACCTGTTGTGTCGTTATTCATTGTGTATTGTCTTTCTCATGTTACTTGTGTACAATAAACAGTAAATATATAAATAAATATATCGACGATGAAGTACTATAACGTCCTAACTTCAAAAAGATTATTTTATAGGAATCGAAAAAAAACTGTTTATTTTTTATAGTACTAGCTGAATTTGGGTGATTTTACATCAAAAAGTAAAAGCAGGTTATAGTACTTCAACGTCGATATTCATTATTCAAAGTTATTTCAATATACTCGTAAATTAGCATAAAAGCTAAAATCATCCATCATAAATGACATGGTATGCGTTTTGGGTGGGAATTTTTGGGTGTGTTAAAGATACTTATATGATAGGAAAGGGTCCTGAAAACTGGCTATATGTATTCTGAGATTGCATTTCCTAAAAACCTTAATAGTTTAATAATAGTAGTTTTCACTGGGTGTTGTTTAGATTTATAACAGTATATGTAGTACAATTTCTTAGCCGCAATTTTACAAACGACATAATTAGCTGATTCTCTTACAAAGGGTCGATATATTTACCAGTTATTTAGTATTCAAAATATCTATATTTTGTTAAAGGTGTTCGCGTACACTAAGCGCAAGCAGATAATGTCGGACGACAACTGTCTGGACGCGGCCAACCCGCGCGGACCCATCAAGCTGATCCGGTGCCACGGCATGCGGGGCAACCAGGAGTGGACGTATGATTTCAAGGTTAGTTCTTTTTATCTTTATACTCTGGAAAATCTAGGATGCAGATGCATGCATACATGAGGGAAATGTAAACAAAAAATAAATTATCTGAAATCTGTAGGAATTGCATTTGTCGCAGCTACCTTTTACTTTTTTGAGTATACATTCATCTTCTACTGATAACATAAAAAAAAATGTTATTATTGTATATTAGTTGGTTGGAGATTAGACGGTTGGCGACAGGTTAATGAGGTGACGTTTTCTGTAAAACTTACCGCTGATAAGTCTTACCAGCATTGCGCAGACCGAAAGTCATAAACGGAAATTCGAAGAGACCAAATGGGGTAGTGATGGTTGTTTCCTTCTTTCTCTGATTCAGTGGCCCGAAGGATCTTGGCCTCCGATAACAAGTTTCGCCATTTGTAATATTAGTGTATTTTTTTTATCTAATCGATTTCTATCTAAAATCTAATACTCTTGATGCAGACGCGAGAGATAAAGCACACAAACACGGGCATGTGCTTAGACAAGCCGGACTCTTCAGACGTGTGGAAGCCGGTGCTGAGAGTGTGCTCGCGGTCCAGGGGGCAGCAGTGGCTCATGCAGGTCGACTTCAAGTGGCAGGCGCGCCGAGACAAGCGCAGCTAGTGACGTCACCAGGTCAGGTATAGCATGCTTAGATAAGCCGGACTCCAGGTCACCAGGACAGATTATAAATCTTAAGTAAACGACTGACCCGATTTACCCCACAGAACCGACTAATCCGACTAAGCTGACAGTTGTCAGCCTATTAGACACGATAGACCCGACCGACCCGACCGACTCACCTAGCCAATACGATCGACCCGACCCAACTGACCCAGCCGATTCGACACTTCCGACCGACCCGATCGACTTAATAAACCCTACACGGCCCAACCAGCCCCCAGCCTGACAGGAGCAACTTTATTAGATCATAATTTGTGCTACTTTTCTTTGTATCAATTTATTTTATTTTCTCTTTTCAGGAACGGCGACATTAGACCATAACAGTCTTCCCCTCGTTAGATATCAGATTTATTCCTTATTCCTATATCTGAAATTTTATATCTATTAGTATATTGAGACGTGAGGTCATGTGAAATTGTTGACAATACATAATTATGCTGTAATATGTTGTATTCCCTGTAAAATGTTGCTCAAGTTTAGTATTGTCTATGCGTAGAGTGAGTTTTTATTGTTTTACAATTTTAAGTGTATTAGATGAGATTTGTGTTTTATTATTCACGGAATAGGACTATACTATTAATATTGCACAATATTCTGAACGTTAAAATGCACGGTGCATTATTCTTCATTTTTTTAAATATGAAATCTTCCATGTTCTGAGCAGAATCTTAAATTCCAAAACAAAGAAATCTGGAGAACTGTTATTGAGTTATTGATACATTTTGCTCTATTCAATGAGGTGTTTGAGGGAAAATGATAACCTTTTAAAACGCAAGTTTCGTGAATTCACCTGTTTTGAAATTTCATATCAGGACTTAAATCTGTTTCTTTTTGAAAAGTTGTTCAGTTTCATTTCATATGTATAAGTTCTATTCCGTGAAAAGTTTAGTTCGTGGCGTAGAGAAATTCCATAGAGTGTATTTACCTATATTAATTAGCGTCCTTACGAAAAATACTCTCCATGACGAATGTAGGGTGCTAGGGTGTAAAAAAAGTGATGGACATACTGAAGATCGATGTACTCATAAAATTTAAAACTTCCTGTAAAGTTGTTCAGTTTTATGAGGAAATTGCCACAGCACACACTTATTTTTGCACCCTGTACAATTTTATACGACAATATTAAAAGTGGCTTTATAATTTATAAAATTACACGTAATAATTGTCACTATCTAAGATCCACAGCTATAAGCTTATTGATAGGTATTTGAAATCATGGAGCGTAGAAATATTTCCTTTAGGTCATAATTTTTTAAAGGGCAGAGCCTTTTATAAAAGGTTTGCTTTTTAAGCCAATTTTTGTTTGCATCCTGTATAAAATATGTACTGTATACTGCACAATAAGACGTCTTGGTTATTTTTTTTTATTTGGCAATTGATTTATGATTATAACTGTTGTGTATTATATTCGTAAACTTCTAGATCTTATAGAAAATTAGTTCGAAATTTTTAGCCTTCACGATTATTTTCATTGACAGACGCAATGCATGATGTAAGCAAAGCACACATGTTCTTATGCCACTATCTGTTCTTATAATGCGTCTGCTGAAATTATAATAGTCCTCAGATTTTTGTAGTATTTTACCAGTTTAGAGAAGTCGCGGTGCTAATCTTCGCCACTAGAAGTAATTGCCTATGTTTTGCTGTTCACGTTAGTACGGCTAGCGGCACGCTGCGTGCCATATCCATTGCCAAGCTTATAGTTTGCCACATTATCTATCTTTAAAGCGATTTTATACCTTTTCCTCGTGAGCGTTTAGGCGATTGATTTTATAAAAGTTTTAAATTAAATTGAAAATCTTTTAAATAATTCCGATTCTTCCATAATGAGAGAGAGGTAGACCTCAGAAGAGCTTATATGGACCAAATCAAAGAAAAGATTGAGGTCAAGTCGTATAGAGGTTACAGAGAAGGTTGCATCCCGATAAAGCTGGCGATTACTACACCGACAAGAGCAAAGCTTTCTTAAATGTATGATGATGACTTCCATAATGCTTCCATAGAACTGAGCCGTTTTGTTTTGAGAAAATTTGATATGCCGACCTTTCGTATACTAGGTACATAAGGTATACGAGACTTGTTATATCTAATTTCCTAATCTACCTGATATCAGATGTAGCAATCATTTTAAAAGCATCGCTTAAACGCTCATATCGTACCATTACAATATCGTTTCTATAATCGAGATTATTTCCTACGATAGTACTGCCATCAGGGGGTTAGTGTCCCACAGATGAATTTATTTTCGGATACACTTATGTGATGAATTTACGGTAGCTATAGGATGTGTTCGTATTTGTGGTTGTCCATAGCTGTTCACTACATTTTACATTTCGTGTGTGTTGGGTGTTCACGGTGCACAAGTGTTTTATTCGCGAAGTGACATTTTTCAGCCCTATCTAGTTTTATTAAGTCTTTACAATAATGTTTTACTGAGCTAAAGTTATAGGTACTTTTTTGTACTGAAGAATACTTTTATTCAGCAAATAAGTTAACCTAATTGTGTTTTAAAGTTCCTTCCTTCAGTAGTTTTATAGATTTAACTTTTTCGATAAAACTGAACTAAAAATGTCACCTCGTAAACCAGTGCGAGATTATTATCGCTAAGAAACTTGTTATTGTTAAATCTGCAAAGGTTTGTATTCATTATCATAATCTACTCCAATTTCATACAATTTTACCTTTAGATATAATTCCACCTTCTTGTAGATATAACAATAAACTTGTATACTTGTTGCCTTAATTTTATGAAGTCTCAAATCGATTCATGTTTTTTATAATATTGAAACGTTATCGATTAAGGGGTTTAATGTAATAATTAGTGCATATCGTAATTAGAAGGGCTTGACGGAATTGCCTATACCTATTACCCTACATTATTTTCCTCAAAGATTTTTATAATAGTTAAGATATAGTTAATCCCATTCCCAATTTATCTAAAAATGGAACAAGGTCGTAAAAAACAACAACGAAAATATGATAATACGCATTTGAAATGGTTTTAAATAGATAGTTAAATTTGTGAATTTTATTTTAATGGGCAAGTTTGGTTAAGTTTTGATTTATCCGAAAAGCACACTAATATGTAAGTGAATAAAAATCTGGACTAATAGCTCAATTTAAACAATTTGAGGAAGTGTTAAACATGTATCCGAATATTCCGAATTTGAGTCTGTATTGTGTGTATTTCGGTAGGTTCAAAACCCAGCCATTTTGCTTTTAAAGTTTAAGAGTCGGTGCGGCTCGCAGAGAGCCGGCGTTAAGTCCTCTCGACGCCGAATTAATTAAATTTATTTGGACAATCTTCTAAAAGTTAGTGATTTTATTTAAGTCTTTATTTATTTAGTTGAAAATTACAAAAATGTATCAACCATATCATTGTAAATTATTGTAATATTTATACTTCATGTAGTACATAATTGAGAAATTGGCATTCTGATGTATCCATGATCACAATCCGTAGATGTAATATTTATACAAACAAAACTTCATATTCAATTTGATGTTCTTTTTTCTTTTACCTTTGAATTCTTACTATGAACATTATAATGATTGAAAATGTAGTCATGTAGACGAGATTGTAATTATTGTATATAAGTTGTTACTAAAGATTCGTCCAATCGACATGTGAAACGTTCGCATGTAAAAAGCATTTATTTGAGTAAGAGCGAGAATCTCAAAAGCATAATTTGATTGAAGATATAACCTATAGTGCCAAATTCTTCGATTTTAATTTATTTTTGATTTTATATTGTTAGCACATTCACCATTCCAATAGATAACAAGTGAAAAAGTATTGAATTTGATGAAATAAATAATTTGGACTGAATTTTATAATTTTGTTTCATTTTACAACTCAATCCGAATCCACACTAAATAAGAGGGACACTGAATAAAACATAAGTAATTTTTAATTATTTTATTTCTTATTTTAATAACCATGTACTTAAACTACTAATACTATCTTACATTTATACAATTTGTATCGTAAAAAAGTCGTACACACACAAAAATAATAGACCGTAATAACATACATAGATAGAAATGATTTCCATTTCATAGATTTTACAAGATTAACAACAAAAATACATAGCATAGCACTAAAACGTGCTATTTTTATCAAACATTTTATATGCATGTCAGTATGCACAGAGGACGTAATATACGCTCGGTTTTAGATACCACCGGCCTAAATTTCTTATTCTGCCACTTTCAAAATAATAAAAAGGATAGGCGATTTATACTCTATGGTTTTACACTTTGTCCGTTACATTATGACGCGCTTTTGCACGTTTCTTCAGTATTTCTGTCAATTTTATCCGCTGTATCATATGACGGCGGATAAACATGACAGATAGCGCATAAAACCACCGACTATAAATCAAAAACCGGAGAGAATAGATCTCCTGTTCTTTTCCAATGTTTTTAGTCTGAAAGTGACAAATAAATTTTAATGTTAGTTTTAGCCGGAAAATCTAGAATCGAGCCCATTGTTATCCTAATTGATAAGTATAACATGTCAATAATCATCACCACATCATCATATGGAGTTTCCAAAATGATTTTCAGGATAAATGGTCGCCTTACCGTCCTGTGTTATACAACATTCTTCTTAGGTGATTCATTTTTGGTGGGCAAATACAAATCAAACTCAAATAACTCGATCGTTCAGCAAAGTAAAATGAAAGTAATGTAATGTTTATGATGTAATTATTTCAAAATATTGTTAAAATGTGCATCATCATTATCAATCATAATATTTTAAATTTAATTATTATTTGGATGTCAGTAACTTTTGTACGAATAACCTCAATAAACAATCAAAACTTAAAACTAATAAATATAAATTCGACAGCAATTGAATAATATTGATAGAAGAATTTGGTTAGTTTAAAGATATTTTCAACAAAATTACATCAAATATATTTAGTTAAATTTGAGACAGGACAGCTCTAAAAATATAGAAATAAAAATAAGGGTGGGTTCCCAGTAAATATCAAATATTTAGGTAGTGCCATGTACATATGCAAAGAAAATAGATTCGGTATTATACCATCTGTTATACATCCACAATCAAATCTAGAAGGTTATTCTCTTATAATAAACCACTCTGGATATTTCCATGATTTTTCAAGTTAGTTTTGATAATGTGTTCATCAAAATCTTCATCTAATGTGGATATAAAACGTGTGGTATGTGCGTACTGTACTCTGTTTTTTAATGTTGCGTTATCGCTACCAACTTGTTTTGCACCCCATAACCTGTTTTTGCTTTACAACAATTTTAAGGAAAGTCAGCCGCAACACATATGTCTGTAACAAGGTTCTCGTCTGCGGTTCCGAAATTTGAACCTGTGATAAGTTGCAAAGAAAAGGCAGTTTATAGTACGCAAAACACGTTGGTACTAAACAATTAAAAATACGAACTATAAGGCCCGTATTTATAATCAGCTCAAGAGTAAGAGCGAGTTTGTTTAAATCAGAAACGTCAATTCAGTTCAAAACGGCCTGTCAAATCCATACCTAATATTGATCTGTCTTGAGATCGCTTTATAAATACGAGCCTAAGTCTTTGGCCATATTTGTTTACTGAGAGGGTAGTGGACAAGGAAATGTCCAACTAACTAGAAGGCTCGTTTGGCGCGTTGAGATCAATGGAACTACAATAGCCTCCGGAATTGGTTCTCACACTTACTGCTGACCGCTGCGGCGATACTCGACAATCATTCCGAATGAATCTATCTACGATTGGGAATAATGCAATGCACCGAACTGTACGTCTTTAGTTTGTTGGTTTATTGCCGAATGGATGCCAGACGGAACGGTTTATTTTCGAGTGTATTCGCATAATAGCACAATCTCTCTCCCTTTTCCGTATAGTACAGTCGAGCCATTAGATAGGTATGACTGCAAAGAGGCTAGGCCCACAGAAGCAAACTTGAAAAACGGTTTAGAGTATTTTCTAAACTCGCTAAAAAAGAGAAAGTTTTTTGAGGCTCCTGTAGACACAATAACTGTCTCTCTCTTCTCATTCCCTATCTAATAGTCGATGTATTATCGAACTGCAATCCAATCCGCTGGTAGCAAACCAAACAAATTAATTGCAAGTATTCTCCATGAACTCCTGCAAGTCTTGCTACCTGGTCTAACTACAGGCTTACATTGTCGAGCGCGGCCGGCAGCGTGGCGGGCGAGCGTTGTGACGTCACGGCTCTATGACGTCCCAGTGACGTCACAGGTGGCGTGTGACGTCACTCGCGCGGGAGGTGGTCGTCCTGAAGCCGCCAGTCGTTTTCGCGTCGCAGCTGTTTCTCCATGCTGCAGTACAGTTTGATTAGGGAGTCCTGTAAATAAGGGTTCAATATTCATACATACATATAATCACGCCTTTATCCCTAATGGGGTAGGCAGAAACGACCGTAAACGACCTAAACAAAGGTCGTTCCGCCACGTCTGACAAAGTTTTGAGGTTTATTCAAGATGGTTTTGTACGTATATTGCTGTAGTGACAGGTTGTCAGCCCATCGCCCAAATTGCAATATACTGAAACCCTCAAATCCCTTAGCTGGTTTTTACAGCATGCTCGGGAGGAAATGCAGCTGGCACATTCTATGTTTTTCTCTCGCTCCCAGGCCAGCATGGAAGAAATACAAATATACAACAAATACAAATTACATTAAACCATGCCATAACATCAGTCATACGCAATCAAATCAACTAAATTACATTAAAATTAAAAGAAACATGTCAACAAATATTATTTAAATAAATAGTAATTAAATACATAATGAACATTTATAAGTCCATAATAATTATTATATATATAATATACAATATTCAGTGAAAAAGCTCATGGTAAATAGACGCTGAAACATTATGCACACGCCCCAGATGAGATGAGAGGGAGATGGGAGACGTAATAGTAATGAATTAGTCCCAAAATGTCTTAACTGCCTCCGTGGTCTAGTGGCTAGGGCCATGGACCGATCCGGAGGTCCTGGGTTCGATTCCCGGGGGGGAAACACAAAGTTGATATTTGAGAATTTATCACTTAGTGAATTTTTCCCCAGTTTGGTTAGGACATTGCAGACTGAATCACCTGATTGTCCGAAAAAAAAAAAGATTTCCTGCTTCGGAGGGCACGTTAAGCCGTCGGTCCCGGTCGCTGTCTTTGATAGTGGTTGTTACTCAAACCATGTCAGAGGCCTGATAGTTGTGCTACTAGGCGGTTTAAAAAAAAACTCTGACACCAGGGTTCATTGGGTCCATAGACTCGATACCCACTCGACAGAAGAAGAAGTCCCAAAATGTCTAATGCCCGACAGTTTCTTCGAATCCATCACAAAATTTCCATTTTAGATGTCGCCACCAGTTTTGAAACCTGCATTTATTTAGTCAGAAGCAGTATGAGGTCTGCTTTCTGGCATAGGAGCGGATAATTTTTCTGTATTTAGTTGTAAAGGGTTCCAGAATCAACGAAATATCCAGCACATAAAAAAGCGGACTATTTACACATTCATTTCACCTTGTTGCATAAAAACATACATACATACATATAGTCACGCCTTTATCCCTAATGAGGTAGGCAGAGCGTAAACGACCTAAAACCTTTGTTTAAGTCGTTCCGCCACGTTTGACAAAGTTTTGAGGGTAATTTAGATAGATTTTGTAGGTAAATTGCTGTAGTGACAGGTTGTCAGTCCATCGCCTAAATTACAATATACCAAAACCCTCTGATCCCTTAGCTGGTTTTTACAGCATGCCCGGGAGGAAATGCAGCTGGCACATTCGATGTTTTTCTCTCGCTCCCAGGCCAGCATGGAAGCATGTAAAACTGGAGTATAATGTGCTTACCTTCTCATTTTCCAGTTGTATGATTTCTCTCTTTTGCCGTAGTTCTTCATCGTCCATTTGCTCTTCCAGTTCTGATTTGTGTTTGCTGAGGTACGCGAGCTCAGTCTGTATCTGTAATATCAATTAGGTAATTTAAATATCGATGGTTCTACAGATTTTCTTAGCCGTTATGCTGGACTGGGAACGAGAGAAAAACATGTGCCAGCTGCATTTCCTCCCGAGCATGCTGTAAAAGCCAGCTAAGGGTTCCGAGGGTTTCAGTATATTGTAAATTAGGCGATGGGCAACCTGTCACTACAGCAATATACCTACAAATATATTTTAAATAATCCTCAAAACTTTGTCAGACGTGGCGAAACGACCTTTGTTTAGGTCGTTTACGCTCTTCCTACGCCATTAGGGATAAAGGCGTGATTATATGTGTATGTATATATGTTATTGGGGCACAGATTTCGGTTTGGTGGTATAGTGGAAAGGACCGTGGTCGACTCAGGAGTCGTATTTTTTTATTGAATCACTCGATCTTCAATGCGCATAAGAAAGAGTAACTTTCGCATGCGATTTTCATGCAATTTACCATGCGAATGTTAGTTTTTCGTATGCGAAATTAATTCGAGGGTTTTTTTTTTATTTTGTAATCCAAAAGTACGGCTCTAGGTCTGTTCGCCCTTATACAGAGGGGCATGTGAGAACCTATATGAGCTATATTGATAATTAGGGTTACGATTGCTATACTCGTCATCACTACATAGTATAAAACAAAGTCACTTTTCCTGTCCCTATATCCCTATGTATGCTTAGATCTTTAAAACTACGCAACGGATTTTGATGCGGTTTCTTTTAGTGGATAGAGTGTTTCAAGAGGAAGGTTTATATGTATAATATATGCATAATATACAAGAGAAACACTGATGATTTGCGTGCGAAGCCGGGGCGGGTCACTAGTGTCTGATAAGATTTACAGGGAACATTGCTACTTATGCTTGGATTTATTGGCACTTATTTCATGGACTAATCCAATTCTATCACCAGCCTAGCCACAAATTTCTGACGTGACAACGTCTTATAATTCGATGGAGCCGGCTGCACGCACGCAAAAACATGACTCATGCGGCGTTACCTCGCTCTGAGGCGTTCCATTTTATGCTTGAAGTGCAAGCGAGAGAGCGGAACGAGCGACAAAGAGGCACAATCGGCCTCCGCGTACGGCAGCGTTCGACATCTGTCTCCATCAGTATTTTCTTATGAAGTTGTCACGTTCAACTATCGTCAGTAAACCGACTTTACAGACAACCGATATTTTTACCTTAAGGTATTCCTGTGCAAGTTGCTTGTGTTCCTCGAAGATCCTCTTGGACTCTTCGTTGGTGAGGTCCGGCGAGATGGGCCTGAGGTGAGGGTCTAGCATCATGTGCATCGAGTCCAGGTCAGGGTCGGGCTCCGCTGGCGGGGGCGCTCCGCCCTCCGCTCCTGTGGATCCACTGCTATTGCCTGGGGAAGAAAATTTAGAAATAAATACACTAGTACATTGAAATCTCTATCTTACTCTATTCTGTATACCATATTATACCATGCTGGACTGGGAGCGAGAGAAAAACATAGAATGTGCCAGCTGCATTTCCTCCCGGGCATGCTGTAAAAATCAGCTAAGGGATCCGAGGGTTTCAGTATATTGCAATGTAGGCGATGGGCTGCTAACCTGTCACTACAGAAATATACCTACAAATCTATCTTAAATAACCCTCAAAACTTTGTCAGACGTGGCGAAACGACCTTTGTTTAGGTCGTTTACGCTCTGCCTACCCCATTAGGGATAAAGGCGTGATTATATGTATGTATGTACTCTATTCTGTGGGTTGTAGGAACGAACGACAACCTCTCCTAGGCCTCTCTGGTATGGTTTGTGTGACGAACACTATCCTCTTGTACGAATAGAGGGAACGGGTATTACGCACAGAGCTCTGTAGAATCGTCGTGATGACGCTGCGAATTTGTTTATTTCTCCCGGGGGGTAAAATTATGCTCATATGTAAGGGACAGCGTCCCGCAAACTGATAGGGGTACCTCAGTCAACGGAACTGAACAACTATCAAAAACTATTTACAGGAAGTGTTTATTTTAATTTTAATTTTACATATAAATTGTCTGATTGCTGATTGAGTTGTTTATTTTGTATGGGAAGATCTTTTTTTTAATCTCCTGTAAGAATTTCCTGGTGATAGTTGTTCAGTTTCGTTGACTGAGCAACCCCTATCAGTTAGCGGGACACTGTCCCTTACACCCAGTATGTATTATTTGATATTTAATTCTTTGTAGGGGAAATTCGTCCACATTTTGATTTAGAAGTAAAAAAATGCTGTAACGATAAAGTTTTTATATGTATTATTTATATGGCTCTATTTGCATCTCGAATAATTGATTTACTAAGCGGTTATGTGCTTTCTTTGGTTTTGCATTTTGTTTTATTGCGATATACCGTTTATTAGTAAGAGAAAAGGGTGAGCTATTATTTTTTGTTGCGAGTTGAAAAAACACGATAAAAAAGCTTAAGTCATTTAGATACTTTTCATATTTATCTTAAAACAAACGTGTTGTTGTTAGTATTTGCAGAACAAAATTTTTGGTTTGTTTTTATCTTAGTAAGATAATTTGACCCAGAAAATGGTCAGGATCAAAATACCAACAGTGGTAATTAATAGAGTTGATATTTTTGAAATTCTGTTAGTGGCAATCGCTCTATCGGTTTGTGACATACATGAAATACTATTTCATTATGTTGTTTTTATGGCGTCAGTGCGGGTTATATTATAATTTCGAAATATTTAGGCAACTTGAACTTCTTAGGTTATTTTCACATAAGAAAATGACTATACATCAAGTAAAAAATGATATCACAAGTGTAGTTTTAGTAACAAGTGATTGTAAGTTTACACGACCACCGGTCTAATGGTAGTTCTACTACAGCGTCATGTCACATACACTTTGTTGTCTTGGTACTTTTATTAATATCAGAAATGGGTTTGTTCTTTACTCTAGAAACTAGGTTAGGGATGACCGTGACAGAGTCAACGATGGAGCGAGCTCACCCAGAAGATACCTATTATGGAACTGGCAATCTTACGCACCGACGGAATACAGCAAGCAGTTTGGCGCCAGACTCCGGTGAGAGAGTGGTCGCAAGCCAGGCAGCCCCTTGCGGAGCCTGGCTTGCGGAGACGGACTTATTCACAGGCAAGCCTGTGTTGCCATTGCCCGGGGTGCACCACTAGGAGGTAGATCCCATCCCACCCCAAAAAGGACTACGAGTAGAGTACCAGTTCCCGCGAGGGTGGCGTGCTGCAGTCTACGTTAGCTGCATGCAGGGGAAAATACTGCTCCCTTACATTTGTACCTCTGATAAGGTTCTGATAGCCAGGTGTGAGTGTCGCTTCTTTACTCTACCTAATATTTAATATTCTTTGGACGTGTTGTGTACGTCAAGAGTTAAATTTACTTTGCGTTGCTGATGTCAGCTTCACCTAGATTCCGCTTTCCGGCGGTTCTTCGACACGCAAGTAGATGGCAGCAGCGAACTAATCAGCGCGATGATGGGCCATTCATCATATAAACTATTTTGTGAAGGAACTCAAGCTTTCAGGTAGCGATACAAAATTGTAACTTACTCCAATTGAGATTCAGAAGTATTTTTAAAACCAGATCAGAAAACTTATGAACACTTTTTTCACGGTAACAAAGGCACTTTTAGATAAAGAAATATTCACGTGTTGGAACAACCGTTAGCTCGAAAGTGTGCGCTGGATTCGATCACATAACAATCTGTTTACGGAAAGCGATGTCTCCGGTGTTACGTTAGCGCGGCTCCGTGCGTAATCCCGGAGCGACAGCGCTATAGGAAGTGCATGTGCGCACGCGAAGGGCGGGCGCTGACGCAAGGCGCGCGAGGGCGGCGGTTGGCGGCCGTGCGCGCAGCCTCTAACGGGCGCGGACACTCACTGTAAAATATCCAACTACAGCTGACTGTGTCCCTGATGGTGGTGACGATGCCGGCGGAGGCGTCACACGCGTCGAGGCGGCGCAGGCGCGCGGGCGGCGCGGGCAGCGGCGTCATGGCGCGCGACAGGGCGTGCTCTCGCGGAGACAGTGCGCCGAGCACTGCTGTGCACGCCGCCGCCCGCCGCCCGCTCGATATAATCGGCGGGAGCGCCGGGAGCGGGCGGTGCAACAAACAAACCGCCGCTATTCGCGGTGCGGTGACTCAGCGACGTCAGGCGGAGCTAAATGCGGACGCCGTGTGCTGCCGCCCTTCGTGAGGTTTTCTGCCGATTTCGCTGGCAGGGCGCTCTGCAGCCGGTCGACGACCCGCGCCTACGCAGAGCCTCTTGCACCCGGCACAGGCGCCATGCACTCGGCTGCCGATAGTCGACGCCGCGCCCGTTCCATTTCCATGCGAGTATGGGATACTTTCAGACGAGAGCGCTTCCGATAGTAGCGCGGCTTGTAAACACGTCGGCTTGTCATCGTGCCGTGCCATCGCCAGCTCTGGGCGGAGGGCGGCACGCGGGGCGCTGCGGTTGGACGCTCGCCGGCGTGCTTGAGCGTGCGCATGTCCACCGCTAGGGATAATTTAGGGCCCGGTCGATTGCAGCATCGCAGCCGGCCCTAATTCATAGAATTCGTGCGTCGGCCAAAGGTGCAGTGCGCAAAAGCAACGTAGTTCCGACGTAAATGCATCCCAATATCAACATGTGACACGAATTGTATGCAACTGCACAACGTCATTATTATAAAGGTGTCATCTTAACTTATTTTAATTGACGCAAATTAATGTGAAGGACAGCGCGTTAATTATTTGATACCGAAACAATAACAATCGATTAGCAAGTCCGAAAATACTTCATCTAAATTAAAGTGTGTGATGATTCAGAGCCGTAACAATTGCAATCATGTGCACGTCAAGTTCTTGGCTACGTCGCACACGACAAGACTGATGGGCGGCATTCCGAGCAAAGGTAGCCGAAATTAAAGATCACGAGACACCCTCGGCAAATACTTGTAGGTTGTAGCGTATTTGTAAACGTCGAACACATTTTACGAGCGAAAAGAGGAATGACAAAATGTTTCAGCAAAAAATCGGCCGAGATGTCATCAAACGTAACACGTGCCCTTAGAAAATAATGTAGCTGGCGCAGCGTGCCAACTTCGTCGTTTTAATAGCTCATTACACCCGGAATATAAGTTATACAGTCCTAAAGAGAGCCCAGAATAATCCAGCGCATAAATCTCAGCATGCAGCGGAAGTGGATTGTGCGGTATTTGTTTTAAATTTCCGCAACTAGTCCGCAATACTTAAAACGTTTCGGTGGAATGATTTATTGTTTTAAAAGTGACGTCGGCTGAGAGTAATCGGCAGGTCTGCCAGCGTGGCTGTGTAGGTTAGGTATCCTACCTGGCGGGATTGCGGGCAATAAAGCGGTCGAGTGGCTAATTGCGTGACAGAAGCGATAATTAACGAGTAAGAGACGAAGACAAGAGCGCGGTGCCGGTTGCTGATGGACGTGCACCGGACGCTGCGAGCTACGTGACTCATCCCCGCACATTTACGACTACGAACTTCGATGAACCATAAAATTCAAACCGGGAACAGTAAATTTAACGTATTTTAATCTAGCGCGGCGTTTTCTACAGCAGAAGCAGGATAGTTTCATGAAAATAACGTTCGCCTGGACAGAAAAGTTGCAGGAAAATTGCAAAACTAAACAGATTTCAAATGAGACAGATCTTTCGGGCTACAACGTGTCTTTGTTCATCATTTAATAAAGCGGAGATTGTGTGTGACATAATCGATGCGCGGGCGTCAGAAGCGCGTTCTGAGCGTCACGTTTGATGGATCACCTCAGGTGGTGCGATCTTGCGCTCTCGACCGTTTAGATATCACGGGCTGAAAAATGACAATGGCTGAATTCTGTCTTGGCAACTGCCACTTTCTTATCGCTGCGATCTCGAAACGCTGCAAAGCTGACGCTTCAGTTTTGGACATTAATGGACATCATGAAGAACGACCGCTGTTTTATTACACAATGTTAGAAAATTATTCTAGAAACGTACATATAATCACGCCTTTATCCCTAATGGGGTAGGCAAAACATAAACGACCCAAACAAAGGTCGTTCCGCCACGTCTGACAAAGTTTTGAGGGTTTTTTAAGATAGATTTGTAAGTATATTGCTGTAGTGACAGGTTGTCAGCCCATCGCCTAAATTACAATATACTGAAACCCTCGGATCCCTTTGCTGGTTTTTACAGCATGCCCGGAAGGAAATGCAGCCGGCACATTCTATGTTTTTCTCTCGCTCCCACGCCAGCATGGAAGAAAAACAGGAAACTAACTAACTTACTAGAAACGTAAGGTATACTTTTTGTAGAGCAGTGGTATATTTTAGGTATTTTCGTAGTAGGTTTCATCAGCATCTGTTTGACTGGAAAAGAGCAAAGCAGCTGCAATATCAAGACGTCCACAGCGGCCTCGGACCGTCTGGAGATCACATAATACCCGGTGACGAGTTCCAGCTTCGGTAATATCCATAAATCTGGTGGTGAAGGAAAGCTCTTTGATCGGCGGCATTAATATGTTTTCGATTTGGCGTCGGGACGGGCAGCAGACTGCGTTTGCGTCACGCCTACACCTCGACTGTCGTATTGGTGAAAAATTGATATTTTTTGTATGCGGTTCCGTATTAACAATCAGCGCTATAGCTTGTCTTCTAAGTAACTATGACCTACTAAATCATATAAAATCATCTTAAAAAGCTATTAGGCTGGCTAAGACTTTAATGGTTATAGAAAACGTTATAGAAAACGCTAGTTACTCTAACGACAAATGCCAAAATATTACACGACCCTCTTAATGTTAATCACGTTGGGTACGTGACAGCGAGTTACGTCTCAACAAACCTTTAAAAAACTCTGATTCACCGGAGACATTTCCATGCGATCCGGAAATATCTTGCTGTGCGAATTTAGGCGTCCTTGCGTACAAATTTAAAGCAAGCAAAGGACAATAATACATGATCTCGAGCGCAGACGCACCGCATGAATGACTCACAAAAAGCTAAAAGCGCTCTCCTCATAATTTTCAGTGTTATTGGTAATATATTTTCGAAAAATATAATTCGCACCGAAATGTTTCTCAGCCTCGGGAAAAAGGTTATGAAAACAAACTCGATAGAACTTCCAAAAGCTGTATTGTAAGTGTTGCTATTTAGGTGATTAGCACCTTTAGTAAAGAGGGCAGTTTACAATTCCGTGCCAACTTCCACGTAGCTGGGAAGTAGAACTGGAGCGGGCGGCGTTAATGTGCTATTATACGTGATCTTAGCCAGATCACATCAAAGCGTTGGCCGATACGAGCCAGGGGTTCAGGACAGCTGCGACGGATGTACACTCAGCAGTCAGCACGTACAGCTTGACATATTATTGGCCATAGGTACCAATCTTATTTCAATCACCGTACGAGCTAGAATCGCGATGCTAATGTAAAGTCTATTTGCTCTTGATTGTACACTGTCATATAGATTCATCTAGATTAACTTGGTCGATTGGACTTAAGGAATTATAGAGATTACTCAGAAACAGAAATATCCAACATCTTGCAATTTTTACGCTGTGATTGTGACAGACTAAATCTGTCGATTTGATGTTTTTTAATCTGAGTATCACGTCACTTTGTAATCAAAATAAATCTCGGATTAAACTTCTTGTAATATGTTCTTAAAAATATATAACAAGCCAACTAAAAACTAAACCCCTTATAGCTTTTAAGGATTTTGGCATATCACTACATAGTATAAAACAAATTCGTTTTCTCTCTCCCTATATCCCTATGTATGCATAAATCTTTAAAACTACGCAACGGATTTTGATGCGGTTTCTTTTAATGGATAGAGTGATTCAAGAGGAAGGTTTATATGTATATAATACATGCATAATATAGTAGAGAAACACTGAAAATTCCCGTGCGAAGCCGGGGCGGGTCGCTAGTATTATATAAACTGAACTATAAAAAAGTAAAAAGAAGCATAGAGCTAATTATAGCCAAAGCGTTGGCTAATCTAATATTAAAAAGTTTTCAGGTCACTATAACCATTATAACCTAACGTGTCTCTCGAAATTTAAAACAGAATGTATTAAGCGGTGTTGAATGTGAATGAATCAGTTTTATGAAATATAGCGTTTCTTGTCAGCAGACCACGAGGGTGTTTTGGTCAGGTAAATATAATCGAATCGAATATGAAGCAAATACCTACCCATTATCTTGGCCTCATAATGAGGAAAATTACATGGCAGAATAAAGAGAAAATAGTCATTACCCTGGCCGATTGAAGAAAAAAAAACTGGATAAGGAGAATAAGCTCGTATTGGCGGATAAGAGTAGGTAACTTGCAATGTGGAAGATACGGAATGTTGTTGTGGATTTACTACGAGAGTGGGTAGTGGGCGGCAGTCGGAAGAGGATTTAAGACAGAATTATATCGTGACGTCGGAGGGCACTCTGCTGCGATGACATAACAAGATTTTGAAAAGATATGAAAAGTGTGATAACGCTGACCAGAAAATGTTGATTTAAGATCAGCAGCAACATGACGTTTTAGTTTTAGGAGCCCGATGATGTAGTGGATAGGGCCGCTGCCTCCTGAGCGGGAGGTCGTGGTTCGAACCCCACCACGTACCAATGTGTTTTTCGGATTTCGAATTTCATATGTACGCTTTTTCCGTGTTTCGGAAAGCACGTTAAGCCGTTGGTCCCGGTTAATATCGTTTAATACCGTAGATATTAGTCGTTAAGCCATATCGGAGGCCAGTGCTAAGCATTGGCGGCTTGAAAACTCTGACCTAATCTAGGATTGGGTCTGGTTTCCCTTCTGGGTTGCGGAGGTCAGATGGCAGTCGCTCTGTGTAAAAACCAGTACTCTCGTTCAATCCCCTAGATTAGGTAGCCGACCCCGTGAGATACGGGATAAGGCTAGGGAGATGATGAGCAACATGACGTTTTAGGTCCCTACAAAAAGTTAACATCTGCTCGCAATCGGAAAGCTGTTGCCAATTTTTGCGTATCTATCCTAAAAAAAACTGATGCAGTTTCGCTCACGCACGCGATGTATCATCAGATCGTCCATATAAATGCCTATCAGTATCATGCTCTTCAGATTCAACGAGGAACTATCAGTTATCATTGGAAGTGGCTCTGCAACTGAACATCGGCTCGCAATAGGAAGTAATACGAAAGCTATTGGCGTTGTTGGCGTTGTGAAATAGTGCGCTGAGTCACGCGGTATTTCGGAGGAGCGATCCCGAGTTCGACCGAGCCGCGCCGAATAGCGGCCAACGCTACGCAATCGAACTTACTGCGTTCACGCAACTTATTTGGGTATTTTTAGATAAAAATCAAGGGATAATAATGATAATCTTAATTCGTTTTCAAAGATAAACTTTTCAACACATATCAGAGCGTTCTCTGGATTTCCCATAGGAGTGGTGTAAACATAACATAGAGAGTTACTATTTTTAAGTTCTAATTTACCTGCTCTTACTGATTTGATATCAGATCGATCAGCGGTTTTTAAGTTAAGATTATCTTGTCTATATCTCCGCATCTTTATTTCGCACCTACACACACGTAGTTTTGGAAAACCGTCGTATAGTCCATCAGTAGTTTAATGATCCTAACGTTTTGAATCCACTAGCTAGATAATCTGACGTGCTTTTACCATCTTCAATATTCTAAATCACCTATTCTATTCTAGTGAAGTATTAACCTGAGGTGAAATTCCCATTACATCTTTTCTTTAGCAGCACTTATCTTGTTACATCACACGGGGGCGGCTGTTAAGAGCTTTGAATACTCGGTAAGAGGCGATACGAGGTCATAGTGTAACGATTCTGCGTAAACGTAAGCACACCGCGTTTCAGCATTTGCCTCTGTGGTCTAGTGGTTAGAGCCATGGGCTTACGATCCGGAAAACCTGGGTTCGATTCCCAGGGGGGAAACACAAAGTTAATATTTGTCAATTTATCACTTTGTGAGGTTTGCCAGTTTGGTTAGGACATTGCAGGCTGAATCACCTGATTGTCCGATAAGAGAAAAGATTTCGTGCTTCTGAGGGCACGTTAAGCCGTCGGTCCTGGTCGCTGTCTTTGATAGTGGTCGTTACTCAAACCATGTCAGAGGCCTATTAGCTGTGCTACTAGGCGGTTTGAAATCTCTGACACCACGGCTCATCGGGTCATTCGACTCGAGAATCCACTCGCTAAGAAGAAGCGTTTCGGCAGCCGGGCGCGCTGCGTGACGCATGTACGAACCCCGACCTACTTATGTCGCCGAAAAAATCACCAGATGTTAACTTTGAGGCGGGATATATCGAGCAGAATGTGTTGTTCCGAATAGAAATAAACTTGTCACATATTTTGATTGTATCTAGAGCGGGCGGTTAGTCATGTGCGATGCCGATGCCAACGGCCCGGCCACACCACGGCTATAAAGGCAATAGCGCTCCAGACTGAATCAGCGCAGGCGCCGTCTGCAAAACGTCTCACGCTTTCCAATTTACGCCGTTTATTATAATTGTTATGGCGATAAGTGAGAAAATATTCAGGCCGTTGATTGATGTTGCAATAAATCTTTCGTCTCCGTTTATATTCCAGGCCTCAAATGCGTAGCAAATGGTTTCATCGAATGCAGCTGTCTCTTTATAATAGTCTTGTATATTACATTCTCATCTCTACTTCTATACCTCCGTCTTTTCTTTCTGGGCGTAGTATTGTTAATCCGGAACCGGGAACCGAAGATTATAAGCAATGGGCTGAAAACCTATCAACAATACACAATCACATCTTAAATAACTCTCAAAAGTTAACAGCTGATGGAGCTGATGTAATGAAAATTCAGCCGACACAAAACTAACCGGTGTAGCGTGATTTTGCGTATTTATGTTTGATTGTATTGATTTGAGCACGATTAACGCAAGGACGGGCATATCACACATGTAGCTCGTCACGTGACGTGCACGGATATTTCTGTATCTTCAAAGAGGGTTGTTTATTATGGTCGGTGCTACAACAAAAGAATTAACATTGGGAATAAATTTAGAGCGCTCGTAATTTTGGACACCGGCCGAGAGACGGGTTGCCATACGCGGCACGCCGTTCGCGTACGCCGCATGCCAGCTACTTTAGTCACAGCACTACTCTAGACACCGATAAGTTACATACATACACACATTCACGCCTTTATCCCTAATGGGGTAGGCAGAGCGTAAACTACATAAACAAAGGTCGTTCCGCCCCGTTTAACAAAATTTTGAGGGTTATTTAAGGTAGAATTATAGTTGCTTGCTTCCATGCTGGACTGGGAGCGAGAGAAAAACATAGAATGTGCCAGCTGCATTTCCTCCCGGGCATGCTGTAAGAACCAGCTAAGGGATCTGAGAGTTTCAGTATATTTCAATTTAGGCGATGGGCTGACAACTTGTCACTACAGCGATATACGTACAAATCCATCTTGAATAACCCTCAAAACTTTGTCAGTCGTGGCGAAACGACCTTTGTCTAGGTCGCTTACGCTCTGCCTACCCCATTAGGGATAAAGGCGTGATTATATGTATGTATGTAGAATTTTAGTTACATTGCTATAGTGACAGGATGTCAGCCCATCGCCTAAAATGAAACCCTCGGATTCCTTAGCTGATTTTTACAGCATGCTCGGGAGGAAATGCAGCTGGCACATTCTACGTTTTTCTCTCGCTCCCAGTCCAGCATGGAAGAAAAAGTTGATGGCACAAAAACTATTGGAAAGATCGAAAAACGTCTTACAACTATAGTATTTTCAATTTGGTTTTAGAAAAAAGGTTAACAAAGTTTCATGTCTTTTAATCGAAGATCTTGTTCCTAAAATAAGTTTTAGCTATTAGATATACAACATTTTGTTTTAGTAACTTAACTAATTTGCCAACATGTACCATTTATTATAGAAATATATTTTTGAATAAAAAGACATGAAATTTTGTTTATTTTAATTCTAAAACCGAATCGGAAATACTGTAGTTAAAGAAAAGAGGAATATATTGAACGTTATTGAAAACAGAAAGGGAAAGATGCTGGGACAGGGACAGGACACCTATTACGACATTACCTAATACTAAATATTGTATTGGAAGGAAAGATTGAGGGGAGAAGAGAGAGAGGTAGACCTAGAAGAGCTTATATGGACCAAATCACAGAAAAGATTGAGGTAAAGTCGTATAGAGAGGTAAAAGAGAAGGCTTAATCCCGAGAAAGCTGGCAATTACTCCACCGACAAGAGCAAAGCTCTTAAATTTATGATGATGATGATGAGCTAAAGAAATACATCATTATAAATACGCTCTGCCTACCCCATTAGGTATAAAAGCGTGACTATATGTATGTATGTATGTATGTATTATAAATAAACAAATCTCCCAGATAGAAGATATCATTGTTATAAATTGATAAATAAGAGAAGTCTTCCATGTTGGACTGGAAGCGAAAGAAAAACATAGAATGTGCCAGCTGCATTTCCTCCCGGGCATGCTGAAAACACCAGCTAAGAGATCCGAGGGTTTCAGTATATTGCAATTTAGTCGATGGGCTGACAACCTGTCACTATAGCAATATACCTACAAATCTATCTTAAATAACCCTCAAAACTTTGTCAGACGTGGCGGAACGACCTTTTTTTAAGTCGTTGACGCTCTGCCTACCCATTAGGGATAAATGCGTGATTATATGTATGTAATAAGAGAACAAAAATAACAAGGGTAGCGCTTTGCCAATTGAATACAAAAATTGAATTAGATAACATTCTAAATGTGGCATTTCGTACGGGTATTTCTATTAATCAAATGTAATGTTATCACTGGCAATATTGCGATTGTGATAAAAGTTCAGCGAAACTCTATATCTGTTTTTATTGATCTGAACTCGGGAATTACCTCATGTTGAGTCAACCAATTTAATCTGTATAATGAATGTATTTTACAATTTTCGAGGAAATATGCTTATTGAAATTAATTAATTAATAGTCTACCTACATATAGATACAATTATTTAGGTATAATAATTATAAATAAAGTCCATAATATACCTACAAATCTATCTTAAGGAACCCTCAAAACTATGTCAGACGTGGCGGAACGACCTTTGTTTAGGTCGTTTACACTCTGCCTACCCCAATAGGGATATAGGCGTGATTATGTATGTGTGAGTCCATAATAAAAGCGTGAAATTGTCAACCGACACGGGACACAAACTCGTAGCAAGTTCTACGAGCTACAACTACGACTCATTGCTACGCCAGTGAGCGCGATATTATGGGTCCAGGAAATAATATCTCAAAACAATAATAATAAGGACAGTTGGTCTTAAAAAAACTAGTAACTATAACCAAAGATGTATGAAACTTTAATTTGAATACGCAATTTCTTTAACCCTCAGATGCTCACTCTGACAAAACTACAGATAAATAAATTAGTGGGTGCTTTAGCAGCCCGCGGTGTTTTGTTTGGCTTTATGGAAAGATGGCTAAATGAACTAGAAATGATAGCTTTATGAACTTTTTTAGCCTTTTTGGTCATGTTTGGGCTTTATGGATTTTTTTGGATTATATAGACGTTTTGGACTTATTGTACAGATAAATAATTAAATAAAAAACTACCAACAATCATTCCTGAAAACAATGTAAAATATTTTGAATTCATTTAAAAGATTTTATATTGTCTGCCCTTAGCTTGCAAGTGCTGATAAGCTATATATCTAACTAAGTTTTAGAATATAGGTAAACATAGTTTCATGTATTTTTATTGAAAAACGCATTTTAAAAATAAATGATACGTGTTGGCAAATTGGTTAAATTACTAAAACTACTATTTCATTATGTTGTCATGATAACACCTTATAGCTAAAACTTATTTTAGAAACAAGATCTTTGATTAAAATACATGAAACTTTGTATACCTTTATTCTAAAACTGAATTGGAAATACTATAATGCCAACTTTAGTGAATATTTGTAGCGGCTTACTCTACTCGATAATACAATTTAATTTTTATTTATTTGAAATGATTTACGTATGTATGGAGAAAAAGTACACTAATAATGAAAATTGTCCGACGGCGAAGTAGACCAATGGTCCCTGACTGGCTATCTAAATAGGTCTAAGCAGGTCTTATAAATAAGGCTTGTTGTTTCTAATATAATCGCAATAAACAGCGCAGTAATTGTGTACATCTCTCGCACATAAAATAATTAGCCGTGATTCACACCGAGCGAGCGTCACCGAGCCCAGCATGATCGTCTAAGCACAGAAATAAAAACTAATAAATAACAGAAGCGGCATGTTCTAGTGTAAGTGGTGAAAAATAGAAGTGGCTCTCTTGAAGCTCAGCTTGGTTGGAAGTTTGTTGGTTTCAGATGCGTGTGCGACTGTGCGTCATCGGCGAGTTAAGTTGGGTTTACGCGTTTTAATTTTTTTGTTGTGATCTCTGTCACACTTCAATCTTTCTCTTCCTGGTGGCAAATTACTCTATAAATATTTTTGTAATGATGTGTGTTGCACATCTCAGGAACTTTTAATAAGTTCTTTATATTACTTTTTTACTATTCTATTGGGTATCCGAATAAGTTTCTACGTACGTAAGAAATAGTTGATTGTTTTTTCAGGGACAACTTCTAAGTTCTTCTAAGTTCCACTCCACTCCATAACCATTCGCATTAGAAAATTCCAGTATATCTGGGGCTTACCCTCTCTCTACTAGTAACCAAATATGTTTCGCTTCCCTGGCACTTCTATACCGATTACAATACACGATTGCTTTTGGCATTGCCGCGTGACAGTCGATTATTTCCCTGTCGGCGGCAGTTAGTGGCTGTTATAAATCCACCTCGCATTGTCGCGAATGCCACCATTACTCTTCTTACGTTATGATTAACTTGCTCTAATGAAAGATATGAATCTTCCTACATTTCTCGCCTTGAGAAAAAAAATATTTTTTTTACAGAGCCAAGGTTTATTGGTTTCACCAAGGCTGTTTATTTTGTTTTTGTCTAATTAATCTCTAAAAGCAATTTATTTGAGCTTATTATTTTAGCAGGCTTATCAAAGAAAATCTAGTTTCGTCATCGTATAGATAAATGTTATTTACTTTACTGAAACTACTTAATAAGATATGGATAAAGAAAAAACCATATCTAATTGACCACTTTCATGTTCTGTTTGATCTTCCATAGAATTAAAAAAGTAAGCCGATATTTGTAATATTAACATGCAACAATACGTTCTAGATTCATTGATTAGTTTAGGGGCAAAAACATCAGGTATATAATTCCTGGTAATGTATCGATACATCGTATGTAATATAGGGTTAAGCAAGATTAGTCATGCTGGCAAAAAACCTCAGTCGAAGTCTGGCTACAATTGGCAATATTTTATACTTTTGGCAAGATCAAGACTTAATTCTTTCAGAGTCAGTAAACAACAAGCGTATTGTTTTTACGAGTGAAGGTGTAAATTCCAGAGTCAAGAATCATCAAGGAGAACAAAGTCACTGTTTACAGCGAGACACAACATCTGTAAGCACTTTGTGAGGATCTGAGTATATTTACTTCATGACTGGGTGCGACAAAAAACATAGAATGTACCAGCTGCTTTTCATCCCGGACATGCTAATAAAACTAGAGGATTTCAGGCAATGATCTAACAAACCGTCGTCAACACACAATCCTATCTGAAATGCCCTTCAAAATTATTCAGAAGCGGGAAAACTTTTGACGCTCTGTCGTCCCCGCAAAGGATATGGACGTGTGATGTTGATGTAGGTAAGAATTTCAGGGACTAACACACTACTCACTCATGAAAACGTCAACGATTACTTCTAGCTGTTTGTAGCCGGGTTGCACTTTAATGGAAAGTTGGACGGAACAATCTGTTTGCGGCATCTCACTTCACTAGTTTCTCATCGGGTCGTCCTTGACGGCACGCGGCTCAATGCTTCTCCAATTTGCGTACGAATTGTCGTTGATATTTGTCGCGTGCGACAGACGCGCGTGCGCAGCCCGGGCGTGCATCAGAGTGCACGCGCAGACGAGACTGTGCGACGTCCCAACCTCCCCCGATAACCTTAAATTAGATTGATTGTATTGGCTGATTCATACACGCACACCGAGATCTGTGTCTTCGTTGACACCCAACAAATGCGTTAGCTTAAATTAACACAACAGAATTAAGAGATGAATGATTTTCGCGATTTTTCTTGTTGGAAACGATGATTTTTTGGTGCATTGTCGTGTTCTGGTGTCAATGTACGGGATGTTTAGGTTTGGGTCTAAAAATATAAGTAAGTAGGTAGGTATGTTCGATAGGTATTGTATTGGTACGTTTCGAAATTGTAGAGTTGCTGCTCTAATTCTCAAGCGTAGCTCCTGTTCTTGATGAGAAGCTAAAATAAAACTGATTCAACAGAAATTATGTAATTTAGTTCAGTTTAAAAAATAGAGTATAAATAAATATTGTTGTACTATTGCTTAACAGGTTTCGGCTCGACAAACGTTGGAGGCAAAAAGGAAAAAGTTATTAGTATTTTTCGTCAGTGTATTTAATTTTAGATAATCGTTATCGGGAATAACTGAAGACGTTCAAAGACTGTATAAAAATCAACACATTTGTTTATTTGAGCAGCGCATACGGGACTGGGCTATTCTAAAAATCCCCACTCTGCTATAAAAGTTTTAGTAAATAACAACAATAACATTTTTATTTAAACCTAGTCGGTTCTGGAAGATTTAAGGAATGTGCAGCAATATATCTGTGAATGATCTCGGACTGGATTTAATTTCTTTCAATAAAGTTAAACTACAATTATAGATGCACGGTTTTCAACATTGACAGTTTAATGTACATACATACATATAATCACGCCTTTATCCCTAATGGGTTAGGCAGAACGTAAACGACTTAAAAAATAGTCGTTCGCCACGTCTGACAAAGTTTTGAGGGTTATTTAAGATAGATTTGTAGGTATATTTCTGTAGGGACAGGTTATCAGCCCATCGCCTAAATTGCAATATACAGAAACCCTCGGATTCCTTAGCCGGTTTTTACAGCATGCCCGGGAGGAAATGCAGTTGGAACATTCTATATTTTTGTCTCGCTCTCAGGCCAGCATGGAAGCAATTTTAATGTTCCTAAGAAATTGTTTAAATTATACCGTGGGGATAAGCAGATTCAGATTTCAGAATAGCCCTGAAACTGAAACTGACGGCTACCGGTCGCGGCGGCATCATGAAAATATTACGACTTATTTACTTTACCACATGTTGCTTACCACTGACGTACGCTGTGAGTCAGCAGGACTCGTGTGGAGGAAATGATCGGGAGAATATATCCTATACCCGAAGATATCTAGAAAAGCAGACACGCCAGATACTAGAAAATGATCGGAAAAATATCTCCAATACCGAAAGGTGACTTGTGTGGAGGAAATGTTAGGGAAAATATATCCAATACCCGAAGATATTTAGATAAGCAGACACGCCAGATACTAGAAAAAGATCGGAAAAATATCTCCAACACCCAAAGGTACATATATAGAAATGTGTAGATATGTTACATAATATTATATTTGAGCCTATAATATAACCACAGGGGAGGACCACTCTGCGGAGATCAAGCTTAACGGCTGCTCCTAAAGAGTTGGATTCCATTCCGATCCAAACAAGCTAAGCTCACAAAAGCGAAGCACTTAACCAACTGTAATGAGGACAATTTAGCATCTGATGAGTCGATATGAAGACGAAACAGTGGTCGACAAACGACGAACCGATGCGTTTCGTTTTCTCTCACAGTCATCACAAAGACCAAATTGCCTTTACACCTATAATATAAGTTAATTTGATCGGTCTTTTGACATCTATCTTGATCTTTCAGTTAAGTCTTTCCGCAATGCTTTTCCCAGTTTGAGATTGTTTTCTATATACCGACAATTTATAACTTCAAAAGCAACTGAACTATCCAGGCTATTTACACCAACTAGAACTGTTCGAGGTGAATGTTTTAGTCAATCGCATTTAGTCATCATCGCAGATGGCTAGACGGATCGTCTTCTGTTTACCCGCCGCTTCCGGCCGGCGTGAGACAAACATCATTGACAGACTGATATGCGGAAAATTACACTGAGGAATATTGACCTAAAGTCTAACTATCAATATCGATGAATTAATAGTACTACAGCTGTGTAAACGTAGTCAGTGAGCTTTTCAAAAGCTTAGAGCTATGCAAGTTTTTCAAACAGCTTCAAATGGAATATATACATACATATAATCACGCCTTTCACGCCGCCCTAATGGGGTCGGCAGAGCGTAAACGACCTACACAAAGATCGTTTCGCCACGTCTGTAAATTTTTTGAGGGTTTTTTAAGATAGATTTGTAGGTATTTTGCTGTAGTGATAGGTTGTCAGCCCATCCTCTAAATTGCAATATATTGAAACCCTCGGATCCCTTAGCTGGCTTTTATAGCATGCCCGGGAAATGCAGCTGGTATATTATATGTTTTTCTCTCGCTCCCAATCATGAAAGAAAATTTAGAATAATCATCAGATGGATTGGCAAGCTCAGTGCAAGCTACTGTATTCATAGAGAACGCTTCTGGTTGTTCCCTGAATATATCATTAGGTTGGGTTTTAGGACACCCGCGGAAAGAAATGGGGTGATTCCTGTCGATCATAACACCACAATGTTTTCGGGAGATCCGGAAAAACTAGACCAAATAGACGAAGAGAGAACCAAAAATAAAACGACCCAATATAGTATCATCGAGTTTTCAATAGTAAACTAATCGATCGCTTCTGTATTCTTATTAGGTGGCTGAGAATCAATGACGTTAATCACACAATGGGAGCTTTCAGACATACAAACAATGACTAATGAAAATGATTTGTGGAAACATATGGGAATATCATGTAATGCAACCGACAGACGGTATTCGCGTAATAGTAATATAAACACGATGATAGAGCCAAATATGAAGCGAATTATGAATGTTTTATTTGCGTATATCATTAACGGATTTAGTAGGCAATTCTTTCATGCTGGCCTGGGAGCGAGAGAAAAACATAGAATATGGCAGCTGCATTTCCTCCCGGGCATGCTTTAAAAATTAGCTAAGGGTTAATCCGAGTGTTATAGTATATTATAATTTAGGCGATGGGCTGACAACCTGTCACTTCAGCAATATACCTACAAATCTATCTTAAATTACCCTCAAAACTTTGTGAGACATGTCGGAACGACCTTTGTTTAGGTCGTTTACGCTCTGCCTACCCCATTAGGGATAAAAACTTGATTATATATATATGTGTGTGTGTGTGTGTGTAACTGGCAATTTTATTTTCAAACCCAGCTTAAATTCACTAAATAAATAAAATTTGAAGAAAATGGCGACCCTATCTGTCTACTATCGTACTTTTTGTGAAGCATTGTATCAAAAGTGATTTGGTGTCATACTAAGCGACAAAAAAAACTCCTTCATCCTTTACGGGACTAGCAGACAATCAAAAGGTTATGTGTTGGCACCAGTAGTGGATGGTCAGGGTTTTTTTTACATTGAAAGATGTGATTTTAACGTAGTTTTATTGAATTTACTTTTAATAGAAAAAAATATTAAAGCCAATCATTACAAATGGCGGCGAAGACCATCATGGGAACATATGAAAAACCGATGTTACGACACCGATAACTTTAATTTATTTCTAGTGTACTTATTTTTGTGTAACCAAAAGGGATCTCTGTATGCTTGCACTAGTCTTTAATATTAAATGTAAGTTTTGTTTCTCATGTAAGTGAGTTGTATGTACTCTTTATGGGAAATAAATGTCATAAACCATATAGTCGAATCGAAATAATGGAAATTTATTCCGACTGCAGAGAGTTTGTTCTACACTTCCTGTACATCGAGTACCAGGAACTCATGAGAGTTAGAAGCGAACCCGGTCCGCGATCTAACAATACGCCGGTCGTTGGTCCGACGCAGCCGGTTCCCAGAAGGTAAGCGGACACAAACCGAAATAGTCGAGTCTTCCGAGGGAGTGAGTCACCGCGTCTCTACTCGCATCTACTCGATATACTGACAGGGTTGCTACTAGGCAATTATTTTATTGATATCACTGAATGCTGGCCTGGGAGCGAGAGAAAAATATAGAATGTGCCAGCTGTATTTCCTCCCGGGCATGCTGTAAAAAACCAGCTTAGGGATCTGAGAGTTTCAGTATAATGTAATTTAGGGGATGGCCTACAATCTATCACTACACGAATATACCTACAAATCTACCTTTAATAACCCTCAATACTTTGTCAGACTTGGCGATACGACCAACGTTTATATGTCATATTACATACATACATATAATCACGCCTTTATCCCTAATGGGGTAGGCAGAGCGTAAACGAGCCGAACAAAGGTCGTTTCGCCACGTCTGACAAATTTTTGAGGGTTATTTAAGATAGATTTGTAGGCATATTGCTGTAGTGACAGGTTGTCAGCCCATCGCCTAAATTGCAATACACCGAAACCCTCGGATCCCTTAGCTGGTTTTTACAGCATGCCCGGGAGGAAATGCAGCAGGCACATTCTATGTTTTACTCTCGCTACCAGGTCTGCATGGAAGAATATAATGCACCATTATATTTTTTATTGATTTTCATTGTGCTCCAGTTCACCGGCCAAATGCTACAAGTATGTTAATGATTACCCCCGCCCCCACCTCTCAAAATCGGAGGAAGCCCACGTTTAGTCATATAACGGTGAAAAATTAAAAATCCCAGTGGCAGCCCTATTGCCTACTCCCATCTTCCCGATATACAAGCGCGATACGAAGCCTATATCTAGCGCGGGATTTATAAATGCACCGCGAGCGCACGCCAAATATGGATCCAGGAAGAGAAGTAAATCATCAGAGTTATAGGCACGGTTTTGGACTTTAACATACATACATACATGAAATCACGCCTTTATCCCTTACGGGGTAGGCAGAGCGTAAAACGCCTACTAAAAGGCGCTTTCGCCACGTCTGACATAAATTGGGGGCAATTTTAGATTGTAATGTGTATTGCTGTAGTGACAGGTTGTCAGCCCATCGCCTAAATTACAATACACTGTAACCCTCGAATCCCTTTTGCTGACTTATACAGCATGCCCGGGAGGAAGGGCAACTGGAACATTCTATGTTTTTCTTTCTCTCCCAGTCCAGTATGGAAGTTGGACTTTAACAGCTACTTGCATTAACGACGTTTATGTAATAGCTCTTTTTGTATATCAGATTTAGTGTAATGAAATGTTAAATGACAAGACGCAGTTAGATTAGATAAATCAGGAATAATAACTAGGCAAGAGCATGTTGGACGCACCAACTAACTCATTATAGTATTTCAGTTATCGGACATGACGGAATAACACGTATCGTAAAATAACAGTCACTTTCTTAGAAAACGAAGATAAGGATAATAAGGATAAACCTATATATAAATTCTACGTAAAGCTAAAATACAACAGAGTAAATAAAACTGCTAAAAAGAATTAATAGTGAAGGCATTTTCCTCAACGCGAGCTCTAACTAAAAAAAAGTAAACTCAATTAATTTCATCGTCACAGCAAGTTCAATCACAAAAAGAAAAAGCATATACCGGGTGCAAGGGACAGCTTCCCGCAAACTGATAGGGTTGCTTGAAAATAAAACTCTCTACTCCGACCAAATTGTTGGAAGTCGTCCTTTTGTATGGGAAATCAATTTTCATACATACATATAAATACATACATATAGTCACGCCTTTATCCATAATGGGGTAGGCAGAGCGTTAACGACCTAAACAAAGGTCGTTTCGCCACGACGTCTGACAAAGTTTTGAGGGTTATTTAAGATAGATTTGTAGGTGTATTGCTGTAGTGACAGGTTGTCAGCCCATCGCCTAAATTACAATATACTGAAACCCTCGGATCCCTTAGCTGACTTTTACAGCATGCCCGGGAGGAAATGCAGCTGGCTTATTCTATGTTTTTCTCTCGCTCCCAGTCCAGCATGGATGTATCAGTATTAATTTTTCAAACTTTCAGTTTTTGGGACACTCGTTATAAGTTATTCTGGAAAGAGAAACCCTGGTATAATTTTCCTCCTCAATCTACTAGCAGTATCTGTCCAGCTATTTCGCACACCTCATTCATCAGGCACCAACGACAACCTATTAAAATGGTCGCCACTAAACTGATTTTGAGCCAATAAATCCTTCGTTTGTGCATTAAAATAACAGTTAAATAGAGTTGCACCTGATACTTGCGTAACATTGGGACAGATTCTAACAGAGTTACCAAATTATAGATACATAAAACACGCCTTTATTCTATTGGGGTAGGTGGGGTAGGCAGAGCGTTAACGACCTAAACAAATGTAGTTCCTCTACGTCTGAAAAGTTTTGAGGGTTCTTTCAGATAGATCATGTAGTAACAGGTTTAAAGCCCATCGCAAAAATTACAATACACTGAAACCCCCGAATCCCTCAGCTGATTTTTACAGCATGCCCGAGAGGAGACGTAGCTTGCATAGTCTATGTTTTTCAGTGCAGCATGGAACAAAATTATATCAACTTTTATCATGTTACATTAAAAAACCTCGATAATTATAAAATTCGGTAGGATTCCGTTCTCTCTCCTATTTCTAAAATAATGAACTTAACATTTAAAGTTTGAATGTGTGTCTGGGAGAATTTGAGCCCTAATGCGAGTTATTATTTTAGTTATTGTAACAAGGGTAAGGCATGGCTGACATTTACGTTTGGTCACAGGATATATGATTATGTTTCGGTTTAATATTTTATTTGTGTAATAATTACGATATGAGACACTGTTAGATATGTAAACAGTTTCTAAAATATTATTTTCAGTTATTGAATTTCTTTATATGGGGGGTAAGGAAGTGATTCAACAACTGCCTGTTGTTACCAAGGTTCATCGGATCGATTGAGTCGATAGCCACACGACAAAATAACTGCCTCTTAAAACTGACAAGTCATCATTTTTGAAGCGATGTGATAATGAAAAACGAAAGAGTGAAACACTTTCTAACATTTTGTATGACAATCTTGACACAAACATGAAAAGCAAATATGTTACTTTATTTTTACATTTCGCATGATTGAATGATTCAGAGCAGGGGAGTGTTCGGAGAAAACATTGTTATTGATGTAAATGGGAATTAGGCGGAACGGTAGAACATCTTGGAAAACATTTTCCTCTATTATTGTCCAATTTATTATTCCTTTGACTTTTACTACACCCACAGAAAGAGATGAGCTACTCTAACCTGGCAACACAAACAAAAATAAAATAATTTATTGTCGGTAGAAAATAATGAAATAAATAAAGAGGAATCTAAACTATGTAAAACTTGTCGTACAACAACCCGCCTACTTTTCACGTTTTTGTCAATTTTAAATTGAAATGTGTATCTCTATAGAGCCAGATTGTCAGCCCATCGCCTAAATTACAATTCACTGTAACCCTCGAATCCCTTTGCTGGTTTTTTACAGATTGATCGGGAAAAGCTGTTGGCACATCTTTCGTTCCCAGTCCATACATACACATAATCACGCCTTTATCCCTAATGGGGTAGCCAGAACGTAAACGACCTAATCAGGGGTCGTTCCGCCACGTCTGACAAAGTTTTGAGGGTTATTTAAGATAGATTTGTAGGTATATTGCTGTAGTGACAGATTGTCAGCCCATCGCCTAAATTACAATACACTGTAACCATCCGATCCCTTAGCTAGTTTTTACAGCATGCCTGGGAGGAAATGCAGCTGCCACATTCATGTTTTTCTCTCGCTCCCAGTCCAGCATTAAATAATTCTATCAAAAGACGTACTTTCATGCAATGACGCTACCCAATTTAAAAATAAGAACACACTGTCGATCTCAATAGCGAGCGCATCAATCAGCAAATACGTACGCAATGATACAGAGCTACGAACAAACGCACATTTATTACTCACTAGTTACGCACGCCTCTTGCAACGCAACGCGATTACGCACACTAGATAGAGTTGAGATTGAGACAATGGGCTCGATTCTAGATACCAACGGCTAAAACTAAAATTTATTTGTCACTTTCAAAATAAAAACGATAGGCGACTTATACTCTATGGTTTACATTTTGCCCGTTAGATTTATTGACGCGCTTCTGCACGTTTTCCTAGTATTTCTGACAATTTTATCCGCCATATCATATGACGGCGGATAAAAATTACAGATAATGCATAAAACCACCGACTATAAATAAAAAACCGGAGAGAATAGATCTCCTGTCCTTTTCCAATGATATTAGTCTGAAAGTGACAAATAGATTTTGGTTTTAGTTTTAGCCGGCAAATCTAGAATCGACCCCAATGTGCAGCACTATTTTGGTACTTAGAACGTCTTCTAGTTTAAACGCCGACTAATACAAAAAGAATCCCAGATAGTAAAGAAATTAGCCGACACACTATACTCGTACTTATGAGCTTTTGTACTTGTTTATGTTGAATGTTTTGGTATTAATGATAAAACTGTGCAAAGCCGTATTTTAGTACAAGTATTCGTAAATACAGTAGAATAGGAAACAGATAGGCTAGCTAACTGATACACATATTGTTGTTCACAAGGATAAATTTCAATTAAGTAAGTAATGGATTGAATTTTCAATTGCCCGAAGCCTTGTGTCTTATGATGCTCCGTTTCTGGGGACTGAAAGCTAGTCAAAATATTATATGATAATATAGCTTCCCCTTAGAAAACTCAATATACCCAGGATTTAACCAATTTCCTTGCCAGACTCTGGCTTTTCTCATCGAGCAGCAAAATTGGCAAATTCACATAGAAACTTGGCAAAACCAGGCGAAGAGATTAAACAGTGTCATCTGTTTCAATATTCCAACGATATTAAGCTCGGACGAGTGATATACAGGAAAAATTAATCAAGTTTTCGAGCTATTTAAAGCTCTATTCATACCTTGGTCCGAGATTAGAAAGAGAGCCATTAAATGCGAAAAAAGTTTTAAGACCGTAAATACCGATTTTTGAGGAATATATTATAAGACAAAGGAAAACATAAATTTGAAATAAGGCTTTAACGTACTGTCGACTCCATAGAAAGAGAAGTAAAACAGAAAAAAATATACCAAGAAACGATTACCTATGAAAACCAGACCATTAAACTATTTATGTATTAGGAAAAGTGCCTGAACATTTATGCATCCACCAATTAATATAATTGACCTCTGACAATGGTGTTTTAGGAAGAGATTTCACTCCTGTGCATACTGTATAATTTATAGATTAATTTCATTATTTCTCGTAAAATCAGTTTATTACATACATATAATCACGCCTTTATCCCTAATGGGGTAGGCAGAGCGTAAACGACCAAAACAAAGGTCATTCCGCCACGTCTGACAAAGTTTTGAGGATTATTTAGATAGATTTGAGGTATATTGCTGTAGTGACAGGTTGTCATCCCATCGCCTACATTGCAATATACTGAAACCCTCGGATCACTTAGCTGACTTTTACAGCATGCTCGGGAGGAAATGCAGCTGGCACATTGTAAGTTTTTCTCTCGCTCCCAGGCCAGCATGGAAGTTATTACTACTTAGTTATTTCCAGACCAATAAAATAAAAGTACTAAGGCACTAAGCATCCCATGAGTCACACCGTCAGTCTTCTAGCCTATGTTCCGCACAGCTGACCGCGTCGTAACCGCCGCTTTTACCAACAAAAGGACTGCCGCGACAGTGCTGACTCACAGCTGGTATGTCCTGGCAAAGGATAGCAATCGAAGAGACTGCTGTAGCCGATAGATGGCACCAAAACATCGATCACAAGTTCAAATTGGTATCAAAGTTTTGTCTGTGATCTGCAAAAGTTCCAAACATGTCCGCTTGGACTTCGGCCCCCTGATCTCAACACCCAACCAGGCGGGTAGCTACCTTTTTGCCATCCGTCATCACACGGCTAGCTAGCCGGTACGGTGCACACTATAATTTAAGATCAATTTCGTTATTCTTTCTAAAATCGGTAGATGTGATACGGCGTTGATTTCTCAGTCATTTCCAGAACGAAAAACAAAAGCATCCTATGAGTCACAGATCTAGCCGTTCCGCGTGGCTGACAAAAGGACCGTTTCGACCGCGCTGACTCACAGCTGGTGGACGCTGGTATGTCCTGGCAAAGGATAGCTATTTCCACCCCCATTACTCAGCGGCAAATGATGCATTGCCGGGCCCCAGCTTTTAGTTGAGTTTATTTTGTTTCGCGGTATACAGAGTCTGCAATGTAAGTCAAAGACAAGACGCGATAACTATAGATTTATAATACCACTGTTTTCTCACTATCAATGTTAAAATTTTAGTGACTGTTTAAACACAAAATTGAGATATCATTTAATGAGGCAGATAATTCTTTTTGGCTTACAGGAATATAAATAAATAATAAATTTATTTAAAAACAACAGACATATAAATCATCATCATCATCTTCCTAGCCGTATCCCGTATCTCACGAGCCAGCTACCTAATCTAGGTGATTGAACAAGGGTATAAAACATGCAAAAGAAACAAATAATATAACGCTGATATTTCGGTTGCTATAGCTGTAGATGTCTTCCTAGCATAAATAAAAATACATACATACATACATATAATCACGCCTTTATCCCTAATGGGGTGGGCAGAGCGTAAACGACCCAAACAAAGGTCGTTCCGCCACGTCTGACAAAGTTTTGAGGGTTATTTAAGATAGATTTGTAAGTATATTGCTGTAGTGACAGGTTGTCAGCTTATCGCCTAAATTACAATATACTGAAACCCTCGGATCCCTTAGCTGGTTTTTACAGCATGCCCGGGAGGAAATGCAGCTGGCACATTCTATGTTTTTCTCTCACTCCCAGGCCAGCATGGAAGAAATAAAAAAATATATAATAAAATAAATAAATGCCGTGTGGTACCCGGCACTGGAATAGGGCCACCCCATCTCCTCCTAGGGGGTCGTAAGAGGCGACCAAAGGACAATAGGGCAAACTGAAAATCTTGTACCTCGGTATACTTGGGGCCTTAATAAGGGTTCCCGTGTGCTAAGGTTATAAGCCCACAGTGCAAATAGCCGTTAAGTATAAGTCTGGCAGTGCACACTTTTGCTACCTAATAAGGGTGCCTAATCATACCGGTCTGATTTCATCCGGGTAGATCATTCCGACGAAGCAATACACTCGCGAACACCAAACAGCATGAAAGCGGCACGAAATAGAAGTAGCGTACCCCAGGCGGGTACCAGCCGCGCTGGAGAATCCCGTCCCGAGCGATCGGGCAGCCCCACGTATTCTGGGGGGGGGCGACGTACCGCGCAGAATAACACGATCGACCACCAGATCGCCGTCTGTTGACGTTGCGCAGGAGGAACCTTCAATCCGCACTGCGCCCGTTACAGACAAGACGAATGTAATGCGTAATAGACGCCAATTAACAACACCCACTCCTACCGAACAGCCTAGAAGTGTTTTGCAGGAAATACGTCCTACAACCACCCTTGCTGGCCGTACTAGACAACGGATGTCATGGACTGATAATATAAACCAACAGCTGCTCCGTTGCTACTACCAAGTCACAAATTTAGATACAGATCGTACATTATGGCGACCACGTTTACATCAAAAGTTTATTGATATATTCCCTGATCTTAATTTTATAACTGAACAGAGACTAGCAGATCAAATCCGTGTTATTCACAAAAACAATAGAATCCAACCTACAGAAAGAAATAAAATAAAAGAAGAAATTAGAAGTCTTCAACATAATTTACTGCCAACTATACAAGAAATTGAAACTGACGCTACTACAGATACACCCGTACAATCTCATATTACGGAACAAACCCAAACAACATCATCTAACTCGCAACTATCAAACTCATCTCTACCAAACACATTCACAACATCAGAACCCCTTTCACACCCAGTACCAGAAAATTTTACACAAACCCTTACAGAACCACGCACAGAGAACTCTCAGTCTCAGGAAACAATTCTTACAAATCTACTACAAGAAACTATAGTGAAATACACCGGAACTGACCCAACAACTAGACCAAGCATACCAAAGCTATCATTCACACTCAACTTAAACCTGACAATAGATACTATGAATCTAGTAATTGACAAAATAATTAAAGAAAAACCTGATCTAGACATACAATATCTACACACACTAATATACTGTGCCGCATTAACCTTAACAACTCATATAAACCCCCCTAAACATAAACCTAATAATACTAACAACACAAATCATAACAAAAATAAAAATCACGATAAACCTGCATGGGAGAAACGTCTAGAAATTAAGATAAAATCATTAAGAAAAGAAATAGGCCAACTAACACAGTATCTAGCTGGTAAACTATCAGAAAGAAAACAACGTAAAATTAACCCCCATAACCTTAACTCTCAAAAACTTAAAGAAGAAAAAGATAAGAAAACGCAGACACTCCAAGCCTCAGCAAAAAGATTAAAGAGATACTTAAAATCAAAACAACGAAAATCAGATAATAGAAAATTTACAAATAATCAAAAGCTATTTTACCGATCCTTTAATGATAATAACAACACAATAACCGACCCCCCAAATATTGATGATACCACCAAATATTGGAGTAATATATGGTCTTCTGCAGTGGATTACAACAAAGAAGCAACATGGTTAGAAGAAGTAGAGTTAGAAAATACTGAACTAGAAAACATGGATGAAATTACAATAACAGAAGAAGATATCGCCTGCGCAACAAGCTCAATGCTTAACTGGAAAGCCCCAGGACCAGATAAAATTCAAAACTTTTGGCTTAAGAAGTTAAAAGTTTTTCACAAACCCATAGCAGATGTATTTAACCTTTTCCTAGACAGCCCTCAAGAAGTTCCTCAGTTTCTGACACAAGGCATAACATATCTAAAACCAAAAAGTAATGACACTAAAAACCCAGCAAAGTACCGGCCAATTACATGTTTACCCACAATATATAAACTTCTTACGTCCGTCATATCAAAGAAAATCAGCTCTCATTTAACTAACAACAATGTAATAGCAGAGGAGCAGAAAGGATGCAGCAAAAGTAGCAGGGGTTGCAAGGAACAACTAATTATAGACAGTGAGATCCATGCCCAAGCAATAGAAAAACACAGAAATTTACATTACAGTTACATAGATTATCAAAAAGCATTTGACAGCGTACCTCATTCGTGGCTAATTAAAACCTTAGAAATATATAAAATAGATAACAAAACAATACATTTTCTTAAAACAATAATGATGCAATGGAAAACAACACTTAGCATAAAAACAGTAAAAGAAAACCTAACTTCCGAAAATATTCAAATTGCTCGTGGCATATTCCAAGGGGATTCCTTGAGTCCCCTCTGGTTTTGCCTAGCATTAAATCCCCTATCCCATCTACTGAACAACAATAGTGACGGCTACTTCATAGATAGACAAAACAATATTAAAATTACACACTTATTATATATGGACGACATAAAGTTATATGCAAGCACTCGAGAACAACTGAACCTATTATTAAAAACTACAGAAACATTTAGTAACGATATAAATATGAAATTTGGTATTGAGAAATGTAAAATTAGTAACATCACAAAAGGAAAGCATCAGGATCAGGAACCCTACACTCTTACACAACAAACAGACACAATAGAATGCCTCAATATAAATGAAACTTACAAATACCTTGGATTTTATCAAAGCCATAAACTTGATCATAAAAATATTAAAGAAAACCTAAAAAACATGTACAAACAAAGACTCATTCAAGTATTAAAAACAGAACTACCCGGTAGGAATAAAACTAAAGCAATAAATACATACGCGATACCTATATTAACATATTCATTTGGGATAATTAAATGGACAGAAACGGAATTAGAAGCACTCAACACACTCACACGGACAACAAGTAATAAATACCACATTCACCACATTCACTCAGCAGTAGAAAGATTCACACTTAAAAGGGAAAAGGGAGGTAGAGGAATAATAGACATAAAGAACTTACATTACCGACAAATAGACAACCTACGCACATACTTCATACATAAAAGTGAAAAAAGCCTAATCCATAAATCTATATGTACAAGACCTAACTCAACACAAGGCACACTACAATTAAATAAACCTACATACAATCCAAAAGAAAAGATATACACAGAAGAAAGTAAAATAGAGAAATGGAAATCGAAAGCATTACATGGAAAACATAGTAACAACCTTCAGAAAGAACACATAGATAGTACAGCATCAAATTCATGGTTAAAGAAAGGGAACATATACGCAGAAACAGAAGGATTCATGGTAGCAATTCAAGATCAGACTATAAAAACAAGAAGTTATCAAAAGCGTATAATGAAAGACTCCACAATAACATCAGACAAATGCAGACTCTGTAATCAACAACAAGAGACAATAGACCATATAACCGGAGGCTGTAATTACTTAGCAAATAAACAGTACACAGATAGACATAATAATGTAGCAAAGCAAATCCACGCAAAATTAGCCAAAAAATATAATCTAATAGACACTGTAGAGCCATATTATAAATACAAACCACAAAACGTTCTTGAAAACCAAACCGCTAAATTATACTGGGACCGAGATATCATTACAGATAGAACAACACTAAACAATAGACCTGATTTAACGTTAACACTTAAAGAAAGTAAAACAACCTACCTAATTGACATTTCTGTGCCCAACACTGACAATTTACTTAAGAAACATTCCGAGAAAATACAAAAATACATACCTCTTGCTGAAGAAATACAGGCCATGTGGCACCAAGACAAAGTCCGCATCATCCCAATCATAGTTTCATCCACCGGTATCGTACCTAAAGCAGAACTAAAACTACCCAAATCCACCTACGTTAATTTGCAAAAATCAATAGTTCTTGATACTTGTTCCATAGTCCGACGATTCCTAACAAACGCAACAATATTCCAACCACACCCACAAACATAGCATCGGATCCAAGCTACTTGGCATAGCCCGTACTTGGATCTGTAAATACCGGCTCAGTGCCGAGAAAAGTAGAAATGACTACATGAAAATAAATAAAAATAAATACCGTAATACCTAAAACACATACACCTAGATGGATATGAGAATCAATATGAGTGTACTGATTAGTTCTGATTGTAGTTTGCATTATCCTATATTCCATTAGTTTATTATATATTATGTATTAGTTTATTTTACAAATATCTATGTAGTAGCTTGTACTTAATTTATGTATTATATGTTATGTAATGTATTTAGGATACCTATTTGACTAGGTTTGCACTATCCCGCTTACCGCTACACTTTTTTCTTTCACCCAAAGGTTGCCTGGAAGAAATTGCTACCTTAGCAATAAGGCCGCCTATGTTGTACTTGTTTTTTGTTATCTTTTGTGTTGTATGTTGTATTATTAAGTGCAATAAAGTATTTTTATGTTATGTTATGTTTATGATTATTATTTTGAACCCTAACGCCAACGCCATCTAGTGTCGCCATTCCAAACTGATAATAGAGATAAAGGAGACTCGAGGAACAGTTGTTGAAGCCAATTCAGTTTTCTTTTCGTTAGGTCGGAAGCGTTGTCACCAGGCTACACCAATTCAAATAAGTAGGTAAGATTACTATCTTCTAAGCTATAAGGCCTACTACTTATTGAAAAGACAGATAAATCAGCCTTAGCGACACGTGAAATTACATCATAACGGCCCAGAATACAGCCACTTTTATTGCGAATTGACTGCCGTCCATTAAATCCGCTGGCGTGCAGGTGTTGGGGTACGATGTCAAGTGTGCCATGGTTTGCAATGCACCGCAAACAGTCCACATCGGAGCTAGCCGAAAAACCCCACCTAACCATGTTCTCCTTACTTCTGCCAAACTGAGTCCGAAGCCTGTTTAAGGACTTCCAGATAATTCATGTCCAGGGAGATTCTCGGCAAAGGGAGTAGGCAGAGAAGCTTTTTCGCGCTAAAGTTGACATCTGGCCTGTGCAGGTTCGGCAAAATATAAAACAGGCGTGCAGTACTCACGAATTTATCACTTAGTGAATTTTTCCCCAGTTTGGTTAGGACATTGCAGGCTGAATCACCTGATTGTCCGAAAAAGGAAAAGATTTCGTGCTTCGGAGGGCACGTTAAGCCGTCGGTCCCGGTCGCTGTCTTTGATAGTGGTCGTTACCCAAACCATGTCAGAGGCCTGATAGTTGTGCTACTAGGCGGTTTAAAAACTCTGACACCAGGGTTCATCGGGTCGATAGACTCGATACCCACTCGACAGAAGAAGTACTCACCGCTGGTGAAATACCGGTCTAGGCCGGCCATGTTTTTTACTTCTACGTAGTCGTCGAAATTCACGTCCGTCAAGTCCCACGCGTTCTGCAAATATAAATACCAATTGTAAAATAAATATTAATGTGTTTAATATACGCAAGATCTACGCGTAGTAAACTAGATTTCATATAAATAAATTAATATATGAGATACTCCATGTGGTACATACATACATGCATATAATCACGCCTTTATCCCTAATGGGGTAAGCAGAGCGTAAACGACTTAAACAAAGGTCGTTCCGCCACGTCTGACAAAGTTTTGAGGGTTATTTAGGATAGATTTGTAGGTGTATTGCTGTAAAGACAGGTTGTCAGCCCATCGCCTAAACTACAATATACTGAAACCCTCGTATCCCTTAGCTGATTTTTACAGCATACCCGGGAGGAAATGCAGCTGGCACATTCTATGTTTTTCTATCACTCCCAGTCCAGCATGGAAGGCCCATGTGGTATCAAGTTAGAATAGCACCACACCACCCCAGAAGACCTGTGTAGACAGTCATAACAACATTTGGGTAAGTTTGAGTGTCATATAATTTTAATGTCATGATTTTAATTTTGTAATTTTAATTTCGGTGTTGTAATTGTTTTATTCTACTAAAAGTAGAATTATTCTATCGTTTTTTTTTTATTATACTTTATTTTATTTTAATCTATAGCTTGTGTACTTTGTACTGGGTTTTTTGCCTTTAATAAAAACTTTATTATTATTATATAAATAAAGCGACTAAGGGATAAGTATGATCACTTCCATGCTGGACTGGGAGCGAGAGAAAAACATAGAATGTACCAGCTGCATTTCCTCCCGGGCATGCTGTAAAAATCAGCTAAGGGATCCGAGGGTTACAGTATATTGCAGTTTAGGCGATGGGCTGACAACCTGTCACTACAGAAATATACCTATATATAAATCAATCATAAATAACCCTCAAAGCTTTGTCAAAAGTGGCGGAACGACCTGTGTTTAGGTCGTTTACGCTCTGTCTACCCCATTAGGGAGAAAGGCGTGATTATATGTATGTATGTATGTAAGGGATAAGTATATGGCCAACAGCATTCTCTGCGTTTGCTAAGCGTGGTAAGCCAAGCAAATACGGAACAAGGGGGGGGGGGAGGATCATATCCTGCTGTGGACAGTACTGTGTGATTGGCATCTCCTGAATTTCAACACACTGAATATCTTTTACATACATACATATAATCACACCTTTATCCCTAATGGGGTAGGTAGACCGTAAACGACCGAATCAAAGGTCGTTCCGTCACGTCTGACAACGTTTTGAGGGATATTTAAGATAGATTTTGGAGATATATTGCTGTAGTGATAGATTGTCAACCCATCGCCTAAATTGCAATATACTGAAACTGAGGGTTACAGGTCTGCCTATTCCTTAGCTGGTTTTTACAGCATGCCCGAGAGGAAATGCAGCTGGCACATTCAATGTTTTTCTGTCGGTCCCAGGCCAGCATGGAAGATTTGTTCTCTCATAACAGAAAAAGACAGGTATAAACTTATCTTTGTATTGTTTATCTAGGTTATTTATGGATTAGTGTGTCATTGTTTAGTTTGTTTTCGAAGAAGAATATTTTGTACACTATTTATGATAGATAAAGAAATGCAACTTACAGGGTCAACTTCAATCTGCAACGGCATGTCATATCTGGAATCTATCGGCAACCTGTGTGATATGTTCCCGTTGTACTCTTTGGGGGTCATCGGACTGTTCCCTGCGCTCAGTCTATCACAATAGTTCTGGTTATAATCCTGATTCTGAGAATTAGAATTACTTAGTACGGACGGGCTTCTTGCCGGAGACAACTTTTCCATTTCTCTATTCCAGTATTGCTCTACGTCTGCATGTCTCGGGTTGATATTGCCAATGTTGTAGTTCACTATAGGGGATAAACGTCTGGGTGAAGATGCTTCGCTAAATATGACTGGGCTTCGGACCACTCTTAGAGAATCCTGGGGGGTACTGCCTTCGCTTTGACCGAAGACTCTTTCCGGGGCCGGTGAGCTTGAAGTCCTGTTTATAGTGACCGGTGACCTCCCAGCCTCGATATAAGCTTCAGGCCTTTTGAATTGCTGCGGGATTCTCACCGGTCCTATCCTATTATGTACATCCGGTTCGTCCCTGGGCAACGCTACCGTTCTGGGAGTTGCTTCCGCTTTCATTAGTGTTTGAAGTTTATTGACTTGTGTTTCTACAAAGCTGCGCGGTCTCGGCTGATCTCTGATAGAGCTATTGGAGTTTCTGAGTACTACGACTGGTTCAGAGTCTTCATAGGGCTCCGGTTCTGTCTCGAGGCTCTCTCTGGTGTCGTATGTCATGTAGTCGTCCTCAATGCTGTCTGTGGTGTCGTCTTCTTCGCAGTCGTTGTAGTCTATGGGCGTGTCGGAGCCCGGGAAGAACTCACACAGCGCTTTCATTAGATCTACTACCTGTAAACGTACAGACATATAATCACGCCTTCATCGCTAATGGGGTAGACAGAGCGTAAACGACCGAAACAGAGGTCGTCCCGCCACGTCTAACAAAGTTTTGAAGGTTATTTAAGGTAGATTTGTAGGTATATTGCTATAGTGACAGGTTGTCAGCCTATCGCCAAAATTGCAATATACTGAAACCCTTTAGCTGGTTTTTACAGCATGCTAGGGAGGAAATGCATCTGAAATGCAGATTCTATGTTTTTCTTTCGCTCCCAGTCTAGCATGCAAGTTAAGAAACTGTAAACATAAATTTTATAATCCAGTATAGTTGCTTTATTATCTCACGGGTGTCGCTACGCTATACTTTTGATTGTGCGCACACGCGCCCTTGTATGCATAATATAGTAACAGGTGCACACGGGTTGACTAAAACGTTTTATCTCACGAATGCAGGTCACACTTGTGTGTGTAAATGTACTATCACGTAATAGCATTAGAATGATTAGAATAGATTAGGTTGCATATTTTGTATGAAATATACTTACCGTCTCTCATCACTGTGAAATCTAAAAAAGTTCGTATTGGAGTCATATCTTGTGGTAGAAAGACATCCGTACACGAAACAGTATCTAACCATCTTTGGAACACAAAACTTTATTATTTCCGTTACATTGGGAAAAATGCGCGCGCCAAGCGTACGCTCAATGTGGCCCACAATCCGGCGCTGAGTGTGACGTATGTCGGACTGGGGAAGGGAGGTGAATGTCCATTCTGTATGTAGTACTATTATGTATTCTGTGGTCGTAGTGTGCGCTTCGCTCGGCACAAGTAAACCTGTAGGTATAGTATAAGAGATGAAGACTGGTTGACTAAACCATCGTGAAAATGGCTGAGTCCGTGTTTGGAGCATGTAGACCACTTATGCGCATCGGATGGTGGTAGTCTGCCGCCATGGTGTAGGTTCGTCTGGTAGCTACAGCTTTTAAACCAAGTGTTGATGATCCAGTAACTGAATTATCTTAGAATAAGCTGATAAATGGTTATAAGATACTTTGTACACTATAATCATATCACATGCATGATCGGCTATACGTGGATGTACCTACCACATTCACCAAAGCGATTAAAGCATAGCGACTCTGGTCCATTTAAATAAGTAGTCTACATACTATAAATACTAAAATCAGCCATCCCAACAAAATTTACGTATGACGTCATCAATTTTATGTATGAAAAAAAAAAGCATTTTTTTGTTTTAAGGAACCTTTTGATTGAAGATATCAGATGAAAGAGCTCAATGCGTTGATTCCAAAAATATACTACACTATACATTACAGCACGTGGTTACGTAAAAAAATGCAAAATTAACAGATCTCCTAAACAGAGCACCTAATCAGTCAGCGCTTTTGTAGTGCGTATAATGAGTGTACACATACATACATACATACATAAATCACGGCTTTATCCCTTACGGGGTAGGCAGAGCGTTTAACGCCTCGTCAAAGGCGCTTTCGCCACGTCTGACAAAAATTGAGGGCAATTTTAGATTGTAATACGTATTGCTATAGTGACAGGTTGTCAGCCCATCGCCTAAATTACAATACACTGTAACCCTCGAGTCCCTTTTGCTGACTTCAACAGCATGCCCGGGAGGAAGGGCAGCTGGAACATTCTATGTTTTTCTCTCTCCCAGTCCAGCATGGAAGAATTGAGTGTACAAAGTATTTTAAAACCATATATCAGCCTATTCTATGATCTTCTTAGCGAGTAGATTCTCTAGTCGAACAACGACCCGAAGAACCCTGGTGTCAGTTTTCAAACCGCCTAGTAGCGCAGCTATTAAGCCTCTGACATGGTTTTGAGTAACGACCACTATTCTATGATGATTCAGTCACTGGTGGCACAGCTCGGACACTCCTAATTACCATGTCATTTTGGTCACTCATCGACAGACGGCATGTTGTACTTGGCATGCGTTTGTGTGCGTGTTATAAGGGATGACAAATTTTGTTATACCGGTCATAATCATCACTTGTTTAATCTGGTTCTTGATTAAACCAACGTTTTAAAGTAGTTCACTGTAACTGAATAGTTAGATTAGGTTGCATATTTTGTATGAATTTACTTACCGTCTCTCATCACTGTGGAATCTCAAAAAGTTCCTATTGGAGTCATATCTTGTGGTAGAAAGACAGTACACGGAACAGTACCTAACCATCTTTGGAACACAAAACTTTATTATTTCCGTTACACTGGGAAACATGCGCGCGCCATAGCGTACGCTCAATGTGGCCCACAATCCGGCTCGAATGTGACGTATGTCGGACTGGGAAAGGGAGGTGAATGTCCATTCTGTATGTAGTACTATTATATATTCTGTGCTGGTGGTTTAAAGGCTGTAGCTACCAGAGGAACCTTCACCATGGCGGCAGACCAACACCATCCGATGTACAAAGGTGGTCTACAGGCTCCAAACGGAATCAGCCATTTTCTTGATGGTTTAGTCAACCAGTCTTCATCTCTTATACTATACCTACAGGTTTGATGACTAGTTGGGAGTGTACCTGCCTGCTACGCAGAGGGTCCCGGGTTCGATTCTCTGCCAGGGCAGACATTTGAATGCCGAGTTTAAATGTCTGTTTCTGGGTCTGGGTGTTCTTTGTGGTTGTTTCTGTGTATGTCCATGGCACCCCGATACAGGGAATCCTAGTGGGGGCTATGAGTGTGATCGTGTTTTTTTTCCGAACGAAGCGCACACTACGACATTGTATTGTATACCCCTGCAGGAATTAAAAATACCTGTCACAGAGAAGGGCCTTTAGGAATTGCATAAGTCCCTCTCTTGAATGACAGGTATTTTTAATTCCTGGCAGGGCTATTACATGATAGTACATTTACACACACAAGTATGACTAAACTGCATTCGTGAGATAAAACGTACTAGAGCGAAAAACTCCTCTCGTATATTCTGCCGAACGCGACTCCCGTTCTTTCTTATTCTAGTAAATTACGAATTTGAGGTTCTGATGCTAGCTAGGGAATACAATTATCTATTTTATTCTTGTAACAAGAGCCAAGGTTTTTTACCTTTGTTTCATGCAGAATAATATAAAAATATCGTTAAACTGTACATTACCTTGGCCATACTCGGTCTATCCGCGGGAACCTTGCGCCAACATTGCGTCATCAACTGCTCTATTGGCTCAGGACAACCCTCTATTAGATTTGGTCTTTGACCTGGAAACAAAATAAAATTGAACTTTATTTGATCTTCTCAAGAACATTTTCCCCTGAAAATCATTTTGGTACATTAATACTCTCAATCAAATCGGTTACTATTGTGTAATACCGTAGATATTAGTCGTTAAGATGTCAGAGGCCAGTGATAAGCATTGGCGGCTTGAAAACTCTGACCTAATCTAGGATTGGGTTTGGTTTCCCTTCTGGGTTGGGGAGGCCAGTGGCAGTCGCTCTGTGTAAGAACCAGTACCCTTATTCAATCACCTTGATTAGGTAGCCGACCCCGTGAGATACGGGATAAGGCTAGGGAGATGATGAGTACTCTCAAAAAACTTTTTAAAGATCTCAGAGTTCATTAAAAGTTACAGAAAGCTTTGTTTCGATTTGTTACATCTATTGAATAAAATATATTTCGCCGTTTTTAATATGGTTTATATTTTTTGGCATCTACTTTTTGTATTATCTTTAAGTACATATTGCAAAAACAATAAGTATAAAAAATATACGTACCAATCACCAAAATTTGGGTTATAAGTATGTTTGTTGCTTGAATTTTAAGCACTAGATACAGAACAGATTCTATTAGTAATCAAAAAGTACTAGACCAAATCAAATATCTACCAGGACTAAAGAAACAATAGGATATTTCAATGCCGCACCAAGTTTTATAAAGCTACTGTTGACTCATGGATTGATGCATCATAAAGGCACCCATAATTGGACATTTAATGACACAGATAAGTCCTGTGTTCAATTTGTAACACCAATTTAGGTGTGCAATAAAATTAATACTGTGAATTCTATTGTTTAGCATACTTTATGGCGGATCTAAGGTAATAATTACTACGCAACAATGATGTATTATCTCATTTTTATTTATCTTTACAACCTACACGTCAAGGCGGTACATCAACGAATGTGTAAACAGCCTGGCCTAACCATGTATTAAATTTGACAGAAAATCAATTTAAAGATACTATTTAAAAAAAACTTCCCTGCTGGACTGGAAGCGAGAAAAAAAACATACCAATGTGCCAGCTAAGGGATCCGAGGGTTTCAGTATATTGCAATTTAGGCGATGGGCTGACAACCTGTCACTACAGCAATATACCTACAAATCGATCTATATTATATAACCTTCAAAACTTTATCACTTTGGGGGCGCAAATGCGAGTTTCTCATGCTTCTTCTTCATTGTTATATATTTTTATTTTTTTTGTAACATAGATGTAATTTTCTTTGTAATAGAGTCGCTTGTGATTTTCTTAAAGTTTTCTTAGGAATCTATTTAGAAATAAATGATTTAACTTTTTTGACTTTTGACCTAAAGTTAAAGAACAACATTATAAACCTAGCTTGGACGCCATTCTCCTGCTTCAGGTTTTTTAAAATTCATATTAAAGAAGAGCATTGTATTGTTGTTTTTTAAGCTGCCTAATCTTAAGGTTGACAAACAACCCTGTAAATCTTGTCTGTATAAGAAACTGCGAGGTGTGCAAGGTTTTTGAGAAAACCACATTCCTGACTTGACAAGTGAGCTTGTCTATCAAGGACGGGAATCCGGGTGGGAAACTACATTGTCCTAACCAAACAGGAGACAATTTCTTAAAGTGACAACAAGCTCCCTAACTCCGATTAGTTAGCCCACACGATACATACATATAATCACGCCTTTATCCCTAGTGATGTAGGCAGAGCGTAAACGACCTAAACAAAGGTCGTTCTGCCACAAGTGACAAAGTTTTGAGGGTTATTTAAGATAGATTTATATGTATATTACTGTAGTGAGAGGTTGTCAGCCTATATTGCAATATACAGAAACCCTCGGGTCACTTAGCTGGTTTCTACAGCATGACGAGGAGGAAATGCAGATGGCACATTCTATGTTTTTCTCTCGCTCCCAGCCCAGCATGGAAGAAACGAAACACGATAAACTAGTGAATAATTACCATTGTGCACAGCCCACATAATCCTAAATGCCGAACCACCCTCTTCAAAAGGTTTCCTTCTTGACAGTACTTCCCATAGGATTATGCCCCATGAGAACACGTCGCATTTCTCCGTGTATGAGGAGCCCTCGAACACCTGGAAATTAATAATAGGAAATAAATAAAAATTCTTCCATGCTGGCCTGGGAGAGATAGAAAAACGTAGAATGTGCCAGCTGCATTTCCTCCCGGGCATGCTGTAGAAGTCAGCAAAAGGGATTCGAGGGTTACAGTGTATTGTAATTTAGACGATGGGCTGACAACCTGTCACTACAGCAATACAAATCATTACAATCTCAAATTTGCCCTCAATTTTTGTCAGAAGTGGCGAAAGCGCCTGTTACGAGGCGTTTTACCCTCTGCCTACCCCGTAAGGGATAAAGGCGTGATTTTATGTATGTATGTACGTACGTAATAAATAAAAATAATAATAACAACCTAAACAAAGGTTGTTCCACCACATCTGACAAAGTTTTGAGGATTATTTCAGATAGATTAGTAGGTATATTGCTGTAGTGACAGGTTGTCAGCCCATCGCCTAAATTGCAAGATACTGAAACCCTGGGATCCTTTAGCTGATGTTTACAGCATGCCCGGGAGGAAATGCAGCTGGTACATTCTATGTTTTTCTGTCGTCCAGCATGGAACAAAATAGGAAATTAAACAGTTAAAATTGAATAGGAAATTTATGAGTGCTTCTATGCTGGACTGGGAGTGATAGAAAAATATAGAATGTGTCAGGTGCATCTCTTCCCAGGCATACTGTAAAAGCCAGGTAAGGGGTTCAAGGGTTTCAGTATACCGTAATTTAGGCGATTGGCTATATTGCTATAGTGCCAGATAGTCATCTGGCACTATAGCAATATACAGATATATCTTAAACAACCCTCAAAACTCGTCAGATGTGACGAAACAACCTTGGTTTAGGCCGTTGACGCTCTGCATACCCCATTACGATTACAGGTGTGATGGTATGTATGTAATTAAAATAAAAGAATAAAATATTATTAAAAAGTATCATTAAATATTATCACATCTGTAGGTCTGCTGTAAGATATTTCTTTTTAGAAATATGCTGTGGCTGTTGTGTTTTTGTTTTTTATGTCCTGTTTTTATTATGTTTTTGTGTACAATAAATTGATAAATAAATACACGAATCGGAATCGGACATTGATTAGCCACAGAAATGAATGACTTGTATCTCCAACACACAATTTTTTGTCATATTTGTATTTACATAGAAACCGTGTCAGATTATGTGTCATTTAAATGTTACAGAGCATTTCAAAAACTAATTATTATGTACACAAAGTTTTCACATTTTTGATTTATAAATTGAGTAAATTATGTGGATTAAGATATCAATACAATTAATCCTGGTAGAAATATCAGATTGCTGCAGATTTGCATGAATCAGAAATTGTAGCTGTATACAGCTCTAGTTATTTTTCTCAATTTGCTTTTTATATGTAGAATACATGATAACTGTCCTCTTCTATAACCATGATTTAAATAAACATTTGCTCACCTCTGGTGCCATCCAAGCAGCGCTACCTTTATTATTTGTCATGTACGTGGCTTTATCGGCAGCGGTTCCAAAATCACATATCTTCAATCTCTGTCCAAAACCAACTAACAGCAAGTTAGGAGGCTTCAAGTCTCTGTGAATGAGTGGCTTTGGCTTCATTGAGTGTAGATATGCTACTCCCTGGAATAGTAAAATACAACAAGTTTTAATAAATAATAAAGTTCAATTATTACACATATGATTACGGAGTTTGTAGTATTTTTCTTTGATCATTTATCATTAATAAAAAACTACTATACTCTAAAGTAACAAAGGCAACATTTATAGTAACTGAGCTCTTCAATATTAATTTGCTAAGTCTGGTAAGAGCCTGGATATAAAATAATTGACAATATCAGATAATAAGTGATAGTAGGAATCCTCATACTACTTAAGCTGTACTGTTTAGCTAAATTGAAACAGTTACATAGGTGTAGTAGGTGTTTGTATCTACATAATTGTGAACTACTAGGAATTACACTTTTATCATTTGATTTGATTATCAGTGATATTCTAAGATACTGTTTAATTGTCGTTAAATTGACTTAAACAATACAAATGTCTACTAATTTAAAAATGTACTATCATTCTCAAATAGGATGTATATGTTATTCATATTTCGATTTTCTATTTCTACAATTAAACTATCTTTGTCTTTAAAATACCAGGATGTTAGTTACCAGGTTCATCATGGAACTGAACAAAAAGCCTTTGTTATCAAGTTTTGTCATGTATTTGCCAGATTATCTACCCCCGGCAGGCAAGATAGTAGAATTCGAAAATTAAGTAATATATGAAAGAGTGGCCGATCCTGCAATAAAACTTCAACAAGTATTTGCTTCAACATATGAATTACTCAAATAATAAAATGTAAATACATACCTCAGCACACTGTCTAGCCCAACTCATAGCATGAGCTGCTGTGTACTTGGGCTTGGGGCGATTGTGGAGGACATTGTAAAGTGAACCGCCCTCTGCATACTCCATCACCAGACAGACGTGTGTGCCCCGGGTACATGCTCCATACAACCGCACAATATTCGGGTGCGATACTCGCGACAACTGCCGCACTTCTATTGCAAACTCCCGCTTCTCTGCCTCAGAATTTATGTGCTTCACTGCTACATAAGTGTTCCTCCATAGACCTTTCCACACCACACCAAATGCTCCTTTTCCTACCACCTGTTGAAAATTTTTTATGAGCACAAAGCTTAAGAACAAACATTTAAAGTGTAACATAAGTGATATATTTACCGATAACTCCTGAATTTCATTGTAATCTATCTCCTCTACGAACATCTGCTGGACGGGAGAATCTTGCACGCTAGAAGCCATCTGTACACTTAATATCACATTATCGAAACTACTAGCAAATATTGATTACAAAGATCGAAAAGATCCCTTTGAAATTCCTTATAATTAAGTAAAAATAGTTGGTTATATCAATTTTCTCAGTGTTGTTTGGCAAAGAAAAGCAACTGCGACAAGGCCGCCATCTTTGAAACTGAAGAAGAAATGTCATACGTAAAGTAGAGATGTTCTCAAAATCACTGTTACTTTCATGATATATTCCTAGTGTGTATTGATAAATATAAAAGTCCTTTTTCAGCTACTTTATTTTTTATTCCTTCCTGTGGTTTCAAAACTTCACTTCATTTTCAAAAGCAAAACTTTTTTATTACCCAATAAGAATATGTTGATTTTATAGTTTAACTGTGCATATACACTTACTTTTTCCTCTTTACTTTTCGGTAATCTCGCGAGCTCGCTCACAAGATTAGCATGGTGTTTATGATACAATTCTCGTTTAAAGATTTTTTGTTTTTGAATATGCAGCTGCTGCTCAGAAACAGAGAGAGACAATGTATGTGTTGAATCTTTATCACAAATCTTCTATTCCAGACTAAAATCTTCTATTTCAGACTTTTGTTTAAGGTAGGTACCTACCTACCTACATACAATCATAATCAAGCCTTTATCTCTAATGTGGTAAGCAGAGCATAAACGACCTAAACAAAGATGCTTTTGCCACGTCTGACAGAGTTTTGAAGGTTATTTAAGATATATTTGTAGGTATATTGCTGTAGCCCCAACCCGCTCGTATTTAGCGCCTCTTGACTATGTTCCCCAACCTGTGACTCATTACAAACGAAGACCTAGGCATGTCCTTAGCGATGGCGAAGACCCAATTACTCGTACAATTAATGCTGCCGATGCAAGTCGAGCCACACTCAACACAAGCTCTTCCAGCAACCACGCACCCCGCCGGCGGGGTCGCGGAGGTCCGTTGCTCCCCACTTTGGGGTTTACCGGCACCGGGCAGATTCTCTCCGATAAGGAATTCCCAAGGCAACGCCATAAGCCGAGGTTCGAGCCCTAGTGGGCGACCTTAGGCAGTTGTCATTTGTATATAAGGGTGTAGTTTGCGTATAGCAACTCCCTTTTAGTCCGGTGACGCATTATAGTATACACCAAAAAAATATTACTGTAATGACAAGTTGTCAGCCCATCGCCTAAATTGCAATATACCACTGAGTAGGTAATCACTAATAAACTGAAACCCTCGGATCCCTTAGCTGGTTTATACAGCATGCCCGGGAGGAAATGCATCTGGCACATTCTATGCTTTTCTCTCGCTCCCAGTCCAGCATGGAAAACCTACCTACCTATACTTGCGTCAAAACTATAAGATATTTATTTGTGTCCAAACACAAATCTACCTCTTATGTTACTTTATGGAGGTCAGCAAACGGAAAGCTATGACGCAAAGTGTATTATACTATGAGGTTAACCTATACCTATTAGAATAACTCTGGTTACGACCGCGCATCGCGAGGTCTTGCAAGTTAGGTACTTCTACTTCTTGGTGGGACGGCTGAGATGCACGCAGACGGGTTATCAGCTCCTGATGTTGGAACCATTTCACCCAGAAAAGCAAGTTAGGTAGGTACCTAACCTAACCTACCTACCTAAAGCTACCTACAGTTACAGGAAAAGGTGATAAACATACCTACATACATACATACAATCACGCCTTTATCCCTTATGGGGTAGGCAGAGCGTAAACGACCTAAACAAAGGTCGTGCCGCCACGTCTGACAAAGTGTTAAGGGTTATTTAAGATAGATTTGTAGGTATATTGCTGTAGTGACAGGTTGTCAGCCCATCGCCTAAATTACAATATACTGAAACCCTCGAATCCCTTAGCAGATTTTTACAGCATACCCGGGAGGAAATGCAGCTGGCACATCCTATGTTTTTCTCTCGCTCCCAGGCCAGCATGGAAGAAAGGTGATAAAACGGACAGTTAAAATTACTTACTTTTGTTTAACATTTATTTCACATTTTTATAGATAAAAATAGGAGAACAAGAAAATTAGCAGTAATAAAAACATACCCATCTACTCTATCAATTTGTTAAGAGTGCTCACCCGTACGCGTAATGCCAAACTGTACGCGTAATACCCAGTCAGGGGCTGCTCTGAGCTCGTATGCATTTTGCTCACGTAAATGAAGAGCAAATTGTAAATGTACTGACAAAATGCATACAAGCTCGAGCAGCGCCTGTCAAGGTTGGTATACAGTTTGGCATTACGCCACCCGTACACCACGCGCTACTTTTTTTTTTATAAAAACTATTACTCGTAAAATACTGATTTCTCCATAACTTTGTTTTTTCTTACAGTTCTTTAGTCTAGAAATACTCCAAATCACTACATAGTATAAAACAAAGTCGCTTTCTCTGTCCCTATATCCCTATGTATGCTTAGATCTTTAAAACTACGCAACGCATTTTGATGCAGTTTCTTTTAATGGATAGAGTAATTCAAAAGGAAGGTTTATATGTATAATACATGTAGAATATAGTAGAGAAACACTGATATCCGTGCGAAGCCAGGGCGGGTTGCTAGTATTATATATAAAAATAATGTGTATTATACTTATTTAGAAATATAAAATTAAATTTAATAGTAGCCTGCAGTAATTATTGAATTTCACAATATCGGACGTATTTAGCCATGCTTTTGATAGTAATAAATAACAATAAGTAAAATAAAATGTATTTTGCGAGATATGATTTATTTCACAAAGTGGCGGATACACTAGCTAAGCGGATGAATACACTTAACTCAAATTATAATATTATGAAGATAAAACAAAAATCACGTTTATTTATAGACGTGAAAATGAAAACCAAACAAACATGTGACTAAACTAAAGTCATTTTCAATAACCTAAAGTACTACTCGTAAGTAGTAGAGGCAGGTAGAGGTGTTGCGTTATTTTTCTAATATATATATATAGATTAGGAAGCCGACCCCGTGAGATACGGGATAAGGCTAGGGAGATGATGATGATATGTAGGTACTCGTACGTTACATTTAGGTATATTTTACACTTATAATCTGATATCACTCGAGTTTTCCATGACGCACCCACCATACCATTTACACTAACCCTAGTGCAAATGGTATGGTGTGGTATTGTAGGACTGAACAATACCACAACAATACAGAAAATAGAATACAGGGTCTAGAATATTATTGATCACACAGCTAGAGCAGAGGCAAACCTAATCTAAATTGGTCCGATAATGCTCTAAATCATGCAACGACGTGATAATAATGTTATCTTCTGTAATGAGATTGCAAATATGAACGCTCAGATATAATCTTTTTAAACTCATAAGGGTCATAGTCATGCTCGTTTTCGATTATGGTAAGAAGAGCAGCAGCTTCCTTACAGTTGAAAATATGTGCCACTTCTCTTGGAGTTTCGTTTCTATGGTTTCTCGCATACGGGTCAGCGCTCAAATCTACAAGTACTTTGATGAGGTCACAGTTGTTACTCATAGCGGCAACGTGTAGAGCTTGCCGCTTCCCAGGAGCAGTTGGGTCGTTAACGAGAGCGCCCCTTTCTACTAAAATCTTCAATATTTCAGCCTCTTCTTCAGTAGGTGTACACATCATGACAAATTCTGTAATTTGGGACACATGTAGTTTGGGATCTATATAAACTTACTATTGCCCTAAAAGTTTAGCCTGTAGAAGTAGAAGTAGATACCTAACTGTAGATAGGTTACCTATACCAAGAAAATTATACGCTGATTATCTACAAATTCTACCTGACCAACAAGCCACGGGTACCAGTACCAAATAAAAAATAACTCATATAATTAGAAATATATATATTGTAATTAAGTAAAAATAATAATATAAGTCGCTACTTAGTTTTAAGAAATTGTATTTATATTTCAAGTACCTACTGTTGCAGAGCCCTAATAGGGTTCTTGTTATATGGACCAAAAAAAATTGTAAGACCTTATGTACCAACAAGAAAGCAATAAAAGATTGAGTATTGAGTAAATTTGTTCTCCAAGATTAGTAGTTTCTTACTTACGAATAAATATTCCCGTATCCATGGGACTTGACCGAGTCAGAATTTTTGCGTTGTATTCGAAAAGAAGTCTTGCTATCTTTACGGATGGACTGAAAAGCAAAGAATATTATTTTCCTACAGCTAATTGAAAGGTTTTGAAAATCATTAAAATATACAGAATACGGATTAGGGACAGGTTTCCGCAAACTGATAGGAGTTCCTCAGTCAACGAAACTAAACAACTTTAATCAAGAATACAGGATTTGACTTCCTCATTCGAAATGACCACAAACATCCATTCTGTCCCTACAAGAATTTCTTTATGAAAGTTGTTCAGTATCATTGACTGAGCAACCCCTATCAGCTTGCTGGAGGAAGCTATCCCTTACAATCGGTATAAGGAACCTGGTTGCTGCTTTAAAACTTATAAATTGTGGATTCATACTTCCTCATGAGGCACAGCATCAACGGAGTCATACCGACGGTATCCTTGACGCAAGGGTTGATACCGGCTTTCAGTAGCATCTCGATCTCTTGTAGGTCCCCGTTTTGAACTGCAAAATGTAATGCGGTGCGTCCTAAGTGATCTTTTTGCTGTATGTCAACTCCGTGGCTGTAATTTTTAAATAATATTTTCCACATTTACAATTTAAACCTTTAGGTAAAAATATTTTCACCAAAATTCATATAAAACTGAAAGTTAAATATTCACTTTATTAACTCTGCAATGACTCGATTGTCTCCAATCTCAGCTGCCGCTAAGATATTGGTCTCCTCTTCTAATATATCAACAGGATCTGTATGGTGCAGTTCTAAAGCAATATCTCTATCAGGGACTTCTTCAAAAAGGCTTTTAGCAGTATTGCTTATTGTGAAGTCCGAAACGTCCATCAAACTTAAAGACCGTGGTGACCCCGGAAATGATGGGATGTAAACATCCAGAGATTCTTCCGATGGCACTGCATGCAAAGGGTGATAAGTAAATTCTGTGATGCTTATTAATTATTATAATATTCTCCAGGGAACCGATATTTGTCATCATAGATTTTCTGTTGTTGCTTGATGAAAAGGATTGCGTACCATATTTGCAAAATATATTTTTATTGACTTACTTACTGAATCTACATCTATATATTCCAAGTCTTACTCCGGTATTTTTCACATCTTTATTTTACCAAAATAGACACAAGTATATGGAATGAAATAAATTACAACCATTTTATACAGTTCAATAGTATTATTATTAAAGAAAGTAAGTACGTGACAAATTGTTTATGCACTTCCTTATCATTGTTTCTTTTTGTATTCTTCAAAGTTTGAATTTTTCTCTAACGTTTGGTCACTTCTTTCAGGATATTGACTGTCTTCCACTATAGTCTCAAGTTTGGGTAGACTATCCAATAAAGATTGCTTCTTTTTCGACATTAGTAAGGTGCCTTCTTTTTCATACAGTGCGTCTCTGTTACGTAAGTATGAAATTACTATAGAGTCGTTATCATCGAAGTCGTCTACAAGAATCTCGTGATCGCTCTGTAAGTTAACATCAAACATCAAAACCTCATCCCTGGACACCGACTCCCTCACTGGCGGCTGCTGAAGTATTTCTGCTGTAATGTCTTTGCTTGTAGAAGGAAAATCATTGGGTATTACATTTTTATTCAAAAATTTCGCAAATATGGTATCTGTATTGTAATTCGTATTTCTTTCAACGAGTAACTCTTTCGAACTCGGATTGCTCAGTCCGCTCGAGTCAACAATGACGAACATCGGTTCTTTCTCTGGAAGTGCAAGGCCATGCTCTTTCCTGAGTGCGCATTGTAAGTGGATATCGTCTTCACTGGAAAGAACATATGACTGAAATGCTTTGAAGAAGTTTCTCAGGGACAGTCTCGAGTAGAAGTTCCGCTGATGTCTGCAATTAACGAAATGGATGACGTTGAGAGAGCATCAGGAGTTTTCCAGTAGTGGTTTGACAAGCTTTTGTTAGAGGTTTTACGCTTTGCAATCTGAAAGTGTACTTTGGGAGCAGTCGAATTATGCCGTTCTTTTTCCTGTCGCTTCTGGGCTCTTAACAGTTCTGCGATATGATGTGGTTCTGGTTGTTCGGAATAGAACCCCAACATTGACCGATATAGGTCTTTGCTTAAACGGCGAACGAACCATGATGTGTAATTATAAATGGTAGAAAAATGTTCATACGTCGACCGGGGACTGGTATAGCCGTCTTCTGTGGCTTCTTGGGTGGTTGACTCATTGTTCTGGTAGCTTGTGGTCGGTACAGGTGAGATTTGCTTTACTTCTTCTTCCGAATTATTTTCTCTTACTCTATCAGATGTCCCTTCATTCATATTATCTTATGGATATCCTATTAAACTTAAATTACATTTGGCAAAAAGATAGATATTATACCAAATACACGAAAAAAGGCGTACGATAATTTCGTAAGGCCATTATTAAGTTTGACATTGACACATTGACGGCAATTTAGTATTATTGTTTTTATGAAAGTCCAATAAACCAGTACCCTTATCATAAAAATAGTTATAGTTTCGTTTAGTATATAAGTATAATGTTGAGTTGAACCACTGTATTGGGAAAGAATAGGGTTTATTTAAATGAAAGACCATTTATTATACTAATTTAATACAGCAAGTTTACCATTTACACATTTAACTATTTCTAATTAATTCAATAAAGTTGTGAAGACAAACCTCACTATTAATATTCGGAGAAACTAGACATCCATTTAACTTTGAATATAGTTGTGATTGAAGTGAAAAGATATGCAAGGAACTGAGGTAGAACGAAATGTACGAAACGTAACAGAACGATATCAGATATCTTAACCGTAAATGAGATTAATAATATGATCGTAGTGTTATCAAATAGTCTTTTGACTATTGAAAACTAAGACTTCTACCGTTCAAAATATTGATATTGTTACACCCAGCTAGGCCCTTCCATGTTTAATTCAATAAAAAATAAATTTAACCATTAGATCTATGTAACTAAATTGGTAGGTATCCGCTACAAACTGCGAATTGAATGCGCGACAATCTCCCGCCCCAAATTTATGCCAAGATGGCGTCTTCAGCAGCAAGCCCGCTCACCTCCTGTCGACTTACGTCTGCATTACCCTGGAAGAAATTGGCTGGATTTACTTTTCCACGGTGATGCATCAGCGTGGGTGATGAGCAGGCGGCCACATGGACGCTCTGATCTAAGAGACCGTTTAAAGTATCAACCGTCGGTATACAGGGATATCCTGCTCCTGCACCCGCGGTGCGGAACGAAGCAGCTCCGCCAGTGTGTAGAGGTCGTCACGGGGCCTGTAGTTGTTCTGGTGCATCATGCCATCGGAGCGCTTCCTTGTCACCATGAACCTCTTTACCTTGTTGGCATACTGTCTCTTACGGCGGGCCTCTTCTAATTCATACCGATGTGCCAATTCAGATGGGTCAACCTGAGCGACCTGGCTCCAGTCGGGGTAGCCTCGCGCTAATGCCATGCGGTTCTGTTCTGAGAAGTAAGAGTGGTGCGGGAAGTCTCGTTCGCGGGGTCCCATGACGACGGGTTCGTTGTACCATACGTCTCCGTTCTCATCAACCTCTGGCTGATCTTCTTCAGAGTTTACCTGTCCATAGTACCTGTTAGCAGCCCATTGGTTCGCGTACTCTTGTTTCCTTCTTTCTTGTGCTTCCCATAGGTTTAAAAGGGCTCGGACGTCAGCAGCGCTCAGACCGGAGTCACGCTTGCGGCGTTCAGAGATCGGTCTAAAGAACAAATTTAATACAGTTTAGATATAAACAAAATACATACTAAAATATTTTTATGCATTCAGAAAGGAACAAATATTCACCTGAAGTTCTTCTTATTTCCGTTGTTCTTAGTGGCGGTCTTGGCGGAAGCAGCTGCGCCTCCTACCTTGGTGCCGCTGCCACGCTTGCGGCGGTGAACATCATGCTCCGAAGCAGCAGAGTCAACTGGCGACAGATCATCGTGCGCCGGCTCCGGTCTACAATGAATAAAACAAGCACTAATTCTGTTAGTATTTGCGGGATATATAAAAAAGAAATAATGTCATGGTTTTAAAATGATAGTTCTCCTTACTTGAGATTTTTCTTTCCAGATCCATTTTTGGTGGCAACTTTAGTCGCGGCTCCTGCACCGCCGACTTTAGTGCCACTGCCTCGCTTGCGGCGACGGGAGTCGTAGTTGGAAGCGAGTCCTTCCATGGCTGGAGGCTCGCCGTACAGCTCCGGCCTCATGATCAGATTGTCGAGCTCCCCGGTAGCCTGGGGAGATTCGTAGCGCTGCTCCACAGCCTGCTCATAGCCTTCCACGTTACCTAAAAATTGTACTTGTTAGCACAGAAGATAACGGGATCAAAAATAAAATAGGTGGTGAAAGGCGCTCGCTTTGGTGTGGCCATTACCTTCTTCGCTGAGGGCGAGCGGATACGGTTCCAGATCATTTTTGTCGCTCTTGTTCAGGAAAAGGGACTGAGTGTCGTCTTTCGTTTGGTCCCAATTTTCTGGTAGTTCACCAATTGGACCGCCATCTAAAACGTGATTCGTTCGAGAAAATGTTTTGCTTGAACTTAGCAATGAGAAGCACACGAATACTTTAAATAAAACATAGGCGCATACCGAAGCGAGCAATACAAAATCGAAATTTTAAATAAGTAGAATAAACATATTAATAAACGTTAGAGACTTATTGGGTACCAAAATATTTAATAGTAGCATAAATCTGGGTCAGTAGTGAAGTCCTCCACAGGTAAATGACATCGATGCATTTTTGAACAAGCAGGATTCGGACAGAAACTGACTGTGCACTCTTTAGAGAACCTATTCAGTGGATGGATCTACTTAGCTACCGTAGCCGACGGTTACGTGACAGAAATTGAGATTTATCGTACCATGTAGGTAAGGAATGAAATGATTTAAAAGATTTATCTCATCCTGTGTAGAGAACACCTAGGCACCTTAAGGAATATTCGAGATCATTGTTAAGTAATTTAAGTGGCAGGATTAAAATTAATATTTTTTTTTGTAAAACACGAAGTTCATAATATACGAGCTGTAATATTATAACTGTGTTGTATTATCCAAAAACAAGTTATTTTTAGAAGGATATTCTTCTCAAGTTGGAAAAGGTCATAGCAGCACTACGCAGAAGTGGAAACGGCGCAGTCAGGACACCTGTTGCTAAATATAGAGCGCCCGGGCCGGCTGATCGATACCTTCATGAACAACAAACAATAGAGGACCCTCGCTGACTCCCACTCATGTCCACCAACACAACCCAAGGCTCCACCACAAGGACTAAAAACACTCAACACAAAAAGCAATCAACGAAAAAGTTGCCTAATTAAAATACAACGTACCTTTGTTATTGGTAGGCGTCGGCACCGCATCAGCGAGCAGCACCACCGCGAAAATCGCGGTAAGGGAATATGGTAACATAATCTTAGGTCTTCAGGATTACTGAGACTTAAAAAAAATAAGAATTAAAAAATGCTTCTGCACGCAACAGGCAGACGACAAAGTGTCCGCGAGCAACGAACGAGTCTGGCCTGGTGGGAGCCAGTAGACACAAAACCCTGCAGTCGATAAATTTGCGACATGCGCAGTAGGAGCGGGGCCCAGGGACGAACTGGCCATCGCTGGATTAGTAAACATCTCTGTGGAATTATCCGCTCACCTGAAATTGGGGGTCTAAGTTAAACAATATTTTTCTAGAAAATATGTTTTAATAATCCAGCATGGATTGGGAGTGAGAGAAACACATAGAATGTGCTAGTTGCATTGCCTCCCGAGCTGTAAAAACTAGGTAACAGATCTAAGGGTTTAAGAATATTGCAATTTAGGCGATGGGCTGACAACCTGTCACTACAGCAATATATGTATAATTCTATCTTTAATAACCCTCAAAACTTTGTCAAACGTGCCGGAGCAATCTTTGTTTAGGTCGTTTGCGCTCTGCCTACCGCATTAGGGATAAAGACGTGATTATGTATGTAGAAAATTGAAGCATGAATGTACTTTTTATTGACATTCTCTGGAAAGTGGGTAGAAAGAGACCACTTTGTTCCACTTGCTACGATATTTTTTTGATTCTTCCAAATTCATCAATCTTTTTATGCATACTCGTAAATTTCAGGTAATCTTTTATAAATAACTAATTCTTGCAGATTTGACATCTAGCAACTGCCTTTGCACGAATGTTACGTTAATTTGGCTCATATATTTTTTGCTTGCTCTCTTTATGACCGTTCCTCCTTTCTTTCTTCTCTTCAATCGCTCAAAGTTCCTTTCCCTACCCTCCTATCTTATCCTCTTAAATATTGTTATGTATTATCTACATTTATTCTACCTAATAACATTATAATTGAGTTTATTTATACTAGAATTGTTTTCTCCTTTTTTATATTATATTTAATTATATATTTATTATTCCTGACTATCCTCATTCCTTGATGTTTCAAGATGTTTAGATTGTTTTTAACGCGTTTCGTTTCCTAACCTTTTAACTACTTGATATTAGCATAAAATCTAACTATTGCCATAAAAAAAAAACAAAACGTTACGTTTATGCTTTTTAATTAATAAATATTTCTTTATATATATGTTTTTTAATATTTCAAGAAGAGGACCAGCGTGAGGGTCCCAGTCCAACTCTGGATTGACTATGACGTCGTAGAGTTTCTATATTATCTGCACAACCTACCTACCCGTTCTACTCATTTTAATAAAACTACTTACATTTTTTGGATTTAAGTTATATTTTGGATATTTGATAACAAAGATTGTATGGAATCAGGATGATTACGAAAAGCGGTATTATGCTAATTTCTATTCTTGATAATTTCAAAAATAAAAAACAGTTTCAACTAGCAGAAGCTCTACCCAATATGTCTACCTACGTTCAGTACATACCACTTGCGAACCCCAACTTAAAATTTTAAAAATTCTGTATTGTGACGTCATTCGCGACTGGGTCTGAAACGTTGTCGTCTTTCAAGAGAAATAAATCGAAGTCCGTTGAAATAATTGACATAGTTTTACATGGTCTTCCACATGACTTGACATGGTTCTTAAAGTTTCATAAGGTTTCGATCATCTCACCAAAAAATACCCAAAATGTATATGTAGAGCAATAAATTTTTTCTATGTTCCACGAAGAAAAATATTTGTGAACCCGTTCTATAATACCGACTGAGCTATCCCACAAATTTATGAGTATCAATCTCGTAAAAACAATATCTACGTATTTCGTCAGATAAACGGACTAATACTTTCATGCTGGACTGGGAGCGAGAGAAAAACATAGAATGTGTCAGCTGCATTTCCTCCCGGGTATGCTGTATAAGCCAGCTAAGGGATCCGAGGGTATCAGTATATTGCAATTTCGGTGATGGACTGACAACCTGTCACTACAGCAATACACCTACAACTCTATCTTAAATAACCCTGAAAGCTTCGTCAGACGTGGCGAAATGACCTTTGTTTAGGTCGTCTGCGCTCTGCCTACCCCATTAGGGATAAAAGCGTGATTATATTATGTATGTATGTATGTATGTTTTATATGGTTTTACTAAAAATTATGCTACTGGAGCCAGCCCTTCGTAACCCTGTATTTTACTTGGATGACATGATGGGGGGACGCGCTCTCTCATCTCATCGCATTAAATCATGATCTACATAAAATCCGACCCCTTGACTTGTGATCATGTTTGTGTAAGTATTTCGTATTTTAATACCTACTCTTTTTTGTATCGCATATTAATAAAATAGGTAATATAATAATAATAATAAATCTTTATTTCTCTCATCAGAAAGGTATTACACTGAATTATTTAAAATGTGATATTTTATTTAATTATATCTCCTTTGTGGCGAGAGCTGGTGTATGTACTAGATTTCTCTGTTGACAGATCGCCAGGCTCCCCTTAGCTTAAATGGCCAAATAACAATCTGTGGCTTTAGAATTTACGTTTACATTTTGCAATTCGTGATGAGATTAAAGGTACAAATAATGTACTGAGAACAAAAAAATATGATTGCAGATTTTTTGAGATTCAAGTTTATTTAGCTTTTGAGTTTATTCGTAACAAACTGTTTTTTTTTCTTTGTAATAGACATTATAAGTAGTAATTAAAAATAGTAGCTACCTAATGCAATCCTTGTATGACTTTAATACAGCGATGTTTTTTTTAACTAGGTAATGAACATTATCTCTCTCTCTTACTTATCATCCATCCAGTCAGCCATCCAACAGTTGAGAACCACTGGGATGGCGACCTTATTATCTACAATACAACCTTCCAATTTATTTGAATAAAATATATTTTACCAAATTCAATTCTCACTTTTTGTTTCAATGGTTACAGTTTGTGATTAGGTAGATAGTTTTTGAGAGATTTGATGGAAACCCAGCATTTATAAACCAAACCATCAGTCCTCCTACTCCTAAGTACTTTGCAAATCATTGCTCAGTCTGTCACAAAGCCTGTGTCGCAAGAATGGGAGGAAATTTTGTAGATTGCACCTAATTGGGCGACGGTCGTCCGAAGGAGCACAATAAAAGCTAACAGCATCAAGGAGTTAACTCCTCGTTGGATCAATGAGTATACAAAAGGCTAACTGGCGCAGTCGATCGTATGTTCTCGGAGCCACGTCCTGTAAACACATGACAGCCTGGTACCTACTTGGGTACATGTACCTCCTGTAGAGGGTTATTTGTGGATTGATTGTCGGCATCACGCTTATATTGGCAGCTTATTTATTTTCTTCCATGCTGGACCGGGAGCGAGAGAAAAACATAGGATGTGCCAGCTGCATTTCCTCCCGGACATGCTGTAAAAATCAGCTAAGGGATCCGAGGGTTTCTGCATATTGCAATTTAGGCGACAGGCTGACATCCTGTCACTTCAGCAATATACCTATCTCATCAGCAGCAACCTACCTAATACATTGCAGGCTGAATCACCTGATTGTCCGAAAAAGAAAAAGATTTTCATGCTTCGGAGGGCACGTTAAGCTGTCGGTCCCGGTCGCTGTCTTTGATAGTGGTCGTTACTCAAACCATGTCAGAGGCCTGATAGTTGTGCTAAAGGGCGGTTTAAAAACTCTGACACCAGGGTTCATCGGGTCGATAGACTCAATACCCACTCAACAGAAGAAGAAGCAATATACCTACCTACAAATCTATTTTAACCCTCAAAACTTTGTCAAACGTGGCAGAACGACCTTTGTTTAGGTCGTTTACGCTCTGCCTACTACCCCATTAGGGATAAAGGCGTGATTATATGTATGTATGTTATTTTCTGGTATAGTAATGGATAGAACGCCTAAGTTGATGACTTTTTGTTTAGGTATTTAATTACAGCATACTTCCATGCAGTGTTGGGCATAACTAATTTGAAATACAAATAACGAAATAATTATCTATACATATAATAAATCTCTAGAAGGGTTGTGTCTGTACATTGAATATTTTTACAAAAAAAAATATTGCAGCAGACATTATTAACGATATAAAGACCAAAACTATTTTTTTAGAATTTTTGTCTGTCTGTCTGTCTGTATGTTACCACATCACGCCAAAACTACTAAACCGATTTCGATGAAACTTTTATTATTCAACTGTGTGTTACCCGATTTGCAACTTAGGATACTTAAAATCACGCTACCTGACTTAGGGGGTGGGCAGGGAATTGAAATTTGGCTGTTTCTTAATTGATTTTTATGGAACTTTTTTTATTTGACTGAGCATTATTTAAAATCAAAGTAAAGATACAAATAATCACGCCACTTGACTTAAGGGGTAGGCAGGAAATTGAAATTTGATCGTTTTTAACCGATCTTAAAGGGACTTTTTATTTGACAGAGTTTTTATGTGAGATAGTTTGTGAGTTACCTGGTGTCTAGCCTAGGTTAGAAATAATCACGCAAACCATTCTAATATTGAGTAAGTACCCCAGTTTGTATAGAAAACACGCAGTGTCGAACGTTTCAGTATGTTCGACACTGCGTGTTTTCCCTACAAACCGAACGTACGAAGTCGCGGGCACAGCTATACATACATAAGTTAACTTTTTGTCTATTAAAAAACGTAAGTTGTAAATAATCTTAAATATTCAATAGTTCAATGACCAATTCAACGAAAAAAATGTATCATGATTTGTATTTAATTAATTGATCCCAAAACAAAAAGAAATGGAAACAAACAAACAATCGTTAGGTAACACAAATCCATATTTAAGTAGACAGGTACATAGAATACCTACTATATTGTACTATGCTGGCATAGGTGTAATGTAAGACTGTATTCTGTCCTAATTATGTAAAATTTAAAACAAAAAATACATCGCTGTTTAAAATCATAACCACCACGCGTACGGAGTCGCGGGCACAGCTAGTGATCAATAAATGCATTAATATTTTTTAAGAAATTATTATATACATACATACATATAATCACGCCTTTATCCCTAATGGGGTAGGCAGAGCGTAAACAACCTAAACAAAGGTCGTTTCGCCACGTCTGACAAAGTTTTGAGGGTTATTTAACATAGATTCGTAAGTATATTGCTGTAGTGACAGGTTGTCAGCCCATCGCCTAAATTGCAATATACAAAAACCCTCAGATCCCTTAGCTGGTTTTTACAGCATGCCCGGGAGGAAATGCAGCTGGCACATTCTATGTTTTTCTCTTGCTCCCAGTCCAGCATGGAAGTAATTATTATATAGTTTAAAATACTTACCTTGTAAAGTATTTGATAAATTACAAATAAAAAATAATGTATTTGAAATAAAAATAATAACTGATTATTTTAAATAAATGAATTCTCAAATAATGTTATTTGAAATAAATGCGTTTCAAATGTTATTTGAAACAAGGAATTATTTAATTACGCCCAACACTTCTTCCATGCTGGATTGGGAGCGATAAAAAATAACAAAGAATGTTCCAGCTGCTTCTCGTCCATATAAGAACCTGCCACGAAAACGATAGGTACGAATTCCTTTCTGAAATTATATTGATAGAAGTGATGAAAACGCTTTTTAATTTTACTTGACTGTTGATAGCTACTTAACTCGTTGGGACAAACTCGTGAGGTTAGTAAAATTTATAGGGAATAGAATAGGTAGGTATATTGGTAGAGAGCCCGATGGTGTAGTGGATAGGGCCGCTGCCTCCTAAGCGGGAGGTCGTGGTTCGAATCCTACCACGTAAAAATGTGATTTTCGTTTTCGAATTTCATATGTACGTTTATTCGGCGCTTTTTCCGTGCTTCGGAAGGCACGTTAAGCCGTTGGACCCGGTTAATATCGTTAAATACCGTAGATATTAGGCGTTAAGCCATTTCAGAGGCCAGTGCTAAGCATTGGCGGCTTGAAAATTCTGGCCTAATCTAGGATTGGGTCTGGTTTCCCTTCTGGGTTGCGGAGGTCAGATGGCAGTCGCTCTGTGTAAAAACCAGTACCCTCGTTCAATCCCCTAGATTAGGTAGCCAACCCCGTGAGATACGGCATAAGGCTAGGGAGATGATGAGGTAGGTATATTCGTAGCCTACTATTTCCTACAGGATGCTTAATTATTTAGCCCGTGCCCAAGGATATAAAATAACCTAAGTAAATAACGAATGTATGAGGCAGAGCATCAACTGACAGACGTAAATTATTTAAGAGAAGAGTGACTTATTCAAGATTTTTCAAAATCATCCCGCGACCCAGGTGTTGCCTATATTTGATAAGCGCGACGGCTAAGCGTGCCCTCCGAAGCACGGAAACTTTTTTGTCAGACAATCAGATGAGTATCCTTAACAAGTTGATTATCTATACATATAATAAATCTCTAGAAGGGTCGTGTCTGTACATTGATATTTTTACAAAAAAATAATTGCAGCAGGCATTATTAACGATATAAAGATCAAAACGACTTTTTTTAAATTTTTTGTCTGTTTGTCTGTATGTTACATCGCGCCAAAACTACTGAACCGATTTCGATGGGACTTTTTTTATTCAACTGTGTGTTACCCGGGTTGCAACTTAGGATAGATAGGTAGGCAGGAAATTAAAATTTGGCTGTTTCTTAACCGATTTTTATGCAACTTTTTTTTTTTCGACCAGGAATTATTTAGATTCAAAGTTACGACACAAATAATCACGCCTCATGGCTTAGGAGGTAGGTAGAAAATCGAATTCTGGTCGTTTTAAACCGATTTTGATGGAACTTTTTTTGTTTGACTGAGCATTACTTAAACTCAAAGTAACGATACAATAAATCACGCCATCTGACTTAGGGGGTAGGCAGTAAATTGAACTCTGATCATTTTTAAACGATCTTAAAGGGACTTTTTATTTGACTAAGGTTTTTTAATTCCCTGGTGTCCAGTCTAGGTTAGAAATAATCACGCAAACTATTCTAATAATGAGTAAGTAATTTACGATAATCACGCCTCATGACTTAGGAGATAGGTAGGAAATTGAATTGCGGTCGTTTTTAACCGATTTTTATGGAACTTTTTTGTTTGACTACGCATTACTTTAACTCAAAGTAACGATACAAATAATAACGCCACCTGACTTAGGGGGTAGGCAGGGAATTGAACTTTGATCATTTTAACGGATTTTAAAGGGACTTTTTATTTGACTGAGTTTTTTTAATTACCGGGTGCCCAGCTTAGGTTAGAAATAATCACGCAAACCATTCTATATTGAGTAATTACCCCAGTTTGTATGGAAAACACGCAGAAAACGCTTCACCGCGCGTAGCGTTTTCAGTATGTTCGACACTGTAAGTTTTCCCTACAAACCGAACGTACGAAGTCGCGGGCACAGCTATACATCATACATAAGTTAACTTTTTGTCTATTAAAAAACGTAAGTTGTAAATAATCTTAAATATTCAATAGTTTAATGACAAATTCAACTAAAAAAGTGGTATCATGATTTGTATATAATTAATTGATCTCAAAACAAAAAGAAATGGAAACAAAGAAACAACTTTTAGATAACACAATTTCCTTCCATATTTAAATAGACCGGTACATAGAATACCTACTATATTGTATAATGCTCGCATAGGTGTAATGTAAGATTGAATTCTATCCCAATTATGTAAAATTTAAAACAAAAAAATACACAACGCGTACGGAGTCGCGGGAACAGCTAGTAAATTATAAAACCTTTGAAATAGAAAACTTTCGCAAGATTTTGCTCTAGGTACATACAATCTATACCTACATACAATAAAATTGTAACAGGTCAATCTGTACACGGGAGATAAATAAGATAAAATAAATTTATTAAGTGCTATAGAACTATGTAGTACTATTATATATTCTGTGATAGAACCCAAAAATACAGATTTTAGAATGTTTGTCTGTATGTTTCGTCGCGTGACACGTAAAAACTACTGCAACAAATCGAATGCGGTTATTTTTGTTGTATTGCTGAAGGTCTAACTTAGATACTCATAATTCGTTTTGTCGAAATTCCTTTTGGAGGTAAAGATGTAAAAAAAATGTGTTGGTGATAAAAAATATATTTTTACTTCTGCATCCTATAGAATACCATATGAAAGAGGAGTAAATCCTGAGTTCAAAAATATAGTACATATAAATATTACAATAATACTTAACATAAGATAAATAGCTTATTGATTTTTTAATGCGCATAAGGTACCTCTAGCGCCATCTATTGGTAGCTTAGCTATAACAAGACAATTTACACAGGAAAACACTTTATTCCCTCGGAAAAATTGTTTTATACTGGAGAAAAGCTAGTTCGGAAATATGGTCGAAATCTCACGAAGACGAGATTGCATATTTCTTGATATTATAAAATCGACGTTGACCACCCTGACCTATGGGAATCGAATCCATACACACCATGATACACACACACGACCTTAGTACCGAGGCAGAGGGCTTTGACTTGGACACTAGCCCTACATGGTTATGTGTGTGCTATTTTATTCTTCATAATGAAGCAAAACATTCATAATGATGGATAAGAGAATCAAAAAACATTTTATGAATCAAAAAACTTTTATTCATTTAAAATAAATAAATACAAAGTAAGTAGGTACTTAATTAAAAAAACTTTATTAACTATCATAAAAAGTAAATGTATGGCCTTTGAAAATGGTACATTCATTGCATTGGAAATTAATTAAAACCAAATTACAGTTTTGTTTGTAATTTGTACTAAACTATAAAAATGTAGAATTCAACACGTTGAAATTATTGAAGGTTTTTGTATTATTTGAAGTTATAAAATGGCTGCAGCTAAATAACATAACACACATTTAATTCATAAATTGAATTACTAATTTTGGCCATGTTGTAAGATTTATAATATAACACATACTTAGTGCTAGCTTAGTGCTTCTAGCTATACAATAATGTAAAATTGTAAAGAATGGAAAGTAGGCACATAGTTAAGTAATTTGTACTATTTCCTAGCCTTTTTCACAGGCTTTTTCTTGGAACTTTTAGATTTTTTCTTAATCTTTGAGTCACTTTCAGAACTTGAACTGCTAGATTCACTGCTAGAGTCAGAACTGGAGCTGGATGAAGAACTGCTAGAACTACTGCTGCTTGAAGATGGTTTCCTCTTTTTCCTTCTAGATGACTTCTTCTTGCGATCAGAATCACTTGAAGAACTTGATTCACTACTGGAAGATGAGCTACTTGAGTCACTATCTGATGAGGTAGAGTATTTGCGCTTCTTCTTTTTGGAATTTATTTTCTTACTTTTCTCATTTTTAGATGATTTTCCTATTTTTTTCTTTTCTGTTGGACTTCTTTCGTCATGAGGTTTGTCATCATGCTTTGACTTCTTTTTGTCTTTTATTTCTTTTTCAGTATTGTCAGTCTTCTTACGCTTTGATTCATGGTTATTTATTTCATCATTCTTGCTTCTTTTGTGACTGTGTTTTGAACTTTTATCATGTCTTATTTTGTTTTCTGATTCTTCATTGTCACTATCATCCATTCTTCTGTGGCCTGATTTTCTGGCATCTATTTCGTCATCATGATTCATTTGTTCATGTCTGTCTTTGTTTTTACTTGTGGACTCTGTTCTCTCTAATTTGGAAGGTGAAGATTTAGATCTTGATTTGTGTGTATTAGAATGGTTTATATACTCATTTCTATCTTCCTGATAATCATCATCTGTTTTGTGTCTTTCATTTCTTTCTTTGTTTCTTTGCTCATGTTTGTGATGGTTTGTTTCCTCTTTAGAAGATATATCTCTAGAGTTTTCTATTTTGGACCTACTTCTGCTTCTATCCCTATTTTCTTTCTTCATTGAGCTTTCCATGTCTCTATTTCTGTTTTCTTTCCTTGAGTTATTCATCTCTCTTTCTCTATTCTCGTTCCTTGAATAATCTGTGTCTTTTTCCCTATAATTTCTCCTTGAGTAATCCATCTCTCTTTCTTTATTTTCTTTTCTTGAATTATCTTTTTCACCTTCTCGATCTGTTCTTGAATTTTTTAATGCTCTTTCTCTGTTATCTCTTCTTGAACTACCTGCCTCCCTTTCTTTATTGTCTTTTTTTGCATTTGATTTCTCTACTTCACTCTCCCTTCTTGAATTATCTATTGCTTCTTTACCACCTCTTCTTGAAACATCCATCTTTCTATCTCTATTTTCTCTTGAGACATCTTCATTTCTTTCCCTACCTTCTCTTCTTTTAGAATTTTCATCTTCTCTATTCTTATGTTCTCTTCTTTTTAAGGTGTGTTCATTGTTTTCTCTATTTTTCCTTCTAAGACTTTCTTCGTCTTTGTCAATATTTCTTCTAGGACTTTCTTCATTTCGCCTTCTTTCTTTTTGTTGTAAGTTTGCTTCATCATTTTCACTTATTTTCCTTTTCTTAGAGTCTACTTCATCTCTTTCTCTTCTTCTTGGGTTTTCTTCATCCCTTTGTCGCCTATCTCTGTTTCTTTGATAATCTTCATCTCTTTGACGGCCTCTGCCTCTATTTCTATCTTCGCCTCTGTTTCTATCATCGCCTCTGAATCTTCTATTTTCTTCAGGGCCTCTCTCCTTTTGATGGTGATTCCTATTATTCCTTTCGTTACTTGGTGGTCTCTTAGAGTTGTTTTTATCAGAGTTATTTCTAGCCACCTCCTCATCAGTAAAATGCTTTACTCCTCTGCCTTTTCCCAGCCATTTCATTTTTGAAACTGATTGTGAGAAGTCCACATGGATTCTCCTGTCATCTATTAACACATTGCCCATTTTAAAGTAAGCATCTTCACATGACTTTTTATTATCAAATTCAATAAATGCATACTGCAAGGAATCACCAGACTTTTTGTCTCTAATAACTTCACAACTGACAATCTTTCCGAAACGGCTGAAGATTATTTCCAAGTCTTCATCAGTTGTAACTGGGTTGAGTTTGCAAACAAACAAGACATTCTCAGGGGGAGCAATATCCGCATCAGGTAAGTCTCCAACAATCTCAAGAATGGTTGCTCGTGCTTTCGCCTCTTTCTCTTCAATGAGTTCTTGTATTTCGGCAGAGGATTTGCCTTGAGTTTCATCAAGTTCTTCATCAGGTGCAATGCGGCCTCCACGGAGACGTTCAGCACTGGGAGAAGGGGATCTAGAAGGTGCTCTCAAACCGGCTGGATCATTGAAAGGATCCTCAAGTACAACTGTATGGGTAATCCTCACATCTTGATACGGACGATGAGACTCATCGCATATGACTTCACTGAGTTTTCTCAACACTTCATGCCCTTCTGTGACCATTCCTATGACACAATGTTCACCATCTAGGGAGTCTAAGTCAGAGCCGAGCGTGAAATAAAACTGGGAACCAATCATCATGTCTCCAGTACCCACCATGGATAGCAAACCGGTATCTGTGTGGCGGATTTTAGGCATTTTCTCTCCCGAAAAAAACCGTTTTTCAGGCCCTTCTAGAATTCCAAAAATAGACTCGCCCCCATTTCCTTCCCCCGTCGGGTCTCCAGTTTGTGCAATAAAGCCACTTCTTATGGTGTGAAACAGGTTGAAATTGTAATATTTCATCTTGCATAGCTTCAAAAAGTTGAGACAGGTTACGGGACGCTGTTCCAAAAACAAGTCCACCGTGATGTCCCCGAGGGTTGTTTCGATTACTACAGCCATTATTAAAGGCTAGCTGTGATTAGGGAATATTATTACACAAGCATAATAAAGGAAATTGCGAAGATTCCGGATATTTCTACGTAAAGAAGCTTGACACATCACAAACCTAACCTCATTTTGCAATACGTCACGCACGCAAATGTCACAAACAGTTTTTTTTTTAAATTGTTGCCATTTTTCAATGTTAAGTAGAACTTCCGAAGATAACGATAAAAAAAATTGATGCAACGCCATCTGCATTTACATTAAGTAAACAGAAGCAAACGGTCGTCCGCCATGAACCATTCCAAAATATGAGCTTAGAAGTACTATCGAATTCCGGTAGATGGCAGTAATATCGGTTTGTATTTTTTTCATGTGTTGGGGATAGGCAGAGGGATAAAAAACCGATTTAGAAAGAATGAGTTACAACCATGTTACAACACGATGTTTCTCGGGTTCCCTACATACAAGGCTACCGGGTAATTATACCCGGGAAAGGAATCAACGAGGAAAATGAAGTTCAGTAACCTGGAAAGGTCTATCATAAATTTCATACTTCTGTCGTGTGAGTATCGAGTCAATCGACCTGATGAACCCTGGTATCAGAGTTTATAAACCGCCTAATAGCACAGCTAATAGGCCTCTGACGGCTCTGACATGGTTTGTGTAACGACCACTGTCAAAGACCGTGACCGGGACCGACGGAAGCACGGAATCTTTTTTCCTCCGGACTCAAGGGATTGCCTGCATTGTCCTGCCTAACCAAACTGGGGAAAATCTCACAAAGTGATAAATTGATAAAAATCAAATTTGTGTTCCCCTACTGGGAATCAAACTCAGGAACCCGGATCGTGAGCCCATGGCAATGACCACTAGACCACGAAGGCAATTATAAATTAAATTCCGATTTCATCCGTGGCATCATTTTAAGTTTTCCTATGGATATATCTATTCCGTTGTTAAAAGTATCTAATAAACGATGTTAGTCTGCTGGATGGTCTGGATAAGGTCTGAGAATTTACCGAGGGAATTTCCTTGTGAAAGTTGTTTAATGATACCGAGAGGGCAAGACTTAACTAAATCTTCCTAAGTCCTTTACTGTTCTCTCATGATAGAAAACATTTGCAAATACGAAATGCTACCAAGTGTCGTTGACTGAGCAACCCCTATCAGTGTGTGGGACAGCGTCCCTTACACACGGTAGATATACAGGGTGTTAATTTAATAGCGTGCCATAGCCATCAGTAACGTAAAAGGTGCCTATAAAAGTTATATAAGAAAATCCAACACAAAAAATAAAAAAAAACAATAAACGGTAGGCATTTATAAGGATTCCCAGACCTGCGTCTGGCCGCACCGCTATAACCGTTCCGATAAAGCGAGAACCAATCCCGCACGACGCGCGTGTTGCTATCGACCAGTGATAGCAACTCGCGCGGGGTTGGTTATGGCGGTGCGGCCAGACGCTGCTCTTGGAATCATTATAAATACCTACCCATATTTGTTATTTTTTAATACAGTTAAGGGAGTGGATTGCGTGTAGCAACTTCCCGCTTTTAGTCCGGTGACATTATATACACTTTGTAGTATGGTGCAAATAGGTCCATTAAAAAAATTGAGAAAAATATTTTTTTGTTGGATTTTTTAATATATTTATTATAGACTCCTTTTACGTTACTGAAACACTCCCTAAGCTACAACACGCAATTAAATTAACGCCCTGTACATATTACAATGTCTAAAGCTTTATTCAATATCGCAGTAAGAGCATACTACCCTTCAGTCACTTTACTGCATTTTAAGCAGAAATTATGACCAGGTATAAAATGAAAACAGAAATTTTCAATATGAAGGTGTCGAACGCAGGCCAGGCGATACGGGGCTCACGTTTCTAGAAAATCTAATAGAGGTCGTTTCGCCACCCTCCTTCCTCCCGCGCCCCTAATAAAGTGAGTATTGAAAATTTACCAACCATTCTTGGAGAATATAAGGTTAGTCTGCGTGAATGACGATCTTACCTAAACGACTCCAAATTTGTATTCGGACAAGCAACTTTGAACTTTCGTAACATGTGATGTTGAGAATTTTGCGAAAGAATTTTGTGTTCGTTGCTGAGGAAGTGCTTTTGAAGATTTTATGGTTGGTTCTGAAGCAGCAATGGACGGGATTTTTTTGATAAAACTTGACTATGTTGTGTAGGCTTTATACTAAAGCATTAGAGTTGAAATAAGAAGGTGTTCAGTAGATAAACTGGTCTGATATTGGTAGACGACTGCTGCGTATCGAAATAATGGAACAAATTGCGTCGGGAGAAAATATGATACAAACAAAGCGACACGTGTACCATATCAGTAAAGGCTGACGATACTAGCCAAGTACATACATACATATAATCACGCCTTTATCCCTAATGGGGTAGGCAGAGCGTAAACAACCTAAACAAAGGTAGTTCCGCCACGTCTGACAATGTTTTAAGGGGTTATTTAAGATAGATTTGTAGGTACAGGTAGTGACAGGTTGTCAGCCCATCGCCTAAGTTACAATACACTGATACCCTCGGATCCCTTCGCTGGTTTTTACAGCATGCCCGGGAGGAAATGCGGGACGCTGTCCCTTACACCTGGTATATTATACTGTGCGCACCATATGCACTAACCATTATTTACATGGGGTGTGTCGAATGAGATTGACTTATTGACTCAGTTTATACTCGAGGTGGTTAAAATGATTAGATACTACTTATTGGTTATCAAATAAATAGATTATCTAGCGAACCTACGTATATAAATAAGTTCTTAAGTTTTCAAGATACCTACTCAATTATAGCTTTCAGTGTTACCCAAAGCTACCGACTATGGAAAAAATTGTTTCCATACTCTTTTGCAACATACGAGTAGCACGCACTGCGTAGTAAACAACTTCGTAGCTGTGGCGTAGCGGGCGCGTAGCAAACACCCGCTACGAGTGTGTTCCCCGCTACGAGTGTTTGTTTACGTGATTGCGCGCCGTGTTTGCTGTCGCGGGCCGCGGCTGCCAAACACCGAACCTATAACAAACTATCACACTATTTTCACTGGTCGTCGCCATCATGATTTCAACTTTTCGATATTTTATTATCTCTTCTATTTTTGATTGGGTCAATTTTGCTTCCATGCTGGTCTGGGAGCGAGAGAAAAACATAGAATGTGCCAGCTGCATTTCCTCCCGGGCATGCTGTAAAATCCAGCTAAGGGATCCGAGGGTTTCAGTATATTGTAATTTAGGCGATGGGCTGACAACCTGTCACTTCAGTAATATACCTAGAATTCTATCTTAAATTACCCTCAAAACTTTGTCAGACGTGGTGGGACACCTTTGTTTAGGTCGTTTACGCTCTGCCTACCCCATTAGGGATACAGGCGTGAATATATGTATGTATGTCAATTTTACAATGCCTTTAATTTCAATGTTGTTTACTGCCAACAAAATATGCCATGCATTAGGCAGCTTAAGAATATAATGAGTATTTTTTACATCATAATGGCTAGTTAAAAAACCATAAAAATACCTACTTTTCGTGCCTTCAAATTACTGGTCGACCAAAAATAAAATAAAATAATCGCTATTTGCACAGAGAAAAGAAGAATCATGTTTTCTTTTTCATACAAAGCAGCCGGTACTTTAAATTTAAATAGTAGTTTTTTTGTTAGCCTGACGCGGGACAGCCGCTGTGGCAAATTGTAATATTATTTTTACTACTTTTACTACAATCTACATGAAAAAGCAATCAAATCGGCGAGTGCACATCAAACCGAGCTACAATATAGCTGAATCTATTTTTAAGGAGGTTTGCTTGTCGGAGGGTGTCGTCGGTATTATCATACAAATGCTACATAATTTAGGCGATGTTTCGATGTGCAGTGTTACAAAAAAAACCGTTTTACGATTCATTACATGGGTTACCCGACTATGTAATAAGATCGAAGATATTTGATTACAAGGGTAAGATTTTTTATATAGTGGCATAATGAGGTGGAAAGTTCTTTAAAATGAAGTGGTATAATAACTCCGAAGCACACGGATACATTTATTCCAACTCTCTTAAAATTACATTTGAGAGATTAATTTACTAGAAAGCTCTAAAAAAATCTGTAAGTTAATAAAAATAGGTAACCCAAATATATTTCAATATTCCCAATCTCCCTCAAACTTTAAAATTTAAATCCGAGAACAGACGCCAAATAGCTTAAAGGTGCTGGCATGCTACTTAAAAACCTAGACAGCTTTTCGTTACATTGCTGGCTCTGCGAGCAGGCAATATAAAAAGTTCAAATACGACTCGTCAATGTAAGGCAAAAACACTTTCCCCTCCACGTCTTTACCTTAGTGTGCTGGCAGAAGTCCGGAAGCTCTCACAAGATTTAATCTGTCGGCTGCCGTAAAGCGTAGCCGATAAAATAAACTGACGCGCGAAAATCGCAAAAATCTCCTTGTCTCGCCTGCGCCAAGATTACACATAAAAATGTTAAATGGCCAAGAACGAGTATTGAAAAAATCCGAGGGTAATGGTCGGGGAAATTGGAGGACCGAGACATGGCACGAAGTTTAAAATTGTACGGTTTATAATAGTTTTTTTGGGAATTGTAGTTTGGAACTAAATATAAATAATACTGACTTTTTTGCATGTTCTTAATTCATAATATTTAACTTTAAGTCCAGAGTTGTGTGTTAATTATATTACTATGCTTATTATTGTACGCCTGAAAATGGCAAACTGTTGATACCATTGTTCCTTATTGTACCATCTAACAACACAGTTAACAATAAAGATATATCTTATCTTATCTTAAAGAATAAAGATCTATCTTATCTTATCTTAATATAAGACATGAAAACAAGGAGAGACTCGATTTAGATTTCCTTTACTAGAAGTAATTATTGGGAAACTCTTATTATTACATTATTAGCGAGCATAACAAAGAAAAGTTTTATAAAGTTTCGATCATCTCACCAAAAAATACTCAAAATGTATATGCAGAGCAATATATTTTTTCTATGTTCCACGGGGAAAATTATTTGTGATCCCGTTCTATAATACCTACTGACCTATCCCACTAATTTATAGGTATCAATCTGGTAAAAACAATACCTACGTATTTCGTCAGATAAACTTTCTAATACTTCCATTTTGAACTGGGTACTTCCATGCTGGACTGAGAGCGAGAGAAAAACATGTGCCGGCTGCATTTCCTCCCGGCTATGCTGTAAAAACCAGCTAAGGGATCCAAGGGTTTCTGTATATTGCAATTTAGGCGATAGGCTCACAACCTGTCACTACAGCAATATAACTACAAATATATCTTAAACAACCCTCAAAACTTTGTCAGACGTGGCGGAACGACCTTTGTTTAGGTTGTTTACATTCTGCCTACCCCATTAGGGATAAAAGCGTGATTATATGTATGTATGTAGCGTTCCTATAACCTATTTGAATTGCCCGTAGACGACGGCGGCTCACTGGGTGCAAAATCATTAACATCCCACTAAGGGGTCGAGATGTGTAAGGGACATCGTGACACCTTGTCGAATGAATCTATTAGAATAGAGGCGCCTGCGTATTTGCTTTGTAATACCGTTGACGAAATTGGGGCTTTGCTATTGATATTTCAATCTTTGCAATATAGCATAGCGTCCATTATATTTAAAGAATTTGGAATATGATCCTATGTTTTGGAGAGTGCATAGAGTCATCCGAACGAACCAGACGCTGTTTTGACACTGATTGATACAGAAACCTTGCCAGTAATTGACATCTTATACATTTGAGACATCAGGGTATATGGGGCTAATATTTAAGTTAGAAAGCCTAACAAAAGCCTATGACTATATTTTTTCATAAGAGAGCATGAGTGATAACGGTTATGTTTATATTGCATACAATGATAGATCGTTGTATAGATACTAATACAATAACTATTATACATGTTGGTACTCTTATTAGGACGTATGATATTAACATCAAATTTATTGTATCAGCTGAGAACTTGTCAAATTAATGTTTTAAACTTCCAAGAGTATAGCATCTTAATGAATTCGGCCCATTATTTACGCGGCAGTAGGTGGCGTATGGCGTGGCGTGTTCCGCTTAACGCTAAGCGAGCTATAATGCGCGCTATAATCAGTACTGCAGCTGTGTCTGAGGCACGACTTGCATACTAGGGCTGCGCATTCTTGCTGCTGAACTTAGCAAGAATTTATTTAGGCTTTAGATAGACTAGACTAGACCAATGGTGATCGAGATAGAGATGGCGGAAGATCTAACTCACCAGCTTGAACGATTGGAATCCTGAAATTACATACATACATATAATCACTTCCCCTCCCTTACGGGGTAGGCAGATCGCAAACGACCCAAACAATGGTCGATCTATATTGCTGTAGTGACAGGTTGTTAGCCCATCGCCTAAATAACAATATACTTAAAGCCACAGACGGATCCCTTAGCTGGTTTTTATAGCATGCCCATGCAGAGGAAATGCAGCTGGCACATTCTGTGTCTTTCTCTCGCTCCCAGGCCACCATGAGAGTAAAATTAATAGCGCAAAATATATCCGACTAAGACCCTATTTATATTAATTACGGTAATCTGTTATTCGTTTTCTATTTCCTTCAAAGACACATCGCTTGTTACATCGCTTGTTATTGTCTCTAGGATAAAATAAGAATGCCATGCGACTGCAACCACACTGCAATTAACATTCACATCTGAAGAATAAGATTCACAATACAAAGGGCCTGGACATAACACTTGCAAAGTGATAGTAAAAGTAATAAATCTATATTTATTTATTGTATAGCATTTATTTGCTGCGAGGTCCAGAGGACAGTGCAGCAGCCAGTATTGTTGCACTCTTAGCACCGCCTGACCACGGCCAGAAATGTCCAAACCAAACTTGGGAAAACCTCACAAAGTGATAAATTGACAAATATCAACTATGTGTTCCACCCCTGGGATTCGAACCCAGGACCTCCAGATCACGAGCCCATGGCTCTAACCACTAGACCACGGAGTCAGTTAATAATTCTATAAATATAATAAATCTATGTTTAGCTCGGTGCAACCCTTGCCCGCCATATGCCGTGAAGCAGCCCGCCCTTAAATTACAGAACTTCGTACTCCCGCTCATAATAGAGAGATATGCCTTTAATATCTGCCGGGTACTGTACACTGCACACACTCTTGTTTGCTTTTTGCCCCCGTTCTTATATTAGACACTGTGTTTCGATGCTGGTTTGTAAACAGCGTTTTATGATTAAGCGTTTGGGTAAGGCTTGCTTAGAAAAAATATATTTATCTTAAACAAACCTCAGAACTTGTCAGACGTGACGAAACGACCTTTGTTTAGGTCATTGGCGCTCTGCCTTTCCCATTAGGGATAAACGCATGATTTATGTGTGAATATAGTAAAAACGTACTTATATTTTTGTACCAAACGGTGAGAAGCAAGCATACGGTTCTACTGGTGGTAAATGGTCTTCGCAGCGCAGCCAGATGCACTTGACCCTGCAATGCGCGTCGCTCATGTTATGAGATCTATAGTAAGATGAATCGTCTATAATTGGAACGTGAACATCTGCCAGTCATTTCACTGACTTATACGTCCTTCAGGCTAATCTAAACCAAGTAACTTCTAACACATTTTAGAAGTGTGACTGGATTTAGAAGTGTGTGGTATTTATCATCCCACGACGCGTCTGCTCATTTGCGAAATGAAATCATGTCACAAAAAGCCTTGCGCAGACCGTTACGAAACGACTCATAAAAAGTGACCCCTCAAAAATTGGATGCAATTCCAATCACAATTGGACGGGTGTAAAGACGCACCTGCTCAAAGGACACGTGCCCGGCTAAGTATCTACTTAAAGTAAGTGACCCCACTTTACTGCGGGGTCGGGACACTCGCAGACACTCCAATAGCCAGCAATAGGTATACGCCGGGCAATTTCACGAGTGCTGCCACCAGCTTTGCCCGACGCGCCGAAATATAACCTCGCCCCGAAAAAACATTTGTGAAAGAAAAGGATATTAGTCTCCGCGGGGCAATAATCGAAGCCAATCGGCCCACCGTGCGCCCCGGCACGACACTTTTTTTTATTTATACCATTAGCCATAGTACGTAATACAGTAAAACATACTTTTATGGATACGTGTAGACACCTTGATTTTACAAATTGCCATTTTGATTTGTGAAGTTTGGGGTTCGCGGTCGTAAAATATTCAATACTTCCCAGTGTAATATCTGCCCTGTTATTTGAAAAGAAATAAAATGTTTACGAATCAAAATGTCAAAGTTATGACGTAAAGATATCTTGTTACTTGTAGAGTTGTTTTTTACTAAGTATTCGTTATCTATTTCACAAAATAGAAATCGTATTAATATTATTTAATATTAATTTAATCTAATATTGTGTTTTTAGGCCATATCAGTACAAATTCGCCAGATAAATTTATAAAAAAATATTTACATACATACATATGATCACGTCTTTATCCCTCATGGGGTAGGCAGAGCGTAAACGATCTAAACAAAGGTCGTTGATAAAGTTTGAGGGTTATCGAAGATAGATTTGTAGGTATATTGCTGTAGTGAAAGGTTGTCAACCCATCGCCTAAATTACAATATACTAAAACCCTTAGATCCCTTAGCTGGTATTTACAGTATGCCCGGGAGGAAATGCAGCTGGCACATTCTATATTTTTGTTTCACTCCCAGGCCAGCATGGAAGAAAAATAATTTGCCGATAAAATGAACGCATGCCTACTATATGAGAATTACAATTTGTTTTCTTATCCTACTTTACGAAAGGGGTTAAACAATTTTCTACGCACTTGTCAGAAACTGACAGGCGTGTGTCAAACACCATCGTGACGTCAAAAGGCACACTTTCGCAGTAAAACACGTTAAACACCGAGCAAATATGCCGGCGAACGCAAACACCTCTAAAATTGGTTGTCAGAAAACATAATGTCGGCAGGGGGAGGGAAAGGGTTGTCGGTTGCTTACCTACCCTCGTAGTATAGCGATTTGTACTGCGTTAAATCATTTTATTTAAATGTTTCCCAGGATTTACAGATATTACATAATTTAAAATCAAATAAAATGTATTAAAAGAAAATAAATAGAATCTACATTAGTTAAAAACCCCTGATGTGATGGATAGGATAAGGTCTGTGTGCTGCGCAGGTTGTGGCTTAAATGCCAACACGACAACGACATCTATATGACATAATATATTTTTTGAGTCAAATTGTCATTTTCCTCTGTTTTGTATGACATATTGTATGTCATATTGGCTCAAAATCTCGCTTAAATCTTTTTATTTCGCTTTGCAATGTATTTTCGATTTCCGAATTTCATTCATTAGATGTCTACAATCACTATACAACTACCTTGTACGTATCTCTTTACCTCGCGCCCTCTATGCCCTTTCCCCATTCTTGACATTTTAAATTGTTTATTTGCGAACAAGTGTCAAGTTATTTATTCAGCGTGTTCCTGTTCACCTGCTGTTTGCTGACAGTTGCTGGCTTGTGTGGAACACTATCTATCGATTGTAAGTAAAGGATTTAGTTACGTTTAGAAAGCTAATGAGATTTTGTAATGGTCTGTTGCAACCTTAAAATAGGTTCATTCATCATCATCATTCTTCCATTCTGAACTGGAAGCGAGAGAAAATTATAGAACGTGTCAGCTGCATTTCCTCCCGGGCATGCTGTAAAAACCAGCTAAGGGATCCGAGGGTTTCAGTATATTGCAATTTAGGCAATGGGCTGACAACATGTCACTACCGCATTATTCCTACAAATCTATCTTAAATACCCATTAAAATTTTGTCAGACGTGGCGAAACGACCTTTGTTTAGTTTGTTTACGGTCTGCCAACACCATTAGGGATAAAGGCGAGATTATACGTATGTATGTATGTGATAAAAACGTGGCCTCGTCTAGTCCTAGACGAGAAGTACAGTTGGAATGACAAAAAAATATGAAAAAGAAAGTAATGATTCGTAATTAATTATAAGTATATTCTTATCCTATTCTTCTTCTTAATTTGGAATTTAGGCTCGTAATTATAATCAACTCTCAAGAGTGACATCAGGTTTGAGTTTGTATCAGAAATGTAAAATACATGTATAAAACAGCTTGTCAAATCCAAACTTAATATTGCTCCCAATCTTGAGATCGCTTCATAAATATGAGCCTTAGAAATAGGGTTCAAATAAGTGGCTGATAGGATTTTTTTTTTTTTTAGAAAAAGGAGAATAATAATAGAGAGAAATGAGAAATGAGGAATGAAGTCGTAACGTAATGTTACAAAACTGTGTTTTTTGTGTAGAATAAGGTCAGATATCGTAGCGCAAAGATGCTGAATTCGTAGTAGAACTGCTACGCGCTACGCTACGGCGTAGTCCGTAGTCAAAATAATCTACATTTGTAGTTACTATTCTATTAAATTTTCATTGCAATATTTTAATTCTCTGTGTAGCGATATAAATCTTCCATGCTAGACTATAGTGCTTCCAGGCCATATTGTAAGTAAATACCAGGAACTGTAGGGTATATTACAGCCACATATTGCAGATTGGGTGATAATAACAACAATACAAATTCCTATCTGAAATATTACCAGATGCCGCAAAAAGCTCTTATTAAGCTTTTAACTCTCGGCATGACTCGTGACTTTATGTACGTGTGGCAATAAAGCAGGTGAGGTCTTAGTAAACTGCCAAAGTTCAAGGTCTGAGGGCATTACGTGGTTTTTGGGGCCAACTCATCAAGTTCAGGGTCTGTGGGCGACCTGCAAATTGTACCACCGACCACGGGACCACGGGACCACGAACCGCTTGTTCCCGGGACTACGATTAGCCACCACGGTACGGTTTTGTTTTGATTCGACATACGCAAGTTTCGCCCGTTTGGACCACGGCTTGGTTATGATGTGCACAGCTTCAGCGGGTCTAGTAAATACTTACGAAATAGTTGTGTTTGTAGGTTAGGTCAATCACTGTGTCAAAAATAATTAAGTATCGGATAAGTATGTAATATAATAATAAAAAAATATATATGAGAATTTCTTGTATGTTTAATTGATCTTTGGCAATATTGAACAACAGCGAATAGGTGTGATACAGAAGAGCGTTTTAAATAGACCCGCTAGAGTCATACACGGCTGCTTACGGCCTCTTTCAGGTCTTACGACCGAACTATTGATCGTTGGCATAGTTGCCATCATAACCTAGACCTGCCAGAGTGATGTACCTTTGCTTATGGCGGCCTCTTTGAGGTCTCGCGGTCGGCCCGCAGCGATCATGTGCGTCCGAACTACTGATGTTTAGCATAGTTACCATCGAGTTACATTTAGCAAAACCTAGACCTGCCAGAGTGATGTACCTCTGCTTATGGCGGCCTCTTTGAGGTCTCGCGGTCGGCCCGCAGCGATCATGTGCGACCGAACTATTGATGTTTAGCATAGTTACCATCGAGTTACATTTAGCAAAACCTAGACCTGCCAGAGTGATGTACCTTTGCTTATGGCGGCCTCTTTGAGGTCTCGCGGTCGGCCCGCAGCGATCATGTGCGACCAAACTATTGATGTTTAGCATAGTTACCATCGAGTTACATTTAGCAAAACCTAGACCTGCCAGAGTGATGTACCTCTGCTTATAGCGGCCTCTTTGAGGTCTCGCGGTCGGCCCGCAGCGATCATGTGCGACCGAACTATTGATGTTTAGCATAGTTACCATCGAGTTACATTTAGCAAAACCTAGACCTGCCAGAGTGATGCACTTCTGCTTATAGCGGCCTCTTTGAGGTCTCGCGGTCGGCCCGCAGCGATCATGTGCGACCGAACTATTGATGTTTAGCATAGTTACCATCGAGTAACATTTATCAAAACCTAGACCTGCCCGAGTGATGTACCTCTGCTTATGGCGGCCTCTTTGAGGTCTCGCGGTCGGCCCGCAGCGATCATGTACGACCGAACTATTGATGTTTATCATAGTTACCATCGAGTTACATTTATCAAAACCTAGACCTACCATAGTGATGTACCTCTGCTTATGGCAGCCTCTTTTAGGTCTCGCGGTCGGCCCGCAGCGATCATGTGCGACCGAACTATTGATGTTTAGCATAGTTACCATCGAGTTACATTTATCAAAACCTAGATCTGCCAGAGTGATGTACCTCTGCTTATAGCGGCCTCTTTGAGGTCTCGCGGTCGGCCCGCAGCGATCATGTGCGACCGAACTATTGATGTTTAGCATAGTTGCCGTCGAGTTCAATTTGTAGTGGTTAGCTTTAGCCAGAATTGTTTGGCTGGGTCTAGTGTTTGGTCTAACCGCAATCGTATCGTATGAGTGTTGCTTGTGGGTGGTTCTGAACTGGATTTTAAGTTATAGAAGTAAAATGAAGTGAAATACAATTAAAATAAGCACTTGAATACCAAATTAGAATGTTAAGGAAAAAGGAAAAACATTGGCGTCGATTCTCGCAACATAATCCTAATTCTAATTCTTAGCTAGCGCTGTCACTTTCTTAAGTTAGACATAAGTACAGGATAGCAAATAAACACATGATTTTGACATTCCTAATCTGACATAAGACTGCTTATTTGCCGTAAAATAAGGAAGCATGCTCTATGCTCAGTTCTTATTTAAAGGGTCTTACGTCAAATAAGAAATGTCAAAGTCATGTGTTTACTTGCTATCCTGTTCTTATGTCAAACTAAAGAAAGTGACAGCGCTACCTAAGAATTAGAATTAGGATTATGTCGCGAGTTTGTTGTTGATTCCAAAAAATGTCGGACGATGCATAAAGTTAAACAGTTATAAACGACACAAACAAACGACTATTCATTCGTTCTAATTTTGCGTAAATTTTGCGCTTAAAACATCTTTGACAGCAATAAATGTGATCCTACATTTTTCGATATTTATTTTGAAATAGTGGCATTGGAAGAATAATACGGTTAACTCAATTTAGTTTACGTCATTTACACTCTGCCTACCCCATTAGGGATAAAGGCGTGATTATGTGTATGTATGTACTCAATCTGTGCCCAGTGCCACTTTCAACTTTTTTAAACAAAATTACTGTAGAGATTTCATCACGTTTTCCTATTATTTTCTTCTTTAAAGATGACCTAATTATGAATCTACCAATCTGATAAATATTTTTGAAAAAATAACTCGTACGTAAATAGATTCATTGCTTAAAAATATTTTTCAAACACAATAACCTTGTTTTGAGTTAATCTTTGTGTAAGATGAGAACAAAACAGTAAAGCATTGCTTCGAGGAAATCCCTCTCCCAAGCTCACCGGGCCTCCTATCCGCTGAAACTTCTCCATACAACTGTCAAAATTGGCGCTCAGTGACGTCACGGGAGCGCCTGCGCGAGTGAGCAGCTTGGCGGTATATCTTCGTCTCTTTCCTGCCGAACGACGTCTGCGGGTCGCGGCTAACCTTCGGCGCGAGGTTTGCGGCGGGAAAAATGTGTGTTTCGGTGTGCCGATAGCGGAGCGCCGCATCCCCGCAGCCCCGCCCAGTGGGCCTCTGCCCCCCTGCCCTCCGCCGCCGCTAACGCGTCTTGAGCCACTTAGTCGCTAAGACGACGGGCACATTGCGAGCTCCAGCGATCAGGGAAATAGGTCGCGCCAAGAAGAAAGGTTTGAATGGATGGAGGGTTTTGAAGGAGAGATTGTTGAAGCGTTTCTGCGTAATACTTTAGGTGTTCTGTGTTGTTTTGTATTATGATAATTAAAGGGTATCTGAACAATGATCAGTAAGATACTTAGATGTAGGCTTTACATTTTCTTTAAAACAATGTAGTATAAGATATGACAGGCCTAAAAATAGGACCCTAGATTAGATTAAGAATGTCAACTTAATTCTAAAGAAGATTATTCATAATTCCAATGTTAATTGAAATTAACAGTCAATCATTATTATGTATAAATCTAAAATTCAAAATTGATGAGTCGTACAGAAGATATACTATCTTTGCTCTGCATTTCATGGTGCATGACATGAGGCATGATGGATTTATAAATATGATAATCGAAGGAATCCTAAAGGAAGGAATCTTCTGCTACACAATGATAAAAAAGAAAATATCAGATTTCTGTGGACACAACTTCAAATAACCCGGGATCTCATTAGAGGAGTCGACCCCGATAATGGCTGTGCTCGCTGTCTTATCTTCCGGCCAGATATGGAGCCGCGAGCTGTCAAAATGGAGTGGGAAAAAAGGCGGGAATGCGGCCTCGCTTTATGTGAAGCTCGTCATTGCGCGGGAGCGAGAGCTTCTAATACAGAGGCTGTAGTAAGAGCGGGATGGTGAACACAACGTGGTTTATAAGAAAACCCAAGACGTTGGGCGTGTTTGGCGGGTGGGCGTGTGGCTTGCGGGTTTGTAGTGGTGCGTCTTGATGTGTGCGTGTGTGCGGACACGGCGTGTGGTTACGCGGTCTCACCTGTGTGGGTGGCTCGCCTCAAGCGCGCTCATCCTTTTGTCAACGATACGAGCCTGTATCGGCTTCGGGCTTTAGTTATTAAAGTGCGCAGTTAAATTTTACGAGGATATAAAATTTCCATTGTCGGCCTGCTGGAGAGCGCGATAAACTGCTTTATGCGGCTCCTGGCGCGGGCTATCCTCTTATGATAGTACATCATTTGTATACATTGTAACATAGAATTGTTTTTTTTTCAGCGGACGATATAGTAAGTTTAAGATTATATTTTGTATTGAACACTTATTTAACAATGCCAGCATTTATGGCTGCCACACTATGATGAATGACACACACGATGGTACGGAAAAATACTATCCTCAAATAAAATTATCATTTAAGTAAAAATCTATTCTATGGTACACGTATATAAAATAATTTTCCCATGTGATGCTGGGCCAGAATAGCAACACCCAATCTCATCCCGCGAACGGTACAGAATGGCCCAAGTCCAGCAGTAGACTGTTTGTTTTTAGTAAAAGATTAAAACAATCTTTAAAATATGTCGTTCTTCAAATAAAGTTAATATGGTCAAACGTAGACTTTCGTAGAGAACTGCTACGGAGCGGCTACGAAAGTCGTAGCGATCTCGTAGAAGGTTCTACGCTGCGTAGTTGTTTTCGTATCGGCGAATGACGCAACCACTGTCTGACAAGTTAGAGGTATCCGTGCTACATAAGGCACGTTACTCTTACAACGACATAGAATTATCTAGTACCTACATACGAAATATGCCAGTCAAGACTAGCATTGTAAATGGTAAACGAATCTTTCAAAACAAAACTAAAACCACTCAACAATATTAATTTACGTAATGGAAAGCAAAATGGTTGGCTGTACAAATTAAATCTTTTCACTGAACGAAATAAGTAGAATGTACTAAATGTACATGTACAAAATAGACCCGTTTAAGGGAAATTTGCATTGTTAATGCCATCGACAGGCTACTGCATAATGAATCCGATGTACTTATACTGTTTATACTAGCTTTATTGCTTTTAATCTGCGAATACTTGGAATAAGCAGATTTTTCATTAAAACCTTTTAGGTGTGTGCGAACGCGAAATATCCGTTAACTACGTTTTTTTTTTCTTACACTATACAATATTTCTTTATTATCAACAACAATGATTACAGTGGGTCAATACAATCCACGTTTTACAAACAGAAAATTTAACAACCAATCCACGTTTTACAAACAGAAGATTTAACATTTTGTGGTTAATAGATAGAGACAAATGGTATGGTTAATAATGGTTACGTCAACATAAAAATCTGTTTGATAGAATAAGATTTTTTTCTTTCAAAGCAGTCTTTGGGTAGAATTTTGATGAATGGGAATTGCAGATTTTATAAACAAATAGAAAAAAAAAATGATTTCTAAAACTGTCTTCTAAAATATAATCCGTATTTGTTCCAGAAAGAGTCGTAACTCCAGTCTTCCGTATTCTCCAAGGCATGTGGCGACATATGGCGAGCTCACCTAACTATCTCTTTTAATACTTATAGCACGCACACTAGTACAGCCCGGAGTGTAATACGCGCGGCCCCCTGCGCCTGTGTGCGTGCAACTTCTTTCGCCACCCCTGTGTGCGGGAGGATTTCTTTCCAGAAATAGGGGACGTTTCTTTGCACTTTCCCGCCAAGGTTTTAATGTCGACCACGTTTCGGTGGCGAACGCCCGCGCCTTCGCGGTTTCTTGCCAAACTTTTTTTCTTGTTCAACACTGGACTTTTTTTTTGGTGTGACACTTGATGACTTTTTGTGGTTCTGTGCTCGGCCGAGGATTGTTTCTGGAGTTTTCGCGTCCGTTGCTTTCTTTTGAAGTGTGAGTAGAGTATCTACTTTTATTATTTTTTTATTTCATTATTATCTTTTTTTCTTAGATTTTTCTCATAAAAACATCTTGCCCAAAAAAAAAAATATACCCGAACTATGAAAAATAGTTGCCATAAACACAAACTTCAACAAACAGCTGAAATTAATTAGTTGGAAGTGAAGGCTTCTCCGCAAGTCGGGCGGTGCGGGCGTCGGTTGTTTTCCCAAAAACCGCAGGCTCATTAAGGCGCACACACACTGACGCGGTAAAGCCTCGTTCAGATAACGCCGTTTTACGCAGCCTTCACGCATATATGAGCGAGGCTATAACTTTAATTGGATTAATCAAAGTTGAGAAACTTGTCACATGAAAAGTTATAGGTGATAGCTTATTTAATTAATAGGGTAAATATTCATATAAGTAATTAAAACAGACATGGCTGTTCTGCATGACAAATATTTTACAAAAAAATACTCCCTATTTTATTCAAGATACGTAAAATAAAATAGGTGATGATTACTTCTTATTTGCTCGTTAAAACTACAGCCGTCTAACAAAAAAAAATAATTATTCAGAAAAACTACAAATACTTCGCTGTCATATAAAACTGACAACAATAAGTTTTACAATCAATTATTTCATAATTATGACGAAGTGCAATATTCCATCACACGTCGTAAGTAAGTTACCCGGCAACTTGTTAAAAACTGTTGTAGAAGTGCCGTTAGCGGTGCGTATTGTAACCATTGTGCGCCCTTTACGGGTCATTACAGTTCCCTTTACTCGACAACTTGCTACCAAATTATGAATTATTCTATATATACATAAATATAATGACGCTTTTATCCCTAATGGGGTAGGCAGAGCGTAAACGTCCTACACAAAGGGCGTTCCGCCACGTCTGACAAAGTTTTGAGGGTTATTTAATATAGATTTTTATACGTACGTATATTGCTGTAGTGACAGGTTGTCAGACTATCGCCTAAATTGCAATATACTGAAACCTGCCGTACCTACGGAAAAATAATAATAATAATAATTGTGACCTGTCGTAAGGCTGAAACTATACAAATAATTATTAAAATAGTGACATAAATAACTATAATGTAATCTGTACTATAATTTTTATAGAGATCTGATACAGAATTAAATGCTACTGTAGGTGATCAAATCACATTTTCCTAGTAAACAACAGCATAAACATAAAATACATAAAATCGGTGCGCAAGTTGCAGGCCGCCGTCGCATCATTTGTGATTAGAAAAAAGAAACTCAAAGTTCCTTATTTTATTTATTTAAAAGTTAAGTTCTTTGAGAGTAGAACAGTTTTTAAAGTCCTATTTTAGAATCATAAAGTATTGTAATACCTCACCCCAGTACCAAAAGTAAGATCGTCCTCAGAGGGTGTTAAATAGATTTGGTGAGACTCGATTTGATTTTTAATTTGTGTACAGGAGTGACAAATCGAAGTCACAAGAACGGGGGAGTGAATTCTCCCATACTTTGGGGTGGCGGGAGATTCTTCCCGGCTTGATCCACGTTTGAATTTAGAACAATGTTTTGAATTTCACACGATCCAGCCAGTGTCACCCCTCGGATGATTACGTCACTTACCAGAAAAAAAGAAAAACGGAAAATAAAAATGGGGTGAAGTGGCGTCATCTGCAGAAAATGAGGTTTGAAAATCGAATAATGAACAATCTTAGGAAGTAGCTTGGAGTAGAAAAATAATGACAATGCGTTTCTCATCCAAGATTTTGCTCTCACAATGGGGTGATGAAAAACAAGTTCATTATAAGAACACTACGCTAGCTCTTTATCAATATTTTCATCATCAATCTAGACTAGACTGTACCTGTTTTAAATAGATTGGAACTATAAAGATATAATCTGAAATACCTAATATTACAAAAATAAATCTAAAATTCTTCCATGCTGGACTGGGCGAGACAGTAAAACATAGAATGTTCAAGCTGCTTTTCCTCCCAGGCATGCTGTTGATGTTAGCAAAAAAGATTAGAGGGTTACAGTGTATTGTAATTTATTCGATGGGTTGACAACTTGTCCCTACAGTAATACACATCTAAAATTGCCCTTAGTTTTTATCAGACGTGGCGAAAGCGCCTTTGACGAGGCATTTTGCGCTCTGCGTACCCCGTAATTGATAAAGGCGTGATTTTGTGTATGTATAAATCTAAAAACAACTTCAACCTGACCTATTTAAAACTAGCACGTGTTACTTAGGGTTCTTCCAACCTACTCCCTAATTGTTTACTACCAAAATACTTTCCGCGTTGGATCCTATTCCAAAAGCTCTCGAAAATTCAAATGAGCACTCGCGAGATTGGGGGGGGGGGGAGGCTTTGACGGCTTTAATGTGCTCTTATTAATTATTAAGGCGCGAGCGTGCGTGTTATTAGCTGATTTACGCACCATAATGAGCATTTATTATTTAGAGCAATCGTATAGGGAAGAGTAATTGAAAATTTAGAGGTAAAGTGTTGAATGTGCTGTATTTGGTCATAGTGAAATGGTTCTACATACATATAATCACGCCTTAATCCCTTATGGGGTAGGCAGAGCGTAAACGACCTAAACAAAGGTCGTTCCGCCACGTCTGACAAAGTTTTGAGGGTTATTCAAGATGGATTTGTATTTTGTACGTATATTGCTGTAGTGACAGGTTGTCAGCCCATCGCCTAAATTGCAAATACTGAAACCCTCAGATCCCTTAGCTGGTTTTTACAGCATGCCCGGGAGGAAATGCAGCTGGCACATTCTATGTTTTTCTCTCGCTCCCAGTCCAGCATGGAAGAAAGAGTGAAATGGTTCTAAGATCTAATTTTTGTATTTTTTTGTTTGTTTTACACCTTTTTGTAAGAGTTTACTTTGTTTTCTTTAACACAGAGATTATTCTTTTTGAGGATCTTTAGGACTCACAATGTTATTTTTATTTCATATAATATGAAAGAAAGAAAATGATAAATATAATAAGCAGGTTCTAGTCTTGCCAGAAACGAATTTATTATTTTCTTTCTTTCATATTATACAGAGATTATTCTTCATATTGAAAAGAAATCCTAGTTGTTCAGACATTATATAATTACATTAGAAAATACTAGTTCAATACACGTAATATAATAAAGAATGTAGTACCATTCCGTAACCCGTTACGCCGTATCAAAATTGTAGGCCAAGAGTCGGTGCAAAATAAAATATTTAATTTAAATCCTTTGCCAGTTGAAACCTCGGCATCCGGCGCCCGGGTTTAATAAATGACGTCACAAGCTCCCGCGCATTCCGCGCGATTCTTATTTTACTGCTTGATTGTGCCCGATGTTGTTTATTGTCACCAATATTGCAAGGGTCGTCCCAACGCAAGGGGTTTATGTGGCAGAATTAAACGTAAAAATGTATACGACACATATTAAGAATTGCGTCACGAATTCGCGCCGCGGGTTAATGAGTTTTCGTCTGGAAATAATTATGTTTTCCTGTGGTAAATGGTAGATACATACATACATATAATCACGCCTATATCCCTAATGGGTTAGGCTGAGCGTAAACGACCTAAACAAAGGTCGTTCCGCCACGTCTGACAAAGTTTTGAGGGTTGTTTAAGATAGATTTGTAGGTATATTGCTTTAGTGACAGGTTGTCAGCCTACCGCCTAAATTGCAAAATACAGAAACCCTCGGATCCCTTAGCTGGTTTTTACAGCATGCCCGGGAAAAAATGCAGCTGGCACATTCTATGTTTTTCTCTCGCTCACAGGCCAGGCGCTTTCAGGGATACCTAGTTCCCAATGATTAGCAAGTTTATCGGTACATTTATGTTAAATTTGTTGTTCTATCAAAAACCAAACTTACTGAATTTGATTGACTAGAAGCATCACTGAATCTTTTTCATACAATGCATGTAAATTAAGATAAGATAAAAATACTTTATTGCTCGTCAGAAAATAAATCATACAACACAACAGATAACAATAAAACACAAGTACAACATAGGCGGGCTAATTGCTAAGGTAGCAATTTCTTCCAGGCAACTTTTGGGCGATAAAAAAATAATTTGTTGTCTTGTCATCGACACGATAGAAGAAGAATGTATGTAGCTCGGTAGCTAGGTTTCATAGTTCATCTGTTTGCTGAAGTCGGTTCTTCGTCGGTACGTTTATGATAGTGTATTTTTTTTTAAATAATATTTCTTAGAGAACAGGCATTGGCTAAGTGCCGCCCTCATCAGTCAAAAAGTCATAACTCACTGAAAACACAATCAATTGAAAATCCGGTAGATCAGATTAAGGTTAAAGCAATGACGGTCATTTAGACCCTCATAAAGTTGCAACTTATAGTTCGTTGTAGTTACAGATAGAAAAATGGCGAAACACGGCAACTTTTAGCACTTTTGCTATCTGTAACTGCAGTGAACACTGAATTATTAATTTATGATGAATTAATGATATATAATATTAATTGAGTTTCAGTGATTAATGATTTTTTTACTGATGAGAGCGCTGGCGTGCGCCGGAGATACCTTTAATGTAAAAGTAGCATTAAATGTTGTTAATTTTTTCAGTTGTCAAATTTCATTGATTGCCAACATACTTTCAAAGTCAGTAGCCATCTGTACAGATTGTATGGATGCATTTAGCTACTTTACTGTTTGATTGTGCGTCATGTTGTTTATTGCCAGTAATATTGCAAGGAAGGGTCCACCCTCCTGATAAAACCTCTATTGGTTCTTTGAGTGACCTATCCCTTTAGTTTCAATTTTTTATTACTACATAGTATAAAACAAAGTCGCTTTCTCTGTCCCTATATCCCTATGTATGCTTAGATATTTAAAACTACACAACGGATTGATGCGGTTTATTTTAATGGATAGAGTGATTCAAGAGGAAGGTTTATATGTATAATACATGCATAATATAGTAGAGAAACACTAATGATTTCCGTGCGAAGCCGGGCGGGCCGCTAGTTTTATTATATTATTGTAAATACCGTATTGTATACTCATACCAATAACTTTAATTCATTTATCTATTGGTTTGGGTTTTTACATTTTTAAGTGTTAAAGTTCCACCGTTTTATCAAATGAGACACCGCAGCAGGATTTCGTTCGTCCATCTTCTAGGCTCGTAGTTATAAAGCCATATCAAGATTGAGAGCAATATTAAGTAAAGATTTGGGAGGCCGTTTTATACTGAAATGACATTTCTTATATGAACTTAAACTCGCTGTCAGTCTCAAATGCTGATTATAAATACGGGCCTTAATATCCTTGTCCAACACGGTGAAATTCTTGAACTCTTTTATTACACATCACGAGGGGCCCTTAGATTTAAAAAAAAATATTTTTGTGTTAGATATTTAAAAACATGTATAGTACATAAAAAAAGTTGTCTAATATTATGATGCCACATCATATCACATCACCGCGATACAGTGCAAACTAGTGCAGTGAGTTTCACAACTTTTTCTTGTGGCCTTTTTAAACCACCTAAATTGTACCTTTAATATAATTTGGCAAGATGTTTGTACAATAAACTACTTTTTATTTAATTTTTATTTTATATCATTATATTCTTACAAAATCCGTACAGATTGTAAGGATGCATTTAGCTACTTCACTGTTGGATTGTGCGTTATGTTGTTTATTGCCAGCGATATTGCAAGCAAGGGTCCACCCTCCTGATAAAACCTCTATTGCTTTGGATTTTTATGTTACATTTTAAATTAAAGTGGGGTGGCATATTATATGTGAAATCGATCTTTTTGATATAAAAAGTTGATGAATATTTTATGATGTTTACATACTTTTATATTGCAACTTGATTCCTCAAAAAAATAAGTAAATCATAATATATTTTGTTTATTTTTAGTACATATTTGACAGCAATCCGTTGTCAGTAATTGACAGTTATAATTATATGTACAAGGTGGCGCAAAAGAAGTCATCCGATGTTGTTTGGCTCTCATTTTTTTTCTAAATGAAAAACTTCGAATCTGTTTTTTGATTATATTTATTTGCACCTTTAGAATTTTACTGGTCAAGTCGAGAAGATGATATCGGCCAAATGGGCGCCGTTACAATTGATTGCCATACGGGCTCGTTTTATGGCATTTTTCATCACTTCGGCGAGAACTTCGGGCGACAGATTCTCGCACTCGTGTCGAATGTTGTCTTTGAGGGCTTCCAAGGTCTCAGGCTTGTTGACGTAAACACGAGACTTCAAAAAACCCCATAAAAAGAAGTCCGGGACCGTTAAATCGGGCGATCTGGCCGGCCAGTGCAAATCGCCAAAACGAGAGATTAGGCGACCCGGAAATGCCGCCTTCAGAATGTCGGTTGTGGCTCGTGCAGTGTGCGCCGTTGCCCCGTCCTGTTGGAACCACATGTCCTCCAGTCCCAATTCGTCCAATTGCGGCAGAAAAAATTCGGTCAACATGGCCCTATAGCGCGCACCGTCCACTGTTGTCGTTTGACCCGCGGCGTTCTCGAAAAAAAATGGCCCGATGACTCCTCCAGCGTGAACAGCGCACCACGCAGTCACTTTGAGCGGGTGTAACGGCTCCTCGTGCATCACTCGTGGATTCTCGGTGCCCCAGAAGCGATAATTTTGCCGATTCACGTAACCGCTGAGGTGGAAATGAGCCTCATCGCTCATGATGATTTTGGTCGAAAAATTGTCCAATTCTTCCTCGAGATTGAGGATGGCTTGGGCGTAGGTTACGCGCGTTTGGCGGTCGGCAGGCAGCAGCTGATGCACGGTCTGGACTTTGTAAGGAAACATCTTCAAGTCTCGCACCAAAATTCGCTGCAAGGACCGCCGGCTGAGGCCCAATTGCGTGGCACGTCGTCTGGTCGATGTTTCGGGGCTCACTTCAACGTCCTCGGCTACAGCGGCGATATTCTCGGCAGAACGGGCGCTCCGGGGCCGGCCACTCTTAGCAACGTCTCGTGTGGTCCCATACTCTTCAAGGTTGGTGGCTAAACGTCGCAGTGTTTGCGCAGTCGGTGTCGGACGGCCGGGGAATCGGCGACGGAATTCGCGCTGCGCCAACACCACAGACGAATTGTTACTCAAAAAAATAGACACGATTTTTCCGCGTTCTTGGGGAGTGTATCGCTCCATGGCTTGTTCACTTGTATTCTGCATCTGTCTAGTCCACAAATGTCAAAACAGATTTGACATTGGCGGCCATTTGCAAAAATGAGAGCATCTTCCAATAGGGTGATTTCTTTTGCGCCACCTTGTACCTACATATTTTTGTCAAAGATAAAATTACATAAAATAAATAGGATCCAAGAAAATGGATATAATATTTAAAATGTCAGTTATAATTGATACATGTCAAATTTACACATTAAAAATTTAAATTGGATGTCTGAAATTTGATATGTGGCCTGGTATGCTTAAGTTGAATTTTACCTGTTCTCATCAAGCCTCAGAATAAGAATACCAGTACTTATATCCTTCCAGTCCTTCTGTCGCTGTCTTTAAAAAGAGAGTAAGAGAGCATTACCTTTCATTTTCTGTATAGTATTAGTATGTATATATGTGTATTTATATTATATTCATGTATATATTGTTATTATGATTTTAAGTATATATATAATTAGTTATTTATGTAATTTATGATTTTCTGGTATTATTTTAATATTATGCTTTATTTGTGCACGCCTAATTTGCCTCTCGTTTTAAGTATCACTACCGTAGGTAAGCTGGAAGAAATATCTTAGTAGAAATAAACTGTACCTGTTGTGTCGTTATTCCTTGTGTATTGTCTTTCTCATGTTACTTGTGTACAATAAACAGTAATTAAATAAATAATATCTATCTACTGTGCCTTTTACAGAATAACATTTTGAATGATAATATCACGATTTTTACGTTTGGTATAGCAAGGTGGGTTACTAATTACTATTAACTGAGTTGCGAGCATTGGGTCAACAGACATAATACTAGTTTCTACTTTCTCTTAACTAACTTGTGTCTAAAGAGCTGTCTATTGACTTAGAATTAACCATGTCCAAAGGTGTCAAGCGTCTTAGAACCACTCTGGGCTACTATTTGCTCATCCGTTTCTTGTCCGGAGGGGTATGAATCATGTTGATGAACCAATAAATAAATAAATCTTAGATACTGGGCTCGATTCTAGATACCACCGGCTAAAACTAAAATTAAAATCTATCTGTCATTTTCAAAATATGAAAATTGACGTATTTATGCTTTATGGTATTACTCTTTGTACGCTAGATTTTGACGCGCTTTTGCACGTTTCCCCAGTTATTCTGTCAATTGAAGAATAGATCTCCTGTCCTTTTCCAATGATATAAAGTGGCAAATAGATTTTAATTTAAGTTTTAGCCGGAAAATCTAGAATCGAGCTCATTATATATCACTTTCTACTCTCTCTTAACTTACTTGTAAACTGGAGAGGTCTTTATTGGCTTAGAATTAACCATGTCCAAAAGTGTCGAGCATCTTCCACCTACTCTGGCCCACAATTTGAATATCACATTATATTTCACTTTCTATTCTCTCTTAACTAACATCTAAATAAATATCTTTATTGACTAAGGTTCGTATTTGTAAAGCTATCTCAAGATTGATAGCAATATTAAGTATGGATTCAACAAGCCATTTTGTACTCAAACTGGCTGTCAATCTCAAGTGCGGATTATAATTACGGCCCTTAGAATTAGCCATGTCCAAAAGTGTCGAGCGTCTTACAACTCTCTGGCCCACTATTTGCTCATCCGATCCTTGTCCGGAGGTGTCAGTCGTCTTAGGCCCACAATTTGAATATCTGAGCCTTCGAGCCGGACACGGTCGGATATTACATTTGCTAACCCATTTGTACACGTCCATGGGGACAGGGTTGGGATAGGGCTCCGTTGATAGTCCGCTGGGCTGCTGACTGACGGGATATGGCGATAGGATTTGGAGGTTATGTTGGTCGTGTAGGTCAAAAAGTAAAAGTGATTCAAACCCTAAGAATAAGGTTAATTCAGCATTTGGCGAAGAAAAGTAAGTTTGATTTACGTTAGATTTAATTATAATATTTTTATATTGCCTACAACAATAGAATAATTATTTATTGCACCAAAATTATTACAGACGCAAAAAGCAGAAAAAACAGCAAGTTCAATACAGGCGGCCTTATTGCTAGAGTAGCAATTTCTTCCAGGAAACCTTTGGGTATCGAAGTAGGTACAGCTAGTGTACCAGCATGAACGATTAAATAGTGTACCTACTTTTAATCTTGTTGGGTATGGTTAGCACAGTGATACAAGATTATACCTATTCATAAGGAACGTTTTTGTTAATTTTATCCATTAAACAATAATTGTATTTAAATTTTATTTTATTCTTCCATACTGGACTGGGAGAGAAAGAAAAACATAGAATGTTCCAGTTGCCTTTCCTCCCGGGCATGCTGTAAAAGTCAGCAAAAGGGATTCGAGGGTTACAGTGTATTGTAATTTAGGCGATGGGCTGACAACCTGTCACTACAGCAATACACATTACAATCTAAAATTGCCCTCAATTTATGTCAGACGTGGCGAAAGCGCCTTTTAGGAGGAGTTTTACGCTCTGCCTACCCCGTAAGGGATAAAGGCGTGATTTTATGTATGTATGTATTTAAAGGACACACAAGCCAGTACAGTCACAGTCAGTCTAGTCTAGGCCAAGTGCAATATTTTTTTACAATATTCAGCTTTTAATCACCGGTAGTCCGGCCCTGGGCATCATTATCCTCACTGTCCGTCTCCAGGGACACCCTCAGGAATTCGTCCCTTCTATTGATTCCTTCACCATCGGCTCTTTAAAATTGACCCCATAATACGTGTTACTGGACTCACAAGGGTAGCCCTTTGTCCTGCAGATGAGGCAAGAATTAGGCAAAGGGTCTTACAGGTGCAAAGGAAAATTGAAAGGAAAATTATGTTGGATTTTCAGGGGAATATTTGGTGCTGATAATGCGTCTATGATTTTGGGATTAATGATATTTTCTGGTTAACGATTGATTACTTATACCGAATAATAAGATTATATTTAGTTCTAAATCACGCAACAATTTTAGGTATTTAATTATGTCTTTGTAAAGCGTTCTTCCACATACAAATAAGGTGTTTTATAGGTATAATATAATGAAAACCTGTAAAAGAACCATATATAAAGCTACTTTTTAAATAAAGAACGTAACGCAATAAACCTTGCCCTAAATCTCTTAAAACCCCAAAGAACATAAAAATAACAATAAATAAACATGATAATTACGAATAAGCATTTAAAACAAAGAACATTTCCGGGACCATCGGACCATGAAGGTTTTATCAAAAATATTATCCGAGGGCCGAAGGTAATGAATCTTCCCATCTTTACCCTTTAACCATCCTTTGGGGTGGTTAAACAAGCTCGTATTACCATTGCATGGGATCTACATAGGGGTACAGATTTAGTACTAGAAACCATAAGGTATGATTATTGTTAATTTCTTAGTGACAAAATCTTGCAAAGTACCTATTCTTGATTAAAGATTTATTTGGCCCGACGATGGAAATATTATAAAGGTAGGTACTTCAAATGACGAAGGCTCGTATTTATAAAGCGATCTCAATATTGAGAGCAATATTACCTAAGTATGGATATGACAGTTAATTTTGTACTTTTTTATTTTTTTTTATTTTTTTTTTATTTATTAAACTAAAGGTAAGTACATTTTTATAACTAATATCTACTCGCCAAACTTAAAAGTTTGATGGCGAGATACGCCTTAATGTAATTTCTTACACCTACCTTAAGTTAACAGCATGCTTATAAATATTTATATATATATATGTATATCTAATAAAAAAAAAAAAAAAAATTAAATAGCGATTAAATATAAAAATACAACATTGCTCAATGACTTCCATTTAGAAGCGAGTCCCTTAATTTTGATTTTAATACCCCTATACTACTTAACTTAGGTTCAGTTCGTAATATTTGAAGCTGGTTAAATATTTTTGGTACTAGATATTTTGACACCCTTTCTCCATAATAGTTTACTGATTTTGGTATTACTAATTTACGTTCTCTTACACTTCGAGTATTATATTTATTTTCCTTTCTTTTTTTACAATTATCGTTATAATAATGTTCAATACCAATTAAATATTTAACTTTATAATCTACCGGAAGTATTTTGCAAATGGCAAACAGTTGTTCATAGTGTCCATTACACATTAATTTAGTATCTTTATTTACCAAAAATTTGATTAGTCTAACCTGTATTTTTTTTATTTCACTAAGGTATGTATCAAAAGTACGGCCATACACACTGAGCCCATAACTGAGAAGTGAGTCAGCTAAAGCAAAGTATACAACAAACAAAGTTTTCTTATTAACAAACCTACTTAATTGGTAAAATTTTCCTAAAATAGCTCTTAATTTGTTACACAGATTACAAATATGCAATTTCCAATTAAAATTACAATCTATTGTTAATCCAAGATATGTGAACTTATCTACAAATTGAATTTTAGTGCAGCTACAATGTTTTTTGTTAGCATGTAAACATTCATAGGAGTGACCTATTATGGATATATCATTTTTACTTACAGATTTAGCACGTTGGTTGTAGGGTGAGTGTAAATGTATGCATTTTGTCTTTGTTATATTTATAATAATTCCATTATCATGGGCCCACTTTATTATGCTTTCAAAGTCTTCTTGTATACAATTCTGTATCTCAGTTTCCTTCTTTGAGGCATAAAGTAGGCACATGTCGTCTGCATACATATACACTTGACATTCCTTCACTACATTGGCCACACTGTTTACATGCATTATATAGCCCACTGGCCCGAACACTGACCCGGTTGGCACACCAAGATCGACTACAGCTTCTTCACCAGCTATACCGTTGACTACTGTCCTTATTTTTCTATTAGTTAGATAATTTCTAAACCAGTGATTCAATGGTCCTCGGATTCCGCATTCAACCATCCTGCCTGTAGAAGAATATCATGGTCAAGCGTATCAAACGCTTTTTTGTAATCAATAAATAAAGCTATTAGCTGTTTACCTGAGTCTAGACTTTCGTTGACATAGTCCGCAAACTGCGTCAGTGCTGAGATCGTGCTGCGCCCCCTTCTAAACCCGTAAACTGAAATGACATTTCTGATATGAACTCAAACTCGCTGTCTGTCTCAAGTGCTGTTTATAATTATGGGCCTAAGTAATACATACATACATAAAATCACGCCTTTATCCCTTACGGGGTAGGCAGAGCGTTAAACGCCTCGGAAAAGGCGCTTTCGCCGCGTCTGACAAAAATTGAGGGCAATTTTAGATTGTAATAAATCCTAAGTAATCAATTCATTATAAGGTAGCTTAATAGAAAAGTGTTGTATTCGTTAAAACTACTGATAACAACAATTCGAAAATACCACGAAAATTATAACAAATAGGTAATTATCTTCTAAAGTTACTTGAACCAGAAACTTTCGGCCCAAAATTTTACCAAAGACATTAAAAACAAATATAAGTAGGTACCTACCTACATACGGCCTTTAAGTCCTAGAAATGTGTAGGACCATCCCCTGCATGTTCTATTATTCAACTCGCAGACCTTTATGCACGTTTTTGAGCTTAGATTTTATTGCTTACCTATTCATGAACACATTCCCCGAAATCTCAATGTGAGGTATTTTAATATTTAATATTTCAGGGGATCTTATTTATATATGTATATTTTTTAGCTCCATCTAATATTGAATAAATTTATTTAGTGTGATAAAAGTTATATCATCAAATCAAATATTTTATGAATTACCTATTGAAGTTGATACAGTAATAGGACTATCTATCTTAAAAAAATATGCTAGCCAATAGTAATATCTATGGACAACACCAGTCGAAAGATTCCTGTTTTTTTATGAAAGTGTATCAATAATATAACTGCATGGGTAAACGTTGAAGTCCCTAACTAAGGGCCGTATTTATAAAGTTATCTCAAGATTGAGAGCAATGTTAGGTATGGATTTGAAAGGTCATTTTGTATTTCTTCTTAGCTAGTGGATTCTCGAGTTGAACAACCCGATGAACCCTGGTGTCAAAGTTTTTAGACCGCCTGGTAGCATAGCTATTAGGCCTCTGAAATTTTATACTGAAATGTCATTTCTGATACGAACTCAAACTAGCTGTCAGTCTCAAGTGCTGATTATAAATACGGGCCTAAGATACTTATGTGTAAATACGTATGCATGTATGTATAGGTACAGATGCTTCGATTACTTTTATATAAAACGACAGATAAAAACCGAACGAGAAGTCACGTAAATCAATATCCCTCAAAGTGAACCCTTTATCTTAATTCATTTCTTTACCCGGACAGCATAGGCAATAATACTTAGAAGTTAGGGCCGGGATCCACCCGGTAGCAAGCAACCCCTTGCTCGGGGCGTACAAATAGCCCGTTACCCGATACGGATTGGGACGTAAACCTAATTCCGATTTCCTCAAGGGGTAACGGGTAAGGGTGTATCTACATGTCTTTTACTGCCTCTTCGTCGTAAAGGCTTACACACATTGTTGACAATTGATGATCGGATTGATCCCGTTTGATGTAGACGAGGGATTAGTGTAATGTCATGTTGCTTAAGTCACATCACGTGTCATCGTTTCGTATTATGATTATCGAATAAATAATAAGAAATAATAAACAAAGTATTTTACAACAGGCTTTCCGACGCGAATTTTCTCAAAACGTCATCAAAATCTGTTCAGCCGTTGCAGCATGCACGAGTAAGTATCCAACATTATGTATCTGTCGTAGGATGATTTGATAATTCGAATTTTCGCGAGAATCCTAGGGATTTTGCGAAATCACGGATAATTAGACAACGGTGAGCACGTTGTCAAATCTTACTGGCAAAAGTCAGGATTTTTCAGAAAATACTCGTCGTTCTAGTAACATTTCAAAACATTGATTTCGCAATGTAAAATTCTATTGTTCATTTTATCAGGGGCGGTTGACAAGGATATGGGAGATCAGAAGGGTCGTATGATCAATTGATCGCAGGGCCACTGTAAAGAGATGGTTAACCAACCGTGCCCAGCAACATGGGGCACCTAGGGGCATCCGGAGTGATGCTGCCTTTTTCAAAAAAGTAAAGAAAGGATTTATTTTTTTACTGACTGCAAACAATCTTTGTTAGACGTTCAGTTGTCTTGTCCGTGCCTTGGATCATAGGAAACACACGATGATTATTAGATTATTCTCTGTTTGGTTAAGCCAATGAGACTTATTTTGATTGTCTTACAATAATAAAATCTTCTATCGTTGAAGGAGATCATGGGACAGACTCTTTCTTTTTTGTTTCAAAATTGTTTATAGTGAGACTGACATGACTGTTCAGGTTTCGATATTAGGAACTAAAATTTGGCTAGGTTATATGTATACTGACAGCGATTGAAGCAATAACAGCTATAGTGCGTTACAGATGCAGAATTATTTCGGTTTATCTGTACGATCTTGTAGTAATATACGCAGAATATTTGAACATACATACATATAATCACGTCTTTATCCCTAATGGGGTAGGCAGAGCGTAAACGAACTAAACAAAGGTCGTTCCGCCACGTCTGACAAAGTTTTGAGGGTTATTTAAAATAGATTTGTAGGTACATTGCTGTAGTGACAGGTTGTCAGCCCATCGCCTAAATTGCAATATACAGAAACCCTCGGATCCCTTAGCTGGTTTTTACAGCATGCCCGGGAGGAAATGCAGCTGGCACATTCTATGTTTTTCTGTCGCTCCCAGTTCAGCATGGAAGTGAATAACAAATAAATGCATTTGTTCATATTTTTGTACTCCATCTTTCCCTCTTAAATATTCGTTTATTCGCTCGACTACACTGATTGTTCGTATGTGCGTTGCGTATTGTGCGTGCGTCGATCTTTGATCTACTGCTGCTTCTGTTAGACTGTCAATAATGAAGCACCTTTGACAGTTCAAAGCGTGGTTCAAAGTCATATCTGTGCGTGGGCTGTAACGAGCTGTTAGTGCGTATTGTCGTGTTTCTTTTGTGAATTTGTAGGTGTATTATTGTTACTTTATGAACAGTAAATATTTAGATGGGCACTAGTTTTTTTTGTTATGGTTTTCTTCTTGACTCAAGCTAATACACTGAGAATTCTGAAATGAATTGGATTTGTAAACAGCGATTAAGAACTGCAAACTGATTGGCTAGAAGAAAAGTGATTGAATTCCAGGCGGGACCGTGCGTAGCTTACTGCTTATGAAATCGGATCGTTTAGCCGGACCTTTTCACAGAAAAGTCTGTAATGACGATTCCTTCGGTGAAACTCTAGAAGGTAGTTCTCATACCATCCAAGTAAGATCTCCTTAAAAGTGCTTTATTATTAAATCGAACAGTAACAGTACTTTTTCTTTTCAGATTCGCAAATCCACCATGACTGCGTGGCTCTCCTCAACACATCGGCCTCCAAAACAGCCTCTGCTACCCACAAACCGAACTGTACAAGTTATGTGACGGATATTACAACTGACAGTTCAAATAGTGATTTTATAGAAACGAGTGTCACACTAGATGGTAAAGTGTTTATAGAAACTAATGTCACGCTGATGACAAAGTGATTTTATAGAAACTAGTGTCACACTATAGTGATGCCAAAGTGATTTTATAGAAACTAGTGTCACACTATAAGACAAAGTGAATTTATAAGAAACTAGTGTATATAGAACTATTGGACCATGCATTTGTCTAGTGAAGTGAGTTCAACCACGAGTGGTCTAGGGCACGAAGCGCCGCCTGGGAGTTACCACGGTGGATTGCCAAGTCAGCCTCTGACGGCTGAGTTGCTGGCTGAGAGGACTCTGGAAGGTCTATTAGCTGATCACCCTGGGGAGCTAGTCAAGACTGGTAGTCCGCATGTTGTGAGTATAACTTGAGATTTAATTTTCAAGGATGAAATGCCTATAAAAGTAAGAAAACAAATGACGCAATTTTACTTAATGGCTAAGATCTGCAACAGTTTCTCAAAATTGTAGATATATAAAAACTGAAAAGTACATATACCTATAATCTACACACGATATGCCTTCATCCCTTACGGGGTGGGCAGAGCGAAAACGGTTTTTTATATTTTGTAGCAGGAACAACGTTCCATGCGTTGTTTATATTCAAGCAAAAAGTGGCCTATCATATTTTTTATATTACATCTTTGAAAAGGTATGTCAACTTTTATGACAGGGCGATTCAATATTTGTTTTTTTACTGACATTTTGTCCTATTTTCAGGTATGCACAGTGCTGCCACCACACTGGCGGTCGAACAAAACCCTCCCAGTGGCGTTCAAAGTTGTAGCCCTAGGTGAAGTGGGAGACGGAACCCTGGTCACCGTTCGGGCAGGGAACGATGAGAACTGTTCTGCTGAGTTGAGAAACTGCACTGCTGTTATGAAGAACCAGGTCGCCAAGTTCAATGACCTGCGGTTTGTGGGCAGGAGTGGGCGAGGTAAGTCAATATATCGATAATTGTTGTACTTAAAACTTTATTATTTAAAAAAGAAAAATCTCTTGTTGTTAGCATTGATAGCTGTATTACATAATATAAGATTTAGAATTAAGTATCTATTATTAGAATGCCAAGTAAAAATATGTAAAATTCAAATATCTTTAATGTACCATATTTATGCAAATAAATTCTATTCTATTCTTTATCTACGAAAAGTAAGACGATACTATTCAATATAATACCTATAATAAGCTCTTAAAAATAATAGTACGAATCCAGATGAACTTTCTTCAGGTTTGTTTTGGAACTCTATATTTACTCTTTTCATCATAATAAGAAATATTTTCAATCTTCAAGAAGACAATGCCCTCATACGTAGAACATAGCATTTTATCTGATCTCATGTCATATTTTTTTAACTTCTCAATATTTTATTTGTTTTTTAACGAGAAACACACTTCTTTAGAATAAGAAATTTTCTTTATAATATTTCGTCAGATGTTTATAACGAACTAAAACTCGTGAATACATTTTTCAATATTTACAGTCTTCAGTAATACAATAGATTAAGTTTACCTATTCATCAGTCCCGAATCAATCTTCTTATTGATCATAAGCCTCTTTACCTCATCACAAATTCGGATAGCCTTTACATAGTAAAAAATAAAAGAGCAGTATAACAATTTCATTTAAAGAAAAACATATTTCATGTATATTGTACCAACGTGTCTCAAATTCGTAAGAAAATAAATATTATGAGTGCCAAAATTTCGAATTGGAGTGGAACATGTGGTTTGATTACGCTTTCAATGCTTTGTTAAGTAACCTATGACATACCAACAGTGAGGGAATAAAATTCCTGACCATAACACAGGTGTGACGGTTAGTCTACAGTGAGAATCGTATCGTTTTCTGTATATAAAGATCTGTATTGTATAAAGAAGACTGTATTGAATGATACAAGCCACTGAAAGTTCCTCACGGAATTTTGCTTAGAGCCATGGTCAGTCTCAAGTGTTGCGTAGTAAAGTAAACGTGGATTTAAACATGTGTTGCAGGGACACTGCCAAGATGCCTTACCGCTTCTTTAACTTTTACTGCGGCCGTTGTATCAGATCAATTACGCCCGTTGACTTAATATTCAACAAAGTCAAAACCCGCTGAAATATTCACGGAGGCCGGGGGGATGTCGGGGGATGTTTTGAGTGCTCCGAGAGGGAGGGGGATATTTTTATGGGCACAAGTCCACATTATCGTAAACATTTATACTCTATATGTGTAGAATCTATGAAATTTTAAAAATGTTTTTGGGTGCTGCACTGATTGATAACAAGGAGGAGGGGGTCTTTAGGTGCTTTTGCTTGAAGTAAATTTTGGGTATATCAGCCATGAAACGTACTTACTATGTCATAATTTTATAAGGCCAGCACTTGAGACTGACATCTAGTTTGAGTCCGTATCAGAAATGTCATTTCAGTACAAAAGGACCTGTCAATGCTTACTTAATATTGCTCTCAATCTTGAGATCGCTTTATAAATACGAGCCTAAGTTACCTACCTATTAATTGTATCTTTACCCTTTAACCCTTTATGCAAAAGATACTGCTTGCGTGTCGCCTCAAGACTTTATTGCACTTGTAAGGATGCGACCACTGACCGATTAATCTTGTTTATAAGTATTACTTACTGGGTTTTAGTATAGAGATACAGGAATGGTTTTAAAACTGGATATTTCTATAAAAATAAGAGCAAAAGGAAAAATTTACCCTTTTTCATTATGCTGGACTGAGAGAAAAACATAGATTGTGCCAGCTGCATTTACTCCCGGGCATGCTGTAAAGACCAGCTAAGGGATCTGAGGGTTTCAGTATATTGTAACTTTGGCGATAGGCTGACAACCTGTCACTACAGCAATGTACTTTCAAATCTATCTAAAATACCTCTCAAAACATTGTCAGACGTGGCGAAACGACCTTTGTTTAGGTTGTTTACGCTCTGTCTACCCCATTAGGGATAAAGGCATGATTATATGTATGTATGATTCAAGCAAAAATCAACTGCGGTCAAACGATTAAGCTCAAGCGGCCAAGTATCCGAACTTATACCACTTCGCAATTAAGTACGTCTCCTTAAGCGTAAGCGATACCATCCTTAACCCTTTATAAGATATAGATATCGGGTCATATAGACCGCGCCGCCAAACTACACCGATCGATCCAAATGAGCAGCGAAACGAACAAACTTAAAGTTTGGGGTCGCAAATACGAGAACAGCCAACTGTAAACTTGCCTCGCGTCTCATATTCAAATAGTGCAGGGGGTTAACGAAGGGGGCGCGGGTGGCCGGGGGAGGGCGGCAACTTGTAAGAAATATCAACTAGATTCCTCTGAGACGAGGGTGGCACGTCAACTATTGTGTCAACTTGTAAGATAGCCGGAAACAGCACTCAACTGGGTCAAATTCAAATGACACCTACTATTATTAGAGACAGCGACATAATCATCTCCCTAGCTTTATCCCGCATCTCACGGGGTTGGCTACATAATCTAGGTCATTAAACGAGGGTACTGATTTTTAGGCAGAGCGACTGCATCTGACCTCCGCAACCCAGAAGGGAAACTAGACCCAATCCTAGATTAGGTCAGAGTTTTCAAGCCGCCAATGCTTAGCACTGGCCTCTAACATGGATTTACGACTAATATCTAAAAACTATATTAACCGGGACCAGCGGCTTAACGTGGCTTCCGAAGCACGGAAAAAGCGCCGAATAAACGTACATATGAAATTCGATAACCGAAAAACACATTGGTATTTGGTGGGATTCGAACTACGACCTTCCGCTCAGGAGGCAGCGGCCCTATCCACTACACCATCGAGCTCTTTCAGATTTTCAGATTTCAAATTCAAATGACACCGCTCTACCAAAATGTAGGTAAAGCTGCTCTCTCGAAGCAAAGTTGTCTAGTTTCCTGCAAGATCTGACTTGTATTGTATCTAATTGGCGCACGTGTATCGGCTTAAAAGCAAAGTCGAGAGACCCATTTTTTCGCCCTAAATAGACCGAGAGAATCCTCATTAACTTTTCCTTGAACAAACAAAAGCTTCCGGCCATCGCGTACCTACACGAAAAAAACCAATATAGCCAGGAGCGGCGGGAGAGTGGAAAAGAAGTTAAGAGGTGTCTATTTGTCACGTTCCTTCCTGAATAACGCTCTGCTTTCCAATTAAGGGTAAGCGCTCTCTTTGTTTATCTTAAATTGCGAGAAAATCTCACTCAAATTATCGAGCAAAAGGACAAAGGGGAGATGGGTTTCGGTCTGGGTCTCGGTGCCCCGCGGAACATAACTTTTGTTTCGTTCCGGGAAAAAAGTTGCGTATCAGATGCGGAGGGGGCGCGGGGAATTTTTTAATAAGCGAAAAATTTAATGAGGGCGAACACTTTTTGCTTTTCTTCGCCATGTCAGCGCTCAGAGCCGCGGAACGGACAGCTTTCACTTTAGATTTTTAGACTGGAATTATTAATTAGAATTACTTTTCACTACCCGACCCTCGTCGCTTTTTTCCCTTCTTTAATTATCCAAACCACTGTTTCTTTTTGCATACGAATTGTTCTCATCATTGTTAAATGTGGAAGTTTCTATTAAGGATCATTTGCATTCACCTTTATATTTACATTCATCATCTTGTTACTTCCATGCTGCATTTCCTCCCGAACCCTCCCGAATGGTTTCAGTATATTGATATATAGGCGATTAGCTGACAACCTGTCACAACAACAATATACGTACAAAGCCATCTTAAATAACCTTCAAAACTTTGACAAACCTGGTGGAACAACCGTTGTTTAGGTCGTTTTAATATGTATTACATTAGGGATAAAGGCGTGATAATATGTATCTATGTATGTATCTTTTTTGCCAACAACACATCAGTTCCTACAATTAACCAAATAAGAAATCTAATAAACTTTTCAAACTTCACATATTCCCATTTAGCAACATTCATACAATACCTTACATTAATTAAATACCATGTAATGCAATAAAATCCCGTAGAGCCGTCCCCAAACGCTAGACGATCTCGTTAGGCGCTTATTACGTTGCAGTAAGGGGCCAATTTGCCGCACCAGTGGGCCCGAGCCCCGATCACTCCTTGACTAAGAAGCGACATCTGCTAATCGATTGATTGACCCCACCTTGGGAAAAAATACAGGGTCGAGTGTCCCCACCCTCCCCATGCGTAGGCACTTTAATTGTACCCACTTTGACGCGTCTGGAGTTTGTAAGTGCTGAGTAAATGTTGTAAGAATTGTAAGCACTTTTAAAGTGAAGATGTGTTTGACGTGGCGGAATGACCTTTGTTTTGGTCGTTTACGCTCTGCCTACCCCATTAGGGATAAAGGCGTGATTATATGTATGTATGTGTTTGACAAAAGTTTGTCAGAATATATTAGTGTTTCTAATGGTATAGTATTTTTATCACACGACTGCCGCTTGAGATAAAAACTAAGTATATCTTCGATTACATACATACGTAAAATCACGCCTTTATTCCTAATGGGGTAGGCAGAGTGTTAACGATTTAAACAAAGATCGTTCCGCCACGTCTGACAGGTTTTGAGGGATAATTCAGACAGATCTGTATATCGCTGTAGTGAGAGGTTGTCAGCCCATCGCCTAAATTAAAATACACTGAAATCCTCCAATTCCTTAGCTGGTTTTTACAGCATGCTCGGGAGGAGAAGCAGCTGGCACATTCTATGTTTTTCTATCGCTCCCAGCACAGCATGGAAGGAATCTTGGGTTACTTTACGTTTTTCATCTAAAATAACTATTGCGTAGGTGTTGCACGTTTCTATGATAGACGGAGTAGGCGTCATGGCCAGACCCAGACTTAAATAATAGAATCTCTACATCTACGGTATTCGTATTATTATGAATAGAATCTAGAATAGAACAATGCGATTTTTATTTAGTTCAGAAGGCGTAGATGGTCGTAAAATATCGATGTAAGCTTACGTGACGATAATTATGATATATAGGTATCTAGGTAACTTCTGTAGTCATCCTAGGCTCGTATTTATAAATCAATCTCAAGATTGAGAGCAATATTAAGTATTGATTTGACAGGCCATTTTGTACTGGAATGCCATTTCTGATACGAACTCAAACTGACTGACTATCTTGAGATCGCTTTATAAATACGAGCCTTAGTTCTATCGGGTTGCCATACTAAATACGTATGTAGGCAATAGGAACAAAGGTGCAAAAATGCGGCGAGTGCTGACTGTACATACATACATGCATATAATCACGCCTTTATCCCTAATGGGGTAGGCAGAGCGTCAACGACTCAAACAAAGGTCGTGCTGACTGTAATAAATGTAAAATGCAATTCGCCTTCACACACATACATACATATAATCACGCCTTTATCCCTAATGGGGTAGGCAGAGCGTAAACGACCTAAACAAAGGTCGTTCCGCCACTTCTGACAAAGTTTTGAGGGTTATTTAAGATAGATTTGTAGGTATATTGCTGTAGTGACAGGTTGTCAGCCTATCGCCTAAATTGCAATATGCTAAAACCCTCGGATCCCTTAGCTGGTTTTTACAGCATGCACGGGAGGAAATGCAGCTTGAACATTCTATGTTTTTCTTTCGCTCCCAGTCCAGCATGGAAGTAATAGTAGCCTTCACACACGGACATTAATATCTACTTACTTCATCACCGGTTAAGATGAGGTTTTTGAAAGATTTATTGTCGTGTGACTGTAGAGTCATTGTTTAATAATAGATAATAGTTACGTGTTCCATCGACACGATAAGAAGAAGAATAGATAATATTTATGATTACTTCCACGGTGGACTGGGAACGAGAGAAAAACATAGAATGGTCCAGCTGCATTTCCTCCCGGGCATGCTGTAAAAACCAGCTAAGGGATTCGAGGGATTCAGTATATTGTAATTTAGGCGATGGGCTGACAACCTGTCACTACAGCAATATATATATAACCCTCAAAATGAAACGACTGAAACGGCGGAACGGCCTTTGTTTAAGTTGTTTACGCTTTGCCTATCCCATTAGAGATAATGGCGTGATTATATGTATGTATTTTTATGACGATCAAAACCCGCAGTCGACTGTTTCAAAAGTACATGTTTATGTAGAGTGGAGAACAACTCGTACTAACTATGCCACACTCAACATCTTCCAGCTCCAGTTAACCAAACATACATACATATAATCACGCCTTTATCCCTAATGGGGTAGGTAGAGCGTAAATGACCTAAACAAAGATCGTTTCGCCACGTGTGACAAAGTTTTGAGGGTTATTAAAGATAAATTTGTAAGTATATTGCTATAGTGACAGGTTGTTACCCTGTCGCCTAAATTGCAATATACTGAAACCCTCGGATCCCTTAGCTGGTTTTTACAGCATGCCCGTGAGGAAATGCAGCTGTCACATTCTATGTTTTTCTCTCGCTCCCAGGCCAGCATGTTATTTTATGACGATCAAAACCCTGTACAACCTGTCACTACAGCAAAATATATATAACCCTCAAAACGAAACGACTGAAACGGCGGAACGGCCTTTGTTTAAGTTGTTTACGCTTTGCATATCCCATTAGAGATAATGGCGTGATTATATGTATGTATTTTTATGACGATCAAAACCCGCAGTCGACTGTTTCAAAATTACATGTTTATGTAGAGTGGAGAACAACTCGTACTAACTATGCCACACTTAACATCTTCCAGCTCCAGTTAACCAAACATACATACATATAATCACGCCTTTATCCCTATTGGGGTAGGTAGAGCGTAAACGACCCAAACGAAGATCGTTCCGCCAAGTCCGACAAAGACAAAGTTTTGAGGGTTATTAAAGATAGATTTGTAGGTATATTGCTGTAGTGACAGGTTGTTACCCTATCGCCTAAATTGCAATATACTGAAACCCTCGGATCCCTTAGCTGGTTTTTACAGCATGCCCGGGAGGAAATGCAGCTGGCACATTCTATGTTTTTCTCTCGCTCCCAGGCCAGCATGTTATTTTATGACGATCAAAACCCTGTACAACCAGTCGACTATTTCAAAAGTACATGTTTATGTAGAGTGGAGAACAACGCGTACTAACTATGCCACACTCAACATCTTCTAGCTCCAGTTAACCAAACATTGCTGGTAAAACGAGACAATGGCCTCCCCTCCGAGGGTATTATTTTTGTATAAGCCGCGGCAAACCGGGTTGCCATGCGTGTTACGAAACTTCCAAAATGTTCCAAATTTTTTCTATGTTAGTAAGTAATTTTATATTTATTTTTGATTACGTAGTAGGTTTAATTACTGATCTTTTGCATACGGGAAATATTGGGAAATATATTTGATTTAACTAATTTTAGACATAAATGATTACAGTTTGTTATTTTATTTTTTCTTTCATAAAAAATTAAATTGTATTTTGTCTTTCAATAATTTTTTATTGACGAATAGCATGATTGATTAATAATGCAAAAAATTAGTTCATAGTATTGAAAAAAATAGGTTTTCCCACTTTGCCTATAGTATTTACAGCTCAATTTTAGAACAAAAGTAAAAAAGTTTCATGTCTTTTTATCAATAACTCATTTAAAAAATAAATGAGATTTCATTATGTTGTCATATCTAATAGCTTTTAGAAACAAGATCTTCGATTAAAAGACATGAAACTTTGTTTACCTTTATTCTAAAACTGATTTGGAAATATATACCAAAATTATAAAACACGTTTGACGTTTCATAAAAAGTGACTGGTTTGATTAGCAGCATGAACTAACAAATACTGGGTCATCTACCCAGTCCGCAGAGATCAATACAGCTGGCAACTCCGGCGGCAAGTCTCAGCCTCACCTACCCTTATTAACTGGAGAGGCGAGCCCTCTTTGATGCACTCCCGTCTGCTCCCAACTAATGATTTTAAATTCACCATTCGCCCTTTTATCCGACCTTCGACCTCCGACCTCGCAGGTATGTTATGGGGCTATTTTGAGATACAAATTACCGTTTTGAGAGTCTAATTTATGGTAATACGTTATGCTTTACAAGCTTGTAAAAGGCTTTTGTTTACACGTATAAATAAACCCTGACATGAGTTTAAAGAGGTATTATGTGTGTTATACGGGGTGTAATGGACAGCGTCCCGTAAACTGATAGGGGTTGCTCAGTCAACGAAACTGAACAACTACCAGCAGGAATAAATGTTGGCTTTTCCATACAAATTGTCTGATCCAGTTGTTCATTTTGTATGGGAAAGTCATTGTTTTTTCATCTCTTGAAAGAATTCCCCGGTGAAAGTTGTTCCATTTCGTTGACTGAGCATCCTAATGCAACTGGGAAAACCTCACACAGTGATAAATTGACAAATATCAACTTCGTGTTCCCCCAGGGAACCTAACCCAACCTCCGGATCGTAAGCCCATGGCTCTGACCACTAGACCACAGAGGCAGATAAGGCAGGTATGTTATAATGACTTCATGACAATGTAACATTCCGCAGATACCTATGTCATAGTTATAGATTACTTGAAAACAACTGAGAGCGTATCAGCGAAAATTTCCGTAGAGGTCTGTTTTAGCACTTTTAATTTCTTAATAATGCAAATGCCTGGAGAATAAAAGTGAATAAACAAAGCGCATAAACAAAATTCCAGCTAAAAACGTGACACCGCAGGTCGGCTAGGGCATCCATTTAAATTTTATTAATTTATCCGACGAGATGCGAGCGGGCGCAAAAAAATCATAAACGAAATTGAGACGCGCAAGCGAGAGGTTGTCATGGTTATCTCTTTAATGAGAGAAGGGGACGGGACGACTTTCTTTGCAAATTCGCTGGTCTTTTTCAAGTTGTTCTCTTTCCGTTTTTAATTATTGAACCACTCATTCCTAATTATTGTTATTAGCGCTGGGGAGAGTGGTGAAAATTGAGGGTCTCGGCGAGCAATATTGACCGCTTGGCTGAGGTGGGTCTCCGGGGAGGTTTTTAATTGTGCCAGCTTTTGACTTTTCCTCTTGTTCTTTGAGACGCTTCAATAAACTTGGATTTTACGGTGTCTCACTTGTGTTTGAGGGGGAAACTTTTATTGTACGCACGCATTTCGTAGGCAGATTTCTCCCTAAACATGTAGAGTCAATCCGCTAATGTTTCTAATGCGTATCGAGGTATTAGGCGTTTATACCCAAATTGTCGGGTTTGAGCAGCAAATCCCCAGTAAGCCCTGTAACCGAGATCAAAGGAAGGCGCCATTACGATTGTGGCTCATTTTTTATTTAGCCGGGAGCCGCGGGGCCGGCTCTCTTATCTTAACGCTCCCGTCTACTTTATGACGTTATAAAGCTGATTTTTAATCCGACGTGCTGGGGAAATTGCCTCAACAATTTCGTTTGGTTTCGATTTCAAACAGGGTTTTATACTTTCCTACACATATGTATTATGTAGGCAGTTATAGCTGCTTATGCCTATCTTTGTTTTTATAGTTAGGCCAGTTTACTCACATTTTATTGAATTATTTGTTTCAGTAGCTAGTAGCTTTTTGTAGTATTTCCAACTCAGTTTTAGAATAAAAGTAAACAAAGTTCCATGTCTTTTAATTGGAGATCTTGTTTCTAAAATAAGTTTTAGCTATTAGATATGACAACATAATGAAATAGTAGTTTTAGTCATTTAATTAATTTTCCAACACCATTAATTTTAATTTATGTATCATTAATTTTTGAAACGTGTTTTTGAATAAAAAGACATGAAAGTTTGTTTACCTTTATTCTAAATCTGAGTTGGAAATACTATAGCCACCTGGTTTTTACTTCCACTACCCGCGGTGACTAAGAGATGGCGTTACAGGTAACAATTTATACAATTTTAGTAACTAAGCGGTTTTAATTTTAAGATTTTAACTCAAAAGTCACTCTTCTTATTGTTTTCCTGTACATTCTAGAGATGTAACTTAATTTTTCTTTGTTGACATCGATATAGTTAAACGACGTGCAATATGTTTCACTTTCTAATCTCGGAGAGCACGTTTCCCCTGGAGCATATTTGTATGAACAAGTGGCGCCCCCTCGCGGGTCGATACCAGTTTATGAAGTGTGTCGCACGTGCAAGTGCAATATGTTCGCGTTGTTGTACGGTCGTCGGAGTAGGGCTTCTATAAAGGGTGTAAGGGACAGCTTCCCTCAAACTAATAGGTCAACGAAATTGAAAAAAGATATTATTTAAAAATAAAAAAAAGATCTTCCATGCTGGACTGGGAGCGAAAGAAAAACAGCTGCATTTCCTTCCGGGCATGCTGTTAAAAACAGCGAAGGGATCTGAGGGTTTCAGTATATTGCAATCTAGGCGATGGGCTGACAACCTGTCACTTTAGCAATATACGTACAAATCTATCTTAAATAACCCTCAAAACTTTGTCTTACGTGGCGGAACGACCTTTGTTTAGGTCGTTTGCGCTCTGCTTACCCCGTTAGGGATAGGGGCGTGATTATATGTATGTATGTATGTAAAAAAAGAACAAATAATTATCTGTTTCGGGTGGTAATTTGGAAGTCCCATAGCCAAAGCCTTTTTTAAGTTTTAAACATATTTTAATGTTTATTAATAAAAGTTATCTTACCTAACAGCTGTGAAATAATTCTAACTATACAAGACACATCTATTTTATCATTAAACGATGAACAAGTGTTATTCAAGTTTATAAAATATTTGCCAACTCAGTTGTGGGTTTGATAGAGGTATTCACCTCGACATTTCGACCCTATACGAGGATCTTCTTCAAGAGATAAGAAAGTCACACTCGTCCGCGCATCAAGTGCGACTTTCGATGTAATTTTCATAAAGACACATCTTATTTATTGAATCATAGAGTTTTGACTTTCAAGTTCCGAAAAGTATCCTTATCTGTAGGGAAACAAGCGCGTGACCAAAAAAAGAGAAAAACAATTACAACGGCTGTATACAAAACCAACCCTACCGACTGTACCACTCGGAAGCCGACGGGACTAACACCGAGTCACAACCGGGCAAGGGGGAGACGAAAGCCTTTTTATGAATAACTAAATGATTTATTAAGTGTACGCTCAATGCCTTCATTTTTTCGCGGGTTTGTTCGCCCTTTGATATCTAGCTGCGGAGAAAAAAAGCGGCGAGGTAATAATATTGCATGACATGCCTGCGTGGTGTATCGGTCTGAGTGGGCACTCGACCCGGAGGTCCGGGGTTCGATTCCCGGCGGGGGACAATGACTTTATGTTGTTGTTTCTAGTTTGGTTAGGACATTGCAGGCTGATCACCTGATTGTCCGAAAAGTAAGATGATCCATGTTGTCGGATGGGCATGTAAATAGTCAGTCCTGCGCCTGATTTCTCTCTGGTCGTGTCAGTCAATCTGTCCCATCAGAATAAGAGATAGAAGGAGTAGAGAGTGCACTTATGTGTAGCGCAAACACTTAGGCACTAAAAGTTAGTCCTGCGCAGTTGTCCGGTCTCTGGGAGATTTGCCGCGATCACTGAAAATCGATGGGAAGAATATTATTATTGTATGATATTGCTGAACTAATTTAAACAGCGCCATCAAGACAATAAAATAAGCTAAGTTTGTGTTATGAGAAATGCATTATTTTTATTTGTAAATTTAATTTATATCTTTTTCTTTATGAACTTTGTTGTTGTGTCTTTGTTTTGTATGTCCTGTTTTTATGATGTTTCTGTGTACAATAAATTGTTAAATAAAAAAATAAACTTTTTCATGATTTACATTAAATTCTTTCTAAATATGTCCCTCAGAGGTAAATTCATGTAATATTTCTACGCTTTTCGTAGTAAATATGCTACGACAACTGCTACGCCGTAGAGAATTGTGTAATATTGTCTACTGGGCATAGAACGTATGATTACGATTTTTCTTCTAAACTAGTTACACAACAGAAGGAGAAAACAGTTCAAAGAATTATTTTGCCTCTATTCACCTAAAATTTAAAGTCTATGTTTTTTTACTTGCAATGAATTGCTCTTGGCACTAAACTCTAAGATCAGGGATGACCGTGACAGAGTCGACGATGGAGCGACCTCACCCAAAAGATGCCTGTTATGGCACTGGCAATCTCACGAACTGACGGAACACAGCAAGCTGTTTGGCGCCGGACTGTGAGAGTCGTTCGCGAGCCAGGCGGCCCCTTGCGGATAACATACATTCATATAATCAGGCCTTTATCCCTAATGTAGTAGGAAGAGCGTAAACGACCTAAACACAGGTCGATCCGCTACGTCTGACAAAAATTTGAGGGTTACAAAGATAGATTATTAGTTATATTGCTGAAGTGACAGGTTGTCAGCCCATCGCCTAATGTGCAAAATAGAGAAACCTTTGGATCCCTTAGCTGGTTTTTACAGCACGCCCGGGAGGAAAAAAAAACATTCTATGTTTTTCTCTAGCTCCCAGTCCAGTATGGAAGATTGCGGATAACATTGTCATAAAAGAGAACAAGCGCCGTTTGTTGGACCAGCAAATACGTGTTTTGTATTAAAAGCACTTTTTACTTCGCGCATAGCGTCCGGGTAGCAATTTCTTGGCCTCTCCTTAGTTCTGGCCGGGTTTATGCGGGTTTTATGAAAATAAGCGGGAGGCCGCTCATTTCGGGTCGAGGGGGGTTAGCGGGGGGGTACTAAGGTTGAGACTTGAGATGTGTTGAGACTCTCTGTATACTTTTGTCACAGTTACTTTTCGTAAAGACAGGTTACAGACACAAAAATACAGTGTAAAAGAATATAAATAACGCGAAGATAGTTTCTTTTTTTCGAGTATAATGGTTGACAAACATAGTGAATCAAGTCAACCATAAGTCATCTATTTATTTAACAATTTATTGCACACATAAACATACATAGTACACAAATATAAAAAAACAATAGCACAACAGGTACAGGTTTCATCTACTTGAGATACCGAGAGTATTTTCTTCGGCTACCGCGTTCCATAAACAGCCATTTGACGTATTTAGTTTATTCTTCATTGGAAAATAAATTTTACAGCATTACAGCGTAGCCTATACACTGTAAAAACTAAGGTAACATAATTCTAGTATATACGAATAATAAAATAAATAAAAATAATATTAATTACAAGTTATACCTGCGATTGTCGGCACTTGGTGAAACTCCATATTCATATATTGAAGTATTGATTTTTAATAGCTTTGCTACTATAAGTGCCTGTTGTGTCTTTGTTTCATATGTATGTTACATACATACATAGAATCACGCCTTTACCCCTAATGGGGTAGGCAGAGCGTTAAAAACCTAAACAAAGGTCGTTTCGACGCGTCTGGTAAAGTTTTGAGGGTTATTCAAGATAGATTTGTATGTATATTGCTGAAGTGACAGGTTGTCAGCCCATCGCCTAAATTATAATATACTGAAACCCTCGGAACCCTTAGCTGGTTTTTACAGCATGCCCGGGAGGAAATGCAGCTGGATATTCTATGTTTTTCTCTCTCTCCCTGGCCAGCATGGAAGAATGTTTATTTCTGTATGCTATTTAAGTATGTTTTGTGTAAAATAAATAAATATATTGAACCAACTGCTACTATGAGTGCGCACGGGGTCTTTACGTAGTTTTCATGGTCTGGAGAGCCACCGCCGCGGCTTTTGGCATCTCGCCAGCTACTGGAAATGTTAGCCGCTCTTTTGTTTTGCGCCTTTCTTTCTACTTATACAGTTTCTTATTCAGCGAATGAATCAAAGATTGTTTTGTAACATTAGAATTCGCACATTAGTAGTGATTCTTCTTCTTGTGAGGTTTGTCAGAGGAAACAGCTCCGATGAACCCCAGTGTCAACAATAAATATTTTAAAAATCTATATAAAGCTCTACCTCTATAAAGTACACTGGAGTTTGCCAGTATATTACCAGCTAATGAGATGTTTGTATTAAATCCGAGTGAGATCAAATGATCTGCGCTCCTACGATCTCGTCACGGGACGCATTGACCTAAATTCGATTGATCCGACCAACCATCATTTGAATCTGTGAGATTAAATTTCTGTTTTTTTGGATTATTAAATGCTATGGTGAAGCGGGAGCTTCTCGTGTCGGTTGTAAAAAGAACAGAAAATATTGAGGTAATAGGTATCCTTTGCCCAGCAGTGGGATGATGTAGGCTAATTAAGGTAAGATAAGATAAGTTATTCAGCCCGCATTGACCTGGAGCCGTATTTTTGAACCACTTGAAAGCTAAAGCACATAGGTTCGCCTGCGATTTCCATACTAATTGGCATGGGCAAGTTGTCTTTCATATGCGAATTCGATACGAGTGTTTCAAAAATACGACTCCTGAGTTAGAAATATCCTCCTTAATTGTCACTTTGATATGATAATAATTATGATAAACTTTATATACCCTCTTTTGCGTACATAACCCAAGATTTCGATCGAGGTAGACAACAAAGCCACAGAGGCATTCAATTACCTAAATGAGTAATACATTTTCGAGTAACACTGGCTTAGTAACACATTGGGTAACACAACAGCGACCGCAGGCCGCAAACAGCCGCGTCCAGATCGTGGTAACAATCAGAATACTACTGTTTCGACGTATGAGTATTGTTGGAGTACACCCGTCAAACCTAGACCTAGTGGTAAAGCTTTACCTCCGCAGTCTGACAATCGGGCTTACAATCCAGTGGCCTTGGTTTTTTGTTTTTACCCGACTGCGCAACGCAAAGGAGGGTAATATGTTTATCAGCCTATCTACTATGTATGTATGTTTGATCCTCTGTGGCGCTCTAGAGACTAAAAGCGTGGGCTGATTTTAATTATTCTTACATCAATCGATTCGTCTTAAGCATACAAGTGGCACTGAAGACATGATTTTGTTAAAAAAATATATGGCGACATTCAGGCACCATTTTGTAAAAATGAAACAAAATAAAATCGACAAACTATGCCAAATATTATCATTGAATAGGTGTTTCAAAATCAACTGAAGTTTTCTAACATCATTTTTCGTTTTGAATAATCGTTTAAGATCTACGACAATTTCAAGTTCACTTTGCGTTCTACGCAGTTGGGTTTTCTGAACTTTTTGTATTACTGGTTTATTTATTTGCACGGAATAAAATGATTTTGAGTTAAGAGCAATGAGAAATTCTTCCCCCAGTTAAGCTGTCGATATAGGCTGTCGTGAAGGTTCCGTCCAAAAAATCCGTTACCTACATTCCGTTAAAAATTGTTAGATATTCTGTATTGGACCAAACAAATCGTCCCCTGATTTTAAACGCAAACGGCTAGCTTTGGAAATGAGACCATATTATCGGTGAGCCCATTCACATTACGAGTGTGTTTTGGCGCAGTTATACTCAACAGTGGTCGCATTTCGGCCACGCCTGTCATTCCAGTGGGCACTAGGTCAGCTAAACCTATTTGCAGTGTTGAGTTTTGTTGTGATACGGGCGAATAGGCTGTATAGTTGATGCAAAAGCTTTAAGTCTGCTTTTGGTTTAATAAACTTCGAAAAACCCACGCCTGTCATTCCAGTGGGCACTAGGTCAGCTAAACCTATTTGCAGTGTTTAGTTTTGTTGTGATACGGGTGAATAGGCTGTATAGTTGATGCAAAAGCTTTAAGTCTGCTTTTGGTTTAATAAGCTTCGAAAAACCCACGCCTGTCATTCCAGTGGGCACTAGGTCAGCTAAACCTATTTGCAGTGTTTAGTTTTGTTGTGATACGGGCGAAAAGGCTAAATAGTGAAGTTGAATAGTAAAGATGATATAGCTGATGCATACCTCCATCCTGGCCGGGGAACTAGGTAGGGTTTTCCACTAAAACTGGAACCACCAATTTTCGTATAATGCTCTTGCTCTGCGGAAAATCCTAGTTCTATGACACTGAAATAATACCTTTATATCTATAAGAACCCTGGATACTCATATTTTAAAATAATAACCAGTATGTCTTTTTAATTAATCATTGTTGGTGACGCCAAGTATGTGATGAATCACCAAATCCCTAATCAATTATCACGCACGTGATATCTACCTTTGAAAATAGATACCTTTTGAAAATCTTTGTTTTCCAAACCTTCCATGACAATCCATAAATCTTTTACCACCTCTGGTTCTCCAACCATCTGTCACCACATTTTTTCTTACCCTTTCCGCCGCATACCGATGCGTCTCAGCCGCGCGCGGTACGTGCCGGCGTCATCGGCCGTCGGCGTCGGTGCCGTCGGTGGAGGAATGCATCGGAATGTGCCGTCCTGGCTGATTTGTGGCGCGCCTACTGCCATTCCTGGATTCTACAGGGAATCGACATTCAACCTTCTCTACATCAGTTGGAACGAAACGATAGACCGTCAAGTTTAGCGGCCTAGTCACGCGATATTCAGTGCAAGGAAAATTCGCCTGATGCGAGCGGAAAACCATATTATACATTTCTTGAAACCGCCAGATGGTTTGGCGTTAGACTTTAACTTACCGATGGTAAAAAAATCTAAATAAAAAAAGTAAAAATAGAAAGTAAACATATTTTGAGAGAAGCATTTAGCAATATCGTAACTTATGCATTTAAAGAAGAGAAGAGCTCGACGTATTTATTAAGCCATTATTAGTGTGTACTACGCACGATACTGAACTTTATTTTTCTGTTACAGGAAAGTCGTTCTCGTTAACAATAATGCTGGCGACATCCCCCCCTCAAGTGGCGACGTATCAAAAAGCCATCAAGGTGACGGTGGACGGACCAAGGGAGCCAAGATCGAAGACCAGGCACCACGGCTTCCATCCCTTCCACTTCGGACCGAGATTCGCGCCCGATCCTCTCATGGGATCGTTACCTTTCAAGTTATCAGGTAAGGTCCATTCATAATCATCAGCCAGTGTTAGGCCACTGTTGGCTGCCTCTCTTATGGCAGGCCAATGAGCTGAATCTTCATCCGTTCTCATGCATCCAATCTATGGCCACTGCTTTACGAAAGTTCTCCACCTAATTTTAGGACACCAACATTATTCACTGTAAAAAAAAAACGTTAATATCCTGCACTGAATAACAACAACTATCAACTGTTCTTTAGATTGTACATACTATTTATTCTAAATACATAGATTCTATTTATTTCTTCCATGCTAGACTGGGAGCGAGAGAAAAACATAGAACTTGCCGGCTGCATTTACTCCCGGGCATGCTGTAAAACCAGCTAAGGGATCCGAGGGTTTCAGTATATTGCTATTCAGGCGATGGGCTGTCAACCTGCTACTACAGCAATATACCTACAAATCTGTCTTAAATAACCCTGAAAACTGTGTTAGACGTGGCGGAACAACCTTTATTTAGGTCGTTTACGCTCTGCCTACCCCATTAGGGATAAAGGCGTGATTATATGTGTATCAGCTAAGAGATCCGAGGTATATTATAATTTAGGCGATGGGCTGACAACCTGTCACTACAGCAATTTACTTACAAGTCTATTTTATATAACCCTCAAAACTTTGTCAGTCGTGCCGGAATGACCTTCCGTTTAGATCGTTTACGCTCTGCCTATCCCATCAGGGATAAAGGCGTGATTATATGCATGAACGCATTATGTTAATTTTAACATACCTTATCATTTACCCCGTTCTAATAAATATGCTCTGTTTAAAGAGCACTCGAGCTCAACTAACCTTGCCCAATTTGCCACACTGAATAGAATTATGAGACAATATAGCTCTCTCTCTAAATCTCTTGACATTGATATTTTTAATGATAAACTTCAAAAATTTAAAAAGACCTTACTGTCTGCTTTACAATCCTCAAATGTCTCAAATGTCTAAATTACCCTTGGAATTTGTTATTGTTTGGTCGCCTAAATTAAGTTGTAGGTATGCTTTAATTTTAATTTTGTTTTAATTTAGAATAATTTCTATTTTGTCTTATATGACCGCTTCTTTGTAATTTGGTGCATGCCGTGGCAATCTTTAAGTAAGGCTCCACTAAGCATATTATTTAAGTTTGGTTTTTTATCATGAATTGTATGAGTGTTTGTCCTTGTTGATTGTCCTTAAATAAATAAAATAAAATATATGTGTATGTATGTATTTATTCTATAATACGGCTAAATTATGAAAGCCCCGTAGTCAGTCTGTCGAGCTAGTCAAAGACCCCTGTAGTGACTCCACGGACGGTTCTATCCGGCGATATTAAATTGTCAAGGCGATAGACCGTCGTCACTTCGCCTGCTTGTCGAACGCAGGCAAGAGATTAAGATTACGTAACATAAAGATTTTCAAAAATGAAGCAATGTTAATGTTTCTACCCGCAGCGCTATCTATTGGCTACATTGGTACATAATATGGGTAAATTATGAAAGCTCTGTAGTCAGTCTGTCAAAGACCCCTGTAGTGACTCCAAGGACGGCTCTAACAGGCGATATTAAAATGTCAAGGCGATAGAAGAGATTGCGATTACGTAACATCAGTTATGTTAGGATTCACGGAAGGTAAACTTAACTTAGGAGTGGAGGGAGGAGAATAAGTTTTTATTTATGAAACTACGTACGTCATCGTCATTTAAAGCGTGGGACGTGAGGATTTCGTCAACATTTAATTTTAACTTTTGTGGTGGACTACCCGTAATCATGATTTTTGTAACAGTGTTGAAATATCGAGAACTCATCAAATCATTTACATCGCGGTAAAAAAACAGTAAAATCTCTCATAGTAATAATGAAAATAACCGCGTAAGTTTAAAATTAAATGTTTGACGAAATCCTCACGTTCCACGCTTTAAATAATTTAAATCGCGATAAGAAACCCTTAAAATTTATCTTCGTCAATCATCTCTGCATGATGCCTTCCCTTCCTCTAGAACTTTTTTCTGTTAGGAGATCGGTCTTATAGGATTTCCTTGGTTTTTCTTTTCTTATCTGTCCTGCTATCTTTCTTTCAATATTTAAATTACTGGTCACGTCGTATCAAGTGTCATATTTAAGGAGTCATTTGATAATATTTTTGTCCTAACATCTATATTTATATACCAAGTACGTATTATCTGACGCTATGACCTAGACTTGGGCGCAGTATAAATATATTTACTGCCCGTCAACTTCGCGTCGCTCGCCACGTCCGACGCCTCAAAAGGGGATTTAATTTGGCCGACAACTTTTGCGAAACAATTAATTATCAATTTGGAGCCCTCTTTTGTTTGACACCTGTAAGAAGCAGGCAACGCCATTTTGCAGAGTTAGTTTATTCGTCTGGGTACTTTTTGAGACCTACCTTTCCTTGTATACTAAATTAATTTTTAAATGTGTTATTATAAAATATGATATCGCTTTTAAGTACTCTTAGCACTTTGCTACGCTGGGTAAATTGTAGTGTAGCAATCTACTATATTTGCTCTGTGGCAGCAACGATCTTGTTACATAGCGTTACCAACCGATGAACAGGGTAGCTTCGATACTAGCCCCGTTTAAATCGTAACCTTCCGCATTTTTTACCTTTATCCAACACAGGTATAAGATATACCCGTCAAAGCGAGCTGTTTATTGAGACGCAAGCCTCCAAACGCTGCTAAGCAACGGCACCCTCTTGCCTGCTGACTTGGTACTTACACTACACCTAAAAATATCTATATCGCTTAAGTTATACTTTAAGATTTTTAGGTACACTTTAGAGAGAATCTAAATGCATATACGAGTAATTACGATATAAAAATTTTGAGGGACATTTAAAATAGGATGTTTATTGATTTAAGTAACGTGTTGTTAGAAAATTACTATAACTGGAATTGTTTTTAAGCGGAGAAAGAGTAGAAACTGGCACATTCGTCTTTAGTTCCTTTCAGTCTAGCTTCCAGCAAGTAGCAACACATAAAAAAGTCTCCCCATATCATCATTACAAACAGAATGCAGCACAAGTTACCAACAACGCTTGTTATTAGATTTCCTCCCGGAACTTCCGTCTCCAGGAGCGATATTTCGGAAGGTGTTCAATTTCGTTATGAAGTTGTGAGCGCCCTGCCAATAGGCTCGCAGTGGGGCGCCAGTCAGGCAGGTTAAGGTTATCGCACATTGCACTTTAAGGATATGTAGCAGCACCAGTGTAGTAGAAATATTCTACTGCGGCTCTACTGAGAGTAAAGCTTTTAAATGTGAAATTTGTAATTACATCATTTTAATATTCAATGCTGGACTGGGAGCGAGAGAAAACCATAGAATGTGCTAGCTGCATTTCTTCCTAGGCATGCTGGAATAACCAGCTATAGGGCCCGAGAGTATATATTGTAATTTAGGCGATGGGCTGACACCCAGTCACTACAGCACTATACCTACAAATCTATCTTAAATAACCCTTAAAACTTTGTCAGACGTGGCGGAACGACTTTTGTTTAGGTAGTTTACGCTCTGTTTACCTCATTAGTGATAAAAGCGTGATTACATGTATGTATAATTTTGATAACAGTTGATTTTTTTGAAAAACATAATTTACAGTGCATGTTCTTCGCGGTGCTCATTTATGACAATGAAAATTGAACAGAGTCGGATTGGTGTTGAGTTGACGTAATATGCGAAGACCTTTATTTGCTGTCTCCTTTCTCGTAGCTGTGTCCTTTTTACATTCTGATATTCATTGCTGCTTTCGTTAAACGGGTGTGGCAAGTGTGGATGTGAGTAGCAATGGAGGGAAAAGTGGAAGCCTACGTTTAAGAATATGGTCGCTAGGCAGCGTTTGACGGTTCGCACATAATAAAGGTACACGACCTGATGATGCGTATGTTTTGAGATTTTACACAATATAAGATCGCAACTGTGCTGCTTTCTTTATTCTTTTGCCTTTCCGTTTTTAATAAATAAGATGTAAACAAAAATCGAACAATAATTACCCAGTACGTAGAGCGATAGATACTAGTTCGGGGCAGTGATCTCAATGCTTGGTCCAATCTAACTAATTGGACTGTCACATCGAATTGACATCTGTCAACATGATAATAGAACTTGAGTAAAAGATACGGGGTATAAGGGACAGCGTCCCGCAAACTGATAGGGGTTGCTCAGTCAACGAAACTAAACAACTATCACCAGGATATTTTTTCAGGGAGCAAAAAAACCTTGGTTTTCCATACAAATTGTCTGAACGACGTGGTAATTTAGTATGGGAAGGTCAATTTAATTTTTCATCTCCTGTAAGAATTTCTCAGTGAAAGTTGTTCAGTTTCGTTGACTGAACAACCCGTATCAGTTTGCGGGACGCTGTCCCTTACACCCGGTATAGCATATTAGGTCTCCAATTTCATAGAAACGTTTGTTTTTTTTCACGATAGAAATCTAACCAGCCGTAAGACGTGCTTGGAAATTATAATTTAAAACTCTATGCTACTTTTTTTTTTCAAAAACAGACCTACACCCGGTTTCAAAATAAATTTAAAATTATATTTATCAAATTTGTGAGTATAACGTACTACTATTATACTGGTTTAATCTTTTCGCCCAGAGGCGAGAAACAGCGAAATAAAATTAACAGTCTCAATTAACAAACACAACTCAATATAAAGTTAGACCTGAAAATGAAAACTGAATTACAAAGTATTAACTCTTGCTTCGATATTCTGTAAAGTTTCAGAGCGCGCTTCACTTGTTGTCAAAGTTGCCTACGAGAAAAAAATATGTAAAATAAAAAAAATCCTTTGTCCGTAAACAACCCAATGAACTTTCTTTAAAAACTTCTATAGTATTTCAAACTCAGTTTTAGAATAAAGGTAAACAAAGTTTCATGACTTTTTATTCAAAAATACATTTCAAAAATAAATGATACGTGTTGGCAAATTAGTTAAATTCCTAAAACTACTATTTAATTATGTTGTCATATCTAATAGCTATAACTTATTTTAGGAACCAGATCTTCGATTAAAAGACATGACATTTTGTGTACCTTTATTCTAAAACTGAGTTGGAGATACTATAGATTATCGTCACTATTAAATCAATGTCAGGAAATATACCTCGACGTAATTATATTATACCTCAATCTCCTCCTCAACTGCCTCCGTGGTCTGGTGGTCTGAGCCATGGGCTCTCGACCCTGGGGTGCCGGGTTCGATTCCCGGCGGGGGACGATGACTTTGTGTTGTTGTTTCTAGTTTGGTTAGGACATTGCAGGCTGTTCACCTGCTTGTCCGAAAAGTAAGTTGATCCATGCTGTCGGATGGGCATGTAAATAGTCGGCCCTGTGCCTGAGTTCTCTCTGGTCGTGTCAGTCAATCTGTTCCATCAGAATAAGAGATTTAAGGAATAAGAGAGTGCACCTGTGTGTAGTAGCGCATACACTTGGGCACTAAAAACAAGTCCTGCGCAGTTGGCTGATCTCCGGGAGATTGGCCGCCATCACCGAAAATCGGTGGGAGGACTATTATACCTCAATCTTAGTATGCTCAGAGAGCGGCCATAGTCATAGTAGTACAGGAGCGCAAGGTGTGTAATTGCGTTAGAGTCCTTTGACGCGTCTAACAAGGTTCCACTTGTGCCACTTGCGTAGTTCACGACCCTTTCACTACTATACCTTAGTTCACTGCAAGTCTCTAATTTTGAGCTACAGATAATACTAACTTAGTGATTAATTTGTTTTAGAAATATAGGATCTACCTAAAATTCAGTAATCCTAGAAATTGTCATACTATCAGAAATTCTCAAAAGCTAGATTGTCAAAAGTGCCTATTGTTTTATGTTAGGGAATTGACCTCAATCTTAGTAACATAGTAACCCCAGAGAGGTGTCATAAGTCATAATACCTACAGGAGAATTTATCTCAATCTTCACCGTCATAGTACAGGAGACCGAGGTGTGTAATTGCGTTACAGTCCTTTGACGCGTCTAACAAGGTTTGTGCCACTTGCGTAGTTCACGCCTCTCACACTACTAGTTCATTCAAAGGTGGCTATTTATTCCTATGAGATGATATTTTGACTATATTTGAACTGTTAGGGATATAAACAAGGAACTTAATCGTGTTATACAAAATGCAACAAAGCGCATTTAAGTAGGTATTAATTCATCATAGCGTGTAAGTTCTTCTGTCTTGTTCCCAGTGTCACTAGAATTTTGCTAGTCTCTAAATTAGACCGGAGGTTCTAACTTAAATAATATTATTACGACCATCTGGCAATACACCTCAATCTTGGCCGTCATAGTACAGGAGCGCAAGGTGTGTAATTGAGTTACAGCCCTTTGACGCGTCTAACAAGGTTTGTGCCACTTGCGTAGTTCACGCCTCTCACACTACTAGTTCATTCGTAAAGTTCACTTACCTATATAAAGCTGATTGTTGGTTCTTATGACATTCTTGTGTCTCATTTAGAGATACAAGGGTCTGACTTAGTATTTTATCATTAATATACTAATTATCAGGATAAAACAACCTTTTCAGTCATCATATATTTTTCTTATCTTTAAAACATGCGCCCTTTTAGATACTGCTCTACACTATTAGTACTTCTAGATTCTCAACAGTATTATTACTAAATATACCTCAATCTTGGCCGTCATAGTACAGGAGCTCGAGGTGTGTAATTGCGTTACAGCCCTTTGACGCGTCTAACAAGGTTTGTGCCACTTGCGTAGTTCACGCCTCTTGCTACTCGGCAGTTGGTACCCGGTGGTGAAGTGATAACGCTCTAAAGGGAATTAGTTAATGAACATAGGGAGGAAGTTTTGGAACTTTATTTATGTTTTATTAGTTTCTAGTACAGGAATAATTGTGTAGTTATAATCTTCTTGCTGTTTTCACTTCTGTGGGTCAGCTGTAAGAAATTTCTTTTTACTCATAAGCAGTGCCATTTGTTATTATTTTCTTATGTATTTTGTCCTATGTATGTGTCTATTTATAATAAATGGTTAAATAATAAAATATTGAGTTTGGGAAGCAATCATTATAAATATAGAATTATTAGTATTTCATTTGCGACAGTTTCAATTTTGACTCTAGTTCTAGCGCGCCCTAATGGCATTGGCATACCTATTTACCAACTGAACGAACGAACCAAAAAGAAAAATAATAGAACATGGCCTTATTTCTGTGGTAGCATTTTTGCAGTCTATCTGTTTAGAATAGAAGACCAGTCACATTTTTTTTTATCTAATATCACTTAAAATAGAGCAACAATATGCTTGTTCCGTTTGTGTCGTGTCGGCGATAGAAGTTGGAGGAAACAATCCAACTCGATTCAATATGTAAATGCCTGTGAAGATGCCCTTTTAGCTCTTGCCGCCAATATCCAGGGAATCATGATAAATTATCCACACTCACGTACTCTCATACAGTTCCTTCTTGTTGCGGGAAACGAATGTTTGGATAAGGTTGTTGCTTGATTATAAAAAAAAATATCTTGTCTCTAACATAGAGAATGGATTTTGCACCAGAAAGAGAGACCCTCATGTGAGAGAGAAGAAAATAAAATATTTTTTTTACTCTTTTGCGAAGGAATCCCTAATAGTACCATTTGCCGTAATTTTTAAATCGTACCTTGGATTCTGTCTGGAGGCACTGGTTATGATTATCGGCCCTGCGCCATATTTCTCTCTGTGTTCTTCATACCATTAGAATAAAAAAAAACTTATAAAAGTAATTAAGTTTCTATTGATGAGATCGGCTTCCGTCACCTGAAATCTAATGTGCCTTGATAAGTTAGGCTAAAGTAACTAAAATAAAGGCCTAGTGTTGAAGCGACCAGTGAGTAAAGTCACAACTTCTACCGACTCCGCTTTTAGCACATCCTCGCGTGTGTGCGCCACTTAAAGTCGCAGCCTCGCAATATTAATGAGGGAGCCTTAGAGAAAATTAAATATAGCATTAGGCCCGGAAGCCCCGGATTGTGTGGGGGTTGCGGGGGGCGGGGAGGCAACCCTTCCTTCGCGACAATACGGGTGCATAATTACGCATTTGTAAATTTTAAATGTCCCACCCACCTCATACAGCGTTTTGTATGGCGTGATTCGCGCTTTCACGGCCTTTAAATGCTCTCGAATGAATCTGCTGATGATTACGCGTTGGATTACGAGATGAGCTATTTTCGTAAAACCCACTTTGTTGTTACGTAAAACGATTCTGTTGTAGATTATGTGATTGGCACTTATTTAAATAAAACTCTATGCAAACCTCGTTTAGAGAACTACCCCCGCGCCAGCAATGCAGCAGCCGTAGCACCTTTTATAACCCTGATACATACATACATATAATCACGCCTTTATCCCTGATGGGGTAAGCAAAGCGTAAACGACCTAAACAAAGGTCCTTTCGCCACGTCTGACAAAGTTTTGAGGGTTATTTGAGATAGATTTGTAGGTATATTTCTATAATGACAGGTTGTCAGCCCGTCGCCTAAATTGCAATATACTGATACCCTCGAATATCTTAGCTGGTTTTTACAGCATGCCCGGGAGGAAATGCAGCTGGCACATTCTATGTTTTTCTCTCGCTCACAGTCCAGCATGGAAGAATTATAACCTTGATAGCTTACAAAATTATTGGCACTTAATATAATTCACCATAGATGATGCTATACTATTTCTAGTGAGACCTTTAATGCTTGTTTTTAATTATAACAGTACACTTCTTGGTATTATAGGACGGTTTACCTTAGAACAGAGTTTTCGTTTTTATAACTTTTTAAGGCAAAGATTTTCAACTTTCCGCGACCTCATTAGCCAAGTCTTTTGTAATCTATAAACAGGAAACATCTCAACCTTCAGCGGCACCCCTGTCACAGCTATTTGCTCTTTCCTACACCGAAAGGTTAATTAAGCAAAACAAAAAGGGGTTAAACAAAATCAATAGACGCAAATTCATTAAGGCGCTAAGCAGATTGAAAATCCAACATGGCGCCCAAGATGGCGGGTTAAGACGCGGTGACAAAGAGGCGTCGTTAGTTCGCGAGCCCTCTTATTAACCTTATGATGTACGGAGGGCATCAGTCTTCCCACTTCGCTAGTGACGTCACTCCTCCCTATCCACCCAAGCCTATGATAAGTTACACTACTCAAACTTGTAGTTGTATGACTGGCAAACCTAAAACCATCCAATTAATAAGGGCCTACGCAAGTTTCGAGTAAACGAAACGTACTTACGTTCTTGACACGTAACGTGAGATTACGGAAATTAATTTCACTTGTTTGTTGTTCGTAATGTTTCACAACAGTTTTCAGTTCGTAGCTTGTTAACGTAATACCTACGTCAAAGACGGTTTCTTATGTAACTGAAAATGATCTTCTTCAAATAATGTGTCACATAAATAGACCTCTGGGAACTGTATGTATAACGATACAGCGGCTACACTAATGACGGTCCGCACAGCCTAGTTGGCAGTGTATCTGCTTGCTACGCAGTGGGTCCCGGGTTCGATTCCGATTTGAATAATGAATTGAAATGTCTGTTTCTGGGTCTGGGCGTTCTTTGTAGTTGTTTCTTTGTATGTCCATGGCATCCTGATACAGGGAATCCTAGTGGGCAATCGTGTTTTTTTTAATCCTCTGAGACACACTAATAGGTTTAGAGTCCAAAGCTTCGAACAGAGGCATTTATGGAAGTAACATATCTTAGAAAATCTTATATACGTAATTATGTGATTATTTGTATCGCGATTAATTATTTGAAAATGTATCCCTTATGGCTTATGGAACGGAAAACATTTTTATGTAAATCCTTAACGAGTTATATCCTGCTTTCAATACTACGTACTATTAATCTAAATGAATGCCGTAATCTTAAAAGTGACTTTAGTAGTCACAGCTTAAAGAAGCTCGTCTCAAAGCATCCCAAAACAAAAGAAAAAGGGCAACCGTTCAGCCGTTCAGCGAGTGATGTTCGAAGAAATGTAAAATAATTACGGCGAAGTGCTTTCCAACCCTTTCCCTAATCACCACGAGGGTCTCGGGAGCCGTTAAAAAATTCCGCCCTAATCTGAGAACATCGGAATCACACTAAAATCGCGAACACTTTTATCCGGGTAATCCTCTCGTCTTCGCGGATTAGCGCGAGTAGAAAAATGCAAGACGCAATCTAGCAAATGGCATTAAAATGTTTGGGTTGAACCCTCTCGGCGCGATTTCTCAAAGTCCGGGTAAAAAACCCCTTTCGCGGCGCCGGGCGCTGCCGGGCGGCAGCGGCGGCGGAGCGCGAGACACGTCTTCGGGTGCGGCCGATACTTTACTCTACTACGGCTGTGTTATCTTGGCACTTTGCAAGAATATTATATTAAAGTGAACAACGTACAATGTTTTTTCAGTGGCGGATTAACGAATTTTCAAGGTAGGCTGTAAAAATAATCTATTATTGCTGTTTTATGAGTATAATGCAAATGTTGTTTTTGTTATGCAAAAATGTTTTATATACGTAAAAACGTAAGTACACAAGTCTGTAAAAAACTGTAACCCAAGAACACAATGGTAGATAAAAATATATAATACCCTAGTATTGTGTTATTGAACTAAGATCAGAGGACGCCTAATAAGGCACTCGTATTCTTATACGGCACATAATTTAATTAGGTATGTTGTCCCACTACTGGACATTGGTAGGCTTATTGCTATACAGTATTAAGTAAATAAAAAAAAAAAAATAACATTATTTATTTAGCAACTCTAGATATATTGAATACTGACCTAACCTAACCCATAAAACGAAACTAACCCAAACACACCAAAAAACAAACAAAGTATCAAGATCGCTCTATCTCAAAATAGGGCGATTACACACAGTGCACCCAACACAAAGAATTCCGGAGCATTTTTAACGGATGCAAATCGTCTGCGCTGCCCCCTGCCGGAGCCGGAGGGAATACCAAATGAAACAATGTGACACCATTTCTCATGTCATTGATAAAAGGGGTTTTTATTTCCGAGATTTTTCTGGTTCAATTGGAGTGTTTTGATTTGAGTTGAGGCAAAACACTTTGAACCTTTATTATAGTATAAAATATTCTACAAGTGACCTAAAATAATGTGAGTAAAACAGGTAATTAGTGGATTAAAGAAAATAATAACTAATAAATAATATAATAAAGTAATTCAGAAATCGCCCCTGCCCTGCAGTGGGACACCACAGGCTCATAATGAAAAAAAAAAACAGAAATCAACTTTTGTCCTCATTTATATAAGTAATACTTAAGACATTATAATTAATAATAAGTATAATCGTGGTTGTTTTTATGGATTTTCGATTTCATTGTAGAGTATTTTTTTATTCCAATCTATTGCCTTTCCTTTTTCCTCGAGCTAAAACAAAAAAAAAAACTAGCCTGGGGTGGGCAATCTTAGGTCGGCGTCTGTTGAATTTTTTTATCTCATTTTTGTGCCAAGTCTTCTACCCACCCCGAGACTGTTACGGATATTGAATATTCCAAAGATAGTGACATGATAGAATCAATTTAAGTTATTTTATCACTAGTAATGACAAAACTTTAGATTACATACATACATATAATCACGCCTTTATCCCTAATAGGGTAGGCAGAGCGTAAACAACCTAAACGAAGGTCTTCCGCCACGTCTGACAAAGTTTTGAGGGTTATTTAAGATAGATTTGTAGGTATATTGCTGTAGTGACAGGTTGTCAGCCCATCGCCTAAATTGCAATATACAGAAACCCTCGGATCCCTTAGCTGGTTTTTACAGCATGCTCGGGGGGAGATGCAGCTGGCACATTCTATGTTTTTCTATCACTTCCAGTTCAGCACGGAAGAAAACTTTAGATTACGTAACGCAAATGTTAATTAGGTAGAGAAACGGCTTATATGTAACATATGCCTCATACATGGTAAATTGGTGTCGAAAAAGAACTCTACACTTAACTTTCTATCATGAGAGAACAGAAAAGACAAAAATATAGACAGACTTATTTTGGTGTATTGATTATGAGGAATACTAATATAATATCATGGAGTGTGCAAAAAATACCAGTTAGATTAGTTATTTTTATACCTAGTAAACAAGGCACTTCTAGCCCACCCGAGAGTTATTTCTTCTGTGCAGTATTTTCTCTTGGACTTGATGCAGCCGCCTCCAGCCCACTGTGCACTTATTAAAATGCTATTAAAATTTCTGCATGGCTCGCACTTTATTAAAAGTTTGTTTTATGAAGCTTCTTGTCCGGCTTCTACGGAGAGTGGCCTCTTAGGATTATTTATGATGCATATGTTGGCGGTAAAGATTGCGAAGTACTTATCTACTAACTGCTTTACTTACTTTTACAAATTTATATTTGACATACGTACATATAATCACGCCTTTATCCCTAATGGGGTAGACAGAGCGTAAACGACCAAAATAAAGATCGTTCTGCCACGTCACCTACTTCGCGAACGCCCTCGTCCGCACCTTCCACGACCTGCCCTCCAGTATCACCAACAAGGACTGGTAGGTCTTGATTCCACTGTTTTTCTTTTCATACATATAATCACGCATTTATCCCTAATGGGGTAGGCAGAGCGTAAACGACCTAAACGTAGGTCGTTCCGCCACGTCTGACAAAGTTTTGAGGGTTATTTAAAATAGATACATACATACATATAATCACGCCTATATCCCTAATGGGGTAGGCAGAGCGTAAACGACGGTAATTTCGCCACGTCTGACAAAGTTTGAGGGTTATTTAGGATAGATTTGTAGGTATAGTGCTGTAGTGACAGGTTAGCCTATCGCCTAAATTGCAATATACAGAAAACATCGGATCCCTTAGATGGTTTTTACAGCATGCCCGGCAGGAAACGCAGCTGGCACATTCTATGTTCTTTTCTCGCTCCCAGGCCAGCAAGGAAAGAACTTATCTAAACCACAGCGGGTAGGATTAAAACGTCCTACGTAGACTTGATAAACCACTAGCTAAGAAGAACAACATGAAGTTTTATTTTACGATTGAGAAAGCTACATTTACTACTATAAAGTTCCTAACCTACCTTAAAACATCATTTGGATTAAACGTACGTTAACTTCATACATAAAACCTTACAATATAATTTGTATTTCTCCAAATATTAAATAACATAGAAAACTCCGAAAAACTCCCTTACTAAATAAAATATGCATTCTAGCATAAAACCATTTACAAAATAAAATAGGAAATGTGTTTCGGCGTCATAATTTCAAGTTGACATTTTTAAGCGCATAAATTAACGAAGTTTGCCGTCGCGACCCCGTATATTCAGCTTAACCCTTTAGCACCCACCTTGGGTAATTCCCACCCGGGGTCTACCCGACCCTTTCACCAATAGAATATATTACAGGCCATTTTATGTCGCAGATAGCGTCGCTGCGAAAATGTAAAACGCATTATTTTGAATCCGACCGCTTAGTCTTTATAGTAGCTTGCGAGTCAGTGCGATTAGACGAACAGCTTTTTAGGATAATCCCCAGGTTTATGAGGGCAGCTTTTGTGCTTTTACGATAATTATTTGAGATATTGAAATTGAGAGCCTTGTTTTACTGTCTAGAGAAGTTTGCTCGTAAACTTTATGGGTTTTAGTCTGCGTGATTTTTACGCTCGTGTTTTTTTCTGATGCTGAATTCGCGTCCCCCTTTATTCGAGTCTCACTTGGTTGAAAATGATTAATTATTAATCTGATTGTGGATAATTAAAAATTGCACTTGCAATTGCACTGTTTACTGACATAGATGAATGTTTATGTACATATTTAATCATCAATTCTCTGACAATGTTTAATTAAATTAATGTACACTTACCTACTATTTGCATGCCTGGATTAGGTTGAATATTACGACTTTGCATTTTAATATTAAGACCTATGTAATGTCTATTCTGGCAAATAAATAAATTTGTATTTGTATTGAAATGCTTTTTCACGGATAAAAAATCTTGTATGTAAGAACCTTACTTTTGCTAGTATACATTATTGACTTAATTATGCATGCGAGATGACGCCTTGACACCTTAATTATATTATGATTATCCAGGAATTCGATCAGAAGCACAACAGAAAAGACATTGCCAGAAATAGCTAAGAGTGATCGCGCACTGAACGCTCGACTAACGCGAACGCGACGCTTAGCGTGCGCGTTCATCAGAATATTTAAATAATGAGGCGCCAGCCCCCTCTAACTACATCTAGGGCTGCTCAGGTACATGATAATGTCCATTTAATTACTCAAAATATTCATTTAATGTGACAAATTAGAAGTTTTTTTTTATATTAATTATTTTACCTAAAGCATCCTAGGATTCTAAGAAATCAGTTGTGATAGGTATAGTGTGATCTTTTCAAAAGCTGAAAAAGAGTAAAGTGCGAAAAGTTTGACGGTAGAAATAGAACCCAGGAAATCTTCGCCCAAATCTCTACCGCACCTTTGAGTTTTAATTCCATATTTAAATCAGTTGCAATCCTACCCGGTCGCGTTAACTGCTCCGCGGCATTCCTCAGAATTTGACATCCACTTTTTTAAATGCGAACCTTGGAATCAAAACTGGTTTCTTTATCAAAACTGTGTCAAAATGTTTAGATGAGTGGCAACCCTGCCCGGCCATGTTATCTGCTCCGCGGCACTCCTTAACTGAGGATTTGACATCCACTTTGTAAATGCGAATCTTGGAATCAAAACCGCTTTGCTACTCGAGCCATCTTGAGCCCGCGATTTGTTTATACCTCGTAGAGTATTAAGTGATTTAGTTTTAGACTCATTTTCGGGGTGTCCCACCCCATTAGGGATATAGGGGGGTAGGAGGGTAATTTAAATATTTGTAGATTGCAACTCGGTAGGACTCAAGATAAATACTATTCTTTTGTTTAGTTTTTAAGTTTGTGATGTTAATTTTATTTTGTCAGGCCTAACCAAAAAGGTTTTTACTACATTTGCCTGCGCTAACGATATCAGCAGATCTCTGGTACAGATTATGTCAGTCTTCTTATAGTTTTTTCTTATTGTACTATTATCCATCTAACATGAGAATCTTGTTCCAGGCATCGCTCATCAGCTAGCGGGTCTGCCAGGCGGCGAGTGGGGGGCGCTTGGTCGTCACTACCCCCCACCACTGCTGCCCGGGCCGGCGCATTTCACCCCCCATGTGCTTCCACCACACGCGCAACCAATAGTGCCACCACTGCCTAGCCATGATAACGGTAAGAAACATAAGTATCTTCATACTAAATAGAATTCCTTAATTGTGTCAGTCGAAGCTTTACATTGGTCCATCTACCGTCAGAATTATGAAATTCATTGGCATTGTTTTACTTGTCTCCAGATGTGACATCAGATAACCCAACGACGATGCATGCGCACAGCACGACGAGTCCAGCCACTTCACGACCTGGCTCACCTCAAGACGACGACATCTCCGTCACAGCTTCCAGCAGTCCACCGCCCGATGAACGCCCGGGAGCTTTCACCTCCGTCACCAGATCACGGAAACCTCTACAGCCTTTACCAGCGCCGACGTCGCTCTTCCACAGCGCTTTAGCCGCTCAACTGTTCCTCAATTCCCCTCTACTTCCAACGCCTCCAGCTTGGTTATACTCGCAACTCTACGGCGGATACGACTGGTGGCTCAGACCGCCACCTCCCCAAGAAGATTCCAACTCAAGTCCTAATAGAGAAGAGGAAGAAGGCTCCATAGTCTCTGGTACGAGTAAGAAACGCCCCGCATCACCGGAATGGAGTGATCAGGGTGTCAGAACTCGCAGCAAGTCTCTCATGTCTTCTGAGCGACGGCCAGTTGACGTGTGGCGTCCTTACTAAGAACTTCAGTGGCAAAATACAGGAATAACAGTGACCATTCGTGTTCGGCTTATGTACCGTCCTTGTGTGAAGACATTACCAAAAAGACAAAGTGTAGTTGTCTCGTGTTGGATACGAATTCGATAGCATAGTAATTTTGTCAATAGGTGTTTTTACGTTAGATAAATGAATGTGGATCTCGAAATTGTATGTTTAATGAAATTGTTGACTGTATTATAAGATAATGCAAAGTCTGTAAAATAAAGTTACCAAAATTTTTAACTGTGTCTATTTTATAAAGATTTTCAATCAAACCACCATGAATCATAAATAAAATATATTTATCGTTCCGATTGAGATTAGGCACATCCATCACATCTTGATTTCGTAACAAATCATAGAAACAAAACCATTCGCAAAGTGTAAAGACTAAATTATAAAAATCTTGTAAATATTATCAAAGTCTGCATTCACTTTTGTATTACGTTTCCTTTTTTACTGTTTTTTTTATTTGCGACACACACAATGCTGCGTTGACACACACCGATGGTCAACGAAGTCCATGAGCCTCAGCACGCCGTTCCAGACCTCCTGAGCTGTTGATAGTATCTCGTCTCGTGGCAGAAGGAACCGGTGCTTTCTCCCTCGAAGCTCCACCATGTATGAGAAGGGGATTTTCACGGTGCCGTAGCTCCAGTCGATGCTGGTCCCAGCCGCGTAGTACATCAGGTCCTTCGTGCTGCCCACTTTGTATACGCGGCCGGAGGATTCGAAGATTCCCTAGTGACAAAAAAAAACAATTAATTTACTAGAGTACTGGTTCTATGGCGATATTCTTGACAAATTTGAGCACATTAATTCTTCTTCTTCTTAGCGTGTCGATGGAACACGAGAAAATTACATCGTAGCGGCCCAGAATCCAGCCACTTGTATTGCGGATTGACTGCCGTCCATTAAATCCGCATGCGTGCAAATGTTGGGGCACGCCAGACACGATGTTAAGTGTGCCATGGTTTGCACTGCACCGCAAACACAGTCCAGATCAGAGCGAGCAAAAATCCCCTCCTGACCATATTCTCCTTACTTCTGCCAACCTGAGTCCGAAGCCTGTTTAAGGACTTCCAGATCTTCATTAAATCAATTAGAAGCAAAATTGATTGTTGTTTTGCTAAGAGATTAACATTTCTCCATAAAAGTATATCGTATCAAAATATTGTGCACTAGTTCTTACAACGATAACTTCTTCTAATTTTTTCTGGTATATTAGTAGTAGTTGGTAAACAAAAGAAATTTGTGTTCATAAATTTCTTATTTCTGTAGTTACAAACTTACCTTTGCCATGGCAGTTCCACCTTCTAGCAGCTCAACATAGTCAGGACAGGGTTGACTACTGTAGCCCCACGGAAATATGACCACCTCCCCGTAGCTATGGAACGACAAAAACACCTTGAACGGTACTTCTGCTGCTAAAATCGCATTCTGAAAAAAAAAAGCGTCAATCAGAATCACTCAATTATGTATTTTTACTACACAAAAAAAATCTGTTTTCAGGAATTAAAATAAATAAATAGAGAAACCAATCTTTCATGCTGGACTGGGAGTAATAGAAAAACAGAGAATGTACCAGCTGCATCTCCTCCCGGGCATGCTGTAAAAACCAGCTAAGGGATCCAAGGGTTTCAGTATAACGTAATTTTGGCGATGAGCTGGCATCCTATCACTACGGCAATATATCTACAAATCTATCTTAAATAACCCTCAAAACTTTGTCAGACGTGGCGGAACGACCTTTATTTAAGTCATTCACGCTCTGCCTACTCATTAAGATAAAGGCGTGGTGTATGTACGTAATATACATAAGTAGAGAAACCTCGCAGAATCACTTTGTTTGAAATAGATTGACGAATGAGTTACTTCTAAGAACAAGAATCAAATCTTATTCTTCTATCGAGTGGGTATCGATTCAATCGACCCGTTGAACCTTGGTGTCAGAGTTTTTAAACCGCCTAACAACTCAGCTAATAGGCCTCTATTTTTTTTATTTATTTTTTTATTAAAAATGGGCTTGCTCTTGACTCCAGTCTAGGTCGGGAACGACTGAGACGGAGTCGACGATGGTGCGATCTCACCCAAAAGATGCCTGTTCACTCTAACTTTGAAATGTTGGGGGTTGAAGGCGTTCGGAAACACAGACGCAAGTAGTGAGTTCCACACTTTTGCCGTGCGCATTATAAAACTGAGAGTTTTGGAACCTCTGACACGGTTTGAGTAACGACCACTATCAAAGACAGCGACCGGGACCGACGGCTCAACGTGCACTCCGAAGGACGAAATCCTTTTACTTTTCGGACAATCAGGCGATTCAGCCTGCAATGTCCTAACTAAACTGGGAAAAACCTCACAAAGTGATAAGTTGACAAATATCAACTTTCTGTTCCCCCTTGGGAATCGAACCCAATAACAAAAACAAAATAGCTACATACTAGCAATGCTACTGCTAACTGCCTCCGTGGTCTAGTAGTCAGAGCCATGGACTTACGATCCGGAGGTCCTGGGTTCGATTCCCAGGGAGGAACACAAACTTGATATTTTTCAATTGATCAATTTGTGAGATTTTCCCTAGTTTGGTTAGGATATTGCAGGCTGAATCACCTGATTATCCGAAAAGAAAAAGGATTCCGAGCTTCGGAGGGCACGTTAAGCCGTCGTCGGTTCCGGTCGCTGTCTTTGATAGTGGTAATTACTCAAACCACGTCAGAGGCCTAATAACTGTGCTACCAGGCGGTTTCAAAACTGTGTCACCAGGGTTCATCGGGTCGTTCGACTCGAGAATCCAGTCGCTAAGAAGAAGAATGCTACTTACCCTAACAGCTTGTGTTTCGGGTTCTGAGAATGGCTCTGGACCTCTGTAAAATATGTTCCCGGGATCATCGGAAGAACCTTCTTCACCATTCTCACCCCAGCCAAAACTAAAACACGAAAAAGAAAAATATCTAAATTGGTTAAATAGTTTGATTTTTAATATATTTATTGTATAGAAACCAGGTACATTTAATTCATGTCTATTGGAAAATAGACAAAAACTAAAACAGAAAAAAGAAATATATCTAAATTAGTTGCATAGTTTGAGTTTTAATATATTTATTGTACAGAAACCAGGTACATTTAATTCATGTCTATTGGAAAATAGACAAAAACTAAAACAGGCAAAAGAAATATATCTAAATTAGTTGAATAGTTTGAGTTTTAATATATATATTGTATAGAAACCAAGTTAATTTAATTCATGTCTATTGGATAATACATTACTTTAGAAGTCGAAAAAAATGGTTGAGCAAATTGGAAGACCGAGACTAGTATAATACTTTTCTCTCATTTTGCGAGGAAACAACAGCAATTATTATTATTAACAGCCTAAGGTGTCCATTGCAGGGCAAAGGCCTCCCTCCCACAGCAATACAGTTAAAAATAAACATCAAATTCTCCTCCATAATATTTTGACATTTTAAATTTGCATGGCGCCTTTGATTGGCGCACATTCTGTTCATACATTTTTTTAAAAAAAGAAGTCGCATTTCTCCTTAAAAAAATAATTGTGAACTTAAAAACACCTAATCCATACTAGTGTATACTTTAAAGACTTCGCGTAGTGGTCGGTAATGGTCATTATTGTCGTTTGTGGAAATTGACAGCCGCTACGAACGCGAGTACCGAAAAGAGTGAATGTATATATATTTTAAATAATGAACCTGTAATGAGCAACTGGGAGAAAAGATTATTTGTTAGATCTTAGCTCTAGTCCAGGCTAGAGGTAACTGAAATAGAGTCGACGATCTGAAAGCATCTAGCATTCCCTTACATTAAAATCCTTCTAATGAGTCATTATCATTAAACTCTGGTTATCTATAATATGTTGTTTGCTCAGCGATCAAGGGGAGCCTGGTGCTCTGTGACACAGGTTTATTCTAGTATGGACACCAGACTCTCACAAATAAAACTAAATTCATTTAACAAATTGCAGCTACATTTAAGTCTGTTTTGTTTGTGATTTTCATAATGATTTTATGAACGGATAACTAAAGGTAAGGGATTCGAGGGTTTATGTATGTTAAAATTTAGGCGATAGGCTGACAACCTGTTACTACAGCAACATACCTACAAATCTATTTTAAATAACCCTCCAAACTTTGTCAGACGTAGCAGAACGACCTTTGTTTAGGTCGTTCACGCTCTGCATACCCCATTAGGGATAAAGGCGTGATTGTATGTATGTATAAGTAAAAGTCAATCGATATTTTACCTGAAGTTCCTGTTAAGGTCGACCCCGATACACTCGCCGTAATGCGCCCGATTCTTGCGCCACATTCTATCGTGCGTGTGTGTGTACTCGTAACCGTCCGGGTTCAGCACTGGGAGTAAGTACCTGGTAATAGAAAACACTATTAATATAGCAGCTTTTAATCAATAGTAACTTAGGATACTTGACTTAGGCCCGTACTTATAATCCACACAAAAAATTGACAGACAGTTTGAGTTCGTATGAGAAATGTCATATCAGTACAAAATGGCTTTTCAAATCCATACTTAAAATTGCTCTCAATCTTGAGATAGCTTTACTAATACGAGCCTTAGAGAATTCTAAAACCTTATTTAGATATTCGACTTCTCTAACACCATGTTTAGCACTCTCTCACTATCGTCCTTCAGGCAGGGTTCAGTATCATAATGATGCGTCACGATAATCCACACGGCAAAAGAAACAGGAGTACTGCTTAAAAGGACAACATCGATATTGTATTTTTAATGCGGTAGAGATAAAAAATATACAGATAAAGAAATACTTCCATGCTGGAGTGGGAGTGGGTGAAAAACATAGAATGTGCTAGCTGCATTTCCTCCCGACCATGCTGTAAAACCAGTTAAGGGATCCAAGGGTTCCAGTATATTGCTAGCGACCTGTCACTACAGCAATGTACCTACAAATCTATCTTGAATAATCCTCAAACTTTGTCAGACGTGGCGAAATTACCCTCGTTTACGCTCTGCCTACCCCATTAGGGATAAAGGCGTGATTATATGTATGTATAAAGAAAACCAATGGAATCAACACCTACCAGTCCTTGTTGGTGATACTGGAGGGCAGGTGGTGGAAGGTGCGGACGAGGGCGTTCGCGAAGTAGGTGACGACAGCGTGATTATATGTACGTACGTATCTATCTTAAATAACCCTTAAAACTTTGTCAGACGTAGCGAAATTACCTTTGTTTACGCTCTGCCTACCTAATTAGGGACAAAGGCGTGATTATATGGATGAAAAGAAAAATAATGGAATCAAGACCTACCAGTCCTTGTTGGTGATACTGGAGGGCAGGTCGTGGAAGGTGCGGACGAGGGCGTTCGCGAAGTAGGTGACGACCGCGGCGCTGATCCACTCGCGGGGGTGAATCGCGCCGTCAATCCACACGCCGGAGTTCCCCGTTTTACCGTTGGACACCTTCATCATCTGCACAATACAACACCACTTTAAAGCCCGTAATTATAAACAGCACTTGAGACTGATACCTAGTTTAAGTCTGTATCAGAAATGTCATTTCAGTACAAAAGGACCTGTAAATCCTCTCTCAATCTTGAGATCGCTTTATAAATACGAGCCTTTATCTTCCCTGTGAATCAATGCTGCAGAATGACTCCCTTACATAGCACTGGGGTGGCATGAAAACGACCTCCTGACGGCCCATCTCTCGCGCGCGACAACTGCAGCCGCACAGACATGCTTATGTAAAAGACTATGCACACACCACCTGGCTTGCGACTTCCAAAAACCTTTCACTAGTGTCCGGTACCAAGCAGCTTGTCTTTAAGCCTCTGGGTAAGCTCGTTCCATAGTCGACTCTATATCGATCGCCACTGGTCTAGCTAGACTCAATAGAAGAAGAAGAATCGTAAATGATGATAGAAAACACTTACAACAATATTTCGTCCCTCAACAGACTGTCCGATGGTGTGAAGAGTGACCAAGTAAGGGTACTCTCTGGCCAGGTTCTCCATGAAGCTGTAAATGGTCGTCAGTTTGTGGTAACTGTTCCAGTCCATGGAGCCCGCATCTGGAAACGAGGTCACTGGTGACATGATGATCAATTTATTCCCAACGAATGGTAAGTATCCAATAAGTCGATGTAATACTAAATGACTAGAGCAATAGAAACGGTCACCTTTTATACGAATACAATTAATACAATAGATAATTAAGCCATTAGTAATAATAGATTGGTAAAGTTGAAAGTAGTGATAACGTAAAATATGAAATTGCTTTAAGGTAGATAACACTAATGAATGGATTTATGAATGATGAGACTTCAATTATCAGAAAAAAGTTAAATGAGCTTTACTGGTACTATTTGTGACTCATACAACGATAAAAATGAGGTAACTAATAAAATTAGTGAACATAATTATGGACAGTTTATTTGTTGGTTACAGATTAAATCTGGAAAATTTAAAGGGGTATGAGTATGAAAGACATGAACCAAATACAGTAAGAAATAAATTAAATACCTCTTCCACTTATTGGTCGTCTATTTCTCGACAATGTTCTTGTGAAAGCTGCCCCCATATCACGTAATGTCTACACCAAACAAGGCACAAATATCAACAAACGGATCAGTGGGTCTTACGGTGGGAAGGTCTGGTCTTGGAGAAGGAACCGCCCTGTTCTGCCTCGATCAGTGGTCCCACGTCGGTGATGGCCACGGTGTAGGGAATCTCCCGCTGGTGCAGCAGGCCCACCAGCTGGCTGACGCGAGACCCTTCCACCATCACATCCATCGTGCTATTCTCCTCCTTCCATATGTTGATCACTACAAACAGGCGCATTTCTTAATAAGTCACATGATACGCACGAGCGATGACTTTTCTTAAAAACAATAAAAAAAACGTACTGCTGTATTTCATCGCCCGTGCTAAAGTAAACATGAACATCAACGTTTGAGCAGTTAGATTGTTCAAATTATATTCAAATGGTGTGTTTGGTCGGTCCTCTTGTTTAGGCTGAGGAGTCTTAAGTCTACCAATGCTGTACAGCATTTTGACCTTGAACCATTTCATCTTTCTTTCGAGTACACACCTCCCAACGTGTCGAGTGACTTAATGAAGTATCTTTGACCTTCTTGTGGGAGATGTACTTCCCATACTTGTGTTTTATGTGCGTTGTTTGGGGCCACTTTGAAGATTTTGAATAAAATAAATAAATATATTTTTTTTGTGTATTATTCACTAGAATTTGAAGTTTAACTGACAATAATTTATTTTTTCCTAATGACAATGACATCTTTAAAAGAAGGGAATCAAAATAAGGTGAGACTTTCAGTCAGATAAAAAACTATTTTTATCACTTGCAGTTAAAAAATACTGCACTTAAAGTTAAGGGGGAGATGAGGAGGGGAAGTGGCTAATACAGGCTAAAATGGGCTACAATCCTGCATACTTGCCATTGAATAGTTGACTTGGTTATTTTGTGCCTCGTTGATGGTCCCCCGAGTTCTGTTCCAGGGGGTAGGAGTCCACAAAGTTCACCAGCGCTAATAAGCAGTTCAGAATCTCGTCGCTAGTCTCTTTTATTTCTTCTTCTGGTAACTTGAATCTAGAAAATACAAATTGATACAATAGCTCAAAGTACAATAGTGGGAAAGAATTATTTAAAAAAAATGCTGTTATCTACGAAAAAGGAATAAGTCTCCTTATTCGTAGACTGTAATTGATAAATGCTTTCATCACATACATACACATAGAATAGAAATATAAAATCACGTCTTTATCCCAAATGGGACAGGCAGAGCGTAAACGATCTAAACAAAGGTCGTTCCGCCACGTCTGACAAAGTTTTGAGGTTTATTTAAGATAGATTTGTAGGTATATTGCAGTGGTGACAGGTTGTCAGTCCATTGCCTAAATTGCATTATAGAGAACCTCGGACCCGGTAGCTGGTTTTCACAGCATGCCCGGGAGCAAATGCAGCTGGCATATTCTATGTATGTCTCTCACTACCAATCCAGCATGGAAGTTCATCACATTAAGCTAGTATTTTTTAATCATCCAATTTCAATGCGCGTACAAAATAGTAGATTTCGATTAGTAAGGCCTAAGCCTGTCTGCTTACCTGTGCTTTTTGCTCCTCAGCTCGATGAGGTAGCAGTAGGGAATCCCAACTGCGCTGTAACACCAGTCATTGCTGGTGCCAGAAGCTCGATACATCACATCCTTCGAGACTCCAACCTTGTAAGTGGTGCCGTTTGTGTTGTAAATTGCCTAAAAGAAAAGGGAACATTGTGCTTGTAGAGTAGAAAAAAATATATAGGCGTGTCCATTTACCATCAGGTGAATGTGGTGGATCAGGTTCTTGGTTGTAATTTTTTAGTCTTTGCAAGTGAAATACTTTTTACGAGTTATATTACAAAAAAGAGAGATTCGAATTATCATGTGACATTATATAACAGGAGCGCCATACAAAGAGAGAGATAGGATTAGCTTTATAATGGTATATCTCGTCGATGTTTTTTTTCTGTTTTCACTGTTATTATCATAATATTCAACATATATTTTTGAAAATAAGTTCAAATACCGAAAATATTTGATAATCATAGACTCTATACATATAGGCTTATATACATATATAGATAGGCTTTTATGACGACTTCAGGGTGCGCCTCATGACGTAGCGCTGCATAACGCGTTGGCCTTCTCAAGCATCGTATAGTCGTATCCCGTCGTGGTTTAAGCTGCAGTTAATGCAGCTGGCACATCTATATTTTTCTCTCGCTTCCCAGGCCAGCATGGAAGAATTTACTCATACTAACTACGATGTCATCGAGACAAACCTATTTCGGGTTTAGCGATGTCTTATAGATTGTTAAACATCCAACATTGGGTCCATTTATTGTAATAAAAAAAAAAATAATAATAAAAAGGCTAAAACTTAATTTCAGTTTGTTTAAACAGCAAGACGTACCCGAGACATGACTGTAGCTCCGTTGAGCAGGCGGATGTAATCCGGGCAAAGATTGTCGCTGTGAGCAAGAGGGAAGATGATCACTTCTCCGAAAGCATGTAGAGTGATGTACACCTTGAAGGTTAGCTGTGAGTGGAGCAACACGTCCTGCAAAATGAGTAGAGTGGTCTGGGTAAATTTCAGTAGTATACTTAGTTATACATACATACATATAATCACGCAATTTATCCCTAACTAGCGACCCGCCCCGGCTTCGCACGGAAATCATCAGTGTTTCTCTGCTATATTATGCATGTATTATACATATAAACCTTCCCCTTGAATCACTCTATTCATTAAAAGAAACCGCATCAAAATCCGTTGCGTCGTTTTAAATATCTTAGCATACCCAGGGATATAGGGACAGAGAAAGCGACTTTGTTTTATACTATGTAGTGATGGAGTAGGCAGAGCGTAAAAGACCTAAACAAAGGTCGTGTCGCCACATCTGACAAAGTTTTGAGGGTTATTAAGGTAGATTTGTAGGTATATTGCTGTAGTGATATGTTGTCGGCCTATCGCCTAAATTGCGATATACTGAAACCCTCGGGTCCCTTAGCTGGTTTATAAATGCAGCTAGCACATCTATGTTTCTTTTCGCTCCTAGCATGGAGAAAATACTTAGTTAAATAAAAAGATTTGGCTTTTATTTGCTGCGTGAGTTAAGAAATGCAAAATGTCAGCATTCTCAATCCACAAGTAATGATGTTGACTCCAACTGGTCTACATTCAAGATATGCTCATCAAGCAATTATCAGTTCGAAGTAAAAATCTTGTAAACCACGTCTCAACATTATATGACGTCAAATAATTAGTATTTACGCCCATGTTTTAGTTTGTAAATTGTTCTTACTTCACCGAACGATCTTCGGACAAATACATGTGGGAGATAAGTCTGCCACCTTTTCACTTATTTCCCTTAAATCGTGCGAGTACATTCACAGGCAACACGTGTATAAGATTTTTATGATCAGGTGAATTTAAACCCGGCTCATATCTGTGTAATATACCGAGCCGATGAGCCGGGGGCGTGCCGTCGCCGCTTGTCAATCAGATTATTCGCGATTATATCTGCAGCAAACAGGCTTTACGCTCAAATTAACAGAATATGCCTAACTGATTTTTTAACTGGTTTATTAATTTAGTTAATTTTCGACCCGATATGATTATTAATAGGAAAATAGAAGGGAAGAGAGGAAGAGGAAGACCGATACGTTACGTTACGTTAAGTTACCTTGACCAAATCAAAGAGAAGGTGGATGTCAAGTCGTATCAAGAATGAAATCGTTGGCAGAAGACAGAGAAAGTTGTCGATTAAGATGATTTTGAGGTGTATTTCTAGTCTTTCATCTACTTATAAAATAAAATCTTCTTCTATGCATGCTGGACTGAGAGCGAGAGAAAAACTTAGAATGTGCCAGCTGCATTTCCTCCCGGGCATGCTGTAAAAACCAGCTAAGGGATCCGAGGGTTTCAGTAAATTGCAGTTTAGGCGATGGGATGACAGCCTGTCACTACAGCAATATACCTAGAAATTCTATATTAGATAACCCTCAAAACTTTGTCAGACCTGGCGAAACTTTATTTAGGTCGTTAACGCTCTGCCTACCCCAGTAGGGATAAAGGCGTGATTATATTTATGTATGTTAATTTAGATTTTCGCCCCGACATGATTATGAAGTGTGTTTCTAGCCTTCCATCTACTTGTACAAGGTAAAATATGAATGTATGTTACCCTCAAGGCGCATGATTCAGGTTCGGAAAAGGGATGTAAGCCTCGGTAAAAGCAGTGGTTAGGATCACCGGAGGACCCTCTACCGCCCCATGCAACGCTGGAATAAATCATAATAATATTTTGTTCAATTCTTCTGTGGTGTGGGTATCGAGTCGATCGACCTGATGAACACTGGTGTCAGACACGGTTTGTGTAATGATCACTAGCAAAGACAGCGATCGGGACCGGTGGCTTAACGTGCCCTCCGAAGCACGGAATCGTTTTTCTTTCAGACAATCGGGTGATTTAGCCTGCATTGTCCTAACCAACCTGTGGAAAATCTCACAAAGTGATAAATTGACAAATATCAACTTTGTTTCCTCCCTAGGAATATAACCTATGACCTGTAGATCGTGAGCCCATGACTCTAATCGCTAGACCGCGGAGCTAATTCAATAATGCAAAATCAATATGGCTGATTATTTTTTATAAATAAAGTCAACGTAAAGAGCTATATTTAAAAAAAAAATTATGCATAACAAGATACAGAACAACAAACCATCTTCCTTAACATGGGGTTTGAATACTATACCTAGAATATAGCCTGACCGGTGACTAGAAGACCTGTCATATCATGTCATATAAACACCATAGCCAAAGGCTTATAAGAAGTCCATGAGTTCTATTTTTCTTTTTTTCCTTGTCTTTCTCTCTTCGGGTGTTTTTAGTCAGAGATCATGCTACACTTAATACAGCTGTATCCAACAATACCTGAAGTTTCTATTGATGTCCACTCCGACACACTTGCCGCCGACCCAGGCGCGGTTCTTACGCCACATGCGGTTCTTCGTGTGCGAGTACTCATAGCCATCTGGGTTCGCCACGGGACAGAAGTACCTGCATAAAAGGATATTGCCTCAGCCAGAAACTGCCATGTAATACAGGAATAAACAATAGAACTTCAGAACCAAACCTACGTGATGGGATCCCATAGAGTAGAATTCGTCTCATCTCCCTAGCCTTATCCCGTATCTCATGGGGTCGGCTTCCTATTCTAGGGGATTGAACGAGGGTACTGGTTTTTACACAGAGCGACTGCCATCTGACCTCCGCAACCCAGAAGGGAAACCAGACCCAATCCTAGATTAGGTCAGAGTTTTCAAGCCGCCAATGCTTAGCACTGGCCTCTGATATGGCTTAACGACTAATATCTACGGTATAAAACGATATTAACCGGGACCAACGGCTAAACGTGCCTTCCGAAGCACGGAAAAAGCACCGAATAAACGTACATATGAAATTTGAAAACTGAAAAACACATTGGTACGTGGTGGGATTTGAACCACGACCTCGGCCCTATCCACTACACCATCGGGCTCTGTCTAATCTGCCAAAAAAGTTACGTCGTCCCTGTTTGCATATTAATTTTTATGGCCTCAGCAGCTCAAAAGGTGGTTGCGTCCTGCATATTTTTTTCAGAGTTTGTAATTTTTATTGTTGGATTACTATACTAACATACGCTGGTTTTTGTTTTTGCTCGGAATATACAGCTTTAAAATTTTAAATACCAGTCCTTATTCGTAACGCTGGGGGGCAGTTTATCGAAGTTGCGAGCGATGTGGTTGGCGATGTAGGTGTTGACTGCTGGCCCGATCCACTCTCGCGCATGAATGCCCGCATCTATCCACACTCCTGCGTTATCCGCGTTGCCGTTGGAAATCTTCAGCAACTAACAAAATTAAGGAGAATGAGTTGTCAAAGAAGCAGATGGGAACTGTGTCAGTCGTTACAAATACTATAATTGTACAAATACATTTATTACCCACATTTACAAACAGAAACTAGTTACAGTTTTTTTCAAAAGTGAAACCTTGTGGAATATACGTGGTGTAAGGGACAGAGCTCTGCAAACTCATAGGGGTTGCTCAGTCAACGAAACTGAACAACTATCAGCAGGATTATTTTTTCAAGTAGTGAAAAAAAAAATGGTTTTCCATATAATTTGTCTGGTCGAGGTGGAGATTTTGTATGGGAAGTTCTAATTTTTTTTCATCTCCTGATCTGCATATCCGTATCAGTTTGATCATTTGGAAGAATTATGGTCAATTATGATGGAAACGTCCATGCTAGACTGGGAGCAATAGAAAAGCATAGAATGTTTTAGCTGCCCTTTCTCTCAGGCATGCTGTAGAAATCAACAATACAGATTCGAGGGTGGCAGTGTATTGTAATTTAGGCGATGGGCTACTATATCGATACATATTACAATTTAAAATTGCCCTCAATATTTGTCAGACGTGGCGTAAAAGCTTTCACTAAGCGTTTTACGCTCTGCCTACCCCGTAAGGGATAAAGGCGTGATTTTATGTATGTATGATGGAAACACTTGCCTTTATTTGTCTACCTTCCAAGGAATGTCCGATAACACCAACTGTACACAAGGATGGGAACTTTCTCTCCAACTCCTCCATGAACTCGTAAATTACTTTTAATCTGTGGTAGTTCTGCCAGTCCATCTTCATAAGCAGTTTCGGGTCCTCTGTAAAATTTTGATATCAGTACTAGATATTTTTTCTTCCATGCTGGACTGGGAGCGAGGAAAAACATAGAATGTGCCAGCTGCGTTTCCTCCCGGGCATGCTGTAAAAACCAGCTAAGGGATCCGACGGTTTCTGTATATTGCAATTTAGGCGATAGGCTGACAACCTGTCACTACAGCAATATACTTACGAATCTATCTTAAATAACCCTCAAAACTTTGTCAGACGTGGCGGAACGACTTTTGTTTAGGTCGTTTACGCTCTGCCTACCCCATTAGGGATAAAGTCGTGATTATATGTATGTATGTTTGTATTTTACTAAGAGAAATTACCCTGAAGTTCTTTTGGTTTCTGCATGTATGGGTATAGTCTTGTAAATACGTTAGAGTTCTTATCATACTCTTTTTCTTGAACATCGACGGTTAATTTTTCAGCATTCGACTCCAGAAAATGCCTTGCCGAGTTTCTAACTAATGGACCTGGTGCTCCAATGAGCTTCAGCCCTTGTAAACTAGGGAAGTAAGTCTGAGTCCCTCCTTGGGATTGGGAGACCGATTTTTGTTTTTCAAGTGATGGTTTTATTATATTTACTGGTAATTTCACTCCACTGCGAGCACTTCCTGACTTAGATCCTCCATTTGATCCCGGCTTTGATCCTGAATTTATCTCCGACCCAAGATTCAGATGGTTAATTGATGTCTCTGTTGAAAACGGTAATGTTGTCGATGAGAGACCCGAAGTGTGCTCAAGAATAGGTACAATCGCTTTACCAGGGGGTACGTATCTATATGCGATTGGTGACTCTATGCGCTTTAAGTCTGTCTTTCTAGTTTGAGTATAGTGTCGGGCATTAAGAGGTCGGTCAGTTGATGTTGTCGGAGACAGTCGCCTGGTTTTGCTGAATTTTGACGGGTACTCATGAACGCATCCCTTGTCGCAGATATACCCTTTTGGTTCCTCGCTGAGTATGAGGTACTTTACCGAATGCGCCGCCTGATCTGGTCCAGTCACAGGAACTATCACCTTAGTCTCGCTCCTGCGTTTTGATACTTTTTCATTCGTCATTTAGAGATTGGCGACAGTACGTAAAGGAATATCCCGCGTTCGCTACCAGGCAAATTTAATATTAAACAGCTTTTAAGCCGCTCTAATGGAACATTAACAAAATGGTTTGTCGATATTCGATTTTGATTCTCCACTCAGAGCTTTAAAATCGTTATTATTTGATCATCTATATTTCAATAATAATATTGTTAACGTTACTGTTTACCAATATTATTGTTAAAATGTACTTTTCTGTGTTTTAGGAACTTTCTATAATCATTTTTAAATATTTTTTATGATTTTGTAAATAAAATATTAAGTTTTGATTATTGTTTACCCATCTGACGTCAGAAGTCAGTTACTAAATGACAATGACAAGTAAAAACTATATATAATATTATCTTTTATTTATTATAAAGAGATGTTCAAAAGAGGTCAAAAACAAAACCAAAGATATAGAGAGAAAAAAGAACATGAAAAAAGACAAAATGTCACTATGATTGATGAGGACAATATCAAGTTGGCAGTATTAACGCAAACGTCATTGTCATTTTGTCAGGACCTTTTTAGTGGTGCATTATTTATCCACAATCAAAATTTAATTAGTAGATCACGAATTAGTCTAAAATTATCAGTAATTATTCTCAAAACAAGGTGGCAAAAAGGGAATTCGGAAGGTTTAAGATATGGAATGTGAAATTTTCAAAGGACGGCCAAAAAAACTTCCTAAAAGGGTTAGATACAAAGGGCGGTAAGACCAACTAGATTTTTTACTTATATACATTATACAAAATTAAATACATAAAATCAAGCCAGTCTCCCTTACGAGGTGCACAAAGGCCTGAGAAAAACGATTTCCATCACGTGTAACAAGGATTCTTTAACTACAAGAATATGCGCTGTGTATAGTTGTCAGTCAACTACATCAAATCCATCAAGTCCCCCTATTAAGCCTTACAGTAAGACTGGGAATACAAAATAGTTGAAACATTCTTAATTTTTTATCACCATTAGTCCAGCAAGGATGATACAAAGGCCTGTGTTTACACGTTAGGTACTGCTGCAACTAAAACCAACATAGATATCCTACCTTTGCTTATGGTTTCATTCGTATGTATCATTTGCTTCCATGCTGGACTAGAAGCGAGAGAACAACATAGAATGTGCCAGCTGCATTTCCTCCCAGGCATGCTGTAAAAACCAGCTAAGGGATCCGAGGGTTTCTGTATATTGCAATTTAGGCGATGGGCTACAACCTGTCACTACAGCAATATACCCTACGGATATATCTTAAATAACCCTCAAAACTTTGTCAGACGTGGCGGAACGACCTGTGTTTAGGTCGTTTACGCTCTGCCTATATATCACGGGGTCGGCTACATAATCTAGGGGATAGAACGAGGGTACTGGTTTTTACACAGAGCAACTGCCATCTGACCTCCGCAACCCAGAAGGGAAGCCAGACCCAATCCTAGATTAGGTCAGAGTTTTCAAGCCGCCAATGCTTAGCACTGGCCTTTGATATGGGTTAACGACTAATATCTACGGTATTAAACGATATTAACCGGGACCAACAGCTTAACGTGCCTTCCGAAGCACGCTCTGCCTACCCCATTAGGGATAAAGGCGTGATTGTATGTATGTATCATTCTACAGCAATACATATCTGCAATGAACAAGATCAAGAAATGGAGGTACTCGTGGAAGGTACTCGCTGTACACAGGTCGAGAAGCTATTGAACGATCGAGAGATCCCGTTCCATGTTGTCGGCTATGATGATGGATTCAAGTTTCCAAGGATTAAGAGTCCAAGGCCAAGAATAATGCCTAATACCTCTTCGATGATGATAAATAAACCGTGGAAACCTATACCTAAAGGTAAATAAAAATGGCGATAGTACTCTTCTAACCTGCTTCTAACCCAAGAAATTTTCAGGAACGGCGGATAACCTCATTGAGATTATTCTTACTTATTCTCGGTAGCCGAGATTTTCCGCAATACCCTTTTTCCTTTTATCTCTGATGTTTTTGCTGACTCTAGTCCAGGCTAAAGGTGACAAGATATAGCAAACTCACCTAGAAACCGAATAGATAGAGTCACCTCCCATGGACGAAACACAACCAGTTATTTAGTGCTGTACTCTAGAAGAATGGTGCATGCAAATCCTTTGCCATCCTTTTATGTGGAATCGGTCTTTGTATCTCTACCTCTACTAATTCTAAACCAAACCCTCCTAGCTAGCATATCTGTGGCCTAAAACCGAGTAATTGGATATATAGCAATAAGCCGTATTTTATGTATACCCTTACCAGATGTAAGGGACAGCATCCCGCAAACTGATAGGGGTTGCTCAGTCAACGACACTGAAAAACTTCCACCAGGAAATTCTTTCAGGAAGTAAAAATAAAATTTGATTTTTCCATACAAAATGTTCACCTTGATCATACAATTAGTATGGTAAAGCCACATTTATTTTTCTCATCCAGAAAGAATTTTCTGGTGGAATGTGGAACGACCTATCAGTTTGCGGTCCGTCCGGTCCGGTCCGGTCTGTCCCTTACATTTGGTGTTTTATAATATTCCAGCTCGTATTTTGGTAATGGATTGGAATGATTACTACACGTACGATATCGTCTACAAATGGATGGATGACATTGAGAAAATGTTCCCAGCTACGTGCACTGTAAGCGTTATAGGAAAATCTGTTGAAGGAAGACCTATCAAGGTAGTTTGCCTGTTCAATGACAAACAAAACATCTCATCATTGGTTAATTTTAACAGACTGTTGTGGTTTTTATACTCGTTCTACTGCAGATGCTGAAAATATCTAACAGCGATGCTAGTAACAGTGGCATATGGCTAGATGGATGCATGCATGCGCGAGAGTGGATTACAGTGCCTGTCGTCACTTACATCGCAGATCAAATCGCCAGGAATTTTCACACCCTTCCGAAGTATTTAACGAACAAAGATTGGTAAGATGGCAGATTGAGAGGGGGTCGTTGGGTATCAGTTGTAGTCATCCCATCAACCATGAAGGCAGAATGTTTAGATCTTAAAATTGAATATAGCAATCTTTACTAGTTATACATGCAGTGCACTATAGAAATTTGAGAAAAAGGGCGATTTTTTTTCACCAAGTCATGAGCAAAGTTTAATGTCTCAAACTTCAAACGCCTCTACTGAAAAGTTGCGATTTTGCAAATGCGCCGGTCTTCAATTAACGATAGGAAATTATAACTCTTTGCACTTGGTGAAAATCTGCCTCTATGTTGACTCACGGCGCCTTCTTAATCTATAACCCGGTACTCTTGCTTGAAAAATACTTCGATTCAAGAATTTTATAGACGCATTATTTCTAAAGGTTTATCGTCCCTATTGTGAATCCAGATGGCTACCATTTCACCCACAGCCAGGATCGCATGTGGCGTAAGAATAGAGCCCGATTCGGCAATACTATCGTTGGTGTGGATCTCAACAGAAACTTTGGGTACGTGTTGTTTTGAACTATTGGGCTTGTACTCAAAACTAGGATGCTACGTCGCATCATAGAAGTCTACGAGCTCACACGACGCATCGCATTCCTGCCATGTTACATCAAATTTCTTGACACGATTATATTCACACGAATCGTGAAAGGCAGAGGAGTTCATATCGCAGTTTTCTGCGTTGCGAATTTACATCGCGGTGTTTCGTAGTTTAGTGTACAAGCCCAACCTTTGATAAACTATTTTTTATGTCTGGTGTTTTGATAAACGGATTTAGCTACCTGTTTTCACAGGCACAACTGGGGTGTCCATGGAACTGACGGCTCAACGCCTTATGGCGACCCGTTGCATCAAAACTATCGAGGCCTAGAAGCCTTTTCGGAACCGGAAGTTAGCGCTATAAAGGTAATGTTTTCATTGATTTTGTTAGATGTTAGTAATAATTTCATTATAGGATGCACGTGCATTTCCTGACCAATTACAATTTAATTTTTAGAATTGTGTAATTTTGGTTTTTAGGATATGATCCTGTATTCCGGTTTACCTTTCAAGATATTTTTATCTTTCCACGCATACAGTGAAGCTATTAGCTTCCCATGGTGCTTCCAAGCCGATCCTTGTCCAGATTATGTCAATTTACTTGAAGGAGGTGCTACTATGGCCAAGGTAGGTCCATACCGGGTGTAAGGGACAGCGTCCCGCAAACTGATAGGGGTTGCTCAGCCAACGATTCTGAACATCTTCCACCAAGATGTTATTTCAGGAATTGAAAAATAAAATTGGCTTTTCCTTACAAAATGTCCACCTTACAATTTGGATGGAAATGCCATTTTTCTTTTCACTTCCGATGGAATTTCTTGGTGGAAGTTGTTCAGTGTCGTGGACTGAGCAACCACTGTCAGTTTGTGGGACGCTGTCCCTTGCACCCATTATATCTGTCCGTTCCTAGCTATGTAACATAGCATCAAGTAGCACTTTTGTGTAATGGTGGTATTCATACTAGCTAACTAACTAGAGGGTAGGTCATGTTTGTGTTGCGGATAATAGAGCTATTTAAGAATGAATCCTGCTCTCGAACAAAATAAGAAACATACCCCCGCGGGGCAGAGGGGGAAGGGAAATGTTTGAGATACCCTTCCCCTCTCTGCCCCGCGGTGGGTATTTTCGTTATTTGTTTATGCTTTTGTATATACTGAGTTTTATGTATGCTTTCAGGCTATATTTGACTCATCTGGTAGAATGTACAAGGTGGGGAATTTCAAGGACATCATGTATTTCGCGTCAGGAACCAGCATAGACTGGAGCTATGGCACGGCCAGAATCCCCTTCTCGTACCTCGTGGAACTCAGGGGAAAGGAACACCGCTTCTTCTTGCCGAAGGAAGAGATCATAGACTGCTGCAAAGAGGCTTTCGCTGGTGTTCAGGCCCTCGCGGAGTTCGTCGAGAAAAAGAAGTGTCTTAACTGTGCAATATATTCTGCTAAACAGCGTATGTAGTTTCGATTCGTGTTTTTATATCATTTATATGGAACCCTAACAAATATTGTGTTATTAAATATTTTGTTTGTGTATCGTCTATTTGTCTTTTTTATTATAATAAAATATTATGATTTGGGTTAATTATTGCGTTTGACTTGTTGTCTTCATTAAGGATGGAGAAACGGATGGATATTATGAAACTATTTGGAATGATTGCATAGAACAGGACCGAGAGTATTGGCACAATAGAAAGGAGACTTACCTTACCTATATTATCAGTGGGTATATTATCAGTGGGTATACGACGAAAAAAACAAGCAAGATTAAAAATAATTAAATATTTTATTGGTCACTTACTTTACTATCGTAACAAAACAACACAGTAACAAAAAAAACATACATTTTTATGATTCTTCCAAAATCACTCGGCAGGTTTCTTCCAACTAGTCTTTGTGATGGTCCACATAGTCCATGAGGCTTTTCAGTGCGCTCCAATTTTCGATGCAAGTCTCTAGAATCTTATCCTTGGGTAGTCTGAATTTGTACCTTTTGCTTCGGAGCTCTATCATGTAAGAGAAGGGAATTTTTGCAACGCCGTAACTCCAGTCAATACTGGTTCCACTCGCTTGATAGGTCATGTCTCTGGTAGTGCCCACTTTGTATATTATGCCAGAGCTTTCGAATATTGCCTGGAAAATGGAATGAAGTTTAGTCTACAGTTTGATAAAAGTTACCAAAAGTAAAGCTAGTAAAATGTTCAAACTTTTGTGGTGAAAATTTCAGTATTGTATGGCTTTCCCTTTTTGTTTCAACTGTGCCCGATCGCAAGTTATGTTCTGCTATACCTTCCTCTAACAGGGCAACGTATTTTAAGTAAAAAAATGAAGTTAAGGGGCGATAGCACGACCGTGGCGCCATCGTTTATAAATTAATTGTGCCTGAAATACAAACATATACATGAATAGTTTACGTTTTGCAAGAATTGCAACTAATTCTCCATTTTATAATCCAGAACACAATTAATCGGATATAAATATTCAATATGAATATAATATGAATACCTAAAAATCTATCTTAAATAACCCTCAAAACTTTGTCAGACGTGACGGAACGACCTCTGTTTAGGTCGTTTACGCTCTGCCTACCCCATTAGGGACAAAGGCGTGATTATATGTATGTATGATTGTATTTAAGGCATAATTCATTTAAAACTGATGACGCCACCATCGCGCCACTGTTTGTTCACCCCTTAAGAGTCAGTCCACAATATTTTTCTACAATCTACTATGTTCTTACGTGGTTACCCTTGACATGATCATGCCGCCTTCCAAAAGACGCAGGTAGTGTGGACATGGGTCGGTTTCCAGCCCCCATGGGAAAATTATCAACTCAAAGTAACTGTGATACGATATAAATACTTTGAACTTCATGTTTGAGTTGAGGATTGTGTCCTAGAAATAACAGACAGTAATCCTTTATTGTATTCATAAGGTCTGCCGGAGTAGTTAAATCCCATACAAACGTAGTTTCACTTTTATTCCTAAACAGTAAAACCAAATTTAACCAAACTCTGTACACATGACCAAATGACCAATCATATATATGCTTCTAATTAGGTTTAGTTTGAAAATATTACGAAAAAAAACAAAATAAGACTGGAAATACAATTTTGTGTGAAAATAGCCTAATTTTCAAGTAAAAAAATTCAATTTTTCAAACCAAAACCTAATTAAAAGCATAGATATGATAAATTTGGTCATGTGTACAGAGTTTGGTTAAGTTTAGTTTTACTGTTTAGGAATAAAAGCGAAACTACGTTTGTATAGGATTTCACTACTCTGGCAGAAACTTCCAAGTGTATCTTTTGGACCGACGAAAGACTTGATGAACCCTGGTGTCAGAGTCCGAGGGAAATTCTTTTTCTTGACAGAGAATTCGCCATTAACCAAATTAGCTATTGAGTTAACCAGTTTACTATTAAGTAAAGAAGTAAATTAGGTAAGTATTAATTTAGAATAAGATCTTTATGTAATAGTTTACGTACTTTAATTTAAATAAAGACCTTTTAAAACTAAACTAACTAACTTACCCTTACGGCCTGCGTTTCTGGTTCTGAGAAAGGTTCTGGCCCTCTGTAGAATACATTTGATGGGTCATCAGAAGATCCATCGCTGTTGCCCCAACCATAACTGTTGTGATACAGAAATGCAAATAAAATTTAATGATATTACAGTTTGTGCTTGCCAAGTTAATAAGCTTTCGTCCATGCTGGACTGGGAGCGAGAGAAACACATGGAATAAGCCAGCTGAATTTCCTCCCGGGCATGCTGTAAAAACCAGATAAGGGATCAGAGGGTTTTTGTATTTTGCAATTTAGGCGATAGGCTGACAACCTGTCACTACAGCAATATACCTACAAATCTATCTTGAATAACCCTCCAAACTTTGTCAGACGTGGCGGAACGAACTTTTGTTTAGGTCGTTTACGCTCTGCCTACCCCAGACCTCTGTAAAGGAGTGATTATATGTACGTATGTATATAAGATAATAGGCTATTTCAGTAGTATGGTCAGCAAATGATATAGTAAGAGGGATAACTTGAATGACAAACAATGGAATGCAAAGCTATTTCTATTGGGCAACAAATACGGGGTGTAAGGAACAGTATCCCGCAAACTGATAGGGGTTGCTCAGTCAATGAAACATATTTTCATCTCCTGATAGAATTTCCTGGTGAAAGTTGTTCAGTTTTGTTGACTGAGCATAGCAATCCCTATGAGGTTGCGGGACGCTGTACCTTACACCCAGTATTGTAAACATAAGTAATATGGATCGTCCCATTTAGACCACCTCAGATAGGTTCAAACAACATCAGCCCCAACAGTCCACTGCTGGACATGGGCCTCCCCAAAATTGGGGGTATATGCCATACTCAACACGCTTGGCAGGCGGGTTGGTGAGCGCAGTAGAAGTTTTCCATTCGCAGAATCCGCAGCTGCCCACTCCCTGGATATCCCTTAATTGCCTTTTAAGACACTCACGGGAAGTTATGTGGTGATGCTATTCTAACCTGGCACCACACGGGGAAAAGATAGGTTGTAGAAGGCAATATTTGGAGATTCACCTGAAATTTCTATTAAGATCTACTCCAACAACCTGCCCGCCGTAGCTGGCTTTGTTTTTCCTCCACATTCGGTTACACGTGTGTGTGTACTCGTAACCATCTGGGTTTAATACTGGTACGAGGTACCTGCCAAAAGATAAATAATTTATGTTACATTTTGAAATTTATTACAGGACTTAATAAATTAGCGGCTTGCTTAAATTAAGTGCCTCCGTGGTCTAGTGGTCAGAGCCATGGGCTTACGATTCGGAGGTTCTGGGTTCAATTCCCATTCACACAAAGAAGATATTTGTCAATTTATCACTTTGTGAGGTTTTCCCCAGTTAGGTTAGGACACTGCAGGCAGACTCATCTGATAGTCCGAAAAGAAAAAGGATTCCCGGTCGGTCCCGGTCGCTGTCTTTGATAGTGGTCGTTACTCAAAACCATGTCAGAGGCGTACTAGCTGTGCTACTAGGCGGTTTGAAAACTCTGACACTAGGTTTCATCGGGTCGTTGTTTAACTCGAATATCTACTCGCTAAGAAGAAAAAGAAGCCGCTTGCAAGACTTATAAAACATATGAAAAGAGTAAGTAAGTAAGTAAAAACACTCTATTGTACACAAAAAACAAGAAACACAAAAATAAACTTAAATTAATGTGCAAAAAGGCGGTCTTATCGCGAAAAGCATCGCAGCTAAGCGATCTCTTCCAGGCAAGAAAAGAGAATGTAGATCTGTTTCCAGTGTTCACCAACGAGATAGTTGTGTTCCGTCCTTAGGGTGGTTTTGCACTGCTCCGTATTCGGTTCGTATCCGAATCGTGTCCGTGTAATTTTCATATAAAACGGATATGGATGGGTGCGCAAGCAGGCATACTTTCATTACGAATAGGAAGGCCAATTCGGATCAGAAAATATTCGGATACGGATTCAGATCAGTGTAAAAGCGCCCTTAGTGTGTAGGAAAGCCAGTGCCTTCTTTTCTCTCTGCCTCGGTAGAACCTGCATGAATCAGTGTGTTCCTCGCATCGCTGTTTGAGATCTTTAACATCTGGAAGGTATTACGTATTACTAAGAAAACCAGCAGTTACCAGTCCTTATTGGTGATGTAAGCCGGGTGTTTCCTGAAGTTCCTGGCGAGGTGGTCTGCGATGTAGGTGACGACGGCCGTGCTGATCCACTCCCGAGGGTGGATGGATGCGTCCAACCAGACCAGCGTGTTCGTCGCATCGCTGTTTGAGATCTTCAACATCTGGAAAACACAGCCATGATAAATCTCGGTGGCTCAGCGGTTAGAGCGTCGGCACGGAAAGCCAAGCACTGTGATTGTCTGTTATCAGAATATAGATTCACTACAGCCATATTATGTTTTTCTATATGTTTCGTTTTACCGTTCTGTTATTTCATTACAATATTAGGGTTTATTAGACAGCATGATGGGGCCATTTTCATTCGCTTACAAGGTTTCAAATTCTCGTTATCAAATGAAAATAATTGGGACTGTTCGTAACAGTCGTAAGAAGTTTAAAAACAACTGTAAAAAAAACATTCATAAACAAAACACACTGTTTAAAACTGATAGCACTGTTGTAAATATCGGCATGAAAAAGGGTCCTTTTTGAAACATGGTTTCTTTACCTTTATGTCGCGACCTTCAACAGATTTCCCAATGACTGAAACAGTACAGATTGCTGGATAGTCTCTTTCTAATTCGTCAATAAAGTCGTAAATATCTTTCAATCTGTGAAATCGCCTCCAGTCCATAAACTTTACTGAAAAATCAAACTTTACTTGAATAGCGATACTAGCAGAAATACTAAATTAAATTAAATTCTATTGTTTACATATGGATATATTATTGACTCTACATATGGATATTTGGCGTAGTAAATAATGTTGATTGTTATGAAAGTCAACAAAGAAAGATGATTTCAAGAAAGTCAAAATGATACATTTTAACTCTTATGAATATACCAAACAAGGATTAATTTTATGTTTATTAAGGACGTTACTAGATATAATATATCTGTGCATATTACTTTTGTGTTTCTTCTTAGGTTTGTGTGTGCTGACTATTGTTTTAATTCCAACGGTAGTTTGTCGTTTCTGTTCCACTGAAGGTTTTCCTGAAACAAATGTAAAGAACGCTCTTAATATTGCCTACAATAAATTTGTATTTCGTACTTATAAAAGGTTATCTTATCGATTTTCAGTTACGAGACCGATTCTCATTGAGACAAACCACCGGCTTGATTTTGCCCTCGAGTAATATAATTCTACTTAAACATGTTTATTTTTCCCATAAATTATATTCTCCCATTCTAGCCTAGGGGCAAGGCAAAAACATAGAATGTGTCAGCTGCATTTCCTCCCGGGAAGGCTGTAAAAACAGAGCGTTTCAATATATTGTAATTTAGGCAATGGCAACTGCTCTGGCGACAAGAGCCCAGCTCTTAAGTGAAAGAAGAAGAGGCAATGGGCTGACAACCTGTCACTACAGCAATATACCTACAAATCTATCTTAAATATACCTCAAAACTTTGTCTGACGTGGCGGAACGACCTTTGTTTAGGTCGTTTACGCTCTACCTACACGATTCGGGATGAAGGCGTGATTATATGTATGTATGTAATTATTTTGAAAAACAACTGAGAAAATAATTGTCTTTTTTGTATACAGACCTTTTACCTTCCCACTAAGTATAGTCTGGATGCCAATTTCAGAGGTATCTGCTTCATCTGAGCTGCTGTTGTCAGGGAAATGTATGTCTATGCAGCTATTGAAAATATCTAGATCTTGTGTGTCGTTAGCCATTACTGGAAACCTTAGTACAGGCACAAATCTGAAATATTTTCTTATATTACTGCTGGCTTCTGGATAATGAAACTAAATCTACACTTTTATTGATTTGCTATTTAGTCGCCTTAGTTAAATCAGGTTTAAGCTGTGAACGGCCCCCTAATATAAAAAAAAAATATCGCTTATATAAAAAAAACGCTTAGATATGAACACAGCGCCTTAATGTGGCGTATAATACCGGGTGTACAGTCAAAATCCCCTTTAGGGTGACAAGACCACTCCAAACCGTTGCCGTTTTCTCGGGTAATTGTTAATACTTATTCATAAAGTTTCGTATAGTTGTACAGGGTATTAAACTGTGCAAGTACAACTGTAAATTATATTTAAATATATTAATAAACACCTGAGAAACCTCCATTGGTTTGGAGTAACCCTGTTACTCTAAAAACGTTGTTCACTTTACCTAAAGGATAGCGCACCAGAAACTGATAGGGTTTGTTCTGCTCAGTCAACGAAACTGAACAATTTTCACCAGGATTATTGTTCAGGAAATGTTTTTTTTTTACTTTTTATATAAAATTATCACCTGGATCAGAGAATTTGTATGGCAAGCACAAAAAAATATTATTTCTTGAAATAATTTCTTGGTGAAAGTTATAGAGTTTCGTTGACTGAGTAACTCTCAGGTTCTGGTACGCGGTTTTTATTTATTACTAGCGACACGCCCCGGCTTCGCACGGAAATGATCAGTGTTTCTCTATTACATTATGCATGTATTATACATATAAACCTTCCTCTTGGATCACTCTATCCATTCAAAGAAACTGCATCAAAATCCGTTGCGTAGTTTTAATTAATAATGCATACATATAGGGACAGAGAAAGCGACTTTGTTTTATACTATGTAGTGATAATATTTGGATCATTGACACGAAGAAGAAGAAAGTACGAGGTACCTTATAGGTACCTCTTACCATGTGAGCTAGGCTACCTGGGAAATATCAGACGTATGATATTCTCCTCCTGCCCTGCAGTGAGACACAACAGGCTTTTAATGATGTGAGCGAGAGAAAAACATAGAATGTGCCCGCTGCATTTCCTCCCGGGCAAGCTGTAAAAACCGAGAGTTTCAATATATTGTAATTTAGGCAATGGGCTGACCACCTGTCACTACAGCAATATACCTACATTTCTATCTTATATAACCCACAAAACTTTGTCAGACGTGGCGGAACGACCTCTGTTTAGTTCGTTTACGCTCTACGTAACCCATAAAGGATACAGGCGTGATTATATGTATGTTTATTACTTCCATGCTGGACTGGGAGAGATAGAAAAACATAGAATGTTCCAGCTGCCCTTCCTCCCGGGCATGCTGTAGAAGACAGCAAAAGGGACTCGAGGGTTACAGTGTATTGTAATTTAGGCGATGGGCTGACAACCTGTCACTATGGCAATACACATTGCAATCTAAAATTACCCTCAATTATTGTCAGACGCGGCGAAAGCGCCTTTTACGAGGCGTTTAACGCTCTGCCTACCCCGTAAGGGATAAAGGCGTGATTTTATGTATGTATGTATGTAATAAATAATGATCTCCGACGAGAACCAGCAGAATAGAAAGGTGGTAAAACAATATTTAATAAATAATCATCGTATTTCTACTTACTGACACATCTTGACGAGTTTTAAATTACGACAAAAATTACCCCAAATCTATAAGAATGTGGTTAATATAATGTGAAGTAAATATCATAACCGAATGATGTTGGTTAATATTTTGTTTGTTTTTAATAAAGACATGCACAATCTATAATATCCTTTATGGAAAATAATCCGATAACTACTAAATGCAAATAAAGAGAAACAAAAATTTTAATGGCTCGGAAAAATACATGCAATTTTTAAACAAAAATGTTAGCAAAAAAGTGACATTTTGTGTCAGTGTTTAGACACAGAAACCCAACCTAACCATCGAGTTAAATTATCTGCAATTAGATTATTCAAAAAGTTTTTACTAATCGACGTTACTGCGAAAATTTAAAACAGGTTTTTTTTTCCTTTTTTTTTTAAATCAAATCATTTATTTTTTCCCCATATAGACTAGATAAGATTTTTGCATGTGGGTTGTAGAAACAGTAGAGTTCCACTACTTTTGCAATAAACCGTCACCTCTGACTACCCCTCGTTGACCCCTCGTGATCCACCGGATTGGTCAACCCGGGTTTACCGTGACGAGTATTCTTTCACCTGTACACCTATTACTTGTTAACAAAGAGAACAAAAATACCAAAAGCGTTAAAAGACGAAAGTGGCCTCTGGCCTCGCAGTTGTCTGTTGCCAATTACTCCAAATGGGATATAATCATGTCGGCGGAGTAGTCTACACGTCTGCAGTCGCCGGTGTCAGTTTGAATCAATCTCGTTCGTGAACAATTTGCGACGCGACTGCGATCCGTTGGCGACGACAAAAGTTTGCCCGGAAAAGTTGGCGGTCATATTCTGAATTGATAATTTCGTTGATTTATAATTTTGATATAGAGTTTTTTATATGGGTTTCACTCTAGTCCTCTTTGCAACAGTATAAGAAAGTGTTGACGAAGTAGCCGAGACTGAATAAATTTTCCTGTTCTGAAGAATTAAAGATGGCGTGAACTCCCGGATGGCAGAAATAAACTGATCTTTGTCTTTGCTTTCATCAATATTTTCGTGGATTGCAACTAACCATTGTAAAAGGAAATCAGACAGTCTTGTAAAGGTCAGTAATGATTATGACTTTGAGGGATCGTTAAGCCAGATCACCCATAGGTTAGGGAATCCTTTAATACTTTTGCGACGGCTGGACTGCTAAAAGGTAGACCAGAAACCGTATTTTTGAAACACTTGAATCAAATGCAAGTGCGCAAGAGCAACTTGTATGGAAATCGCATGGCAATTTGTGTGGAAATCGCATGCGCATTAGCTTTCGAGCGGTTTAAAACGGCTCCAGGAAGGTGAATAAACATCTCGAAATAAGGCTCCTTAGTGACGTCACGCTGTCGCGCTTTGATTGGCTGCGGAGCGCCGCGTGGAAATGCGCTCGTATACTTTTCTACTCGCGGTTTTCTAATCCTAGCTTTGTCCTAGGCTAGCGATTCGTCCCGTATCCTATTAGACTTGTCAGTTCACTTTTAGTTCATTTATTTTCTAACAAACTGTGATGGAAAGGAAGAACCTAAATTAACACTTGTGTAGGTAAGTAACACTTGTTTGAATTGAAACACAACTCTTCAAATAATGTTCAACTGATTATTTTTGGATTTTTCAAAATATTGGGGAGGTTCTTTAAGTAGTATTACTAATTGATCATTATGCGATGTAGAGAGTAAACAGAGTTTTCAGTTTTCTGTGCATAACGGTCAGTCAGTACGACATAGCTAGAGCAGTAAGTTCTTGATGAAATGCAAGAAAACCTCCATTCCTTTGCGAAACCAAATTATACAGAAATGCAATCTGTGATCGACCTGGCTTCTCAAATCCAACTAATAAATAACAACGGCGTACCCATAAAATAAGTTCAGTTTAGTCGCGCAACCATAAAAACCATTTGGAAATTGGCGGAAAAGTTTCACATCTGAGCACTTCCCGGAGACTCGAGCGTCTCAGGCGCGTCGGAGGGGGGTGTGGGGGGTGGATGTGAAGGGGGAGGGGGGTAATTTGAACAAATGAGCGACGGCTAGCGAACCAAATTAGATTCCGTCCGGCGGCAGGCGGTGGCCGGCGACCTCACCCGCCGGTTACCCGCCGGACTTGGACTCTCTACAGACTGAGATGACGAACCTGAACGATAATATGTGTACAGGTTTACTTCTTCTTCTGTGCCATATGTATCAGAGTGGTTAGATCTAACATCACAGTTAAATATGTCTCTAATATACCCACCTACTCGTACTTGTGTAACGACTACTATAATATCTATATATATGTTTTTCTTGTCGAGACAGTGATCAGACGTGTTTTCTGCACAATAAAATCAATTTAACTCATACAATAGTGTTAAAATAATTTCCGCAATAGTCAGCGCGCGACAAATGTGCACGTACTGTAAGTGTGTCAGTGCGTAATGTTTGTGATAAACTTTTAACTCTAAGATATGAGTGCGAGCAACAGTCCGTTCAATCGGAGCTCTTTAACACCCCGAAGTCCTCCTGAGCAACGGGAACGAGCAGCGCCTGCCACAATGGGTTCCGAGGTGCAAATTGTGGCGACTAAAGAAATAGAGCGCTTTATTGATTCAGTCCAGGAAAGCCTTGATGACATCTGCGCTATATCAAGTGAATCCACTAAAAAACTAGATTCTGACCAAAAACAACGGATTAGCCACCTAGCTAGAAACGTTCTCGCTGGGGTATCGCAAATGGCTGTACAATATCAGTCTATAAAATATAAATACCTAATGGCCAGTAAAGAACTCATCAGCTGCAAAGAAGAAAATGAAATAGTTGCACAAATAGAGGACCTAAAAATGTGCGTGAAATCTGCCCCAATTCCAACAGCACAGCCCACCTTATCTTTTGCCGATGCAGTCAAAACTAGTAGCAACTCTGTTGTTCGTCCCTCAAATACAAGCAGCATTGCTATTTATCCAGAAAATAAGGCGATATCTAGTGAGGAGACCAAGAAACTAGTCCAGACCCTAATCAAGCCAGAGGAATTAAAGTTACACATTCGTGGTGTAAGGAAGACCAAAAACGGCGGAGTGATTATAAGTACGGATAGAAAAGATGACCTAGATAAGATTAAGAAATCCGAGACCCTTAAAACTTCAGGACTAACATTTCAAGAGACAACCAAGAAATATCCCCGTGTTATCCTTTTAGGAGTGCCCTCAAATACAACTGAGGCGGAACTTAAGGACTGCATCTATGAGCAAAATATTGCCGACAAACACCCAGCATTAAACAAAGAAAAAACTATTAGCTCAATCAAGCTGAGCCATAAATCAGGACGAAAGGATGCTCCGTCATGCAATTTTATCCTGGAAGTTGCGCCGGACGTAAGGAAAATCCTTATACAGCAAGGGCGCATCTTTATTAATTGGACCTCCTGCCCTGTAAAAGATTTCACTCTAGTGACCCGATGCTACAAATGCCAGCAATACGGTCACTCAGCCAAATTTTGTCGGGATACCGAATCTACTTGCGGTCACTGCGGCCAGCTTGGGCACAGTATCAAGGAGTGCACCAAAAAAGACCAACCAGAAAAGTGTTCAACTTGCCAGCGCTTCAACAAACCAAACAACCACAAAACTGGAGATGAACATTGTCCAGCAAGGAAAAGCGCAGAAATGAGACTCCTGAATTCCATAGATTATGAGGGCGCCTAGAGCGCCGCACCTCTTGCGTAAAACCAGGAATAACATGGGTAATGTAAGTGAGGATATAGGAAGCGACATTGATTCTACCTTAGAATACGAATCGCTGGCTTGTGATACAGATGAGTGCTCAAAAATACTGACTAACAGCACACGTAATCTTAAATTACTAACGCAGAATATATGTAGTATTAATTGCAATTTTTCTAGTCTACTAACACTATTAAAGCAAATTAATGTAGAAATTGATGTGGTTGTACTAACCGAATGTAGGCTATCTACACCGCATCATATCCCGCATTTACAAGGGTATAACTCATATAATACGTGTAAAACAAATGTATTGCAAAATGACGGCGTTGTACTATATATTTCAAATAAATTTTCAGAAGTAATCGTAGAGGAACCCGATATGTTAGACGGTAACTGCCTAATCGCCAAATTAGGAAATGACACAGCTTTAGTAACAATATACCGCTCACCGTCGTATAGGAATATTAGTAACTTTTTACAGTCTCTCAATGCTATATTATTATCAATTAAAAGTTTTAGGAATACCTTCATAATCGGTGATATAAATATTGATATCAAATACGGTAATGAAGATCGGAGATCTGCTAAATATTTAAATTTTACTGCATATCATGGACTACTTCCAACACACCTTTTACCAACTAGAGACAAGAACTGCTTAGACCACATTTTAGCCAAAACAACTTATCCCCTCAAAACATTAGTTTTATCATCAACCTTGACTGATCACAATGCAGTAGTGCTGAGCATGCAAAATACTCACACTAGGACACATATGACCTTTAAATGCACAAAACTAAATTACAACTCTGCAGCACACGACCTCGAAAAGTTGGATTTGACCCCAATATTTGACATGACCGATGCAAATTTAGCTACGGACTTTCTTATTACCTCACTGACGACTATTATTGATGACAATACAAAAACGGTATTAATGAAACGACGCAATGTAATTTTAAAACCGTGGATCACCCCTGGAATTCTGCGCTGTATTAGAAATCGGGATAAACTTCATAAAAAACATAAACAAACACCGGACAACCAGATTCTAAAAACGACCTATTACCGCTATCGCAACTTTTGCAATAGCCTAATAAAAAAACTGAAACGACTATATGACAGAGATCAAATAAATAAAGCGGGTCAAAATAAAAAACAGTTGTGGCATGCCATTAAAAACGTAACTGACATAACTAAAATTAAAATACCAGCACAAGCTCTAATAGCGAATTCAGCAAATGCTGCGCAATCCGTAAATATAGCAAATACATACTTTGCCAACGTAGGTAAAACTCTAGCTGAAAGAGCCAAAACACTTACTACAGACTATCGACGACCGAATTTCCATACCCAGACTTCCCAATTACACTCTTTTACCCTACTTACTACAGACGAATCTGAAATTGAGAGACTAATTTTGGCTTTGAGAAATGACTGTGCAACTGGTATAGACAGGATATCTTGTTCATTTCTAAAAACCTATAAAGACTATATAATACAGCCTTTGACATACATTTTCAACCTTTGTTTCTCAGAAGGAATATTTCCCAATGCACTGAAAAGGGCCGTCGTCCAACCCATACATAAAAGTGGTGATAAAAGCGTTGTCAATAATTATCGCCCGATTGCGATACTTCCTTCTCTTTCTAAACTATTGGAAAGATTAATACAAAAAAGGCTTGTTAAGTATTTAGAAGCTAATAAACTACTAGCCCATACGCAACATGGCTTTAGATCTGGAAGGTCCGCAGAACACGCTGTTCATGAACTAACTGACTATATTACTAGAAAACTAGACTCTCAAAAGAAATGCTTGGCTGTATTCCTTGACCTTGCAAAAGCATTTGATACCGTTTCTATTCCTCTACTTTTAAACAAACTTGACAGACTTGGAATTCGGGGTCTTCAGCATGAACTACTCAAAGACTATCTGACCAACAGGACACAACGAGTTAAAATAGGTGATATAGTAAGTGACGAAATACCCCTAGAATACGGGGTTCCCCAAGGAAGTATATTAGGACCTATACTATTTCTCATCTACATCAACGACTTATGTCTTTTACATTTACCGAATGGCAATCTGATCTCATACGCTGATGACACAGTACTAATCTTTAGTGATAAAAACTGGCGCGCTACTTTTGCACGAGCGCAAAAGGGATTTGATCTGGTCAATCAGTGGCTTAGAGAAAATGCTTTGACTCTGAACGCTGACAAAACAAAGTTCATGACATACTCATATAGATCCCATACTCAGCCACCGTTACATGTGTACAACATAATAGCCCACAATTGTTTACTACGAAACCCTGTAACTTGCAACTGTCCAAAATTAAGCTCAACCACAACAATTAAATACCTAGGTGTTATTATAGATAACCATTTAAACTTTAAAGCGCACATTGAAGCTCTTACAGGTAGAGTACGAAAGTTAATCTTTGTCTTTAAAAACTTGAGGCATGCGGCTAGTCAAAGTTTATTGAAGACAGTTTACCTCGCACTCTGTCAGTCACTGCTGCTTTACTGTATAACATCCTGGGGTGGTGCTAATAAAACCACAACAATCAAATTAGAAAGAGCACAAAGAGCTGTTTTAAAAGTTGCTACTTTCCGACCGTACCTCTTCCCAACCGCTGAACTTCTTAACAAATGCGCCGTACTCTCAGTGCGGCAATTGTTTATCCAGGAAACTGTCATTAAAAAACATTTACTTACACCTTATGACCCGTCTTTTGTGGCCAACACAAGACGAGCAGATATGGTCTGCAGACAAGACAGTTTTCGAACTAAACAAGCAAATAGATTCTTTTGTTTTCTGGGCACTCATCTCTATAACAAGCTAAATCGCATCCTAGATCTCTATCCCTTGCACAAAAATCCATGTAAGAAGTCCATACAAAAGTGGCTCATAGGTAAAACTTATGAAGACACTGAAGAACTCCTTTTGGTAGTTGCCTAAAGTATTATATACCTAACTTATTTACTGTCTACTAACACATAGAATTAAGAAAAAAACTAACACTAATTTATAAGAGTAAATTAGTAATTAGTATATTCTTCATTAATATTTGTCCATTATTACAAAAAAATATCATCTTTTTATTACTAGTGTGAGATACCTAAGATACAGGTAAATATTTACTTAGTTTAGGTATCGAAACACTAATTTTCAGATCTAATATATGTTAAGTAGCAACCATAATTATATGGCCAATTGTTTACATTCCTTTTATTTTCTAGCAAATAATTTAATGAAATAATAAGTAATTTTGTAGTTTATATTAGTCCGTAAGTAATAACTGTAAACAAATTTTATGAAATAAATTTATTATTATTATTATTATTATCAAAGACTGTGAATAACTCGGCTTTAATTAAGTGTCCTCCAAAGCACGCTGTTTTATTTCTGGCCAGACAATCAGGTAATTCAGCCAGGGTTGTTCTTATTAAATTGTGGAAAAACTCATAAAGTAATAAATAAACACACTGAACTTACGACCACCGGTTCGGAAGTCCAGACACAACGTACATTCGAACGTACAATTCTTTCTCGACCGCATTGGTTCCTGCAATTTGGCACCAAGGTTCATCGGGTTGTTCGTCAACTTAAAAACCGCTCTCGATAGAAGAAGAACAGAATTCGTAGGTCTACTATAGTGTGTACATTCCTTGGCGTACAATCGCGCGCCAACAGATTACAGCGCTCGCCCGCATTGGCTCCTGCAATTTGTATCGACTTGAACTCTCAATAATGTATGTACACTAGATTGAAAGTTCTCTAGACAAGGTGAATAGGCACGAGTTTATTATCAACGGCGAATCTATTCGTCGTTTGGATAGAGAGATTTGTATTTATCAGAATTTACTTATAAAATAAAAACCTAACAGGAGATTCCCTTCCCGTTTGGTATTATTATACTTCCTCCGTAGGTTTTTTTAACAACAGAAAATTAAATCGCGCTGTCATAAAGTTCTAAAATAAAGTTTGTTATATAGCTACGAAAAACTTAGCTGCAAAACCCTTTTATAACTAAACCCAAGGATCACTATAAATAAACAACGTATTATTTACTTTCACCCTAATTATTCCCTAATATTACCAAAATGTTTATGACTTCGGTGAAGTTAAAAATACCTTAATTTGTTGAATGTATTATTATAAAAGTCTTATTTTTAATTCAAGCGGATTTGTAAACAAGCTTTTTTTGGGCTTCCGTTGCCCGAGGCGTCAGGGTTGTAGGGGGTGAGGGTAGCAAGGGAACAAGGATGAAAAAATTGTGCTCCCAATAAAGGACATCATTAATTTCTTGCTAGTCACGAGGTTGGTAAGGTAACAGCACAGAAATATCGTTGAAAAAATTTACAGAGTCATGTTTAGAGTTCTTACACCTATTTTATAGTATATTTTTATAATTGTCCAGTTTGAGAATAAAATTACTTTTATTTTTTTATTATTTTGCAAAAGACACTAATCTTCTGGAGAGTGTACAGAGGAAGGCCACCAAGATGTCATTTCAGTTAAGGAAAAAGAGCTATGAAAAGAGGCTGGAAATTCTTAAGTTACCAACCCTTAAAGACCGAAGGAAACGTGGTGATCTCATTGAGGTGTACAAAATCCTATCTGGAAAATATAATTGCCCAAGTCTACAGGATATTTTAAACAAGAGCACTGTACATAGAAGTAGGCATATGAATAATGCTCAACTAGCAAGGACAAGATCCAATACAAATGTTGGCTACCACACTTTCAACAACAGAGTCATTAATACTTGGAACAATCTCCCTCAAGATATTGTTGATGCTCCCTCCACAAACACTTTTAAAAATAGACTTGACAAGTGGTTAATTAATAATAAAATTTAAAAAGTGTATAATAAAATAACATACAATGTGTAAGACTTTCAAGTGAATCATACAATGGACTTTAATCAAATACTAGCGCACACACCAGCTACGGATATAGCCACATCAGCAATTCTGCTGCTCGGCTATTATTAAATAATAATAATAATAAAATATGTCTTACTTCCATGCTGGACTGGGAGCGAGAGAAAAACATAGAATGTGCCAGCTGCATTTCCTCCCGGGCATGCTGTAAAAATCAACTAAGGGATCCGAGGGTTTCTGTATATTGCAATTTAGGCGACAGACTGACAACATGTCACTACAGCAATATACCTACAAATCTATCTAAAAAATATATAAATATATTATAAACAACCCTCAAAACTTTGTCAGACGTGGCGGAACTACCTTTGTTTAGGTCTTGTACGCTCTGCCTACCCCATTAGGGATAAAGGCGTGATTATACGTATGTATGTAAAATATGTCTTCCTTCAGCATCTTCACCATTTTTTTGGTGGAATTTGTTATTTCAAATTATACCAAAAATTGAGTTCAAAAAGTGACGAATAGTTTATTTTTTACTAGCGACCCGCATCGGCTTCGCACGGTAATTATCAGTGTTTCTCTACTATGATATGCATGTATTATACATATAAACCTTTCTCTTGAATCACTCTATCCTATCTATCTCTATCCATTAAAAGAAACCACATCAAAATCCGTTGCGTAGTTTTAAAGATGTATGCATACATCTTCATATTTTGAGTTAAGCTCGCCTTTGTACATAATGTATCTAGATTAAGTTAATTTTAAAAATATCTGTGTGTACAATAAAGAATTAAGAATACATAGGGATATAGGGACAGAGAAAGCAACTTTGTTTTATACTATGTAGTGATGGTGCACTCCCGCCCACGTTCATTCTTGTTGTAGTGTATGTTCTGCAAGAACGCATTCTTCTGGAAACGCATTATACAGGGTGTAAGGGACAGCGTCCCGCTAACAGATAGGGGGGGTTGCTCAGTCAACGAAACTGAACAACTGTGACCAGGATTTTTTTTCAAGAAATGGAAAAAAAAATGGATATATATACAAATTTTCTGATAGAGGTGTGGTCACTTTGTGTGGAAAAGTAATATTTTTTTCATCTCGTGAAATAATTGGTTAAAGTTGTTCAGTTTCGTTGACTGAGCAACCCCTATCAATTTGCGGGACGCTGTCCCTTACACCCGGTATTGGCAATCAAGATATTTTCAACGATCAAAACAAAACGACGAGATCAATTTCCCCTACATCTCGCTTCCCCGGATATTTCTTTCAAATAATTATCCTTATATCCGTGAGTCCGGAATTCTTGCGGACTTCGTTAGGTCGGCTTCTCAGCCCCCCCTAAGCAGAATTAATGAATCCCTTTATTGAAAGTTCAATTTTTTGATTAGACCCCGGGACCCCTGGCGCTGTTTAAACACCGGATAACAGGGTATTTACATTCGGTCAATACAGATTTGATTTGGTTTATAGCGATGTTCTTTTTAAGATATCTAAACTTTGTCAGAATTGTGTGCACACCTTTATTATTTAAGGTGACGATACTAGTCAAGTGGCATTAGTAAAAAAAACATAATCCACTAAAAACGTAGTGAATTGAAAAACCGGTCTAACAGAATCAAGTTATAGTAATTAAGATAATTTAGAACCTTATAAATTAGCGGTTCATAGCAACAGGAAGAAAAGTTGCCGTTGGTGGCCGTTATTCGCAATTTTTCTTCCTGTTACTACAACGAACTATGAATCGCTAATTTATAAGTATTTTTAATTACTGGGGCGCCATTTGGCTAGTATCGTCACCTTAAATTGCATCCTTGGTCTAGTGGCTAGTGCCATGGACACCCGATCCGGAGGTCCTGGGTTCGATTCCCAGGGGGGAAACACAAAGTTGATATTTGGGAATTTATCACTTTGTGAATTTTTCCCCAGTTTGGTTAGGATATTGCAGGCTGAATCACCTGATTGTCCGAAAAGAAAAAAGATTTCGAGCTTCGGAGGCCATCGGTCCCGGTCGCTGTCTTTGATAGTGGTCGTTACTCAAACCATGTCAGAGCCCTGATAGTTGTGCTACTAGGTGGTTTAAAAACACTGACACCAGGGTTCATTGGGTCGATAGACTCGATACGCACACGACAGAAGAAGATCTCAACCGAATACAAGTCTTAAAATAGTGTGCTTCAGTACCTAAGGAACCTTTGGGACACTAATTTGTAAGATAATTCTACCTAGTATAGTATACGAAAGACTATAAGTACATACATACATATATAAAATCACGCCTTTATCCCTATTGGGGTAGGCAGAGCGAAAACGACCTAAACAAAGGTCGTTCCGCCACGTCTGACATCTTTTGAGGGTAATTACAGTTGATTATGATGTATATCGCTATAGTGACAGGTTGCCAGCCCATCGCCTAAATTTGCAATACACTATAACCCTCGAATCCCTTAGCTGGTTTTTACAGCATGCCCGGGAAGAGATGCAGCTGGCACATTCTATGTTTTTCTATTACTCCCAGTCCAGCATGGAAGAACTAAGACTATAAGTAGTTATTGATTTATATAAGTTGATTAGATTAGTTGAATCAGAACTATGACATCAAGTAATGACTAGATTTTGCAGAATAGGGAAAAACGTGGATCGGATTTCTTCCATGCTGGACTGGGAGAGATAGAAAAACATAGAATGTTCCAGCTGCCCTTCCTCCCGGGCATGCTATTGAAGTCAGCAAAAGGGACTCGAGGGTTACAGTGTATTGTAATTTAGGCGATGGGTTGACAACCTGTCACTAAAACAATACATATTACAAACTAAACTTGCTCTCAATTTTTGTCAGACGTGGCGAAAGCGCCTTTTACGAGGCGTTAAACGCTCTGCCTACCCCGTAAGGGATAAAGGCGTGATTTATGTATGTATGTATGTATGTGGATCGGAAACGGTGATCTGTGGAGAGGTTATCTTATCACTTCTACCGTTATTCATCCAGAATTCTCAGTACAATCTCAATATACTGGTTGTAAGGGACAGCGTCCCGCAAACTAATAGGGGATGCTCAATCAACAAATCTGAACAACTTTCAGCAGTTTTTTTTCAGGAAGTCAAATAACATATTTTGATTTCCATACAAATTGTCTGATCGAGGTGATAATTTTGTATGAAAAGTTCATTCTTTTTTTTCATCTCCTGAAACGGAATAAATCAGTTTGTGGGACGCTGCCTCTTATACCTGGTATGTATAACTCTATATTTAAATAAAATATACAGGATGTAAATGATTGCCGCAAACTGTTAAGGGTTGCCCAGTCAACAAAATTGAATAACTTTCATGGAGATATTCTTAAAAATAAACACTTTCCCATACAAATTGTCTGATTAAGATGGCCATTTTGTATAGGGAAGTTTTTTTTCAACACAAAACAAACAACAAAACCCCAGAGCGGCGCTCTGCCTACCCCGTACGTAAGGGATAAGAACGTGACAATGTGTATGTATGTATTGAAGAGTTGACAAACAAGCTTCTAAGGCCTTCTATAATCAGTACCTGAGACTGACAGCAGGTTTGAGATCGTATCAGAAATGTAATTTCAGTACATAATGGCCTGTCTAATCCATACATAATATTGCTCTCAATCGTGAGATCGCTTTATAAATACGAGCCCAATAGGTATAGCACAGTCTACTTACTACACTGACGTGAACATTTATATAAAAGCAAAGCAATCGCAGATTAAATGCCGATTCTGCATACGAGTAGATCGTGTTTGTTAGACGGGGTGAGTGCGTTATCATTTTATTAAAATAGAACTTTATTCTAGATTTTTCAGCTTCTTCTTAGCGAGTGGATTTTCGAGTCGAATAACCCGATTGAGCCCTGGTGTCTGAGTTTTTTAAACCGCCTAGGAGCACAGCTAATAGGTCTCTGACATGGTTTGAGTAACGACAATTATCAAAGACATCGACCGGGACCGACGGCTTAACGTGCCCTCCGAAACACGGAATCTTTTTTCTTTTCGGCCCGCAATGTCCTAACCAAACTGGGAAAAACCTCACAAAGTGATAAATTGACACATATCAACTTTGTGTTTCCCCCCTGGGAATCGAACCCAGGGCCTCCGGATCGTAAGCCCAAGGCTCTACCACTAGACCACGGAGACAGTTATAGTTTTCAGCTAAAACTAAAATTGAAATATATTTGTCACTTTCAGACAAAAAAAAATGGAAAAGGACAGGAGATCTATTCTCTCCGGTTTTTGATTTATAGTCGGTGGTTTTATGCGTTATCTGTCATTTTTATCTTGGATCTGTTCTTTTTTGACAACAATGTAATGAATAAGTAGGTACATTATTAATAATGCATATTATGCTACTAGGCAAAATATACTCGTAAGTATTAGTTAAATTATTGATCAATTTAATATAAATATTAAATTAAACTTAATTCAATTATAAATGGAAAAATAATTGCTAACATGACTGTAATGTAATTTGGTCTGAAATAAAACAATTTTATTTTTATATTTTTTATTTATCAGCTGTCATATGATAAGGCGGATAAAATTTACAAAAATACTGGAGAAACGTGCAAGAGCGCGTCAAAATTTAGCGGACAAAGTGTAAAACCATAAATCGCCTGTCCTTTTCAAATTTTATTATTTTGGTAACGACCACTATCGAAGCCAGCGCCGGGACCGACGGCTTAACGTGCCCTCCGAAGCACGAAATCTTTTTATTTTTCGGACAATTAGTTTGATTCAGCCTGCAATGTCCTAATCAAACTGGGGAAAAATTCACAAAGTGATAAATTCTCAAATATCAACTTTGTGTTGCCCCCTGGGAATCGAATCCAGGACCTCCAGATCAGGAGACTATGGCACTAGCCACTAGACCACGGAGGCAGTTGCAATATACTGAAACCGTTGGATTCCTTAGCTCGTTTTTACAGCATGCCCGGGAGGAAATGTAGCTTGCACATTCTATGTTTTTCTCTCGCTCCCAGTCCAGTATGGAAGATTAACTTATTATAATTCTTCCATGCTAAACTGGGTGCTGCGCTGGCAAAACAAATAATTTACCTGCTGATTTTCTAATCAAGTAAAGGCAGTAAAGGGAAAGGATCCAAAGGTTATGTACTATTGCATACATACATATAATCACGCCTTTATTCCTAATGGGGTAGGCAGAGCGTAAACGACCTAAACAAAGGTCGTTTCGCCACGACTGACAAGTTTTGAGGGTTATTCCAGATATATCTGTATATTTATATAGTGACAGGTTGTCAGCCCATCGCCTAAATTACAATACTTGAACCCTCGTATCCCTTACCTGATTTCTACAGCATACCCGGGAGGAGATGCAGCTGGCACATTCTATGTTTTTATATAACTCCCAGTCCAGCATGGAAGTACATACATACTATCACGCCTGTATCCCTAATGGGGTAGGCAGCATAAAAGTAATCGAAGTTATTTAGGCAATAGTGGCCCGACAAGCAATCACTAAAGCACGATGTTGGAAATATTCCTCAAAACTTGTAGAGAAACAGTTATAAAGGCCGATTACTGTTTACAAAACATTGTGTGATTCATAACTCATGTAAGTAAGACTTTAATGATATTTTTTTTGTTCTTTTCGTAATTTTTGTTTGATGATAGAACTGGGACATATATTTTTTTAATACTATAATGCAATTTTTAAAATTTACTTTGCGCTGTTTTTAACATTAAAATAATACGTACCTATTTCCAGTTTAAATCCAATCATACCGTATACATAATGTCACATAACAATTTATTATAGGTATTATCAGTAAAAGGTCACAGTTGGTAATTCTATTGAGATCGTCAGATAAAAAAAAAAGTTTGTTTGCCAAAAACACAAAGTTTCCTTAGAACTCCGCACTAGGTCAAGCCTGACCAGACGCAAGACTATTACCAGTTTCACAAGGTTACATACAATTTTGGTAAATTAGTGAAAATTAGAACGTATTAAACGTATTAGATCATCATTATCTTTATCAACATGTTTACTCCAGTGGTTTAGTCCAATAATAATGAGTAAAAACTATTTTAAATTCCTAGATTTACAATGCAACATACAGTTACATTTATTACACAGGGTAACAGAGAGTGTGTATGTACGTGGGACACTCAGAAAGATTTGCGACACTAAAAAAAAATGTTCTACAGGTACATATATTTTTATTAAATCTTTTCAAAGTACTCTCCACCAGCCTCTATACAAAGATTCATGCGTCTAAAACACTTTTTCCAGTCCGCCGTAGACACCTCGTTTACAGCCTGCTCGAACGCAGCCAGCGCATCTTCCGGCGACGAAAATTGTATCCCCTTGAGCTGATTTTTTATTTTTGGAAATAAAAAGAAGTCACACAGTGCTAGATCAGGGCTGTAAGTAGGGTGACCCAGGAGTTTGACTGGTGTGCTGTCCAGGAAGTCCCTCGTTTTGAGCGCGGTGTGTGCAGGCGCATTGTCGTGGTGGAGCAGTAGTCCGCGGAGCCCTGTGTTTGGTCGCTTGTTGCTCACAACAGAAAAAAACTTCTGGTAAACATTTGGTAGTATACCATTCAGCGTTAATGTTTCTTTGATCTCGTAAGGGAATTGAGGCCAAGTGGCCAGTCAAATTAAAAAAGCTGGCGATCAAAATCTTCCCCCCGCTTCGAGATCGCTTCACTTTGGTAGGCGTTGGTTCATTTTGAAACACCCAAACTGTCGACTGGCGCTTGGTTTCTGGATCGTATTGATAAATCCAGGACTCATCACCTGTTACGATGTCGTAAATACGCTGAGACGAGCCTGCTTCAAATTTGTTCAGCATATCACGGCACCATTCCACCCGGGCCTGCTTCTGAGCGTCGGTGAGGTAGTGCGGCACCCAGCGCGATACTATCCTCCTCACGCGAAGATGCCCATGTAGAATCTCGTGAACGCTTCCCGATCCAATCTTTAATATGTGCTGAATCTCCTGATATGTAATTCACCTATTCTCTTAGATTAAATTTTTCACTGCTAGCACGTTTTCTTCCGTAATAGACGTCAAAGGGCGACCGCTTCTTTCTTCATGCCCCAAGGTTGGTCGACCGCGCCTAAATTCGTTATACCAACGATACACGGTTGCCTTGGAGGGGCTTTCATCCATAAATGCCATTTGAAGTACATCGAACGATTCATCCGGTTTCAGGCGACACTTGAAATCGTAAAAAATCATAGCTCTAAAATGTTCCCGGCGCAGATCCAGTTTTCAGTAAGACACGATACTTTGAATTGGCTCGCAAAAAATGTGGAGGGAAATTTTGAAAATGGAACACACATATTTTTACTTACAAGTAATCATATTTTCAAAAAAGATTATAACCGGCCAGTCTGCCATATATAAAAACTATTTATCGCAATACTTTCTGAGTGGCCTGGTATGTGGGTAAAAATTTCAAATTGGGTAGGACAGTTTTCTGTGTTCTATTAATTCACTATTACTATCGCGAAAAACTCAAAACCTACGTATATAAACGTCTTTGTTTGTTTTTATTCAGACGGAGCGATGAAGGTCTTGAGCATAATCTTTTTTATTTGGGCTGCTGTCAATGGCCATCTCTTTACTACCGATCTGGTACGAATTATGCTTAAAAATGTATAATTTTAAATACATATAAAATATACCATGTGTATGGGACAGCATCCCGCAAACTTATAGAGGTTGCTCAGTCACACGACACTGAACAGTTACCAGCAGGATTTTTTTTCAGGAAGTGAAAAAGGAAGGCTGTCCATACAAATTGTCTAATCGAAGTGAACATTTTGTATGGAACAGCCTCATTTTTTTCTGTTCCTAAAAGAATTGCCTGGTGAAAGTTGTTCAGTGTCGTGAACTGAGCAACCCCTATCAGTTTGCGAGACGCTGTCCCTTACTCCTGGTCTATGTCACTCTGACTGAATTACTCGTACCTAAACAATAAAGTATAAGAAAAGAACAGACTGACTGTGAAGTTTTCGACCTTTGATCAGACTATTTTGATGACGTATTAAAAAAAAAAAATTAATAGGATAGTTTTAATTTTTTTCATGTTCTCTTTTATTGTTATTGAAACATCCCCTAAGCTAGACCACGCAATTATATGAACATCTTGTATAATGTGATTTATCTGTGGTATGGTGGAACTGATACATACATGCCTACTATCACGCCTGTATCCCTAATGGGGTAGGCAGAGCGTCAACGACTGATATGACTGATAATTACAACATGGCTGAAGATTACAACGCCGTAGATTTAGTTCCACCGCCATCAAGTTATGTTGGCAGACGACGGAAGACCCAGTACTGGAATTGTTAAGGAGTTTATCGAATCAGACAAGTGATGAAACAATGAATTACAACATTCCGGAAAATAACAATAACAAGCAAGTTGGTTACAGCGGCGTTTAATTAGTTCCGCCACTATCAAGCTATGTTGGGAAAATATCTGACGAAACAACTGATGAGGCAGTACAGGAATTCTTAAGGAGTTTATCAATGCATGTGACTGATGATGATGAATCAGAAAATTACGACTATTACAAGTTGATTACAACGACGTTGCCTCATCTCTGAAACCAAGCTATATTGAGGAGGCGACTGAGGAATCAAGCCATGACATGAAAACAGCTTCTCTATCCAAATAACCGACGAGTCATCAAATCGTTTGATTATTGATGATTGTGAGCAACTAGCCAAAGTAAGAAATATTTCAGTTAGGAAAATAATTACTAGAAGTGAAGGAATTCACAAATGTATACCAGATCTTACAAGAGTCTTACATTCCAATAATGGTGTTGTTATTTTTTTGGGTTTGGATGCATTAGACTCTTTAGATTTAAATGTACAAAACAAGCTCTTTTTCGACAAATACTATGAGTTACCGAAACATATTCAAAATATCAAAACTTATATCTATGACAACGATTTTGACGTTAAAGTTTATGTAACCTTGGACGTCATTACTGAAAAACTGATTGGTCACATATTTTTTGCGAAATATGATAAAGCAGTAGATTTAAGTAAATACTTAATTAGCTATAAATCTGACACCAGAGCTTGAAGAGAAGTTATAATCAAAGTTGTAAATAGGATAGATCCCTCCGTAGATGATGTTGCAGAAGGACAAGAGTGGCTCTTAAAACCAACCAATTTTAAAGAAAATGGGCATCTTTTATTCTGTATATATAATGAAGATTATTACTCGTATTTAATTCCGAATTCTGGACAATGTGGTAAGAGAGATGTAAGAGGGATGCCTAGAAATGTTTGTAATACAGAATTCGGTGAAAATATATTTAAAAAAATGCGAAAATGAAGTAATATACGAGTATTTACCATCATCTCCTTGGCCTTATCCCGTATATCACGGGGTCGGCTACCTAATATAGGGGATTGAACAAGAGTACAGAGCGACTGCCATCTGACCTCCGCAACCCAGAAGGGAAACCAGACCCAATCCTAGATTAGGTCAGAGTTTTCAAGCCACCAATACTTAGCACTGGCCTCTGACATGGCTTAACGACTAATATCTACGGTATTAAACGATATTAACCGGGACCAACGGCTTATCGTGCCTTCCGAAGCACGGAAAAGTGCCGAATAAACGTACATATGAAATTCGAAACACACATTGGTACGTGGTGGGATTCGAACCACGACCTCCCCGCTCAGGAGGCAGCGGCCCTATCCACTACACCATCGGGCTTCTTTTTATACGCTAGTTATTCAAGAAAAAGATAATATATACGTATATAGACAGCTTGCTCATATTTAATAAATATTGTTACAAAATTACAAGCAATTTAGAGCTAAAATATCATCATTTCCTTGCTTTATTGAAAAATTAAATATTTTTCTATTATGTTACTTGTGTAATATAATATTTAATATTGTAATAATTACTATTTCGTTGAAAAAAGGGAATGTGTATTTGTTTTTTTTTTTAATTTCTACATTTATGGTACACCGAAGCTCATCAAACCGAAAACGGTATCTATATAATAGTTAAAACTTTTGATAGTTATCCCGACACGCGAGAGAAGTTTGTCGATATCGCGCTAACATAACAAGATGTCTTTTATGCACCACTCTACAATGACCTGCCTTTTCATAATACTGGCGGGAAATTGTGGCATTCGTAGTGGATTCATAGGTAGTTGGGGAGCTCTATGGAAACTGGCGGTAGGATATAACAGTGGTAATGCGCTGGGGTGTGTTTTTGCTTTATGTCGCGTGAAATTTTATCGCCGCGGACGGCGCCACCGTCGCATGAACAACCGTGGCTATGGACATATTATTGCTTAGTTAAATTGCGAAAATATGTATACGTATTCTGCGATTTTATCTGCGCAGCGACGCTGAAAAGTAAGAGGGGAAAAATATGCAAAAAATCTTGTTAGAGAGAGAGAGAATTTCAGAGTCACTAGTTGAAGAAGAAGTGCCTATCTAGTCTTGTTAAAAAAAAAAGTAAATAGACGTTAATATACTTATTTAAGAGCTAATTATAGTGGTTACATCAAAAATAGAATAAAATCCATACTTGTTCAGTAAGTAGTTTACTTCCATGCTGGACTGGGAGAGATAGAAAAACATAGAATGTTCCAGCTGCCCTTCCTCCCGGGCTTGCTGTAGAAGTCAGCAAAAGGGACTCGAGGGTTACAGTGTATTGTAATTTAGGCGATAGGTTGACAACCTGTCACTATGGCAATACACATTACAATCTAAAATTACCCTCAATTTTTGTCAGACGTGACGAAAGTGCCTTTTACGAGGCGTTTAACGCTCTGCCTACCCCGTAAGGGATAAATGCGTGATTTTATGTATGTATGTATGTTCAGTAATATATTTATTTAAATTAATTACCTGGAACAAATAAAATCACAATAGAGCATATCCTACCTCCTATGTTTACTACTAGGTACTATGGGAATATCATCAAACAACAAAGTAACGAGGTTGCTCATAAAATATTCCATACATACATAATTCACGCCGGTATCCCTAATGGGGTAGGCAGAGCGTAAACGACCTAAGCAAAGGTCGTCCCGCCACGTCTGACAAGGTTTTGTTTTCTAGGTATATTGCTGTAGTGACAGGTTGTCAGCCCATCGCCTAAATTACAATATACTGAAACCCTCGGATCCCTTAGCTGGATTTAAAAACATACCCGGAAGGAAATGCAGCTGGCACATTATATGTATTTCTCTCGCTCCCAGACCAGCATGGAAGTAAAATATTCCAATGAATGTTAATTCTGTTAAGTCGCCGTTTTCCCGTTTTACAGCCAAACCTTAGTACTTGCGTAGCATTAGCCAACTGAGACGAACATCAGCCGCTCAGTCGGCAAAGATGAGGTTTGATTCAGAGAAAAATATAGACAGATTAAATAGGATCTAATAAATACATACATACATACATATTATCACGCCTTTATCCCTAATGGGGTAGGCAGAGTGTAAAAGACCTAAACATAGGTCGTCCCGCCACGTCTGACAAAGTTTTGAGGGTTATTTAAGATAGAATTCTAGGTATATTGCTGTAGTGACAGGTTGTCAGTCCATCGCCTAAATTATAATACACTGAAACCCTCGAATCCCTTAGCTGGTTTTTACAGCATGCCCGGGAGGAAATGCAGCTGGCACATTCTATGTTTTTTTTCTATCGCTCCCAGTCCAGCATGGAAGAATAAATATCCTAGATATATTAACATATCATAGAGTAGGGTTTCTTCTAGGATTAAGTAAAAATACAGACAGGACAACTAGGATCACACAATGATATAGACAGATTAGCTAGGATCAAATGAAAATACCTACAAACAGATTAACTATAAGCCCAAGTTAAAATAATATATAAAATGTATATACAATAACTAGGATAAAATAAAAAATATAGACAAATAGACTTATGCATTCAAAGGCTATAAAGTGATCAAGGATTTTGTTAGGTTAAATTTACAGATACTGCGATAGCTCAGTTGGAAGAGCGATAAAACGGTATTTGTAGGTAGGGCATTATACTATACATACATACATACATATACATATAATCACGCCTTTATCCCTAATGGGGTAGGCAGAGCGCAAACGACCTAAACAAAGGTCATTCCGCCACGTCTGACAAAGTTTTGAGGGTTATTTAAGATAGATTTGTAGGTATATTGCTGTAGTGACAGGTTGTCAGCCCATCGCCTAAATCACAAAATACCGAAACCCTCGGATCCCTTAGCTGGTTTTTACAGCATGCTTGGGAGGAAATGCAGCTGGCACATTCTATGTTTTTCTCTTGCTCCCAGGCCGGCATGGAAGAAACATACTATACTTAGGTAATAAAATAAAGAATTGTACCTACCTAAGTATAATAGAGCTTATACTTAGGTAGATACAATTCTTTATTTTATTTATTACTAGCGTCCCGCCCCGGCTTCGCACGGAAATTATCGGTGTTTCTCTACTATATTATGCATGTATTAACCATATAAACCTTTCTCTTGAATCACTCTATCCATTAATAGAAACCGCACCAAAATCCGTTGCGTAGTTTTAAAGATTTAAGAATACATAGGGATATAGGGACAGAAAAAGCGACTTTGTTTTATACTATGTAGTGATAACATACGATGACTGTAAGTGTATTTTACGCTCCATTAGTATTTTCAACTATTTACTTCCATGCTGGACTGGGAGCGAAAGAAAAACATAGAATGTTCTAGCTGCCCCTCCTCTCAGGCATGCTGTAGAAGTCAGCAATATGGATTCGACGGTCGCAGTGTATTGTCATTTAGGCGATGGGCTGACAACCCGTCACTATAGCGATACACATTGCCATCTAAAATTGCCCTCAATATTTGTCATACGTGGCGTAAAAACTTTCACTAAGCGTTTTACGCTCTGCCTACCCCGTAAGGGGAAAAGGCGTGAATTTATGTAGTATTTTCAATTCTAAGTGAGAACTGCACTAAGTAAATATTCAGTCAGATATACATACGACCGGCTGGGCTACACTTAAAGCCGGATGCAGTTCACCCTAACCGGGTGTAACCGGAACAGTCCGGTTTGTCTTGGACTCGAATTTGAAGAGCTTTTGGATACGGAACCCTCTCGAGAAATCACTTTCCCTATTAGCCAGATCGCTACGTCACTGTGACGTAATAGTTGCTCTTTTTAATTCCGCCAACAATGGCTGATGTTGAACGTGTGACGTCATTCATCTCGGGCGACGCTGATCGAGCGCCAGCCTCTGGGGTAATCGCAGCAGTTTCGCCACGCCGGGGAAAACATGCCTTTATTCTGTAATGAAGGTTGAGATACAATCGTGCTGTGTCATGTAATCACATTTTAGGTCTACTTACTTATCGTGACGAACGGTTCAGAGTTTTTATAAAAGCTACAATCTTGAGTCTTGAGTCTTCCATGCTGGACTGGAAGCGAGAGCAAAACATAGAATGTGCTAGCTGCATTTCCTCTCGGGCATGCTGTAAAAACCAGCTTAGCCGAGGGTTTCAGAATACTGTAATTTAGGCGATGGGCTGATAACCTGTCACTACAGCAATATACCTACAAAATAACCCTCAAAACTTTGTCAGACTTGGCGGACCGACCTTTGTTTAGGTCGTTGTTGTTCTGCCTATCCCATTAGGGATAAAGGCGTGATTGTATGTATGTATAATCTTGAGTCTATCTACTTGATCATAGTAAATAGCAATTCTTTTTCTTCTGTCGTGTGGGTATCGACCGATTGCAATTAAAAATAAACTATAATTCTCTTGATTTCACTACAACATTTAGATGAGAATGAAATTGAAAGTTCTAAATCGTATCTGATATGAGCCTTGTGTTATCTAAGTTATGGATTCAATTCCCACCACAATTATAGTCTGATGATTGTATGGCCGTTTGTCGACTAGACGGCATGGCGAAGGCAACGACGACGGCACGGCTCCGTCGACAGTACCGTGGAATAGATAATCTATGAAAACCAATGAAATTATATGGCACGTTTTTTCACTTGCCGGCATGGATTCCCACCGGTACCTTCGCCAGCCTGCTAAACTGCATGTGTTTTGTATTCGTACGAAGTATACGCGCATAGGAAGCAGGTGGACGTCATCGGGACGTTGCCGTGTCGTCGCCGTGCCGTCTAGTGGAAATACGTCCTATGCTTCTGAGGGTTCGTAACGTTAAGCCGTCGTTTCTGTTTCTGATATTTACACAAACCATGGCGTTAGCGGCCTTAAAAACTCTGACACAAAGGTTCATTGAGTCGTTTATAGACTCTATGAACTTCCATGCTGGCATCAGAAACATAGAATGTGCCAGCTGCATTTCCTTCCGGGCATGTTGTAGAAACTAGCGAAGGGCTCCAAGGGTGTCAGTATGTTATAACTTAGGCGACGGGTTGACAACCTATCACTACATCAATACACGTACAAAAAACTTTCGTCCTCAAAACTTTGTCAGACATGGCGAAACGACCTTTGTTTAGGTCGTTTACGCTCTGCCTACCCCATTAGGGATAAAGGCGTGATTATATGTATGTATGATCGACTCGATAGAATAAGCGATCCTGCTAATAGGGAAAGTGATTTCTCGTAAGGGAATCAAGTTTGTTGCGAGGGTTCCTGACTTCTCCCTAGTTGGGTCAGTTACGACTCTCGCGTCAGCGGTTGCTGGAGATCGGTCAAGTTGGCGGAATTTATTGGATACGATTTTTATTATTGTTTCTATTATTCTATCGGTTCGATAAATGGGGGCTGGGCTGGAGTAACAATTCAACCATTACAGATGACCCTTGATTTGTTGTGAGAATAGAAATGGGAGAAAGAATTATTCTTATAATAATGCCGTACTCCATCTTCTTCTGTCGTGGGTATCGAGTCTATCGACCCGATGAACCCTGGTATCAGAGTTTTAAAACCGCCTAGTAGCACAACTATCAGGCCTCTGACATGGTTTGAGTAACGACCACTATCAAAGATAGCGACCGGAACCGACGGCTTAATATGCCCTCCGAAGCACGAAATCTTTTTCTTTTCGGACAATCAGGTGATTCAGCCTGCAATGTCCTAACCAAACTGGGGAAAAATCACAAAGTAATAAATTCTCAAATATCAACTTTGTGTTTCCCCCCAGGGAATCGAACCCAGGACCTCCGGATCGGGAGTCCATGGCACTAGCCACTAGACCACCGAGGCAGTACTCCATAAGATAATATTGATAGCAAGTTATCTATGATAAATATGCTAAGTAAAAAGTATGTATTTCAAAGTACTTGGAGTCAAATATTGCACATTTGATGTGACGTTTGCGTTTGTCTTTGGTTGTAAATCCGATTAAAAACCCGAAATCAGTCAATGTGTAAAAATATTGTGTATAGATCATACATACATACATATTATCACGCCTTTATCCCTAATGGGGTAGGCATAACGTAAACGACCTGAACAAAGGTCGTTTCGCCACGTCTGACAAAGTTTTGACAGTTTTTTAAAATAGATTTGTAGGTATATTGTGATAGTGACAGATCGTCAGCCCATCGCCTAAATTACAATATAGTGAAACCCTCATTACCATCTAAAATTGCCCTCAATTTTTGTAAGACGTGGCGAAAGCGCCTTTTACGTAAGGGATAAACGCGTAATTTTATCTATGTATGTTATGTTGTACCACGATAAATATTCATAAATATTCAAACTAGCATCTCAAGCATGTACAAGACATCTTATGGATCGAACCCCTATTCAAAACAGTCTTACGACTCATCTCAAGGCGGATGTATTGGCGATATACATATCCTGCGCCTAAAGTGTTTTCCGACCCCTTAGTCCTGCAGCGAACATGTTAAAGTAACGTTTGAGTTACTAGAAGGGCTCCCCATGGGAACCGACACAGTCTACCAAGTTTCAGGTCAGTTGTAGTGATATGTTAAGTTTTATCGATAAGTATGCTGGACTGAGCGAAAGTAAAACATAGAATATGCCACCTACATTTCCACCCGGGCATGCTGTAAAAGCCAGCAAAGGAATCCGAGGGCTTTGGTACGAGTATATTGCAATTTAGGCGATGGGCTAACAATCTGTCACTACAGCAATATACCTACAAATCTATCTTAAATAACCCTCAAAACTTTGTCAGACGTTGCGGAACAACCTATATTTAGGTCGATTACGCACTGCCTATCCAATTAGGGATAAAGGCGTGATTATATGTATGTATGTTTTAATTGTGTATTTTTTAAGTCGATGATCTTCTTTTATTTTGTCTTCTTTTATTTCTTTACATTGTTGCACTGACCCGTCTCAAACTCTTTTTTATAGAATTTCCTTACTGCCTGGTTGCCTGGAAGATATTGCTGCCTGAGCAATAAGGTCGCCAATTGCACAACTTTTCCTTTGCCATGTTTTTACTTGTATGTGTTCTTGTGTAATAAAGTATTGTATTGTAATGTATTTGTATTGTATTGTATTTTCTACAGTCGATCGTTTTCTATATTAGTAGTAATTTGTTTATGTTGGCTAAATAATTATGAGGTTAGGGAGAAAATGCTTCCTATGCTATTCGTTTTATAAAAAGCTGTAGGATGTGAGCTCAAAGAAATACCTTTATTTTATTTTTAATGACATGCTATCGTATTGGTCGCTTTGGCAAAAATATAAAATGTATTGTTAACTTAACGATAAAACTGTTCTATTACAACACTAGTGATAACTGTGGACTTTTCCTGATTCTTCAAAGGGATATGTAGATGACGGATTAGCAAACTTTAAAACTTATGCTATGTCCGAAAGAGGGATTTATTTTTATTTGACTAGGTCTTTTTGAGTCATGGAGGGAGAGGAGAGAGGCCTTTGCCCAGCAGTGGGACACATTATGGCTACATAAGATAAGAAGATAAGGTCTTTTTGCGCTCAATACTCTTAAAACACTCCGCTTTAAAACGCGTCCCGCAAACTGATAGGGGTTGCTCACTCATCGAAACTGAGCAACAACGACAGGATTTTTTCTCAAGGAGTGAAATAAATAAATTGATTTTCCATACATATTGTCTGATCGAGGTGGACATTTTGTATGGGCGGGTCATTTGTTTTTTATCTTCTGAAAGAATTTCCCGGTGAAAGTTGTTCAGTTTCGTTGACTGAGCAACCCCTATCAGTTTGCGGACGCTGTCCCTTGCACCCGGTATATTAGGTATTCCTATGTTTCAATCCCACATATATCCTTATCATTTAACTACATAGTATATTATATTTCTTTATGATATTATATTATATTATGATATTATATTGTCTTCCATGCTGGCCTGGGAGCGAGAGAAAAACATAGAATGTGCCAGCTGCATTTCCTCCCGGGCATGCTGTAAAAACCAGCTAAGGGATCCGAGGGATAGGCTGACAACCTGTCACTACAGCAATATACCTACAAATCTATCTTGAATGACCCTTAAAACTTTGTCAGACGTGGCGGAGCGACCTTTGTTTGGGTCGTTTGCGCTCTGCCTACCCCATTAGGGATAAAGGCGTGATTATATGTATGTATGTATATTGTTGTACTCTTTCAGCTAGCAATCAATATAGAGGAGGATGTTGAGTCCGCGTCACTGCTCGTTCAAGAGATGGACATTAATTCCCTTTTCTTCTATCTGTGCTGTTTATGTCCACGCGAGCATTTAACTCGATAATACATGGAGTTGCGAAGAACAGGTAGAGGGTAAAAATCACTCTTAGACAGTATTGCTTTATAGAGATCTCTATAATGGTCATAGAGGAATATAAAATTTGTGTGTAAAACTGTCGCAATAATAGAGAAAAGCACAAATTAAACGTATAATTCCACAAATGTTTAATAATATGAGTTAAAATTCTAAAGGTTCTGAAAGAATGTCAGTCAACTATCTACTACATACATACATATAAACACGCCTTTATCAAACAAAGGTCATTCCGCCACGTCTGACAAAGTTTTGACGGGTATTCAAGATGGATTTGTACGTATATTGTTGTAGCGACAGGTTGTCAGCCCATCGCCTAAATTGCAATATACTGAAACCCTCGGATGCTGATTTTTACAGCATGCCTGAGAGGAGATGCAGCTGGCACATTCTATGTTTTTCTCTGCTCCCGTTACATGTGTACTATTAATCGTACCTGAATTATACCGCATCTACTCGAAGACATATTCTTAATGAAAGGTGATGGGTCCAGTCGGGCGATCGCTACTTACCCTGATTGAACAAGTTTTTCCCATAACTTGGAGTTGCGATCCCCTGCCTGCTTAGCCGAGTGTAAGATTAGGACGACGTGCCAGCGATGTTCGTACGGCTTGACTACATGTGACGTCACAATAAATCAAGATGGCACCGGTATTAAGCAGATTTGACATGTAATGTTTGGATCAAACTTGATGTCATCGTCGTCAAATATCTTTACTTGTACGGGGTACTAACAGTTTTCTGGGAGACTGAGATTACCATAACGATTCCTTAGCTGCCCGCTTTCCATACATACATACACACATATAATCACGCTTTCCATGTGAGAGGAAGAGGTGTTTGGTTAACAAATAGGTTAATAAAATATTCTATTTCCTATCTTATTTATCTCTTTTTTATTTTTAGGATTGCTTCTGAAATACCATATGAATTAACATTTGAATCCCAAATATACTGGACACTGTAAAGTATCCCTAAGCGAGGGATAAAGCGTACAATATACGGTTCGCTCGTATACTCGGGTCTACCCGGATGTATCCGTCGAGCCGGTCATATTGGCGTGATCACCCGGCTGGCACGCGGGCGACCGTCCGAACTTCTCAACGTCAAAGATATGAGGTTCGGTATTTGCCTATTTTGTACAAGTTCCAAAAACATATAAACTGATATGTAAATGTAGTTTTGCGGTATTTAATATACTCGTAAAATTCTTGCTATTCGTTAGAACAGAAAAACCGATTTAGAACAAACAATACTGCAGTCTGCACGCATAAAATTCAATGAGGAAAATCTATTTTTTTTTCTATAAGAAAAAATAGATTTAAAAGTAACAGGCAGGTAATAATGTTGGTACTCTTAGTTAGGAATTTAATGTCAGCGCTGGTAACAATAACTTTCTTCTCTTGTTAAAGAAACCACAATTGTTTTTCCAATGTGTTTCAGTCACCAAATCTTCAATGCAAAGATCAATCTTGTAGTAACTATATCAACTGCTAACAGGTGACGAGTAAATACCCGATCCCACCGTGATCGCACCGATCCCAGCACGGTGTTGACATATCATACTTTACATTCCACATATACTTGACCAATCAATTAATTTCAATACATATATACCTCCAAAGACAAACTTCTGAAGTGACTACAGTGACTTTATGAATTGCTGACAGATGACGAGTAAATACCCGATTTCACTGTGATTCCACATATGAAATGAACTATATTTCTGAGTGATTATATCAACCGCCGACAGATGACGAGTAAATACACGATCCCGCTACGACTCCGCCAATCTTAGCAGGTTGTCGACATGTCATACTTTTCATTCCCCACGTACCCTCTCCCTGTTGCCATCTATAATTCCGTATCGCCTTGACCAATCAATTCACTTCAATAGCTCAATGAAATCACCAAATATCTTGACAAAGATCAATCTCTGAAATATGAATGAAATGAAATGAAATATGAAATGAACTGCGTATCTGAGTGACTATTTCAAACGCTGACAGGTGACGAGTAAATACACGATCCCACTGTGATCCCATCGATCCCAGCAGGGTATCTATATGTCATACTTTACATTCCCCACGCACCCTCCCTGTAACCATCTACAATGCCATACTTACTTGACCAATGAATTTATTTCAATATCTTAATGAAATCACCAAATATCTAACAAAGATCAACATCGTGATTATACCAACTGCTGACAGGTGTTGAGTTAATACAAGATCTCATCGTGATCCCACCAAACCCAGAAGGGTTTCGATATAACATACTTTACATTCACTACCCATCCTCCCTGTTACCGTCTATAATTCCATATTTACTTGACCAATCTATTCAATTCAATATCTTACCAAATATAATATCAATCTTCCAGGCTGACCTGAGAGCGAGAGAAGAACGTAGAATGTGCCAGCTGCATTTCCTCCCAGGCATGTTGTAAGAACCAGCTAAGGGATGCGAGGGTTTTTATTTATTACAATTTAGGCGATGGGCTGATAACCTGCCACTACAGCTAAATACCTACAGATCTATCTTATGTAACCTTCAAAACTTTGTCCGACGCGGCGGAACGACCTTCATTTTGGTCGTTTACGCTCTGCCTACCCCATTAGGGATAAAGGCGTGATTATGTGTATGTATGTATAATATCAAAGATCAACTGGATGACTATATCAACTACTGACAGGTGACGAGTAAAAACACGATCCCACCGATCCCAGCAGGGTGTCTTATGACATGTATACTTTACATTCCCCACGCACCCTCCCTGTTGCAATCTATAATTCCATATTGACTACTATCGAACCCTTACGTCCATGTGTAACCTTGTTATGATGTAGTGGATCGGGTTTCTCACTAGACACTTTCTTGGGTTAAAATGAACGACAAGTATGCGCGTTTCTTTTTTCATCACAGACAGCTTTGTCTCAAGATCTGATGAGTTGGTTAAGAAAACTCTACAAAATATTGAAGCCTGTTTTCCTGTTAAGCGCTTAATCTTTGTCGTCAGTTTTCCGAAAATTGATCTTTTCCTATCTTTTTTTATTATTTTCTACTAGCGACTTGGCTCAGTATACAAGTACATAATTTTTCATCATCTCACTAGCCCTCTCCCGTATCTCACGGGGTTGGCTACCATATCTAGGTGATTGAACGAGGGTACTGGTTTTTACACAGAGCGACTTGGCAGTCGCTCTGTGTAAGGTCAGATGGCTCTGACCTCCGCAACCAAGAAGGCAAACCAGACCCAATCCTAGATTAGGTCAGAGTTTTCAAGCCGCCAATGCTTAGCACTGGCCCCTGACATGGCTTACCGACTAACATTTACGGTATTAAACGATATTAACCGGATCCAATAGCTTAACGTACCTTCCGAAGCATGAAAAATGCGCCGAATAAAAGTACATATGAAATTCGAAAACCGACAAAACGCAGTGTACAAGTACATAATGAATAAAAATCCTTTAAAAAATGTGGCGTAAATTCGTTGCATTGATGACTAAAGTCTTCTACTTTAGCGGGTAAATACCAGGTGTAAGGGACCGTGTCCTAACCCGCAAACTGATATTGTTTAGTCAACGACGCTGAACAACTTCCACCAGGAAAATATTTCAGGAAGAGAAACAAATATTGGATTTTCCATACAAAATGTTCACTTCAATCTGACAATTTTTATGGAAAAGCAAAATTTTCCTGCAAAAAAATCCTAGTGATAGTTGTTCAGTGTCGTTGACTAAGCAACCCCTATCTGTTTACGGGACGCTGTCCCTTACACCTAGTATACAAATCGGCCGCGGCGGAGGACTTCCTTCTATACTACGTACGTACGTATAGCTATAGATGATTGTATACCTTACATATCCCATACATCAGGTGTAATTAAGACACGATCCTAGTGATGTATGTAGCAATACAGTGTTGTGTTGAGCGATGGCGGCAGAATTCTCGCGTACCGGCGCGCTTAGCATGCCTTGCCGCGCCGTGACGGACGGACAGGTATGCAAGATATGCCGTGAGACGGCGGTGAGCTGCCAGGAATGTATTAGCGTGGTATAGGTAACGTATTAATATACGAGTACCTTATATACCCAACCATAATGAATTTTCCTGATGCGACGACACAAAATATTAGCAGGAAAAAGACCCTTTGTTCTCCAATCATGATTTAGCTATCTGCTCATATTAATGAAGGAATTTATAAACGTAATGAAACTCGATAAAAAAAACTTCAAGTAACAAAAAATGCCTTTCAGGCGATTCGTAGCTATTCGTAGGATTCTGCTACGTCGTAGTGTTGCTACGAATCCTGTACGATATTACGTTGCCAGCAATGGCAAAGGGTCTATACAAGTCGATTTCCGTCGGCTTCCCTGCCAAGAATTCCACCTCCACCAAATCCGGAGTTACGTGAAAACAATGAAGTACTTGAATGTTTTTTCTTGCTTTGGCTTACCCTCCATAAAATTGCACTCCTCGCCACTGGTAGACAGACAGCCTTTCTTCAATTTACCTGCCCAATTATGTCTTTAAAAAAAAACGAAACTCATCAATTGTACGTCTCTTTCTACTAAGTTCGTTTGCTTAGAAATAAGTTGTTTCTAAGACGTCAGTGGAAAGTTGTAATCACATCGGGAAGACCCCTCTTCTTACCATCAAACAGCCGACTTTCACTCAAAAACACGTTTTGTGCCCAACTTCGCTTATTAAGGGCACACCTTCCCTAAATAACATGGGATATGAGGAGAAACTTTTTGGACGGAGCATAATGTTCTTTGTGTTTCATTTAGAAATATTAAGTTAGTATGTATGGACTTTTGCGAATGTGAGCGTTGTGGGAATAAATTTGTTTAGTGTTGAATTTATAAAAACCGAGAGCGGATTCAGGACTTTTTTCTTGGGGGACAATTTCATGTATTCTTTGTCCCACAGCAATTTCTTTTACCCTTTTTTCATATCAGTTGTAATTAATCAGGTACCGAGCTCCAAGATCGAACGACAAAGTATAACTTTCGGTCAGAAGAGACAGTTCTAATAGCCTTAATTAAAATGTACATACAACTCTTGATAACAATACAAACTTAAGAACGTAATAAAATTTGTTATAACGTAGTACAGCCTGTAACGTATTTACGGTTACAGGGATTCTTAAAACCAGTGGCGTATTCTCAGGTGTTTATTTACATCACTACATAGTATAAAACAAAGTCGCTTTCTCTGTCCCTATATCCATATGCATGCATAAATCCTCAAAACTACGCAATGGATTTTGATGCGGTTTGTTTTAATAGGTAGAATAATTCAAGAGAAAGGTTTATATGTATAATACATGCATAATATAGTAGAGAAACACTGATAATTTCCGTGCGAAGCCGGGCGGGTCGCTAGTATTTAGATAAAACTTCATACTGATAACGTAGTACAGTCAACAACGTCTTTAGTACCCTAACACCTATACAGTACAAAAACAGCACTGCTCAAAACTAATGGAGTTTTATCAGGTGTTTATGTATATATTTTCATACATACATATAATCACGCTTTCATCCCCAAAGGGGTAGATAGAGCGGAAACGACCCAAATAATAGTCGCTTCGCCACGTCTGAAAATTTTTTGAGGGTTATTAATGGTAGATTTGTAGGTATATTGCTGTAGCGATAGGTTGTCAGCCCCTCGCCTATATTACAATATATTGAAACCCTCGGATCCCTTAACTGGTTTTTACACCGAGGAAATGCAGCCGTCACATTCTGTTTTTCTCTCGCTCCCAGTCCAGCATGGAAGTAATATACATACATACATATAATCACGCCTTTATCCCTAATGGGGTAGGTAGAGCGTAAACGACCTAAATAAAGGTCGTAATATATTTAGATAAAATAATGTATTTGTAGAGTAGAGTTTAATAACCTGCACAAGTATACGAAATTTCATGAAAAAGCATAAACAATTCCCCGAGATAACTACTTTGATTTGGAGCGGCCCTGGTACCCTAAAGGGGTTGTTTACTGTACATTGTGTTGTTAACCTTGTAAAATGTTCAGTATGTCCGGGAAAAGAAGCAGCTGGGTGTTTTTTATTACTCCAAAACCAGCATTAAATTCAGTTAATGTTTTAAAAAGATACCAGTTTCATTAAAAAATGCTGTATTTGAAGGATTGGAACAGATATTCTTTCGTAATTTATTTTATGTAGAACCATTTTTTTTAATCAAATGTTTACATATACCAAAATACATACATACATATAATAACGCTTTTATCCCTAACGGGGTAAGCAGAGCGTAAACGACCTAAACAAAGGTCGTTCCGCCACGTCTGACAAAGTTTCGATGGTCATTTAGATAGATTTTTGATTTTGATTTTATTTAGTGACAGGTTGTCAGCCCATCACCTAAATTACAATAAACAGAAACCCTCGGATCCCTTAGCTGGTTTTTACAACATGCCCGGGAGGAAGTGCAGCTAGCACAGCGCTAAGCACATTCTGTTTTTCTCTCGCGCCCAGTCTGCAAATGCAAGCAAAATAAAAGAAGTTAATTCATTAATAAATATTATTGCTCGGCGCATGTTGTAGTGTGAGGATATAATTTCAGTAGATATGTAATAAATAACTTTCCTGTTGAGCTATCGCGTTCGAATTGGCTCCCAAAGGTGTTTGGGGTCCGTCGCCTAGGACGTACGGATGTGAGTTTCGTTTTCGCTTCTTCGTAATAGAAACTACAGGGTATTTCTAACGACGATTTTCTTTATGGTCTTTCCATATAAATTGTCTGATCAAGGTGGACATTTAACCTTATCAGTTTGTAGCACGCTGTCCCTTATTCCCCGTATTGATGTATTAATTTATTACTACATGCTACTACCATTGTACATTCCTCTACCCAAACGTTGTCTGGAAGAGATCGCTTCCAGAGATAAGACCACCTTTGTGCCCATTAATTAAGTTTATTTTCGACTTTTGTGTACTTTAATGTGTTTTTACTTACTCACTTACTTACTTACTGCTGTACCTAGCAGTGAAATCAGCAACTCATTCTGAAACATTCGCTTCAAAAACGGTTTGTTCTATGAAAATACTTCATGTACCTATATAACGTCATGTTTAATTAACATCATTGAAATTGAAAAACAGGCCAGTTTATAATAGTTTTCGTCTGTTAATAAAAATAAATCGTAATAATTGTTTATATTGTAAAAAGGTTAAGAAGAATCAATTTCATGGAACTGCACTCTAACAGGTAAATTAAGACTTTTGATAATACTTGATCATTGACACAGAAACATTCGTAAACTTTCGTACGTCTGCTGTTTAACTAACAACTAATGCTCGAATTCATTTGTCCGAAAACGTAAGCACTCGTCACCTTGCCAACCCCACCGGCCATGTAGCAGTCAATAAATCTACAGGGTGGACAAAGAAATGATAAATACACGCGCGTGCGTATGAGTTATGAGCACCCTGTGATTTACTGCGAGGGTGTTACCCCGCCGTACCGCAGTCCTTGGCTCGTATTTCACACTATAAATAAGTATATTATTGTGATATTTTTATTAACAATTAATAATTAAAGGTAATTAATTCTTCCATGCTGACCTGCATTTCCTCTCGGGCATGCTGTAGAAACCAGCTAAGGGATCCGAGGGTTTCAATATATTGTAATTAAGGCGATGAGCTGATAACCGGTCACTACAGTAATATACGTACAAATCTATCTTAAATAACCCTCTAAACTTTGTCAGACGTGGCGGAACGATCTTTGTTTAGGTCATTTACGCTCTGCCTACCCTATTAGGGATAAAGGCGTGATAATATGTATGTAATACTTAAGATACATCTGAATGTTATGATTTGGAAAATATTTAGACTACTTTGGTTTCTAACTGGTTTCTTTTTAAGACATTAACTGGATTTAATGCTGGTTTTGGAGTGATAAAAAACACCCAGCTGCTTCTTTTCCCGGACATACTGAACATTTTACAAGGTTAACAAAACAATGTACAGTAAACAACGTCCGTAGGGTACCAGGGCCGCTCCAAATCAAAGTAGTTATCTCGGGTAATTGTTTATGCTTTTTCATAAAATTTCGTATACTTGTGCAGGTTATTAAACTCTAAATTTTAAACTTTCGCGGTTGTTTTCACTATAACTATAAGACATTTTACGGGTTTCTTACCGCGATTTAAATTATTTTATGAGTTCCCGATATTTCGGCGCTGTTCCAAACGCCCTGATCACGGGTAAAAAAGATCAGTTTACCCGTGATCAGGGCGTTTGGAACAGCGCCGAAATATCGGGAACTCATAAAATAATTTAAATCGCGGTAAGAAACCCGTAAAATGTCTTATAGTTATTAAACTCTACTCTAAAAATACATTATTTTATCTAAATATATTACGACTTTTGTTTAGGTCGTTTACGCTCTACCTACTCCATTAGGGATAAAGGCGTGATTATATATATGTATGTATATTACTTCCATGCTGGACTGGGAGCGAGAGAAAAATATAGAATGTGCCGGCAGGAATGCGCGAGGAAATGCACCTCGGTGTAAAAACCAGCTAAGGGATTCGAGGGTATCAATATATTGTAATTTAGGCGATGAGCTGATAACCGGTCACTACAGTAATATACGTACAAATCTATCTTAAATATCCCTCTAAACTTTGTCAGACGTGGCGGAACGACCTTTGTTTAGGTCATTTACGCTCTACCTACCCTATTAGTGAGATGTAATACTTAAGATACATCTGAATGTTATGATTTGGAAAATATTTCGACTACTTTTCCTAATATGACATAGAAACAAGGCGATCTTGACAAGGCAACTTCTTTTTGCCACTCTATACTACTAAATTTTACTCTATACGGCCAAGGATCATTTATTTTGACAGCTCTCAAGCCGTAAAAATAATAGATCCTATAACTTGAGCGTTGAAGATTATGTCAAATGTGATATATACGTATATTATCTTGGACCTAGAACGTTTAGGATGCTATTTGGAGTTTTTGCCGTTATGTGTTTAATTTTATTTTCAAATGAATTTTACTGCATGCTATCATAAATTATTGTTTTTAGACAGCATTATCAACCACACACACACTGCAGTAATATACCTACAAATCTTTCTTAAATAACCCTCAAAAGTTTGTCAGACGTGGCGGAATGACCTTTGTTTTCGCTCTGTCTACCCCATTAGGGGTAAAGGCGTGATTGTATGTATGTATGGTCTTAACCAAGCTTAAGATTACAGACAGATTTTTTTAATGTACCTATAGTAGTTACTTATGTTATAGCTCATGATAGATACCAACAAACACCAATAAAATACAAATCAAAAGATTATACATGGAATCCTCAAAGCCGAGTAGCATACGTCTCGAATGCCATTAAAGGATTAGCGAGAGTACAAAGTGATGGCATTTTGTTCTGCCCCTTGTCCACTACCCCCCCTTCAGCCCCTACCTCACCCCCCGGGCGTTCACCCTCAAGACCTTTCTAAATTTGCATACCTTTAGAATAGCTTAGGCTTTTGCTTTAGACGTTCTTAAGGGATAAAGGCGACGGCTAGCCGGTACCTTTTTTTGGGCTCTCAGAGTGTTAAAACATGTAAAAGCGTCTGATACCCACATATCTATTACGTTGCTTAAAATAGATACAGCTCTACGAAAAACAATAATTAACAAATACCCTTACGAACTCATAGCTAAGTTTAAAATTTTATAATATCAATTTTTAAACTAGCTGTGCCAAAGCAACTTCGTACGAAAAATTTGTATGAAAAACACGCAGTGTCGAACATACTGAAAACGCTTCTCCGCGCGTAGGAGCGGGATCTGCTAACCCGAGCGCGGAAGCGTGTTTCGCATTGTCTGATCTTTGTTTTTGCATGGAAAACACGAAACGGCGCGTACAAACTGGGGTACTTACTCAATATAGAATGGTTTGCGTGATTATTTCTAACCTAGGCTGGACACCAGATAATTAAAAAAAACAATAAAATAAAAAGTCCCTTTAAGATCGGTAAAAACGATCAGTGTTCAATTGACTGCCTACCCCCTTAGTCAGGTGGCGTGATTATTTGTATTGTCGTTTTAGTATTTCATATGTACGTTTATTCGGCGCTTTTTCCGTGCTTCGGAAGGCACGTTAAGCCGTTGGTCCCGGTTAATATCGTTTAATACCGTAGATATTAGTCGTTAAGCCATATCAGAGTCCAGTGCTAAGCATTGGCGGCTTGAAAACTCTGACCTAATCTAGGATTGGGTCTGGTTTCCCTTCTGGGTTGTGGAGGTCAGATGGCAGTCGCTCTGTGTAAAAACCAGTACCCTCGTTCCATCCCCTAGATTAGGTAGCCGACCCCGTGATATACGGGATAAGGCTAGGGAGATGATGGTAAAAATACACATATATTATATATTCTTTATTGCGTACAAAAAATTTTCAATAAATAGACAAATTTAAATTTAGTTCACAAAGGTGAGCTTATCTCTATAAAGAGATCTCTTCCAGCCAACCTGTAAAACTGAATATGAGATAACAATATATACGGGGATAAGACTGTACACGCTGTAGACTTTTACATATACATATAACCTAGAACCTACATAAACATACATATATGTTACTTAAATAAACATCTATAATAAATAATAATACATACATATAATAAATACAAATACCTACGTACATAAATACTAATTTTGTTGCGACAGGAAGTGCTCTTACACTCTTTTTTTGAAAGATGATATCGATGAACAGTCTTGAACTGTCTTCGGAAGCTTGTTCCAAAGTTGTGTAGCTCGAACAGAAAAGAAACAGAACAGAAAAAAAATTAGAAAACTACTTCATTTTCGCATTTTTTAAATACATTTTAACCGAATTCTGTATTACAAACATTTCTAGGCATCCCTCTTACATCTCTCTTACCACATTGTCCAGAATTCGGAATTAAATACGAGTAATAATCTTCATTATATATACAGAATAGAAGATGCCCATTTTCTCTTCCGTGATATACGGGATAAGGCTAGGGAGATGATGATGAACTATGAGTTTAAGTAATGTCAAACAAAAAAAACTCCAACAAAATCGGTTAAAAACGACTCAAATTCAATTTTCTACCTACCTTTTAAGTCATGAGGCGTGATTATTTGTTTCGTAACTTTCATTTTAAATAATTCTCAGTCGAATAAAAAAGTTCCATAAAAATCGGTCAAGAAACAGCCAAATTTCAGTTGCCTGCCTAATCCCTAAGTCAGGTAGCGTGATTTTAGGCATCCTAAGTTGCAACCCGGGTACCACACAGTTGAACAGAGGTACCTAAATATTCCTATGAAATAAAAAATATCCAGATACCTACTAGAAATACTATATTATTTTCCTTATCAAATAAATAATTCGGTCCAGTCACACCTACGAGGGGTTGTAATATGATTTATATCCGCAAGACGGACCGTATCGTATGTGATTTAGCTCTAGGTTTCTATCAACCCTAAGAATTATTTATTTTTATGTGTACCAGATATATACAACTTGTACCTACTCATATTTATACAAAATCATCGAAACAATATTTCCGTTTTGCTTACTCGTATAAGATCTGGGAATAACAAGGTGGTCAAAATATTTGAAATATAGGTGATAAACATTACTTGCTAGCTGAACTAGGAGTGAGAGAAAAACAGAATGTGCCAGCTGCATTTCCTTCCGGGCATGCTGTAAAAACCCGCTAAGGGATCGAAGGGATCCGAGCGTTTCAGTATGTTGCAATTATCTTAAATACCCCTCAAATCTTTATCAGACGTAGCGGAACGACCATTGTTTAGGTCGCCTACGCTTTGCCTACCCGATTAGGGATATACTCGTATGTAGGTATTAAAAGTATGTATGTAGGCAATAAAAAACTAATATTCTATCCTACGTCTGTACTACAATATCTCACCAGTATCGCTGCTCACCAAACTATCTTTCTCAGGCCTACACTTTAGGTGGCGTTCCTTATTGGTCCATCATAAATCTTGCCAGGAGTCGTGCAATCTTTTAGTTGCGCAGAAGTCATAGACAGCATATCGTGGCAAAAAAGACTGAAACTTTTCTCATACGCTATACCACCATATTTCGTTTACATTGCCAGCATCGCTCTTTAGTCGCTTGCTACTCTCCTAACTATCCCACACCCAGGCCTACACTTTCGGTGGCGTTCCTCAATATTGCGAGGAACCGTAGTTGCGTCCGAAACCGTAGGTAGCACATCGTGGCGACGAAATTGGCTAAAACTTAAAATCCTCTGTACCACCATATTTCGTTTACGTTGCCAGCATCGCTTGCTAGTCGCTACTGTCCAAACTATCCCACTCTTGGGCCTACAGTTTCAGTGGTGTTCCTTAATAGCCCAGCATCAATCTTGCGAGGAGCCGTGCAATCCTTTAGTTGCGTCAGAGGTCGTAGAAAGTACCAGCTCGTGGTAACAACGCAAATATTCCATCTTAATCCTGTACCATTATATTTAGTTTTTATTGTATCGCTCGCTTCTCACCAAACTATTCTCTATCCTCTCTCAGGCCTACATAGGCGTATAGTTTTGATGGCGTTCCTCGATGGGCAAGCATCAAACTTGCGAGGAGACGTGCAACCCTTTAGTCGTAGACAGCACCAGCTCGTGGTAACAACGCAAATATTCCACCCCGACCCTGTACCATTATATTTAGTTTTTATTGTATCGCTCGCTTCTCATCAAACTATTCCTCTCTCAGGCCTACATAGGCCTACAGTTTCGGTGGCGTTCTTCAATGGCCAAGCATCAATCTTGCGAGGAGCCGTGCAATCCTTTAGTTGCGTCAGAGGTCGTAGACAGCACCTCGTGGCGACGAACAGCGATAAATCAACGCGCGAGGAAATTGCCGACGACGTCGCGAGTAGGGTTGCCAGCGTTTCATGGAAAGCTGGAATGGTAAGTTGCAGCATTGGAAAAAAAATCGAAAAGGAAATAAAGCATTTTTGTAGCCTTATAATGTACCACGTTTATTTTTTTCTATTAAAATAATCATACGTATTGTAATGTTAAATACAGTAAAGGGACCGGACTGCAACGCATAATTTTGTTTAGGGAGAAAGACCTTACAATGAGAATCTAGCGTTTTGTGATGGTCAATTGGAATTGATGGCCATCGAAAAGATTTGTAGAGGTGTTAATTTAGGACATCCAGTAGGTAAAAAACACATAAGCAATGTGACATGCGACAGACTCCACATGATCATGGTAAAACCTGACCCTGTCCGATTGTATTCAGAATCTTGGCAACCCTACCTGCGGGGGGCTCAGCAGCTGGGGGGGGGAGGGGGGAGATAAGCAGGGTAGGGGGAAAGGCGATTTAATTAAATCTTGCATCGAACTCCTGAGGCCTGCCGCCGCCTAACGAACAGCTATTGTATTTAAATAATGTGTGTCGACTTTTTGCTGAATCTCTGAACGGATTCAATAGCGCGGATTAGGCGCCGATGAGCTTTAGGTGCGGTGCTACGGGTGTGATAACAATGTTTTTTTTTCTTTCGACTTGTATATAGGTTAGAGTAAATGTACACATTATACTCACACTTCTAAGGTGACGATACTAGCCAAATGGCGCCCCCATGAGTAAAAAAAACACAATTCACTAAAACCGCAATGAATTGAAAAACCGGTCAAACAGAATCAATTTATAGTAGTTAAGATAATTTAGATCCTTATAAATTAGCGATTCATAATTGGTTGTAGTAACAAGAAGAAAAATTGCAAATAACGACCACCAACGTCAATTTTTGTTGTTCGACTCGAGAATCCACTCGCTAAGAAGAAGAAGATGGATCTAAATAATCTTAATTACTAGAACTTGATTCTATTGGACTGATTTTCGATGCACTACGTTTTTAGTGAATTATGTTTTTTTACTAATATAATAGAATAGTTTAGAATAGAAGAAAATTTATTTGGTACTAAATGTTACAAAAAAAACAAAATTATCCTGAACTTAAAACTAAACAAAATTTATACCAAAATGCCACTCAGCATATTGTTTTGGGCTTTTTTTAGGCCCAAAACGCTGGGCCTCCGTGGCCACCGGTTCATGGGGGCACCACTTGGCCAGTATCGTCGTGCTGATTAAGTTTGAGGCCTCGAACCTGAAACTACTTCCAACCTCATTTACCTCTAACTAGCAGCCTGCAGTTAGACAGCAGTTGATAAAATCTACTTGCATGTCTTGCCTTGCAGATCATAAATAAAGTGTAAGTGTGTATGTGCAAACATAGTCAAATAAGTATTTAGGATACTTATTTGACTATGTTTGCACATACACACTTACACTTTATTTATATTTATACAAACATAGTCAAATAAGTATTTAGGATACTTATTTGACTATGTTTGCACATACACACTTACACTTTATTTATGATCTGCAAGGCAAGACATGCAAGTAGATTTTATCAACTGCTGTCTAACTGCAGGCTGCTAGTTAGAGGTAAATGAGGTTGGAAGTAGTTTCAGGTTCGAGGCCTCAAACTTATTTGACTATGTTTGCACTATCCCGCTTACCGCTACGCATTTTTCTTTCACCCAAAGGTTATTTTTAACTTACTATTATTTATTTGGTTCACTTTTATACAAAGTACAAATATTTTTTTGAAAAGGATATATATAGGTTGCCTTGAAGAAATTGCTAACTTAGCAATAAGGTCGCCTATGTTGTAGTTATCTTTTGTTGTTATGTGTTGTGTTGTATGATTTGTATTCTTACGTGCAATAAAGTATTGTTATGTTATATTAAAGTACATATTAATCCATTTCAAACGTAAATTAATTTACTTAAAACTTAAGTTCTTATTGTTTAATCCATTGCACAAAATCCTCTTCGATCAAACTAAGCCAACAATGCCGTTAACTGAATAATTTATAAACCGTGAAGCCATTGCGAATATTAAACTAAGCGCAAATGTTAATTCAAGACGCAAAATAGCTTTTTAACCCTTCCGCTGCCAGGGGCGCCTCAAGACGTACCAACACCACATTTCACCGAGTATTAGTATTAACGGGCGTGCTAAGCGCTTACTCTCTTCTATTGCTCATATTTCATTTGAGGGGCACTAAATAAGACTTTATTAGGTAAATAATACCCCCAAAATATTCGTGCTAATTAATACAAGGGTAGGAATTTCCAGTGGCTTGTTGCTTTGGCTTGTTTGCGTTAAGCCTTAATTTTATGTTCGTTGTTTAGTTGTATTATTTTATAATTTTGTTTTTAGTTCGTGGTTTTCAGTGTTCTTACAGGAACCGTGTCGCTCTAAGGCCCGTATTGATAAACATTACTTGAAACTGACAGCTAGTTTGAGTATATATCAGAAACGTTATTTCAGTACAACCTGTCACTACAGCAATATACCTACAAATATATCTTAAATAATCCTCAAATCTTTGTCAGACGTGGCGAAACGACCTTTATTTTGGTGGTTTTCTACCTATCCTGTTAGGAATAAAGGCGTGATTATATGTATTTATGTGACCTGAAAAATCCATACTCTTAATATTGCAATTTTGAAATTGCTTTATAAAATACGAGCCTAGGAAATTACATTGTAACAAGTTGGAGTGATGTCGCTCAATATATAGCGCGGTAAAGAAAGGAGCCTCACGCTTTATAACGGACTTCTGTGTAGAGTAGTTTAGCTGTTATGAATGTAAAAAAAATATTATGACTGGCACGGAAATCGAATCCCATATAAACGGTAATTAATTTTTTTAAATGGTTAGACCAAACTACACCAAACTTTGTACACATCAAAAAATGCAACATATCTATGCTTATAGTTAGGTTTCGTTGGTAAAATATCAATCACGAACAAAATAGTGGCCGACATAAGATTTTGGGTGAAAATGGCTTAAAATTGAATTTGCTCAGTTATTTTATATATGGTTAAAATTTTGATACCAAAAGTAATTATAAGCATAGATAAGTTAGATTTGAATATATGTACCGTATAATAAAGAGAATGGAATTACATTTTTATGGGATTTTGTATTTCCGGTTGACTCTCAAGGACGCAAGTTCAAATCCTGCACGGATCAAATTTTTTAATTTTCTTTTGATCATGATAGATATAATAAGGTTTCCCAACTAAAATTGACAAATTCATTCAAAATGTTCAGAATATTCATATACATAAATCTAAAGGGCACATATACATGTGGGTATACTCAGCCTCCCCCGAGCGTCCTCTGATGAATTTTTAACACGCACTCAAATCACAATAAGAATGTGACTTTCAAAGGAAATACTACTGAATACATTACGGGAACATATTACGATACATGGTGTTCTGAGAAAAAAATATGTGAAAATATTAAAAAAGTTCAAAATACCCAACAGCGTAGGAAATTATTTTCAAAAGTTCAATTCGTTACAGATCCTAAACGATCATTGAAAACGAAAACAAATGTAAGAAATCTTAAACAGAGTGGCATATACCTATTCAATGATACCTCACTCGGCATAGTTAGTAGAATTTTATTTAATCAATTTTCATAAAATGGCGTCTTTTTGTCGCCATATTTAATTTTGATCAAAATCATGTCTTTAGTGACACTTGCATGGTTTAGACGAATCGATTGACGTATAAATTATTAAAATCGCGCCACCCAGGTTCAAACATACATACTTACATAGGCTGATAAACACATCACCCTCCTTAGCGTTGCGCAATCGGGTAAAAAAGAGTGTATGTGCCGAGCACACGTGACAGAAGTGAGTACTTCTTTGGCAAAATCGTCCCAGCCTCATCATGACGCTACGCCATGTATATTGCCATGACGCGACCTAAAAATTTCACTCTAAAGAAGTTTCCCATCAAAAAATATAATAGAACAACTGACTAAAGATAATAATTCTTATTGAAGTACACAAAAATACAAGAAAGTAATTTAGTATTTATTCATTTGTAGCTATGTAATGAGTATTATTTTTGAAACATCTGTAAGAGCAAGAGTTCACTTATATACACGAGAAATTTATTTAGATATTTTTTTATTTGACTGTTGTATTACTTATTTAATTTTATGCCATGGTACTCTACTGCCTCTCATGATAGGTATTTGGAGTAAGTAAAACTCTTTACAATGTTCTTCTTAGCGAGTGGATTCTCTAGTTGAACATCGATCTGAAGAACCCTGGTGTCAGTTTTCAAACCAATAACGACCGCTATCTAAGACAGCGACCGGGACCGACGGCTTAACGTGCCCTCCGAAGCACGGAATCCTTTAACTTTGCGGACAATCATGTGATTCATCCTGCAATGTCCTAACAAAAGTGGGGAAAACCTCACAAAGTGATAAATTGTCAAATATCAACATTGTGTCCCTGGGAATCGAATCCAGGACCTCCAGATCGTAAGCCCATAGCACTGACTACTAGACCACGGAGCCAGTTGACTCTTTACAATGAATAAATAAATGCGCTTCATGTTTAAAGGCAATGATAAAACAATATCCTTCAAGGAAAAGTTCTTCCTTTTTATCGATACATCCTGTGTATAAATACAAATATACGTCTAAAGATACGTATTTGCCTATATGTCTGTATATACTGGCACCGCGTGTACAAAATGTTGGTACGAGTTACATTTTTAATAAGGGTAGAGAAATATAGAGTCTACACTTAAACTGGCATTTAATTCGTGAAAGTGTTTTTAGAGACTAGGAGTTTGTATTGACTCCAATAAATAACATAAAAAAGATTGTACAAAGAATGGTTAAGTCAAATATTTTATCAAAGCTGATTGAGTCCAGTGTATTTTTTTGTGTGTTTTTATAAATTGAATATATTTATATAAAAAGCCCATAGACTAGACTCAATCAGCTTTGATAAAATATTTGAGTTAAGCTGGCACCATTTTGTATAGGAATTCCATTTTATTTTTCATCTATGTTCCTTGGGGAAAGATGACCAGTGTCATGAGTAGGTTCAAACTCTATGAGTTTGGTTAGCAATATTTTGTTCCACAGGGAATCAGACAGATAACGACGCTAGAACAATACGCGTTCCGTTCTCCTACTCTGAAAAAACTTTAACTAGGACACTGATTCTGTAACCTACCCTGTACCTAAGACATACAGACGTTGTATATGAAACTATTTATATTGTCCATAAGTTACTTCCATGCTGGCCTGAGAGAAAAACATAGAATGTGCCAGCTGCATTTCCTCCCGAGCATGCTGTAAAAATCAGGATCTGAGGGTTTTAGTTTATTGTAATTTAAGCGATGGGCTGACAACCTATCACTACAGCAATATACGTACAAATCCATCCAAAAAAACCCTTAAAACTTTGTCAGACGTGGCGAAACGACCTTTGTTTAGGTCGTTTACGCTCTGCCTACCCAATTAGGGATAAAGGCGTGATTATATGTATGTAGTTTTAGTGCAGTCTGGAGTTCTGTTTTTTTCAGGTAAGTGGCATCGATCCGCTGCGGTTTCAGACTCGCCACTTAATGAAATAGAAATTGGTGACCTCTCGAAGACAAACTCCTAACCCTCACCCGTCCCTCTCCCCCCTTGCATCGCAGCGGCGCGAGAAAGGGAGGAAATATATTTATACAAAGTCAAAGACGGCCACCGAGTGGGATAGCTGTATTCATTATGAATATGTCGCAGGATTATGATGAATTCGGGGGTTTGATAAAATAACTAGGATTTTAATTATTAGATTAATTTCTAATCCAATTTTGATTGAGTTTGTGTGTAACAGATGTTTTGTTTTTAATGAGCCTGTGGTGTCCCTCTGCAGGGCAAAGGCCTCTCTCCTTTCCTTCCACTTATCACGATCCATTGATAGCACTCGCCATTCTTTTTTAATATGCGTCCAATCGCGCCTCCTCTTTCGGGGTCGTCCACATCGACTTATATTGCATTTGGTTCCCATTCGGTGGTAATTTTAGCCCATAGAACATTCGGCATACTTTAAGTAGGCAGCGTTCTGAGGTACGTCAACAATTTTTGTTTCGGAACGCAGCACTGAGGTCCGAACTCGGTCGATCAGATTACTTCAAGAATACAAAAAAATGATCATGAATCTAAATTTCATGTTAAAATAACTACTTACATTTATTTTGTCATTAAATTAAAACCACCATCTAAGTTTTTGGTCCAAATTCCAAGAAAATACAGATGTTGAACATACAACTAGGCTTTTTGAGATTTTTTTTAAACTCACCTAATCATTTTGTCATCCTCCAGTTTTGGGATCAAAATCCTAGTATTTTTATCAAACCCCCGATTTCATAATAAACCTGCGACGAATATAATGCGGTGCCGGCGCTGTCCGCTTTTGAACGTGCAGATGGTCTGCTGTTGGTGTGCGCAGCGTCTTTCTAACTCGCAATCAATATTTTACCCTTGCAAGGGCCTATTTATAATCGCAGTATGGAGTTTAGACCTCTGTCAAATTTATAGTATTTAATCTTTGACTACTAAAACATGACACAAACCGTTATTAATATTATAGTACATCTAGGTTTTTAGTCAAAATCCATAAATTTTGACCATACAAGTAGATTTTCTTAGGATTTTTATGAAATTAAGTAACTAATTTGTCATCCTCCGGTTTTTGCCCAAAATCTTAGTCTTTTTAGAAAATCCCAATTTATAATAAACCGGCGAGGAATATAATGCGGTGCCGGCGCTGTCAGCGTTTGAACGTGCAGATGGTCTGCTGTTGGTGTGCACAGCGTCTTTCTAACTCACAATCAATATTTTACACTTGCAAAGGCCTAATTTTATTCGCTGTATCGAGTTTAGACGTCTGTCAAATTTCTAGTACTTAATCTTTGACTACTGAATTAATATTAACACAAACAGAGAGTATGGGGCGAATCGAAAAGTTGTTGTTGTTTTTAGCTTAGTCTACAAAAAAGTTATGCTTACTTAAAGCATTTCTGAAGTGCTTTGATAGTATAAAATATTGATGATGTCAGCACGTTTTTCCTAAGGGAAATTTTTATAAGAACTTCGGGTCGAAATGATTGTTTTAACCTATGTACCAAATGGCTAAGCCGTCTAACTGTTTGCGGTGTTGATTTTCCTATAGAGGCCAGTAATCTTTAACTCGGCCACTATAGAGGCCGAGTTAAAGATTATTCTATAATTTTGTTTTTACTGTTTTACATTTTCTTGGAAGGAATCTGTCTCTTGAAAATATCAGGCAGCCAAGCAAGCCGGCGGGACATTCTATGAATAAATCAGCCCGGACCGCCCGTAAATAACCAACCGTGGCTCGTAATTCGAAAAAAGAACGGTGTCGTCACCCAGATCGATAACGAGACGTGATCGTCTCGCGTTGCGGTTGGTTTGCGGTTTCGTGGGCGTGGTCTGCGGTCATATTTACGGCCTGCTATTGGCCGATCACCTGACCTTTGCGGTTAGTTGTGTGGTTTCTAAGATTTTCACCCCCGGAAAAATAGGTGGCGGGAAAGTATATAGCGGGTGGTTTGTGATTGGTCGGTTGGTGATTTTGCGGTTAACCGCGAAGTGCTATTCGTTAAGACGATAATGTGCGTGATTGGGAGGTTTGTCGCGCGTAGTGTGTGGTGGTTGCGGTTGGCTTTGTGGTTGGAGGTGTAGAGTCCCAGTGGTATCACTCCACTAAATTATAGGGTGGTTTCACGGCTAGGGCGACGCCTTTTTCATTGTATCTGTCATAATATCGCCCTATTATGCTAATAACACGGAACAAAAATTCCAAGCTTGATTTTATTATAAGGTAAAATTATAATTAAGTATAAATACGTAAAATTAATTTGAATTGTTACATATTATAATTATAATAGTAGGTTAGTATTGAAGCATTAGATAGGTAGTCAGCTGTTTATGTTAATTTCTTTATCGCAGTTTTATCAAAGGGTGTAAAAAAATTGCTGATCATATTTCAGGGTGTGATTCTACCCATGAATAATTTAAGAAAGTGTCTCATGTAATACTAGTATCGAAAAGCCGACAAATAAATTTCAACGATTAGCAATTCATTTAAAAATGAGCTGCTTTTATATTGTTCAACAACTGTCCTATTCTATGACTTTAGTTTTATTTTCATACAGGGTGTAAGAGACAGCGTCTCGCAAACTGATGGGGGTTGCTCACTCAACGAAAATGAACAACTATCACCGGGAAATTCTTCCTGGAGATGAAAAAATAAATTAACCTTCCCATACAAAATGAACAACTGGATCAGAAATTTTTGTATGGAAAACCAATTTATTCTTTTTCACTTGCTGAAAAAAAATCCTGGTAGTTGTTCGGTTTCGTTGACTCAGCTACCCCTATCAGTTTGCGGGACGCTGTCTCTTACACTCCGTATAGAACAATAATTAAAAATTTTTTTTTTATTAATTGCCATTTTCTTCGTCTCTTAACTTAAATACCCAAACATGTTAATTTATCTGGAACATGCCTCGCCTATAATAATAAAATATAAAAGACATGCGTCGTCTATTATTACTACTAGGCATCCAATACACATGTATACATATAATCACGCCTTTATCCCCATTATTTATTTATTATTATTTATCCCTGATGGGGTAGGCAGAGCGTAAACGACCTAAAAAAAAAGGTCGTTTCGCCACTCTGACAAAGTTTTGAGAGTTATTTAAGATAGACTTGTAGTTATATTGCTGTAGTGACAGGTTGTCAGCCTATCGCCTTAATTGCAATATACAGAAACCCTCGGATCCTTTAGCTGGTTTTTACAGCATGCCAGGGAGGATGTGCAGCTGGCACATTCTATGTTTTTCTCTCGCTCCCAGTACAGCATTGAAGAATCCAATACACCTCTATCATTAATTAAATATTACTGCGACCGCACAGTTTTTAAAATCAGTCTCTAATCGATAGATACGGACTACGGAGCGCATTGTTTCCAAAGTATTTAAGACGGTCCCCTAAAATAGGACACTCAAGTCAAATAGGACACATGTTTATAAACATCCCTACCTATATCACGTAAAAAAACTAAGAGCGCCCTCTATTGGAACTGGGTGGTACTGTGTCGCTAACATTTTTCACGAAACTTCTCAAGTGCGAACCTTTCCGCTTTCTTCGCCTTCTTAAGAAAGCGAACTTCTTGTAAGAAAGTTCACGTATACGCCTCGGTTTACGCACACATCGAAGCACGACCCAGTCCCCTAAGAAAGGGAGAACGTAACTGATGAACAAAATGTCCTATGTATAAGCCATTTCCCCTTTACTTACGCCCTTTTGATTTTCAGTATTGTCGACCCTAAGCCATCGAACTCCAAAACATCCAAACCGAATTCGTTGCGTACTGAACATGTGTCGTTTCAATTTTCAACTGACTCGTTCGAGACCTTTCTACTCACGGAAAAATGGCTCCTATTTTGAGGCACTGCCAAACGAAAATGAAGCGCTTTTCAGTTACAATAAAGTTGACTATCGCATGTTACCGAAAAGTTGAGTTACAATAGAGTCGCAGTAGAGCATTTTTGGCGACTTTTCCTTTTCGGTGTGTGCGGCAGCGTACAGACAAGTGGATAAAAATGAGTGTTGCTTGTGGCGCTAGTGTGCTCTCAGTACTGGGAAATTCCGAGAGATGGCGGTACCCATGTTGCGGTTTCAAAATATTCCGGAGAGCGCGCTTCGAAAGATGAGCTGAAATTGCTTTTAGCAGATTACAGTTCCCGAAAGTGCGTGGTCGTAGGTGGATTCATTTAATTTTAATGTGCTTGCGGCCTACATTCCTAATTCGAACTTTCCACAATTTCTTCATACATTTTTTATGTAGTGACGTTGTAGAGAATGTAAAAGCAGATGCTGAAACGTGTTGTAATGTATTCACGTACATACAAAACGTTACTTTACCATATAAGTAGGGAAGTATGCAGGACGTGTGTATGTAACATGTTTATTGATGCCAACTGATCTTTATTCTTTCTATTCCCGTATATAAGGAATCTTCCATGCTCGACTGGGTGCGAGAGAAAAACATAGAATGTGCCAGCTGCATTTTCTCCCGGGCATACTGTAAAAACCAGCTAAGAGATTTAAGGGTTTCTGTATATTGCATTTTAGGCGACGGGCTGACAACCTGTCACTACAGCAATGTACCTACAAATCTATCTTAAATAACCCTCAAAACTTTGTCAAACGTAGCGGAACGACATTTGTTTAGGTCGTTTACGCTCTGCTTACTCCGTTAGGAATAAGGGCGTGATTATATGTATGTATGTATACAAATAATAGGAAATTGGTTTATGGAAATCAAACCAACGATAGAGCCAGGCTCAGACCGCAAGATCACAGAGGCAGTTACACTATATTTCTACTTTATTTGAAGTAAATTAATTGCTTTGATATGTAGGTATCTCAAAGATATACTTTTCAAAGGAATAATTACGAAAAACAAATAATATTTTTAAAAAAGAGCGATTATTTGAAAAATATAATGATACTGCTTCCATGCTAGACTGGGAGAGATAAAAAACATAGAATGTTCCAGCTGCCCTTCCTCCCGGGCATGTTGTAGAAATCAGCGAAAGGGATTCGAGGGTTACAGTGTATTGTAATTTAGGCGATAGGCTGGCAACCTGTCACTACAGCAACACATATTAAATTCTAAGATTGCCTTCAATTTTTGTCAGACGTGGTTCGCCATTTACAAGGTGTTCTTCGCTCTGCCTATCCCTTAGGATAAAGGCGTGACTTTATGTATGTATAATGATAAGAAACGAGTGTCAGGACCGTTGAGAATGGCAAATCTTTCAGCCGCGTACTAAATCAAAGTTTGAGAAGCCCAGCTGTGGACTAGATACATACATATAATCACGCCTTTATCCCTAGTGGGATAGGCAGGGCGTAAACGACCTAAACAAAGGTCGTTTCGCCACGTCTGACGAAGTTTATATATTGCTGTAGTGATAGGTTGTCAGCCCATCGCCTAAATTACAATATACTTAAACCCTCAGATCCCTTAGCTGGTTTCTACAGCATGCTCGGGAGGAAATGCAGCTGGCGCATTCTATGTTTTTCTCTCACTCCCAGGCCAGCATGGAAGTGTACTATATACGTTACGTTATATATACAGATTATAGTATAGTAATATATTATGACCATTTCGTTATACACACGGGTATTCCAGCAAAGAATGTTAAACGAACCCTATAATAGTATTCAGCATAGCAGTACTTAAAGCAGTGAGTAAAGAAGGGTTGAAATCTTGGCGGCGGTAATCAGCCGGTGACCGCTAACGGCCCCAGAGGGACGTCTTGAGACCGAGACCGATAGGGTTGACACACACAGGAAAACATAATTGTATTAAGTCCATTGGAGTTTTATATAGTAGCTTCTTCCATGCTGGACTGGGAGCGATAGAAAAATATTGAATGTGCCAGCTGCATTTCCTCCCGGGCATGCTGTAGAAACCAGCTAAGTGATGGGTTTCTGTATATTGCAATTTAGGCGATGGGTTGACAACCTGTCACTATAGCAATATACCCACAAATCCATCTTAAATAACCCTCAAAACTTTGTCTCAAAACTCTATCTATTAAAGATAACATACATATAATCACGCCTTTATCCCTAATGGGGTAGGCAGAGCGTAAACGACCTAAACAAAGGTCGTTTTGCCACGTCTGTCAAAGTTTGAGGGTTATTTAAAATTGATTTGGAGGTATATTGCTGTAGAGACAGGTTGTCAGCCCATCGTCTACACGTTACAGTATACTGAAACCCTCGGATCCCTTTGCTGCTTTTTACAGCATACCCAGGAAGAAATGCAGTTGCAAAACATTCAAAGTTTTTCTCTCGCTCCCAGGCCATGGAAGATAAAAGCGTGATTATATAGTAGCTGAAATATGTGTAGCGGATATAGGTGACGCAAGCTTACATTTTTGTATCGCATTTAATTTTGATTATACCGAGTGTAAGGGACAGCATCCCGCATACTGATAGGGGTTGTTCAGTCAACGAAACTGAGCAACTATCTGCAGATTTTTTTTCAGGTAGTGAAAATACAAAATTTGGATTTTGATACAAATTATTGAGTTGATCATTTTGTATGAGAATTGCAATATTTTTTTCATCTCATAAAAGAATTTCTTGGTGGTAGTTGTTCTGTTTCGTTGAGTGAGCAACCCCTACCAGTTTGCAGGACGCTGTCCCTTACACCCGGTATTGAAAGTATTAAATCATAAAAACAATAATAATACGCTGTAGCGTGTATAATTTCATGATATTCACGTACGATAGTTCCACCTATTAAGTCGAGAGCTCTCAGATTTAGTTGGATTATGTTTGTGCGTGAAAGAGTAAAACTATATTTTTTTTGCTTTTAAATGATTCAAATATGAAAAACACTATAGTTTTTCAATAAATAAGATCGACTTTACTCATCATCTCCCTAGCCTTGTCCCGTATCTCACGGGGTCGGCTTCCTAATCTAGGGGATTAATCTGAGGGTACTGGTTTTTGCACAGAGCGACTGCCATCTGACTTCCGCAACCCAGAAGGGAAACCAGACCCAATCCTAGATTAGGTCAGAGTTTTCAAGCCGCCAATGCTTAGCACTGGCCTCTGTAAGGGCTTAACGGCTAATATCTACGGTATTAAACGATATTAACCGGGACCAACGGCTTAACGTTTTTTTTTTTTTTTTTTTTTATATTTGATAGGCAATCATTTGTCCGCCATCTCACGTGATGGTAAGTGATGATGTAGACTATGATGGAGCATGATTGCCTAGAAAATGCCTGTTCACTCTCGCCTTGAAAAGGCCCAGGTTATAACGTTCCGGAAATAGATCCGCAGGCAGGGAGTTCCACACTTTGGCCGTTCGCATTAAAAATGTAGAAGCGTACCGCTTTGTGCGAAAACTTGGATTGTCGACAACATAAGGGTGGAATCCCAACTGGCGTCTCGTACCCTGGAGATTTGAATGGGGAGGGGGGTATCAGGTCATGAAGCGATGCTGCACATTCTCCGAAATGTATCCTGTAGAACACAGACAAGCAAGCTACTTTGCGACGATGTTCGAGGCTCTGCAGCTTTTCCTCTACCAGTGACGGGTCGGCGATGAGCTTCTTGGCGCGTTTTTCAATAGAATCCAAGGTCGCCAGTTGGTATTTGGCAGATCCGTCCCAAAGGTGGCAGCAATACTCCATACACGATCGGACTTGAGCTTGGTAGAGCTGTAGTAGCTGTCCCGGTGTGAAGTATCGCCTAACCTTTGAGAGAATACCAAGTTTTTTGGCTGCAGTCGAAGCCAAGGATTCTATATATCGTCCAAAGTTCAGGTCCGACGTAAGGCTCATACCAAGAAGCTCGAGGTGATCGGAAATCGGAACGGATACATTTCGGAAAGTGGGAGCTAGATTGAAGGGACTCAATTTAGTCGAGAATAGACAGGCCTGTGTCTTAGATGCATTAAACTTCACCAGGTTGGCATCACCCCATTCGGAGATTGCCTTAAGTGTTAAATTTAAATGATCTACTACGGACTCTCGACAAGACTGAATAGCTTCCTTGCTGGACTTTGCACGGGACAAATATCTACCGACAACCGTACTGTCGTCTGCATACCCAAAGGTGTCGGGTGTCAGCATATCGTTGATATGCAGCAGAAATAGAGTTGCGGAAAGTACCGATCCTTGAGGGACCCCGGCATCAATTGCCTGATGAACAGAAGAGCGGCCTTCTAAGACCACCCGTATCGATCGTCCTCTCAAGAAATCTGTGATCCAGTTGCAAAGTCCATCAGGGAGCCCATAAGCGGGAAGCTTGTTAATAAGGCTGCCATGCCAGACCCTGTCAAATGCCTTAGAGATATCCAGAGACACAGCGAGAGCTTCACCGTGTCTCTCGATAGCCTCGCTCCACAAGTGGGTAGCATGCACCAGGAGGTCACCCGTCGACCGCCCACGGCGGAAGCCATACTGTTGGTCGTTGAGGAAATCATTATCCTCCAGGTAAGCCAGGAGCCGATTATTGAGCACACGCTCCATACTCTTACAGAGTATAGAGGTTACCGATATAGGTCTATAATTGGCAGGGTCCGAACGGCTGCCCTTTTTGGGCACAGGTTGCACGTTTGCAAGCTTCCACGACTGGGGAACTACACCAGTCTCCAGTGAGAGTCGGAACAGACGCGTCAATATCGGAGACAACTCTGGCGCACAGTTACGTAGGACTATTGCAGGGATTCCATCTGGTCCACTTGCTTTATTCACGTCAAGGTTTCGCAGGGTTTTTAGTACCTCTTTTTGGTAAATGCGAATGGCTGGCATAGTACAACCAATATGAGGTAAGCTGGGTGGAACTCTAGCTGCAGTGTCAAGTCGTGAATTTTCAGCAAAAAGGGAAGCAAAGAGGTTTGCTTTTTCTTCTGCAGTGTGAGCAAGTGAGCCGTCAGTTTTCTGCAAAGGCGGTAAAGTGGGTTGACAAAAATTTGTTTCAACTGCCTTGGCAAGGGACCAAAATGCCTTACTACCAGATGGATAGGATGCAAGTTTGGCGCCTACTCTGCCGATGTGGTGAACGTGCCTTCCGAAGCACGGAAAAAGCACCGAATAAACGTACATATGAAATTCGAAAACCGAAAAACACATTGGTACGTGGTGGGATTTGAATCACGACCTCCCGCTCAGGAGGCAGCGGCCCTATCCACTACACCATCGGGCTCTCTACTAAATAAGATCGACTTTACTATTCAACAATATTACATCTTTACATCGGTGACTGACTTAACTCTATCTCTTGAACGTGGCAGCCCTGAAAAGCAGTAATTCTTAGCGAGGGGTTAAGACAACGATGTTTATTCTTTATCGCAGCCGTGGGAAATTTACGCCGGATAATTAAAATATCTTGCTTTAACTGAATCCCTCTCTGTGCATTCTACGCTTAATTAAAAACGACAGCCCTAATCAGTATTCATTGATAATTTTGCAAATAAATTAGATTGCGAGAGTCAAGTATTGGATTGCTTCTTCTGCGGTGCGTTTTTGAATTTTGTAATAAATTAGTTACTAAGGCTCGTATATATAAAGCGATGAGATCGCCAGATTGAGAGTAATATTAAGTATGGGTTTGATAGAACATATTGTACTGAAATGATATTTCTGATACGAACTCAAACTAGCTGTCATTCTCCAGTGCTATTTACCAATACGGGCTTTAGGTAAAATATGTCGATCAGAACGACTTTTATTTCAATATTATTTTCCTCCACCTTGACCTCACTGTCGAAAAATCTGCGAGAAGAAAGATCAAGCGGCAGACTGAAAACAAAGACTGGACTTCTAGAAAACGAACATCTTTCGCTGGCGAATGGCGAAGACTGCAGTAGACAAAGCGAAAGTGGACAAAAAAGAAGTAGAAGACGGTTGATTGTATTTGTGTGTCGAAAATAAACCAGTAAAAACATAACCCTTCCTTGGCAGTCGGGTAAAAAAGTTGGAGAACATAAAATGATCTTTTGTTTTTTTTGCATGCGTTACGCCGTAGACGTTTTTACCGTAGACCTTGGGCGTAGGCTATACAGTCTTATGAACAACGTCCAGCTTTTCGTCACTTAAAGTAATGTGAGGGAATCAGGTTTTTTGTTCATTATTTCCTAAATGGCAATACTAAAAAGCCTTTATATTAAATCAGTCCATTTTACCGACAATGTAATTGTTGTCATTTTCATTATGAACCCACAACAAAACCACTGTTTTGCTTGTTATTGTTATTTAAAATGCCTTTAAAGGCGCGTCATCACCACTCAGCTTTTCTTTGAAGACATGACTAATTATATTCATTAAAGGACCCTACAGATGACAACGTAACGTGGAAACAAACGATGCACGTTCGCTTATTGAAATAATTGCCGTCTTCACCGGTGTTGCCCACTTACTTAAAAAATACTACGAAAATAATAATTTATGTTAAAAAATGCTTTTTCCATGTGGATTTTGCTGAGAAACATGAGAATTTTCGCAACATTTTGCTTAAACATGAGAATAATGAGGATAAAGATTTGTTGTTACTGCAGTAGTGCTATGCATTGCTTATAGAGTGCTATCAATACTTCGAGAGACAAATAATTTACTCGAGTATCTATCCCTCCACAAAATCTCTTACCATTGCCATATTCTTACTATTTTCCATTTTTATTATATTATAGACTAGCGCGTACTCAGTGTAAAGAGTTCTGCTTCTTTTTCTTTCAACTTTATGTATTTTGTAGACAAGCAATTCAGCCATTCCCAAATGCTACTTATTTACCACTCTATTATTTTTAAGTCATGTCAATTATCTTCTTCTGCCTAGCGTTTTCCTGGCCTAATGCTGAACAATAATGAAAAATAATTGTCTGGTAGTCAGCTAATCTGGCAACACCCTCCACCCGAACGCAAGCGAAGGATTCGTGCACAAAGACTTTGTAATTATTAGGGACTGTGTGAAAGGGTCCTAATTACAGCTCGTGTGTCTAGGCCTTCAATGCAATAAGTACAATAATAGACTGTCTTCCCGGCAATTACTGTTAGACAATACAAATGGGGACTCATATTGTATACAGCCTGTAGGAGGTAGGAGGTCTGTCAAATGAATACATAATATGAGCACATAATAATAATAGTCCTCCCGAGATTAGCTAACTGCGCAGGACTTGTTTTTAGTGCCCAAGTGTTTGCGCTACACACAGGTGCACTCTCTATTCCTTCAATCTCTTATTCTGATGGGACATATTGACTGACACGACCAGAGAGAAATCAGGCGAAGGACCGACTATTTACATGCCCATCCGACAGCATGGATCATCTTACTTTTCGGACAATCAGGTGATCAGCCTGCAATGTCCTAACCAAACTAAACGAAGTCATTGTCCCCCGCCGGGAATCGAACCCGGGACCTACGGGTCGAGAGCTCATGGCTCAGACCGCTAGACCACGGAGGCAGCATACGACTCCACATATAGAAGACATGTTGTGCATTTTTATATGGTTCATACCAGGTGTAAGGGACACTGAACAACTACCAGCAGGATTTATTTTCACGAAGTGAAAAAAAGTTTGCTTTTCCATACAAATTGTCTGATCGAGGTGAACATTTTGTATAGAAAAGCCATTCTTTTTCACTTCGTGAAAATAAATCCTGCTGCTAGTTGTTCAGTGTGAAAAAGTGTCGTTGACTGTGCAACCCCTATCAGTTTGCGGGACGCTGTCCCTTACACCTGGTATATATTAGTCTGTGCATTTCTTTGAACTTTATCACCTTAATAGGCTAGATTAAATCAATATATCAGGAACTCCATACAAACCCATGAAAAAAATCGTTAGTTAATTGTCATACAAAACATCACATTCTAGTTTTATTTCGTACATTTTATTTTAACTAGCAGATCCCTTAATCCTGCATGAGTTGAAACGGTACAGCATAGGCACAACTAAGTTTTTCATCTGGACATCCCACTTCTCCCTGTTTTCGTGGCTTTCAAAAAAATAGAAATGGGTTTGCTCTTGACTCTAGTTACTAGGTCAGGGATGACCGTGACAGAGTCCACAATGGAGCGAGCTTACCCAGAAGATGCCTGTTATGGCACTGGCAATCTCAAGGATAGACGGAACATAGCAAGCTGTTTGGCGCTGGACTTCGGTGAAAGGGGGGGTTGCGAGCCAGTCAGCTACAGCCTACCACCGCTTTGTGGCTCTTTCCAGCATGAGCCCAAAGTAAGTTGAAAAAAAATCTGTAGGTACCTCACTCATAGGCTCTACCTCCATGGTTCTAGGGCTCGTATTTATACAGCAATCTCAAGATTGAGAGCAATATTAAGTATGGATTTGCATACATACATACATACATATAATCACGCTTTTATCCCGAATGGGGTAGGCAGAGCGTAAACGACCTAAACAAAGGTCGCTCCGCCACGTCTGACAAAGTTTTGGGGTCATTTAAGATACATTTATATTGCTGTAGTGACAGGTTGTCAGCCCATCGCCTAAATTACAATATACTGAAACCCTCAGATCCCTTAGCTGTTTTTTACAGCATGCCCGGGAGGAAATGCAGCTGGCACATTCTATGATTTTCTCTCGCTCCCAGTCCAGCATGGAAGATAGAAAGGAGTATGGATTTGACAGGCCACATTGTACTGAAATGACGTCTCTGATACGAACTCAAACCAGCTGTCAGTCTCAAGTACTGTTTATAATTACGGGCCTAAGACTTTTTGTAAGAGCGCACTACATTACTAGAAATCACTAACACCCATCCGAAAGCTATCGCCGAGCCGAACAGCGATCGCGAGGGGCGCAATTTAAAACCGCACATCTACCCCCCGCGACCCCTGGCGAAATTAAGTGCGAGGCGGGTAGTACGTGACACCGGCAAATGCCGAACAGTGTGCAGCTAGCTTTATGCTGTGTGTACCTGCTTTAATTGTCGGGCTTCATTTGTAGCGTGTCACTGGCGAAATCCTGTCATTAAAAAAGTTGTTTTGGAATTAGATGGGCTGTTAATCTTTCCATTATTTTCTGCCAGGTTTATTTTCAGTTTAAAAACACACTTTTCCCGTTTACTTCTATTCCCGATAAGATGTAGACCGAAAATAAATATTATTAACATAACAATTTCGACACGTATTGTTATTTGTAATCGACACTTGAGATAGACGGCTAGTTTGAGTTTGTATCAGAAATGTCATTTCAGTACTTTGACGACCCGCGCAGCCTAGTTGGCAGTGTACCTGCCTGCTACGCAGAGGGTCCCGGGTTCGATTCTCGGCCGAGGCAGACATTTGAATGATGAGTTTAAATGTCTGTTTCTGGGTCTGGGTGTTATTTGTGGTTGTTTCTGTGTATGTCCATGGCACCCCGATACAGGGCATCCTAGTGGGGGCTATGAGTGTGATCGTGTTTTTTTTAGTTTTTTTTTTTAGTACAATATGGCCTGTCAAATCCATACTTGATATCGCTCTCAATCTTGAGATTGCTTTATTAATACAAGCTATAAGATAAGATAAGAATATACTTTATTGTAAAATTAAATGACACAAATAGTAGTACAAATAGGCGGCCTTATTGCTAAGCAGAAATTTCTTCCAGTCAAAGGTACAGGAAAATAAAAGTTGAACTAGTGGGCTGGTATACATTTTAGGCAATATATTGTATAGGTAAGTAAATAAGCTGCTTAGGTGTATTTATATAATTAATAACAATAAATAGACATACATATAAATTACTTATACCTACATAGAAATATACAAATATTATATTCAAATTAATTTATTATTATTCAGATTACATGATTCATTGTTAGTATGTTCTTAGTTGTAGGTTAGATACCATACATAGTATAATTTAGTAGGTATGTAGGTTAGGTAGAATCACAGAATACGATACAATTTATGCAATAGTAAGCACGTTACGCATTTGATTATAAAACTGTATTCATGCTCGCTAATTATCTAAATAATAATATATTATAATACATATATAAATACCTATATATATTATTAGCTATAGTACCATTCCGATCGGAATTTCTGTAAGCGGGTAGAATATTGTGCTGATATTCGTTGAATGTTATTTTCGCGCATAACATAGACATGAACTGATATTATTACACTACACACGTGCCCAAAATTCTCTCGATATTTTGAATCATAAAATTGGAAGTTCCATAAATGGAAGTTTTTGGTTTCGATATTAGCTGATACTGTACTTTTTCTTTCCTTATTATCCTTCCATGCTGGCCTGGGAGCGAGCGAAAAACATTGAATGTGCCAGCTGCATTTCCTCCCGGGTATGCTGTAAAAAACAGCTAAGGGATCCGAGGGTTTCAGTATATTGTTATTTAGGCGATGGGTTAACAACCTGTCACTACAGCAATAAACGAACAAATCTATCTTAAATAACCCTCAAAACTTTGTCAGACGTGGCGGACGACCATTATTTAGGTCGTCTACGCTCTGCCTACCCCATTTGGGATAAAGGCGTGATTATATGTATGTATGTACTTTTTCTTATCAGTAAGTGGATTCTCGAGGCGAACAACCCGATGAATCCAGGTGTCAAATTTTAAAACCGCGATAGTGATAAAGTAATAAATTATTTTGTGTTCTATCTCATGGCTCTGACCATTAGACCACGGAGGCAGTTACATACTGTACTGGAAATGACAAACAACTTGACTCTCATTATCACTACATAGTATAAAACAAAGTTGTTTTCTCTGTCCCTATATCCCTATGTATGCATAAATCTTTAAAACAACGGATTTTGATGCGGTTTCTTTAAATGTATAGAGTGATTCAAGAGGAAGGGTTATATGTATAATACATGCATAATATAGTAGAGAAACACTGATAATTTCCGTGCGAAGCCGGGGCGGGTCGCTAGTAAATAATAATATTAAAATAACGTCATTTTTGGCCTGAGTGATACTTATAGTATTTCCAATTTGGTTTTAGAACCCAACAGGTATAATTTATTTTAGGAACTGGTTTTTTGAATAAAAAGACATGAAACTTTGTTAATTATATATTAAAACTGATTTGGAAATACTATTGGCTCGTATTTATGAAGCGACCTCAAACTTGAGAGCAACAATAGGTATCGATTTGACAGGCCAGTTTGTACCTTTCTTTTCTGACATTTATTATAGATACGAACTCAAACTCGCTGTCACTAATGAGAGCTGATTGTAAATAGGACCCTAACGCCCGTATTTATAAAACAATCTCAAGATTGAGAGCAGTATTATGTATTGATTTGACAGTTCATAATGTACTGAAATGACATTTCTGATGCGCACTCAAACTCGATGTCACTCATGAGAGCTGATAGTAAATACGGCCCTAACTCACAATCAAAGTGTTAATTTTCAAAACAGTTACATTTTTTTTTCATGTTTATTATAATATAATTTAACTTGTGGTTCAAAAATGTATAGCACGCCATAAAACTGTATAGAACACAGTAGATATTATACAAAATATGGGCACATTATACGTTGGCTAAAATACGGGCAGCATTATGAAAATGACGTCATGATAAGCCGCGCCGTCATTTTCGATGGGAGGATTTTTCGTATTAAGCGCTCAATGGTTATTAAATTGCATCAGCGATGCGTCCATGGGAAATAAATAGTCATTTTGAAAAAAAATTATACCATGAAGGTAATATTACTATTACCATTTTACAGATATCAATGTTTATCATATGCAATTAATTATGGTAACAATGCAATATTTTTTTTTTGACATGTATGTCATATTATCACGTCTGACATGATATGACATGACTTAAGATTCATCTATCTTATTGTCAATTTTGATTACAAAAACCAAATTCAAATTCCAACTCTATCGACTAATGAACTCTGCAGATATACTCCTTTCCTTAAACAAACAACGTTAACTGATGCATTCATAATGTCACGCTTTTATCACTAATGGTACCTATAGGCAGAGCGTAATCGACGACAGAGTTTTGAGGGTTATTTAAGATAGATTTGTATGTATATTGCTGTAGTGACAGGTTCTCAGCCAATCGCCTAATTTACAATATACTGAATCTTTTAGCTAGTTCATACAGCATGCCCAGGAGGAAATAATGCTGGTACATTCTATGTTTTGCTCCCAGTTGATTAGGATCATTATGTAATGATCCCAAAGATTCTAGAACAATTTACTCTTGTCCACTGAGTACTACGTATAACTGTTCTGGAACAATCTATCTACCCGCGCCCACTAAGTACTTTAGTTATCAGAACCGCGCAACCGGCGTACTATAACATTCGCCCTGAGTACTTAATGATCCCAAAGATTCTAGAACAATCTACTCTTGTCCACTGAGTACTACGTCTAAATGTTCTGGAACAATCTATTTAGCCGCGCCCACTAAGTACTTTAGTTATCAGAACCGCGCAACCGGCGTACTATAACATTCGCCCTGAGTACATAATGATCCCAAAGATTCTAGAACAATCTACTTTTGTCCACTGAGTACTACGTCTAAATGTTCTGGAACAATCTATCTACCCGCGCCCACTAAGTACTTTAGTTACCAGAACCGCGCAACCGGCGTACTATAACATTCGCCCTGAGTACATAATGATCCCAAAGATTCTAGAACAATCTACTCTTGTCCACTGAGTACTACGTCTAAATGTTCTGGAACAATCTATCTACCCGCGCCCACTAAGTACTTTAGTTATCAGAACCTCACAGCCGGCGTACTATAACATTCGCCCGACCGAGCACGAAATTATTGATTGCTGTAATTAATTGCACAGTTCACAGATAAAATTAATAATATCACTTGCACAAATATTGGGATCGTTCCAATTATTCAATTATTAATGGTGGCATTGCTGAAATTATTAATTAGGCCCGCGGTTGAACAGAAACTTGAAACTTTTGCGCTGTTAGTCAAAAACCTAGAATCTGGAGTATTTTTCGAAGAGTGTCTATTTTACTATTTACTATTTGTATTTGTACTCGTTGCCATCTCAGAAATTGATTGTACCTATATTTTATTGCTTCTTGTTTTATATCGTGGGAGTGAGTTGTCTGACAATTCAATAAAATCTAAGGCCCGTATTTATAATCATTTATAATCATAGAATTGTCATTCCAGTACAAAATTGTCATTTCTGTAAAAGCTGCACAACTGTGGAATAAACTGCCTACGACAATTCAATGAAGTCCCTCTGTGAATGTCTTTAAGATAAGATTAAAAAAACACTTCTTATCTGAACAATTTTGATGTATATATTTATGTAGTTTATTCGTATATGTATCAATATATTGTTTAGTATATATGTATGTTTATTTAAGATAGTAATATATGGTAGGTATTTATTCTAATTATAGGTATGTACGTTTTTTTTGATTTATTAGTCTCTATTAATGTTGCATTTTCTTGTCCCCTCAAAATTATTCACTTTCTCTTACTACCATTGGGTTGGCTGGAAGAGATCTCTTCATAGAGATAAGTTCGCCCTTGCAAACTATGTTTGTAAATTACATTTCTTTTGTGTTTATGCAATAAAGTATATATAAATACAAAATGACCTGTCATATACTTAATATTGCTCTCGATCTTGATATAGCTTTATAAATACGCTTTATAAAAACAAACAAGAAGTATTACAAAATGATACATACGAGTACATACATTTAGTCACGCCTTTATCCTTAATGGGGTAGGCAGAGCGTAGACGACCTGAACAAATGCCGTTTCGCCACGCCCGACTTAGTTTTAAGGGTCATTTGAGATAGACTTGGTATTGCTGTAGTGACAGGTTGACAGTCCATAGCCCAAACTTCAATACACTGAAACCCTCGGATCTCCTAGCTGGATTTTACAGCATGCCCTGGAGGAAATACAGCTGGCACATTCTACGTTTTTGTCTTCCTCCTAGTCCAGCATAGAAGAAATTGATGATAACATACATACATATAATCACGTCTTCATCCCTAATGGGGTAGGCAGAGCGTAAACGACCTAAACAAAGATTGTTCCGTCACGACCGATAAATTTTCGAGGGTTATTTAAGATAGATTTGTAGGTATATTGCCGTAGTGACTGGTTTTCAGTCTATCGCCTAAATTGCAATATTCAGAAACCCTCGGATCACTTAGCTGGTTTTTACAGCATGTCTGGGAGGAACATATACTTTTTTTTCTTTCATTCCAAGTCCAGCATGGAAGCTGTAAAAACCAGTTCAAGGATCCGAGGGTTTCAGTATATTGCAATTTAGGCGATGGGCTGACAACCCGTCAGTACAGAAAATCTATCTTAAAAAGCCCTCAAAACTTTGTCAGACGTGGCGGAACGACCTTTGTTTAGGTCGTTGACGCTCTGCTTACCCCATTAGTGATTATATGTATGTATGTAAGAATGACATTTAGAACACAGTTCTTAGTTTGCTTTTCCATACAATTTTCACAACTTACCAGTACAGTCAACACAGGGTGCTCCTCTCCCGAAACTCGTCGGTAATCCTCATTAATAGCGTTGTAGTTTTAAATCTCATTAAGGTCCAAATCGGCCTGGCATCGATTGTTCCAGCGAGTAGGTAGAGCGCCCGACAACGCATACATTATCGCGGTATGGTGACAATGTTTGTTGCACGGTAATTATAAATACTTCCATGCTGGACTGGGAGAGATAGAAAAACATAGAATGTTCCAGCTGCCCTTCCTCCCGGGCATGCTGTTGAAGTCAGCAAAAGGGACTCGAGGGTTACAGTGTATTGTAATTTAGGCGATGGGCTGACAACCTGTCACTATAGCAATACATATTACAATCTAAAACTGCCCTCAATTTTGTCAGACGTGGCGAAAGCGCCTTTTACGAGGCGTTAAACGCTCTGCCTACCCCGTAAGGGATAAAGGCGTGATTTATATATGTATGTAATTATAAATATTATGGCAGAGTGCAGAGAACATTTTATTAAAGGTTGAAATTAACTAGTTGAGGGTTTCGATCATACACTTGGAGTTTGGATCCCTTTTTTGGTCCTTTAATAGTTTTTTTTTTGTGAGGATTGGATTTTTTCCTTGGATACAATAATTTTAGGTGTAAAATTATATATTTTTTTATCAACCATACCTACCTATTAAAAATATAAAAATGCTGAACTGAACTGTGCCATATTTTTTATAATATTACTTGTAATGCAGACAGTTTTGAAGAAAGTATATTTCTTATCAATATTTTATTATTTCATATTTTAAAACATATTTTCATATTTATAGTATATGTGGAATTGCTCAAAATAGGCAGTATTAATATCGTGCAATATTTTTTGTTAAATGTCTCAAATTTGGACCAAAATATACTAATAACGGGCAACAAAAATGATTTGGTCACTATTTTGGTTTCAGTATATTGTAATTTAGGCGATGGGCTGACAACCTGTCACTACACCAATATACCTACAAATCTATCTTACCCTCAAAACTTTGTCAAACGTGGCGGAACGACCTTTTTATATGTAGTTTGCGCTCTGCCTGCCCCATTAGGGATAAAGGCGTGATTATATGTATGTATGTAGTGGACTTGCTCAAAATAGGCAGTATTAATATCGTGCAATATTTTTTGTTAAATGTCTCAAATTTGGACCAAAATATACTAATAACGGGCAACGGAAATGATTTGATTGTCCAGCGATAATAGCATTCATGGTTCACCTACCGCGAATGGGCGTCTGTCCATCGCATCGCATTGGCGCAAATTAATGAGGGTGGGATATTTATTTCGGGGCTGCTGGCAAAATATCAATCCACCTGTACCGTATATGCGCCTTCAAATTATACACCTATATCAGCTGTTTAATACATGATTGTATCTGGAATCAGCGATGCCTGCATCGATGTTGGCACATTTTAATTGCCAAATATTCTGGAGGAGTATTTATAATTTTTGCTAATATTATGTTAATTTCTCCCATGCTGGACTGGGAGCGAAAGAAAAACTTAGAATGTGCCAGCTGCATTTCCTCCCGGGCATGCTGTAAAAACCAGCTAAGGGATCCGAAGGTTTCTGTATATTGCAATTTAGGCGATAGGCTGACAACCAGTAACTAAAGCAATATACCTACAAATCTATATTACCCTCAAAACTTTGTCAGACGTGGCGGAATGACCTTTTTATATGTCGTTTACGCTCTGCCTACCCCATTAGGGATAAAGGCGTGACTATATGTATGTATTATGTTAATGAGGCAATGATGTCTAGTCAGGCAAACATTCTTATCTAGAAAACTGAAATAGTTATGTTAAGACAATAATTTTCACCCGAAAATCCTTTTAAAAATTGTGTGCAAGAAAGACGTGCTGACGTCATAAATTCTTTGAATGTTTTTTTGTCTTCCATACCGTAATTTACAGGATATAACAACTCATATAAATATATATTTTTAAATCTATTCGGTTGTTTCATACGTGTGGTGCCTTAAAGTGGTCATGTTTCGAGAATATTACATTAATTAAAAAAATGTATGACTGTAACTATATATTTTTGGAATCCTCTCATAAAGCGCTTTCAATTCTTTGAATGATTTTTTTTGCTTTCCATACAGTAATTTACAGGATATAAACAAGTCATATAAATATATATTTTTAAATCTATTCGGCTGTTTCATACGTGTGGTGCCTTAAAGTGGTCATGTTTCGAGAATATTACTTTAATTTAAAAAAAAACTATATGACTGTATGTACTGATGTCTCTTCCATGCTGGACTGGGAGCAAAAGAAAAACATAGAATGTGCCAGCTGCATTTCCTCCCGGGCATGCTGTAAAAACCAGCTAAGGGATCCGAGGGTTTCTGTATATTGCAATTTAGGCGATAGGCTGACAACCTGTCACTACAGCAATATACCTTCAAATCTATCTTAAACAACCCTCAAAACTTTGTCAGACGTGGCGGACCGACCTTTCGTTAGGTCGTTTACGCTCTGCCTACCCCATTAGGGATATAGGCGTGATTATATGTATGTATGTATATGACTGTAACTATATAATTTTGGAATCCTCTTATAAAGCGCTTTTATACAAGGTGGCGCAAAAGAAATCACCCTATTGGAAGATGCTCTCATTTTTGCAAATGGCCGCCAATGTCAAATCTGTTTTGACATTTGTGGACTAGACAGATGCAGAATACAAGTGAACAAGCCATGGAGCGATACACTCCCCAAGAACGCGGAAAAATCGTGTCTATTTTTTTGAGTAACAATTCGTCTGTGGTGTTGGCGCAGCGCGAATTCCGTCGCCGATTCCCCGGCCGTCCGACACCGACTGCGCAAACACTGCGACGTTTAGCCACCAACCTTGAAGAGTATGGGACCACACGAGACGTTGCTAAGAGTGGCCGGCCCCGGAGCGCCCGTTCTGCCGAGAATATCGCCGCTGTAGCCGAGGACGTTGAAGTGAGCCCCGAAACATCGACCAGACGACGTGCCACGCAATTGGGCCTCAGCCGGCGGTCCTTGCAGCGAATTTTGGTGCGAGACTTGAAGATGTTTCCTTACAAAGTCCAGACCGTGCATCAGCTGCTGCCTGCCGACCGCCAAACGCGCGTAACCTACGCCCAAGCCATCCTCAATCTCGAGGAAGAATTGGACAATTTTTCGACCAAAATCATCATGAGCGATGAGGCTCATTTCCACCTCAGCGGTTACGTGAATCGGCAAAATTATCGCTTCTGGGGCACCGAGAATCCACGAGTGATGCACGAGGAGCCGTTACACCCGCTCAAAGTGACTGCGTGGTGCGCTGTTCACGCTGGAGGAGTCATCGGGCCATTTTTTTTCGAGAACGCCGCGGGTCAAACGACAACAGTGGACGGTGCGCGCTATAGGGCCATGTTGACCGAATTTTTTCTGCCGCAATTGGACGAATTGGGACTGGAGGACATGTGGTTCCAACAGGACGGGGCAACGGCGCACACTGCACGAGCCACAACCGACATTCTGAAGGCGGCATTTCCGGGTCGCCTAATCTCTCGTTTTGGCGATTTGCACTGGCCGGCCAGATCGCCCGATTTAACGGTCCCGGACTTCTTTTTATGGGGTTTTTTGAAGTCTCGTGTTTACGTCAACAAGCCTGAGACCTTGGAAGCCCTCAAAGACAACATTCGACACGAGTGCGAGAATCTGTCGCCCGAAGTTCTCGCCGAAGTGATGAAAAATGCCATAAAACGAGCCCGTATGGCAATCAATTGTAACGGCGCCCATTTGGCCGATATCATCTTCTCGACTTGACCAGTAAAATTCTAAAGGTGCAAATAAATATAATCAAAAAACAGATTCGAAGTTTTTCATTTAGAAAAAAAATGAGAGCCAAACAACATCGGATGACTTCTTTTGCGCCACCTTGTATGATACTTTGCAATATGTATTAAAAAAGACCCACACAGAAAATTAATTACGTCAGAACGTTTTATCTGTACACAATTTTGAAAGTCCTTACCTTCCATGCTGGACTGGGAGAGATAGAAAAACCTAGCATGTTTCAGCTGCTCTTCCTCCCGGGCATGCTGTAGAAGTCAGCAAAAGGGACTCGAGGGTTACAGTATATTGTAATTTAGGCGATGAGCTGACAACCTGTCACTATAGCAATACACTTTTCAATCTAAAATTGCCCTCAATTTTTGTCAGACGTAGCGAAACCGCCTTTTACGAGTCGTTTAACGCTCTGCCTACCCCGTAAGGGATAAATGCGTGATTTTATGTATGTATGTATTTTGAAAGTTTGTTCGGGTGAAAAAGGTTGTTTTAACATCAAGCACCTATGTACCTAACGGCTAGTTCATGTATTTGCGGAATGGTTAATCGTAGATTTTCTACTATACCCTGCAAATGTTTCAACAGGCGAGTAAAAACATTATTGATAAATACGTTTCCCCAGAACACACAATACACAGTTGATCTATGCTACCTATATGGCTAGATAGTGCAGGTCATATGCAAATGTTTCGACCGGCGGGTGCGATGGCGTAATGAGCTCATTAAGGCCTATATATACCTAGCTATCATGCATATACATAGTTGTGTACATTACTGTGGTTGTTGATAGTTCAGCAGTTTCCTGTCGCGTATTGGGCTTGTATAGGAATCCAATTAAAGGAGGCTGCCGATACTGATCTGATTATGGACAGGTAGAGATGGGATGAAAGGAAATGTTCTTTGGTATTTTGTTTTAAGATGCATTTTACATCATCACCATACTTAAAATTACGAGTTTTTAAATGAGATTAGGGTGTCACATTAAATACTATTTTATTTTGCGTTATTTTAGGAATCTGACTTCACTTTGACTTTGACATCGCTTATGTAGTGTTTATTTCCTATTTCTAATTTTACAGGGTTAATTTTAAAGTACAAATGAATAGTCTAAATTTGTAATATTGTTTTAATTATGATATCTCACTTCTCCTTTAAAAATCAGCACTCGGTAAGCTTTAAGCTTGTTTTTAATTTCATATAATATGAATAATAAATGGATTTAAAAAATACATTCGTTTCGGGCAGGGCTGGAACCTGCGTCTGTGGAGTGCCGGTTCATCGCTCTAACATTAAGCTACCGAAACGGTAGTGGGAGTGACGAATAATATTATATGAAGTAAAATAGCATTGTGCGTGTTAAAAATCCTCAAAAAAAATAAGTATTTCCCTGTGCAGTAAAATTTTGATCTATTTGGCCATACAGGTATAGTTTATATATGCTATTCACCAACACATATAATTATAATGTTGGAGTTTATAACTGAGCGATGTAAATGGGATTTTCCCCGTTCCCGTTAATTTTGTGGTCACATGAAACAACAACGTACTTCGCAGAATTTATTTAATGTAAAATTAATTTCGCTACTCATTTGAAACAACAGAAAGTTCGTTAATGAAATACTTAGAGTTTGTTTGCTATGCAAGTTAAATTTCAACATAAATTAAATAATTATGTAAAAATACAAAAAACGTACTAAGTATAGATTTTACGGAGAAGTACTAAGAGGACAATAAAATCATAAATAAATTAATATAAATAGTAAAAAGTTTCTCGAATCCTAAAGAACATATTTTATCTAATGACAGTAAATAGAAAAATTTACGTTTTGAATGATCCTTTAACAAAACACTTAATTGTAGATAAAATATAGGATTCTATTCTAAAATCACATCTTAATAAAATAAATATCATTTCTTATATGTTTTTTGCAGTTTCACGTCGAATAAATAAGTATGTGATTAAAATTGTTTGTATGACTTCCAAAAGTAATAGATAATTATAGTTAAACAGTTTTTTCCTGAAACGTAAGTACAGTTATTTAACTACAAATCATAATTAAAAAGCATATAAATAATATTTACTATAATAATATATCTACATTCGGACAGATCCACGTGATAACCAACAGACACTTATAACTAGTTCAATATACTTACAACTACCAACTTTATCATTGCACATCTATTGCACTTTACAAGATGCATTTACAACAACTTATTCACATTTTATTTACATTATCTTTTCTTCCAAAAAGAATCTATCGAATCAACCGAAAAACGCAAAACGATCTCGTATATTCTTAGGACGGGAAAATTTGAAAACATGAATTTAAATTACAATTTCACTAATGTTAAGTTACCCGTACATTTAATATGTTACAATTATATTATTTTATCCATCAAATCTATTCGTTGCAATACATTTAGTTGAAAATCTACTTCTCCGGTGAAAGTAATTTCATTATTTTTGGCAACACATAATGTTTCGTCACTTTATTATTCTACTGTAAGCTTAGAGTACTAAGCAATGTCCCATTAAGTTTCACTTCAAAAGTCACATTAGAAACGTCCTCAATATGGTCTCCACACTGTGTTGCTGTCCGGTTGAGGGTTACCTCTCTGCCCAAGACTATTGACTCTCCCATCCTCGACTCGAGCTGCTGCGGCTGCACAAGAACTACCCCCACCAAGGAGTAGGTCATTCTGTACATTAGGTCCATGATTGTGCTGCCTGTGGTTATTTGTTGTTGAAGATATCTGATCCATCATCGTCTGTAGCTCGTTGTGGTGGTTCTGCGTCGAATGTATCGAATTTGAATGCAGTGGATGGAAGTTGTGTGTTTGGTTTGCTGCTGTATACAGCTGGCTATAAAGCAAGCTAGCTGGTAAGACTGGGTATAAAGAGTTGTTGCAATTACTGCTCCCGTAGGAACCATTCTGTGAGCCCATTAGGGATGGAAAGTTCGAGCTATTAGTGTGGTTATGCCCTATGTTGGTAGTCGTATTTGAAGTAAGCAAGTCGTCTTGGACCGGTGATTCTGGTTGGGAACTGTTGTCGCTCAAGGACCTGGGTCCCGTGGAGAGGCTGTAGTCAGCGTTGTTGTTGTACCGTGGGATGAGGCTGGAGTGGTGCGCGGGCGATGACCCCACCAGGCCTGACAGCTGCTGGTCTAGGTCCACGCCTGTCGTGTCTGGTAGTACTGCATAAAGAAAAATAAATGGTGAGAACGCAGGTAGAAAGCAGGTTACATTAAAAATAAGTGATGTAATTAATGAATGAGAAAGTGCTTACTAATTTAATAATTAGGTTGTAAATTGTAGAGCAGAAATTCTAAAAAGCTTGTGGCCTAAAATAACAAAAGACGCCAATTCGTTTTGGCTTATCTCCGTGGGCAAATTTTGTATCATATTGCAAGTAATAAATTATTAATGGAGCAATTTTAATTTCATCGTATTTCTTTGACATTTCATAGTAATAATGAACTAATAGTCCTCCCACTGATTTTCGATGATGGCGGCCAATCTCCCGGAGATGGGCCAACTGCGCAGGACTTGTTTTTAGTGCCCAAGTGTTTGCGCTACACACAGGTGCACTCTCTGTTCCCTCAATCTCTTATTCTGATGGGACAGACTGACAGAAACGACCAGAGAGAATTCAGGCGCAGGACCGACTATTTACATGCCCATCCGACGGCATGGATCATCTTACTTTTCGAACAATCCTAGAAACAACAACACAAAGTCATTGTCCCTCGCCGGGAATCGAACCTCCGGGTCGAGAGCCCATGGGACAGACCGCTAGACCACGGAGGCAGTTATATAGTTTCATAGTACAATTTGTATAAAACACAAGTACTTCAGACAGAAAAATATTTTGATAAACGAGTGCTTTACGGTTTTAATATGGCGGCCATATTTTTTGTCCCGGCACATCGGCGATAAATTCATCGGAGATCGGACGTTTCCCAGCCGCTGTAAATTATAATGAGAGTCGGTTAATGCCTGCCCCGCCATACGGAAATATATTATAGCTATGAACACTGAACACGAACGCAGATGGTAGTTAGCTACTGGAATGGGTCGCGGAACATTCTAAAATTTACTTGGATAAGTCCTCATTAAAACCATTTTCACGATTCAGGAATAGCACTGGCCAATAAAAATAAAAATATTTATAATAGAAATTATTTTTTTCAGAAAAATCAAAACATATGTTCTCCGTTTTTAATTACGAGTATATGATTCTTTTTGGTTATGTTCTACGCTATGATAGTGAACACTCTTACATTATTATAAAAATAAATAGATACTTTATTGGTTTGATTGTTTCCTTTTCTCCTTAATCAAGATTTTTTAATCATCATTTACGTGAATTGGTCACAAAAGGATGATTGATGATGTCTTTATCTTTTATCAAGTCCTTTCTAGTCAGCCAAACTTTGTCAGTTTCCTACACACCGTATCATTTCAAGGAGGATGTCGGTCGTAAAATATGTTGGTGCGTTTAATTTCACCATTAATAGTTATAGTCAACAGCCATAAATCGATGAATAACCCAAACAATTTCCTCCAAAAATCGACGTGTTTATTTTTGCGACGGGTGATTAGAAGCGTATGGCTTCATCCATCGTGCTGCGTCGCAGACTATTACATTGTTTCAATATTATGATTTTCTTTAGTGTCTAATTGATTTACGGTTTGATTTACGATGCAATACATTGTGTTTTACCTTGATCACACTGCCATACAATAAGGTGCAGTCAATCTTGAGTAATGTTAATCCGATAAGTACATAATTTTTGTCGTCTCTATAGTATATTTGATTTAAACTTGATCGAATTTCTGGTATCCATGACATAGGATAATATGGAATGATGTAGTACCTCAATAGTACATACTATGTCATTGGTGTCAGTCTGTCAATTCTTTGCAAGTGTTTAATTGCTGGAAAATGCCGTAGGTACCTGTATTGTTCCAAGTGAACTCTGCGTGGGTGTCCGGTCAGGCACGGTGCCGGTGAAGCCCAGTGCCGGCGCGTTGAATTGGGAAGCTACCGGCATCGCGCACGACGGCATGTACGCGGGGTACGCGCTTGCGCTACCGTAGCCCCAGTGGGAGCTGCTCTTACCTGTGTTGTTACCAGTGAACTTCTGCGTGGCTATTCGGTCAGGCTCGGTGCCAGTGGGTTGAATTGGGAAGGTGCCGGCGTCGTGCTTGATGGCTGGTACGCTGGGTACGCGCTTGCGCTACCGAAGAACCAGTGGGAGCTGCTCTTATCTGTGTTGTTCCCAGTGAATTCCTGCGTGGGTGTCTGGTCAGGCACGGTGCCGGTGGGTTGAATTGGGAAGCTGCCGGCGTCGTGCTTGACGGCTGGTACGCGGGGTATGCGCCCGCGCTGCCGTAGCCCCAGTGCAAGTTGCTCTTACCTGTGTTGTTCCCAGTAATTTCCTGCGTGGGTGTCCGGTCAGGCACGGTGCCGGTGAAGCCCAGTGCCGGCGGGTTGAATTGGGAAGCTGCCGGCATCGCGCACGACGGCATGTACGCGAGGTACGCGCAAGCGCTACCGTAGCCCCAGTGCAAGTTGCTCTTACCTCACCAGGGCGGAGATCGAGGGTAAGGCACAGACAACCCTAGCGCTAGCTCTGGATTGGGGGAGTCGGAACCGTCTGCAGTTCTCCGGAACCAAGTCGGAAACGATTACCCTCAAGGGGAGGTTCAAACGGTCGCCTACCATTCGAATGGGAGATGGTCCGATTAGGGCCGCCACGGCCGTCAAGCTTTTGGGGGTCACCATTGACGCGGCCCAGTCATTCGTAAAGCACGCTCGTGACATCGGCGAACGTGCCGCCGGTTGTTTCGGGAAGATGTCACGCGTTTCAACTTCTTCGTGGGGCGTCCGGTACAAGATACTTAGACTTATTTATCACGGTACTTTTGTTGCTACATTAACGTATGCTGCTGGGATTTGGTATCACAGGGCGGGGTTACACGTGGTACGCTCGAAACTTCTGAACACGCAGCGGGGAGCCTTTGTCCTTCTGACTAAGGCCTACCGCACGGCAAGCACCGACTGCCTGCCGGTATTGGGTATTGCTGGGATGGGGCACTGCACTCGTGGCAGGAGCGGTGGGACCAATCGGACAAGGGCCGGGATCTCTACCGTTTCTTCCCTAGTGTCAACGACCGGGTGGGGCGTAGGTGGTTGGAACCAGACTATGTCGTCTCCCAGATGCTCACTGGGCACGGACACTTCAAGGGTCGGCTCCGTGACCTCGGGCTTCGGTCCGAGGGCACGTGTAATTGCGGGGAAGCCGACGAGTATAGGGACCACATTTTGTGGTCATGTAGGACGTATGAGCGGGAGAGGGCGGCTCTGTTGGGGGGTCTGAGCGTAGGTGAGGAGGGACCAACTCAACGACATTTCATACAAGTTTTAGTCATCGATTCTTTTGTTTCCTAGGTCCCTTCCTGTAAAACGAACTGCATCAAAAATTAAAAATAAACTTGCTCCCAAAACACTCTATTAAGATAAAAGTCTCTGAATGGCTCCTGTAGTCTAAACCTTTATCTACATTCACAACACGCACACACATACACACACACACACACACACTTTTTATTTTTATTCCATTTTCTTTATTGTTTTTTATTTTAATTTTGGTTTCCATTTTACCTAATCTTTAAGTTACCTAAATAAGTCCCATCAACAGGATAATACTTGTAAATGGCTGTGTACTGCAACAAATGATATGGAAGTCGATGTCTATAGTACGGGCTATTGTGCCTATTTTAGACATCGTCTGAAATTATGTTTTAATGTTCTCATTAGCCTAAGCGTTTCTTTTGTACCTTTAGAAAAAGAACAAAACACTGTAAAATGGCTTTCAGTTAATAAACTTTATCTTTATCTACCAGTTCATTTCGCGGAACTGGTATCTTCTGAGGCGAACTTTGCGTGTTTCAAGGAGTTTTGCTACAAATGGCACCGAAGGAGGAGAACTGAAGAGATCGAGGAACGGGTTCGAGAGGGTCGAGAAGTGACTAGAGAAGATCAGGATGTAGCAACTGATGAAAATGGAGAATCGAGAAGCGATTAAGGTGTGAGGAGAGTAGGGATCGAGAGGCGATCGGAGGAAAAAGGAAGAAGATAGGAGCTGTGCTGTGAAGTCCTGCCCCAGAGTGGGGAGAGTGCGACGAATTGTCCTGCCCCAGAAAGGGGAAAGTGCGACAGGGGACACTCAAGTCAGGAAAAAAATAATTTGTCGGGATAGAGAATTCAGGCAGTGCTTTAGCGTATGCTTTGTAAGTCCCCTGTACGTCCCGTTGTTTCGGTCTGACACGGTCCTGATGACCGAGAGGTCGGTAGGACCATGGGAAGAGGTGGGAGATGCTCTTACCTGTGTTGTTACCAGTGAACTTTTGCGTAGTTATCCGGTCAGGCTCAGTGCCAGTGGGTTGAATTGGGAAGCTGCCGGCGTCGTGCTTGACGGCTGGTACGTTGGGTACCGAAACTCCAGTGGGAGCTGCTCTTGCCTGTGTTGTTCCCAGTGAACTCCTGCGTGGGTGTCTGGTCAGGCACGGTGCCGGTAAAGCCCAGTACCGGTGGCTTGAACTGTGATGCGGACGGTGCCGCACACGATGGCAGGTACGCGGGGTACGCGCCCACGCTGCCGTAGACCCAGTGAGAGTTGGTCTTACCTGTGTTGTTACCAGTAAACTCCTGCGTGGGTGTCTGGTCAGGCACGGTGCCGGTGAAGCCGAGTGCCGGAGGGTTGAACTGCGATGCAGCCGGTGCCGCACACGACGGTAGGTACGCGGGGTACGCGCTTGCGCTACCGTAGCCCCAGTGGGAGTTGCTCGAGCTTAGCCCGAATTGGCTCATATCTGATGGAAAGATAGTCCATTAGTAAGCAGAATGATGATATTTTGCGATAATTGAAAAGATAATGTCAAGATTTTACAGAGAAAGATTAAAAAGTTTTCAACCGAAAGAAAATTTGATTTCATCTGCTTTCAGCTTCAAAACAGCTACAGTGAGAAAGCGAGCCAAAAACAATACACAAAATCCACTTATAAAGATATCGGGCTCGGACAAACGCTGCGTCCGCGTACGTGCATCGTCCGGCGTGCGCTTTATTTTTTCCACAGTATTACCGGCTTTTATTTTTCGGTATCACGGTTCCGTTTTTGGCCGGCGATCGGTGGAGTCGGTTTTTATACGATATGTGCGCGCCCGCTGCGCCGATTTGTGAATGTTTTTTTCGCATTTTGAGCCACACGAGTTGTTTTGGGGTGGCCGTGGATTTTAGCGGGCTCGGTGCATGCTTGTCCGAATGCGTCCGCAGTCCGCAGTCAGAACGCTCCTCTTTTTTCCCGGTCGGCTGATTGAATCCGCGTTTTAGTGAACGTAGTTTAGCGTATCACCGCACGCTGACTCATTCACTTTTGACCGATGCCCGTTATAAGGTTTCGTGTAGTTGATTGCCACTTTCATGTTCGAGTGCAAATTGAAATATTGGTTTTGGATTTTTGAATAGTTTTAACATTTTTCGTATGTATTTCAAACATGCGTATTTATCTATAGTATCTTATCATTTATGTAGAGAGACTTATTACTAATTACTAAAATACGGTAGGCAACAAACAACTTTCCCCAGAAGAAACAACTGAAACATTGTTCTAAATTAGTAACTACGAGTAGATTATAAAATGCTCTACAATATAACGGGTGTAAGGGACAGTGTCCTGCAAACTGATAGGGGTTGCTCAGTCAATGAAACTGAACAACTATTAATACATTTTTTTCCAGGAAAAAAATAATAAATTGGCATTTCCATACAAAATGTCTACCGCGATCAGATAATTTGTATGGAAAAGCCAAATTATTTTTTCACATCCATCACACAGATTACCTGGTGACATTTGTTCAGTGTCGTTGACTGAGAACCCTGTATCAGTTTGCGGGAAGCTGTCCCTTACACCATAATGGAATCACTTTAAGGTTTTCCATATTACTTTGACCAATATTTCTTGGTCAAAGTTGTTTGCGATGCCGAGTAAATTAGTTTGAATATTTACATAAAAATATGCACTTACTTTGGCAAGTAGTGATGGGCGGCATACGAAACCCTCCAAGCGGGTCCGGCGGGAACGGGAAGGGCCGCTGACCAAACGCGAAGTGAAACTGCTGCTGCTGCCCTAGGAGAGACAACACTACATCAGTACGATACAAGCTGCCCTTAGCTTACATTATAATTGGAGGTTTGAATCAATAATAGTAATAAAACATTTATAAAAAAAAAATAGATATAGAATAAAGGTAAACAAAGTTCATGTCTTTTTATTTAAAAACACATTCCAAAAATAAATGATACGTGTTGGCAAATTTGTTAGATGAATAAAACTACTATTTCATTATGGTATCATATCTAATAGCTAAGACTGATCTTAGACAAGATCTTCGATTAAAAGACATGAAACTTTGTTTACCTTTTATCTAAATCTGATTTGAAAATAGTTTATAGAATGTTATGGTAACGCGAAGGGCCGCTGACCAAACGCGAAGTTGAACTGCTGCTGCTGCCCTAGGAGAAACAACACTACATCAGTACGATACAAGCTGCCCTTAGCTTACATTATAATGGGAGGTGTGAAACAATAGTAGTAATAATACATAAGTACATAGCACTGATGTAGGGCAGGGCTTATCTAAGATAGGGATACGAGACAGGCCGCCAGTATTTAGAAACATACATTATAATGAAAGGATTGAATAATAACAATTAAAACAAGATTTGGAACTTTAATTTCTTATCTGATCTCAATGATCTAGACGGGCCACTGCCTATCAGCGTTCAATAATTACAAAAATCCAATTAAAACAGGAGCACTGCCCTATCTTATAATACAACATACAAAATAACACAATAATAAGGATCTTTATTTTTCGAATAGCAAAAATATGTGAATTAATTAGCATAATCTCTGTTTTGTTGATGTAATAAAGTTATTTTATTCAATCTAAAATGTTTGCACGTCAAATAAATTTGATGCAAGCTGAGTTTCCCCAAAGTTTTTAGAGGAATGTTCATTAGTTTTCTTCCTACAATCCCTTTTACACAACTTTTACTCTGATTAGACTAGACTAGCATCTTTTAAACACCACTTTGTGAAGTTTTCAAATCTGGAACGCTTCTGAAACTTTCCCCATGAGCTGAAAGAGGAATTTAAGTGCACTTAGTTCGTCTTTACACTAGTGGGTAAGGGAAGAAAATCTGTATAGGTACTATATTAGTGAGTGTTAATAGATTTTTGTAAAGCTGTAAAAATAAATAAAGTGAAATATGTATCAATAAACAGTTTATTTATCGTCGTCAACAAAATAATTTAATACTTTTTCACACAGTTATTTTTTTCTCTAGCTCTATATAGTCTCAAAAAATGGATGTTCAGTGAAAGATTACTTATTATATTACAATAAAATATAGAAAGTATTACTTCTATTCTATGGTATATATACACTGTTGTGATGATTTAATTATGATAAATAAATAAATAAATACAGATGCACTAAACTAAAACCTCTGAGTAAAGTTTAAAATTTACTGACGCAACGTTATACAACAGAATCAAATCAATGGGACATCCAATTCCACAGTTACACATTACTATGTGTATGAACACCCTCATAGTGTCCCCAGTCGATGCTCCAGTCACTCGATAATTCATCGACACTTGCGACACCTCTCAAGAGCTTGGTACAAGCTTCCATCAAAGTTAAACGAGTAGAAACGAGTAGGTTGCTACTATTTATTACTATTGAATGGACAAATTATTTAGAGCAGATTAGATAACGATGAAAAATATACATACTTATTATAAATACCAGTTCCTTCTTTACCATGCGGTTTACCAAACTATAAAAGTCAGAAACTGAAAACCAGTGTTGACGTTGGTTACAAATGATCGATGAAAAAATGATGTTGGTTGACACCAATTTCACTGTAGCCTTTCATCAACAATCAATCTCAAAAACAATCCGAAAATCGTATCATCCCGTCACAGCACAACAGCCATGGAGCGCAAAACCAGGAAATCTAATAATCTCCGCTAATCAAGAGCCCAATCTATAGGCGGGAATCAATATTGAGCATCGGCCTGTGTACCGCTGGAGCTAGATCAGGTGTTCCACGCTCGATACCACGAATTATTAAACAAGCTAAAGACCTATCGTCTTTAGACACGACTTTTTCTAATACCTCTACAACTCTGTCGAGTTGGCAATGACATAGCAAAGCCAGGAAATCTTATAATCTCCGCTAATCAAAAGCCCAATCTACAGGCGGGAATCAATAGTGAGTATCGGCCTGTGTGCCGCTGGAACTAAAACAGGTGTTCCACGCTCGTTACCACGAATTATTGAACGATCCAAAGAGCTATCGCCTTTAGACACGACTTCCACTAATACCTCTAAAACTCTGTCGAGTGGATCCAAACCACACAACTCTTCATGTTGGCAATGACATAGCAAAGCCAGGAAATCTTATAATCTCCGCTAATCAAAAGCTCAATCTACAGGCGGGAATCAATAGTGAGCATCGGCCTGTGTACCGCTCGAGCCTGATCAGGTGATCCCTGCTCAATACTACGAATAATTAAACAAGCCAAAGACCTACCGTCTTTAGACACAACTTTTTCTAATACCTCTACAACTTTGTCAAGTACATCCAAACCACACAACTCTTCATGATGGCAATGACAAAGAAAAGTCAGAAAATATAATAATCTCCGCTAATCAAAACCCCAATTAACAGGTAAGAATCAATAGTGAGCATCGGCCTGTGTGCCGCTGCAGCCAGATCAGGTGTTCCGCGCTTAATACTACGAATTATTGAACAAACCAAAGACCTATCGCCTTTAGATACGACTTCCTTGATTATCGAGTCGAACGACCCGATGAACGACTTCCGTTAATACATTTAGATCTATGCCAAGTAGATCCAAACCACACAACTCTTCATGATGATGTACATAGCAAAGCCAGGAAATCTAATAATCTCCGCTAATCGAGAGCCAAATCTATAGGCGGGAATCAATAGTGAGCATCGGCCTATATACCGCTAGAGCCAGATCAGGTGTTCCATGCTCGATACCACGATTTATTAAACAAAAAAAAGACCTATCGTCTTTAGACACGAGTCCTTTAACTTTAGAATTTGGCAAGGAAACGAAGGTGTAAAACCAGAAATCTAATAATCTGCGCAAATCAAGAGCCCCATCTATAGGCGGTAATCAATAGTGAGCATCGGCCTAAGTGCCGCTGAGCAGGTGTTGAACAGAAGCTTGTAGCTTTGGTCTTTGGACCGCTATAGTCTTCAGACACTACTTTTAATGTACCTAAAGTGCATCGGAATTAGCTGACCATATTTATGGCGGCGAGGCGGAGACGCTTTTCTATAGAAATTTACGATTTACAAAAATACAATTTGATTTGAAGTTGCGCTGCGAGGACGTAAATTTCTATACAAAAATGGCATCCCTCCGCCACGTCGCCGCCTCGACGCTTTCTATTTGAGATACGCCTAACATCAGTTCACTAAGTATGTAACTTAGGGGGCATTTGCCATACTCACCATGCTTGGCAATTAAAATTTTCTGGCCATTCCCTGACCTTATATCCCTGCATCGCGTTTAAGACAACAGTTTGTGTAACACTTTTCTATCCAACCATCACATACAAACACACAAATATATAGGGGGAAACAGACAAATATACAAAAACACAAATATGAAACGGAACAACTTTTCCCAGGTCGGTCAATAAAAGAAAAAAAATGCCCCTCCCATACAAATGGGAATGCTTTTATGTATTAGTTATTGTAATCTGGCCAACGCAGATTAAAGCGTAACGTGCCCAGCGACCTGTAATTTGTGAGAATCACTGAAAACTCACAGAAGGAAATCCACACTAGACACAAAAGTTGCTACATGTCCTTCAGTTGCAATAAAAAAGGAGACATTTTTTTTAAATTAGTTATTGTAATCTAGCTGTAGGTGTTCTGAATAAATAAAAATAAATAAATAAATGGCGACAGCGGCCCAAGTCAATTTGTATGGGATGGCCAATTTTTTTCTAAATCACTTCCTTAAATATGGTCAGCTATTTTTTTTACTCTCTATAGATTAGAATGAAGGGTAGATACCTGATCCTGTTCCCTTTTCCAATATTGAACCTACCTACACAGCTGTAGTGAAGACAGAGTACGCTACGGATATAGAGTTCAAAACCAGGAAATCTAATAATCTACTAATCAAGAGGCAATAGTGAACATCGGCCTGTACGCCGGAGCTTCGACAGGTGTTCCGCGCTCAATACCACGAATTATTGAACAAGCCAACGACCTATGGACCTTTGGACACGCCTTTTTACACGACACACGACAGGCAGGAATTAGGATTCCGACAGCTCCACTGACAAAACGCATTTAATAAGAAATAGTATTGCGAAGAAAAAGAGGATAGTATAATCAAATTGATTGGAAAATTGGGTACAGACTTAATGCAAAGATCATGCATAGAACTGTTTTTTTTACAAGATAACATTTATTTGTATTCCAAGAAGGAACATTCAATGATATCTTAGATCTAAATGAACTCACGAGGAGGGCTATTGGAGAAGCCACATCTAAAGATAATAGGTCTTTGCTACAAGCCTACTCCCAATTCCCAGCCTTAATAAACTCTTCCTTCACTCCACTACACTCTTATGCACCTGTCTTAAAGTTTAAATTGCACTGTGCTAATGTAGTTAGGAAATTGGCTACATATGCCCTGCGACACTCTTCACGAGGCAGGTATAATTTAATCCTGTCGCTTACAAGAAAACGGTGAGATGTGAAATAGAATCTCTCATCTGTCACCATGACTTTATGAATCTGTGGCAAGAGATTTCAAAGAGGGTTAGGAGAGGTTTTGAGGTGTTTATGTGAATTGTGTCAGTGGGAAAAGTTGCTTCGTTGTTATAATGTTAAATTGAAGAGTCAGAAATATGGAGTAAAGGGAGTAAATGACAAATTATGATATGATCATGGAGAAAGTGTGAAAAACCATTTGAAAATAACAATTAGTTCAACAAGTATTTAATTAAATTAAATATAAGAAGAAGATATAAGATATATATATTTTTTATAAACATTTTGACAGTATTTTTTTTGTGTTAGGGAGAAAAAGTTATATTTCAAAACTGTCTAAGGCCTAATGACCGACAGCTAGTTTTATTTTGTATCAGAAATGTCATTTTAGTACAATATAATCTGTTCAATGCATACTTAATATTGTTCTCAAACTTGAGATAGCTTAATATATACGAGCCATAAAGTGCATATCACAAGAAAGTTTTGCCAATCTGATTATAACTTGCAACATCAATTTCTGCATAAGTAGTTTTCTAAAGTTATTCTCATTCATCATGCCTATGGGCCTCTATCTATATACTAGATTCAATCAGTACCGATAAAACCTCTCTTCTCATTACACTAGAGCAATTCATCTCCTGTTTCACTGTTCAATAAACTCCAATCGTAATTACTCCTACACTCTCATCCCTACACCTACATAGCGCTGAATTAATCGAAAAATGCATATGCACTTACAATTACATACACATCAGCCGGCATTAAGTTGACAAATGCAGGCACACTACGAAAGACAATTGGAAAATGGAAACTGTACACATTGAAACACCCACACATCGAAATTAAGTACACACATGGCAGGTTCCCGCGCAAAGGTTTCAGTGTATAAATCAACGGCGCAACAATTACACACTTTCATGGCAAGTTGGAATTAGAAACTGTCATTTGCACCGTTCGAGGGGGGGAAGGGAGGTTGGGAGGGAAAAATAGGGTGCGGGGTGCGGGCAAGGGCCAGTGGACCTGATTAAAGGATTACGTAGGGGCGCCGGCCGCTCTAGTTAGATTTATTATGCCAAGTATTTTCTACTAGTTAGCTTTTACCGAATCGGACATCGGCTGGGAGACGCCCGAAATTAAATTTAAACCCGGCTGATTAGTGTCCGCTAGTTTTGTATTCCATCCTTTGACTTGAACGCTTAGATTAGTTAGAGGGAAAATGCTGTCTATTTAATTTGGTCCTACGAGTATGTTGGATCATATTTTTGTCAAATCAAATATACAATTAAAATTAAAATTTATTGTCAATCTAAATTTAAAATAAAACTTACCAGAAAATAAATGGTAAAAAGCGGATTATGTATTTTGTGAGGCACAAAGAAAAGCTTGCTGGAATCATCACTATCACCTTCTTCTTCTTCTTCAAGAAGACTATCACCTGAAAGTACTGAACAAATCGTCGAACGAAGATTTAAATCGAATTTAAATAGTTACGTTGTCTGTGACGTGAACAAATTAGGGATGGTCTTCGGATCGGAGGTCCGGGGCGGCTGATCAATCCATCGCAAGAAGAAATTAAAATAATTACGCACCGTGGGGATAGTGCGACTCAAGGGTTAGAGTTAGACCGTGTAAGGTACTGTAACATACCGGGTGTAAGGGTCAGCGTCCCGCAAACTGATAGGGGTTGCTCAGTCAATGAAACTGAACAATTAACACGAGGAATTTCTTTCATGAGATACATACATACATATAGTCACGTCTTTATCACTAACAGGGTAGGCAGAGCGTAAACGACCTATATATAGGTCGCTACGCCACGTCTGACAAAGTTTCGAAGGTTATTTCAAATAGATTTGTAGGTATATCTTCCATGCTGGACTGGGAGCAAGAGAAAAACATAGAATGTACCAGCTGCATTTCCTCCCGGGCATGCTGTAAAAACCAGCTAAGGGATCCGAGGGTTTTGTATGTTGCATTTTAGGCGATGGGCTGACAACCTGTCACTACAGTAATATACATACAAATCTATCATAAATAACCTTCAAAACTTTGTCAGACGTGGCGGAACGACCTTTGTTTAGGTCGTTTACGCTCTGCCTACCCCATTAGGGATAAAGGCGTGATTATATGTATGTAGGTATGCTGTAGTGACAGGTTGTCAGCCCATCGCCTATATTGTAATATACTGAAACCCTCGGATCCCTTAGCTGATTTTTACAGTATGTCCGGGCGGAAATGCCGCTGGCATATTGTATGTTTTTTTCTCGCTCCTAGACCAGCATGGAAGAAAATTTTCCAAAGATTCAGGACATAAAAAGAAAACTTTAACTTCCTATACAAAATGACTACCTCGATTAGACAATTTGTATGGAAAAGCAAAATTTTTCCTTCCAAAAAAAGAATCTTGCTGATAGTTGATCATTTCCGTTGACTGAGCAACCCCTATCAGTTTGCGGGACGCTGTCGGGATTACACTTCGTATAAAATTTTAAACCTTTAATTTTAAGGTAAAAGATTTAAAAAAATACATTTTTTTGTGCTAAAGGAACAATCATCTTCTACTGTCTGTCTTTATCCCGGCGTAGAGCTGGAATCCACTTTTCGGTTTCGCCTACTCCACTGAAAAAATCCCCGATCAGGATGTTTTAAACAAATTGTCAAACGAAGCAATTTAAATAGTTACGTACGTTGTCTGTGACGTTAACAAATGAGGTACGGTCTTCGGCTGATCAATCCATCGCGCGGAAGAAATTAAAATAATTGCGCGCCGTGCGGATAGTGCGACCCAGCGGAGAAGGGTTAGACCGTGTGGGGTACCGTCGGAAGATAAAATTTGCTAAGGGCTTTTCCTCCCGGGCATGCTGTAAAAAACAGCTAAGGGATCCGAGGGTTGCAGTATATAGCAATTTGGGCGATGGGCTGAGAACCTGTCACTACAGCAATATATATTCTTTATTGCATAAAATTCAATACATAGGTTAAATGTTAAAATTAAAGCAAAGGCGAGCTTATCTCTATAAGAGATCTCTTCCAGCCTACCTAGTCGGGATGAAAGATGGATGGAGATATACCTACAAATCTATCTTAAATAAACCTCAAAACTTTGTCAGACATGGCGGAACGACCTTTGTTTAGGTCGTTTACGCTCTGCCTACCCCATCAGGGACAAAGGCGTAATTATATGTATTTATGAAAAAAAATATTTCTATTTTTAATATTTTTCAGTCAGATTTATGCATTAATTTTGCCTCTAGAGGCGAACGTGGTTATAGTTGCCTTTCTGTCTACCTTAAAACTGTGATATGGGACCAAAGTACCTACCTACTACCTACCTTCCTACTCTTTAATCAAAACCTCTTATCTGCATACTGGGCTCGATTCAAGATTTGCCAGCTAAAACTAAAATTAAAATCTATTTGTCACTTTCTGACTTAAAACATTGGAAAAGGACAGAAGATTTATTCTCTCCGGTTTTTTGATTTACAGTCGGTGGTTTTATGCATTATCTGTAGTTTTTATCTGTCATCATATTATCACATAACGGATAAAATTGACAGAAATACTGAAGAAACGTGCAAAAGCGCGTCAAAATCTAGCAGACAAAGTGTAAAGTTACAGACAGATTTAAATTTTAGTTTTAGCCGGTGGAATTTAGAATCAAGCCCAATGGAGACCAATTCTAATTTTAAGTACAACCTTTCTATTGCTATCGGTACAAGTTCACTAGACGAATGTGAGGGCACAAAGAGGCTGCCGTAATGAATCGGTTGTTTAATTAATTAGTCAAGAAAGGGCCTGGGGGTGCGGGGCGGGGTGACGGGTTACCAGGCGTGTGTGCATGCCTTGCATATTGATTTATTATGCCTCGGGCGTATAGATGTTGGAAAACAAAGGAGATATGGGAAAGGATGTCGGAATGTTGGAAGGTGGTTGTTTAAAATAAATGGTATTGTCTACCCCGTCTTATAAGTCGTCCATCTAGCATAGAAAACTATCCAGGCGTATGTGCATCCCTTGCATATTGATTTATTGTGCCTCGGGCGTATAGATGTTGGAAAACAAAGGAGATATGTGGAATTTCTGAAGACATATAGATGTGGTTGTTCAGAATGTATTGTATGGAAAATCTTTAAAGTATTCCTTATTAAATTGGAAATTATAATAAATAACAATTTAATTGTTCTAGAACAAAGATAACAAAGTCAGCGCTAATATATAATCTTGCACGTCTTCCAGGCTGGACTAAGAGCTATAGAAACATAGAATGAAGTAATTGCTCCGGACTAGATTGGACGATACGATGACAAAGTCAGTGATAGAGCGAGCTTACCCAAAGACCTACAAAGCTCTGATTATTCTTTACATCACGTAGGTACAAAAAAAATCGTGATGGTAGAGCCATATCGTTTAATACTATAGATATTAGTCGCAAAGCCATGTCCAAGCTCAGCGTTGGCGGCTTGAAAACTCTGACCTAATCTAGGATTGGGTCTGGTTTCCCTTCTAGGTTGCTGATGTCAGATGGCAGTCACTTTGTGTAAAAACCAGTACCCTCGATCAATCCCCTAGATTAGGTTGCTGGGTTGTTGTTGCCGTGAGATACGGGATAAGGCTAGGAAGAAGATGTTGCATTGCTACTTAAATAACATATCGCCCCTAGGCTTTATTATCTAAACTCCTTGTGAAAGAGCCAACGGTAGCTATAAATTATTGAATTCTAGTAAGTTCCGACATGACAAAAGGCTGCTCGGATGTGCGTGTGCGTACTTACTGTACTTACAATATTGATGACGCCCGTCGAGTTTGGAAATGTTCGCGCGTTGTATGATTATCTCGCGTCTAATATTGACAGCTCATGCTACGAGATAAATAAAAATTGTGTGATTATATGGGCGGGCATGGGTAGTAATATAAGTTAGAATTGCTTAATTTTTGAATTTTAGTATGTTCCAACAAGACAACAGGCTGCTCAGCTGTGCATGTGCGTAATCATGGTACTCACAATATTGATGACGCACGTCGAGTTTGGAAATGTTCGAATGTTCACGCGTTGTATGATTATCTCGCGTCTAATAGTGACAGCTCATGCTCCGAGATAGATACAAGTTGCTAATTATATGGGCAGACTATGGGTTCTAAAATAAGTAATGTTTGATTACTGAATCCTAGTAAGTTCCGATATCACAACAGGATGCTCAGCTGTGCGTGTGCGTAATCACGGTACTCATAATATTGATGACGCCCATCGAATTTGGAAATGTTCGCGCGTTGTATGATTATCTCGCGTATAATAGTGACAGCACATGTTGGTGATATAATTTCAGTGATATAAAATATGATGATACATTATAAAACTGCGATGCCATTGTCTAGGGTGTTCTCTCCAAGATAATTTAAACAAGCAGAAATTGAAATTAAAAATTATTTGACAACCTAAAACTCATTTACATTGTCATTTTTATCGATAACTAGCTGACCCGGCGAACTTTGTTCCGCCTTAGACGCCATAAATGAGCAGATTTTTTATTAAGAATCCGTTTTAAACGTAATTTTTTTTTATCCTCTTTGACTATATTTGCAGCACGCATTCAGTCAATTCTATATCAAATGTCTTAAGGTTACATTAAAAAAGTTTAATAATTTTATATAGTGGTTAAGTAATTTTCTAATTTTCCGCGCAATTTCCTTATTTTTTTCTTTCATAAGAACGCTTTACTGATAATAAAGAACAGAACAAAAAAAAAATTGCGAAATCGGTCCAGCCGTTCAGGCGTGATGCCGTGACCAAGGGAAAGAGGGATTAATTTATATATATATATATATATAGATTGTATAAATTTTAATATAAAGTATTTGTACACTTAATTGACTGTAAATATCAATAATTTTTTTTTACTTTTATTTTTAATTATATGAATACTTTTTACTATTTACTAATATTTATTATTTTTACTTATTTATTTTTATTTCTTACTAACCATGCATGCTAAGATAAATACATACATAATGTTTAATTTTGATATCAAACAATGCACCTACCGAGGGTAAACCAACATAGTAAATCTTTTGTTGATCCTCACGATACAGGCTTGCCTAGTGTGAAGATCACCGAATACTAGAGTTGTCGGAAATTACAATCAGCAAAATTCATATTTCTATTATAGTTAATAAGAAAGTGTAAACTAATTGTAGTTTTTGCTGTAATAAATGATTTTTTTTTTTATTGCTACGGCATAGCGCGCGTAGCAGGAATTGCAGACTATACTTGTTTACAAAAACATAAATCGTCTTTAAAACAAGTATGTTTTAAAATTTCAGACATTCAAAGATCTCTAAACTCCAAATTCACATGTAACAAACCAGAAAAGTATATCACACTCAGAAAGACTATTTTCGTAGAAGAACTCATGTGCTTCTATGGTAAAATTTAAGCTAATGTAGTACAACACGTACATACATACATATAGCTTTTATCCCTAATGGGGTAGGCGTAGAGCATAAACAATCTAAAAAAAAGGTCGTTCCGCCACGTCTGACAAAGTTTTGAGGGTTATAATAGATAGATTTGTAGGTATATTGCTGTAGTGACAGGTTGTCAGCCCATCGCTTAAATTGCAATAAACAGAAACCCTCAGATCCCTTAGCTGGTTTTTACAGCATGCCCGGGAGGAAATGCAATTGGCACATTGTATGTTTTCCTCTCACTCCGAGAGAGATGGAAGAAATGAATTCACACCAAGCCACAATCTCGATCCTATAGAACAACGAGCGACCAGATAAGACGCAAATAGCCCTGCGGATATTAAACACATTGTGTACCCTCGTTCCCCTATTTTTACCATCGCCTGGGTGGTGCGTTTTACAGCCACGCGCGCAGTAGCTGCCTCCATAACTCCGCCATAAAACCCAGCTTCCATGCTGGACAGGGAACGATAGAAAAACAAAGAATGGTTCAACTGCTTCTCTTCTAAATATTGATAACAGTAGAGGAGATTCTGATACCAGGGTTTCGTTCAGGGTTCATCAATCCCAAGTGGGTTTTTAGGGGTTTCACTTGTGAAGAAGAAGAAGTAGAGAAAAATAATGAGGGTTTCGACGTATTGCAATTTAAGTGAAAGACTGATAGTACCTACAGACTATACACGCAGTTATTTTTTTTCTAAAATGACCCTCAATCCCTTTCAGACATGGTGAATACATCCCTATTAGGTCTTTGACACCCTGCCCACCACGCAACGGATGCAGGCGTGATTGAGTCATGTTCGCCTATGTTCGGGACAGTTCGGCAGATCGGCTATTTCGGTGCGCAGGAGCAGACCACCCGGAGTGAGGCGCTAGCATTGTTTACCTCGGGAGCTGATTGTTTATCACATGCCAGTTTAGTATCGATTATAAAATACGGCAACCCTCATAACCGGTGTACGCGTTTTTGGATTTATGCTCTAGCTGAGGATAAATGTTGGATTCTGGAAGTCGATAAATAATTTTAATGGGGCGTTTGTCCAGATAATTATGAATTTCGTTGATTGCCTTAGTTTCTTGGTATTTTTTTAATATTACTTATTTTGACTCTAATAGCCTGCAATAGTAAATTTTTTTAAATATCAACAGGGAAACATTCTAATAAATGCCATAATTCAATTTAAAACTACAGCTCAAATCCAAATCGAACTGAAAATACGACCACTACATTATTAGCCACAGAAGACGTAGATATTATTACCCTGTGTTCATAAGTCTTCCCCAATCGGAAGGGTGAAAAGAGATGTTAGATAAGGTAAGTGGAAGTCCAGTAATTTATAAAATATGCATACATACATACATATAATTACGCCTTTATCCCTAATGGGGTAGGCAGAGCGCAAACGACCTAAAAAAGGCGATTCCGCCACGTCTGACAAAGTTTTGAGGGTTATTTAAGATAGATTTGTAGGCATATTGCTGTAGTGACAGGTCGTCAGCCCATCGCCTAAATCACAATATACCGAAACCCTCGGATCCCTTAGATGGTTTTACAGCATGCTCGGGAGGAAATGTAGCTGGCATATTCTATGTTTTTCTCTTGCTCCCAGGCCGGCATGGAAGAAAATATGCATGTCAAAAAAAAAAAAAAATGTGTAAAAGAAAAACACAATACTAACTGGTTTTGGATCTTGGCTCCCTGGGTCCATCTACCGTCACCTTGATGGCTTTGTTGTAGGTCGTCACTTGTGGAGGTGATGTTGATATCGTGATCGTCAACGTGAACGATTTGCCTGTAACAATAAAAAAATAAATAAGAATTTATTTTGAAGCTTGTCTCAGACGACCCATATCTAGAAAATACTTAGAATACAAACTACATACATACATACATATAATCACGCCTCTTTCCCGGAGGGGTAGGCAGAGACCACATCTTTCCACTTGCTACGATCCTTACATACTTCTTTCGCTTCATCCACATTCATTAATCTTTTCATACATGCTCGTCGGTTTAGGGTACTCTTGACCTGACCTTTCTTTAGGACGTCCCCGATTTGATCCAAGTACGTGCGTCGAGGCCTTCCCCTCCCAACATTTCCATCCACACTCGCCATATATATCTGTTTGGTCAACCTGCTTTACAATAATACAAACTATCTATTTTCAATCTAGTGTTTTTGGTTCACGCTTAGTTTGGTTATTATTAGAAGTTCTCCAAAAATTGCATTATCTAATTGTTACCAATTAGAAGATAATCTAAATAAAAATGGGTCGAATTTCACAGCTCTCAAGAAAATATAAATCCTATTGATTGGAAATGTCAAAGTGATCTATTTTATATTGGCTCTATTACCTAAAACAGCTGCTGACGAATGTCAGGGCAATGTCAAAAATATGATAAGTATACCATTTGAATGTAGATTCATTCATAAATAGGTATAAAATTATGATAGAGTTTTGATTCCAGTTATGTACATACCTACACGATACTTATAATTACTAGTAGTATAAGGTAAGAGTGAATAGACATTATCTAGGCAAACATGCTCCATCGTCGTCTGCATCATCACTTTCCATCAGGTAAGATGGCAGACAAATGGTTTGCCTACCATTAATAAAAAACTAATAATTTTGGCCACATCCAGATTAAAAAACTATTTTCAAGCAATTTTCTTCTTTCATTTTATGGCGGTTCATAAATAACAGAAACGTTAAAATCAAGCCCGGAATGATACGTTAAACTTTCGTGCAAAGTGCGTGGAGGCGATGCCATAAATCCAATCGGTGGTCGAGGCTGTTTCCCGCGCCCGCGCCGCCGCCGCCATTGTAGTTCCATTTGATCACTTGTTGGAAAGTTAAAAATTTATCGACGGTCTGTTTCCAATTTGCGTGTTGATTGAAATTGCTACAGTCCAGAGATAGCCAGTTTGGCGGAACTATCGAAAAACAATATCGGGGCGGAATAAAAATGAATTGGAACAGTATACTTGAAAGGGAAATAAATTAATGCTACTGATACAAAAGATAATGAAAACAGAAATTCCTTATTACGAAAAATTCAATATTGTACAAACAAAACGAACACTCGAAACGAGCCAATCTCGTTCAAACGTCGAGGGCATAAAAGAGCAACTCATTCACAACACATCAGAGCGCGTCGCAAACAACGGGCTGACCACTTCATCACAGCGTTACGCTGCCGAAAAAATAAAACATTTCCATCTGCGGGGAAACCACAGTTAATATTAAATGACCGTCCGTCAAAGCTGTATTGCGAGCGCTTTGCCGGTCTCTCGCCGCGGGATGCGGCCGATACCAATTTTGTGATTTTTCCTCCCGACGCGAGGCGGGGGCGGGCGAGTGACATGTAAGCTTTAATGGGGCCCGGAGTGGCGTACCGCCGCCGGCTACACGCGAAAAAACTGAAAAAAAGCCTCATTCATACGTGATTTTCATGTATAGGCTACTTTCTGCGGGCTCGGCGGCGTGCCTCGTTAAAAATGGAGGCCTACACGCGGCTTGTTGCGGCCTATTGGAGTTTATTAACCTGACCTCGACCACCGCACTTGTTTTCGCAGGTTCGGGGCTATGTTGGCTAACATTTAGCCGATGATTAATTGGTGGTTAGGCGTTTCATCTGTCAATTTAGGCAGGCTTGTGTTTAGACACGTTGTGAACACATTAACGGATGTCAAACATTGACAATTATAAAATCACTTTCTTATGTGAACCTGATATGCTACCGGATAGATACTTTAAAATTCTGGTGTTAGCTAATAGATTTTTAAGGCTCGTATTGATAAACACCATTTGAGACTGACATCTATTTTGAATTCGTTTCAGAAATGTAATTTCAGTACAATGTGACCTGTTAAATCCATACTTAATATTGCTCTCATTCTTGAGATCGCTTTATAAATTCTGTGTTAAGCGAGTTTCATGAATTCAAGCCTATTTCAATAAAAACAAACACAACTTCAAAATGTAGAAAACTTTTAAAAAGCATTTTAAAATTTAACATCAAAGGAAATACGATCCCATCCTACAAATCAAAACTCTAACAGACTGACGTTGCGATGGGCACCCAAGCTGCGGCGTACCAGCCACGGCCTGCCACCAACCATGAGCTCAGGGTGTGCCTAAATAAATAACCCCTACTTAATACCCGCGCTACACGAACACACCCTTACACCCCATACACAACCAACGTCAATATACAATGCTTCTTCTTCGTAACGAGTGGGTTTTTTAAGTCGACGAACGACTTGATGAACCCTGGTATCAGACATTTTAAACCCTTTAATAGCACAGCCTCTGACATGGTTTATGTACTGACCACAATCAAAGACAGCGAATGGGACCAATAGATTAACGGGCTCGGACAATCAGATAATTCAGCCTGCAATGTCCTAGCCAAACTAGGGAAAATCCCTCAAAGTGATAAATTCACAAATATAAACTTTGTGTTCCCTCCGTAGAAATCGAGGCCACGAACTCAGGATCCCATGAGCCCTAAGACCACTAGACCACGGAGGCAGTTGTACAAATACTGACTTGCTCTTATCTTACAATAATCATATAACTCCCAGCAATGTAAGCAACATGATATCAAATAGTAGGTACCATCCCTGTCGCGTGATATTTCGACTTCGACAAGGCAACTGACACTTTTATGAGCTTACAATTTCCTCACGCGTTATGAAGAACTTGGTGAACTTTGTTCAAGCGTTCGACAGGCTCGTCCGTAACATGAATTTCGTGGCGCTGTGAATTGGGAGTAAAAAGTATTTAACGAGTCACGAAACCTTTAGGGTGGATTCTAACAATACCGCAAGGTTGTGTTTTAAGACCAGTGCATTTTTTTTGTGTCTAACAATAATTCTGTTTGATACTCTAAGTTTTCTAAGTGCTTAGAAAAAAAAACTTCAATTCTGGACTGGGAGCGAGAGAAAAACATAGAATGTGCCAGCTGCATTTCCTCTGTATGTATGTAGAAATATTTACTTAAGTTTAAATTCTGGTGATCGTATTTTACTTACATTTATTATTTACGGCTGTCAAACTAATATTACACAAAAATTATAGAGAAAACAAGATGATGTCATATAAAGATTGTACAAAAATTTAGTTATCACACATTAAGAAAGTACTTTGAAGAATGTGCCGCTGCCAAAATCGACCTACTAATTAATCTTCAATAACTAATGTAAAAGTAACTTCCCTCTAAGCAGAACTGTAGTCTAAGCGAATAGCAATTTGGTGTAAATTTGGTGCAATTAGAGTTGGAACTAAGCCGTGCAGGGACAATGCTTAGTTAGTTGCTAGTGCCGTAGTGCCGCGAGTCGCGCCACTTCGCCTCACGACGACATCTCTGATTGGTTTGTATGGACATGACAAGAGATTTTGATGATTCAACGTACAATAACTAAAGTAACTTTAACTAGAACCTGTACACTCAAGCAGTTTGGTGTCAATTAGTTGTAACTGAGCCGTGAAGGGACAATGCTTAGTAGTCACTAGTAGTGCCGTAGTACCGCGACTCACGACACTTCGTGAGAGCACCACGGTTCAAACACGATCGGTTTGTGTGAACATGTCTAGATAATTAAATGATTTGATTTTACATGCCAGTTTGCTATAAAATAACTTGAAAATCATAAAAGAAATTTTACAAAAGTCGCTAGAGATCTGCACAAAAAACTAGACTTTCCAATTTAATTTCCAACTATGTCCAGTCAATTCCACCGTCTGGTGCTCTCGCCGACGACAACCCTTAATAGCTGGATGCTGGATGCAATCCAATTTGACAGCTGTCAAACACACTCCTTGCGGGGCGCGGAATTACTCAAGCCATCTCGAGCCAACGACTACCTACGTGCGAACTGCTAATTGACTGATTAATACGCCGTGTAAGTGGAGTCGAGGTCTTGTAATAGTATATTCAGTGGCCTGGAAGTACCTGGCATTCGATCTGGCGGTGTCGATGGCGATAATTGCTTTTGAATATAGAATTCCCGCGAGAATTGTAGTCGATGTAATAGGTTATAAGGGGCATGCATGGCTGGCAGGCATGGCTGGCATACACGAAGAGTTGAGACGTCACTTTTGATAGATTTTCTATAGAAATTGATGTCACCGCGACAACTGCAGATTTGAAACTGCGCTGCGCTAAGTTAGGAAATCTGTTTGCCTCCGCTTTGACTTTTCCTGTTTGCCATGCGTCTTAGATGTTGTTAGTTCTATTTCCAAAATGATGAACAATAAAAAGCTTCAGATGTAGGCGTTTGTACCTAAAACAGTGAAATGATAATCTGAATGTCCAATATCGGGTTTCATAACACACGATCGGTTAATAGAGCGTGATAAAGCCACGTAACACAAAGCATAGTTACGCAAGTTGCGGGTTCTGCTTAGTTAGCGCAACTACCCCGAAACCGAGGGGCGACCGTAAATGAAATGGTAGTTTTGCGCGGCGGCGGTGCGGCGGTGCGGCGGGCCGCCGGCGGCGCGGGTCGGGTAACCGCGGCGGCCACGTTATGGTTGACAAGGGCCTGTTATGGCTGACGAGCCTGCGTGCTGCCACCGCCGCCGCCGCCGATACGCCTGTTTGCGTGTACCGATACGGAGACCTAAACCTCAACCGCATTTTCTTTGCTACGTATGCCAAAACGATGTTTGGTTTGTAAGACAAATCGTTTTGGTGACTACGAGCTACGAGCACACGCAACCCGTGCGTGTTATATTTCACCTGACATGTGTTTTCATCATTTTTCTTTTGATGAAAGTTGTGTTGGTATGCCTCTACAGTTGAGGAACGATCGAGAAACTCATAAAAGAGGATTGCAATCGCAATAAAAGCACTCGTATAATCGCACCGCAGCATATTCAAATAAAGAACTCTTCAAAGGAAAAATTCAAATGGTTGTGCGACCGCAGTGTTGTGAGCGCGGCCCCGCCTACGCGGAAGACGCTGCTTTTCCAACCTTTTCCATTGGCTGGCGGGAGGCGCGCGGGAGGGGGGAGGCGGGCGGGGGGACGTCTTCAAGTCTTGGAGAACTTTTCATTTGCACAGCGCTGAAATATCGCTCCAGATTAAAGCGCAACGGAAGTTCGCTTGCGGTTTCTGCCGAGACGCTTTTTTGTTTAGCGCAGCGCTATGGCCGTACGTCTTCCATTTACATTATTAGCTCTGAGAATTTGCTATATCAGAGCGGGGATTATTATTTATCTATTGAAATTTGTATTTAGTTCCAGTAACTAATAAAAAGTAAAATAAAAGTAAGATGATAAACCTTTAAAACTGTTCAATATTTATTTTATTTGTAATTTCAGTCGATTCACAATGTGCTCATGACCATAATTTGACAATGTATTGCCTATTCAGTTACCAATTTGCATCCGTTAGTATGTCGTCTGCCCGTTTAAAATAAGTATTCTCCTGCCTATTAATACTGGGTCATTAGTCGTAGTCGATTCTTAAACCCAATACCATATCACTGGCTAAGCTAATCGTTTATTTTTTTCGTTTCATAATCATCATCAGCTCATGTACCTCGGTGAGGACCGAGGGGCATGAGTCAAATCCTAGAAAACAAGTGCCATATTTACTTAAAATTTCTTTCTGCAACATTTTTACACAATTTTGCCAAAAAGGTAAATTTCTAGGTATCACAACAGCGATATACTTGGATGCCACTGAGGTGTTGTTGAACAAACTGGAGCGACTGCAAAACCTTTGCATCAGATTTTTATTCAGCTTACGCAAATAGGGCTACGTCGCACGGTTTCGTTCGCAGCTTAAATGACTTCCAATACGGAATCGAAGAAATGCCCATGTATTCATGTCTCTTTAATGTTCTCCACAACCCTTCTTCTCTGTCATATCTCAAGGAGATCTTCCATTTCTCTCGACCACAGGACAAGCCTTGTCGCTCCCATGTCAGGACAATTTTAAGCATTCCTTCTCACCACTCTGACTTCTTCAGCTACTTCTTCACTGTACATGCAGTCAGACTGTGGAACTCCCTCCCGCACGCGATGCGTGATAGTCCTTCTATCACAGTTTTCAAAAAACAAGTAACAGAGTACTATCTTTCTCTTCCAAATTAATTCGTTATTGTCATATTTTTATACGTTTACTAGTTATCTGCAATTTATATAATTATTATTATACTAGTATTATAGATTATTTATTTATTACTATATGTATGTAATTATGTAGATTGTAGGTATATATATTATTATGTATATTTATTGTTTTTTATCATAACTTCCATGCTGGTAATGGAATGCCTCCCAGGCATGCTGTAAAAACCAGCTAAGGGATCCGAGGGTTTCAGTATATTGTAATTTAGGCGATGGGCTGACAACCTGTTACTAAAGCAATATACCTACAAATCTGTCTTAAATAACCCTCCAAATTTGTCAGACGTAGCGGAACGACCTTTGTTAGGTCGTTTACGCTCTGCCTACCCCATTAGGGATAAAGGAGTGATTATTTGTATGTATGTATTTATTTATTTATCATTGCCCGGGAGGAAATGCAGCTGGCACATTCTATGTTTTTCTTTCGCTCCCAGTCCAGCATGGAAGAAACTGCCTCACCTATGCACTCTCACTTCCGTAGGCTAGCTGGAAGAGATTTCTTTTTAGAGATAAGCTGTACCTGTTGTGCTATTGTTTTTTTATATATTTGAGTCCTCTGTATGATCATGTGTGACATAAATTGTTCAATAATTAATAATAATATAATTTATCTAAAATTGCCCTCAATATTTATCAGACGTGGCGAAGGCGCGTTTTACGAAGCGTTTAATGCTCTGCCTACATCGTAAGAGACAACGGTGTGTCTATATGTTGTATGTATCTATGTAGAAGATCACACACTTATGAACTTGACGGACGTCAGTTTTGATTATTGTTAGAATCTAAGAAATTAACACTACTGGCATACAAGAACTTCTTCGGTACGTAAAATACTAAAATGTTGGACATTAAATGCCAATCGTTGTCTGCAAAGTATAATTGATATAACTTGGTAGAGTCAAGATTCAACAGGTCTCAATCTATAGTAAATACATGTCATCATAAAACCTATAAGGGCGGCAACGCACAGGCGTCACTTACTGAGCGCAAGGTTGCACTCAACACGTTGTCAAAGCTTTATGTATTGCCTACAACACACATGCGTCACCTTACGCTGTACGCGCGCGGAACGATGTACTCTACGTTTGTGCATCCCTCTGCTAGTACGCGCGCGTAGAGCCTAAGGTGACGTGACATGTGTGAGGATGCACTAACCTGCACTTTAAGAAAATGACTTATATAATATATCTGGCTCTAATATAGCTACTAGAGAAGACCATCATAGGAGCTCGATGAAAATATATTGTGGACCCTATTCTGAATTTTCATACTTGCTACGGAGTTCCCATAATATGAGAGGGCACCACGAGGATCCCTCGTGACAAGATACAAAAACCAGACCCCTGGCAGTAGATGAGAATTTATGTGCTGATCTCGGGCAAAATAATAAACAAAAAAAAGGAATTTCCCGGGTGTACCAAAATAATGGCTTCTTCCGGTCATTTCTGATCCCCGTAAAGTTCGTGATCTGATGATACAAGCTTGTAACTCATGGCAGCAGCTAGGAAATTATGGCCAGGAACAGGAAAACATCACTTGATAGGTTCAAATTGGCTGAAAGGCCTCGAAAAACGGGTTCAACAGCCCGATTCAGACCTCTGTTTACCTGTCACTACAGCAATATACCTACAAATCTATCTTAAATAACCCAAAACTTTGTCAGACGTGACGAACGACATTTGATCAGGTCATTTACGTTTTGCCTACGCCATTAGGGATAAAGGCGTGATTATATGTATGTATGTATGCAGTTCTTTTTTAGCTCAAATCGGCCGATACCCTGTCGTATTTGACGAAATAATGATCTTACCAGAGGTATGTTTATCGCGTTATTTACTAAACAACTGGCAGAATTCTATGCTATAATATATTTTCTGAATCAGCTCGTTGAGCCCTTTCATTTGATATCCCACACGATATGTTTCTAAAGATTATCGTTATCATACAAAATATTGATAGGGGGATCAACACCTGTTCCAACGGACCTCTTTGAGCTGAATACCCGACAGCGACCCTACTGGTCTTGGGGAGTGCCGTCGAATCTGGTGCAATCTGAATAGGCTTAGAACAGGAGTAGGCAAATGTGCACACCTCTGGTACAAATAGGGCCTGTCCGACTTAACTTCCTGCCAGTGCGGCTGCCCGGATCAAACAGTGCGACATGGTTTTTGAATTCCCACTTACTAAGATTCCCGGACGACCAGAAGACATTAAACTCTTGTCGGATAATGCAAGGACATGGACATATTTGGGTTTGACTTTTAAACTCTGACATAATACCAATTACCTAGTGCCATACGATAAAAAATAACCAGATCACGAATTTTACAGAGGTCCGAATCGGGCCTTTGAACCCGTTTTTCGAATTTGAAGCTACCAAGCGATATTTTGCTGTGCCTGGCCATAATTTCCTTGCTGCTGTCATGGGTTTTATTCTTATATCAGATCACGAATTTTACGCAGGTCAGAAATGACCGCAAGTAGCCATTTTTTTGGTACACCTGGCCAATTCCGATTATTTTTCTCGAGATTTGCACATACATTCCCATCTACTGCCAGGGATTTGATCTTTGAATCTTGTCACGAGGGATCCTCGCAGTGCTCTCTCGATCCATAATTGATGTTGCTGTACGTACTGAAAGCATTTCCTAGCTATGACGTTACAAAGTTTTGGTATTGAAAAAATATAACTGTTTTTAGAAACCATCAAGTGGGGTATCAAACAAAAATGCTCATTGAGCTGATGTTTTTTTTTTTACTATAACATGTATTTCAGCCAGTGCGCAATTTATTTGAACGAAACTTCACCTAGGTACTTCTTTATCAAATTGACTCTACCCATAAGTATCGAGGCAGACCTGACCTGGAGACCTGGAGAAAAAACTGTGGAAGACGAGCTGAAAGCGGCTGGACTGACCTGGAGCCAAACAAGGACCACGGCGTAGGACACAGAAGACCAGCGGGGTACCATATCACTACAGCAACCTATAAACGTATTGTTATTTTTTTGTCCAAAAAATATAGTAATGGAGATCAGTACACCAAAATTGAAGAATCAGTCTACCTACCTAAATTATATGCATTTATTTTACTTTTCAATATTAACTACATTAAAAACTTGTAATATCTTAGAAGATGTTAGTTATCCTAACATCGTTAGGGAATAACCAATCCATTACTTTGATTTTGAACTAAAATTGATATTTTTAATGTTATATAGTGGCAACTAAGCATACGGCCCACCTGATGGTAAGTAGCACCGTAACCCTATATACAACTATACCACTAGATCCTAGTGAAATAACAGAGTGCGTTGCACACCGTGAGACCTAAGGTGGAATGTCTCTTGTGCCAGTTATTTCACTTGTCGGCAGAAATAAGCAGGAGGGTGGTACTCCTCCAAACAGAACTTTGCACAAAACCCTACCACCTTCAAAAAACGAAATTTCAGACAAATTAGTTTTAAGTTTACCACCTGAGAGGAAGAAGAAAAATCACAAATGTATTTAGCTTTTATAGATTATAACAAAGCTTTTAACAGTACAAACTTGGGACTCACTTTCGCCTAAACTATTGACTTCAGCTTTGAAGGAAATCTTGACAATGCTCATATCGTATTATTCGAAAAGCACAAACATTGACTCCATGCACCTGACAAAATGAGCTTTAAGACGATCTTGTTTTGTTCTCTATTTTAGATTAGACATAGAACTTGAGATCATGTTACAGCAGATTTTTGTGGCATTCCTTGGGATTGAACCGTACATTTTCGACCACTCAAAATTAACTATGCACTATAGTCAAGCAAGTAGTCACACCATTAATGGATACACTTATTTAGGCCACAGGAAATAAGTAGTAAAAAACATCTCTCAAAACACATTGAAAGACTGAAGCACAAAAGTTCAAAATCATGGTTAAACAACGTATCAATCACCATGGAGTACAGCATACTGACAGGTTTAACCGTGTAAAAACAAATATCAAAAACTAGAAACAACGATGTTGACAAAAAGTCCACAAACTGAAGTGGAATTAAAGAAGACATTCTTATTTATTGAATTCACCCGCCAGCTTTGGGCAAAATAGTGATTATGGTGTCCTCCCAGACGTATCCGTCGACGGCGACACCCTTAGGTAATGTTAGCTTTTGACCATCCATGGGCGCGAGCGTGACTAGCAAGTCCAAATTTGGTTTTGAAACTCCTATTGCGGGAAGTGTGAATAAAGAGTCCCATCAGAGTTGAATGTGTAGTTGTAGGAGGGCTTGGGACGACTTTTCGGAGATGGTGAACTGCGACTTCGAAGCATTTCTTCATAGATACCTGTATCATTGTATCAGGCAATCGAAAACCGAAGATCGATACAAATAGTGCGAAGCTTTTATTTAATATACCTAAACCAAATAACAAAACCTCTACAGTTTGTTAATTCAAAAACAGCTAAAAGAAAGGTGGCTGGTTTGAAGCGGCACCGTTTCGGAAATGACCCAGGAGGAGAAAGAAAAAATCTTGCCTAAATTTGAACCTTTCTAAAAACAAATGTTTTGCTTTACATTTTTGAAAATATAATAAAAACAGATATTTTTACCTTCTTATTTGTCTTAATTTTCTAAAAAGACTGCTAAAACGCAAATTACCAATCAAAAAAACAAAATCTAAGCTTAACTTAAACCTAGCTGGTATTTGTGGTTACAAATACCATTTCCAAATTCTTATATTCAACAAAATACAAGATAATTCTCCTTTGGGATTGAGATTCTTTGGCGGAAATAGCCTCCCAAGATCATGCCCTATTTTTTTAATTTCGGGTACTTTTTAACTTTGGGAAATGTTTAGTGTTCGAAGTGCTTGTCTTGTCACAAAATAACAAATAAAAAATGCCTGCTCGGAGCTTTAACGGTAAGTTATTAGGACTATTCTGTATACTAGTCTATACGTCTTATAATAAACTGTAGATGGGTCGCGTCTGTAAATAGAATATTTTTACGAAAAAATAATTTCTGCAGTTATTAATAGCGATATCAAGACCAAAATTTTATTCGTCAAGGATTTGTTCACTGGATCCAAGATATTTGAAACATTTGTAAACACAAACAACAACATATGTCAAATGAAAAGAATGGGGAAAATTATTGAGATCCTTGGGAGAACATTTTTGGTAACTGAACAGTTATCACTTAAGTATATTGTTCCAAATTGAACCCTTTAATTGCAAGCTTGTAGAGCGAAATGTGTTTTGTAGTTAATGTACTTATTTTAAATCGTGGCTATTGATTGTTTGAACATAACATTAAATTTAAGAAAATGCAAGAAAGGTGGTGGTGTATCTTTTCACGATTGATTCCTTCATCACATGATGTTTGTTTTGTTATGATGTGCCGTTTAGAATTAGTTAAATTATTGAGAAGCAACACAACTATTTTAGTTACTTTCATACGCTGAAGATTGATAAATAGGATAAATACCAAAAATAATTTGAAAATTTAAGAAACTTTGGTCAGTAAAGTTAGTGAACACAAAATTAAGTACTTCTCTTAAACGTAAAAGTAAACTTGTTTTTAAGGCGGGCTTCTGGGCGGAAGTGGGCGAGGAAGGACCCTCCCTCATTTGACATTCAACTTCTCAAGTCCCGCGGAAAAAGTTAAGACGCCACCGTGACTCTGGGATTTGTTTTGCAAACTTCGGCACAACTTTTCAATGGTTTGAGAGAAGTTAATTGCGTTTTGATTGCTTAATTTGCCACTTGTTCAATTAGAGAGACGATTTAGGTTTAAGAGTTTTGATTTATGGTGTGGTTTGCTTAATTGTTTATTTTGTCTGGAATTTTGTGAAAAATATAGTGGATTGTTTATCACATTAACTGCACCTTCAGCACTCACCGCGACCGCTCCTGCCGACGAATCGCAAATCGTTGAACTTGGCCACTTGGTTCTTCATCACAGCAGAGCTGTTCCTCAGCTCAGCGCAGCAGTTCTCATCGTTCCCGGCTCGTACGGTGACCATCGTGCCGTCGCCCACGTCACCCAGCGCCACCACCTTGAACGCCACCGGCAGCGTCTTGTTGGACCGCCAGTGCGGAGGCAGCACCGTGCACACGAAGTGCGGGCTGCCGGTCCGCACCAGCTCGCCCGGGTGCTCGGACAAGAAGTCCCCCAGCGTGCGCTCGGCGAGGATGTCCGACGTCATCTTGGTGTACGTCTCGTGGAGCAGCGTGGAGCTGGTGTCCGGCGACACGGCGCCGCCGCCAGCGCCCGGCAGGTGCATCCTGGCGAGCCGCGCGCGCTGCGTGCTGCACATCAAGTCCGCCGCGCTTCCCCTTCGCTACATGTCACTGCCCACACTTGCCCCGACCCCACTGCAGCCCCAGTACATCGTCACTCACTGCACCGACACCTCATCCACAGGAGCACTGTACCAGTCCGCGACCAGCTGACGGGATGTCACGTTGCTAGGAAACGCGCGCGTGGCCACTTGACGCGGTGACGTCACGGCGGCCTTGCCACACTTTTTTCCCCGGTGAATGAAAAGTTCGGCGGCGGGCGGCGCGGGACGCGAGGGGTGATTTTTTCCGGCGCCGAGGGGTGGTCCCCCGCGCGCGGCGAAAAAACTTTTCACTAGTTTCACTGACGGCGGCACTTTTTGCGCTACGTATTTACGCGACCGCCGCACGCACGATGCTCTCGCTTTCGACGAGTTCTCTTTTTGGTTTTTCTGGTTGTGAGTTCAGATTCACTTTTGAGTGTCGTGTTATCTGTATGTTGTGCGGGTGCGAGTCAGTGCGTGCGGTGCGTCTCGCGGTCGTGGTGCGACTCGCGTGTCGTGCGGCGCTGCGGTGTCGGCCGGCGGTGGCTATTAATACGCGGTGTACGTGCGCCCGTCGACTTCGGACAAAGTTTGGCGGGCGAGTCTGTGCTGAGCGGTGGCGGCGAGCGAGAGGCGGCGACGGCGCGGGCGCGCGGGCGGCGGAGCGCACTTTGCGGTCGGGGTGGGTTGGGTTTAAAGCCGCCGAAGGATAAAACATACAAATAAACACGTGTTCGCGCCGGCGCGAGCGAGAGGTGCGGGCAGCGCGGCGGAGCGAGCGGGAGCGCGCGGCATTCCCGACCGACAAGCCGAGCCGCCGGCACCGACGTAGACACCGCCGGTGCACCCGTGCCCCAAAGCACCCAGTGACAATATCACCTTCAAAATTCCGACTTACATTCCTGTGCAATATAGTGCGACCTTTAATTTTTAGATGTGAAATTAAAATATTAAAATTTGATCAACAGTTCCACATTTATTTAAATAAATTTAATTTATTATGCTAACATTTCCATATTCACATTTAAAAACGATAAATTAAAAAACTTTGTTTCTTCGCAATCATTCGTCATACCCATTCTAAATACTTCTAAAACCATTTTAAAAATAAACAGTGCAAACTTGACGTGCTCCTAAACTTTTTGCCAACCTTCAACATACAGCCCTAAAATCCATCCACAGCGTTCGCATCTTGTCACAAGGGTACGACTACACGGTTAACGAAGCCAGTTAAGTGCGGGCTGGCCTCTAAAATCTGCTTACCGTATCCGTCTGTTCGGCTTAGCCTTTTAGGGGATAACCCGCCCTACTCGTAATACTAAAACCAAGCACGCCGCCGCCCGACGTAGCACAAAAAGCTAAGTATGTCGTAGATGTCTCTACGCGGTGTATCGCTACGGCGTAGCACGCTAAAAGAAAACCTTGTTTTTTTATTTTTTATTACATTGACCTCAGTTATATATTATGTGGATTTCTATTAACAATCTTGATAAAACTAATTGTAAGTTATCTCAGTGTCAAGTGCAGAATTATTGAACTTATCTATAAAGTTATATAAAAAAAATATATTTTATTGTATAAATAATCAATCAAAATATACATGTTATACCAAATATTATATTTTAAAAACACAGTATTGAAAAACAAACACTTTTTAGAAGATAAATTGGCACACTACATTGAAACGATTCTCTTAAAATTAAACACCAAAACTAAACTGTCCTACTCAGTGCAATGCGTTCAATAATGAATTGATAGTTAAGTTTGCACCCCTCCTATGAAAGTTCATAATTCGCGAGAGTATCGACTCTATCACTTTGTAATAAGAGCTACAAGGGTCAGTCTACATAGACGTCGGACAAATTCACGTTTTGGGACCCCCACAGCTGTCATTTTCGCAAGCAACCTCGAACGCTACTGTTCGGTACATTTAGTTTAAAATTGAAAATCATCATTAAAAATTGAGCTACTTTATCTGTTTGAAAAGGTTCTGCTATTGTCAATTAGTGGGTCATTCTTTGTAACATTCGTGTGATAAAACCTATACGGGGTGTAAGGGACAGCGTCCCGCAAACTGATAGGGGTTGCTCAGTTAACGAAACTGCAGGATATTTTTACAGGAAGTGAAAAAAAAATATTGGTTGTCCATACATACGTACATTATTTGATCGAGTTGTTAATTTTGTATGGGAAGAGCCATTATTTTTCATCTAATGAAAGAATTTCCTGATGAGAATTGTTCAGATTCGTTGACAGAGCAACCTCTATCATTTTGCGAGACGCTGTCTCTTACACCCAGTATAGTCATCCAAAGAAACTAAAATCCTAGATTTTTGTTTAACTAAATTAGCTAATTTTGGAACCAGGATTTGTAGAGTTCTCAGCATGTATGAAGCTTTGTCGCTGCATACCGCGGGTACCCTGATAGCTTACCGGAGCGATCGCTGTTCATACGACGCGTTTTTTAGGTTAGGCTTTGAATATATTTCACAGACCTGCTAATATTGTATTCAAAATCAATAGAGTTTTGAACATACGGCTTTGTCGCGGGCCCCAAGGGTATCCTGAGAGTCTATCGGAGCGATCACTGTTCTCATGACGTGTTATTTAGTTCAGGCTTTAAGTATGATTGACGGGCCTGCTAATATTGTATTCTGAATCCGATGTGTAGAGTTCCGAGCTACGTACGTGGCATTGTCACGGCGTCCCGCGGGTGCCCTGATAGTCTACCGGAGCGATCGCTGTTCTTACGCAGCGTAATTTAGGTTAGGCTTTGAATATATTTGACAGACCTATTTGAATAGTCACGCCACGAAGGTCGTGAAATCGAAGACTCACAATAATACACATATTAGTAAGCATCCTTTCAGTCTAAAATATGTACTTGAAATAGTTATACATACATACATATAATCATGCCTTTATCCCTAGTGGGATAGGCAGAGCGTAAACGACCTAAACAAACGTCGATCCGCCAAGTATAACAAAGTTTTGAGGGTTATTTAAGATAGATTTGTAGGTATATTGCTATAGTGACAGGTTGTCAACCCATCGCCTAAATTGCAATATACTGAAACCCTTGTACTTTGCTGGTTTTTACAGCATGCACGGGAGGAAATGCAGCTGGCACATACTATGTTTTTCTCTCGCTCCCAGGTCAGCATGGAAGTAGTTGTGTATCTTCTAAAGTCTGGGTTAGTTATTTTTATTACCGATTGGAACACCTATGGCATAATTCAAAACAATTTTATACACGGAATTGCTGAGAGTATAGCCAGAGTTTAATACGTAAACCTTATTGGAGATAATTTAAATTGGAATTACTCGTAGTTCTCAAGCTTCCTTCGGTAGGAAACTGTTGCAGCAAATGTATTCAAATCCGATTCTAGCCCGAGCTTAGACGTGGACGTGAGGTCATTAATATTGTACATTAGAAGTAGGTAGCTATCAAACCCTCGAGCATGCATTGAAACGGGCAGCCTCAAAGAGCCCTGCATAATAAAGCTATGCAGATACTAGCAAATATTGACTAAGGATCCCTTACAACACAAAATCAAACCTTTTATTTAAGTCCGAGGGTTGAAGGGGAGATAGTTCAACAACCCTGCTGACCAGATAACCGTCCGATTAGGAAATTATATTATGCTTTGTGAACATTTCTGACATTCTTTGGAGTGTTTGCAAAGGTCGAGGCCTTTGGGGTAATGTATGTTTTGGGATTTGGAAGAGCTCGAAATGGGTTAGCGTTCTTAAATAATTCCAAAATAAATATCTTTGTAACTTACAACGTCATTCAAATTATTTCAAGCTAAAATTGTTTGCTCGTCGTTTTATGTTGGTAAAGTATAAAATGAAAATATTCTACACCAAAAGAAATTGAATTAAAACAAAACAAAATCTAATGTCAGTTCACATAAAATTACAATAAGGTTGTGCAATAAATTTTTCGTGCTTGAAATCCAAAATGGCGGTTTAAGCGGGCAAGCAGCGGGCATTTAGCCGCCAGATTGCAGTAAACATGGCGAGTGGACACCCTGGACGGTCTGCTACTGGACACAGCTTGACTATAAGGAACAAGGACTGTCGTGGAGTCGAGATTGACTAAAAATATTATTACTAATAATAAGTTTTGGTTTTACCTTTTCGGTTTCGATTTTCGTCATGTGTAGAACTTTTTTCAAGTGATTTTTGAAGAATAAACCAAATTATAAGAATTACTACAATACCTAAATCCACGTTAAAAAAGGAATTATAAATACATACATAAATTCACGCCTTTATCCCTAATGGGGTAGGCAGAGCGCAAACTACCTAAACTAAGGTCATTCCGCCACGTCTAACAAAGTTTTGAGGGTTATTCAAGATAGATTTGTAGGTATATTGCTGTAGTGACAGGTATTAAATTAATTAACATATTATATTGATCAGATATTCCACAGAGTAAAGTACCTCTAAACGAAGGTTTCGCCACGTCTGACAAAGATTATAGATATAGGAATAAAATTAGAGAAATAGGTATAATTGTTTCAGCCATATAGCCAAAATACTACGGCATAGCTTAAAAGTTCATTTATTTTCATTCAAAAGTATTTATGCATGATAAAATAGAGCGTACCTAGAAGTATGAAGAAGTAAAGCGGAGATACTTAGAAACATGATTAGAGCGCAATTGAGATAGAACATAATAAAAGCGTGAGTAGAGACGGCCAAAGCACTATCGTCAAGTAACAGACAGATAAAAATACTAACGGCGATCAAAATTTTTCGAATCGATTAGTAGTCTCGGTATTGACTTCTATTTTGTCTCCTCAGACGCCTCTGTTCCAAGGTCCAGTCGGAGCGTCCGTCGCCCTCGTTAGAGAAGCTCAAATTAATGCGGGCCATTCTCCCGCCGACGCCGCCCCGTTGTTCTTAAATCTAATTACCCTACCTCCGCTCGCGCCCACGCTCCCGCTGCCGCTTGTGGGCGCAAAGGCTGATTAATCGCACTCGCTTGTACCCTTTAAGCTACTCTGGGTTAAGCTTAGTGTCGCCTAAAATTTCTTCGAGTGTGGTGAGTTAAGTTTTGTGATACAGCATTGTCGCTATTGGAGGGTGTAAAATGGAAATTTTAAATGAAAGAATAAGGTACACCAATCCAATAACTATTATCTTATTAGATGAAGTGACTCCATAGGGTGTGGTGCAGAGTTTAGGTACAAAAAGACTTTTTTCACGTATAACATGGAAGATCTAGGTATATCCAAAAAGCTATTTAAATACATATAGACATACATACAAACATAATCACGCCTTTATCCCTAATGGGGTAAGCAGAGCGTGTACGAAACAAAGGTCGTTCCACCACGTCTGACTAATTAAGGGTTATTTAAGATAGTTTTTTACGTATATTGCTATAGTGAGGTTGTCACCCTATCGCCTAAATTGCATTATACAGAAACCCTCAGATCCTTTAGGTGTGTTTTACAGCATGCCCGGGAGGAAAAGCACCTGGCACATCATATGTTTTTCTCTCGCTCCCAGTCTAGCATGGAAGCGAAATACTAATTTACTTTTCCATGACCATAAAGGCGTCAAACCTTTGAGTACCTACTAATCGGTCACTACTTGTAAATTACCTCTTTGTAAAAAGTTCAATAAATTTTCTAAGTCGTATACATCCAACCTCCATCTAAACATCACAATTAAAATATTTACCAACAACAGTACAAATAAAGTGGACCGATTTGCCGTTTGAAAAGTCCGCGGCAACTTTTTAAACTTCCGCAAACATGTGAGGGAGGCTAAAACACAAGTTGGTCGCGAGTTTAGAATTGTTGCTCACGAAAAAAGGAACTTTAATTTCTACGTTTTAAAACAAAAGGCGAGGGATAATGGCTGGAGCTTGTACACTCACCCTTCACGCGACGGTCCTTGGAAACCTCGTGTTGTTTGAAATATAATACCAATACCTACGTCTAAATATGTAGACAACCCGATCATATCATTGTCTTACTGTATATTCATAAATTAACAAAATATAAAATTTGTAAAAATAAGAATGCATTATTATAATTATTGCTCTTTATCAATTGGTTTACGTAATGGATAGTTCGATAAGTCAGCTTCTTTCTTACAGTCTGCCTTAATAAATTATGTGCGTAAATTCTTATATATATAGCTTTGACATCTTTCTTGCTGGATAGTGGATAATTTCTGACCAGACTAGCAAATACTAGGCCAATAAGGTTTATGATTATGACTTATTATAAGATAACTTCCAATAAACAGACTCTACGAAAAATAAAGTATCAGACGTATTCCATGTCGATACATCAAAGCAAACAAAGAATCCTCAGCAACACCTGCCTAAACCCAAACGTACAGTAAGAAATTAGCAGCAGTTACACGCATAAAACACGAATAAGGGGGCTATTGGGCAACCCTTTCACATAAATTGCAAGTACGATTTTCATCCTACATCCTACACTCGCACCGGAGTACCGGACAGAGGGCAGAGGGATGACCCCCCGGTCATGATAGGAAGAAAGGGCTCATTTTCATTAGGCTACGGAATACGTAGATTTATATAGCATGCAAATTGGATGGCTCTCAAACTTTGTAGTGAAAAAATTGTGGGGTTCTTTTGTTTTATGCTATGTCTTCGGATAAGGATAATTAACAGGTCATAATCACAACAAAAAAGGGGGCTATTAGGAAACCCTTTCACATAAAGCGAGTACTATTTCCAACCTATAACCTACACTAGCTACGAGTACCGGACAGATGGCAGAGAGATGACCGGGAGAAGAAATGGCTCATTTTCATTAGGCTACAGAATACGTAGATTCATGTAGATGCTATAGCATGCAAAGGGGGTGGCTCTCAAAGTGTGCTTGTGGTGGTCGGAAAATTAGTTAAGGATGATCAACAGATCTGTAAAAAACCTAATAATATGTTACCGGAACTTTGTGCACTTGTTGCACAAAGTGCACAAATTATTAAATTCAAAAATCTCCTGAATAATATACAGGAACAAAACTGAGCCCACCAAATGATTAATTGTGGATCTTCTCACTAAAACCAACCATTCTTCCCGATTGTGATCTAAAACTCTAAGTTATTCTTTGCAGCGGCGATAAGTGGCGCCAATCTTGGTGTGTCTGTTGTGCATGGGTGGTTTCTGTAATTTGTTTCAACACGAGTGTGGCTACGTTTTTGTACAGTCTACGTATTGTCTATGATTTTGTACAGTCTATGGATTTCTGTGACTGACAGTGACATGATAGTTTGATATGAGACTTACTGGAGTGAGATTCTCTTCCATGCTGGACTGGGAGTGAGAGAAAAACATAGAATGTGCCAGCTGCATTTCCTCTCGAGCATGCTGTAAAAACCAGCTAAGGGATCTGAGGGTTTCAGTATATTGTAATTTAGGCGATAAGCTGACAACCTGTCACTACAGCAATATACGTACAAATCTTTCTTGAATGGCCCTCAAGACTTTGTCAGACGCGGCGGAACGGCCTTAGTTTAGGTCGTTTACGCTCTGCCTACCCCATTAGGGATAAAGGCGTGATTATATGTATGTATGTATGTATGGAGTGAGATTGTCTGCAGTTGTTTAAAGTGTGTCTAGGATAGAACTGACGTCTGCTAGCAAGGCGTATGAAACGAAACGTGGAGGAACAGAGCTGATATGAAGCCTTGGTGGAATAAGGCTAGCGTTGTTAGATGGATGCAGTGCTAAGAGTTAATCCTGAGTGAGTCCGTTCTTTATTTAAAGTCATGTGAGTCTATGCTATTGTTTAAAGATTGTAATTGTTGATGAGTAACAATTAGAGTACGGAGGCGTAAGGTTGAGGAATGGAGGGGTATCGGAGGTTGCATTCCACTATTAGTTTTGACCGACTTACAAGATAGATTGCATGATGTGAACTCAAAAATATACCTTTTAATTTGTTTCACATCTCAACATGGGATGTTTCCCCTTTTGTTTCCGACATATACATTTCATCAAAGTCTCCTGAAGGACCTGGACCTCAGAAAGGCATTGCTACTTTGACCCGACAGCACGTGGACACCCCCACCCTAATTACTATAAATTTTGACATTCACTGACCTCGTTAACGGCTGGGCAGTGGGCAGGCGACCCTTGGACCGAGGCACTTTTTGTCTGCACCTAACATTCCTGCACGCATTCTTCACTTGCGTGTTCTATGAAGAACACCTTTGTTTACCATGGTTACCCCGCTTAAGGGGAGATAAATGCATGTATGTACTTAAGTATGCGCTGTATACGGAAAATTAATGATTGTTGAATTTATTGTTTACCGAATATTTCCTATTTATTTTATTGTTTCTTTTTTAAATTGAAAAATAATTAATGTGAGTGGATTAAATTGGTTATGAATTATCGTTGTTTAACTTCCGATTATATAATTACGAACTCGCTTTTGACTATTTTAACTATTATCTAATACTTCTAATATTCTAATTGGTTTTCTAAGTTAGCTATCGGTTCTACATCCTTATTCTGAACTACAGCGTTCACTGGAAGTTTTCGCTACCTAGCAACAAAGTGCTGGAATAATATCGCACCACCTTTAAGGGTAGTATTAGCTAAACTTTCTTTTAAGGAAAAAGTAAAAAGACTGCTCCTGGAATCTCAAAAGTTGGGAATTTCTAAGCGCTTTGTTTAGGTAGCGAATATTTAAATCAAATTAAATTTAGTAATCTAGTACAGTAATGAATACGCTAATGAATGAATAATATCAAATCAGTATACTTAATATAATATAAACTTACTTATATATAATATCATTTATTTATAAATTATAACGAAATATTTTTGTACGTAGGTACATGTAATATATTTATTATAGTCTGCATGAATTGGTCTAATCATATTTGATATTTATAAGATTGTATTGATACTAATAATAACCATACTGACAATCGTTCAGCTAATTGGATACCGTAACCGCGTCTTCCTCTAGGTTGCAGCTGAAAACCAGTGCTTTGCTCCTGAGCAAATTTTGACGCTAAGCTATTGCCTATTTGCACTGCTACAGCACACATTGTCTTAAGTTTACATGTACATGTTATCTGTTGTATCTTTTTGTTTGTTGTGATTTAATTTTAGAACTTTTTTTGTTTAAAATTTGTGTGACTTTAGTACCAAATAAATGTTTTATCTATCTATCTATTCCAATTAATAGTACAAATGTAATTTACTAAATTAATCATGTTAGTATAGGACTGAAGGTACAATTTAACTTTTCAAATAGGATTGGGGCCTGCATCACTAATACCCGTATTTATAATCAGATTTTGAGACTTACAGCTAGTTTGAGTTCCTATAAGAAATGTCATTTCAGTACATAATGGACTGTCAAATCCATACTTAATACAGCTCTCAATATTAAGATCGCTTTAAAAATACGGGCTTTATATTAATAAATAATGATTTTTGTTCACTATGTTCTTAGAATTATATTCTTAGGCATATCTTCCTCATACAAACTTTACATCACCCGATAAGTATTTCAAAATACCGTCGAATCCATCAAAACGCTCTAAAACTCCCCTATTGAAAACTAATTAGCCTCGTCTTGCAAGTATAATTAGAAATTCCAATTAGATATTTCGTAGGGTAGCGGGTTCGAACCCCGGCTGAGACTGAACGAATTCTCTGAGGTCCAAACAATTATTGTTATCGGTGGCCAGCCAAGCACGAGGCCCTTTGATTTTCAACTCGGGAATTTTGTAAGGCGAAGTTGGGGTATTTTATTTCATTGGAATGATACGTCGTTTGTTTGTTAGCTTATGAAAATAAAATCATCGTAGATACCCATTTTGTAACTTTGTAAATATTTAAATTATATTTGGGGTTGGATGAGATCTACCTCCTAGTGAATAACTCCTTCTTGCCTGCGAATAAGTCCGGCTGAATGATCCCAACAAAGCGGTGGTAGGCTCCGCAAGTTACCTAATCATAACGTGGATAGGAGGTTACTTTTTTTAAGAATAACGTGGAACTAAATTAAGTCAAAATTTAGAAATAAATAAATATAAACCGAGTTAATAAGCATATACAGAAAAAGATTAGCTTTTTTATCTGTGAGCAGTTGAAACTCGCCCTTACATTCCGCCCTCCGCACTCGCCGCCGCCCGCCCAGAAGACGGAACAGATCTCTTTTTGATGTACAACCACTTCCTATACAGACGTGGAGATATTAGAGACATAGGTGCACGTACAGTTTGAGTTACTTATTACTTACTAGCGACCCGCCCCGGCTTCGCACGGAAATCATCAGTGTTTCTCTACTATATTATGCATGTATTATACATATAAACCTTACTTTTGAATCACTCTATCCATTAAAAGAAACCGCATCAAAATCCGTTGCGTAGTTTTAAAGATCTAAGCACACATAAGGATATAGGGACAGAAAAAGCGACTTTGTTTTATACTATGTAGTGATTTTGTGACCGGTTTTTTAAAACTAAATTCGGGTTTGCGACCCACATTCGAGCTCTCCAACGAAATAATAATTGACACGTTGTCGCCGTCGACGGATACGTCTTTAAGGACATCACTTATTTTATAAATATAGAACTCTACGAAACTCATTAACGTACCTATTTGACATTAAGTCTTTTTTTGTGTTTTGTGTGTGAGTGAAACTTACATACATAAAATTACGCTTTTATCCCTAATGGGGTTGGGAGAGCGTAAACGAACGAAACAAAGGTCGTTCCGCCACGTCTGACAAAGTTTTGAGGGTTATTTAAGATAGATTTGTAGATATATATATACATACATACATAAATCACGCCTTTATCCCTTACGGGGTAGGCAGAGCGTTTAACGCCTCGTAAAAGGCGCTTTCGCCACGTCTGACAAAAATTAAGGGGACTATTTTAGATTGTAATATGTATTGCTTTAGTGACAGGTTGTCAGCCCATCGCCTAAATTACAATACAATGTAACCCTCGAGTCCCTTTTGCTGACTTTAACAGCATGCCCGGGAGGAAGGGCACCTGGAACATTCTATGTTTTTCTATCTCTCCCAGTCCAGCATGGAAGAATATAGATATATTGCTGTAGTAAATTACAATATACTGAAACCCTCAGATATCTTAGGTGGTTTTTACAGCTTTCCCGGGAGGAAATGCAGCTGGCATATCCTATGATATTCTCTCGCTCCAAGACCAGCATGGATTTTCTAATAAAGACGTTAATAATTGAAATAATGTAGAGAGATCCATACCGAATTTTCTATACTTAGGCGTACTTGTCAACTAGTACGCAAGTTGGAAAGTTCTTGCAATAGGAATTATGAAACATACAGTCATACTTAAACGTTGGAATAAAAAAAAACATTACCTTTATTGGATGATGTCGTGTAGATAGTACCTAGTCAAGGGTGGCTAGAATAAAATATTTTAACTTAAATACAATCAAATATAAATATATCACTCAAAGATCTGACATAATATTGATCAAATACTCTAATTAGAATATAGTATAAAACTATATTCACTGACTTTTACTTCCATGGTGGATTGGGAGTGAGAGAAAAACATAGAATGTACCAGCTGCATTTTCTCCCGGGCATGCTGTAAAAACCAGGTAAGGGATCCGATGGTTTCAGTATATTGCAATTTAGGCGATGTGTTGAGAACCTGTCCCTACAGCAATATACCTACAAATCTATCTTAAATAACCCTCAGAAAATCGTCAGACGTGGCGGAACGACATTTGTTTAGGTTGTTTACGCTCTGCCTAGCCCATCAGGGATAAAGGCGTGATTATATGTATGTCTGTATGTAGTATCATACTAAGTGTATCCTAATATGAACACATATAATGTTTTCCTTGGCTCGAATTTATAAAGCGATCTCAAGATTGCCAGTTTAAGTTCGTTTCTGAAATGTCATTCCAGTATAAAATGGCCTGTCAAATCCATACTTAATATTGCTCTGAATCTTGAGATTGATTTATCATTACGAGCCCTAGTTAGATAGTGTGCGTATTCATTCTACCGCATTTTGAGTAAGCTCGCTCTATTGGCGATTTAGACTTGGTCTATTATTTTTTCGTAGTTTCTAAGTGTATCCATGTATGAACACACATCCTTTCCTAGTTAGATAGTGTGTGTATTCATTCAACCGCATTTTACAACCGGCGGGCGGGTAACATTTCACTAGTTTTGTTTACATTTGTTTGATTCCTGTTTATTGATGTAAAACGTTAATTTTATATGTCTACTTGCACTCCAAAGGTATAAAATAAAGAGCACTTAGCTCTGAAGTAAAGATAAACACGCTATACTTAATATTAAAGCTTACGATATAATAATATATAAAATACTGCCTTGCTTGTTTGTTTTACATACATACATATAATCACGCCTTTATCCCTAACCGGGTAGGCAGATCGTAAACAACCTATACAAAGGTCGTTCCGCCACGTCTGACAAAGTTTTGAGGGTTATTTAAGATAGATTTGTAATATTGCTGTCGTGACCGGTTGTCAGCCCATCGCCTAAATTGGAATATACTAATACCCTCGGATCCTTTAGCTAGTTTTTACAGCATGCTCGGGAGGAAATACAGCTGGTACATTCTGTTTTTTTCTTGCTTCTAGTCCAGGATGGAAGCATTTTTGAAGCATATTTGTCAAGGTATTTATGATATTTTTATATTTATTTGACTGAGTTTTGTTATATAAACTTGCCGTTCGAATCAAGTAAAAAAATGTAATTTAAACGTTGACAAAACAGCGAGAAATAAAAAAAATCGTTCATATACTTTTTGGAATAAAATGAGTATGTATTTTCGAGGCAAAACACACTACAAACACAAGACTACATCTTAGACCCAATTGAGCAACCATTACCATCAAACATATCCAGAATGTCTCATTCAAGCACGTTCAAATCGGAAATTTAACTCTGACTCTATATAAATAGAGCTGTTATTTGCGAATCATGGTGAATTTCTTATGAAAATAGTTGTACAGCCGTTAAGTTTGAAGATTTGCATAAGGCGCTGTCAGTATCTAGAAGGGTTGGATCTCGAGGGCTTTCCCTGATCCAGAGCTTATCCTGATAATTATTTCAATTGTTTGCCCCTGTCGACGGTGCATTTAGATGGCGTATTATAGTTTGTTGAGCCTTGTCTTCATTAGCAGCTGGAGTTATGGAGTAGAACTAAAGCCTCGGTTAGTACCTATCTGCCTTTTAATATTATTTCAAAGTGTATTCATCAAAAGATGACAAAAAGATGAGTCAAATAAATTTAAAAAATATCTAAAGAATAAATTCTTTTTTTCATAAACACATCTAATGAATCATAATTTATACCTAAGTATTTGAGAAAACTTCTGAAATTCTAGTGTTCATTAAATGCTATAAAATATAATTTAATAGACGTGCGATGAATGAAAATAATTTCTTAATGCCATAAGGTCTATTACACTACATAAAGGGCCGTATTCATAATCAGCTCTCATGAGTGACAGTGAGTTTGAGTTCGAATCAGAAATGTCATTTCAGTACTAACTGGCCTGTCAAATTCATACTTAATATTGTTCTCAAGTTTGAGATCACTTCTTAAATACGAGCCTAAGTTCTTTGCAATTTCAAAGCTCTAGTTCTACGCAAAGTTCGTTGTTAGGATCGGAAAGACGAGTGTCGAGTTGTTTCTCGCCGGTGATGTATGTCGAGGGCAGTCAGATCTCTATCCGAGAGAATAGCTCCTACTTTACCGTGAATTACACGCCTACAATTGAGATGGATCCCCTGTCAACGAGGCTGATTTACTTATTTTATTGACTGGGAGCGAGAGAGGGACATAGAATATGCATGCTGCATTTTTTCCCGGGCATGCTGTAAAAAACAAGCTAAGGGATACAATTTTTTCAGTATATTGCAATTTAGGCGATGGGTTGACAGCCTGTCACTACAGCAATATATCTACAAATTTATCTTAAATAACCCTCAAAACTTTGTCAGACGCGGCAAAACGACCTTTGTTCATGTTGTTTACGCTCTGTCTACCCTATTAGGGATAAAGGCGTGATTATATGTATGAATCATATGTCACTGAAAACCACTACTGTAGTTAAAATGAAGCCCTTTACAATTTCAAAGCTCTAGTTCCACGCAAAGTTCCTTGTTAGGCTAGGAAAGACGAGTGTCGAGTTGTCTCTCGCCGGTGATGTATGTCGAGGGCAGTCAGATCTCTATCCGAGCGAATGGCTCCTCCTTTACCGTGAATTACTCGCCTACAATTGAGATGGATCCCCTGTCAACGAGGCTGATTTACTTATTTTATTGTTTTGTTCATACATACACGCCTTAACATCTTAACATACATACATACGATCACGCCTGTATCTTTAATGGGATATGCAGAGCAAAAATAACATAAACAAAGGTCGTTCTACCACGTCTGACAAGTTTTGAGGGTTATTTATTACTTATTACAGATGATTATGCAATTTGCTATAGTGACGGGTTGTAAGCGCGTCGCCTAAATTGCAATACATTAAAACCCTCGAATCCCTTAGCTGGTTTTTACAGCATGCCCGGGAGGAGACGCAGCTTACACATTATATGTTTTTCTATCACTCCCAGTCCAGCAAGAAAGAACACACCTTAACGGTGTCAGAAAAGCATCAACAGTTGGATAAATGTCGTTTTCGTTTCGGCTTGTCTTGAAAGTTCCAGGGCATATTCTGATATGCGGAGTAATGTAGACATCTTGTCCTGAAGTAAATAAGTAACTACCTTAAATCAGAATTTGAAACTGTAATTCGAAAAACTATATACCAGGTGTAAGGGACAGCGTCCCTTAAACTGATATGGGCTGCTAAGTCAACGAAACTGAACAACTATCACCAGGAATATCTTTCAGAAGATGAAAAAAGAAATTGAACTTCCCATACAATATTACCACCACGATCTGACCATTTGTACGGAAATCCAAAAAAAAAATTCACTTCCAGTAAAATACTCCTGCCTGATAGTTGTTCAGTTCCGTTGACTGAGCAACCCCTATCAGTTTGACGCTGTTCGTACTCCGTATACGTATAGACAAAAAATATAGCTTCTTACACCCGATACCTATATTTTAAACAGAGCTTGCACCAACATTTAATTTGATATAGCATAATTAATTTTACATTATTATTCTTAGTTTGATACGCTGCGGTTGCGGTCGGTGCGTCCGGTATCGATTGGTTCATCAACTATCAAAAATTATCTCCATTTTATATTTTTGCTCATGTATTTAATTACGATATGGGAGGTCTGTTTTTGGTTTTAGCCTATAATAAATTCCAGTTTTTTTAATCTATAAGCATGGAAACTGTTTTGTTTACTGTAGGCGTGTGTGATCATGATCACTGATCAACCAATCACAAAACAATTCTAACGTTTAATCTCTGATGCGATGTAGCTTTTTACCTGACTGCGCAACGCTAAGGAGGGTAATGTGTTTATAAACCTATCTAAGTACGTAGGTATGTATGTTTGATCCTCTGTGGCGCTCTTGAGACCAAAAGCGTGGGCATATTATAATTATTTTTACGTAAATCGATTCGTCTTACACAAAGCGAGTGTCACTGAATGACTTGATTTTGTCAAAAAAGGAATATGGCAACAATCAGGCGTTTTTTGATTTTGTATTTATTGTATAAAATGTTGTTGATTTTTCTCTAACACGAGCATATGCGTGAGTATGTATGTACGGTACGTATGTATACTGTGTTGTGTAGTGTTCCTATATAGATCAAAGAATCCATATAGAAACAATACACGATTATTGTAAGTCAAATCAGTATCCCAAAAATTTGTCAGACGAACATGGTTAGCTAGCCTTTTCCCTTAGAGATGAAGTTCTTATTTTAAGCATGTGTGTATTAATAATCGCGTGCTTGTTATAAAATATCTCCCTGTTTTCATAAATATAATCTAATATAATGAGGGAAATTTCTTGGGAATTTAATCTGTAGCGGGTAGAGGCTCGTACCATCAAACGTATTTGAGTAATGTACCGTTTTGATCATAAGAAGAGAGTACGGAAGAGTTGTGTCTAATAATGTCTCATTACTGTTAATAAGACTCGCCGTGTGTTTATTATACTCGTAGCATCACTATATAGTATAAAACAAAGTCGCTTTCTCTCTCCCTATATCCATATGCATGCTTAGATCTTGAAAACTACGCAACGGATTTTGATGCGGTTTCTTTTAATGGATAAAGTGATTCAAGAGGAAGGTTTATATGTGTAATACATGCATAATATAGCAGAGAAACACTGATAATTTCCGTGCAAAGCCGGGACGGGCCGCTAGTTATGAATAAATCAACAAATACATAAATACATACATAGAATCACGCCTTTATCCCTTACGGGGTAGGCAGAGCGTAAACCTCGAAAAGACGTCTGACAAAAATTGAGGGAGGGTAATGTGTATTGTGTATTGAGTACTTAGATTGTAATTAACAAATACACGCTTCAAAAACACCCATAAGTCCCTAACAGATTAGTTAGAGTGTCAAGTTTCTAATGTTTTTATCCTATAAATATAAATATTAAAAGTACCTATTACAACTAACGTCAGGTCAGCAGTGAGTTTGTGTAAGCACAGAAAATAGATTAAACAAAAGAAAGGAACATTTAGATACAATATTTGATGTAGTATACTTATTGTATAAAATTAGGTTTTAGTACATAAATACATATAATCATGCCTTTATTCCTAATGGGGTAGGTAGAGCGTAAACGACCTGAACAAAGGTCATTCCGCCACATCTCACAAGTTTCGAGGTTTATTTAAGATAGATTTGTAGGTATATTACTGTAGTGACAGGTTGTCAGCACATGGCCTAAATAGCAATATACAAAAACCCTCTAATCCCTTAGCTGGTTTTTACAGAATGCCCGGGAGGAAATGTAGTGTTATTGTTTCTAGTATAGTTTAGGTTAAGGCATTGCAGACTGATCACCTGATAGTCTGAAAAGCATGAATCATCTTACTTTTCATACTATCAGGTGATCAGTCTGCAAAGTAAGATGATCCATGCTGTCGGATGGACATGTAAATAACCGATCCAGCGGCTGAATTATCTCTGGTCGTGTTAGTCAGTCTGTCCCATCAGGATAAGAGATTGAAGGAATAGAGAGTTCACCTGTAAGTTGCGAAAATATTTGGGCACTAAAAACTAGTACCCACTAGTAGTAGGCCATCTCCGCAGCCGTTATTATTAGTTTGCGGTCGGAAATAATTCGTATTTTGACAAAATCTATGCGTTCTAGCACCCGAAATCCTCCTTCCACCAGTCTTACGTGCAAACCTATAGATAGATAGCACCTAATAAAATCTCTTTAGTCAAGACCACAAGTCTAGACACTTGAAACTTTCAAATCAATGATTACTATTATTCTAATTATATTCTAGACATCTTAATTTACACATACTCATCACCTCCCTAGCCTTAGCCCGTGTCTCTCGTGGTTGGCTACCTAATCTAGGTGATTGAACGAAGGTACTGGTGTTTACACAGAGCTACTGCCATCTGACCTCCGCACCCTGAAGAGAAACCAGACCCAATCCTAGATTAGGATTTGGATTAGGATTCTTAATTTACACATACTATGACCCGTATTTATAAACAGCACTTGAGACTGACAGCTAGTTAAGTTCCGTATCAAAAATGTCATTTCAGTACAAAAGCACTTGCCAAATACATACATTACTCTCAATCTTGAGATTGTTTTATAAATACGTGCCTAAGAGTCTTAATTAAGACATCTCGTTTGTATATTATCATAACAATATCTCAATAAAATCTGTACTAGACAGTACGCACATCCCTCCGCTCGACTCAAGGCCCCTTCTCAGAAACTGCTTAATTAACTCAATAAATACACACTCCATTTCATTAACGCATACGTCAAATGTTATGAACGTCTGAATACAATAAGTCAGCGGTAGGTACTTAGGTGTCTATGGTTGTACGTAAGAAGGGTGGAATTAGGAACGGATAGCTTTCGTCTAAATCGTAGACATTTCTAGCTATGCAACTAAGTAAGTCGCGGTTCTAAAAATATATTTAATTTACTTAATGATATTTTTAATGACATTTTTTATTTATTTATTTATGAGCCTGTGGTGTCCCACTTTTTATGTCATATTCATTATTATATTAACGCTTACGTCAAATGTTATGATACAATAAGGCTCGTATTTAAAAAGCAATCTCAAGTTTGAGAGCAATATTAGGTAAGTATGGATATGACAGGCGGTATTGTACTGAAATGCCATTTCTGATACGAACTCAAACTAGCTGTCAGTCTCAAGTCCTGTTTATCCTGTTGATACCTGTGAATTGAAGATTATTATTTGGCACTGGTCCGAATCCATATCCGAATATTTTCTTATCCGATAGGCCTTCCTTATAAATTTAAGATCGCTTGCGCACCCATCCATATCCGTTTTATATGGAAATTTCACAGACATGATTTTGATACGATCCACCATTAGCCACCACAAAAACCACCCTTAGAACATTATCAGAATCAACTTTTACACAGAAGCATTAGGCCATTACTTTACACAAAACTAAATAAAACAAATTTTACGCAAAGAACTTTTTATAGAGCTACTTCTGAACATGCTACGTGCACAAAAACTGTGACATGTTATCGTGTGTCACTTCACGAGACCATCGAAACCAATGGCATCAAATTCAGGGCAAAAAACCGTCGTATCGGTTCGGCAGACCGCCTGGCTCCGGGTTTTTCTAAAACAAACATTCAAGAGTACAGTCGATGGGGTGGGCCTTCTGCATATTTAATGTATGGAATGTTTAAGTTGAAATATGAATGAATAGGTATGTCTTTTTTTGGAATAATGTACTTTCCATGGCAAAATATCTGACTACGCCATATTATATTTTTTAAAGTACTGACTAAAAAAAAATTAATAACAACTTAACTTAACTCATGGTAAATAAAAAAAAATGTTTTTTTCCAACGCACCACAATGAGGCAGGGTACCTAACCCACCCAGCAGGCTGGCAGTATTTGATTACAAAATACTACTGTATAAAATTAAAGTAAAAACAAAACAACACATCTATAATTTACGAACTTTTAATTTTATTAATCATAAAAACGTTTCAAGCCTTAAATTAATGAGAAATGTATTATTTACTATTCACTAAACATGATTGTCAGTATGTTTCAGTTCCAGTCTCTGTCATGAGCTTTATTAAAAATTCAATGTCATTCCCATGATTACAAAGTACCTAAGTGTAAAAGACCAATTCAAGTCAAAATCAGACGAAATTAATTAAATAATACTACCCGTTAAAAAAGAATATAGAAAAGAATCCATAATCTTTCAGTAACGGAAAACAAACACTATCTAATACCGGGTGTAAGGGACAGCGTCCTGCAAACTGATCAGTAGAAAATTCTTACAGGAGATAAAAAAAAATTACCTCCACATACAAAATGAGCACCGCGTTCAGACAATTTGTATGGAAATGTTTTTTTTTATTTCCTGAATAAAAAAACCCTTTTGCTTGTTATTCAGTTTCGTTGACTGAGCAACCTCTATCAGTTTGCGGGCCGCTATCCCTTACACCCCGTGTATTTTTTTAAGATTGTATAGTCATCTCGTGTCACCGGTTGTACTCAAGGACCACTGGCCACCGCTGACATGTGACCGATAAATCAACATGGCGGAAGCTATGGGTCGGGTCGTGTGTCGTGACCTTACACAGGAAGCTGTAGTTTTTTTTTAGTCATGTTTTTGATGGGATTTGCGTAATCTGTGACGTGACTCAGAGATCGATCAGTTTTTGCCAGTTTTTACTTAGGGACATTTTCGTACTGTGGTATTCCACAATAAAACTATAAATGCATTGTATTCATTCTTACGACGTACCTTAACTTGAATTTATAAAAACAGCACTTGAGACTGATAGCGAGTTAAGTTCGTATCAGATATGTTATTTCAATACAAAATTAACTGTCAAAATTCTACTACTCTAAACTGTCAAAATTACTTCCATGCTGGACTGGAAGCGACAGAAAAACATAGAATGTGCCACCTGCATTTCCTCCCGGGCATGCTGTAAAAAACAGCTAAGGGATCCGAGGGTTTCAGTATATTGCAATTTAGGCGATGGGCTGATAACCTGTCACTTCAGCAATGTACCTAAAAATCTATCTTAAATAAGCCTCACAACTTTGTCAGACGTGGCGGAACGACCTTTATTTTAGTCGTTTAAGCTCTGCCTACCCCATTAGGGGTAAAGGCGTGATTATATGTATGTATGTTTATGTTTGTTTATGATTAACTGACAAATCTATACCTACTTAAAACTGCTCTCAATCTTGAAATCGTTTTATAAATACTACCCTAAGACAGGTACGGACTCGTCAAAAAAATTGTAATAGCTCTGGCACTTACCTACCTAATCATATTTTTGTCCTGTAAATAACTGTATAAAAAAACATGATTACACGCACCAGAACACAAAACAGCAAACTATAAAATTACAAACCCAACTGAACACAGGTTAATAACACTCGCAGGGACCGCAACGAAACGCGAATTTTGAACAAAAACAACAAAACCCGCCGGTCATTAAACGAAACGATTACGAGGAAAACCTAACACTCTTGAACCGGCATCCGGACAATATGGAGTTCACTCGGGTAAACAGAATCATCATTGTAACACGTGTAATTTCGCGTTCACCGGTCGTTACTTTGAGTGACCCACCGGCTGCGTATTGTGAAACGTTTGTGTGAGTACACTCTTGAGCGAAGTTGTAACGAGACAGGATTTTGGGGCTACAAATCCTACTTTATTTCAGAGCTTCCAGTTTTTGGTGTGTTCGCTCTGTTATTGACACTGATTACGAGGAAAACCTATCACTCTTGAACCGGCATCCGGACAACATAGTATTCACCTGGATAAACTTAATAATTATTGTAAGCACGTGTAATTTCGCTTTGTACGATCTTTGAACGATCCATCGGATGCGTATTGTGAAAATATTTGCTTGTGTAACGGTGAAATGACGTAATATCTTTGGAGAAATAAATGCTACTTTTTTCAGACCGTTATAGGGAGAGCTCGCTCTATAGTCGACTCAGTCTTTTAATTAAATGTTTACAAGGAAAACCTTACACTCTTTATCTGGTATCTAGACAATATGGAGTAGCCCGGTCCAGGTAAACAGAATCATCATTGTAACACGTGTAATTAACATACTGGTTGCGTATTTCAATAATATAGGATACTGAATTGCTTGAGTTGAGCTAAGATAAGGTAGGATTGTGTAGATACAAATTCTACTTTGACTTAGCTTTTTAGGTTTCTAGGTGAGATCACTCTCTTAAACAAAACGATTAGGAAAATCTAACACTCTGAAACCAGCTTTTGGACACTATGTAGAGGCCCTGCCCAGGAAAACAAAATCATCATTATGACACGTGTAATATCACGTTCACCGGTTGTTAATTCGAGCGAGTTATAACAAATCACACTCTATTTCAGAACGTTCAACTCACTTGTAGTTTCTAAATACGCGGCTGGCCCCCTAGTGAATAATTGAGCCGAGCGTGAGAGATGGAGCCGCGAAAATATGAAATGATTCTGTCCAGCTACCGGCCGTTAGCCACCGTGATTCAGGTGAGACAGATTGCCCTGCGCTGAAGTTATATGGGCTTTGTTGGTTGTATTTTGTATGCTGTGATTGTTTGTTGAGTGTTTGTCAAGTGGCGTTTTCGTTGGATAGGTGCTTGACTTTTTTTGTTAATTTTTGTATTATGATACGTAGAGATTAAAAAAAGAATTGTTCGTTAATACGTGGGATAAATTATTAGCTGTTATTTATTTACAAGAGATATTAGTTGGATACTAGGGCTCGTATTTATGTATCGATATCAAGATTTAGAGCAATATTCAATTCTAGATTTGGCGGGTTGTTTTGTACTGAAATGACATTTCAGATACGAAATCAAACTCGCTGTCAGTCTCAAGAGCTTATTATTAATACGGGCCTAAATTGGATCTAGTCTAGCTTGGATGACAGATTTTTATATAAATAAGTTGTTTTTTTTTAAATATTGGAATAAAGATTCAGTAAAGACTAATCCGCTGGTTCGGTAGATAGTGACTCTATCTGATGGTAAAAATCTCCTCGCAGCCCGGTTTTAGCATCCCGTAAATATTGGTTAGTTTAATTTCACTATTACAAATTTCCAAAGAACAAAGAACCAAAGCTTTTCACTGAAAAAATGTTCATTTCAAGTGTTCAATGCATATTTCCCTAGCCCTTCAAGATGGTAGTCTCAAAATTAGTCTTCCATAACTACAATCTTCTCTTTCCTCCACAGTCTCCAAACCAGGAAGTGAACCCGACACCTCGCCGCAGCCCACACGGCGAGCCGTTTTTATCTTCCCCGGATTTATAGTTCCGGTGGCCACCCTGGATAACCACCTCGCTAGGATGGACACGTGGACAAACAGAAGGTATATTACTATTAGTTACGTGTGGCGGTAACGGTGACAGATTTGAAGAGGATAATGTGTCTTAGCATATTTTTTTTCTTTTGCATCACCCTTCGGTTTTCTTTATATAATTTTAACGTAATTCATTTGTTGAGAAATACTGTTCTTACATATATATCTTTATCCTTCTATGTCTATAAAAGTTCCGAGAAAAAGTGTTTACAAAAAAAGACAATTTTAATTTGGGCTACATTTTACTACTTTACTAAAGCCAAATAATAACTTAAAAAGAAGCTAAAGTATAAACTCAAAGGATTCAAAGCAACTTTTAGAAATATCTTTGCGTTTGCTCTATAAAACAGCTCTCTAGCGCCATCCGTGTACAACGAGATTACTGGGAAGTTTTACAGCGAGCTTTTACGAAAAGCTTCGGAGTTCCGCCTTTTTCACACAGGTGGCGCTTTTCAGACTTTTCTCCTTAGTTTCACCCTTTTTAGTTTTCGGTGTTCAGTTGTTTTGATTATATAAAGTGTTTAGATTTTGTGAGTTGAATACTTATTTTTTTTTATTGGTAAGCAGAACTTAGATACTCTACTCATGCTAAATACAAAAATTGGCTTATAATCATAATATGACGCCTTAGTTTATATCAGTGGAGTAGGCAGAGCGTCAACTGCCCAACAAGACCTTGTACATGCTTGTACCGCATTTGACAAACAAACATAACTTCCACCATAATGAAGCTAACACACCAAAGTAAACAGTCCCTGGAACTAGGATGCATAGAATGCGGTTAGGCGAATATACCTTGTACTAACAAAATCATTGCGGTCCACTGGTCACCCTTACGCCCGTTGCACATTGGGGCCTCAACCGCTTGTAGAGGAGGCAGAGAGTCAAGGGACAGATAAAATCTGTTCTGTTATTTATGAAAAACAAAACATAACTTATCTTCCACGATAAGCCTACATACCAGTCAACTAGAACTACCAAGTACGCATAGAATCCGGTTATGCGAATATACCTTGCACTAACAACATCGTCGCGGTCCACCAGTCACTCTTATTCCCGTTGCACACTGGGGCCTCAACCCCTCGTGGAGGAGGCAGAAAGTCAACGGACGGATAAAATCCAATCTGTTCTTCTTCTTAGCGTGTCAATGGAACACGCGAAATTACATCAAAGCGGCCCAGAATTCAGCCACTTGTATTGCGGATTGACTGCCGTCCATTAAATCCGCTGGCGTGCAGGTTGGTACACGCTGGGCACGCCCAGCACTATGTTAAGTGTCCGTTTTGTTATATATGACAAACAAAACATAACTTAATTTCCACGATAAGCCCACATACCAGTCAACTAGAACTACCTATTTCGCACAGAATGTGGTTAGGCGTACGCCTCGCACTAACAACATCGTCGCGCTCCAACAGTCACCCTTATGCCCGTTGCACATTGGGGCCTCAACCGCTTGTGGAGTAGGCAGAGAGTCAACGGACATCTACGACATCCAAAACATAACTTATCTTCCACGATAAGCCTACCTACATACTCCTACCAGTCAACTAGAACTACCTAGTTCGCACAGAATGTGGTTAGGCGTACGCCTCGCACTAACAACATCGTCGCGGTCCAACAGTCACCCTTATGCCCGTTGCACATTGGGGCCTCAACACCTTGAGGAGCAGGCAGAGAGTCAACGGACATCTACGACATCCAAAACATAACTTATCTTCCACGATAAGCCTACCTACATACCAGTCAACTAGAACTACCTAGTTCGCACAGAATGTGGTTAGACGTACGCCTCGAATTAACAACATCGTCGCGGTCCAACAGTTACCCTTATGCCCGTTGCACATAGAGGCATGTGCCCATGCTCACCTACCGACCGATATCTGTACATAGCAGCCATGTGCCAGCTGTCCGGTGGCATGCACATCGGTAATAACGAGTATATAAGTAGTACATGTTCCATCCATGCTGGCTTGGGAGCGAGAGAAATACATAGAATGTGTCAGCTGCATTTCCTCCCGGGTATGCTGTAAAAACCAGTTAAGGGTTCCGAGGGGTTTAGTATATTGTAATTTAGGCGATGGGCTGGCAACCTGTCACTACAGCTATATACCTAAAATCTATCTTAAATAACCCTCAAAACTTTGTCAGACGTGGCGGAAGAACCTTAGTTTAGGTTGTTTACTCTCTGCCTACCCCATTAGGGATAAAGGCGTGATTAATATGTATGTATGTTGAATATTTTCATGAAAATTATATAACAGTTATCATATCCATGGAGCTCGACGCTTGTACATAACGCCTCATTAGTACTTACTTATTTCAAATCATATTATGTACACACATACATATAATCACGCCTTTATCCCTAATGGGGTAGGCAGAGAATAAAAGACCTAAACAAAAGTCGTTCCACCACGTCTGACAAAGTTTGAGGGTTATTTAAGACATATTTGTAGGTATATTGCTGTAGTGACAGATTATCATGGAAGAAAAGCATGAATATTGTGATGAAAATTATATAACAGTTATCATATCTATAGAGCTCGATGCCTGTACATATAACGCCTCATTAGTACCAATGTATTTCAAATCATATAATCTACTTATTTTAAATCACGATTATAAGGTATAAGATAGGCTGAGCGTGTTTATAATTTTTTTATGCATAATTTCAGATAGGTGTGAATATTAGCGAGTGTACTATGTGTCACTATTGTTCGCGGATTTTATTGTATTTTTGACTAATATTGAAAAGACGCTAGTCACTACATAGTATAAAACAAAGTCGCATTGTTTGTCCCTATATCCCTATGTATGCATACATTTTTAACAACCAACGGATTTTGATGCGGTTTCTTTTAATGGATAGAGTGTTTCAAGAAGAAGGTTTACATATATAATACTTGCATAATATTATGGAGAAACACTGATAATTTCTATGCGAAGCCGGGGCGGGTCGCTAGTATTTAATAAGTGATAAAAAACGTAGCACAAAATTATATAGGTACAGATAATTTGTAAGTCCGCAATATTTCATAGACAGCTAGTTCTGTCTATAATATAATAATAAATACATTACGCTATTCATAATGACACCTACCTGCAGTACATGAAAATGGCACATAGTTAAAGTAAATAAGCGCGCAAAATCATTAGTTGTGGCGTTTTATATTTTATTCGGCGAACGCTAAAGAGCGACTGCATAATTACCTCCTGCCGGGAGCACGCGCCCACAGGGAAATATGTAGAGAGGATAACAACATAAAATTATTTACATGTTTTTTATTTTGTGGAGTTCATTTTGTCATTTTGTTGTGAAGAAGCGCATACAGCTGCGAGTTGCAAGATGCTGAGTAGGTATAAAACATTCGGTTGGGTTTTTTAAAGTTATGTAAGATTTTGAAATTTTGCGTTCATTTCATCAAATTGCCAAATTTATGTGTTTTGTTCTTCGAAAAAGTAGAGACAATGAGTGACATCAAATTATTTCAACTTGAATCTTTAATATTAATCATCCTGCTATAAACTGATCTTGAACTTAAAATGTAATTCTAACCAAACTATTTACTTAAACGAGACCGCAAACCAAGGTTGTTATAAGAACGTAAAAAAATGAATCTGTACTTTTCTACGTAGCTCTAAGCTTCACAGCTAGGACTTCTCACTATCGTCACCTGCTGCTTGGTTTACCTCGTCGTGTCAGATTTATTAACTGACAATGATGAGAAATCACGAAATTGTTGCTTGTAACTGTTGAAAATTATACAGCCGATGTAGAGTACCAAATTTACAGCAATAGAATTACAAGGATTAATAAACGTCTATTCTATGATACACAACTCAACATAATAAGAATATTTTTACTAACTACCTGAGCCCGCGACTTCGTACGCCCGGTTTGTATGAAAAACACGCAGTGTTGAACATACTGAAAATGTTGCTTTGCGCGTAGGAGCGGGATCTGCTAAACGATCGCGCGCGGAAGTGTGTTTTGCATTGTCTGATCTTTGTTTTTGTATGGAAAACTCGATTCCACGCGCGATTTAGCAGATCCCGCTCCTACGCGCGAAGCAACGTTTTCAGTATGTTCGACACTGCGTGTTTTCCATACAAACTGGGGTACTTACTCAATATTAGAATGGTTTGCGTGATTATTTCTAACCTAGGCAGGACACCAGGTAACTCACAAACTCTCTCACATAAAAACTCTCTAAAAAGTAAAATCCCTTTAAGATTGGTTAAAAACGATCATAGTTTAATTTCCTGCCTACCCCCTAAGTCTGGTAGCGTGATTATTTGTATCGTTACTTTGAATTTAAGTAATGCTCAGTCGAACAAATAACGTTCCATCACAATCGGTTAAAAACGACTGAAATTCAATTTCCTACCTACCTCCTAAGTCATGTGGCGTGATTATTTGTATCGTAACTTTGATTTTAAATAATTCTCAGTCAGATAAAAAAGTTATCATCATAAAAAGTCATCACATAAAAATCGGTTAAGAAACTGCCAAATTTTAATTTTCTGCCTACCCCCTAAGTCAGGTAGCGTGATTTTAGGTATCCTTAGTTGCAACCCGGGTAACACACAGTTGAATAAAAAAGTCCTATTGAAATCGGTTAAGTAGTTTTGGCGTGATGTGGTAACATACAGACAGACAGACACACAGACAGCCAAAATCTAAAAAAAAAAACTTTTTAATTGTTAATAAGGTCTGCTGTAATTACTTTTTTGTAAAAATATTTTATGTACAGACACGACCCGTCTAGAGATTTATTATAAGTATAGATGGGGATCAATGGACTGTTTTTTAAATACAACAACAACTTACATCTCCCTAGCCTAATCCCGTATCTCACGGGGTCGGCTTCCTAATCTAGGGGATTGAACGAGGGTACTGGTTTTTACACAGAGCGACTGCCATCTGACCTCCGCAACCCAGAAGGGAAACCAGACCCAATCCTAGATTAGGTCAGAGTTTTCAAGCCGCCAATGCTTAGCACTGGCCTCTGATATGGCTTAACGACTAATATCTACGGTATTAAACGATATTAACCGGGACCAACGGCTTAACGTGCCTTCCGAAGCACGGAAAAAGCACCGAATAAACGTACATATGAAATTCGAAAACCGAAAAACACATTGGTACGTGGTGACTGGTGGGGTTCGAACCACGACCTCCCGCTCAGGAGGCAGCGGCCCTATCCACTACACCATCGGGCTCTCCCAAATACAACAACAACTTAACATAATAATTAAAATAAATAATTTTAATTAATAATGTTAAACAAGTCGACTCTACGCATTCCCCTGTTCTTTGTTTGACTCTATCATTTGCGTTTGTCGGTGAATTACAACGTTGTTGCTATGGTAGTAAAAAACTCGATAAGTACGAGGGCGGTATCGATTTTATCTTTTATGTCCAAGTATGTATATGTAGAGGTAACACAATACAATTTTATGTAATGCGATGCAATATTTAACTGGTTAGGGAGAGCTAAGACTTACTTATCTCCTCTTCTTCTCTCGAGTGGGTATCGAGTCTATCGACCCGATGAACCCTGGTGTCAGATTTTTAAACCGCCTAGTAGCACAACTTTTAGGCCTCTGACATGGTTTGAGTAACGACCACTATCAAAGACAGCGACCGGGACCGACGTCTTAACGTGCCCTCCGAAGCACGAAACCTTTTCTTTTTCGGACAATCAGGTGATTCAGCCTGCAATGTCCTAACCAAACTGGGGAAAAATTCACAAAGTGATAAATTCTCAAATATCAACTTTGTGTTTCCCCCCTGGGAATCGAACCCAGAACCTCCGGATCGGGAGTCCATGGCACTAGCCACTAGACCACTGAGGCAGTCACTCCTGATAAGTCATCTCCTAATAAGTGTTTAAGTAGTGATAAGTATTTTGGGTTTGTCAGGACGCAAGAGTGGTTGTTCGTAAGAAAAGTAAAATTAGAAAAGAAAACTTAAAGTCAATATACATACGATACATATAATCACGCCTTTTATCCCTAATGGGGTAGGAAGAGCGTAAACGACCTAAACAAAGGTCGTTCCACAACGTCTGATAAAGTTTAAGAGCAAGAGAAAAACATAGAATGTGCCAGCTGCATTTCCTCCTGGGAATGCTGTAAAACCAGCTAAGGGATCTGAGGGTTTTAGTATATTTCAATTTAGGCGATGGGCTGACAACCTGTCACTACAGAAGTATGTATATATACTACAAATCTATCTTAAATAATCCTCAAAACTTTGTTAGACATGGCGGAACGACCTTTGTTTAGGTCGTTCAGGCTCTGCCTACCCCATTAGGGATTAAAGTGTGATTATATGTATGCATGTACGTGTTGTTTTTTATGCAATAAACGTTTATCTATCTATGTGTACTCCTTATATTAGCAGACTAAAGAGGGCTTACAAATAAAGGCCTAGTCAAACACAGACAGTGGGCCGGCCATTGCTGGCATTGATTCAATCGCCTCGTATAAACTGCTCATAGGACACAGACATTAGATAGGTATAGATACCGCAAGTGTCGTACCTGGGGTACCAATTTATTTTTCAGAATTTGTTTAAAGCTCTGGTCTTCAGTAATACAAGTCCGATCGTTAGGTATCATTTGTTTATGATATTCGTGTTTTCAAGTGACTTCACTAGAAAACACAAATAATATCTAATTATGTCGTAATAATTATAAAAACAATCCACGCTGAGTAATTAAGTACATAATATAGACGTTTTCTTCCATCGGTTATAGAAGAGTCTACGTATCTACTATATATGTTGGGGAAAAGTGGCACGTTTAGTTTCATACAGGAGCCGTTCTTGAACCATTCGAATGCTAAATACTTACGCAAACGAAAGAGTATCGATGCGATTTTGTTATACCCAGGATCTTATTATTTTGTAGCTATAGGTATCTTGTGGCTATATCATTTTGATTCAAAATTACGGCTTAAGATTACGGAACTTGCGGCACCTACGCCAATCTACAGCTGTTTGATAGGGCTTTTTACAAACGTCTTTTATGGACAGCTAGCTCCTTACTAATATCTTATGTAACAATAATAAGTAAAAGAAAAAGTGTCAGGTTTGATTTCAAACAGATCGTGTAAATTGCGGTATCTTTGTCCATCTATCTCTGAAAGGGCTTTGTGCAAACGTCCCTAATGAACGGCCAGCTCCGTACTAACATGTTAGGTAAAAATAATAAGTAAAAAAGGGGCAGGCTTGATTTCAATCAGATCGCGTAAATTGCGGCATCTATGCTAATCTAAATCTGTGTGATAGGGCTTTGTACAAACATCGCTAATGAACGCCCAGCTCGGAACTAATTCAGTTACGCTCGCGGCCAGCCTCTCCCGGGTATAAAAAATTGTTACGCGTCACTTTGTCACATTTTATTGAAAATACAGCGCCAGTAAAGCCCAGTTATAAAGCAATAAAAGTGAAAAATATCCGCCACTCTGCGTTTTTATCAAGTTTTCGCAGAAAATATTTTTATCGCAACTATTTCGGTCGAACAAACAAACAATACGCTGGTTTCCTACTAGTCAAATCAGCAACTATTTATGAAATGTCAAAAATGCTTTTTTGTAAGAAAATAGCGAGTTATGACGTCACTCCTTGGTAAATATTGTACTACTCAAATCAATAACTTCTATATTTTTAACTCGATAATTAAATCTAAATATGCATTTTTTTGATAATAATTTAATGATGAATGAGATCGTTTTTATTTTTTCGGCCACCCAGTCAACACACCTATTCTGAGTACATCACTAAACTTTACATTACATGATCTATATCTACATTTTCTTTATACATACATTCAATAATCCTTGGGCAACAAAACAAACACAAAAATCTCGCTACAGTACGTTTTCATTTGCCCGGATCTACATGCTAACATAGAGCCACCGCAAACCCGAAAACCTACATGGTTCGATTTTGAAAAATAAACACAAAACAAAAGTGGATCGGTGTGCAGCCGAGGCGAATCGATAGGTACTCTGTACAATACAACAAGGATAAAAATGAAAGTGGGTGGGGCACTGCATGTAGGGAAAACTGACAAAAATGGCATCGGCGGCTATGTGGCGGCGTTAGTTCCATTTTTAGCCACGTTCATTTAAAACCTAGTCGAATCAATTCGAGTGCGGACACCCGTCAAACTTTTGTAATACATTCCGTAACTGAGACCGCCGCGATCGCTAAACAAAGTAATCCGGGGATGAAACTAGGCGCAATGTCATAAAGGATAAAGCATTGGTTCGTCATTGCGGACAATATTACATACATACATATAATCACGCCTTTATCCCTAATGGAGTAGGCAGAGCGTAAACTACCTAAACAAGGGTCGTTCCGCCACGTCTGACAAAGTTTTGAGGGTTATTGAAGATAAATTTGTACGTATAATGCTATAGTGACAGGTTGTCAGCCCATCACCTAAACTGCAATATACTGAAACCCTCTTACGTATTATGTAAGAATGGTGAACAAATAAGGCACTACCGTACAGGAGCAAAATTTAGGAGATTATACAGCGAATACTTCTTCATTCAAGTGGACTGTCGTGATCACAAGCGATCAACTACATCCAGATAGTTTTTTTTTTTTTTTTTTTTTTAAATATTTATAGGCGAGCATTTGTCCGCCATCTCACCTGGTGGAAAGTGACGATGCGGACTATGTTGGAGCATACTCACCTATGTAGTGCCTATTCACTCTCGCCTTGAAAAGGCCCAGGTTATATTGTTCCGGAAACAGATCCGCCGGCAGGGAGTTCCACTCCTTAGCCGTTCGCATTAAGAATGTGGAAGCGAACCGCTTCGTGCGAATTTGTGGTATATCCACGACATAAGGGTGGAACCCCTGTCCACGCCTCGTGCTCCGGAGATGGAAAGGGGAGGGGGGTATAAGGTCATGAAGTGCTAACGCGCACTCCCCGAAATGTATCCTGTAAAATACCGACATGCACGCCACTCTGCGACGGTGCTCAAGGTTCTGTAGTTTTGCCTCAACCAGTGCTGAGTCTCCAATGAGCTTCTTAGCACGTTTCTCGATTGAGTCTAAGGCAGCCAGCTGGTATTTAGCTGAACCGTCCCAAAGGTGGCAGCAGTACTCCATACACGATCGGACTTGAGCTGTGTATAACTGCAATAGCTGTCCCGGTGTGAAGTATCGCCTCACCTTCGAGAGGATACCAAGTTTTTTGGCAGCTGTTGTGGCCAGAGACTCAATGTAACGTCCAAAGTTCAAGTCGGACGTAAGGCTCATACCAAGAAGCTCAAGATGGTCAGAAATCGGTACGGATACATCCCGGAAAGTTGGAGCCAGGTTAAAAGGACTCCGTTTTGTCGAGAATAGACACGCCTGGGTTTTGGATGCGTTGAACTTGACGAGATTGGCATCGCCCCACTCGGATATCACCCTTAGCGATGAGTTCAGACGATCCACTATGGACTCCCGACAAGACTGGATTGTTTCACTGTTGGCCCTTGCACTGGACAGATATCTGTCAACAACCGTGCTGTCATCAGCGTACCCAAAGGTATCGGGTGTCAACATGTCGTTGATATGCAGCAGGAATAAGGTTGCAGACAGGACAGAACCTTGAGGAACTCCGGCATCAATACCCTGTTGTCCGGAGGAGCAGCCTTCTAAGACCACTTGTATGGATCGTTCACTCAAGAAGTCCGAAATCCAGTTGCAAAGGCCAGCAGGTAACCCGTAGGCGGGAAGCTTGCCAGTAAGGCTAGCGTGCCAGACCCTGTCAAAGGCCTTGGAGATATCCAGAGACACGGCAAGTGCTTCACCATGTCTCTCGATAGCCTCGCTCCATAAGTGAGTGGCATGCACGAGGAGGTCCCCCGTCGATCGACCTCGGCGGAAGCCGTATTGGCGATCGTTAAGGAGATCATTATCCTCAAGGTATGCCAGGAGCCGATTATTCAGTACACGCTCCATAATCTTGCAGAGTATAGAGGTTACCGATATGGGTCTATAGTTGGCAGGGTCTGCTCGACTACCTTTTTTGGGTACAGGTTGCACATTTGCAAGCTTCCACGATTTGGGGACAACACCAGTCTCAAGTGAGAGGCGGTACAGGCGTGTCAACACCGGAGACAACTCAGGCGCACAGTTACGCAGGACGATTGCAGGGATACCGTCAGGGCCACTTGCTTTATTCACGTCTAGATTTCGCATGGTTTTAAGGACCTCTTTTTGCCGGATGCGTACGGCTGCCATAGAGCAGTCGACACGAGGTAACGGGGGTGGTATTTTACCTGCGGCATCAAGACGCGAACTTTCCGCAAAATAGGAGGCAAAAAGATTGGCTTTCTCCTCCGCAGTATGAGCAAGCGACCCATCAGGTCTCTGCAGAGGCGGTAAAGATGGCTGGCAGAAATTGGTTTCCACTGCTTTCGCAAGCGACCAGAATGCTTTACTGCCAGCCGGATAGGAAGCAAGCTTAGCGCCTACTCGGCCTATGTGGGCGAATCGAGCCCTGCGTAATTCCTTTTTGCTTAACTTGGTGGCTTTGTTATAGTTTTTCTTCAGATCGCGAGATATTGATAGATATTGATTTATTATTATTACAGATTGGAGCGGCCCCTCCGTTTCATTGTAGTCATTGATTAGGTTAGAAAAAGACGTATTTTAATTATTAAGCAAGATAACATAAAATAACATAAAAATACTTTATTGCACTTAATAATACAACATACAACACAAAAGATAACAAAAAACAAGTACAACATAGGCGGCCTTATTGCTAAGGTAGCAATTTCTTCCAGGCAACCTTTGGGTGAAAGAAAAAAGTGTAGCAGTAAGTTCCCGCTTACAAGCTTAGTGCAAACCTAGTCAAATAGTTATCCTAAATACATTACATAACATATAATACATAAATTAAGTACAAGCTACTACATAGATATTTGTAAAATAAACTAATATATAATAAACTAATACATAAACTAATGGATTAAATTACAGATCATGAACTGAAGCGTTCTCAGGGGGATTACATTTATAAAAGCACTTAATTACGTATATTGCTAATACTTGCTCTTTTAGTACACTTTTATTTCTGCCCTATGGCAGGCCACTAAGTTTGGTAAAAATATCACTAATACTCCGTTCTAACAAAAGAAAATATAACGCGCATTGAAACCCAAAAAAGCGTGATATCTCGAGTTGCCTTTTTTGGCAGAAATATCCCAAAAGTAGGTTAGTAATACTGCTTGTACAAAAGACCCAAGTGAACAATACTGCCTCTCCGACACACTATTACACGGTGGATATAATTAGGTATGGTGTATGGATTTAGATTTTGTTGTTGCGATAATTTTACTGAATACGGTGAACAAACATCTGCTCGAGATTCGAGATCAGTGAGCCGACAAGCGCGCAACTGTATTGAAATGTCATGTAGAAAACTGATACGTACTAACAATGACGCTCAAAAAATGGTCAGCGTATTTTTACTACACTTTAATAATAGTTCCAGCGTTTTATTTTGCAAATTTGCGAGTTTTATTCAAGTATGCAAAGAGGATTTAAAACGCTGTATGTGTTCGCGTATACAAACACGATACATGTTTATCAGCGTTTATGTATTTACTGAGGAGCACTGATGTTTAAATTGAATTTACTAACAGCCCTCAAAATTTAAAGGTATCGCGAAATTTGATGATAACTCTGATTAGATTATTAAAAATGTACAATCAAGCGCTGCATCTCCTAAACTCGTAAATATGAAGCGATGTCAAACTTGAGAGCAATATTAAGTATGGATTTGACAGGCCAGTTAGTACTGAAATTACATTTTAGATACGAACTCAAACTCGATGTCACTCATGAGCGCTGATTATAAATACGGCCCTGAATTCTGTACCAGATTTTTATGCACTGCTGTGTCTGAACGATAATGTAAAATTTGACATGTTAGAAAAAAACGAGTCGAACTTGACGTAAATGAGCATGTTCCGGCACGAGTGCGTCCAGCGTCCCGACATCCCGTGACCTTCGTCAAACTGACAGATTAACGCGCATCATATCTGTATGCAACACTCTGCAAAGCCGTTATTAATATTATTACAGTATATCCATTGACGAGGCATTTGCCACGTCGCCGTGCGCGGCTATCGGAAGCACGCATTATGCGCAATTCACGGCCAAATGAACGCCAACAACGCTGCGCTACAAACCGATTCCGCCATAATTGCGATTACGTCAGTTTCCGCACAGGATAAAGAACCATAAGCCTGTATATTTTTCTTTTATCCCGCGCTGGGAAGTTGGGAGATAACCCGTATCGTTCCGGGCAAAGCTGTTTCCAATCTACGCGGGCTTCGTTATCGGGGCTATAAAGTCGCGGCTGCACAGTCGGGGCGAAGCTGATAGTTTTTCCGAGCTTCGTTTTTCGGCAACCACAGGGAAAATGTGGTGAAGCCGTGTTTCTTTTTTACCAATACGTGCCCTTTCGTTTGGCCGGTATATTGCACATTCTCTGACGTCGTAGTCATGTTAGAGCTCAATCTAATATTGACCTGTTGACGCGGTTTTAATCAAGTTTTCCGTGTTTTGAGAAACTTCAGTCTTTTTTCTATTTATTAGAAATGGGTTTGCACTTGACTCTAGATATTAGGTTAGGGATGACCGTGAAAGAGTCGACGTTGGAGCGAGCTTACCCAGAAGATGCCCATTATGGCACTGGCACGCACCAACGGAACACAGCAAGTCTATCAGCAATAAACCCGGTATTCTTCTTCTTTTACAAAGTCAATGACTTCAATTGTTTGAGATCAGTACCCTACCATAGCAACAATATTACATACAATATTATATAGTTCGTAGCATCTAAGTAACAGGTATTGTGGATTAATTGCGTCGTCCTTGAAAAAAATAACGCCATTTCTTCCATGCTGGACTAGGAGTGATAGAAATACATAGAATGTGTCAGCTGCATCTTCTCCCGGGCATGCTGTAAAAACCAGCTAAGGGATTCGTGCGTTATCTAGTGTATTGCAATTTTAGGCGATGGGCTGACAACCTGTCACTATAGCAATATACATCATAATCAACTGTAATAACCCTCAAAACTTGTCAGATGTGGCGGAACGACCTTTGTTTTGGTAGTTTTGATCTGCCTACCCCATTAGGGATAAAGTCGTGATTTAATGTGTGTATATATAAAAAAAAACTTTTTTTAAGGTTTCCTATCATGTAACCTCCAAGGAGTGAGCCTCATATAATCCAGTGGTGTGGTGGGGTGGTTGCGTCGCGGGCTTGGTTTCCCGACCCGCGTAAATAGAATCCCTGTCGACATTCTGAACACCTATTCTGCAAACATCTTTTTTTTTATATTGAAAGTTTCCTATTATATAACCTCCAGGGAGTGAACCTCATAACCCAGTAGTGTAGTGGAGTGGTTGCGTCGTGGGCTTGGTTTCCCGACCCGCGTAAATAGAATTCTTATCGACCTTCCCTATTCTGTTCTGTTACAATTCAAAAAACGTTCTCATTTTGTAGAATCAAAAACTTTCTAAACATTTCTGAACTTCATAAACTTGTCAATCCGACCATGAAAATATGCTGTTACAATTTGAAGTTGTTGTTGAATGATTTGACCATTCGTTTATTACTAAGGCCTGTATTTATAAAGTGATCTCAAGATTGAGAGCAGTAAAAAGACATGACATGACTAATTGTAAAACAAATTTTATAATTAAGTTATAAGTATAATACATTATGTGACGACGTGTAAAATTATAATTTTATAAATAAAGTAAATATTGATTGAATATTTAGTATTGATTTGACAGGTCATAATGTACTGAAATGACATTTCTGATACGAACTCAAACTCGCTGTCAGTTTTAAGTGCTGATTATAAATACGGGCCTACGAAAGTGTCATATTTATTTTACTTCCAACGTTGTATTTGTTATACGTGAGATACGGGATAAGGATAGGGAGATGTTGTATTTGTTTTATAGTTTCCATCACACCGATCAGTGTACAGCGAATTAAATTCTAAATATTGATTCAGTCTTCCTTGCTGGCCTGGGAACGAGAGAAAAACATAGAATGTGCCAGCTGCATTTCCACAGACACGTTGTAAAAATCAGCTAAGGGATCCGAGGGTTTCTGTATATTGTAATTTAGGCGATGGGCTGACAACCTGTCACTACAGCAATATACCTACAAGTCTATTTTAAATTACTCTCAAAACTTTGTCAGACTTGGCGGAACGACCTTTCGTTTAAAAAATACGCATTTGCTCGGTGTTTTCGGAATCGTCCCCCTGATAAAGCAAGTTTGTCAGGCGACGGGATATCGCTCCAGCTCGCGCCATTTGTTCCGACATTATGTTAACGTGCTGGCATCCTTGAGATATTTCCACAAGGTTGACAGTTCGACTAAGCATTCAATCAGCTTCTTTTGTGATGTCAAAGTATTGCATGTCTCTAGCAATATTGTAGAGATAGTTTTATACAGGTGATTAAACCTAGCTTCCGCATTGAAGTCTCCTTAGCCGAAATTACGGCTTAGTTTCACTCTGTTAGAATGGGTTTGTATCCTGCGATAATAATACGCATAAAAAGTATATAAAAGTTACTTAGAAAAGTATAAAGGAATGACTCATGAAAGAATGGACTCATTCAACCACCAGGCAAGAACTTTTTTTTTTATTAATACATAGGTACATACATAAAATCGTGCTAATATCCCTAATGGGTCGTTCAGGTCGTTCCACCACGCCTAACAAGTTTTGAGAGTTAGTAGTATTACAGATGATTAGGTATGTTGTATATTGCTATAGTGACAGGTTATTAGCCCATCGCCTAACATTGCAATACACTATAACCCTCGAATCCCTTAGCTGGTTTTTTACAGCATGCCTGGGAAGAGATGCAGCTGGCACATTCTATGTTTTTCTACCACTCCCAGTCCAGCATGAAAGATATTTTTAATAATGCTAGTTAAATTCAGATCAAGTATCTACGTATGAAAGTGGTGCCCTAAAAAACAAACTATGGGACGTAAAACCTTCATTCCGGAAATAAACAGGGTCACAAAAGGTGGCTGCTACACACATCGGTTACACGGCACCGGTCTCGCTAACGGAGCGTGTAATTTACAGTTTATGGGCTCATTAAGACCCGGTTTTTGTGGCAATTAGCCCAAAACGCGATCGATTTCTTGCAGATGCGGCTAAACAAATATCACGTGTGAAATCTCCAAGAAAAAAACAAACGGCAGTGGGTTTTCTGCTTTTGATATGGTGTTGTATATGCGTCATCATTTTCTAGGCAGAACGTAACATATTATAATACTTTAAACGATTAACGGAAGTTGTGTGCTCCACCAAACTTACCAGGTTCTGGGATCTCGTCCCATAATGCTGTACATACAAATTCACGTGTAGGTACTTACACCTACCTAATCTTATACATATAATCATGCCTTTAACCCTAATGGGGCAGACAGAGCATAAACGACCTAAATAAAGGGCGTTCCGCCACGTCTGACAACGTTTTGAGGGTTATTTAAGACAGATTTCTAGGTATATTACAGTAGTGACAAATTGTCAGCCCATCGCCTAAATTGCAATACCTATACTGAAACCCTCGGATCCCTTACTGGTTTTTACAGCATGCCCGGGAGGAAATACATACATATACGGTCACACTCACGGTCACACTCATAGCCCCCACTAGGATTCCCTGTATCGGGGTGCCATGGACATACACAGAAACAACCACAAAGAACACCCAGACCCAGAAACAGACTTTTAAACTCATCATTCAAATGTCTGCCCTGGCCGAGAATCGAACCCGGAACCCTCTGCGTAGAAGGCAGGTACACTGCCAACTAGGCTGCGCGGGTCGCCATATATAATCACGCCTTTATCCCTAATGGGGTAGGCAGAGCGTTAACGACCTAAGCAAAGGTCGTTCCTCCACGTCTGACAAGTTTTGAGGATTATTACAGATGATTATGACGCATATTGCTTTAGTGACAGCTTGTCAGCCTATCGCCTAAAATTGCAGTATACTATAACCCTCGAATCCATTAGCTGGTTTTTACAGCATGCTCTGGAGGTGATGCAGCTGGCACATTCTATGTTTTTCTATCACTCCCAATCCAGCATGGAAAAAAATAATAATAACACTTATCATAATAATAATCTTACATGTTATGTTATGAAAAAAATAATAATAACACTTATCATAATAATAATCTTATGATTAAGTAGGTATTATTCTTAAAAAAGGCTAATTAGCTATTACCTGACTAGTAGTTTACCATCAGCACAGCAGCTTTGGGACATGATAATGTTCAATTGTAGTTATGACCATCTTTATTTCACGAGTTCTATCAGAACTCTTTCAATCAACAATAATACACTTAATACTTTCTTTCTCTTTATGTATATTCTTTTTGTATATATTGCAACTTTGAGAAGGTCTACAAAGTCTGTATCGTAGTCGTTTATCGCGCGCGGTGTCGCGGCAAGCCAATACCGCACCGCGCTCTCGGTGGAATAGAATAGACCAGCGGCTGACGGATAATACCTAAAGAGGTATTTCGGATTTGAAGAACAGTAAGCCTCGTATTAATGAAGCGATCTCAAACTTGAGAGCAGATTAAGTATGGATTTTACATGCCAGATTGTACTGAAATGACATTTCTGATACGAACTCAAACTCGCTGTCACTCATGAGAGCTGGTTACAAATACGGCCCTAAGTGTTCTGTGTAAACCAATACTGCGCCGCGCGGGAGCGAATGACGAAATTACCTAGATACCTATCAATAAATTATGGGCCAGCTCCTAGTCTTTTTTACACTTAGCCCCACGTAGAACAGACTAGAAGACCCATAATTATTAGGTTTTGTATTATTTTGACTGTGTTTGTATGATCCGGGTGCGATTTTAGTGAAACAAGTGAATTTCAATTTCTTGCCAAATTATGAATTTTAAATTTTTAACATACTATTAATGTTTTAATAAAGCAATTATTTATTTTCTTCCCCGGCACAGTATAGGTAGTATGATATCTAATATAGGTAATAAAGAAGAGAAGATCAAAAACTGCTGGATAATATTGACGAAAGATAAGGTATATAAATTATATAAAATAAAATAAGTAATTGGTCTTGCTAAGCTAAATCTCAAACTATATCACATTTCGTGGTAGTGACGAGCTAGACATAAAACAACATTGTTTCTGACGGTAAGCTCCCGCACTATAAACCTGCCGACTCAGCTCGCGATCCTATCAGCGACGTCAATTGCCCGTGCCAAATGCCATCCCCCCACCCCTCACCCCCAGGATCTCGTCTTATCTTCTCCGGGAGGTGATTGAGAGTTTCCGCTGATCCGGGCAGACAGATAGTCGGAGTGTGGATTCGGTGGCTTAGCATATTGTGATGTGTGGAAATGAGCCTATATTTGCAACATGAAGCAGTTTTTTTTAAAGTAACTATGACGTTGTGTATAAATTATAATAAAATACATTCATACATACAATCACGCCTTCATCCCTAATGAGGTGGGCAGATCGTAAATGCCCTAAACAAAGTTTAGAGGGTCATCAAATATAGATTTGTAGGTACATTGCTATAGTGACAGGTTGTCAGCACATCGCCTAAATTGCAATATACTGAAACCCTTGGATTCCTTAGCTGGTTTTCACAGCATACCTGGGAAGAAATGCAGCTGGCACATTCTATTATTTTTCTCTCGTTCCCAGTCCAGCATGGAAGATAGAACAAAATTTATTATAAAAATTGCATCGCCCGTAAACTTTCTGAAGTTGGTAGAGCCATTAATAGGACATAAAATGTTATCTAAACTTCTTTGCAGATTCAAAAATCTTCTACCTAGTTCAATCAGTCAACCTGTTTTGATTACGGACCCGAAAGATTGCGAATCGAAACGAAAAGATTGTTTCAAGCAAACGCAGACGGCTCTTGCCACATTCTTGGACAAAATCGATCATCACTGAGAAATTAACTTTACCGCTAGCCATATGGTCCAGACTCAAGGTATAAAATCAACCTTTCGCTTAACAGGTTATTAATGAATCTAACTTAAGGATTAAGAAAACAGGTTGAATGGTGAATTCTGTTAATTGCCGGCAGCTGTTAAAAAACCGATACTCCACCTGCTACAGTTACATCTCTATTTCCGGTTTTTATTTTATTTGTTTAGAACAGCACTAACCTGATGGCATTATTAGGTTAGCCGCATGGGGTATTATGGTTTTATTAGCATTTTATTACGGTGACTGTAAAACTTGGACCGTTTGACGTTTGATAGTTTGACGGGCCGCATCTGTCGCCATCTATGAAAAGTTCGTTTTATGTTTGTTGATCTTATGAATGATTTATTTTCTGTTTTATTAGTTCATCATTAGTTCCGCTTAATATATATTTGTGAGTTATTTATTATCGTAAGAACTTTTTAAAATTAATATCATTTAAAATTACAAAGTAATTTTGCAATGACAAAATAAATTACGTCATCAAAACTATGACAAAACCTCAAAGTAATAGGGTCAAAGTTATAGGATGTGATCATGTTTAAGTCACTTTATATTAAAAAGTTGTTTTTTTCGATACATTGGTCATAATATGATGATAGATTCTTCCATGCTGGACTGCAAATTCTTCCACGCTGAACTTGGTGCGAGAGAAAAACATAGAATGTGCCAGCTGCATTTCCTCCCGGGCATAAAGTAGAAAATTGTTAAGGGATCCGAGGGTTTCTGTATATTGCAATTTAGGCGATGGGCTAACGACCTGTCACTACAGCAATATACCTACAAATATATCTTAAATGACCCTCAAAACCTTGTCAGACGTAGCGGAACGACCTTTGTTTACGTCGTTTACGCTCTGCCTACCCCATCAGGGATAAAGGCGTGATCATATGTATGTACGTATTAAATATATGGGTAAAATATACCTAAGCAATTTCTTATATGACGAATGAGCACAATAATAGCAGGAGGCCAGGAGATCAGCGAGCCGTGACGTCACGAACCATTGGTCCCACCAGTGGCCATTGCAACTCGGTCACTCGTAATTACACACTGTTTTAAAAGTGTGGGTAAACTATTGGTTCAGAATACCACCACGAGCAACACAGAGAGAATGATGACGATTAGTTGAAAATACCAGGACCTACTTAATATTTTTTAAGTGAAATAAGGTGGCCTACCTACCTACTTTCTTTTAAAAACTTTTGGCATTATTTTATTGTATCGAAGCACGGATTGGTATTAAGAGATACATACCTTTTTCTCCCAATTTGCTCGGAAAAAACTTCATTATTTAAAAAAAAAACCTACATTCACTCTTTTTGGTCCTCATATTCGCAAACGCCAGCATTTTCTTCAAACTACAACAATGAAATGACCGATTCACGAAGTCTTTAAGGACTACGAGGTGTTTTGAAGTTCACATTATTGATTATTTTAAGGCTGAATGCGCATAAAATTTTATAAATTTACGAAATGGAATGAATAAATGGAATGTTTGCCTGTCAAAGGCGCACAGGAAAATCTTAAATGTTAAAATATTATGAAGGAATCGCAAGTTTTATGTTTGTTTTTAAGTTTATACTATACTTTCCTCAGCCGAAATAGAACTTTAAGGTCTCGTTTGCATTGGAAGGCCTCGACTGTATCTCAGCCTTCCTAATTTACTCTACCTTAAATTGCTTTTATTTTTGGCCTCGGTGTAATGTATTATTGCATGCCTATCATTCGCCCACTAGTGTCTAACACCAAGCAACTTGCTGAGTGAATTATATATATCGTAATAGAAAAATAATCTACACACATACATATAATCACGCCTGCATCCCGAACGGGGTAAGCAGAGCGGAAACGACCCAAACATTGGTCGCTCCGCCACGTCTGACAAAGTTTTGAGTGTAATTTAAGGTAGATTAGTAGGTATATTGCTGTAGGGACAGGTTGTCAGCCCATCGCCTAAATTGCAATATACTGAAACCCTCGGATCCCATAGCTGGTTTTTACAGCATGCCCGGGAGGAAATGCAGCTGGCACATTCTATGTTTTTCTCTCTCTCCCAGTCCAGCATGGAAGTGAAAATAATCTACGTGTAATTTTATTCATGCATAGAGTACGTACGTAGATGAACCATAGATATCTACGTATATAGAACGCTAGGAGTCAGGGGTGTCAGACCCCGCGTGTAGTTATTGTGCGTGCTCTCCGAAGCGGAAATGTAGAGGCATTGTGACAACCCTGCAGGGTGAACCAGACCAACCGGCGTGACTGCATTTGGGAACTAGGAGTATTAGGATTTGAGCCTAGATATTATATCGATAGCACGAGTATGTATATCATTAATAATTGATACGTATTTAAAAAAAAATATATTTGAAGGATAAATACATGATAAATAGTTCAATAAATCAATTCGATAAAATTAAAAAATAGTTCAATAAAACAAATTGAATAAAGGTGATTTACAAATATGTATACAGCGTCCTGCAAACTGATACAACAACTTTCACCAGGAAATTCTTTCAAGGAAGTAAATAAAAAAAAAATGTGTTTCATACAAATTGTCTGATCAAGGTGGACATTTTGTCATTTCATTTCACGTCCTGAATGAATTTCTTGGTGAAAGTTGTTCAGTGTCGTTAACTGAACAACCCCTATCAGTTTGCGGGACGCTGTCCTACTGTACTGTTATTTACAATCAGAATAGATAGCGTTGACAAAGTGAGACAAGCTTGTTTTAATGATACTCGTCACTTTTAAAAGATTTTGTTACTTTTTTTGTATTTTTAAGGTTGAGTTATCGATACCAACGTGTTTTGCGGCCCATAAACTGCTTTTTCTTTGCAACTTAGCAGAGGTAACTGCAGACGATAACTTTGTTACAAACGTATATGTTTAATAGGTGACATCCGCAAAACAAGTTGGTGTGGATAATGAAACGTTAAAAAAACGGAGTATTAATTCATTAAGACTCAGCTGCTTCAGATCAAAACATAGTCGTACGTAGCACTTACAAAGACAAAGTTCTATTTCTGTGACTGATAAAAAAATCTATTTCAGGCAGACCCATCCTGAAATTAACATCCCTAGATACTACTTAATCTGCAGTAAAAAAAAATGGCTTCACCTGCACATTACACACACCGAAAAGAAACAAAACAGCACTGCGTCTGCGACTATTTCCGTGCAACTTTGAAATCCGGGTTGAGCACAGAAACACAAGAGTATAGAAGCACCTACAGATAGTGCAAACAACACAATGGAAGTGGCGACAATGTGCGCGGCGGGCGGAAACTGCACTCGCGCTGGGCTTTTAGCAGATGAGCAGTGATGAGCTCTTGGTGGACGGAGAGGTTGGCAATGAGGTCAGGCGTTAGGACTTTCTGGTACAGAGAAAATTCATAAGTGTACTATAGACTACTCTTACGTATTTTATAAGGATCAGCCCCTTTCAGCAACATCTTTGTTTGTGCTTTTGATAAAAATAATACATACATACATATAATCACGCCTTTATCCCTATTGGGGTAGGCAGAGCGTAAATGACCTAAACAAAGGTCGTTCTGCCACGTCTGACAAAGTTTTGAAAGTTATTTAAGATAAATTTGTAGATATACTGCTGTAGTGACAGGTTGTGAGCCCATCACCTAAATTACAATATACTGAAACCCTTGGATCCCTTAGCTGGTTTTTGCAGCATGCCCGAGAGGAAATGCAGCTGGCACATTCTATGTTCTTATTTCGCTCCCAGGCCAGTATGGAAGAAAGAAAATAATAACCCAATTTAATTTTAACTCCATGAAGAAAGCAAGAAAGAACTGACGAAGATGAGATAAGAATATACTTTATTGCACAGAAAAGACACAAAGGAAAAAAAGGAAATAAAAACAAATATTAGTACAAATAGGCGGCCTTATTGCTAAGCAGCAATTTCTTCCAGGCTACCTTAGTGCACAGGAAAATAAAAGTTGAACTAGTCGGCTGGTAGGTATACATTTCAGACAATACATTGTATACGTAAATAAGCTACTTAAATGTACTTATATAATATATTAATAACAATAAATAGTCATACATATAAATTACTTATACCTACATAGAAATACAAACATATTAAAAATTATTATATATATAATATAAATATACATAATATTAATGAAAGAAAATGTTACAACCAATTATTCCGGGAAATACGCAAGTGCAAGCGGTTAAGGTAGAGAAAGATAGTGATATTTAAGGATATAAATACGTGCATCCGGGATAAAATGTTGTGTTTGTAATAAAGTCACTGGAATTTATTCAAACATCATATTCAGGGCGAATTCGTTTCAATAAACCCTAAAATTTTAATACATAACCATGTATTTCATTTTGCATTTTGCGAGTATTTTCCAGAGCTAAATATATTTCATTTCCCCCTGAATTCATTTGTCGTTATTAGTTGTCAACAGTCCTCGATATTTCTAATAATCGATTACTCAGTTTAATAAAAGCGTAGGGGAGATCAGGGTAAAGCGGCGCAGTTAAAAAGCGCGCGAATGTGAACATTTTGTAGCAATAATTCGGGCCGCAAGCGTGTGGGGCGCGCGGGTGCTACTGAAAGAATGATACATCATCAGACCAATAATAAATCACACATGATTCAATTAGAAAAATACGGCAGGCGAGTGGTGGGATTTTGTCGCTCAAAACGGGACGCATTTGCAGGGTAATTTGACGTTTTGTATTGCGTCATCAATCAAGTCCAATTAACAATGCGAGTCGTTGATGGTTCGTGTTTGGTTGAGTAACTTGGGATTTTGGAATTAGAAATATAACAAAATCCAATAAAAAATACCTAAATAAAACAACTACAAGTAAATGCTTAATTGTAAATACAAAGTGTACACATAATCACGCCTTTATAATGGGGTAGGCAGAACATAAACAACCAAAACAATTGTGGTTCCGCCAAGTCTGACAAATTTTTGAGGGTTATTTAAGATAGATTTGTAGGCATATTGCTGTAGTCAAGTTGTCAGCTCATCGCCTAATTTGCAATATACTTGAACCCTCGGATCCCTTAGCTGATTTTACAGCCTTCCCGGGAGGAAATGCAGCTGGCTTATTCTATGTTTTTCTCTCGCTCCCCGGGCAGGATGGAATTGTAAGAAGAATAAAATAGATTAGAAAGGTTACCAAAGCCATAAATCCAAGGTATATCTTTCTTTGGTAAATATCTTTCAACTAGCAATTAAATTAATTATTTGGTTAAAAGCTTTAACTAAAACCCATGCAACTCTATTAATATAGAATACACTTTTAGAGATGATCAAACTCTGTATTATTTCCTGTTATTCTTTCCAATATTCAGTATATTTCCGAACCTATCGTTTACTAAAAATGCATTGTAACAAAGTTAAGGTACATATAGTATATCATATTTCCAGTTAGCTCGTGAAAAACATACATCACCACATTGTATAGTTTTTGTGAAATACACGCTCAACACTTTTTCGTGTTAAATCGTTAAACTCAAACAGTTACCAGGAACACATGAGCTTTCAGCGCACTCAATAACTCATTGGGCGAAATGTAGCTGCAGAGTTCCAGAGAGCGACCCGCGTGTCACGTGTCAGTAATGAGTTCCACTCACCCCCGACCTCCCCTCGCACACAATGTATGGAATTTCACACATACAGCGCCACTGATTATTTTGATTTATCACTAGCCGGCATTCCGAAATTCGTTTTCGGATATTGTTGCGTAAATAATGCACAATTTAGGAATCGATTGATCTTTTGAACTACCAACATGGAGGGTGAATATGTGTTGCCTTAACTAAAGGTTATAATTCAAATATTACATTTAATACTTAGACACGTTTTGATTCAAGATAAGGTAAATAGCAAGGATTCAACGCGTTTTACAACAAAATACTTGCCTGCAATCTACATTCTATTGAGTTTGTTGAAACGAGGTTTTAAACCAAAGTGCATACAAAAACCTACAAAGGAAAAAAGGGAGGATAATCTCCAATCCAATTTTGAATAATTAACTAATCCGTTACTTTGTCCTTTGTACGGGTATAGTTGCGCATTTCCACTTCCTGTTCAAAAAGGGTATTACGTACTTCACCTGTACTGTATATTCTATAGTATAAATTGTATGGGTAGTCACTAAGGTTTGCTGGATTTACTTTATTTGCGCAATACTTGCCGCGAGGCAATGTAGAGTTTGAATGTGGAGCCGATTTTAGACATGGCAGTAATGTACAAAGTGTTGTTGCTTTATTGCTTTTCTAAAAGATATCTCTACCTATAGGAAAATAGGTAATTAACATTCTTGGAAATTGAGCCTTTTGATTTCGTTATTTATTTGCTTTCCACCTTTTAAGAAACAAAAATATGAGTAAATAGAAGAACATTCTTGTGAATATAATTATTTACTGTATAGCTAGTCCATCAAATAATGTTTTTAGTGATGAAAGCAGCTTAAAAGCTAAATGGTCAATATTGCTGTATAAGGCATTTTGTGCAGGAATTATTTGTAATCTTTTTAAAGAGCCCAATCTAAAATTCCTCAGCTCTACCTTCAACCGGAAAAGAATCCCTTAAAATTAGTAATTGGCCTATTACAGAGTTAGGTACGGTTTTTACCTCTGAAATGCCCTCCACACATTGTGTTTAGCAACATTGCGGGTCGAGTACTGAACACACACGGAGGCACTTGTTATTGCAACGTATATTCAAAGAGAATTTGGAAAGAATTTTGAAGATTTTGGAGAGTAGTACGTATTCCTAACTTACGTATTTCTAAGATACCGGAAATTTGAAGCTTTATGCACTTTGGCACGCATTTATGACAATGTGATACAACACAGCATCATAAAAGAGAATAGCAAAAGAGCCCACCAATAAATAAAATATCTTAATGACAGAAAATTGTCTTATAATTAAGATTCCACGTAGGTACACCTAGGCTTTAAAAGAGCTTGATATAGTCCTACAGTAGGTAGATATGTATCTTAATTTGATTGATACATGAGTGATATATTTGATTGATACGTGTCTGCCTCTCAGAATGCTATTTCACTAGCCTAGGTCTGCTGGAAGAGATTTCTTTTTAGAAATAACCTGTGCCTGTTGTGTCATTGTTTTATATGTATATGTTCTTTGTATTTTATTGTGTACAATAAACTGTTAAATAAATAAATGAGTGATTGATTACAGAGTGAGTACGGTTTTTACCTCTGCCCAATGCAACATTGCGGCTCGAGTACTGAACACATACGAATCTGATCCAGCGAGGTGCATTGTGTTACGTATTTTACAATAAATGTTTCGAAATTTTCGGAGTAAGTACTTGAACTTTCACGGGAAGTGTTCAACGTAGAATACTTTGGAACCTATTTATCACACACGATGCGACACTGTATCTAAAGCAAATCAATAAAAAAACTCTTGATGAAGGAAATTCTTGTAAAAATAAATTGGTAAGGATACCATATAGAGTATTCCCTAGTTATGAGTTTGATGTTTCAGGATTACAGTAAAATACTTGGAAGAGTTTAAGTTGATAAACGTATTAAAGGTACAGAGTTAGGTACGATCTTTACCTCTGCCCAATGCACTGAAGGGACCTACACACACATTGTATCGGCGCAACACTTACCAACATTGCGGCTCGAGTAGGAGTACCTACAGAATATATACGGAACTGACCTAGCAGGAAGCATTTATAAAAGTGCAAATTTTAAAAAAACGTATTAAAAAGTTTAGAGAGTCTACTAAGAAAAACCGAAAGTTTTAAGCTCAGTCACTTTAACACCCATTTATAATAATGCAACACAGCATCTAAAATCACAATAAAAAGAATCAGTAAAAAAGAGATGCAGTAAGGAAACTTTAAGCGTAGTAAGCCGTTAATGATGATTAGCCTAATGTTTAACTTCTCAGCTCTCTAGCTTCAATCGAAAGAAATCCCAAAATTGGCAAGGGGCTTATTGCAGATTTGGTACGGTTTTTACCTCTGCCCATGCCCAATGCTCTGAAGGGCCCTCCACACATTGTGTCGGCGCAACATTTAGCAACATTGCGGCTCGAGTACTGAACACATACGGAACTTACCCAGCGGGTGGTGGCAGTGGAGTACTGTATTGTAAAAGTGCAACGTATTTTTCAAGTTTTTGAAGAGTTGGCCCAAAGGATGCCGGAAGTTTGAAACGTATTCACTTTGATACCCATTTAGGATGATGACACTTCATGTCACGTAAATCTTAGTCAAAATCTTTGAGAAAGGTATCTAAGGCTCATATTTATGAAGCGGTATCAAACTTGAGAGCAATATTAAGTACGGATTTAACAGGTCAGTTTGCACTGAAATGACATTTATAATACGAACTCAAATTCGCTGTCACTCATGAGAACTGATTACAAATGCGGCTCTAAGGCCCATACCTATTAATGGGAGATGATTTTAAGTATGGATTCGATAGGTCATTATGTACTGAAATGACATTATACGAACTGAAACTCGCTGTCAGTCTCAAGTGCTGATTATAAATACGGGTCTAAGTATTTGGCTTGATGTTACTTTAGTTATTATGTTAAGTCAAAATAACATATGAGCTAATTTTATTGAGATAGTCTCAGTATTGTTTTTTCAGCTAGCAACGTGTTTTTGATTTACCTACATTATCAACCACAACAGTCTACTGCAAGTCATGATCCTCTCAGAACTGGGATGTACGAGTATTTGCCATTTTCGCCACGCTTGATTTATAACATCATCAACATCATCCTCGCTAAACAGAGGTGGTGAAAAATGTTATATTTATGGGAAACGCTGTTGCCCATTAGTATAGGTAGTTCAGTAGGACTTAATTACCTTAACCACCCCGAAGAAAATTAAAGCGTGATGCTATTCTATTCCATGCTGGACTGGGAGCGAGAGAAAAACGTAAATGTGCTAGCTGCATTTCCTCCCGAGGCTTTTGAGTATATTTAGGCGATGAGCTGACAACCTGTTACTACAGCAATAAACCTACAAATTTATCTTAAAGAATCCTCAAACCGTTATCTGACGTGGAGGAACGACCCTTATTTAGGTCCTCTACGCTCTGCGTACCCCGTTAGGGATAAAAGCGTGATTATATGTATGTAAGTATGCTATTCTAACTCATTACCAAGGCAAGCGCATGCGCTTGATTGTTCATAATTTAGAACAAAACGCCGCGCCCGCGCAGACGTGCCCTCCGATTAATCGTCGATTAAGGCCCGACATTTGGCTGCAATTAAGGCCCTGCATGATTGCCTCCGCTACTCAAACCGTCCAACGGTTGAGACTTTGAGAAGCACTTCCGTAGGGCGATTATGTGTGGAACCCAAATGGCCACATGTAAAGCGAGTTAAGTGTAGAAATTAACAAGTCGTTTTATTTGGATACCAGTTTAAAGAAGATTTATTCAGTTTACATAAGTCATAAAAATAAAGTAGAGTCAGATAGGTCACATTTTGACAGCTCTCAAGCCATAGTGAAAATATAAATGGAATTCCTATACTACAGATCGACAGCGAAATCTGTTCACGTGTCACGTCGCCACTAAAGCTGTCATTGCTGTCAGTGTAACCTAGACAAATTCTAGTTTCTAAAATAACCACCTGAATAGTTTGGGCGGTCGCACTGTACACTTGAGACTTGATCTTTACACAACTGTCACATTTACATGAGATTCTATTGGTCAATTTTCTTGGTTCTATAAGGGAAAACATTTATAAAAAGTTAGATAGTTTGCTCAACCACATAACTAGCTTAAGGTGACGATGACAAGTGGCGCCCCCATTAGTAGAAAAAAACATAATTCACTTAAAACACAGAATCAAGTTAAGTAATTAAGATAATTTAGAACCTTTTAAATTAGCGATTGCCGTTGGTGGCCGATATTCACAATTTTTCTTCCTGTTAGGTACTACATCGAACGTATCGCTAATTTATAAGGTTCTAAATTATCATTATTTACTATGACTTGATTCTGTTGGACCGGTATTTCGATTTTCTGCGTTTTTAGTGACTTATGATTTTTTTACTAATGGGGCGCCACTTGGCTAATTTCACCTTAAATAAATGACGATGAGTGACATCTTCCATGCTGGACTGGAAGTGGGAGGGCATGCTGTAAAAACCAGCTAAGGGATCCGAGAGTCAACCTGTCAATATAGCAATATACTTCATAATCAACTGTAATAACCCTCAAAACCTGTCAGACGTGGCGGAATTACCTTTGTTAGGGTTGTTTTCGCTCTGCATACCCCATTAGGGATAAGGGCGTGATTTTGTGTGTGTGTGTGTGTGTGTGTGTATGAGTGACAGTTTGCATTGGGTTTTAAATATTTTTTACCTACGAGTATTCTTTATCGATCTACTGTTCTATTGAACAGTTGAATCTCTCACATCCTGCTACGTCTCTATCTTGCTACAATAAAGATGTTTTAATACGACTAATCCCTAAAAAACAAGCCCAAAAAAATTAGAAAGTCACCGAGGGTTGATGACGCCGGTGTTCTCACAGACAAACTGTCAAAGAATTTCTCTCAATTACTGCAATAAAAATAATATTGTAGGCAAACAGACATTTACTGCTTGCCTTTGAAGTGCAAGCCGACTGCTACCGAGCGGTTTTGTGCAACCCCTGCAGTAAACTCCGTTTGAAAATGGAACAATGCGTACGCGCACAATGCGGTCCTTTCCTACGACTCCTTTATTTTGGCCCAAACATTGGCATTGGGCCATTGTGAGCGCTTTTGTCAGCTATTTACCGACTTTTGGGCGAGCATTGAAGGGCTAGGAGCGTAATGTGGAAAAAATGTGGGTCTCAATCAGACGGATGAAAGGAATCAGCGACGCGGATGGAGTAACAATTCAATCGGTTGTAAGTTTTTGCGATCTTAGATAAGTTAATTAGAGGCATGTTGCATGAGTCGTCTACCTACTGCGCATTTTACCCATGGCTTCGACTTGATTCTACATCTGCAGGCTAAAACTAAAATTAAAATCTATGTGCCACATTCAGTCTTAAAACATTGGAACAGGACAGAAGATCTATCGGAAGATCGGTTTTTGATTTATAGTCGGTGGTTTTATGCGTTATCTGTCATTTTTATGCGCCGTCATATGATATAGTGGGTAAAAGTGTCAAAAATACTGGGGAAACGTGTTAAAGTGCGTCAAAATCTAGCGGACACAGTGTAAAACCATAGAGTATAAAAATTTTAAATGTAATATTGCATTTTTTCCTTCCGTAATAAACCTATTGCTTGAAATTAAAACTAAACCAAATAATTTCAATTTAGTGAATGTGAATTCAAGAATCTAGAATAAGTGACTTAAAACCATGAGTCACTATAACATGTACCTATCTTTGGTGTTATAAACTTTAAAGTGTATCCCAACGGCAGATGAGCAGGTAAATGTCAAGATATGCAAACATCGGCTGTAATTAATACCTTAGGATATCGTTCACATCAGTGCGCGCTACGGCGTGGCGGTTACGTCCGTGGCCGCGTCAAAAATGTGCGAAATACGCACAAACACGCTAATCAAATAAAAAGTACGAGTCTGATTAAATAAAGCCATGTTGCGAATTTAACTTATCATAATACGGATATTTTTCCAAAGGAACCTTGAAAGCGCTCCTAATAGTTAAGAAGGAATATCAAATTTACTGATAAAAACAGCTTTACTTTCAGAATTTTTTAGCATACTAATTTGTGAACTACTGTATTTTTACATGTTGCAATTGCAGGCCATGAACTAATATTTTGGATGTATATATTTTTAGAATATTCCAATGATTCGATTAGGAGAAATAAGCTTTAAAACAACCATTTGCCGCTAGGAATCGCCTTAACTTCGTCGTGGTACTTTTACCTCTTTACCTGACCCTAGCAAATGTGTGCAATAAAATACGAAATACTTTGCAATATACTAAAACTGCTAGGTCATATAATTTAATAGTTTTACACACACCTATTCCGGGCCACATTGAAGTAAATAAACTTTACTGCCCTCCAACAATCCGCAGATTTCATGCCATAAACTTTTGGCAAACTTTTTGCGATATTCCAATGTTTTGCCGGGTTTCTTTTGAGGAGCAATTCAAAAAGTAAAGCCTGTTATAGACAATGGCACATCTTGTCTACTGCGGCGAAGATGTAAAGAATAATAGGGTTTGGTCATAAAGATAATAGCTTTGAAGTTGCCGGCAGCAATGGCCGTGGTATTTGACCATAAGTTTCGGATTGAAAGGTTTGAATTGAAATTGAAAGGCCTTCGTCATTTTAATGGGACTATTTTGTGGTTGATAAGAATTTTAATGCGTTTTATAATTGTATTCATAAGTTAAAGTCAAACCTATCTGATATCTATACAGTGTGTTAACTTAATTGCGTGCCATAGCTTAGGGGGTGTTTCAGTAACGTAAAAGGAGCCTATAAAAATATCTACTAGAAAATTTTGAAAAAGCAAACGTTGACAGGTATTTATAATGATATCCCCAAAGCTGCGTCAGGCCGCTCAGCTATAACCGATACCACGTGACGCGCGATAAGGCGAGAACACATCCCGCGCGATGCGAGAGTCGCTATCGACCAGGCGTATTTTTGAACCGCTTGAATCGAATTCGCATAAATGACTAACATTCGCATGGTAAATTGTATGAAAATTAGAGTTCGAGTGATTCAAAAATACGGCTTCAGTTATAGCGACTTGCATGGGCTCGGTTATAGCTGTTGGGACAGATGCAGCTCTTGGATTCATAATAAATATCGACAGTTGGTTTTATTTTTTTTGAGTTTATTGCAATTTAGGCGATGGGTTGACAACCTGTCACTTTACCTACAAATCTATTTTAAATGACCCTCAAAACTTTGTCAGACGTGGCGGAACGACATTTGTTTAGGCAGTTTACGCTCTGCCTACCCCATTAGGGATAAAGGCGCGATTATATGTATGTATACGTTTTTACTCAAATGGTGTATCTCATACATACATACATAAAATCACGCCTTTATCCCTAATGGGGTAGGCAGAGCAAATGGTGTATCTCGACTCTACTTTATATCATAGATATAGAAAGGACAAGGACTAAAACATTAAAATACGTGTCACTAAATTATCATCATCCTAATCCTCATCATCATCACACGTATCATCATTTAGACCATCACAAATATCCATTTAAGCGATATTTGAGGCGAACGGTCTTTAGAAAAAAAGAAAATTGTTATTTGAATCATATTACATACCTAGTACAACACAATAAATTAAATTAATTCCTCAATAACGTTAAATTTAGCCTTAGTTTAATTTTCTATGTATTATTTTTATTTTATTTTGTCAAGTGCAAATGTACCCGCGTGTACTTTTTATTTAAAAAAGTATTGTACTAATAAGATAGCAATGTAAGTGCATCATGTAATTAATCGAAAATATAATAGTAGAAATATTAATTAATAACATAACAAAACAAATCAAATAAACTGCGCGTAGCAAGCACGTAGAGTTATCACTTCTACGAACTCTACCAAAAGTTTTCCCATCCTCGCTACGAAAAGCGCGGGAAAGCTCAAAGTTTCGCTCAAGTTGTTCGCCCCGCCCGCCGCGCCCCGCCCCCTCTGCCCCGTCCCGCTCGCACGGTGCGCGCTGCTCGCACCCGCCGCGGGTAACCACACGCGAGCGTGGTATCGCGGCCTACCCCACGCCAAGCCGCTGACCCAAGTTTTAGCGAGGCGATTGTTGAAAACTTAGTTCGAAAAGTTTCGTTTTTCACGTTTTTCGATTCTTTTTAAATACACTTTTTGTTTAGGTATTTAGCTTATTAAACTTTCTTTGCTTATGATTGACAGATAATTGAAAAAAGTTTGTCTTCAAATATCTTGAAATGACGTAAGCCACCAAATTAAATTTACGGGGCATTTATTTAATCAAAATACAGAAATTTATAGGTCTAAAGGTCATGATTTTTTACAGGCAAAATGTGGTGCTGAAAAAGAAATGCAAAAATTTCAGAGAGGAACAAAAAGTTGAGGCCATCAAAATATGTGTGTGAAAAGTGTCAGTGAAGCAGGTTGGTGTCGACATTCCTTGCGTGCCGGGGCGATAATGAAGTGCCACCCCGCGACCCGTGGTGCCGAGTTCGAACATGAAATTAATAATTTTTCATGAGCTCGTTGATAGGTTTTCGCACCGGCCGCGGTTTCCCGCCGCCCCGCGGCCTAATTACCGCCGCCTCGCGATACGTCACCACGGTGATTCAAAAAAATCCACCCATCCCTCTCCCACTAGGCGACGGTACACGGTGACGTCCCACTCCGACGAAAATTTTTATAAAAACGCTCTCGCCGACCACGACCGTCCCGCTCGTTCCCGCTGCGGCTGCACGTCGCCCGCACCCTTCGTCTCCTTCCCGCTTTTTACGAGACGTAGGGGCCGCCACCCGGGTGGGGGCGGCGACCGCGCGAACGCAAAATATTGACCATCGGAAAAAGTCGCTTCGTATCGCAGTCATCAGTCGAAACCGAGTCCTCGAGAGTACGCGTCCCCGCGACTTCGGTGCGCGTCGTGCGTCTTCGGCTTGCGGTCTCGACGAACCCACCGCCCGTTTATTTTTCCGTGTCCCCCGCCCGGCGTCTTCGTCCGCGCCCAACAAGTGGTGGAGAAGCTCGCTCGCACTCGCGACTCACACGGCGTCTCGCGCTCACACTTCGCACAACTTTCTAAGCGCTCCGCGTACTTTGCCGCTTTGCCGGGAGTTTGAAATTTGATCGCGTGTTGCAAACTTTTCACGGAGTGTGTTTGGACTACAGTGGCGTGATAGCGGACTTCAGTGGCGTGTCGAGTGGTGTTTTGAGGGTAGACTGGAGTCGATGCACCTTCCGCACGCGAGCCCTCCTGCCCCCACGATGGCGGACGTCTACAATTACATCCATGAGTACTACCGGCAGAGCCACGGCGAGCTGGTGCAGACCGGGTCGCCAGCCGTGCTCTGCTCTGCTCTGCCCAACCATTGGAGGTCGAACAAGTCTCTTCCAGTGGCTTTCAAAGTAGTCGCTCTGGATGACGTTCAAGATGGAACATTAGTGACAATCAAAGCTGGCAATGATGAGAATGTGATGGCGGAACTGAGAAACTGCACAGCGGTGATGAAAAACCAAGTAGCGAAGTTCAATGACCTGCGATTTGTGGGTCGCAGTGGTCGTGGGAAGTCCTTCTCTCTCACCATCACTATCAGCAGCTTCCCCAGTCAAGTGGCCTCCTACACCAAGGCAATCAAAGTCACAGTTGACGGACCTAGAGAACCCAGAACTAAACAAAGTAAGTTTCTTCTGATTATTTTTTGAAAATCAACTTTTATTTTCGCTTACAAAAGTTGGAAACAAACTTGTATGATATTGTTTTATTTTTTATTTTTACATACTTTATTATTTTTGGTTGAAAACTTTGAAACATTTTCCAACTGTTTGATGTCACTACATATTCGTTCAAAGAAATCTACACATCTAGCACACATTCATGCATGTCCATTAAACTTCGCATTCGAATAAAACTTCGTTTTAATTTCACGCCGCTCGTAAAGCAACCATGTGTGCAAAACAAAACGCTGCGGATATCATCGTGGAACAATAAAAGAATTGAATCGCATTTGTACGTACTGTATGCGCGGGCGCTGGCATATCGCCAACCGCGCGATTCTGCGGCGCCGCGGCATCCGACCGCATTCACACTGGCCACTAGCAATCACAGATTCACAAATACTTCTATTTTTAATCCGCGCTTTTAAAATCCAATATTTCGTCTGCTAAACGCGGACATGACAGCGACACATCCGATAATCTCGCTTCTAGTCTGCCGCGATGTTTTGGCTTCCAGCTAAAACATTTTCGGGTATCGTTTGTAGACTATTAAATCTATCATCAGTATTAAATGGTTCAGCAAAAATACGGTATCAATTTTAATTTGATTACCATTTATATGACATCATGAGTGACACTCATAATTGGTGGCTAATGGTCCTCAATTATTTAGCAGCTCTGTCGAATATTTATATTAAAAATTCACACAATATGCCACATCTCAATATCTTTTATACATACATACATATAATCACGCCTTTATATTTAATGGGGTAGGCAGAGCGTAAACGACCTAAACAAAGGTCGTTTCGCCACATCTGACAAAGTTTTGAGGGTTATTTAAGATAGATTTGCAGGTATATTGCTGTAGTGACAGGTTGTCAGCCCATCGCCTAAACTACAATATACTGAAACGCTCGGATCCCTTAGCTGGTTTTTACAGCATGCGGGCGGAAAAGCAGCTGGCACATTCTATGTTTTTCTCTCGCTCCCAGGCCAGCATGCAAGAATCTTATTTACGCCATCAAATAAAATACCAGTTTTTTTCTAAAAGATGAACCAAAAGAAGTCGAAATCAATCTGGAAGACATAAATTGCTCTGTTAATCTCGAACAACGCGGAGAATTATCGTAAACCCGAAATAACTCGATTGTCTGCAGGAAGACGTGCTCAGTTGTTCAGAAGACACTTTAAGAGTGTTTTGACATCCGCTTACTGATGGTAATTGGTAACGCAACTTGTAAATAAACTTTTAAATTCTTTTGAAACAAAGTGCACTAGTGGAGTATTTTTTTCTGTCTATACGTATATGACAGTCTACGATCAACTCTTAATTTTGTTTTCTATGTGGTCTAGACTTCTAGCGTCAAAAAACTATATTAATAGGTATATAATGATATATTTATGACAACCCCTATAAATTAACCATCTTTAGCATCCAACTTGTACGAAAAAGCATTAGAAGTAATTTATTTTATAACAACCGGAGATAGATGATGATTTTGATGCATCTTTACATTTTCTAACATCGCTACATTTCATTTAATTAATCCCACTGCAATCAAATAAACCTTAACTAACGTCTTGTTACACATCCTACATCTAAACCTCGTCTAAACAGCCATAAAAAACTCCGACAAGAACAACGTAATTAAACACATCAAACGGAATCGACAAATGACACGGTATAACACATCAAACGGAATCGACAAATGACACGGTATTCTGATGTTTTGACACCACAACATCTATTTTAGATGTTACTGCGCCCCAGACCGTTTAGGAGTTTACTGTAAACATAGTAAATGAATGAACCAAACTTCGGCCAATAATAAAAAGACATTATGCGGAAAAACTAACATCCTCGACGATAAACTTCAAAGGGGAAGACACTAAAGCGATCAATGATGAGTCGAGATGGTTACAACCCTAATTAATGGAGAGAGTCAAACAGGAGTAATTAGAGATAGGGGAATCGACATTAACACTTAAAAGGTCGGCTATTGTGTTAATCTTTTAAATTTTACAGTCTTTTGAAAAGTCGTCAACATAAAATTACGACCTAACAAGAAAGCAATCACGGAAGTTGGAGGGCTTACTTTCGCCAAAAGTTTATTCGAGAAGTTTCGCTAAAATAATCAGCGAGTTTAATATGCGGCACTTGCAGCCCCAGCGGTTACCAAGTTTCATGGTGCGGCGGGCCGCGTACCAGATGTAAACAATCTCGGGCCGCGCCGTAAAGTCCCGTTTGAACTTCGCCGCCCTCGCGTCGCCTCTAAAATATGGATTTTATGTCTCTCTGGCTGCTAAAATACCACATTCACGCCTAGCGACCCTCATAACCACCCAACTGACATCGTCAAGGACTTAATCAGCTCCGAAGTTATTTCCTCAAGATTTCATTACGAAACTAAACCTCGACCGATGGATGAAGCCGTTTGGCTTGCTTGTGCCTGAAGAAAGGAACTCAAATCGAGACATTAATAAAAATACATTTCGAAAGCAGCCAGCATATCATCTCAATTTAGACCAATAAAAAGCGGAGCAATACAACAAAGAACAATTAGACAGACATACAAATAATGTGGTGTTTGTTATGGGACACCGTCGCCGCCCGTCCCGAGTTTTGAGCCATAACTCTGATTCCATTTATTTAACACGCGGCCGTCTCTTCCACATTAATTTACGAGTGACAACAGGCTCGCATCTCATTCCAGTTATTTAATGCCCATTTTGACACTTATGCGTCGTATACTTCATGCGTTTATTGTCCTAGCGGCACCTATTTGGCCGCGATGGCTTTTGATTTCAGCCATCAAGATTTAAGCATTCCGCATTTTTATAACCCCAGTCTTTGTCAGACGAAAATACCCCTTTTATTTAAACCAGGTATTTTCGAATGTTACTCTAAACATTAGAGACTGCGCTCATCGCGTTTTATTTAAAGCTCCGCATGCAGAGGGTCGGGGAACTGAATTTAATTGAATACTGGCATTAACAAATGGAGCGGGCCATTTCCGAGTTCCACATTTAACTTATTATTGTTCCATGATGTTGAACGTTCTTGCCACTGGCTGGAGCCGCCGTGACAGCGCGGCCCATCCATCACGCTCTTAATTTAAAATACCCGCGATTTGGGTAACGCTCTCTCGAAACTCGCTAATCTCCAACGGGTTGTGTTTACAGATATAAACATCGCTACGTAAACATTTTTAGATCGCAATAAAAAGTCAAACGGTTGATCGTCTAAGTCAAAACAAAAGACTGCTGCAGCGTGCTCTTGTTTAGAATTACACGAAATTAGATTACTTCAAGATTAAAGTATCGCTAAGTAGCTCGTGTTTACAAGATGTGAACAAAGTAGAGTGCTCGTAAACAGTTTAATCTGCTAATAAAAACGTCGATACACCTGATAGTATCGATTAAGATGACCCCGGATTGAAAACGCTATAAACCCCGAAATAGATGTCGGCAGTGGCGTCTTCAGTAGCAATCGATTAAACAAATAAAAAAGCGTTTCGCTAGTTTAAAGGCGAAAGGCAACGTGACTGTGAAGGGTCGTAAAAACGTATAGTACAGAGGAGCCGGCTATTGCAGTAGTAAACCGGCTCGTTTTGTATACACGCCCCTTGTTATAGTCGGCGAGCGCGGTAAACAGACGTCGTATGTCGCCGCTTTTACTGCCAGCCTTTGTGACTTGTGGACATGCGGAGACGGCTCTGACCTCGGTCTTACGATACCTACACTTACATCTACATTGTCACAATCATCCTTCCATAAAGAACTCCAAACAAGTTCCTTTACTTCCTGCTTTTGAACATTGCATTTTGCACCTGCACTTTTGTTACCATAACCTTGCTGCACCCCAGTCTTTTATGAAAACTTTTTTTGATCAAGAATTCTGTAATAAACGTGTTCTCTTTTTGTTCTAGACTACGGCTACGGGCATCCCGGAGCGTTCAGTCCATTCCTACTGAACCCCGGTTGGCTGGATGCGGCGTACCTCAACTACGCATGGGCTGACTACTTCAGGCCACCGCAAACCGCGACGCTTGTGAAAGGTAGTGTATCCCACTAACTAGAGCGGTTTTATTACTCTGTGGCCTCTGTCCTGAAACTTTGTTGGCGACGATGGTAAACCTTAAAGAATGCATCATGCTCGCAAAAGATTGGTGCTGAAATAGAGCGGGGGGCTACAAAAACTTTGTAGGTGTTTTAAAAATGAGATATATAATTAGATAGCTTTCGCTTATGATCACGATGACAAGATTTTTTGGGTTCTTTGAGTTTCCGCTAACAAAGAAGACCAAAAATAACGCCTACAACCCAAATGCACTCCCAAATTTCCTGTTGAACTCCGGTAATTTCGGCATTTGTTAATTTGAAAATTCCCGATGCAACAAACAACACTCGAAAACATGTTGCTCGGAGCACCCCTCAAGGCCGAACAGCGCAAAGCGACTCAAATAAAAGAAGCAGCTCTTGAGCGCTGCAAAACAACACCAGCAGAACCGAAGCAAAACCACCCGGTGAAGTCCGTGCGGAGGGAAGGGGGCTGGGGTGTCGGAAAACGGGTAAAAAAGCAACGCCTTCGCGTTCGAGAGAGTGTGGAGTCAATTTTATTCCAATGTAGGCGACCGCGCCACGGGCCACTTTTTGTTTCCGTCGTCGAAACGCGAGGCGATCCACTCAAACACCTCTCCCAACTTTTAAAGCCATCCTACACTATCGTTTTTTCAGCGAATTGATATTTTTTGATAGACCTCGATGTTCAACATTTGCTGTGAGGTTGGTTGAATTCATTTAGGCCGTATTTGTAATCAGCTCTCATGAGTGACAGCGAGTTTGAGTTCGTATCAGAAATGTCATGTCAGTACAAACTGGCCTGTCAAATCCATACTTAATATCGCTCTCAAGTTTGATATCGCTTCATAAATACGAGCCTAAAACATCCTTTTTAAATAATTTTAAATAAAAACGGAAGTATATCTCGTAAGCCACAAGTTTATTTCTGAATTGTTATTTTACCACATAACTCAGACTAAATCAGTTACTTAGTACCAAATATAATATACCAAATATCATAAGAAAACAAATGAAATTCTTAAAGGGGAAACTAAAATTTGGACGCGATAATTAGGAAATGTAATGAGCACTAATTAAAAATAGCGTCGGAAGCAGAACAGAATCAAATTCAACGGTCGGGAATCACCTCAATCAGGCGCGACGCCGATATTGGCCCCCACCTCACCAAATTACCCCCTAGTTACGACCCCTCCCACCCTCGCTGCCTTTTAAAGTGGTCTGCGCACCACTGCCACTGCTGCAAACAGAAAAAGTGCAAAAGAGAAACGAGCGTTGCACCACCTCCGAGCTCTTTGTGGCCCAATCTGCGCCTCCATCGTTTCCTTTTTATGCGCCAGCTTCTCTTACACGCTATCGAGAATCAAAGCTTGCACAGAGTACAAGAACTTTTGCACACGGCTGCTGCTAATGAAAATTTCACGTTTGGAGCGAGCTTTGTCCGGCGGCGCGGAGATAGCGCCTCCTTATCGAGATGGAGCCGGCTTTGTGGCGCGGCGACACGTGTGCTGCGCCGCGCGTGCCCCGCATCCCTAATGCACCGACACACGCTCTTCTGAAAGAGACATATCCCGACGAATTACTCCGGAATGCCGTGTCTGCATCGTAAAGAACTACGTCGCGTTCAGATAAATAAATATTGCACCCTCACCCTCCCAATATCGCACTAAAAAAACATCCCTTTCGGTGAAGCCGCCTTTAAACGCCTACAGATTGTACATTATCCTTAGTACGATTATGCACCCTCGTTGTTCGGGGAATCGTCAGAGTGCCCTGGGCTATCCCCGGGGTCTCGTCTCTCATATTACGTCATGTTGCAAATCTAAAGACCAGTAGCTGCTCCAAAAAGCCTAATGTTCTTGACAGAATTATTAATGAAAACTTTTTCTTTGTCAACAGGTGGAGCTGGACCTTTAACTACACCTCCTATGGGGTTGCCTGGAGCGGATCTATTACCTTTCCCACCAGCAATGACTAATCTTCCACCTGGTGGTTTACTTGCACCGCCTGGTGCATTTCTGCCACCGAATGGACTTCTGCCATTTGCACCGCATCCTGCAGAACTAGCACTAAAATCGTTACCACCAGAGATTTCGATGAAGAATGGTCTCAGTCCTTACGATGCTTTGAGACATTTTCAAAGTAATATGTCTTCAATGGACACGTCAAGTGCCCGTTTATCTCCAACAAGTAGCAGACAGAGCGGCAGCCCGAGGAGTATGATCAATGCAAGTCCAGACCGATCGAAAGCTGATTCCAAATCAGAAGTCAATTCCACTCACGATGCAACCATTTCTGATGATTCTGATGAGGAACCTATTGAAGTAGTTAAATCTGCGTTCCATCCGACAAGACCAGCGAATGTGGAGCTTCAAGAGATGAAGCGGGTTCAAGCTGCTGACTCTACAGTTTCTGACCGACCAAAGTTTAGGAACGAATTGAAGGCACCTTCGCAACGAACCACGAGGGTTCTCTCCACTAGTCCTACATCTACAAAAATAACAAACGGTACGATAGCAACGCACAAATCGGTATGGAGGCCGTATTAATGTAACAAATTTTAAATATCGAATAACTTAGGCTTCGTTCTGATTGGCGGAGCTGTTGAAATGTGATAAACCAATGAGCTTGTAAATAGTATAGGTAAATGTATAGGTATTATGAGAATTGCATTGATATATGGAAGATATTTATTGTTAGATTTATATTTAGTTTTAACTGTATCATTAAGTAGGTAGTCTAGTGTTGCAATATTGAGTGATAGATTGAATTGTTGTTTTAATGCAGATGTGTTCAAGTAGCTAACCGTACAATAAGGGCTGTATTTATAAAGCTATCTCAAGATTGAGAGCAATATTAAGTATGGATTTGACAGGTCATTTTGTACTGAAATGACATTTCTGATTCGAATGCAAATTAGCTATCATTCTCAAGTGTGGATTATAATTACGGGCCTAAGATTATTTTACTGATACGTGTCTCTTTCTGATTGCATGTCTTAGCAACCTCGAGATGTATGTATTCTACCTAATTGTACAAAATATCTCCAAAATGACTGATTATAGATATTGTAAACAGCTGACAAAGACTCCCTTTGATATTGTACATAGTGTAAAACTTATATTTTATTGTTCAATAATGTTGTACATTATCGTGAAGCCAAATGTCTCCGTACAATATGTACTGTAAATATGTATTAAACTATAGATATATCGACATAAAGACGAAGTTGAGAATTATGCAATAATTTTATTTTACACACCCTTTCTTTAGTCATCAATAAATTTAGAGCCTAAGGGCTAAATTAAAATCACAATATTTGTAAAATACTAACGTAGATGGAATAAAAAAAAAGCATAGCATAATCATAAGAAGTAACAAACTAATAACTACAAATACAAATCACTTTATTTCCACAAAACACACTGCAAAAAATAAAAACACACAAACAAGATAACATAACATACAGGGCAGGTAGGCATATAGATATTTATTTATTACAAAAGTGGAAAAAGGTGAAACAATTTATGAAATGTCATTTATAATTGACATAAAAGCATGACAAGGAACATATTCATAATAGTGCCTACTTAAAACATGGACGCACACCAAGACTTACGCAAAGACACGCAAAAGTAAATTCAGGTTTCAAATTGAACCGACCTGCTTTCGAACTGCAATCGCTCTATGCATAAGGCAAATAACTACCAACTACACTATGGCAATAGTCCGTCACAATTTACTGAACAAAGTCGTACCATTTTTTCTCCTATGTAGGTCAGTTGGTTTCAATCAACTAAACAGGCACCTTTGCTAGAAGTCCGAAAACTAATTACGAACTTCAATGAAAACCTATATACACACAGCTTTAGTTCATAAAGCTTTTACAAGTGCCAAAAATAGGACTAAATAGCGCTGTCTTTGTAGCTATGCAGTTTCGGAGTGTCAGGCCGACGCTATCAATTGTGTTTGCACCCGGGTTGATCCGGTTAGCTGATTGCGACCCCCGCACCCCGCGGTCACCCCTCTGCAAACACCGGCGACCTCCCGGATGAGGTGGCGAAATACGGTGTCGACAAAGTGGTACAAAGTGTTCGGAAATCAAGACGTTAGGCAACTATTCGGTGGAGGAGTTGAAATGACTTGTGCTAAACAGGAAAAAAAAAAAAGGAAAATATTTCCAACACATTTCTTTCTTGAGGATACTGAACTGAACGCAAGTAGAGGGACGAGGAGGGGTTTCGGCGTATTGAGATTTAGGCATTGGGCTGACAACCTCAGTCACTACACTAGTGTAATTCACAATCATTCCTGAAATTGGCCCCAAAAAAATTTGTTAGACGTAACGTACCAATTTGAGTGACCTATCCCTACGGGTTTTTTTATTATTAAGTTATTGTTAATACCGTATTGAGTACAAATAAAATAAAGTCATTTAAACCTTGAAAAGGTTTTTATTGTGCTATCGATCGATACTCTACTTACTTCGGAAGAGATACAAGAGTAACTATAACAGGAATTCCATCAAAAAGTAACAACACAAAGTGTAACATACAAGAACATGTGAGGTTTTATCATGACAATCAAGAGGGGAATAACATATCGACAACCTAATTCAACAAAATAAATTATTACATTTTTAGGGATTGTACGTAATTACGCACCGATGTCAAAATACCTACCATAGATTGATGAGACCTTCATCAAAGCCAGTATTTGCAAACAGACCTATTTAAACACTTCCATTAATGACTGGAAACATGTTCCATATCGCAGCAAAGGCATCGCCCATCTTTGTTTTATGCGTGTACAACACGCAAAAAGACCTCAATAAAGTCCAACCAAATGCATGAGCTAAATTAAAAATGCGAGCTCGCAGAACACAAAGGCGTGAACCTAATCCAGGACGGTATTTCGCAGTATCACGTAGAAGCTTTCAGTGAATAGCCTTCCTCATTACGTCTAGCTTTGATTCGCATCTCACACGGCAGGCTTATGATTTGCTTTTTGGAGAACGTATAGGGGGGTCACACTCAAAGGCAGTCTCTGACCTCCCCAGTGAAGTGAAGTGGACATGTTAAGAGAACGAATTGATTGTTTCATGAGAGGGAGATTTCGACCCCCTGAAATTTGATACTGAGTACATACCTGTATTATACATTATGTGTGTCTATGGCTACCCTATTTGGCCGTATTAAAAAGCTGTGGCCAGACAGGGCCGCGTCAGTGGCTGTATTTTGAATTTGAAATTTCGTTCCGGGGAATGTTTCAATGCGCGAGTGATTACGGTAGTTGGTGTGGACGGACCCGATATAAAACACGGCTCAACGTGTTTCCCATTGAATAATGCACTTCGTATGAATAATTTATATTCATATAAATATACAAATAGGCGGCAGTAGAGAATCTACTTTTTTATTTAATCTAGTTGTAGAGTCCACGCTGTCGCTGAAGTTTATATCGAAACATACACAATGTTTTTACACATATAGAGACGAAATTCCAATGAAATAATGTACCCGCGGAAATATGAAATTTGACAGTTGTGTTTTGCAACATTTTTGTTTATTATTATCATTTACCAAAATGGCGAAATCTATTTTATAGGTATCCTTACAGATAAAACAAAATGAATGCGTCATTACATGAACAAAATTATTGTTGATTCTTTCCAATAAAATGTGACTTGCATTTGAAATGAAATATCACATTTCTTGGGTACTAGAACATCATAATAATAAGTATTAATGAAACAAATGCTATTATTTTCAAACCAAGTATTATCAAAAATGAGATTTCAGTATATATTGCACAGCAAACATAAACACGAAGCCTAGAGCTGTGAACCCAGCATTTCCCTGCTCAGTCCCAGCTTAGAGTCCGTTAGGCCTCTGGGCAAACATCGACATCGCATATCGATAAGATCGGCAGTTTTATCGTCCCATTGTTTCAAACGTAGAATGGTTCTGGTACAATACCGGTAGAGATGCGAGAGGAAACCCTGCCTGCCCCGGGCGACGTTCCTTCCACACTTCGAAAAAAACATCTAAATGGACCCGTGCTCCAATTCACGTAAGTAATCGGACATTGTGCTCCATTAGATGTTTGATTTTGAAAAATACAAATTCAAAATGGTCAGAATTGTACCTATTACATTTTGCGTGGATTCGGGACACAATATTGTAATGGATAAGTTGTAAAAAGTGGCAAAAATTACGACGCAGTAACATAAATTAGTATTTTTTTATATAAAAATGTACAACGTCTAACTCAGACAAAACATGAAATGATATCATGTAGGTGAACTGACTTAAACATAAAACCCAGCTGATACATAAAACCCACTTTTCCACCCCACTCGGAAGCGGGGGTGACAGGGTTTCACTGGACAATGGCGTAGAAGCAAATCTGGCTGATAACATTTTAATGCCTGTATAAAAAAGCTATAACTTTGATTTACGTGGCGGGGGCACACCGAACGGGGTAATATCGAGGAATAACACCAGATAATGTTAGCTTACAGGAGTCATAGGGGAGGGAAGGTTATATTTGCGCTGGGATGTGTGCAGTCTGTGGCGTCCCCGTATTTTTACACAGTAAAACCTTCATTTTAACCTATTAAATTTATGTGAAAATCGGCACTGATAGCTCGAAGAAGAAAAGACTAAAAACACTTATTTTCTGATTAAATAGGTATCAACTTAAGATTACCCCACAAAAAGGTTTGATCGTATAGCGTAGGAGGTAGCTATATCTGATCCTTTGATGGCAAAAATCTTGACATGTTGTAGTCGTCCTTAATTCACTAATCATTCAGCTCAAACAACACTACCAACATGACAAACACAAAAACGGAAAATTTTCCCTAACTCCATTCCCAAACACGAGAAAAATAAACATAAAACGAGTGCTGCAAAATAATAAATTCCTTATTGGGCTGCAGGAACAGAAGATGAGTAGAAGAAGCCACTTAAAAAGATTGGCACTCAGCGAGCCGGCATAATCTATGTAAATTACTTCAAATTAGGAGTCGTACCTCTTCGTAATTTCAGAGGCAAACCCTCCTTTATTATTAATATTTATTCGTGTTCCTGACGAATCGTGAAAAATTCCAAATTCCGGCGTCTACGGAACACTTCGACCGGCTAATGAGGCGAATAAATAAAGAGGAATTTCGGGATGCTCTTGAGTTGAATTGCTTTGAATTTGTGTATCCAAATTAGCAGTGCACGTCGTTTTTGAATATTTAGATATGGTGACCTTTTACTAGTGATCACTTCATCGGGTCGTTGTTAAACTTGAGAATCCACTCGCTAAGAAGAATATTACGGTATTCATACATACATACATACATATAATCACGCCTTTATCCCTAATGGGGTAGGCAGAGCATAAACGACCTACACAACGGTCGTTCCGCCACGTCTGACAAGGTTTGAGGGTTATTCAAGATGGATTTGTACGTATATTGCTGTAGTGACAGGTTGTCAGCCCATCGCCTACATTGCAATATACTGAAAACCTCGGATCCCTTAGCTGACTTTTACAACATGCCCGGGAGGAAATGCAGCTGGCACATTCTAAGTTTTTCTCTCGCTCCCAGGCCAGCATGGAAGTTTACGTATAAAAGTAGTATTACGGTATTCATCATAACAAATATCGTTGTCCAAAAAATATGATATTTCTTTCTAAGCGAGTTGATGCTCGAGTCGAACAGCGACCCGAAGCACCCTGTTGTCACAGTTTTCAAACCGCACAGCTATTAGGCCCCTGACATAATTTGAGTAACGACCACTATCAAAGTCAGCGAGCGGGACCGACGGATTAGCATGCTCTCCGAAGCACGGAATCCTTTTTCTTCTTCGGACAATCAGGTGATTCAGCCTACAATGTCCTAACCAAACTGGGGAAAACCTCACAAAGTGATAAATTGACAAATATTAACTTTGTGTTCCCCCTGGGAATCGAACCCAGGACGTAAGCCCATGGCTCGAACCACTAGACCACGGAGGCAGTTATTAGGGAGTTAGTTAGAAATATGATAGGTACTATTAATTCGACGTTTTTTTGTGATTCCTTTGGCTGATCATCACTTTTGTACGAACATTTCTCGCTGAAAACCATCTGGAAATAAAATACTGATAACGAAGTTAGATTATTGTATTTCTGAATATCTTGCAAAGAAGAGGCAACATGAAAAATATTAAGTAGAAAACCACACGTTCATCACAAAAGTTATATATATTGACCTAATTGAGGTGAACTTTTATAAGTTTAGACCAATAAAACAGCTGCAAATTTTACGATACCGGCAAAAGATTTTATTGTACTAGTTAGTAACCACCCAACTATTTAAAGAAAGTTAGCTTTACCCAAGATAGCCGCAGCGGCAAGATGAAAGGCGGTGCAATAAAAATCGTAAAATGACCCTAGAACATTGTTTTTAATAATAAACAAGGTTATAAAAATATTCTTGTCGGTAAGAAAGCTACCGTCTGGCCTCTTCTTGGTTTTGTCTCTACCTGACAATGTACAGAAATTGGTGATATTTCTTTTTGTTTGACTTTCTACCAATTTGAGGCCGGGATAATATTTTATAGGAACTTGTTTTACATGTGTATGATTTTATTTAATCTACGTATTGTTACAAGGGCTCCGTCGCAACGGACTCTCAATTCGCGTGCAGTAAGTGCGGACGGAAGTGTCGTTCAAGGATCGGTCTTTTTAGCCACGAGCGACGATGCTCTTCTCGCATAGGCGCTGCTTGAATCATCTGTCAAGATGGAAAAGGCCTAACGATGATGATTGCTACTACTTATTTGACTTCACTGTTTGTAAGTTCAGAACTATAACTGTAAACAATTCTGAAAAATAAAATAACTAAGTTGAGAAACGGTTTAGAGCTCGTGCTGAACCTAGGGAAATTTCCATCATATCGATAATGTTTCAAAGAAAAACTATTCTTCATCATAACCAAACCTCATCGCTATCCAAACTCCATCTTTGTCCATAACCGTGCATCAATCACGGGTGACCCTTGCATACACAAATTGCACACGGCTAAATGGGTTTCGCCGGTCCATCGTTGGCGAGGCCGTCGGCCAGGCAAGTCATTAAGTCACGGAAGCCGGCACAGCGACCAATTTCCTCCAGCACCAATTAACGCCGCTGGTCGCAGAGGCCGGCCGGCAACCGAAGGGTTAAGAGCATTCAAACGCAGAGGTAGCGCCACTATTCGTAAAAAAGTAGAACTCGCCAAGTAATTAAAGAATTTGAAGGACTTGATAAGTCAAAACTTTGTTCCTACACTTTCCTAGAACTAGTCCCAATGTTTATATTGAAATAACAAATTTGAAAGCAAATAGTACCCTGCAGTATCGTTTTATGTTTCAAACAGCCGATTTTAGCAATAATTTCGATAGTATTATATATATATACATAGTATGAAACAAAGTCGCTTTCTCTGTCCCTATATCCATATGTATGCATAAATCTTTAAAACTACGCAACGGATTTTGATGCGGTTTCTTTTAATGATTTTTTTCTTTTAATGTTTCTTTTAGTGATTCAAGAGGAAGGTTTATATGTATAATACATGCATAATATAGTGAAGAAACACTAAAATTTCCGTGTGAAGCCGGGGCGGGTCGCTAGTATATGTTTGAAATCTTCTGCAAAGTGGCGCTACTGTCAAGGTATGAAGGTTCTTAACAAGATGTTTGTTATGATTTACGCGCGCGAAGTTGGGGGCGAAAGGGTTACGGGTAAGAAATTGAGTTGGTTTTGGTAACATGTGGCTTAATGTCTTTCTCCATAGGGTTAAACCTATATTTTACAGTAACAATATCAATATAAGTAAAAGAAAATATTATTAAAATATAGTTGCAATATGTTGAGACAAATAAAAAATAATTGTCTAATAAACAAACAAAAATTTGACCGTTAGAACTATTAGGCTCGTATTACTAAAGCGATCTCAAACTTGAGAGCAATATTGAGCTTGGGTTTGACAGGCCAATTTGTATTGAAATGACATTTCTGAAACGAACTCAAACTCGCTGTCACTTATAAGAGTTGATTTTAAATACGGCTCTTAATGAGTCTATACAGATTCGAAATAAAACAGAATTCGAGCTACAGTTGTAAAATTTCCAATATTTTGCGAATAGAAAGTAACGGTCAGGGTTAAGTCTACATTTAACAGTACCTTTATATCATGGGTTACATCAATAAAATAAAAGGTTTTCAAAATATTGATGCAACATATTGAACCAATCTAAAAAAAATATATAATCGCCTAAATATAATTTGAAATAAGACCGTTAGAAACAGTATTGAGACAATACAGATTCGCAATAAAACAGAATTTGGTCTGCAGTTGTAAAATATTTCATTTTTTGCACATTGAAAGTAACGGGCAACTTTGTAAGGCGAAATGTTTGTTACAGTTTATAAAAATGTCTTTATTTGTTTAGGGCCGTTCTTGCTCTACAATCGTTAAAAAGTAGAACCCAAAAGTAAACCATTTTTTGTTGAGCCTTTCGCTGCAGTTTACCGTTAAATATGTAAATATTGTACAAGAAGTTGTAGAAAGCAATTAAAGAAACGGTACTATACGGTACTCTGACAAAGGAAAGCCCGAAGTTTAAGATTATGCATACATACATACATATAATCACGCCTTTATCCCTAATGGGGTAGGCAGAGCGTAAACGACCTAAACAAAGGTCGTCCCGCCACGTCTGACAAAGTTTTGAGGGTTATTTAAGATAGAATTCTAGGTATATTGCTGTAGTGACAGGTTGTCAGCCCATCGCCTAAATTACAATATACTGAAACCCTCGGATCCCTTAGCTGGATTTTACAGCATGCCCGGGAGGAAATGCAGCTGGCACATTCTATGTTTTTCTCTCGCTCCCAGACCAGCATGGAAGAATAAGATTATGCGCAATAGATATTTAAATTTGTGTAAGAAAAAACTTAGGGGAGTCAATGATCTGATCGTCTGGTACAGTTTCTGCTGTCTAAAGCTTCTGTAAACCTCTTTATTTATAAGATATCAGTCAGTGATAAATAACTATGGGTAATCACTACATAGTATAAAACAAAGTCGCTTTATCTGTCCCTATTTCCATATGTATGCATAAATCTTTAAAACTACGCAACGGATTTTGATGCGGTTTCTTTTAATGGATAGAGTGATTCAAGAGAAAGGTTAATATGTTTAATAATATAATAATGTAATGTATAAGTAGGTACATTATAACATAAGTATTTTTTAATTTAATATAAAATTAAACTTAATCTAATTATATATGGACAAATAATTGCTAACATGACTGTAATGTAATTTGGTCTGAAATAAAACATTTTTTTATTTTATTTATTTATAATACATGCATTATATAGTAGAGAAACACTGATGATTTCCGTGCGAAGCCGGGGCGGGTCCCTAGTACTAGATATATGACTTCCAGTAATATTACAGTTGTAGAAAGTGGACTGCGTAGTCTGGCTTCTTTGTTTCATTCTTGAAAAAAAATCCTCTCTATAAGAGCAGCAACACACAGGCGCTAGGCGTCACTTACAGCGCACAAGGTTCTGTTCAACACGCTGTCAATGCTTTTTGCATTGCCTACAACATTGCATTTACATCACCTACGTAGGGGCATCCCTCTGACATTACACGCGCTTAGAGCGTATGGTGACGCATGTGTGTTGTAGGCAATAATGCAAAAAGCATTGACAGCATGTTGAGCGCAACCTGCGCTGCTAATGCGCTGTAGGTGACGCCTGTGTGTTGCTGCACTTAGATATGCGTATAGTAAAAGCTCTACCTACCCCGTAGCGCTTAAGTATACAGGCGTGGCGTCTTGAATGTACAGCAGCCCTCACGGATATTGGCTAGTATTGGTTCATGTTTGACGTAGCGATTAGTTCGGCTTACCGCTGTTTGCGTGCCGACTTGATGACATTACGCTAAGATGACAGTATTGACTTAAGGATACATACATATACATATAATCACGCCTTTATCCCTAATGTGGTAGGCAGAGCGTAAAAAACCTAAATAAAAAGGCGTTTCGCCACGTCTTACAAAGTTTTGAGGGTTATTTAAGATAGATTTGTAGGTATATTGCTGTAGTGACAGGTTGTCAGCCCATCACCTAAATTGCAATAAACAGAAACCCTCGGATCTTTACAGCATGCCCGGGAGGAAATGCAGCTAGCACATTTTATGTTTTTCTCTCGCTCCCAGTCCAGCATGGGACTTGGGGAAAGGTGCAGATTGTCTGTCACCATTGTTAATAAGTTATTACTGCCTACCCTCTAAGGCATAGAGGCGTGATGTAATGTACAGTCAGTCCTCACGGATATTGGTTAGTATTGGTTTATGTTTGACGTAGCGATTAGTTCGGCTTACCGCTGTTTGCGTGCCGACTTGATGACATTACGCCAAGGCGACAGTATTGACTTAGGAATACATGCGGATTGTCTGTCGCCATGGCTAATAAGGTCGATATTACTGCCCACCCTGTAAGGTATAGAGGCGTGTTGTTATGTACAGTCAGTCCTTACGGATATTGGCTAGTATTGGCGTAGGGATAGGTGCGGATTGTTTGGTGGTTTGGTTTTACTCTTTGTCCGTTAGATTTTGACGCGCTTTTGCACGTTTCCCCGGTTTTCTGTCAATTTTATCTGCTATATCATATGACGGCGGATAAAAATTGCAGATAACGCATAAAACCACTGATTATAAATCAAAAACCGGAGAGAATAGATCTCCTGTCCTATTCCAATGTTTTAAGTCTGAAAGAGACAAACAGATTTTAGTTTTAGCCGGCAACACGAGCCCATTACTGCCGTGCCTACGTAAGTAACTCATTCAATGCTCTTAAAAAAATGTGAATTGTATAAATTAACCCTTGTCATTATTCTATAAATAAAAAGAACGCAATTAATTAAATTATAGTGAAAAGTTAAACAGACTGAAGTAACTCATAATGATCATTGAAAAGGCGATCCACAGTTCAATAACTTTTCCGACCTTTCATAATGAATTTACAATTGTATTTTTTAATATTTGTTGTCTATCACAATTAGGTTTAAATATTATTTATTCTCATTAAAAAACAAAGTCACTTACATTACACTGTGTTTTTTTACGAGTATGTTTACATTAACATAACATAAAAATACTTTATGGCACGTAAGAATACAAATTATACAACACAACAGATAACAACAAAAAACAATTACAACATAGGCGGCCTTATTGCTAAGGTAGCAATTTCTTCCAGGCAACCTTTGGGTAAAAGAAAAATGAGTAGTGGTAAGCGGAATAGTGCAAACCTAGTAAAATATATCCTAAATACATTACATTACATATAATACATAAACTAGGTACAAGCTACTACATAGATATTGTAAAATAAACTAATACATAATATATAATAAACTAATACATACATACATAAAATCACGCCTTTATCCCTTACGGGGTAGGCAGAACATAAAACGCCTCCTAAAAGGCGCTTTCGCCACGTCTGACATAAATTGAGGGTAATTTTAGATTGTAATGTGTATTGCTGTAGTGACAGGTTGTCAGCACATCGCCTAAATTACAATACACTGTAACCCTCGAATCCCTTTTTTCCCTTTTGCTGACTTCTACAGCATGCCCGGGAGGAAGGGCAACTGGAACATTCTATGTTTTTCTTTCTCTCCCAGTCCAGTATGGAAGTTAATAATAGTAATAAACTAATACATAAACTAATGGAAGATAGGATAATGCAAATTACAATCAGAACTAGACGAAGGAAATGACAGCAACAGCACAGGATAAAAGTGAAGGAAAACTAATGATCAGATAGTAATTTCTTACAAGTAATTATTACTGAGTTGTTATACTGCATCTCAATAACAAAACATATTTAACTAACTAATATACGCTGAGCTAGTTTCCTTTTAAATTGATTTAAAGTTTCAATGGATTTTAGAGTGGAAGTTTCTATAAAAATAGGTAGTAGCAGTGTTCACGCGGCAAGTTTGGTTTACCGCAGTTTGTGTGGTTTTTCTTCTTAGCGAGTGGATTCTCGAGTCAAACGACCCGATAAACCCTGGTATCAGAGTTTTCAAACCGCCTATAGACACAGCTATTAGGCCTCTGACCTGGTTTCTGTAACGGCCACTATCAAAGACAGCGACCGGGACCCACGGCTTAACGTGCCGTCCGAAGCACGGTATCCTTTTTAATTTCGAACAATCAGGTGATTCAGCCTGCAATGTTCTAACCAATTTGATCCTCACAAATCCTCACTAACTGATAAATTGACAAATATCAACGTTGTCCCCCCCTCCTTGAAACGAACCCAGGACCTCCAGACCGTAAGCACATGGCTCTGACCACGAGACCACGGAGGCAGTTTGTGTGGTAGCTCGGTGATATTACGCCAAGACTCGGGACAATATTGACTTAGGTATAGGTGTGGATAGTCCTCGATACTAATTAAGTTGACAATTTGTTGTTACTATCTAGGAGCTGAGGTTAGTGCCAGTTGTTGCATGTAGCTAAGTAGAAAGGGGTAGGTAGAGCTTCAACAGTCATACAATTGTATTGAGTTCATAACACTGAACACTGTTGACGCTCTGCCTGTTCCTCTGTCTGACTAGCTGCCTCCGAGGTCTAGTGGTCAGAGCTATATATGGGCTTACGAACCGGAGGTCTTGCGTTCGATTTCCAAGAGAGGAACACAAAGTTGATATTTGTCAATTCATCAAATTGCTTAGGGCATTACAGGCTGAATCACCTGATTGTCCGAAAAGAAAAAGGATTCCGTGTTTCGGGGGGCACGCTAAGCCGTCGGTCACGGTCGATGTCTTTGATAGTGGTCGATACAGAAACCAGGTCAGGGACCTAATAGCTGTGTCTATAGGCGGTTTGAAAACTCTGATACCTGGATTCATCACTAAGTAGTAGTAGTTTATGAAAATAAATACATATAATCACGCCTTTATCCCTAATGTGGTAAGAAGAATGAAACCGCCACGTCTGACATAGTTTTGAGGGTTATTTAAGATCGATTTGTAGGTACATTGTTTTAGTGACAGGTTGTCAGCCCATCGCCTACATTACAATATACTGAAACCCTCGGATCCCTTAGCTGGTTTTTACAGCATGCCCGAGAGGAAATGCAACTGGAACATTCTATGTTTTAATTTCGCTCCCAGTCCAGCATGGAAGAATGAAAATTATGAAATAATATCCATGAAAAGCTGCAGCGGGCCGGCCACACCGGTCGATAACAAGCAATCCTTGAAACGGGAAATGGCTTCGACAGCCGGGACTGAGCCGGCACAAACACGATAATTTTGTGGAGTATTTTTAATATTGCAAAGGCTTGGACAGCTCGAAAAGGACAATAATTACGTCGTATTCGGTCTGACTGTCAATTTTATACTTACCTATAACATTGGTAGAAAGGATAGGATAGGTTCGAGCCCTACCCGAAACGAATTTATTATTTTCTTTCTTTCATATTATAGGTTAGTCCAATGTTAAAAACGCTATTTTGTATGAAAATAGCGAGTTATAACTTCACTCTTTGGTTAATCTTTTACTACTCAAATCAATAACTTCTATATATTTAGCTCGATTATTAAATATATAGGTCGCCCCACTGCTGGGCATCTATAGGACGAACTAGGCTATAAAAGAAACAAATCTAAATCAGTTTTTGTGGTGGGATGAGATCTACCTCCTAGTGGTCCACTCCGGGCAACGGCAACACAGGCCTGCCTGTGAATAAGTCCGGCTGAACGATCCCAACAAAGCGGTGGTAGGCTCCGCAAGGGGCCGCCTGGCCCCAAACATCTTCCTGTGTTCCGTCGGTGCGTGAGACTGCCAGTGCCATAACAGGCATCTTCTGGGTTTGCTCGCTCCATATTCGACTCTGTCACGGGCATCCCTGACCTTTGTGTCTTGAGTCATGATCAAACCCATTTCAAGTAAAAGAAAAACTTTAAAATAAAGAAATAAAAAATCAACACTCTTTCTAACACTAATCACAAATTGTCACATCAGAATCTTAACCAACTTACCAACAGAGAAAACAAGCTAAATGCAGCGAGGTATGTACATTTCTTAATCTGTACAAATCCGATCCACAAATAGGCAGATCCGTCTACGACTGAATAAGATGGAGGATTAAGGAGGACTTTGTCTCACAACACGGCTAAGAAAGAGGGCTTTCCCTCACAGGAGGAGGACCGATGCTAAAGAACTCCCCGGTTGTTTGATTAAGCTGATTACGATGATGTTCAGCTTTATTGCGGGCTTGTAAATGTTTTAAAAACAATCTGATTGTTAGGGTGGTGGTAAATTGTGCTTAAAAGATGATAAACAAGAAAATTTAATATAGTAATGTGATGGTAGAGTACGTACGAAGGTTATGTTTTCAAAAAATAATAATCGTAATGTAAACGATAAATTTAACATCCTATTCAAAATGGCGTAGCCACGTAGCAAATATATTTTATGATAATGGTCACAGTGGAATAGGCTACGCCATTATCGTATTTATCTGGATCTGATTAGCACGAGGCCGAGAAAACGAAGCGTCTTCTTTTCGAGTGGCTCTTCGATTCCAAAAACGTCAAACAGACCACAGAAAAGACGAAAAGGGTCCAAGAAAAAAAGCAGTTATATCTAATATTTTTTTATCGCCCTCAGTCCGGCAAGCATGATGTACCTACATAATGTGCTCAAATCTAGATTTGCCGCCTAAAACTAAAATTAATATCTATTTTTCACTTTCAGACTAAAACATTGGAAAAGGACAGGAGATCTAATCGCTTTGGTTTTTGATTTATAGTCGGTGGTTATAAGCGTTATCTGTCATTTTTATCCGTAGTCATATGATATGGCGGATAAAATTGACAGAAATACTGGGGAAACGTGCAACAGTGCGTCATAATCTAGCTAGACCTAAATAGAGTATAAATCGCCCGTCCATTATTCATTTTAAAAGTGACAGGTATATTTTAATTTAAGTATTAGCCGGTGGTATCTAGAATCATACCCATTATTAAAGTTCTACAAAACCCTTAAAATTTTTAATTTATTAGGTGTTACTCAATCCAGGTCGTTAATTCTTCTTCCCGCGGCGGTCCGCAACTCCACGCCAGCGGCCGTGTCCTAATGAATTTCAATTTGTTGCTCGCGAACGCCAAAAAAAAATACAAGCGAGCAACCGTCCCAACCCAGTTAGGTCAGGATTAGAGTGAATAAAATTTGCGTGGGCAACATTTTTTCGGGCGTCAAATTCTGGCGATGTTATTTCTACCGGACTTTTTATATTCGGAGGTGTTTTGATTTTTATATATTTTTTTATTTTTTTTTACCTGTCGGGTGTGTAATTCGATAATGGTGTATGTGTATTGATTGCAGAGCTTTAAAACGTTTTCAACAAAGAAAAATATATATATTTTTCAAATATTTATAATTGGATACGTTTTTTGTTTACATGTAGGTAAATTGCCTTTTACTATCGACAAATAAATCTTAATCGATTTGTCCAATTTTGAAATGTATTGTGTTAGGTATAGAGTATAGAGTCACGTTGGATTGTAAAATTAATTTCATAGATATTTGCTATCGTTTCACCATATAAATTGCATTAATTCTTGAGAAAGCTCAAGTTCTTCTTCTTAGCGAGTGAATTCTCGAGTCGAACGACCCGATGATCCCTGGTGTCAGAGTTATCAAACCGCCTAGTAGCACAACTATTAGGTCTCTGATGTGGTTTGAGTAAGGACTACTATCAAAGACGACCACACAATCTCCAGTAAAACTTATGAATGAAAACCTATAGCATTTTAAAGCCCAAAAATATATTATTTTCTGTTTCCTATAGTGCTATAGGAAGGTGAGTGGTTAGCCCATCCTCATCAGTATTCAAACCCCACCTGCTTTCAAATTGAGTAATGTGGCAGGCGGGAGGAAAGTTATCATAATGTACTTCTTGTATTGAGACTATTGAGTGGTTGAGGCGAGAACTTGCCACGTGCACACCGCAAACTCCGCAAAATATACTTACGGCATATAAAACATACATAAAATCACGCCTTTATCCCTTACGGGGTAAGCAGACCGTTAAACGCCTCGTAAAAGGCGCTTTCGCCATGTCTGACAACAATTGAGGTTAATTTTAGATTGTAATGTGTATTGCCATAGGGACAGGTTGTCAGCCTATCGCCTAAATTACAATACACTGTAACCCTCGAGTCCCTTTTGCTGACTTCTACAGCAAAACCCGGGAGGAAGGGCAGCTGGAACATTCTATGTTTTTCTATCTCTCCCAGTCCAGCATGGAAGTATATAAAACATACATACATATAATCACGCCTTACTCCCTAGTGGAGTAAGCAGAGCGTAAACGACCTAAACAAAAGTCGTTCCGCCACGTCTGACAAAGTTTTGAGGGTTATTTAAGATAGATTTTTAGGTATATTGCTGTGGTGACAGGTTGTTAGCCCATCACCTAAATTATACAAATCATGCCATATAAAAAAAGTAAAAATACTGTGTACATGTAAATTTGCAACATGTAAGTAAGCTACGACTTTGCTACGCTTTATTTGCTACGCCGTAGCAGGGTCATGTCATCATATTTAATTATAAATTTCGTTTGTTCAGTAGTTGGTACAAATAATTATTAGGTATTCTACATTAACTTTATAGCTAGTAGATGTGCATCTCGTGAAGAGAACTATAGACCAACCAAAACAACATTCAATCAAAATTACCTATCTATATTTGTTTCATCACTTAACCTAAACATTAATTTGATCCAAATGAATCATCACAACATTCACCTCAGCATCTCCGTTCCATTTACAGTTCCAATCTTTACCTCATTCGTCACAGCAACTAGGAAGTAAAGCACCCTTTCACGGAGAAAGTCTCTTTGTGTTACTTTCTTCGTTCAAGGACGAGTAACGCTGCTCTTTGTATAACTGTCCATATTGTTACGGTGTCTTGTGTAATTATATATTCAAAGGGTTACCCGAAAATGGTGCAGTGGACCGTTAGACCGCTATTCCTGGTTGGGATTCTCAAAGTTTGTGAGTGGTGATAAGATAAAGATTTGTGTCAAAGACGTTAAGATTACTTTCATTTTAAGTCTCACTTCCGTTGGTAAGCTGGAAGAAATTTCTTAGTAGAAATAAGCTGTACCTGTTGTGTCGTTATTCCTTGTGTATTGTCTTTCGCATGTTACTTGTGTACAATAAAGAGTAAATAAATAAATAAATTACTTCAATGGTAGACTGGGAGCGAGAGAAAAACATAGAATATGCCATCTGCATTGCCAAGGGATCCGAGGGTTTCAGTATATTGCAATTTAGGCGATGGGCTGACAACCTGTCACTACAGCAATATACAATAATTCAAATCCATCTTAAATAACCCTCAAAACTAGGGCAGACATGGCGAAACGACCTTTGTTTTGGTCGTTTACGCTCTGCCTACCCCATTATGGATAAAGGTGAGATTTTCGACCTAAAAAAGCTTAAAATAATAGCACTATAATCGTATACGATGTTACAGCATATGATTTATTGGGGGGTTACGTCGCTTTGCACGGGTCTACTGTTATCCCTTCTCTTTGATATTTTTTTTAGAATTTATACATACAAAATGCAGAAAAATGAAATTGTTTTGCGCGTCATTAATTAGAGCCATTTCAATCAATCAATCATTTTCATATTGGTGTTTTTTTTTAATTCATTTTCACCACAATACATATTTACAATTTGTGGCTAAATTCAATTAAGGTATTTATCTTGTAAATTGGACTTCTTTTGAGTCTACTACCTTCGATCTATCTATTCACTAGCAAATTCGAACAGAAATCACAGTGAAAGCTCAGTAAACAGTTTAGGAACCGCTGGTCCAGTTTATGGCGATAACGGGTTGCCGCGGGATGTCATCAGTGACGTATCTGGTCCGTTATTGGACAGTTATCCGTTATTCCAACCAGGGCAATAAAGTAAAAGGGTGAATGTTTGGGGAAGAAAGCGCCTGTGATTGTCCGTAAGATCCGTTATGTTGCTGTAGTGTGGGTGTGACTTTCGTTTGATTGAGGATGCAAAGATTGTTGGTTCTGTTATGAATGTTATGATGATATACAAGGGTAGTTTTAGAAAAAACATAAGTTTGTGGCAAGAAAAACCTGAAGTAACCTAGTTTATAAAATAAATATGTAGATACCTATTTGCCTCTGAAATTATCAGTTTGAGTAGGTGAACTGTCTAAACTCTCAGATGAGGTGTATAATAATTGATAATTGCATTACGACCGTTATATGTTATTTACCTCCACAAAAATTTAATGTGATAAAAGCCTCTATCTTCATGTATATTGCTATTTAGGTAGGTATCTTCTCTACATTAAATCTAACCTTGAGCTAGTACTTAATTTTTTGCGTCCGCAATTCTACTCAGCTACTGTGGTTGTAAATAATATTCCAGCCACCGGTGTTACTCCATTGTCTGTTCTATTTGTGGGATTGGCAACATTGGACGGTCTGCTTGTTGTAAAAACATGACCCATTTTGCTACCATTGTCCTTGTAGTTGTTAGTAGCTACCGACAAATGTTTGCCTCATATTATTTTGGATTTGTCTTTAATGCTGTTAGACGTTAATTGTTGGGAGATGTATTGCTATGTGTAAGTTATGAATAGTATTTGGTATAATTTATTGGTGCGCTAAAGGTATGTTGAGGATAGGGACAATACGACAAATGTTGTTTATAGGTTTGTTTTAATTTATATCCAAAAGTTGTAATTACCAAATAATTAGAGAAATTTTACAAACTCCAGCACTGGTTGCTAAATAGGCAAGTTTAAAACACTGTGATCTTTTTTGACAGATGGTCATTTCCCCAACTTTTTAAATTATCACACCTCAAATGGAATGAACGAATGATGAATTCGAACCCCATACCTTCCCAATCCTCGTATGAAAATCTCAAGTATTCGCACTATTTAAAATAGTTTCACAGTTTCTACTCCATCACTAATAGTGATGTATGGTGATGACTAATAATAGTGAAACACCTCAATCACAACTGGACAGGTCCCCGTCGTCACTAATAAACGAACCAATTCTATGCACCGACAACAGCCAATAGAAGCCGTGAAATCGCGCCACAAAGCCTACAATAGACTTAACAACATTTAACTCCCAAACAATCGCACAAAGCTCACAAAATCGTAAAAACAATGTGACAATGGACACGACAATACACCGAATTCTTTAAACGTTCTCGGTATGAGTGACACAATGGCATATCTATTTATTTCTGTGTCTAATGAACGCTGGTTGCACTGTGGGCCGTTTATGGCACCCACGCGACATCATAATAGAATTAGTTCCACACTATTTTGCCAACAGTATTTTTCTCGAAGTTCTACGAAGGAGCTGAGAAATTGGGACGCTATCGGGACGTAAAAAACGGGAAACGCGTGCCGGGACCGAGACCGGGACCGATTGTGTGGAGCTCGGTTAACTTCCAGTAACTGCTGTGCGGAGGATTGAAATAACGCTACAGCGTAATGTGCTCCCGAATAAGATGGCACACTTATTTGTATTTTGAGGAATGGAAAAAGTATAGCAAAATACTAGTCATGAGAGAGCTAAGTACAACAACTGTTAATTATAAGTCTCTTTGAAATGATCTCATAACTATTTACCATGGTAATCCAAGATCTTTCATCAGCTCATAAACCTTCTTGATAGAAGAAGAAATTAAAGAAGCATAAATCAAACGATTCTATTATTACCTCAGATATCACACATCACAACTGCATCAAAATTGATATTCCTGACTGAACAATATTTGTTAATAATTCTTTAATTTAGAAACGTTTGTGAAACCCAAATTTCTATTCCTAATGAAAAAAAAACACAAAAAAGCACCGACACTGACCAAAACTACTGTAGTCTATTACATACATACATATAATCACGCCTTATCCTTAATGGGGTAGGCAGAGCGTAAACGACCTAAACAAAGGTCATTCCGCCACGTCTGACAAAGTTTTGAGGGTTATTTAACATACATTTGTAGGTATATAGCTGTAGTGACAGGTTGTCAGAACATCGCCTAAATTACAATATACTTAAACCCTAGAATCCCTTAGCTGGTTCTAGCAGCATTCCCAGGAGGGAATGCAGCTGGCACTCTATATGTTTTCTCTCGCTCCCAGGCCAGCATGGAATCCTGACTGAACAATATTTGATTCATTTTTAATTCAGAAGCGTTCGTGGCAAGGCAATTTTTATTCCCAATGACACAAAAAAGTACCGACACTGACACTGACCAAAACTTCTGTAGTCTATTTCTGCCTATAAAAAGCGTTTGCATCAATTTTTATTCCCATACGTCGGTTTGGTCCGTCAGTTTATATGCGGGTGGAGTGAGGGCCGCGGACATTAAAACTCTGGTGGGATCGTAATTTGTGCTGCACTTGTTAAGGCGACTACAGAAACTTATCAGCTGTTCTGATATGCAGAACTGCGAATAAATGATCAAATATCCACTAAGAATTAAACTTGCAGGGCTATGATGCACTCTGTAGCATAGACTGAATTTTGTCTTCACAGTCACTGTAGGCAAAATCTTTCTCGTTGAGCAAGATCTCTTCATTGCGACAAGATCTCTTTCGTTGCGCACGTCACAACGGGAAATTACAGGCATTAATAAGAGTGAAGTATGCAACGCGTGTCGACAAATCGAGGTCTATAGTGCGCATCAAAACCCTGCTGGATCCGCAAAGTCGTCGTGGTTTCAGCCATAAGACATCCATTGCTGGAGGTGCATAGAACATAGAATAGGCCCCAATAATATTCACGATGAATCTTGCATTCAGCAGCTGCTTCCCGCGACCTTCACCGGATCGACAATCCACAAAATATCCACACTTTACTCATGAGTTGGTTTGGTAATTCACTGCCTTTTGAGTCTGGCTGTTCTTTGTGTTCAAACTTACATACATATAATCACGCCTTTATCCCTAATGGCACAGAGCGTAAATGACCTGAAACAATGAAGGTCGTTAAAGTTATTTAAGGTAGATTTGTAGGTATACTGCTGTAGTGACAGGTTGTCAGCCCATGGCCTACATTGCAATATACAGAAACCCTCTGAACCCTTAGCTGTTTTTTACGGCATTACCGGGAAGAAATGCAGCTGGTACATTCTATGTTTTTCTCTTGCTCCCAAGCCAACATGGAAGCAATGTTCTTACAGATACATTAAGCACTTAGCACCCTTTATCGATAGAGGGAACCCTAATGACCGTGTCATCTATAGTTTCTTCGTCCAAAACTCTAATTTAGGCACTGTCCTCGCCTTAACCCCTGTGCTACTCTCGTTAACCCCTGCACTGCCGAATGTTTGTCGGGTGACGGCGACGCATGTCGAAAATACTTAGTGGGGACGCTCCTCATTATAATCCCTGCACCCAGCCTCCCTCCCGCCCTCCCCGCCAATTCGACCGATATATTAACACGTCCACATGGTACCCGATTTCTATGGATACGATTTTGAATTGGAAAATCAGTTCTCTATTTCGTAAAATCAACTTGCCTATAATTTCAATCACAGCGTTGAAAGAGGGCCACAACGAAGTAAAAATCGTTTTAGCCGCATGTGATAAAATTACTACGTATTCAGTAGTCCATTTGAATCTCTAGTTCGCTTAATACCCTACATGGACATAGTCAAACTATCCCGTTTTAGTATAAATTACCACTTTTTCTTTCCACTAAACCCCAAGTCCCTTCATCAGCCTTTGTAGTACAATCGGGAAGAAAAGGAGCATCTTGAAAATTCAAAGTTATGCTTTACGTATCTTCTGGGACAGTGGACGAAATGCATGCAATCGATTATTTTTCGTTTCTAAATTATTTTGTTTACGAACATTTCTCCCAGCATAAACATCTTCCAAACTACATCGCATCCAATCAGTCATATCCACATTGCATTGCCGAAATCAGTGAGTGTTAAGAGGGCGGCATGCGGCACCGCTCGGTGTCCCATTGTTATAATTTTCAATAAGGGGCGCTAAAGCAGGGGCATCGATCGCCTAGAGGGCGCAAAACGCAAGGGCGCAAGGGCGCAAGAACGCATCCTGCATCATCGATGTGCATCCAACTATAAATATCCGCCGGCGAATCTTTCCCATCATGTGAATAGAGATGATACAATGTTTTGATAGGAGATATCGTAAACGTTCCCATAAGGTTTCGGAAAACGTTTAATTTCTCTACGTGGATGATTCATGATACGGCATATAAAAAATATCTAACTAAGATTAGTAATTATTATGCACTACTGTTAAAAACTGTAAAAAAACGTCTGATAACGATCTTATTTTTTATTGTTTATTGTACACAACTTACATGAATATGGCATTACATAAAGAATGACGACACAACAGGCCCAGCTTTTTTGTACATTAATCTTCTAAATGTTCTTGATCTTAATAAGGACGCATATAGTATTGCGTTTTAAATTCTGTTCATGAATATTATTATTTCTTTGGTCTTATTGACATTCGTTCAATCAAGCAATGGACTATTTATGCCCATTACGTTTCTCGTTCATACTTATTTGAATCAAAGATATTTTATCTTTTTTATGTAGGTACAAAAAACATATTCTTGTTCTTTACTCCGATTTTTCACACCACGTATGTTCAATAATTTATTTTGTCAATAGCAAACACTTGCAGCAAAAAATAATAATGTCAGTATCTGCTTGGTTATATGAAATTACTCTCCTCGTTTATATAAAAAAATACCTTTGACACGTCATTTTCAATAATAACAAACGCGAAACACGAGCAAAATTAATTACAACCGTGTACAAAACGTCACAGGCTTCAACTCCAATTTCAATACCCAACTTGGTATAAATCAAGTTAGTATGAAACAGTAGCAAGTATAATGAAGGGGGCGCCGGGGCAGAGTATTACTGCCGGCTGCGAAGCTAGTTCGGCCAGGGGATGCGGCAAGTTCGGTGAGCCTCCATGGCCAGACGCTCACCGCACTTCGGCGTGTACCCAAACCCAACTTGACACATCCAAAATGTAACATCTACAGACATAAATCACTAGAAATTGAACTTAAAGCAATGTTATGAGAATTGGATTTGGAATGGGTATTGTAACTTGAGTAACGTTGTTTTGCTAAGCTAGCTAAGCCAGATCGCTATAACGTGTTCTTTGTCGCTTTAGCCCACGTCCCTCTCACACAATAGCATACTTATTAGGGATTTAGTCCAGATATTAGTTGGGGAACGTCATTGTTTGGGTTTTAATAGAATTCTGCACCCCAGGCGGTTGGGTATACTGCGTTGTTTTATGTCGAGTGCACATGGTAAGGTCTCATGTTGCTGAGGATTTGCCAGTTGAACTTTGGGTCGAGATGATTTGCGATTGATATCATTGATATAAATATACGTGAAAATGTGTATTTGTCAACAGCAGTAATGCAATAAATTTATTTTATGATAACAACTGATAGTGATTTATGTTGTAACTTAACTTTTTTCTCAAAATTCGATGATACTAAGGCTCGTATTTATAAAACGATCTCTACAAAACTTTGTCAGTCATGGCGGAACGACCTTTGTTTAGGTCGTTCACGCTCTGCCTATCCCATTAGGGATAAAGGCGTGATTATATGTATGTGTATGATCTCAAGATTGAGAGCAATATTAAATATGCATTTTTCAGGCCAAATTGTACTGAAATTACATTTCTGATACGGACTCAAACTAGCTGTCAGTCTCAAGTGCTATTTATAAATACGGGCCTAAGTATGATACTAAATAGGATGTTGAACATGACACGAAAACGTATAACAGCAAGAGATCTACCTCTGTTTTGTTGAAATCATCAAAAATATTGAAAACTAATTCGCTAAATTCAGACTTATGTTTATTTATAATAAGTTTTTCTTTTAGTTCTTCTTCTTCTGTCGAGTGGGTATCGAGTCTATCGACCCGTTGAACCCCGGTGTCACAGTTTCTTTTAGTTGAGGGTTTTACATAGTTGTCAACCATGTGTCATATATGTTGTATGGAGAGATATCGTCAAATCTGCAAGCTATTCATTCCTATAGTCTGATAATTATTAAATTATTAAAAATTCTATTATAATTAAATAAATATTTTGTTTTTTTTTACATGTATAAAAAATCCGTTTTCAAAGAATTTAGCTTCAAAACTAATTTGAAAGACTGCTAAAATTCACTTTGTTCAAAATAGTCATGTTTTATGCAATTGGGAGGACCCTCAATGGGCGTCGAAGTGTCCCTTCGTTGGAGGAATCAGTGCTAAAGTGTAGTGTCAACAGAGCTAAGTGTTTCCCGTGTTCGCGTCTTTGTGGGGCCCGTGCGGCCTCGTATTGGGAGACCATTGCTCTGAAGAATAACCCTGTAACTGGAAAGCTATTAGAAAAATCTGAGATGACTTGTCTTAAAGAAAAGTTCCAAGACGAAAAGCTTAGAGATACTTAAGCCATTCGACGAAGAAATCAGTGCTAAAGTGTGTGTCAACAGAGCTAAGTGTGTCCCGTGTTCGCGTCTTTATAGGGCCCGTGCGATCGAGTAATGGAATACCTTGGTCTGTGGGATAACCTTGAAAAAGACTGAGGTACTTAGATAAGATTCTAGGATCTCCGATGCACTTAGGATACTTTAGCTATTGGATAATGACCCTTTGTTGGAAGAATCAGTGCTATAGTGTAGTGCCAACAGAGCTAAGTGTTTTCCGTGTTCGCGTCTTTGTGGGGCCCGTGTGGCCTCGTATTGGGAGACCATTGCTCTGTAGAATAACCCTGTAACTTAGATGACTTAAAATATGATTCTGGGATCTGCAAAGCGCTTAAAAATAGTTTAGCCACTGTAAAGTGTCCCTTAGTCGGAGGAATCAGTGCTAAAGTGAAGTGTCAACAGAGCTAAGTGTTTTCCGTGTTCGAATCTTTGTGGGGCCCGTGTGGCCTCATATATATTGGGAGACCATTGCTCTGTGGAATAACCCTGTAACTGAGAGGACTTAAAATAAGATTCAACTATAGGATCACTGAAGCGCTTAGAGATACTTTAGTCAGTACCGATTCCTTGCGGATACAGCTTAATTAAATTTTGACAAAAAAATCCGTCCTTTTCTGTTCTCTCATAGTAGAAAATGACAAGTAACAATTTTAGTCAAGATTAAGTTTTTTTGTGCGTATAAAAATTTCCCCCGATTATCTACCTAAAAATGATATGAAAAGTTAATTACTCAAATTATTGCGTAGTGTTAATTATTTGTGTCCAATTGTCAAATCAAACATAATCATATATTAGCTTTATAATCAACTGTGTGCTACAGCTATACAACACTTAACAAAAATATTACTTATGCTACCCAGCATCTTTGCTTTCTGTTTCTATTTTCATCTATTAGCTACAAATTGCCATTTACCGTGTTCCGGTGGTTGTCAGCGCGCTGCAACGGTACAGTTGTAGACAATAACAGCTAACTACCCTTTCCTGCATCTCAGTAAAAAAAAAGCGTAGCACTAGTGCTAACCTATCTAGGTAACAAATAGGTCTTCAAACCGGGATCCCGTGTACAAAGTTTAAGAAAATTTATGATGAAGGTAATTCGATACACTCTGTTTTCATCTATTAGCTACAAATTGTCATTTACCGTGTTCCGGTGGTTGTCAGCGCGCTGCAACGGTAGGGTTGTAGACAATAGCAGCTAACTACCCTTTCTTGCATCTCTGTGAGGCGCGGGGCTAACCAACCATGCAGTGGGGCATGCAGGGACACTCGGGAACAGAATACAGAGCAGAAATTTAAAATTTTATCGTTCTATAGGTTGAAAACAGTCGGCATAGTCAGTATTTTTCAAATGTTGTGGATAAAAGTGTTAGGCCGTATACAGAAAGAAAGCTGGAAACTTATAAGCGCTTACCGGCGCTTGACAGCGCTGGTAACCCGCGCAGGAAAATATATGGACGCGCGCCGATAAGCACTGAACGGTGTCGACAAGTACCGACAAGTTGCAACACGCGCTGGTCAGCGCTGGGCGCTGCCATTTAAAATTAATAAACGACTACGACAACACGTGCAATTACGACAGGCATATTTATTTTGATAAATATTAAAATGGATAATGACGTGTTGATATCCTTAGTCTTCAGTAAGCAACCTGTGTGGGATAAAAGGGATAAAACGCATTGTAATAGAAACGTGACTGACAAATGTTGGAAAGAAATAAGCGAGGCAATGAATGAAGACGGTAAGTATTAATTGATTTTATTTTTGTTTCTCGACTTAAGTAAAGTTAATAAACAGTTAAGTTTTATAAGTAAAATGATATTTAGGTTGTGATGTCATAGCTATGCCATTAATGTTAGTGAGGGTAGATAAAGTTAAATAATTAATTGTTGTAAGTCAATGTGTTTAGGCTAACCCAAACATCTTAGTCAGCATGCGCCCGCCGCCGGCGTATAAGTTATGTCAGCGTGTCATGCAGGTTATGAATCTGCTTACTACATAATTATTACCAATACTGCGTGACATGCTGAGCTTGCAACTCACACGCATAGAATACTAAGATATTTTTGTCACTGTGTGTATTACGTAACTTTAATATAAAACATCATGCATTTTAATTAATAAATCAGAGTCAAACATCATCTCGCACTCTCAATAGCTCCCGCCATAGAGCTCATCACCCCGTCCGTATGGTTCCATAAATGCAGTTGTGCTTGCTACGGCAATACGCTGTTAATTTTTTTTGGTCCTTCGACGGATGCGGATCAAGTGACGGCCTCCCACAAGCGGGACTCACCGGTACCTTGAACAACCGCAGACAACATCACACCAGCGCGCCTACCACAAGCTATCATCAAACATTGGAACCTGCGCGGACGGAGTACAACAGGGGAACTAGACTACAAGCATCCCGTTCCCGAATGCACATTGACATAACTTGGAGCTGGACTACAAGCATCCCGTTCCCGAATGCACATTGACGTAACTTGGAGCTGGACTACAACCACCCCGTTCCTGAATGCACATTGACATAACTTGGAGCTGGACTACAACCATCCCGTTCCCGAATGCAAATTGACATAACTTGGAGCTGGACTACAAGCATCCCGTTCCCGAATGCACATTGACATAACTTGTATCTGGACTACAAGCGTCCTGTTCCCGTAAACACAGGATAAGAACTATGCAAAAACATTTCTGCGGGCTGGACGACAAGCAGCGTCCTGTTCCCGTAAACATAGGATAAGATAATGCAAGAAACAATTGCGGGCTGGACGACAAGCAGCGTCCTGTTCCCGCAAACACTGGATAAGAACAATGCAAAAACATTTCTGCGGGCTGGACGACAAGAAGCGTCCTGTTCCCGAAAACATAGGATAAGAACAATGCAAAAACATTTCTGCGGGCTGGACGACAAGCAGCGTCCTGTTCCCGTAAACATAGGATAAGATAATGCAAGAAACAATTGCGGGCTGGACGACAAGCAGCGTCCTGTTCCCGCAAACACTGGATAAGAACAATGCAAAAACATTTCTGCGGGCTGGACGACAAGCAGCGTCCTGTTCCCGTAAACATAGGATAAGAACAATGCAAAAACATTTCTGCGGGCTGGACGACAAGCAGCGTCCTGTTCCCGTAAACATAGGATAAGATAATGCAAGAAACAATTGCGGGCTGGACGACAAGCAGCGTCCTGTTCCCGCAAACATAGGATAAGAACAATGCAAAAACATTTCTGCGGGCTGGACGACAAGCAGCGTCCTGTTCCCGTAAACATAGGATAAGATAATGCAAGAAACAATTGCGGGCTGGACGACAAGCAGCGTCCTGTTCCCGCAAACATAGGATAAGAACAATGCAAAAACATTTCTGCGGGCTGGACGACAAGCAGCGTCCTGTTCCCGAAAACATAGGATAAGAACAATGCAAAAAACAATTCTGCGGGCTGGACGACAAGCAGCGTCCTGTTCCCGAAAACATAGGATAAGAACAATGCAAGAAACAATTCTGCGGGCTACGACCGCTGAAAACATAACATAACATACTCGTAAAGGCTGCGCTACGACAGCCAGCCGACGACAAAAGGACAGATCGAAGTATTTACGCTCTATATGATCTACACTACTACAACACATCCAAGACGAGCGGACATCTTGGAAAGGAAACATCTGTCTGGATTATTGTGTGAAAAATAGTCAACGTAAATATTTCTTATATCCATTGCTTCATTGGTAGGGTGATTTGCTCTATTCCACCTTAAATGTGTTGTATTTACAGGAGTAAAATTTCGGTCGATACCTTCTTTATCGATTATAGTGTTATGTAAAACACAAATACATTTAACAATTTTTTCTGCTAAATCAACATTGCATTCAATGCATTTAAAAAGTAGTCGCCATTTTGAGTTTGCTATGCCGAACGCACACTCAACACATTTTCTGGCTCTCGATAGACGATTTTTTTTTTTTTTTGGTCTGAAGACAAATCTCGGCCACCAAAAGGTTTTAATAAATATGTTAGCAATGGATATGCTTCATCGCCTATAAAAACATACGGTGTTTCACGTTCGTTCCTGGCAAATATTCCGGTTCTGGCATATCCATCTCCCCGGTATTTAATTTTCTATATAGTTCGGAAGCTTTAAATGTTCCACCGTCGCTCTGTTTACCAAATCCACCAACTTCAACTATTGTAAATTTATAATTTGCGTCGGCGACTGCTTGCAGAATCATAGAAAAAAACTTTTTGTAATTGAAAAACATAGATCCTGACTGATCTGGACAGATTACACGTACATGCTTCCCGTCGATGGCCCCTAAAGCATTCGAAAAATCCCAAATATTCTTGAAGTCGTTTGCTATTGAGTAGAAAGTTTCTTTTGTAGGTATAGGCATATGTATTGGTTGTAATTCATCCCATAATATACTGACTGTTTCTTCAATTATCGCCTTTAGTGTAGAAATCCCCATTCTAAATTCAGATGCCAAATGTGCAAATGATGCACCAGTTGCAAGATAGCTGAAATAAAAATAAAATATTTTATGTTTCAGAGAACAAAGTCAGGAAGAAATGGAAATATTTGAGGGACCAATTTGCAATCGAACATAGAAAAATTCCAGTTCCACGTTCTGGGGATGGAGCATCTACTTCCTATGAACCAAAATGACCATATTACAAATCCCTGCTGTTTTTAAAAGATATCATTAAGGCAAGAAAATCTTCGGGAAATCTGACCAAATCGAAACGTCAATTATCAGTGGAATCTGAGCCACAAACCAGTGATTTTAATTATGTCCAAGATGATTCTAATCTCGACCAAGACAATCTCGATCAAGACAATCTCAATCAAGACGATTCAAATCCTGATCAAGCCAGCCCAAACAACGTCTCAGAGAGGTCAGCAAGCACCAAATCACCGAAAGAGAGCTCAGTACCACGCAAAAATAAAACCAACACATTCAATCAAAAGTTGTTAGAAATAGAGAAGCAAAAACTGGAGTATTTGAAAAACAAAAGAAGTCAAAATGAAGATGATGATAATTTATTGTTCCTAAAGAATCTCCTACCTCATATTCGGAAGATTCCTCAAGAACGACTGCTGTCATTTCGTAATGAGATTCAAAAAACAGTAGATGATTATGCATATAACTCACGTTTTTCTTCACACTCATCTCTCTCTAGGTACTCACCGTATACGCCATCACCACCACCATTTACACATCAATCACCGGATACACACACTACTCAATTGATATCAGCAACACTCCAGTCACCACCAATCACACATCAATCACCAGATACACATACCACTCAATTGATATCAGCAACACTCCAGTCACCACCAATCACACATCAATCACCAAATACACATACCACTCAATTGATATCAGCAACACTCCAGTCACCACCAATTACAAATCAATCATCAGATCTAAACAATTATTTTCTTTCTTTCTCTGAGAGCATATCAGAATACCTTAATAAGGATCATAATTAAGAACACCTTTTTATAAAAATGTGAATCGGAAATAAAAATATATTACCCTAAAACGGCTTTTTTCTTAAAAAATAAAACTACTTATAAACGTCAATTTTTGTTATTGAGATCAGATTGGCCGATATCAATAAAATATTCATTTTTACTTATTATCAAAGTCACCTTAAAAGTCAGAAGTTATTCTATAAAATATATATTTTAATATTTTTATAAATCTACCTAATATATACCTATAAATAACTTTATCTTTGAATAAATAAGCGATAAATATATTTAATTTATACTTACCGAATGGTGACAACAAGTCTTTCTTCTGGAAGGATTGGTTGTTTATGCCAATTACACCAATTTTTCATCAAATGGTTTTTCACTAATAGTCCGATAGCGCTAGCTTTTGAAGTTTCAAAACTCTTAAAGTTGTTTGTTTTTTGCATACAGTTTCCGGACCATTTGCCCAACCTAATACATTATTTTGTGTCATCCTAGGTACTTGCATAGGTAGAAATTTAGGTATTTGTCTTTTAGACCAGTATTGGACGAAAAGATAATTAGAGATGAAAATAGTACTTTCATGGTAATAACCAGATAGTAATTGATGTACATAGGAATTTTGTGCCATATATGTCCACGAGAAGCCTAATATTTAACCAGTACCTAATACGTCGCCAACTAGATCTAAAATAATATTAAAATAGGTTAAATGGGTGTTACGCGTTTCAGAATACTGATATCTGTTGTTTAAAATATTTTGTGTCGAATTCATCCACGACGTTTATAGATATTTTTTTTTTCATTACTACAGCCTGTAAAATCCACAAAAGAAATGGCAAGTCATTAGAGTTTACGTGTTCTTTGTTATTATGGTGTAACAAACCACTATTCATAATTTGTGTTGTTTTTATCCACGAACTTCTATTATTAGGTACCTACCTATATGTATAAGAATGGCGACCGCAGGGACCATCGAGCGCGCGGAATATCACGCGCGGGCGCGGGCGGCGGGGGGCACCGGCCACCCAGAAACGCGTGCATTTTGTTTACATTCAGTCTTCTTGGTGCAGGTTGCGACAAGCAATTAGTAAAAGTTAGTTATGATACTGTGACAGACTAAAATTTAAATTGAAACTGGGTTATTACCCGACCGGACCAACGAACAATAATGAGATTTTTGTTCCTTTTTTACTGTAAATCACGCCTGTTTTTACTAAATTGTTACTCCTGTGTTTGTTTTTGTCGAAATTGAACACTGAGACCTTATCAAAAAAATATGTCATTCATCATTAAAAAAATACATCAGGGCTATGTAGGTATGTACCAGTGTTGTTGCAATAGTGATAGTTTCACAATGGATAGTTGACCTTGAAAAAAAGTATAAGTAGACTATCGCTATCGCAATAACACTAGTATGTACTAAGTGATAATAAGGTTTAGATAGGTAGGTATTTGTTTGATACACTTCTTCTTCTAACTTACTGTCATAAAATCTTTCGTTTGCAAAGTAAGGTAGGTATGTTTCATTCCACTGCATGACTCGGAGAGGCTGCGGGAGGGAGGGTATAGGTGAGGGGCGGGGCGGGGAGCGCGCTCAGTTGCCACTTTGCACGGCACAACATAACCAGCAAAAGGGCAAGCTCGTAATCACAATCAAAATATGTAGGTATGTTAACGTACCTATTTACTGCCTACTTACAATATATTATGTGATAGGTACATAATTATACTCATAAAATAAAAAAAACTGTTTATTAGATAATCAACGGGAACAGTAGCCTCCAAAAACAAACGAATAGATAAACGTTCATCTCATACTCAGGTATTGAGTAATAGAAACTGGTTTGTTTTGATGTTAAAAACTTATATTTAATGCAAAAACCATAAAATAATCTAAGTTTTTGGAATAAAGTATATACATATAGCTATTTATAAACAACCGTTTCTACCCGGCTACATTCGCCTAAAATGGTTTAAGCCGATTTCGACGTTTTAAACCGCTTGGTTGAATCGGCTATACATCTATAGTAGTGAGTAGTAAAAACCCATTCAATCCACCCGATTATCACCAAATTTTTGGGGTTAAAACCGGGTAATGACCCAGATCACCCGTTTTAGTCCCGTATCACCCAATATGTCGGGTGAAAACAAGGGTCAATAGTCGTTAAAAGCTATTTAAACTCTGCAAATTTTGAAGTTAGGATCTTCCAATTTTGTGTTACTACTTTTACTCAACTCTTATTCTAATACTCTTCTTCTTCTCCTAAGCCTTCTTCCCATTATCTGGGGTCGGTTTACCTTGTCTGCCTCTTCCGTTTATAAGTGATCCATCTTGTGATGTTTCGGCGTCTATGTCAGATTCTTTCAGGTCTTTTTGTACCGTCATCAGCCAATTTGTCTGTAATTGGGTAATTTTTTTATCTTCCTCTGATGTGGACATTGCGAACTTAGTCCAGCAATGTGACACCCACTGACCAGCGTAACATGCGCATTTCTGTAGTGTTAAGCTTTGACAGGTGTTGTTTATGCCCAACATTCTGTACCGTAGAGGTTTCAGGTCTTATGGCCGTTTGGTACAGTTTGCCTTTAAGCACATCTCGGACACTCCTAACTGCCATGTAATTTCGGTCATACATCGTCAGACGGCATGTTGCACCTGGCATGTGAGATATTGTAAACAAATTGTGTAAATACCACATGGACTTGTCCGGATGGGATATTGATGGGAAGGTGATACCAACCTCAACAGACAACTGGTCTTGGGGTCGGTGACTTCAACTCACTAGCCGCACAACCAAACATATCCCCCATAACTGATAGATCTTCCGGTGGTCAAGCTAGAGGTCGGTCTTTTCATTTAAATCACGTTTAAACCTTCGACAACCATGTATGCTCCGACCATCTCAGACCAGCCGGCAAATTCCAGGCTGCCGCTGTCGAGGCAGAAGATACTCACACGGCATACGGCATGAGGTACAGAATACTCCCTGGAACCAGTCTCAACACTAAAGGATGTAGATGAGCTCACAAGCGAATTCGCGACTACAATTCAGCGAGCAAGGGAATATGCTGCCGTGTTCAGCTAGAAGCTCCTGTTGCGCATGAGGATTGGCGTCCATAAGGCGTACGTGAGAACCCGTCTTACGTATATCGCTCTAGCATGGTATGCGTTGGTCTCTGAGACTAATTGACAGGGACTGCGGGCCCAGGAGTCGAAGGTGGAGCGTGCCATAACATTACATCACATACTCGGAGAGACCTAAGAGACCTTGGGTGAGTTCGTGTCCAAGCTCACAACCGAAATGTTTGTGCGCTGTGACTGGTTACATTTCAAATACTTTCAAAATCTGGCCCTGGTATCACGTTCATACCCTGATAAAAAAACAGAGTTATGGAGAGACAGAGGTAGGGACAAGAGCGGAGGGACGTTATGCTGGGATGGATGGGAGCAACGGGAGAGACGAGAGCGGAGGGAAAGAGGGATGCTTGGACGTTGAGGCAGGAGGGACAGATAGGATTGGTAGAATGGGTAAGACGAGAGAAATGGGATGGATAAGCGGATGGACGGATGGACCGATTACGGTTGAACAGAGGGACAGAGTGACAAAGGGACTTTAGGGTAGAATGTTAATGGGCTGGGAACGTGAGTGACCAGAGAAGCGGGAGTAACTGAGGGACGGAAAGGATCTCTAAATCATCTATGACTGAATATTCTACTACCTCCATGCTCGTCAATTTGTCTGCCAAATGTAGAGAGGGTTAAGCAATTTAAAAGAGGTCCCTGGACATTTCCGTCTTCTGCAACTGCACTGACAAGAGATAAGGTTCTGACATATAAGATTTTTGCTGGCAATGCACATCTCCTGTAACTACTGTTACAAGCCAACGCATGACCACCACTGTATGGAGCAGTGGCTACGCCCAACTATTTATTTCGTTTTGTTTAAAAAACTACTGGAGGATATTATAAATATATTTTTTTCCTACATAGATTATGAACAGTTTTACAAAGAATAAATATTAAAAATATGCATATTTTAGCCAGAAAACCCAAGTGTGTTTAAACTTGATTTTCTCATTTTGATGTTTTTTGAGATAGCGGACATGTGCTTAACACGGCAGTGCTGTTCCCGGCTTCGCTGCGAACGAGATAGCGTGGTCTATATATCACACAGATGTCCCCTAGTTTTATACAAATGAGGTTATTTGTGTGACATCCATTTGACATAAGAGTGTGAGAAAGCGTGCTCATCATAAGCCAGCAGGACACACTCCTTGATCATTTTGTCTTATTCCATACAACAAAAAATCAAAAGTTTTTTTTCCAGACAAACTATCTGTTGTAGACAAAAACTTGTTATTACAATTATTCATCAGAATGAAAAACCTACTGATGGGTATCTTAAAATTATGGAATTTATAAAAAAAAAAACCTATGTCCCTCATTTAGCAGTTTCGACCCACTGTGCGGCGGAACTCGAACTTACAACCTCTTGCTTCGTTGGCAGGAAGGCAGGGTCACTATCAACTAGACTATCCGGCCGTCAAAATATAGTGGATTTATAATCGGCATACCGCTTCTCGTTACATCACTTGTACACACACCTTTGTACTCTGATGACTACATAGGTACCTATCAGAAACTACGCCGTCAGACTGTTCAAAGTTGTCACACCACACATAACAAAAATATCAAGTATTTCTTTTTAATTCGTGTATATTTACTTTCACTGACTGTACACTACGTACCTACTCGAAGCGGGGCGCGGGACATCGAGAAGCGTTATATATAGCAAAAAAGCGGTTGGTAGGTATGGCGATAATTATTCAAGTTCTAATCGTCGCGTCGTAAAATAATATTGACCATCTAAGCATTGACCATTGACAAACGTGGGTATTGAGAATGCAGACGTGCGTTTTATAAAAATGCATTTAGAAAATTCGCACGTCTTTTCTTTATTTTATTGTATATCTATACTAGCTGTGCCCGCGACTCCGTACGCGTGGTGGTTATGATGTATTTTTGTTTAAAATTTTCTTTACTCTTATTTATTTGTGTCATTTTGAATCGCGTTAGGTAAGCCTAACACGTGTATAACATTATACTTGTGTGCGTAATGTGACTTACCGTATTCTAATGAGATTTTGAAAAAAACAGGATTAAATTTTCTGCCTACTCCCTAAGTCAGGTGGCGTGTTTTTTTACGTATATCTATAAAGTTTTACGTGAGGTAAAACTTTAAAGATATAACATTGAGCCGAATAAAAAAAAAACATCAATTCGGATAAGAAACAATGTAAATTTAATATCCTACCTACCAATGTTTCTTAGGGAAAGTTTCAAATGACCTTATATTACCTACGTAGCGGAGATAACCGTACCCTATGAACGTGTGCGTGCGTATGTCCTCCGCCCGCTGCCGCCTGCCCGCGTCCGTCTGTTTCGACCGCAACTATTGTTTTTGTGTTTTATTCATATAAATATCGTGCATGAAAGTGACACAAATTTAGAATGATGATTACTTATGCATTTTTGATATTGAATAAGTAAACTCTAATAATTGTATTATTTTTTTGGAGCTACGGAAGCTTAAAAAAACAAAATAATTAATAATCTTAAAAGTGCATGCCCTAATTTGGCACAAATTTATTTTATAGGCATATGAAAGTGATTTGAGTAAGGAAACAGTTATTTCATCAATTATATTTTTTTTTGCACTTTTTTTACATAGAGACCCTAGGATGTCAGTTTGCACTGGACGAAGATGGCACAAACCGGGTTTGCACACTCCGCAGGCTATCCTAGATATGATATTATAGTTATTTTAAAGTTTAAATTAATTTTGCCAGTTTTAATTTAAATAAAAATAACAACTACAAATCATCGAATTACTGAAAATGCAAGTACTAGATGTGACACAAAATACAAAAAATATGATTCATAGGTATCCACAGGCAAAAAATAAGCAACTTTAGAGTTTTTGAAACTTATGGTCTCAAAATAGACCAGCGCTATCGGACTATAAATCTTGCATATTTGTAAAATCTTTCATCATCAAATTTCAATTGATTTAGAAATAAATGATGGTACTCTCCGAAATGTTTCCTTTCTCTATTAATGGGATGTATAGCTTCTTTTCGCATTTTTAAATACACATTTTCTAACAAAACCAAATCATCGTCGATGAGTCCGACATTTTGCTTGGTCTGCTTCAACCTGCTTCCTTTGTGTAGACCGGACCAGCGCTGTCAAGCGCCGGTAAGCGCTTATAAGTTTCCAGCTTTCTTTCTGTATACGGCCTTAGGGATGAGCTGTAAGCTTCTAACGGGGTCCACAGGTGGCGGATAGAGGAATGGCCATCAAAATGTGATGGTTAGCTGCAAATATATCGAATAAGCAGTCCCCGACCAAACAGCAGCAAGATCATCAGGATATGGTGGGGAGTTCAGTGGGATGGGCTTCCCTAAAAAAAACACAAACATCCGATAAAGATCTTGTGACGTAGCGAGTCAATGTCGCCACTAAATAAGCATTCCCCTGATGTTAGGCATCGGTGGCACCAGTACTGGTAGGAGGCCGAGAAAATGGATTCTGGAAGGGCTCGTGTCCAGACTATATGATGCGGACTAGCTTCGCTTCATATACTGCGGTGTCGGAGGCAAGAGGGAAACCACCACAATAAATTTCCCTAAAAAAAGAGTAATATGAACAGGATAAAAACTGGCGATTACTCCACCGACAAGAGCAAATCTCTTAAATTTATGATGATGGATAAAAGTACAGTTACTTTATTATTTATTAGAAATATTTTAGGTGGCGATAAGGATGCAAGGCGAGGCTATAAGCTACAGTATGGCTTGTAGAGACCCGTGAACCGAGTACCGAGAAATATTATAAGTTAGATGTAATTTATTACTTAGTAGATTTTCTAGCCAGCATACAATATTTTTCAGTGATACAATGATTTTATGTAGAGTACGTCTTAATCTGTTATGTTGTTTACTATGTTTTCTTGTTTTTTTTTTAATGAAAATCAGATCAAGCTTTTCCTTTTATTTGAACTAAACACTGGCTGGCACATGTAGGTACATTCGTGAGCAAAACAATGAACATAAATATTACATTTTATTATTGTGTCGATTAGATTTTATTTTGGTGGTAGTCATATATCTACGATCCTATTTTTGTTTGCTACGTATTATATTTAGAATTATTATAACATTTTCAATTAAAGTTTCGGAGGTGCAAGATATACATATTATGCAAACATACATACATATAATTACGCCTTTATCCTTAATGGGGTAGGCAGATTATAAATGACCTATATTACATATACAAACAACTGGATAGATATAACGTAAAAATAAGGGTTGTTAGACAACAAAAGTATGTAAAAACTATATTGAACTAGTAAATTCATTCCCATAAAGACAAAAAAGCTACAAAGGGGTAAGGTTATCTCCTAATGTTATCTTTGCACACGACTGTACCCAAAACTACTAGTGTATGGGGTCCCGCAGACCCACAATGCAGATTTGAACCGGGGGCCGTAACCGGATCTCCAAATTGAAATGTTTTATTTCGTCCCCCAAGCCCTAAATACGGCCCCCAGCCAGTATTATTCGGATAATGCGACTTTTAAATTGATAACCATCATGCGTACGCGCCTATGACAAATCTTTTTGATATTTTTTATTCTTTCTGTCATTGAATAATATTATTTGGTTTGGAGTTTAACCGTAGAGCCGTTTAAAAGGACGTTTAGAGGTAAAAAAGCTAATTTACATATCCGTCGGGTGTTGTAAAGGCCGATTTGCATGTTTTCTGAGTTTGTGTTTGTTTGTGCCACCGAGATACCCAGAAGTTGTTTCTGTATGATTGATTGAAGGATGACGATGTTGACGCGGCATTTCGCACTTCATAAACTTTTGTTAAATTTGTGTTTTTTGTCAGTCTGGTGCCGACTTACATACATACTTACACACATAATTACGCGTTAATCCCTAATGGGGTTGGCAGAGCGTAAACGACCTAAACAAAGATCGTTCCGCCACGTCTGACAAAGATTCTAAACTTTAGTCTTTAGGATTCTAAAGTTTAGAATCTTTGTCAGACGTTGCCTTTTGTTTGGGTTATTTAAGATAGATTTGTAGGTATATTGCTGTAGTGACAGTTTGTCAGCTCATCGCCTAAATTGCAATATACAGAAACCCTCGGATCCTTTAGCTGGTTTTTACAGCATGCCCGGGAGGAAATGTAACTGGCGCATTCTATGTTTTTGGGGCAAACATACTAATGATGACCTATTGTAAGTACAAACACAATTATATTACTATTAATGAAAACTCACGAATAAATATAAAAAGTTCTTTGCTGGATAAAACACCATAGTAATTAATTTACTTACCACTAGATAAGCGACCCTAAAAATTCAGTGATTACAATTTAGATAATGACTGAAAACTTGTGACTTCAGCGGTAGACAATTTTAAATCTTCCTTAATATTCCGTAGTAGATTTTATAGATTATCCCGTTGATCCTCTGTCCATTCCATGATGGATACTGGTATGAATATATGTATGCTTGTTTAAAGAAAATCCTTGTTTGTGATCCGAAAACAAACAACGGACATAAATCAAGCTCTCGTTAAGCTTCAAGAGTCGGTGGCCAATTTTTTGGGCATTACGGTCAACGCGGCGGCGCGGCCGGATCGGCAGCCATTTTTCTCCGTGACGTCACAACCGCGCTTGCACGCTCCTATTATCGCAATGATATCGCGATCAATCGAACAGTACAGTGGTAGGGGGAGGGGGGCGGCAAATAAATGTATCTGCCGAGCGGCGGGCGGATAAATACGCAAATAATACGAAACTACAAAAATCAAAACCCATCCGCCACGTCGATTCGACATGAATTGTGCTCTACTACCCTTTGATATTTTATGGTCGAGTTGTTGTTGTTTGAGTAGTAAAAAAATTGGTTTATTAAGATGGTAGTGCTTTAGGATACGAAAACATTGTCATATATATTTATAAAGATTTTCGTAGCAGAATCGTAGCAATCTCGTAGCGCTCTTACTATGAACTTAATAATTCACTGTTTCCCATATTATATTAGTTTTTGTATGCTTCTGAGTCTTTTGAGTCTTTTAATCAACATAAATTTTCAGCAGCATTTTCTCTTGACTCAGCATTTTGACGGTAAAACAACAACATTGCGGCCCAGAACTTACCCACAAACAATATTTTAAAATAATAGTAGAGCAACAATCCCGATCCGATCGCTGATCCGCGAGGCCATTATCAAGCCTATAGCTATTTGCCCCGAAAAACAAACTCTCGCGGGACGCGGCGGGGAGAGGGGAGGCAGCATTGTATGCCCCCCACACCCCCCGCATTTGCATTCGCGCTGCAGCTGTGGACGCATCGGCTTTGATTTTGACTGCAAATGTAGGTTGATGTACACTTTACAGTATTAATGAATACACACGTTCGGGTTTACCTTTTTTTGCATTAGGTTTTTTTTGGTTCTATGGACGTTGTTGTTTTCGGCCAGTATTAGCGAAGATGAGAAAAACAGAATTGCAAAATAAAATGTTGGTTCTTTTATGATAATTTTGAAATTTTTCTTTGCTCTGTTAAAGTTATTTAAGGGATCTGCGAGTTATGGTGTATTGTTATTTGCATAATGAGATGATAACCTGTTATTAACAGTTACTCAAAACAAATACCCACATGGTATTCAAAGCTTGTCAGACGCGGCAGTAACGGCCTTTAATGTCTTTGTTAATATTGCCGATAATTTGAAACTGTAACAGAATATCTATAAAAAAATATGGTAGGGAAAAATACCAATAAAATATTACCAAATTATAAAAAACTGCCCAAACCGATCGAGCCGTATAATTTGGTTAATTTGTCAATAAATGAGCAACACCGTCCGAACATGGTTAATTGACAAGAGGACTCTCACCGACACGTGACACGCTCGCTATTATTGCTCGAGCCAGCAAAAAAACATCTACTTGTATTATAGGTACATTCTATATTTTTTATTAAACAGCATTTCAAACATAATTTCTCCCATGCTGGCCTGGGAGCGAGAGAAAAACATACAATGTGCCAGCTGCATTTCCTCCCGGGCATGCTGTAAAAACCAGCTAAGGGATCCGATGATTTCAGTATATTGCAATTTAGGCGTTGGGCTGACAACCTGTCACTACAGAAAAGTACGTACAAATCGATTTATTTATTCATTTAACAATTTATTGTACACATAAACATACACAGAACAATTACATAAGAAATTAAGACACAACAGGTACTGCTTATTTCTACAAAGAAATTTCTTACAGCTGACCTTATAAAAGTGTGATAGCATAAAACGTAAATCAGATAAGATAATCTATCTTCAATAATCCTCAAAACTTTGTCCGACGTCGGGGTACGACCTTATTATAGGCCGGTTACGCTCTGCCTACCCCATTAGGGATAAAGGTGTGATTATATCTATGTATGCATTTCAAACATGTAAAAAGGCCTCTGACTGGACTAAAGTCTAGATTGAACAAATTGTTTGCATCGGCTTCTATCAATAACATTATTGCAGGCCAAAGTTGCACATGTCAAACTTTTGGTTCAGAGTGGTCTCTGTTTACTTTGATTCTACCCGAGTCAATTTTATTTTATTTAAAATATCTTCAACAAAAAAAACTCTTCGATAGAATTAATGGAAGAATTTCTTTCGACATCGTAAAAAAATATTTATGAAGTAATGAAACAAATAATAGTCGGAGCATAAAAACACATACGAGTAGA